>CM059189.1:74352622-75665513 GCA_030323885.1 Branchipolynoe longqiensis | reverse complement strand
TATGGGGCGTATACGTTTTTAAGTATGCAAAAGTCTATGTGTGGAAATGCATGTGTGGAAGTGGGTATAGAGTGTCTAGGTGTGAAAGTGTGTAAGTATATGTGTCTATTTTTGGAAGTGTGTATGTAAATCTCTACATAAATATATAGTATATGTGGAAGTGTAGAAGTATGTATGTGTCTTTATGTCAAAATGTGCATATATATATATATATATATATATATATATATATATATATATATATATATATATATATATATATTATTACCTCGGTATATAGCCTCAGGCTAGCCGCCAGGCTGGGAGAGATAAGCACATCCGGGTCCAGCAATTAGCATAAGCAGCTCATGGCGGGAGGACGTTCGCTGAGCTGCTCCGGCAGGATTTAACTACTACAACACTTTAACCAACTGTAAGTATTGCAAAATCGCGATAAACTTCTTAAGGATGGTTTATAGCATCCAATTATGAAAGCTTAGAACTTTCTCAGGTCTGATTTGGACATGTTTTGGTGTTATAAAAAACACAAGGTTAGAACACTTATGTACAGAACCGAAACCGATACCGCTTGATATAGCGAAACCTGTATACAGACAGGCAGAGATGTTAACCCGAGTTGCATCTCCTAAGGAAATTCCTCCGAACCCTAAAAGAGGGTTTTGTTGGGGATGATCCTGGGTTTCTTTTATAGACTCCCCAGACCGGTTTTTGAGGCGAGCCTCCGAGTTTCGTAATATTTTCTTCAACTTGCTGGCGCAGAATGCCGCGGGTGGGAGAAAGTGTACGAAACAGAGAGAGGCGGGGCGTGCCAATGGCCGCCCCTCCGTATGGTTGGTTTCACTACCGATAAAACCTACAGCATACCATTAGCTTAACGCCTGTATACAGAACGGTTGTAAACACGTTACTCTATACCATACGAATAATACCTCAACCCAGTTCTGGGGCTCACTTTGTGACCATGTTGAGACGATACCGGTATTAAGTAACTTTTTTGTTACAGAAACCGATGGCCACCAAGCGCAACAAAGTTCCGCCGGCAGCGGCAGAAGGCCGCATGCCCTCAGGGTACGATTCGTCGCCGCCACAGACGCGGCCACCGTCCCCACAGCCAGGAGCTGGTCCTTCGGATAAGAATAGCGGAGACGAGGACGTAGAGGACAAGATCGTCAGACTTATGGAGAAGTACAAACATACGCAACCCGTTACACGGGTTCCCTCTCCTCCTATCCCAGACGACGACTGGGAAGACTTTTCGGATGATGAAACTGAATCAGCATTTGAGGTTCCGAAACTGAAAGTCAAAAGGCACAAAAGACCCGTGAGTAGCTCAGGTGACGAATTCACCAAAGTCAACAAGAAGCGGGTTAAAAAGACAAAGAAAAACAAAAAGAAGAAGAAGGACTCATCATCTGATGATTCAGATGACTCGTCCTCGACGGAGTCTGACTCAGACACCGAAAGAGCGGGTGTCTATGCATGGATAGGGGCAAAGATTAAAAAGAAATGCCCCTTGGCGAAAGCAAAGAGGTTGCGTACCACAACCATGATGAGGGAAACGTTGAAAGGACATTTCCACACATTTAAACCCGCTGAGGTGATCAGTAAGCTGACCGAACAAATCTCGGGAATCAAAGGCATTCCCGAGTCCATCAGCAAAGAAATGGATGCAGGTATCCATCTCTCGGACGAAAGACGGCGTTACGAGAACGCGTTGTGTACCATCCATAGAGCAGTGCTCGGAGCTCTGACTTCCATAACTCCGGTAGCAAACAGAATGCAAGCCGAGAATAAATTCTCATCGCTTGCTCGCACCATGGATAAAGGCATTGCGCTGCTTACCGCAGCGTCGAACTTTATGACGTTTCGACATTTCAAGAACGTCTATAAGTCGGTGACCACAGATGCTGGCAAAGAAGTAGCCAGATCTAAGAAAGTTACAGACAATGACGGTAAAGAATACACACTCTACCTACCACCAAAGCCAGTGCTAGGTAAGCCGCTGGACAAAACCAAAATGTTTGGGGGACAGCTAGCGCACCTCTTCAAAGCAGTGGAGGTAGACACGAAAAGCGCTAAGAACACTGACAGGGGTAAGAAGTTCGACAACCCCGGCAAATTCCGACGCCCCCGCTCGGATTTTCGCTTCCGCCGAGGAGGCAGGCCAGGACGAGGAGGTCCATCCTTCGGGTTCAGTCCCAGAGGACGCGGCAGAGGAGAACGACAGACCACAGGGTGGAACGAGAACCGCGGGTACAAAAGGGAGTTTACACCCAGACCCCAGTTCCCACGGCCAGGAGCCAAGTAGAGTCGATAACACAGACTTCTACCCTCAACATGGTGTCTGAACAGACACAAACATATGTAAGCAAATTTAAGGCAGGAAATATCCTGAACTGTTTACAAAACTGGTGTAATATTACAAATGATAGCGAAATTTTGGACATTGTAAAAGGCGTTCAAATACCGTTCACAGATATACCAAAACAGAAAAGAGTTCCGTTCCCATATAAATTTAACGCAGAAGAAAAACTACAGATTGATTGTCAGGTTTCTCTCTTTGAGACTAAGAGAATTATTGAACGAGTACAAAACACAGAAGGACAGTTTATTTCTAATGTTTTTTCTAGGCCGAAACCAAATGGCGAAATTCGCATGATTTTGGATTTAACCAAATTAAATGAATTGGTTACATACAAACATTTTAAAATGTTCTCATTAGAAACGGCGAGAGATTTAATTACGCCGGAAGCCTGGCTTGCCAGTGTAGACTTAAGAGATGCATATTATACAGTCTCCATTTGCAAAGAACACAGAAAATTTCTGAGATTTATTTGGAACGGTACCCTCTTCCAATTTACATGCATACCTAATGGTCTAGCTTGCGCACCTCAACTGTTTACCAAATTGTTAAAACCTGTTTTTGCAGTCATGGGTAGAATAGAACACACAATGTTCTCATACATAGATGATTCATTTATTATGGCAGAATCCTTTGATAAATGCCAAACAGCAGTTAATGATTTGTGTGCTTTATTAACAGATTTAGGGTTTTACATTCATGACAAGAAATCTGTTTTCGTCCCTAATAGGGAATTAAAATGCTTAGGGTTTCTGATTAACACCAAAGCCATGACCGTATCTCTAACGGAACAGAAACTCCAGAAGTTTCATGACACGGCCTCCCAGCTGCTTGACATATCCAGGCCAAAGATTAGACAGGTCGCCGTCCTTTTCGGGATAATGGTCTCGTATGCACCGGCTGTTCTTTATAGAGCCGCGCATATCAAGTCCCTAGAAATAGACAAGAATAGAGCGTTAGCACGCAAACAAGGTAACATCGAAAGACCAATGAACATTTTCCGAGACGGCTGTAAAGACATTTTTTGGTGGATCGAGAATATTGATAACTCTCCCAATCCCATTCGAATGGGTCAACCCAACACGGTAGTTACTACCGATGCTTCATTACAAGGTTGGGGAGCTCATCGAAATGATGTAGCAACAGGGGGTAGATGGTTAGATAACGAAAAATCAGACCATATTAATGTTCTTGAATTAAGAGCGATTTACTTGGGCCTTTTGAGTCTAATTAAAATACCTAAAAAGACGGTTCAACTTCTGACAGATAACACTACAGCTATGGCATATGTCAGGAATATGGGAGGTACAAAGTCAAAAGAATGCAATAACTTGGCACAGAGTATTTGGAACTGGGCGCAACAACATAAAATATGGTTAACCATATCTCATATCCCAGGTTCACAGAACGTCCTGGCTGACAAAAAGAGCAGAGTCTTTCACGATAACTTAGAATGGAAATTAAACACAACAATTTTCAATGAAATTTGTCAACAATGGGGGTCACCTACGGTAGACTTATTTGCATCAAGAAATAATTTCAAAATTAACAAATATGTGTCTTGGCACCCAGAACCATTTACTTGGCACATAGATGCTTTCTCACTGATTTGGGAAAATGAATTTTATTACATTTTTCCCCCCTTTAATCTCATTACCAGAGTGGCACGAAAGATAAAGATGGATCGGTCCCACGCCATTCTGATTGTCCCCGAATGGGACACACAACCGTGGCTAGCGGGAATAGTCTCGACAGCCAGAGACTGCCTAAGATTCCCAAAATCCCAAGGAAATCTAACTCACCAAGGCCCTCTGGAACATCACGGCAATGTAGCAACAACACCATTGCTTGCATTCCTTTTCTGAATAAATACCTAGAACAATTTGGTTTAGACAAAATTACACAAGAACGATTGGTGTCGCATGCGTGGAGAAAAGGAACAGTTAAAATGTATACCACATATTTGAAAAAATGGGGCGTTTACTGTCTTATTCAAAAGGTTAAATCGATGAATCCAACTATTGCCCAAGTGTGCAGATTTTTCAGGATGTTAGAACAAGATGGCCTCGGTTACGGCGCAATTAATGCGGCCAGGTGTGCTCTATCGATCATTCTACCCAGGTTAGGGGGAGAAACAATGGTTAAACATCACGTAATACACTGGGTACTAAGGGGGATTTATGAACGAAACCCACCTAAACCAAAATACGACCGATTTTGGGATGTGTCACTGGTCTTCAAATTGTTTAAGGATTGGCCACAAAATAGATTTCTAGATATAAAACAATTAGGGTTTAAGTTAGCACTTTTATTACTGCTAGTCACAGGTCATCGAGGCCAAACTATAGTGGCACTTTCACTCGATGGACTGGAAATAGATAGAAGGCAAGCCACCTTCGATTTAACAACATTGTTAAAATCTAATCGCATAGGCGACCCTTTGTCATCAATTGATGTAACACAATTCAAGGACAATCCAAAACTGTGTGTAGTTTCTGCGATTAGAACATATATATCCAAGACACAAGGAGTTAGAAACTCAAGACAATTATTGATAAGCTTTATTAAGCCACACAAGGGCATTTCAAGGGACACACTCGCCCCCGTTGGACAATTAATGTGCTAAAGATGGCAGGAGTGAATACGGACAAATATGCGTCACACTCAACGAGAGGAGCCATGGTGTCAAAGGCACGCCTCCTAGGAATTTCGGTCAAGCGCATACTAGCGCATGCAGGATGGAAGACCGAACGATCGTTTGCTAGACATTATAACAAGCGTTTGGAGAAGCCCAGTGGTGTTGCACAATGACTGCTACAGCATTAAAGGTCAAAAGGTGAGAACATAAGCTTAGTCACAATAGTGATTTTAACAATGTTCCATACCACAAAAATAATCAGAAATAACATAACAATAACAATTAAATATCAGGATAAAATGATATTACGTAAAGTCTCCCTAGCCTGCGGCTAGCCTGAGGCTATATACCGAGGTAAAATAGATTAGTTAGACGAATCTTACCTTAGTATAGATGATGGATAACTATTGTTTTCCCGAGGTATAAGCCTCGGCTAGATGTGGGTGAGGGCCCACCCTCCACACCCTACCACATCTAGACTGTTGCTTGTACCAAGGAAACATTAGTTTTTATTTTTTTTTATTAGAGATCATTTTATCCTGAATTAGTAGGTAAAGATTGCTGGACCCGGATGTGCTTATCTCTCCCTCACCCACGTCTAGCCGAGGCTTATACCTCGGGAAAACAATAGTTATCCATCATCTATACCAAGGTAAGATTCATCTAACTAATCTATATATATATATATATATATATATAAGTGTATATGTGTGTTGTATATATAATGTAAGGGTGTGTAACTGTAACTAAGTGTAACTGTAACTAGTCTAGTAGTAGTGTAAGTATGTATGTATCTATATGAGTAAATATGCATATATATATATAATATATATATATATATATACATATATATATATATTTATATATATATATATATATATATATATATATGTCTGTGTATGTGTTTGTATTGTGTCGATGCGGCCCTACATATCATCTCTGCCCATGTGGGAGGGGGGGGGGGGTGAACTTGGCTTATTGACAGGCCGATGCTGGCCTAGGCTGGTTGGGAGTATATTTGAGGCTTATTGCTGCCGGTGTTGACAGGTGGGAGTGTGATGCACTGATTGGTGCATTATGGGATGTGACTGCGGGGCACTCGTGTATGACCGGATGTGTGTGCAGTGTGCTGCTACGTGACAGGCTGTGAGTGCAGCATGCTGCTCCATGCCAGGCTGTGAGTGTAGTGTGCTCCTCCATGACCGGCTGTGAGTGCAGTGTTTCTCCATGACCAGCTGTTAGTGCAGTGTGCAGCTCCATGATTGGATGTGAGTGCAGTGTGCAGCTCCATGACAGGCTGTGTGTGCTGTGTGTGCAGTGTGCTGCTCCATGACAAGAAGTGTGTGCTGCTCCGTGACCGGAAGTGGATGGAATATGCTGCTCCATGACCAGAAGTGTATGCAATGTGCTGCTCCATGACCGAAAGTGTGCAGTGTGCAGCTCCATGACTGGATGTGAGTGCAATGTGCAGCTCTGTGACAGGCTGTGAGTGCAGCATGCTGCTCCATGACCATCTGTGGGTGCAGTATGCTGCTCCCTGACAGGCTGTGAGTGCAGTGTGCTCCGTGGCAGGCTGTGAGTACAGTGTGCTGCTCCATGACAGGGTGTGAGTGCAGTGTGCAGCTCCATGACTGGATGTGAGTGCAGTGTGCAGCTCCGTGACATGCTGTGTGCAGTGTGCAGCTCTGTGATAGGATGTGAGTGCAGTGTGCTCCTCTGTGACCGGCTGTGAGTGTTGTGTGCTGCTCTTAGACAGGCTGTGGGTGCAGTGTGCTACTCTGTGACATGCTGTGAGTACAGTGTGCTCCTCTGTGACAGGATGCGAGTGCATAATGCTCCTCTGTGACAGGTTGTGAGTGCAGTGTGCTCCTCTGTGACAGGATGCGAGTGCAGTGTGTTGCTCTGTGCCAGGCTGTGAATGCAGTGTACTGCTCTGTGACAGGCTGTGTCTGTAGTGTGCTGCTCTGTGACATACTGTGAGTACAGTGTGCTCTTCTGTGACAGGATGCGAGTGCATACTGCTCCTGTGTGACAGGCTGTGAATGAAGGGTGCTGCTCTGTGACAGGAAGTCAGTGCAGTGTGCTGCTCCATCACTGGCTCTTGAGTGCATTGTGCTGCTCTGTGACTTGATGTTAGTACAGTGTGCTCCTCTGTGACAGGATGCAGGTGCATAATGCTCCTCTCTGACAGGCTGTGAATGCAGTGTGCTGCTCTGTGACAGGCTGTGAGTGCAGTGTGCTGCCCATGACCGGAAGTGATTGCAGTGTGCTGCTCCCTGACCGGAAGTGAGTGGCGTGCGACGTGGCGCCGTGAGTAGAGAGGCTGGCTCCTGGACTGTGCTGCGTGATAGTGCTGCCGCGCAGAGGTTAACCAGCGCGAATTGACAGATGTGTTCCGGCACCAGAGCCGTGTCCCCTCAGATTATGGAAGCCATGGATCATGTCTGCGCTGTCTGATAAACCCTCACCTCTCACTCGCCACCCGCTGCCTCCCCCTCCCCCCCACCCTCTTCCCACCTCCCCCGCCCCCCTCGCCGCCTACCACCCACGTTTCTCTCTGCCCACCGGCCACTCACTGACTGACTTTACGGTGTCGCATCGACATGAAGCGGAAAGCCACAACCATACACACAGTGCACTACGCACATATAACACACACATGGTACAGTAATACACACAAGGCCACATACATATGTGTAATTAACTCACAAACTTGTTTTATTTAAAGTTGCATGGTCCAATCAAATATAATTTTGTCAAAATTAAAACAACTACCTACATTTGATCCTATATATCCAACTTAAATACTGGTGTATTAGCTAATGATTTGGGACAGCATATACAGAATAACCTGTGAATTTATAACATCACCCCTTTGGGCACTCACTTTGAAACACCCATTATGCAGGGAGGCCATTAATCAATTAGGCCAATCTCGTGACCTCATTAGAGCCAAGTAGGCCTACTATGCAGGGCTATACCTAGGATTAGTAGGTCATCTCACATCACATGGTCATCGCGAGATGGCCATCTGGGTCATGGCCGCAGGACTTTTGGCAAGCTTGTCAACATTATTTTAGGCTCTTTCACTAGTTTCAGCTCAAATTGATCCAAAACTAGCCATTTTTCATCAAATTTACTCGGGACTAATGCATGTTAGGATATAATGGTAAACCTGAGCTATTTATCTCAAATATAACTAAGAAATTCAAACGCATGCAACTTTACCGACACCTCTAGAGCCACATTGATTTTTATCATCGGCTATTGGATGTCAAATATATGGTCGTTCTGGCATTTCTTTGGAGGAAGCCCGCTGCCGACACACAGGTTACTCTTTCCGATAAGCAGCAAGGGGTCTTTTATATGCACTTTCCCACAGACAGGAGAGCACATACCACAGCCTTTGATGAACCAGGTGTGGACAACTGGTTAAGAAGTACACCCACATTCACACACATGCAGTGTAGAGGGCAGTGACCACACAGTCACACACATGCAATACTCCTCACGTATTAAAGTTACATAGTCTGATTGTTATCATTAATTATGCATACATTTAAAAAAAGCAAAACATTTGTCTAGATTTGAACCAACATATCCTTCAATACTGGGGTGCACTTATTAAAGTTGCATAATCCGATGGTTTTGAATTTCTGCATTATTTCTGAGATAAATATATTCGATCGATCACTAGTATCTACTTTACATTATTTCACAGTTACTTTTATTTTAAATGGTAAACTTTTGAGATATTTTGAGTGCAAACATGGAAAATTAGTTATGTCAAGCTTGCCAAAACTCTGACACCATAGACTTCTGCAGTAACAGGTTATGTTAAATTGACTCAGGATTGCTTTCTATGCAGAAACTAATGCTTAATAAGTGCATCATTATCTAAGCTAGATATGTCAAATCAAATCTAGATAATTGGTTTGGTTTGGAAAATTCGATATTTCATCGGACTATGCAATTTTAAGTAGTTATTGCTGCATAGAACGGTATATTGCTTGTAAGTAGATTTAATAGGACCTGTTACTGCTGGAGCCTATGGGATCACTGTCTTGACAAGCACGCCAACATTAATTTGGCAGGTTTACACTTCAAATGTTAGCCTAAGTGAGCCATTTTAAAACAAAGTTATTTCCAACTAAAATAACGTAGATTATAATGATGAATGTAATATATCTATCTCTAAAATGACACAAGCTCAAAACCATCGGACTGTGCACATTTAAAAAACACACATAACACACATAACACATATTGCTAATTACAATACACCCTATACATTGCATACACATAGGCCAAAACCGCATGTACTCACACACTCATGCACAGCCAGACACACAACACACAGCGGCATGCTCACAGCAAAACAGCAAAACAACAAGACACTCACATAGTGGTGCGTCCCCTATTGCCGTTCGTCTCCGTGCCCATAATTCCATTCGAATATATTGCATTATTTAGTCCTCACTACCACCTGCACCTTCACCTGCACCTTCACCTTCACATTCACCTCCACCTTCACCTCCACCTTCACCTCTGACACCACCTTCACCGTCACCTCTACCTCCACCCCCACCTTCACTTCCACCTTCACCTCCACCTCGACCCTACCTTCACCTCCACCTTCACCTCCATTTCCACCTCCACCTCCACCTTCACCGCGGCCACCACCTCCACCTCCACCTTCACCTCCACCTTCACCTACGACACCACCTCCACCTTCACCGCCGCCACCACCTCCACCTCCACCTCCACCCCTACCTTCACCTCCAACTTCACCTCCACCTCCACCTCCACCTCCACCTCCACCAATACTTTCACCCAAACTGACGACCTGCCACCTGCTATCTACAGTGTGGTGGTGTCGTTACTGTAGCCTATCTTTGCTCCCCATGTCCACAATTACTACCCTGTCACCGCTAGCCGCTTAACCCCGTCATCACAGTTGTGTATATATGTATATATATATACATATATTATATATATATATATATAATATATGTAAATATATATACATATGTTATATATATATATATACATATTATATACACATATGTATATATATATATATATACTATATATATATATATATATATATATATATACATATACATACACACAGTCATTCCATTAATACCATTCGCAAACGGTGCATGCACATCCCTAGAATCCTCACACCTGCAATTTTCTGTGCATTCGTTGTTTCGACCGCTCAAAAACATAAACAGCAACATATATCTGAAAACATACTTTTTACATTTTCTCATCTGCATACAAACCCAAAAGATTAGTAAAGTTCAAGTATACTTTAAGCCCCTGTCACATATCACCGGATTGAGCAACGGACAGAATTGTCTAGTCCGGGCGTCATAAGTATCAAAATGTATTAAAATGTGTCAAAATGTTGTGATATCGGGTCAAAGGCCGCTGGACGAACGGACATGAAATGGACATGAAACGGACATGAACGGATAGCGGAGTAAACGGACTCAAACCAGACAAGAAACATAGATGTCAATCCGGCGGCATCCGTTCCAAGTTTTGTGCATGTTCAAAACTTGTACAGACACAAACCGGACTCTCAACGGACTTTGTTTGGTTTCTTTCCGTTTCCTCCAATCCGGTGATGTGTGACAGCAGCTTTAAGCGCTTTAATCTGTGTCATACATATGTCTAAAAAAAAGTTGTGATTATGTCTGAGTAAGAAGACTACTACTACACCTGATCAAAGAAAATGCACCTTCTTTGACATGGGATGGCAGCACTGCATGATTATTTAAGAAATTCCTATATGAAAGCGCTAAGTGGCGCATCTTGTCGTGCATTGTCTTTGCTAATAGTTAGGTGTTCGAGAGCTTGAGCTCGGACCACAGTTCCCGCAGTTTGCGATATTTACCGTGGAGGCAGAGTGAGTGACAAGAACGTTGCACTGAGTGATCACTAATAAGTAGTATACAAGTGTCGCTTTACAGCAGGCAACACCCCCCATAAAGAGCAGACCTGTGCACCTTCCGGATTTTTCCGGCTTTGTTCCGGATTGCAAGGGTAAATATGGAAATACGGTTTCTCAGCCTTTGTTCCGGAAATTGGTGTATTTTTTATCACACTAAAAGTTACTGATCGCATCTGTACAAATACTGAAAATATTACTGATAGCCTCTGAAAAAAATACTGAAAATATCTTTCAGTTATTATTAAGCATGAAAATTTTGCTCGTGGATATTATGTAATTTTTATTTTTCATTGTAAATGTGTTACTGAAAGTCATTCAAGAATACGGAAAATAATTTTGACAAACGGAAAGCTGCGAGATCGGGTGCACAGGTCTGAAAGAGTATGGCTGGGAGGGAGCTCTGCCGTCCCATCACCGTAAATACTAATCTTAACCACAGAAGTGACCATGGTACATTCATGAAAATTCAATTAGGACATGAGCTACATAGAGGTTTTGGTAAGGTGATGACAATTTGATTCGGACATGAGCTACATAGAGGTTTTGGTAATGACATGAAAATTTGATTAGGACATGAGCTACATAGATGTTTCGGTAAGGTCATGAAAATTTGATTAGGACATGAAATACATAGAGGTTTCGGTAAGGTCATGAAAATTTGATTAGGAAATGACATACATAGAGGTTTCGGTAAGGTCATGAAAATTTGATTAGCACATGAGATACATCGAGGTTTCGGTAAAGTCATGACAATTTGATTAGGACATGATAATCATATATATATTGGGGTTTTAGTAAAGTCATGAAAATCGTCCTGATACCACCTTCAATGTTGCTAGGATGTAAAGCCCCCAGCAAGTTTGTGGAGCAAATAAATCCAGGTTCAGCACTGAATAGATACCCTGCTGTATAGTGTCCTTCAGGGGGATACTGGAGTGGGTGTGTGTTGAGGCGTGTGTTGTTGTGGGTGTGAGGTGGGTGTGGGTGTGTAGGTGTGGGTGTAGATGTAGGTGTAGGTGTGTGGAGGATGGGGTACCAGTGCAGTGACATGGGAATATTAACAGTGCCCGGCCGCGCGGCTTAATGCTACAGATTGCAGCTAATGGGCAATGTGGAAATTGAGCAGGGAACCATCTGACACACTTATATCTGCATTATTATAGATCCTCTCTAGGAGAGGCGGTGTCAGCCCTGAGCACACTGCGCAAGTACGCGCTCAACCCTCGACACAAGGCAGAACAGGCCAAGCCTATAGACTGTGCAGCACTTACATACATCAGGGGCTACAAGACGGCTTAACATGAATTACCCTGAAATGTCATTGTCGTCAGCAAGCCTATTAGCTTGAAGGATGACCATTAAATTTGCATTTAATTCTCTTTATTCACTTATACAGGGATTTTGTTGGGTTTTTGTTTCTTTATTTATTCATTTATTTATTGATGTTGACTTTTGTTTATAGACTCGCATGCATTGTATAAAACCCCATCCTGGTATGACATTAGATGTTGCTAGGACGTACAGCAACAATAAACAAATATTGTATAGAACTACACTTAGAATGTTTCACTAGTGCTATATCAGCATTGAGTAGAATTGAGCATTTGTTAGTAAATTCAGTGCAATTAAGGAATGTGTATGTAATGCCACTTTAATTTTTTTTTTTTATTCAGGAAACAAAATCTTACTCGTTTCCAATGGCCGGAGACAGGTATTTAATGGTTGAAAATAAGAAGCTAGTTTCTATCAAAGGCCCTATAATACTAAGACGTCTCACTCCCTATCTCTCCCATGGTAATGTAAATTTTGCAGTGCCACCTTGTGGTGGGTTTGATCAGCCCGGCTGCTGGTTGGTGTGTTACATGTAAACACATACAATTATATTATAGATCAGATAGGTAAGTATGAATACACATCAATATGAAATTGCTATGAAGAAATACACATCATCATCATCGCAATCGTCACACATCTTTCTCATTCATCTATACATTTGTCATGGGGGTGATGAAAATGGGAAATACTGTGCCTAGAGCGGGACTCGAACCCACATCTCTTTGCATTCCGGGCCAGTGTGCTAACCATTACACCACCTAGGCTCCCTGATATCAACACACTCCCCATGCCTACCTGTCTATGTGGTTACTTGCCTGAGAGGTCAGTGCAGACCACTACACTCGTCCCCCTGGAATTGTAAGTCTTGTAATGCTTACAATTACATACATACAGGCAATGCACTAACACATACATACACAGGGTAGGTTCAACAACCATACAGCGCAAAGCTTGTACAGGATCCTGGTCACGGCAACCAGTGTCATGGGGATGATGAAAATGGGAAATACTGTGCCTAGAGCGGGACTCGAACCCACATCTCTTTGCACTCCGGGCCAGTGTGCTAACCATTACACCACCTAGGCTCCCTGATATCAACACACTCCCCATGCCTACCTGTCTATGTGGTTACTTGCCTGAGAGGTCAGTGCAGACCACTACACATTTATACATATAAGATAGCAACTGTTTAACCAAGAGAACAGCCAGCGCACCAAGTGGTGGGTTTGATCATTTTGATTACACAGTTCAGGCTGAGTGAGCTGTCTTAGTATTATAGGGTCTTTGTTTCTATTGAGCAAATCAATTAACCCATTATTGCTCCATATGAGGTTTGAAGCATGATGACTTCTGGAATGAATATCAACTGAGGCCACATGGACTGAAGGGAGCCATCAGGCGAAAAAGTGTTCCTTTAAAGACTTTAGCTTTCAGATTTATGAACATGCCATGAGCAGAAGTTTAAATAAATCTGTCATGGGGGTGATGAAAATGGGAAATACTGCGCCTAGAGCGGGACTCGAACCCACATCTCTTTGCATTCCGGGCCAGTGTGCTAACCATTACACCACCTAGGCTCCCTGATATCAATACACTCCCCACGCCTACCTGTCTATGTGGCTACTTGCCTGAGAGGTCAGTGCAGACCACTACAAATCTATAATTAATTTTAGGACAAAAGTGAAGGATGATATTGGATAGCAGGGCAGTATAATAATATTATTATCAACGTTACCAAAGTGAAGACCAGGTCGCCGGAAACTACTATAGATGCTATAAAATATGAAATTGATTAAATGAAAAAGAATAATAAATAAATAAAAGTCCAACAAGTACCTGTGGAAATGAAGAAAGAGGATTAAATACACGTTTAATGGTCATCCTATAATTAAAGATAATAACATTGATAATGACAATGCAGTTTCAGGGCAATTCATGTCCTGATGTGTAGAGGTCCATATTTGTAGCTAGATCCTCCTCGCTCATTTCCAAGAGTTCATGAAGCCATTTATTTATCCACAGAATGAGCTTAGGTAGATATTGGGATTCGAAACCCCTGGGTTCGAACCCTGTTCGAGTCAAACCAATGACATAAACAATGTATAATTGTCGCTTCCTAGCCAGGCGCTCAGCATTATTAGTATAGGACAAGGACTGGTTAGCTCTGTGTCTCGGATAATGTGACTGAATGGGATAGCAGGTCATTGTGCTGGTGGCCTGATCTCACAGTCGGGCAGGACTATAAAGTTACTATAAAGTGTGCACTGTCAAAAGTCGGTACCGGTCCTGATATGACCTAAGATGTTGCCATGATGTAAAACTCCAACAACCAAACGAACTAACCACCAGTGTGCACCATCACAAGTCGGTACCCGTCCTGATATAGCCTTAGATGTTGTCTGGACATAAAACTCCCACAGCTGCCCATTTGCTGTGGTCATCTGAATGCTGCTCACAGTGATGCTGACAAGGTCACGGTGCGTCTAGTGTATTCACCTGGCCTCGCCCTAGTCTCCTCCCGCACCTCCTCGCACTGTGACCCCCTTGCCCTAATGGGACGGTCACCTTTCCGCACAGGTCACAGGTCAGGGTCGGGCGTGGCCACGTGATAAAGGCCGCGGCAGGTCACGTGACCTACAGTTCATCACTCCGTGTGCCACCCATCAAGAGTCGGTGCTGGTATGTGTATATGATAAATTATGCAGCACTCATATATTAGGTTATATAGCACACGTGTATACACATGTGTATATCACAGTATATTTATAAAACACGTCTGTGTCTGTATATATGTGTATATATATGCATATATTTATAAAAATAATTACGTTCATAGGAATATGTTATTTTGTATATATATATATATATGTTATACATGTATATATATAGCTGCATAAATATGCATGTATAGAGCATGTATACATGCAGGTATATAGCTACATACCCACCTACATGCATATATGCATATGAATGTATATGCATGCATGTATAAATGTAAATATATTTGTGCATACATATGCACATATGTACATACATATATACAAAGAGTTCAGGCGCAAAATCCTGTAAACACCATTTAAAAAATTGAGATAAACATTGGAATCACACCTTCAAAAAAGTCATTTTTGTATATTCCTATTTTTTTTTCATTGCTCCATAACCAGTTCTTCACAACCAATGTGGAATTAGAGGGAATTAAAATTACTCTCAGGGAAATTACAAAATATGTGTATGTCAATTTTTGCATTGACGTTTACAGGGTTTTGTGCCTGAACTCTTCATACATACATACATACATAGACACATACACACATACATGCATACATACATACATACATACATACATACATGCATACGCACACACATACATACATGCATACACACATGTATGCATGTATGAATGAGCATCAGCTAAAACTTCGCCAATTACCTTCCCAATCATGGAGCGATTTATCATCACTCTCTAATTAGACACAAATTGCCAAACACCTATTTGCATCGTGCTGCCGGTGTCGCAGTTTCAGCGCCCAGTCAGTTTCCACCGCCCGTATAGACTCAAACTCAAGGCATTGTCAATGGTCGTGAGCAATCTTCATACAGAAAATACAGCAAAAGTGAAATATCTCTAAAACTACACCACCTATTAACAAATCGCTTGGTACACATATAGAAAACATCTTTACCAAAAAGACTGTATTAAATTTATAAGGTTAGGATTCTTGATTTGTATTAATTTTGAATAAAACTAAGGTTTTGCACTGGGCGTACCGTCAAACTCAAGGCATTGTCAATGGTCGCTAGCAATCTTCATATAGAAAATACAGGAAAAGTGATATATCTCTAAAACCACACCACCTAGAAACAAATCGCGTTGTACACATGTAGAAAACATCTTTACCAAAAACATTATATTAAATTTATAAGGTTAGTGACGATGATGTTAGATTTTGACGCATGCGCATGAAACTGACTGGGCGCTGAAACTGACCGGGCGCTGAAACTGCGACACTGGTTATGTGTGTTTATTGCCCATACAGAAAACACCTCCACAACGGTGTGTGCAAGGGGCTATGTGAGTATGTGTGTATGTATGTATGGGTCCGTACGGGGCTTGGGAAGTCTTGAAAAGTCTTGAACTTCATTTGCCCCAATTCAAGGCCACGACAAATCTTTTTGAGTGATTAGTCTTGAAAAGCTTTGAATTCCATTAAACAGTCCCCGCTGATATAAATAAGTCCGAAATCGCTATTCGGCATAAGAGAATCGAACATACCTACACGCAATACAACGGAATAGTCGGCTGAATTCCTATAAAAAAAAACAGCCTTGAAAAGCCTTGAAATAGCCTTGAATTCCATATCTTCACGGCCGAGCTGCTCCGAGTCCTGCACCGTGGCTATCGCGCGACATGTATTGATGCAGCAGGCTTACCGTAGCGTCACCTGGCGGGAAGTGTGATAGAGATATCAAGCACCAAAGCGCTGTGATGTGCTGCAGCCTTTGGAACATGTGCTAGTCGTCTAATGACACGCCTGGCCTTAGTTCTCACTTCACCCGGGGTTTAGACCTGGGAACTGTTGTCAAGGTCTGTCATTGAGACAAGTATGGCATGTCGTTGAGCCAGACAAGGCATGCAGTTGAGAATGAGACGGACATATATGTGCATATATGTGTATGTACATGTATCGACCGAGTCAAACCAATCAATGACTTACAAAATTGATACTTGTTGCTACTTAGCTTTGCATTTGGCATTACTAGGATAGGGCAAGGACTGGTTAGCTCAGTATCAAGATAATGTGACTGAACGCGAAATCGGGTCATGGTGCCAGTGGCCTGGTCTCCCGGTTGGGCAGCACTGGAATGTTGCCTTGAGCATACACTTTCACAAGTCAGTGCCTATCCTGATATGACCTTAGACTTTGCCAGGATGGAAAACCCCTAACATGCATCACAGCATTGCCAGCGTCACACGACTTGTCATTCCAATTCGGCCAGACTGGACCCGGTGGCCAAATCGGTAGAGCGCTGGCCTCCCGTACGGAAGGTCAGTAGTTCAATTCCAGGTCAAGTCAAACCAATCACTTACAACATTGATACTTGTTGCTTCTTAGCCTGGTGCTCGGCATTACAAGGATAGGGAAATGACTTGTTAGCTCAGTATCAGGACAATGTGACTGTGTGGGATATTGGGTTATGATGCTGGCAGCCTGTTCTCCCAGTTCGACAGCCCTATATAGTCGCCATGAGTGCGCACTGTCACAACACAGTGCCCATCCTGATATGACCTTAGATGTTGATAGGGCATAAAACAACAACCCAATGGGACAGCACTGTAAAGTTGCCACGAGCGTGCACTGCCACAAGTCGGTGCACATCCTGATATGACCTTAGATGTTGCCAGGATATAAAACCACAACCCAGTGGGACAGCACTGTAAAGTTGCCACGAGCGTGCACTGCCACAAGTCGGTGCACATCCTGATATGACCTTAGATGTTGATAGGGCATAAAACAACAACCCAGTGGGACAGCACTGTAAAGTTGCCACGAGCGTGCACTGCCACAAGTCGGTGCACATCCTGATATGACCTTAGATGTTGCTAGGGCATAAAACAACAACCCAGTGGGACATCACTGTAAAGTTGCCACGAGCGTGCACTGCCACAAGTTGGTGCACATCCTGATATGACCTTAGATGTTGCCAGGATATAAAACCCTAACAAACAAACATCACAAAATTGTGCTTCAGACAACTCGTGCCAATGGAAGCTTTACGGACGGCGGTCCTGTTCCGGTGTTGCGGATTCCGAGGGACACCAGTTTGGGAGGGACACATCGCTTCTGCACATGCGTCAAAATCGAACAGCATTGTCACTAACGTTATAAATTTAATATAATGTTTTTGGTAAAGATCTTTTCTATATGTATACCAAACGATTTGGTTCTAGATGGTGTACATTTGAGAGATATTTGACTTCTTCTGTATTTTATGTATGAAGATGGCTCACAACCATTGACAATGCCTTGAGTTTGACGGTACGCGCAGTGCAAAACGTTAGTTTTATTCAAAATTAATAAAAAATCAAGAACCCTAACCTTATCAATTTAATATAGTCTTTATGGTAAAGATGTTTTCTCTATGTCTACCAAGCGATTAGTTTCTAGATGGTGTAATTTGAGAGATATTTGACTTCTTCCGTATGAAGATTTGCTCAAGGCCGTTAACAATGCATTTCAATGGAAGTGTCCCTGGCAAACTGGTGTCCCTCGGAATCCGCATCACCGGCTGTCTCGGCTGTGAAAGGCTACACCTGGACTACTCTGACATTCCGTCTGTGACAGCCAGTGTGGGAGTTTCTCACAATCTCAGTGCGCATCGTTACAAGGCATTACAACTCGGTAACGAGCCGGCTGGATACCAGCAGGTATCCCCAGAGAGCGCCGCACACTGGTGGAAATGCACCGTTTGGCACCAATAAAAGCTCATTTTAAACTCACTATAGTTCATCTAAAATTCTACCGATTGAAATGAAAAGTATATGGAATAATAGCTAATAAAGTGCTCTTTATGTATGTGTTATTTGGTATTTCTGTCACTATTCCGAATTTGATTAAAGACTGTATATTGGAGAGCCAAATTTGTGCATTTTAAACCTTTTGGCCGTATCTCCAGATCATCAAGAATTGTTGTGGCAACATTCAATTCAAGTTATCACAAGGCCCCATAGGTCCCACATGTTCAAAATCACATAGGAACGATAGAGGAGATTCTTAGCCACATTTTAGTATCAAACATCAATGAGAAATTTGAACAGAATTATTGTTAACAAATATTTGAAAACGGCAATGTGCAAAAACGGGTCATAATTCTAAATATAATATTTTTTATATCATTAGGAACCTAATTTTGTCCTCTATTTAAATAATACAACTATTTTTGTCTATCCTGCATGGAGAAATGCAGAAAAATGTGCGAACGCAAGAGAAAATAAATACTGGCTCTACTGAATAGCTGATGTTGACAGTGACTGGTGCTCACTTGCTCTTCAATTTTAACACTATTTTTGATTAAGTCATGCTTCTAAATTACAGAATTTAAACTTAGCAGTAGTAGTCACACTCCTAATTAACTAAATTTAATCTAAAGCAGTGGGATATTCATCAGCATTGTGCTTTTTGTTGGTCAATTTTTATTTTTTTATTTACGTTTGCTCGCATATGTTTACCGCAGTGACAGTACACTTTGCCGCTCGCCAGCTCATTTTCCTCAAATTTAGCACTCTCTAGTTATTATAAAGTATTAGCAGTGAATAGCCACACTTCTAATAAACAAAATTTGACCTGAAGCAGTGAAGTATTCATTGACATTATGCTTTTTGTTGGGAGTTTTTGTTCTATCAATGTTTGCTCAGGTGTGTTTATATCGCGGTGACAGTGATTGTTGCTCGCCGGCTCATTTTTTTCTTTAGCAGTCTCTCATTAATATAAAGTCACACTCCTAAATAATAGACTTTGATCTTACCAGTTATCAGTCACGCTTCTAAATAACAGATTTTGATCTGAAGCTGTGAACAGTTTTGTATTTTTTGTTTTATTAATGCTTGCTCGTATGGGTTTACCGAGGTGACAGTGGTGCTTGCTCACGTTTGTTTACGGTTGGCCCTACTGAATAGCTAATGTTGACAGTGACTGGCGCTCAGTTGCTCTTTTCAATTTTAGCACTATTTTTATTAAGTCATGCTGACAAATTAATTAATTTGATCTGAGCAATGAATAATCACACTTCTAAATAACAGTATTTGATCTGAAGCAGTGAATAGACATGCTTCTAAAGAACCGTATTTGATTTAAGGCAGTGAATAGTCATTACCCACCAGCCTACTCCCTAATTTTATTTACAAAATTGAGATTTATCTCTATTTTCCTCCAATTACCATGATTATGCTGAAACTATAACAGTATTGGTTTGTTTCTGGTAATTTGTTTTTACTACATGGTACTCTAGTAACACCAGGGGAGGCCTCTGTGTTCTCCCTGCACCGGTATATAACGTTTATACACTGTATATATATATATATATATATATATATATATATATGGGGGTTGTATGCATATATGTGTACAAGCACACACATATATATATATATATATATATACTATACATATATATATATACCGTGTATAAAAGTTATAACACCCTCACATATATATAGAGGGTTAAATATTATACACACACACATATATAAATATATTTATATATATATAATATTGATATTGGGGGAGGTAAATATTTAGTCTTCTGAATGTCAGCCCCAAGTCACTGGGCTTCCAGCGATGGATAAGCATTGTTATTTAACACATTTTAAACATAATAAAGTTGATTAGAATGACAGCGGGCACGGTGGCCGAATCGGTAAAGCACAGACCTTCCTTGCAGGAGATCGGGAGTTTGAATCCCAGTTGAGTCAAATCAAACACTTACAAAATTGATACTTGTCGCTTCCTAGCTTGGCGTTCGGCATTAATAGGATAGGGCAAGGACTGGTTAGATCAGTGTCAGGATAATGTGTCTGAGTGGGATATCGGGTCATGGTGATGGCAGCCTGATTTCCCAGTGGGGCAGCACTATAAAGTCACCATGAGTTCACACTATCACAAGTCGGTACCCGTCCTGACATTACCTTAGATATTGCCAGAACATAAAACTCCAACAAACAACCAACCAACCTCCCCCTCCCCACACATATATAAGAGGTTATATGCTGGGGTGGGTGGGCAGTTCCGATGTTAGAGCATGGGAAGGGGAAAAATAGTATCACTATATTATATTATCTATATATTGCACATATATTATATATTGTATATCATTATATATTATACATTTACCAACATAATGCCATTACTAGGATATGTATTGTATTATATCGTATATCATATATGTGATATATGTTGATTACAGCACGTATCTTAGATATGCACATTTATTCATTCTGCCTATACACACATTTTCAACTTGATCAGACTGACGTTGGTGTTCTTTATCTTTATGGCATATATTCCATGCATATAACTTTCCATTTCATTTAAAGCTGCATAGTCCAATGAAATATCAAATTTTCAAAACCAAACCAATTATCTAGATTTGATTTTACATATCTAACTTGGATACTGATGCACGTATTAAGGATTTGTTTCTGCGTAGAAGGCAATGCGGAGTCAATTTAACAGAACCTTTTACTGCAGAAGTCTATGGTGTCAGAGTTTTAGCAAGCTTGTCAAAACTAATTTTCCATGTTTGCACTCAAAATATCTCAAAGGTGTACCATTCAAAATAAAAGTAACTTTGAACTGATGTAAAGTAGATACTAGTAATCAATCTAATATATTTATCTCAGAAAAAATACAGAAATTCAAAAGCACTGGACTCTGCAACTTTAACCAACTTAGCCCACATGTGACTTGACCCAATCTGTCTTTGTGAGTGATAAAGATATTTGTTATTCTAACATGTAATTTCTTTCTCATTCTTTTCTAGGTAAGTTGGATGTAAACTGTGTTTCAAACTGCATACTACTACTACAGTCAGATAAGTGCAATTTCATCCCTTTTTTTTATATTTGATAACATAACAACAAAAGACATAAACAACATAGGAAGACGACCAGCGCGGTGGTTGAATCGGCAAGAGCGTAGGCTTCCCGTGCGAAAGGTCTGCAGTTCGAATCCAGATCGGGTCAAACTAATTAGGCCTACTAACAAAATGTATACTTGTTGCTCCATAGCCTGGTGCTTGGCATTACTAGGATAATGCAAGCACTGGTTAGCTCAGTATCAGGGATAATGTGACTGAGTGGGAAATTGAGTGCTGGTGCTGGTGGCCTGGTCTCCTAATGGGACAGCACTATAAAGTCACCATGAGTGTGCATTGTGACAAGTCGATTAAAGTCACCATGCGTGTGCACTATGACAAGTCGGTACCTGTCATGATATAGCCTTAGATGTTACCAGGACATAATACCCCAACAAACAAACAACACTGGAAGACTGCTGATTCCACTGTAGTGGCCTCAATATAGCGCCACCCGGTGGGATAGCGGGGTGGACCCAGACTAAACGTGGCATCTATTGGCTTGTGCTGGTGTCGCAGTCTGAAAGGGTACCCAGTTTAAAATGCGGCTTTTCGAAATGCGCATGTGTCAAAGTCGAATGGTGAGCCTGAAATATTGTCTGAATTTCTGGCCTGCTTCTGTCTGTGGAGGAAATGTAGGGCGAGACAAGCAAGGATCCATTCAGGAATCATTGTAGTGAGTATTTTATGCTTGATAGTATATATTATCATGTGCACTAACAGGTTAACAAGCAATTAATCAGTTATTAAACATGGGTGCAATCTCAATCAGGCAGAAATGCATTTGCCTGCGCATTTCGAAAAGCCCCATTTTAAACCGGGTACCATTTTAAACTGCGACACCAGCACTCATTCCATTAAGGTCAATGTGCCAGTGTTCCATGCATCAGCACAAGGTCAACTGACCTAACTGGCTGCGGGCTTGCTGGATGCAGTGAAGCCGGCTTTTCCTGTTTGTAAATATATTTATATATATGTATATCGCATATATATATTCTAATCTATTTATTTATACTTAACTATATTTATATACATGTCATATATATTAATATCTTAAATGTAATAACGTCAGCTGTAAATATATGCTGCCTCGCTACAGCCATTGTGAAATGACATCTGCTACCGAATGTTGTCTGCAGACACACAAGTGTAGATGAGGTTCTATGGGATACTGATGCCTTGCAGTGAATCTCATTGCCTCTAATATAGATGTCATCTTGAAGCAGACGACAGTAGTAACCCCTGTTAGCACTCTGTATATGTTCCTGGAACAGGGAGCACACACTGAAACACATACACAGCTTACTAAATGGGACCATTATGACATAATGTATACTTCAGGTGGGTGAAATCACAATGGCACAGAGAAGTGTTCATGCGCTATAAAGAAACGTTGTTGAATGGTGTGTACATTGAGGTATTACTTATTATTGTGCTATTAGGAGTTTAATGCGAGCTACTGTTGGTTGGTTGTTGGAATTTTACATCCTGGCAACACCTAAGGTCATATCAGGACGGGTATCAACGTGTGACAGTGCACACTTATGATGACAACTTTATAGTGCTGCCCCCACTGGGAAATCAGGTTATAGGCACCCAGACCCGATATCTCACTCAGTCACATTATCCTGACACTGAGCTAACCAGTCCTTGCGCTTTCCTATTAATGCCAAGCGCCAAGCTAGGAAGCGACAAGTATCAATTTAGTAAGTAATTGGTTTGACTCGACCGGGAATCAAACTCCCGATCTCCTGCATGGGAGGCCTGACCTCTTCCGATTCGGCGACTGCATTATGAGCTACGTGTCATAGACATATATGTCGGGAATGGCGGCCCCGGTGTGGAAGGTTCTTTTCTATCGGCAGTCAATTCGTTTGGGTTATTCCATTAGAGGCGCCCCATGGAATGCTGGGGTTGGGGAGGATGGTGGGGGGTCTCCTTTCCTAATGCAGCCCGCACAATGCCAGGCGCTAACCGGTCCGACGCACCGACACAACGCAACTCGACGCAACGCAATGGGTCGCGGCTCGACGGTTAGCGCACGACGACGATGTCAGTTATGACTTATGGACGCAAACCATTTAAAAGATAAAAGATTTACAATTCCAGCGGGCGAACGAGCGTAGTACTAGTAGTCTGCATTGCTCTCTCAGGCAAGGAGCCACATCGAGAGGTAGGCGTGGATAGGATGATGACAGCAGGGAGCCTAGGTGGTGGACAGGTAGGCGTGGATAGGGTGATTGCATCAGGGACCCTAGGTGGTAGAATGTTCAGAATGCCAGCCCCGGAATGGCAGGAAGTGTGGGTCCGAAATATGCTCTCGGTGCAATATTTCCCATTGAAATCACCCCCCATGACACTCGTTGCCATTACCAGGATCCTATATAAGCTACATGCTATTTTGGTTGTTGAACATACCCTATGTATACATATATATTTAAGTTCATTTCCTGTATGTATGTAATTGTAAGCATTATGCGACCTATGAACATAAACCATTTAAAAGATTTACAATTCCAGGGGACGAGTGTAAGGGTGAAGATTTAATTTACTAGTGAGTGTTATGTGTGGTCTACTCTAATGTATGGGGCTGAGACATGGACAATCTCCAAGAAAATGTACAAACGTTTAGCAGCATTTGAGATGTGGACTTATTGAAGGATGATGAAAATATCATGGTCAAAGATCACCAACAATGAAGTTCTCAAAAATTAAAAATAAGAAACGCTTGTTTGCCACTATACAGACAAAGAAACTTATTTATTTTGGCCACATCATTCGTCAGAGTTCAATATACCGTACATTGTTGGAAGGGAAGGTGAATGGCAGCAGAGGGAGAGGGAGACCAAGAACATCATGGTTTACAAATATTTCACAGTGGACAGGCTTGAATTATTCACAGTCTATCAGAACAGCACACCATCAGGACAAGTGGAGAACCATTGCATCCAACCCTCGACTAGAGGACGGAACTATTGATTGATTGATTGTGAGTGTGGGATAGTGCTCAGGTGAGTAGGAGACTCAGCTAACGCTGACGCTCCATACTCTCCTAACATCTGCAAACACATACACAGAATTTGTGTACATTTCCAGGTAGGCATGTGAATGTGATTGGGAAGACTGTCAGAATAGATATCACTAGCTTATCGCCATGACTATGGCCCTTGCTGCCGACATGGCACTCATCCATTGATAGCAATCATCATCAGCAAGCATATGAGCCTATCTCAAAAGGTGATAACTCTTTATTTGTTTGTCCATTGTAACAATTGACACAAAACAGCACAGAAACGGTTACACTGAAAACACAAGGACATTTGTTTCACTCAATATGTATTATATTGGGATCATGAAACACCATGTAAACAACAAATCAGTTTATCCTGAGCAAATGCATGAGCAGATTGTATGTTGATTGTAACAATGGACCAAGTTTTGTCCCATATTGCTTAGCACCTTCTGAGATGGTCTCATATATCTACATTACTTCCAAGATACTAACGCCAGCCACTCAGCCACTTGTACCCCATGGCTATGGTGGATGTGAAGCACATGTCCAGCATTACACACTGTCACACATAAGGAAATCGTAATTTATCTAATTTAGGATATTTTGCTATCTCAATTTCATTACAATCCACACCAGAAACCAGGAAAGGAACCTAGCGAGTATAGTGATTGCGAACCATGTCTTCATGGGTTCATAGTGTGCCCAAATTATTTGACTTATAACTAGACCCAGTCAAGCTGGAAAGTACCTGACTAGAGTGGTTCCAGATTCTACCAATAGATGTCACTAGGTTAACTGGTGGGGTTTAATACATGTGAAGAGAGCGGCGGTGAAACCCAGAAGAAATATACAATATTGTCGTCTTTTTTTATATATATATTTCAAGGATAAGAACTTGATGCCTGTTGCGATATGAATATCCGAATATTATAATCGAGCATTTTATTATTTTTTCCAAGCATTCTTTACGGAGTTATAGCATGTGAAATCATAGGCAGTCAAGGTTCCAAATTCTGCCGACAGATGTCACTAGCTTAACTGGCGGGGTCTATTATAGTGAAGGATAGGCCTGGGAAGGACCGACCACCCCACAAGCTTTCGTATAAGTAATGTATTCCACAAAGAAGGGGGGACCAGACGGGGATTGGAGCGAGTCATACACTCTGGACCTAAGACCCAACTGTTACAGTTGATTAAAGGTCCATAGTCTGGTGGTTTTGAGTTTGTCACTTTCTGAGATAAACATACTAGATTGATTGCTATAACCTACCTTACTTTAGTTTATTTATTTTAAATGGTTAGATTTTGAGATATTAGAAGTGCAAACATCTAGAGTTACTTTTGGCAAGCACGTCATATTTCTGATAACATAGGTATCTTGCAATAATGGGTTCTATTAAATTGCCTCAGTATTCCATTCTATGTGGCACCACATGTTTATTTAGATTCTATTTTAGATAATTATTCTGGATTTGAAAATTTGAATGTTTCATCGAACTATGCAGCTTCAAAGCAAACTCGTAGGAACAATGGGTCAATTGGAGTGGCAGATGGCGCCACCTACAGGAGAGGAAGGGGAAACTGCTTTAGGGCAGATCTCCTGCAACCCAGGTCACACCCATGGCCCGTAGTACCTAAACTAGCTGTAGAATAATATGACAAAGATGACCGAAAGCAAATAAATAGCAGGAAAATTACATAATTAACAATACGCGTAGAAAGGGTTTATACATTCTGTAAGCATGCCGGGGTCACAGTTTTAGTTCCTCACTAGGAACCAATGGACCGTAACTAGAAATGCACACATTGACCCCCCTGAACCCTAGTCGGGAATCAGCAAAGCCTCTGGGAAATTGCGCGGGAAATCCGACAGGACCCCTGTAGAGGCACTACAGCGATTGCCGGAGACACCAAGTGTGAGGGGAGTGGGTGGGGTGGGTGAGGGGAGGGGGAGAGATAATCTCCCGTTGCCCTCACTGTTTTTAATGTTTCTAATAAAGTAATTTATTTAAAGCATCAGTTTGTCTTTATCGATTGATCAGCTGGGCGAAAATAGGAGATTTGATTACTATATTAATGTGACCAGTCGGGTTACTTTATTCGAACGAGTCAGTATTAACTGTTGCCAAAATAAAGCAACATTCTATAGGTTGACTTTAAACTACAGAAATATGGCTAGTTTAGATGACAACATATATTATGTTCTTGGGGTGTGAGTAAATTAGACCAATGACCGACTCTTTTGTTTTTCCAGTTGACTAGATGGGTTAAATGAACTTAGATTGGTCAATCAGAATCGGAGTAGTTGTGGAAGATTGGCCATTAGCTTTGTAGTAGTCCGTTCATGATCCTCACCACCAGGGGCAGGGACGGTGCTGTCCAGTGTTACTTGTCTATGACGGCAGTTGGCGGCAGGCTAGTTGAAGGGTGGGTCCCTGGGTGGACCGACCCCCCGTTACTGTGACCAACTAACAGCTCTCCCTCCACCTTGAGAGGTTACCTGCGACCTGGCTGGTGTGGAGTCAGGTCACTTGGATCTGTGACGCATCAGTGGGTGGAAATTGGAAATAAATCATGGAAGCGTACGTTTCTTCTTGTCGTCGTCTTTCTGCATTGCGTCAACTTAGCAGCAGTCCAGGGGGAACTGGCCGTACACGCCCTATTACTGTTTTTGGTTAGAGGCCTGCATAATATATCTGTAGCAGCATGACTGTGGGTGGGCAGGAAGGAAGGTGGGCGCAATAGTGGGGCTGGGGGTGGGGCTTGGAGTGGGGCTGGGGGTAGGGATGGGGCTGGGAGTGGGGCTTGGGCTGGGATGCAGTTTGGATGTCTATGGCGGCTGGTAATGGAGCCTGTGTGCTGCGTGGACTGCTGAGCACGCCACCAGGCGGCGACCACAGCACTGACAATTCACTAACACAGTCACCGGCCCTGGGGGACCAACCAACCCCAGCAAGCCAACCTCAACAGGGTAGATATAGAGGGTTGGGGAGGGGTGGGACAACAAGTGGTACACAACTGGTTCATCAAAGGCTGTGGTATGTGCTGTCCTGTCTGTGGGAAAGTGCATATAAACAACCCCTTTCTGCTTATCAGAAAGAGTAGCCAATGTGGTGGCAGTGGGTTTCCTCCCAAGAAATATGTCAGAATGACCATATTTTTGTCGTCCAATAGCTGATGATAAAAAATCAAAGTGCTCTAGAGGCGTCATTAAATAAAACAAGCTTTGGGAGAGGCGTGGAGGGTGGTGAGTTTGTGTGGAGGGTGGAGAGGTATAAAGGACATGTGAGGAGGTGTGAGGAGGGGAAGGATATGTATGTGGATGTCTGGGGAGAGGTGGACAGGTGTGGTGAGTCAGAGGTGTTAGCAGGGATGTGGAAGGTGGAAATGTGTTTGAAGGTGTGGAGAAGGGTATGGAGGGAGGGGTAGGGAAGTGTGGGGAGGGGTGGGATATGTATGTGTATTTTGTTCTTGAAGATATATACTGCCTATCATGGATAAGTCTGAATAGACTTGTTTTCACCATTAGACAGTTTGTCGATAGAAAGCCTAAGCCTACACTTTTACCGACTCAAGGGATTTTTAACCTCCCACACCACATAGACATGGTATGAGAGCAACTGGCCTTTGATGACGCTGTAAGTTATACACAGCAGTGGATGGCTAGGGAGAGGTGGGTAGGTGGGTCGGTAGGTGGGTGGCGGGTGGTGGGTGGGGAGGAGTTTTTGGAGGGGTGGTAGGTGTGTTGAAATGTGGGGAGAAGTGGATAAGTGTGCAGAAGGGTGGAGTGGTGGAATGTTCTTTAGGGGGGTGAAGAAGTGTGAGGAGGTGTGAAAAGGTGATGGGAGGTGTTTGGGGGTGTGAGCCTGTGCTTGGAGAGGTCGGGAGGGATGTAGAGGTGTGTGGATGTGTGTGGATGCGTGTTGATGTGTGTGGATGTGTGTTGATGTGTGTGGAGGTGGAGTGATTTGGAAGGATGTGGAGATGTTTAGAGGAGTGTGGAGAGATGGGAAAAGGGTGTGGATGGGTGTGATGGGAGTGGTTACATCGCTCTTAGACACCGGCAGAGTCCAGCAGACACACCATTATCAGCTGTGCATATTGGGTGTCCAAGCAGTTAAATAGATGGCACTGCTGCTTACTGGGGTAGATCAAAGACCCTATAATACTAAGACGGCTCACTCCTATCTCTCCCATGGTAATGTAAATTTCACAGTGCCACCTTGTGGTGGGTTTGATCAGCACGGCTGCTGGTTGGTGTTTCACATGTAAACACATACAATTATATTATACATGAGATAGGTAAGTATGAATACACATCAATATGAAATTGTTATGAACAAATACGCATCATCATCAGCATCATCATCATCATCACCATTATCACACATCTTTCACATTCATATATACATTTATACATATAATATAGCAACTGTTTAACCAAGAGAACAGCCAGCGCACCAAGTGGTGGGTTTGATCATTTTGATTACACAGTACAGGCTGAGTGAGCCGTCTTAGTATTATAGGGTCTTTGGGTGGATGTATCTGTGTGTGCTGATGTTGATTGGTGGTGATGGTGGAGGTGGTGGTGGGGGGATGGTTGGTGCTGCGCTTAGTAATTGTGATGGTTGGTTGTTTTTTGGAGTTTTACATCCTGGCAACATCTAAGGTCATATCAGGATGGGTACCGACTTGTGACAGTGCACACTCATGGCAACTTTATAGTGCTGCCCCACTCGGATACCAGGTCACCAGCACCATGACCTGTTATCCCACTCAGTTATCCTGACACTAAACCACCCAATCCTTGCTCTATCCTAATAATGACAAGTGCCTGGCTAGGAATCGACAAGTATGAATTTTTAAGTCATTGGTTTGACTTGACCAGGGTTCGAACCCGATTCTCATGATCTACAAAAACAGGAGACGGACGTTCAACTCATTCGGCCATCCCATCTGGTCGTAGTGGTGATGGTGATAGAGGTCTGGTGATGGTGGGTGGTGGTGGTGTGGCTATGGTGGTGGTGGGTTGCTCGTGGTGGCCGTGGTGATGGCGATGGTGGTGATGGCTGTGGGGGTGTTGATGGTTGCCATGGTAGTGGTAGTGGTGATGGTGATAGTTGTGGTGGTAGTGATAGTGGTGGTGGTGATAGTGGTGGTGGTGATAATGATGGTGGTGGTGGTGGTGGTGGTGGTGGTGATAGTGATGGTGGTGGTGGTGATAGTGGTGGTGATGATAGTGGTGGTGGCGGTGGTGGACATGGCTGTAGTGTAGTGGTGCAGGGAAGTTGTCGTGATGGTGATAGTGGTGGTGGTGATAGTGGTGGTGGTGATGGTGATAGTGGTGGTGGTGATAGTGGTGGTGGTGATAGTGGTTGTGATGATAGTGGTGGTGGCGGTGGTGGCCATGGCTGTGGTGGTGTGGGGATTGTTTGTTTGTTTGTTGTTGTTTTACATCCTAGCAACATCTAAGGTCATATCAGGACGGGTACCGACTTGTGACAGTGCGCACTCATGGCGACTTTATAGTGCTGTCCCACTGGGAAACCAGGCCGCCGGCACCATGACCTGGTATCCCACTCAGTCACATTATCCTGACACTGAGCACACCAGTCCTTGCCCTATCCTAATAATGCCGAGCACCTGGCTAGGAAGCGACAAGTATCAATTTTAAAGTCATTGGTTTGACTCGACCGGGACTCGAACCCACGACCCCACGATCTACCAGCACGGGAGACGGACGCTCTAACTCATTCGGCCATCCCGTCTGGTCTTGTGGTGTGGGGAAGCTGTGGTGATGGTGATAGTGGTGGTGGTGATAGTGGTGGTGGTGATAATGGTGGTGGTGATAGTGGTGGTGGTGATGGTGGTGGTGGTGGTGCTATAAGTATAGTTTATCCTGTGTCTAAGATATAATCTACTTTACAACGACCGTCCCCGGCCTCCCTGATCTCGTTTACAACCCGCCTTCATCAAGACACAGCAGAGGAACCATTCTCACGGGTACAGTCGCGGAACCGATAGCATGCTGTAAAACCTTGACTGTTTTTTTTGCCCTTACAGCCAAGGAACTCATATAACTATGCAAATCGACGGTACTACTTTTATCTGACACAAACTTCCAAGACGCTCACACATGCCATGGAGCTTTATGACTTTCTCACACGCACAAAGCTCTTTGCGATATTTTACAATGTCATCTATTAATATAATTCACTTTTTTTCCGGATGGGATGGCTGAATTGATGTGAGTACTGACTGGCTTCCCATACGGGAGGTCATGGGTTCCAATCCTGACCTAGTTTATTCAATGACTAAGAAAATTGATTCTTTCACTACACATTCTCTAGTGATCGGCATTAAAGTTGCATAGCCCGATGGTTTTCCGTTGCCGTCATTTTCTTAGATAAATATATTAGGTTAATCATTATAATCCATCTTACTTTAGTTTGAGGTAACTTTTATTTTTAATGACTTTTGAGAAATTTGAAATGAAGCCAAGCAAATTAATCTTGGCAAGCATGTCAAAACTTTGACATGATAGGCTTCTGCGATAACAGGTTCTGTTTATTGTCTCAGCATGCCTTTCTATGTGGCAACAGATGCATACTTAGTGCACCGATATCTAAGTTAGATATGTAGAATAGAATCTAGATAATGGCTTTGGTTTTGAAAATTTGATGTTTTCATCGTACTATGCAGCTTTAATAGGATAGGGCAAGGACTAGTTTGCTCGGTAACAAATATAATGTGACTGAGTGGGATATTGTGGCATAGTGCGGCAGCCTGATTTGCACAGTGGGACATAAGGTTAAAGCTGCCATGAGTGCGCACTGCAATCAGTCGGTGTCTCTCCCAATATGACCTTAGATGTTGCTAGGACGTTGCTAGGACTGAACAAGCAAATACACAAACCAATGTACATGTATATGTGTTATTTTGAAATGGGGAAAGCACCTCATAAGTATTGTACTTCTGCTTTCTCCTTTTTTCCTGTGATCAATTACTGAACAAATACCAACTTTTCTGTACATTGATCATGTGGAAATAAATATGTTATTATTATTATTATTATTATTATTATTATATCCCCACCACCTGGTCTCCAGTCTGATATAATATCAATCAAATTGATCGGCGATTTGTAGGTAGGGTAAGCACCCCAGTGGGTCTGGGTGAATGTGTGAGTGTGTGTGAGTGTGGATGAATCTGAGTGTGGGTGAATGTGTGTGTGTGTGTAGAAGGTGAGTGGGGGCGGTGAGTGTGTGTGTGTGTAGAGGGTGGGTGGGGGATTTACTCACTTCTATCACGTGATGTCAGTCCATTTGGTGTTACTCAAACAGTGGCTTCTGGGTAGAGCTGCGGACGTGACTAGCCGCATCAAGATGGCCGAGGCAGGGCTCTCCGGTGCCACCCTTGAGGAACTTCCGTTTTCTGAGTAGACGGAAGCGGTGCCGATGCTGTCCTCTATATGGAAGTGGGGTGCCGTAACTAACACATTCTCTAATTACGGAAACGGTGCCGATTCTGTCCTCTATTTGGCAGTAGGGTGGCGTAATTAACACATTTTCCAAACACAGAAACGGTGCCGATGCTATCCTCTATTTGGCAATTGGGTGGCGTAACTAACATATTCTCAAATCACGGAAAGGGTACCGCTGCCCTCTATTTGGCAGTGGGGTAGCGTAACTAACACATTCTCAAATCACGGAAACTGTACTGATGCTGTCCTCTATTTGGCAGTAGGGTGGCGTAATTAACACATTTTTCAAACACAGAAACGGTGCCGATGCTATCCTCTATTTGGCAATTGGGTTGCGTAACTAACATATTCTCAAATCACGGAAAGGGTACTGCTGCCCTCTATTTGGCAGTGGGGTAGCGTAACTAACACATTCTCAAATCACGGAAACAGCACTGATGCTGTCCTCTATTTGGCAGTAGGGTGGCGTAACTAACACCTTCTCAAATCACGGAAACAGTGCCGATGCTGTCCTCTATTTGGCAGTGGAGCGTGGTAACTAACACATTCTCAAATCCCATCTTGTTTGTTTGTTGGGGTTTTTGATCCTGTCAACATCTGATGACTGTTTTATTAACAAATAACCGCCCGTTTGGCAGTTATTCCGGCAACCCAACCCATTCTGACTGTCCTATGGACAGGGCTGGTAAGCTACCTGAAAGAATTGTTTGCTTCTTTGTTTATTTGGGCACATTGCAACCGCTACGGTCATATCAGGTTGGGTACCGACTTGTGACAGTGCACACTGATGGCAACTTTATAGTGCTTCCCCACTTAGGAGACCAGGTCGCCAACACCATGACCCGACTTCCCACTAAGTCACATTATCCTGATTCTGAGCTAAGCAGTCCTTTCTCTATTATCCTAGTAATGTCAAGCCCCAGGCTAGGTAACAGCAATTATTAATTTTGTGAGACATTCGTTTGACTCAGTGGTAATTCGAACTCCCGACCTTCCACATGGGAACCCTGCGCTGTACCTATTCATCCATTAATTATCTGGTGTGAAGTGGGTAGATAGATTCCCAGTGTCTCCCAGCCGTCTCGCTCAGCATGTATGGGCCGCACGAACCTCACTTAGATCACCTCCTGATTCAGACGTCAGCATGGAGGGCCGCTATTGAAGGGAGCCATTTTGGAATCCACCCCCTACTCACCTCCCCCAATCCTTGATCTATGCTTGGATGGAGCCCTCTAATGCAGGGCTTTAACTAAGAATGCGGAGGCTGTCCTAGTCAGGTTTATATGTGTTCTATGTCAGTTCTCCAAGCACTAGTCTACAAGATGATTAAGATGGCACCAAAATACATATAAATATACATATATATCTTTCTTTCTTTTATTTGGTGGAAATATTTGATTCACCTGAACACATATTTTGTCAGCGCTAAGGCACTGGTCTTCCAGCTGTTGAAGCGGTCACATTTGGTTTGTACATGGTGATGGGGTAGTGGAATGTGCGGCATTGTGTGCAGCACACCCCATTCTGAACATTATCGGCTACTGTTGGAGGACTGAGCGCATCGAGCTGCAGTCTCTCTGGTTAGAGGCCTGCATTGGGCCATCCTTCAATACCGTCATCACACTGCTGGAGAATTGAGTCCAGCGAGCCGCAGTCTGTCTGGTTAGAGGGATGCATTGGATCATCCTTCAATGCCGTCATCCCATTGCTGGAGAACTGCCACAGGTCTCTCTGGTTAGATAGAGGCCTGCATTGGATCATCCTTCAATATCGCCATATCACTGCTGGAGAACTGCCGCAGTCTCTCTGGTTAGAGGCCTGCATTGGATCATCCTTCAATATCGCCATCTCACTGCTGGAGAACTGCCACAGTCTCTCTGGTTAGAGGCCTGCATTGGATCATCCTTCAATGTCGTCATCCCATTGCTGGAGAACTGCAGCACTCTCTCTGGTTAGAGGCATGTATTGGATCTTGTTGGCTTAATCTGCAGAAAGGTTCCCCTTGTCTCTAAGTCGGAACCTGTTATTCCGTTATTCATGGATGCTTGGCATTTTCCTAATGACGCCAGGGTGAGTTGAAGTGAGCGATCGATCAGACAGGTGTTGTCAAATGTGATTCTGTTTTAGTACCCTGCATTCGTGCAAGCCGTTCCGATAGCAGGGGTTTATTGTGTATTGTGTGTGTGTGTGTGGCGTGGGGGAGGCAGTGTTGCCAAATAATACACCATCAGCGCTACAAAACAAGACAGACCAATAATTTAACATTTAAACGTTAAAACAATCAAATAACAATGTTGACAAAGCAGTAACAATTTAACACATAAGCTTTTAAATATTCAGTAACAATGTAAATAACAAAGCAGTAACAATTTAACCCTTTAGCTTTTAAATATCAAATAACAATGTAAATAACAAAGCAGTAACAATTTAACCCTTAAGCTTTTAAATATCCATTACCAACTTAAATAACAAAGCAGTAACAATTTAACGCTTAAGCTTTTAAATATTAATTAACAATGTAAATGACAAAGCAGTAACAATTTAACCGGTGAGCTTTAAAATATCAAATAACAATGTAAATAACAAAGCAGTAACAATTTAACACTTAAGCTTTCAAATATTAAGTAACAATTTAAATAACAAAGCAGTAACAATTTAACCCTTAAGCTTTTAAATATCAAATTACAATGTAAATAACAAAGCAGTAACAATTTAATCCTTAAGCTTTTAAATATCAAATAACAACATAAATAACAAAGCAGTAACAATGTGACACTTAAGCTTTTAAATATTGAGTAACAATGTAAATGACAAAGCAGTAACAATTTAACCGGTGAGCTTTTAAATATCAAATAACAATGTAAATAACAAAGCAGTAACAATTTACCATTTAAACTTCAAAGAAATCAAATCATGTAAATGACAAAGCGGTAACAATTTAACACTTAAACTTTTTAAAAGATCAAATAACAATATACCTGACATAGCAGTGACAAATAACAGACAGCAACAACAATTAGGACCTAAAAGACAATAACAAGCAACGAAGGGAAAATAAAGGGCAATACCAGAACAGCAGCACAACAAAAAGAATGAAGGTGGGAAAAAGGGTGTCAAGCAACAGTAACCAGAACGGAACGAACACAAACGAAAACCGAAATAAAATATTGAAAGAAATGAATTTATTTTTCCACAAAAGTGATTAAGAACAATCTCGGAGCACGCATTACGATTGTATGCGATTTAGTATTATTTGTATCTGAAAGCCTCCTTAATGGAACAAACTGTTGTATTTAGCACCAATGCTCCAGCACTATATAAAACCATTATTCGATAAATAGAATTATATTTACAAAAAGAACAAGCTTTTAATCAAGTTAAACCTACATAGTCCGATGAAAGCTTCCAATTTCCAAAACCAAAAATATGTATCTAGATTTGTTTTTACATTTCCAACTTAGAGATATTGGTGTACTTATTAATCATGTGTCATGTATATAAGGATATACTAAGCCAATTTAATTTTTGTTAAACCACTTTTATTGCTGAAGCCTACAGTGTCAGAAGTTTGATGTTCTTGCCTAAATTAATTTGGCATGCTTTAACTTTGAATATCTCCAAAGTTAGCATTTTAAAATCAAAATGATTGCAAGGTAAAGTAAAGTAGATTGTGCTGATCAATAAAATGTACCTATTTTTTTTAGCGAGTAGTACACGCGTGAGAGTGTGCCAGGCGAGGAACATCCAGCAAGGTGGCACCACCAGGCTGTAATATGTATATATATGTAAGGACTGGGGATACCCTGACAGCGGGAACCCCGGGTGACGTCATGAGGGTGGTGGACTAAATAAACCAGTTGGAACTAACCTTTGCCGTGTACGGTCCTTTGTGCGTCTTCTTCCCTACTACATGGTGTCAGATGTACAGAACTCAAAAATGGCTCTTACAGGATTAAAACCCCCAGGACCACTGAACCTGGAGGATAACATGTCGTTGAACTGGGATATGTGGTACGATTCATATGAATTTTACGCCGCAGCTGCAGGAGTACACTCGAAATCGGAGAAAGTACAATGCGCAGTATTTCTACACGTAGCCGGTGCTGAAGCACAAAAAGTGTATAGGACACTAAAAAACGACACCAGTATTATCGACAAGATCCAGCCTTTAATTGAGGCATTCCATACATACTGCAAAGGCAAAACGAATATAACAGTGATTCGTTATAAATTCAACTCGCTGCAGCAGACGACACAGTCGATGGACGCTTACATCAGAGAGCTGCAATATCGTGTCGCGCACTGCAATTACAAAGATCTAGCAGATTCGATGCTCTGTGATAGGCTAGTGTGCGGCGTAAAGGACGAGAGATTGAGGGACCGCCTACTGCAAACAGCCAACTTGACACTAGAACAATGTATGGACATATGCCGTTTGAGCGAACACCGCTCAGCACTAGTGAAGGACGTGACAGTGACAGTAGAAGCCGAACATGTGGATTCTATCAACGTGAAACCCGCTCAAGCCACGTCACGAGCGCCATATTGGACAGGTCAACGCCCACCTACGAAAACGAACACCCGAACGCAATGCAGTAGATGCGGATATATGCATCCATTCGGGCAATGCCCAGCAAAAGGGAAACAATGTTCGAAATGCAATCTGCTCGGACATTTTTCCAAGGTATGCAAAACTAAGAAGACGAACTACACAAGTTTGAACGTCATACAAGTTGACGACAACAACCCGCCTCCGCCAGAAGTGGACAGTGACGTTGACCTAGATAATGACTTATTCGTGGTTGCCTAGCACAAGCCGACACAATGAACACGTCACCATGGTTTGCTACGCTGTCGATCAACAACGAAAAGATAAAGTTCAAGTTGGATACGGGATCCCAAGCTAACATAATCCCAAGAAACATATACGACAAGTTAAAGAATGTTGTCCTGCGCCCGACTACGTGCACCTTGATAACATTCTCGGGTGAACGAATTCGTCCGGAAGGGGAGGCAGGAATCGTCACGAACGGGAGGATGTTACGCTACCAAATAACCAAGACGGGCTCCCCAATTCTGGGCAGCGAGGCATGCACAGAACTGGGACTAATACGGCGCGTCGATGAGGTCTCAAGACGTCGGGAAACAACACAAGCACCGACACCGGTCACAGTACAAACAGAGGAGCCCAGCGCACAACTTCTGGTAAATGCATACTGTGACATTTTCGAGGGATTAGGAAAGATAAAAAGCGATGCAGTTATTCATATCGATAAAAACATACCCCCATGTATAGACCCACCCAGACGGGTTCCACACGCAATTGCAGAACAGGTAAAGGGCGAATTAGAAAAAATGATACGTTTGGGAGTAATAGTCGAGGAAACGGAACCCACCCCATGGGTAAATTCAATCACGATAGTAAAAAAACAAACAAATAAAATCCGCATTTGTTTAGATCCAACCAAATTAAATAAAGCTATACTTAAAAGTCCGTATCCAACAAGGACAGTAGAAGAAGTTATAGCTAACACATCGGGTGCAAAATATTTTTCAGTAATAGACGCAAATAGCGGATACTGGCAAATCGAGTTAGACAATGATAGTAGCAAACTTTGCACATTCAATACCCCATGGGGGCGGTACCGTTTTACTCGATTACCATTCGGCATAAAAACAGCCGGCGACATATTTGTACAAGAAATGAATCAAATTCTCTGTGGCCTACCAGGGGTGAACGTTGTAACTGACGACATATTGGTGTACGGATCTACTATTAACGAACATAATACCCGTTTAGAAGCTGTATTTAAGAAAGCACGGGAGGTCAATTTGAAATTCAACCCCCTAAAATCAAAGATATGCAAGAAAGAAGTAAACTATGTGGGGCACACGTTAACTCAATCAGGTGTAAAACCTACAACCGAAAGAATTCAAGCTATAATAGAGATGCCAGCACCAATCGACAAAGCCAGTGTGCAACGTTTTCTCGGTATGGTGGGGTATGTCGGAAAGTTTATTCCCAATATGTCGAACATAGCCAAACCACTTAGGGGATTATTAGGTAAAGACATTGCATGGCATTGGCAACATGAGCAAGTTGAATCTTTTTCATTATTGAAAAAACTGCTAATCACAGCGCCAGTACTACAATATTACGATGTAAAAAAACCTATAACTCTACAAGTAGATGCATCCAAATCTGGGTTGGGGGCGGCATTATTCCAGGATAACAAACCAGTAGCAATGGCGTCAAAATCGTTAGACAGAGCACAAACCAGCTACGCGGTCATAGAAAAAGAACTCCTTGCAATTTGTTTCGGGTGTAAGAAATTTCATCAGTACATCTTTGGAAAACAAATAACAATCGAAACAGATCATAAGCCGCTAGTTGCAATAATGGATAAACCAATACACATGCTATCTGCTAGGATGCAGAGAATGAGACTCAGGCTGCAAAATTATAATGTTGTGCTAATGTATGTTAAAGGTACCAACATGTACTTTGCAGATGCCCTCTCGAGAGCTCATTCAACAACCATCCAGCCGAATGATTTATTCGACTCAAATCTAGCTGTCGCGCAGATCGATGTGGCACCACACATGCTCCAATCAATTGCAAGTGAGACTAAAATAGACAATGCCCTAATTGAAATAATTCGGCTGACACAACAAGGTTGGCCTATCGATAAAAAGAAGTTACATGTGTTAGCAAAACCTTTCTTCACATTCAAAGACAGTATAACCTATGTCGACAATTTACTATTTAAGGGTAACCAAATAATAATTCCATTAAAACTGCAACAAGATATGTTAAGCTTGATACATGAGTCGCACCTGGGCATTGTAAAATGTAAGGAGTTAGCACGTGACAACATTTTCTGGCCAGGAATATCAAAACAAATAGAAGATGTAGTGTCAAGATGCCCGAATTGTCAATCATTGCGAAACAGGTTACACGCAGAACCGCTGATACCCCACCCAATACCCCAGTTACCCTTTCAGAAAATAGGCATAGATCTATTCCAGATAAATGGAAAAAGTTTCATTATCGTAGTTGATTACTACTCCAAATACCCTGAGGTGGTAGAATTAATCTCAACAACCAGTACAGCCACTATTACGGTATTAAAACAAATATTCTGCCGTTTTGGTATACCGGAAATCGTCATGTCAGACAATGGTCCACAGTTTCAAAGCGCTGCATACAAAGAATTTGCAGAAAATTATGGTTTCCAGAGGGTGTTTTCCAACCCGCTGCACGCACAAAGTAACGGTTTAGCCGAAAGATACGTACAAACGGTAAAGAACATTATAAAGAAAGCCACAAATGAAAACAAAGACTACAACATTGCACTGTTAAATTACAGGAACACACCTCTAACTAAAATAAATGTATCTCCGGCGCAATTGCTATTCAGCAGAAGACTGAGATCCAAGTTACCAACAACAATGAACCATTTAAAACCACAGGTGCAACGATCTAAGGCAGAACAGTTCAAGAAGATTCAACAGTCACAAAAACTGTATTATGACAAACACACTAGTTTTCAACATGCCAGATTGCAAACAAAAGATCGAGTCAAATATGTGAATCACGAAGGCCAATGGAAAACAGGGGTGATAGTACAAACTAACACACCCGGACCACGAGACTATAAAATCAAAAATATCGAAAATAACATATTGAGAAGAAATCGTAAATACATTTTCAAAATACCCGATGAACAAAAACAACCACAGTCACGCAACACTACACCAAGAAACAAACCCACAAAACCGCGTACAGACAAACAACCAAGAAACGCGCGTACACCTGATAGGCAAAACTATACCACTCGATATGGTCGAGTGGTACGCCCAGTAGTAAGATTCAAAAGTAATTAATTCGCGGGTACCGGCAGCTCAGAAGCAGCAGGCCTGACCAGTAGATTACTAGAGGAGTGTCAGATAAGATCAACTGTGAAGACAGTTCATAGTTAATCACTTCCGGATAATTATACTCGTATAATTGCTTATGCAGCACATAACTTTTAAATGGCAGAAACTAAAAATCATCGGACTATGCAACTTTAAGACATTTTATTTTAAAAGTTGGCCAAAGAAAAAGCGATTGAAAGAAAAAAGGAAGAAACAAAGGAAAAGAAAAAAGGAGTCGTGGCTATATATTTGACCAGTGTTATTACTAGTAGTACTACGTGTAGAGACCGTGTACTCGATGCCCCCTGAGGGTGAGACAGATGTGTGGGTGTGGGTGTGGGTGCGGGTGTGGCTGGGTTGGGGGGGGGGGTGCTGGATGAGTCTGGGTGCATGACTAAGCATGTTGCCTATTAACGCACCCAACATGGCTGTGTGCAAAGCTACCCTTCACAGGCACCGCCCGTAAACATTGTCCTGATGTAAACATAATGACCTGACGTCATAAACACTGGCAACCAGACCTACCAACACCGGGACGCCAGCAGCCACGTTCACTGCTTGTTGGTGGACAACCATTTAGCTACCAGACTCTGTGGTAAAATCTGCAGAGTGCAGGCCTCCCGTGCGGGAGATTCCTGGTCGAGTCAAACTACTGACTTACCAAATTGATACTTGTCGCATCCTAGCTTGGTGCTCGGCATTAATAGGATGGAGCAAGGACTGGTTTAGCTAAGTGTGAGGATAATGTGACTGAGTGGGATATTGGATCATGGTGTTGGCAGTTTGATTTTCCAGTGGGTCAGCACTATAAAAATCACCATGAGTGTGCACTGTCACAATTCGGTACCCATCCTTGTATGACCTTAGTTGTTGCAAGGACGTACAATTCTAACAACCAACCAACCAACCAACAAACCACACTTACCAACACAGAGGCGCCAGCAGCAGTGTTCACTGGTTGTTGGATCTGGTTGTCGTTGTTGTTGTTGTGGCAGGTGTAGTAGTCTGCATTGTCCTCTCACGCAAGGAACCACATAGAAAGGTAGGCATGCAGAACGTGATTGCATCAGTTAGCCTGGGTAGTGTAATGGTTACAAGACTGGCCCCAGAATGGTAAGAGGTGCGGGTTCGAATCCTGCTTCAGGCGAAATAGTTGCCATTGTCATCACCCACATGGCACTTGTTTAGCCATAAAAGGAAGGTGGTTACTTCGGTGGTAGCTGTACATTTCATTGTATGTTTTCGAATCCTGCCCTAGGAGAAATATTCCCCATTTCCATCAGCCCCTACTACACTTGTCGCCATGACCTAGATCCTGCACAAGCTACATGCTGTATGGTTGTTGAACCTACCCTGTGTATGTATAGATGCAAGTGCGTTGCCTGTATGTATGTAATTAGAAGCATTAAATGCCTTATGGACATACACCATTTAAAAGATTTACAATTCCAGGGGCACAAATGTGGTAGTCTACACTGACCTCAGGTAAGGACCCACATAGACAGGTTGGGTGTGGGTAGCGTGATGACATCATGGAGCCTAGGTAGTGAAATGATTAGCACGCTAGCTCCAGAATGACAATATGAGTGGGTTCAAATCTTCTCTATGCAAAATGTTTCCCATTTTCATTACCTCCGATACACTAGCAATCAACAATGTGAATACCTGTTTACGTATACATTCTTTAGAATCATTCCAGAATCATTCCAGAATCAGATTTGCATAATAGTCAGCATCACATTGAAAAAGCTGGTTATCGGCCGCTCACCAGAGTTTATGCACTGTTGAGCCTCGTCAGTAGTTGGATGGGGCACCGGCGACCACCAAGGTATACAAGGTGCTGTAGACATCCTGATTGTGATACAGAATTATGGTCTATTAAATCAGGTAGTGGATAAATAAGTCTACTTCATCAGAAAAGTCCATGCACACATTTAGGGTACTTTAATACATTGATATCTGTTTTACCGGTCGTGGTCGCCTAATCGGTAGAGCGCGGGCCTCGCGTGTGGAAGGTCAGGAGTTCAGTTCCCGCTCGAGTCCAACCAATGACTTTAAAATTGATACTTGTCACTTCCTAGCCTGGCGCTCAGCATTAATAGGATAGGGTAAGGACTGGTTACCTCAGTGTCAGGATAATGTGACTGGGTGGGATATCGGGTCATGGTGCTGGTGACCTGATTTCCCAGTGGGGCAGCACTATAAAGTCCCCATGAGTGCGCACTTTCACAAGTCGGTACCCATCCTGATCTGACCTTCGATGTTGCTAGGACGTAAAACAACAACAAACAAATAATATATCTGTTTTAGCAGAGATGGTGGGTGCATAGTTAGTAAGCCAGGTTCATGCATATGGTGGCGGTGTCAGGGTGTCACGGTGGGCGGGTGGTTTTACGGGGAGGGGTGTTCTCTGTGGCGGAGTGGTTAGAGTGTCTGACTTTTTTCTAGGTCGGACTCCTAATCTGAAGGTCAGTGGTTCGATTCCCTGTGCCCCCACCTCTGCCAATTTGGATTTCCTGTGTATAACTTACAGCGTCATCAAAGGCTAGTTGCTCTCATACCATGTCTATGTGGTGTGGGAGTTTAAAAATCCCTTGGGTCTCTAAAAGTGTAGGCTCAGGCTTTCTATCGACAAACTGTCTAATGGTGAAAACAAGCCTATTCAGGCTTATCCATAATAGGCAGTATAAATCTTCAAGAGGGTGTGTGGGGGGAGACGGTGAGTGGATGTTTGAGAAGCCATTTCCTCCAGCTACTCAGGGTGAGATGAGGAGTGGGATGAGGGGCATAGTGTGTAAGGTTGACATGCATTTAAAGATGCACACTGATAGCAAAAAGAGATAATGATACAGAAAGATGTGTTGGTTGTTGGAGTTTTACGTCTTGGCAACATCTATGGTCATATCAGGATGGGTACTGACTTGTGACAGTGTGCACTCATGGCGACTTTATAGTGCTGGATGTCAGGTCATGGTTTGGTGGCCTGGTCTCCCAGTCGGGCAGCACTATAAAGTCGTCTTGAGTGCGCACTGTCACAAGTCGGTACCCATCCTGGTATGACCTAAGATGTTGCCAGGACGTAACACTCCAAAAACCAACTAAGACACTGTGTGGTTCAGTTCAGATTCACTTTGGTTATGCATGAGCTGCATCTAATTTGGCTTCAGTTTCCTTTGCGCTCAGAAATTATTCCAATCACATTATTTAGATTCTTAATATTACGCTCAGACTTTAGCAATTTGTCGTAGAAATTATACCCGGGGATAAATATCGGAGAATGATTTTAGTCAAGTTTTGTGTTATGTTATTTATTGTGAGCAAATTATAATGGATTAACCAATTTGAGCTACTCTATTATAAGCCCCGTTCACACACAGGCCTTACGTCGCCTCAACTAGTTCGCCTGATCTAAGTCGACTCAAAATGGGTGTCTGAATGTGCCCTTGAGGCGAATTAGAACTGATTGGACTCAACTAGTTTGCCTCATGTAGACTGCTTCACGAGGTGGATTAGATGAGGCGATCTAGTTGAGGTGACTTAAGGGGCTTGTGTGAACGGGGCTTATTTTATTGATGGAAGTTGATTTCCACTGAAGTATCACATACACAGTTGGTGCACTCATTAGACAAATATTTGCTGCAAAGGAGGAATGTTAATTCAATTTAATAAGAACCTGTCACGGCTAAAGCCTAGGCTATCCAGAATGTCGGTGTTTTCACCACAATTAATTTGTCATCTTTTCACTTAAAATATTTCGATAGTTATTCCTTTAAAATAAAAGTTACATGAAACTAAAATACAGTAGATTATACTCACCTAATAGTAATATATATTTGTCTTTTAAAAAAATGGCCGAAACTGAAAATCATCGGATTACTCAACATTAACCAAAAAAACAGTACCTCGTTAAGTTAGGCTAATAGAATCGTTAGTATTTGAATTCACTGTGTTATTTACACATTTGCGATTATTATCTAATATTAGTTAGTAAATCCATGCCTGGTACCATAGATATTTATTTATTTCCCCATGGTCATTGTGGTGTTCTCTTTGGCGGAGTGGTTAGAGTGTCTGACTTTTTTCTAGGTCGGACTCCTAATCTGAAGGTCGGTGGTTCGATTCTCCATGCCCCCATCTCTGCCAATTTGGATTTCCACCGCTGTGTATAACTTACAGCGTCATCAAAGGCCAGTTGCCCTCATACCATGTCTATGTGGTGTGGGAGGTTAAAAAAACCTTTGGTCGGTAAAAGTGTAGGCTCGGGCTTTCTATCGACAAACTGTCTAATGGTGAAAACAAGTCTATTCAGGCTTATCCATGATAGGCAGTATAAATCTTCAACAACAAAAAACAACATACAAGCTGATATTTATATCAGTAATGTTTCGCATGAAAAAGGAGAAAGCAGAAGTACATCTACAATACTTTATGCCGGGACATTTATTTATATTATTTACTCATAGGTCGTCTTACAACACTTTTCCTCCCTCCTGAAATTAAAACAGGGTTTTAATAGTGTCCCATTGTATGCACAATACAAGCAGTCACACCACAAGACAATACTCGATAATTGGGCAGTACTGCATCTCCTAGATTAGGAGATGTGACAATAATAGTTAGTTCCTACATCAAGGACAGACAAAGCAAGCAAGTATAGTTTGTGATGAGTTGTTGTTTGTTTGTTTGTTGTTGTTTTACGTCCTAGCAACATCTAAGGTCATATCAGGACGGGTACCGACTTGTGACAGTGCGCACTCATGGCGACTTTATAGTGCTGTCCCACTGGGAAACCAGGCCGCCGGCACCATGACCTGGTATCCCACTCAGTCACATTATCCTGACACTGAGCACACCAGTGCTTGCCCTATCCTAATAATGCCGAGCGCCTGGCTAGGAAGCGACAAGTATCAATTTTAAAGTCATTGGTTTGACTCGACCGGGACTCGAACCCACGAACCCACGATCTACCAGCACGGGAGGCGGACGCTCTAACTCATTCGGCCATCCCGTTGTGATGAGAATATCTCTGAGTTGCATCTTCGAAAAAGCCTGACAATTCATTACTTAAAGCTGCATAGTCCGATGAAAGCATTAACTTTTCAAAACCAAAACAATTATCTCAATGTTATTCTACATAGCTAACTCGAAGTTAGATGCTGGTGCACGTATTAAACATTTGTCGCCACATAGAAGCGGTTACTAAGGTTCTTCTTGATGATTTATACTGCCCATCATGGATAAGTCTGAATAGACTTGTTTTCACCATTAGACCGTTTGTTGATAGAAAGCCCGAGCCTACACTTTTACCGACCCAAGGGATTTTTAACCTCCCACACCACATAAGCTGTATTCACACGGGCGAGTTAAAATGCCTCACGCAAAACTACTTGCGTAGTTCGACTCAGATTTGCTGTGTGAATGCACGGCTGAGGCGTTTTAGGGCTGAATCGATTCATATAAATCGTTTATTGTAAAACGCTTACCAAGGTGGTCTACAGGAACCGATCTATGCTGAAACGTTTTATTTATGACATCACATGCATGCGCAGTCGAGGGAAACGTGACAGTCGAGACCTGAGTGTGTTGACTTTCCGGTAAATTTGCTTTATGAACCTGCTAGAGGTGCACATATATTTTTTTCATCATTTATTTTAGGGTTTCACTGCCCAGCAGAAGTTTTGACTGTTCCAAACCAATACGATTCAGTCCATACATATCTAGGTCGAACCCACACTCTCTCGGCCGTCGTCGACGAACCCAAACTGGCGCTGGTTAGTCTGGACTTGCTCATGCGCAGATATCCACTTCCGCCTTAAACCGATTCAAAGCAATGCCCGTGTGAATGCGACACACTTTGAAACTCAGCCCGTGTGAATGCGCACACATATATATCGCCTTCTTTATATCGCTTTAGGTTTTGCCCGTGTGAATACAGCTTTAGACATGGTATGAGAGCAACCGGCCTTTGATGACGCTGTAAGTTATACACAGCAGTGGAAATCCAAATTGGCAGAGGTGGGGGGGGCATAGGGAATAGAACCACCAACCTTCAGATTAGGCATCCGACCTAGACAAAACTCAGACACTCTAACCACTCTGCCACAGAGAACACCAAGGTAATTTAATAGAATATTTTACTGCAGAATCCCATGGTACCAGAGTTTTAGTGGGCTTGACAACATTAATTTAGCATCTTTGCACTTCAAATATCTCCACAAAGTTTGCCATTTAAGATGAAAGTTGCTTCAAACTAAAGTAAGGTAGATTTATCTCAGAAACTGACAGACACTAAAAACCATCGGACTATGCAACTTTAAGTAAAAGTGTTGGTGGAATGGAGGAGGTATCAGTGTAGAGCAGACCTGGGGGGTCCGAACCATATTAACCTGGCTGGATGCATTTGGGCAGTTGACCAGGAGACTCAGGTAGTTTTTCCTTACCCAACCGCAGTGCTGGAGGGAATACAAACGAATACATAATTGCTATAAGTATAAGTGGGTTACTGTGCACATCCAAATATAGTTTTTGTGTATTAACTGCCACTCACGAGTAATACAAGTGTACTCTGTCACAAATAATATTTGCATAATAATTTTACAATACCTAACTATAGTACAACATGAATTACCTCCACCCTCATCCCACCCATCATGATCTCTCACTGAGAGATGCTGTATTCCAGGGAGACAATTATTAGGAGAACTTGGGTTATTTATTTGATTAATACATCTTTATTAATATTTATTCACGTTAGAAGGTGGCAGAGGGATATAGCTGGGGATAAAGCATGCTATTCATGTATGGCAGGGATATAGCGCACATAGATATAACACATTACTGTTATGTATGCCTGAGATTATAGCACGGAGATATATCATGTTGTATATGAATGACTGGGGATATAACATGGGGATATCACATGTTATATATATTTATATATATATATATATATATGTATGGCCGGAGATATAACACACACATATATAACAAGATATATCATGTTGTATATGCATGAAGATATATCACGAAGATATATCATGTTGTATATGCATGACTAGGGATATAACATCGGGATATCGCATGTTATATATATATATATGTATGGCCGGAGATATAGCACACACACAGATATAACACATTATCTATGTATGCCTGAGAATATAGCATGGAGATATATCATGTTGTATATGCATGACTGGGATATAACATGGGGATATCGCATGTTATATATATATGTATGGCCGGAAATATATCACACACAGATATAACACGTTAGTTATGTATGCCTGAGAATTTAGCATGAATATATATCAAGTTGTATATGCATGAGAGGGGATAAAACATAGGGATATGGCATGTTATATATATATATATATATATATCTATGGCCGGAGATATAGCACCCACAGATATAACAAGTTACTTATGTATGCCTGAGAATATAGCACAGAGATAAATCATATTGTGTATGCATGACAGGGGGTAGAACATGGGGATATCGCAAGTTATATATATATATATATGTATCATTGTATGGCCGGAGATATAGCACACCCAGATATAGCACATTATCTCTGCATGTCTGAAAATATAGCACGGATATATATCATGTTGGATATGCATGACCGGGAATATAACATGGGGATATTGCATGTTATATATATATATATATATGTATGGCTGGAGATATAGCACATACAGATTTAACACGTTATCTATGCATGCCTGAGAATATAGCATGGTGATAGATCGCATTGTATATGTATGGCCTGGGATATAATATGGGGATATAGCACGTTATATATATACATGGCCGGATGGATAGCATGTTATATATGCACCGGACGTGGTAGATTGCAGGCTTCCCGTGCAGAAGGTCTGGAGTTCGAATCCCAGCCGGGTTAAACCAATGACTTACAAAATTAATAGTTGTTGCTAGCTAGACAGGCGCTCTGCATCAACGGGATAGGACAAGGGGCGTCGTGACAGGAACGTCGTGACAGGAGCGTCGTGACAGGAGCGTCGTGTCGGGGTGGTGACAGACGCGAGTCGTGGGCATTGTCACAAGGACAGCTGACCGACTAAAGACGACATGTATTTGGGCCGCGCACGATGTACTGTTTACACTCAGGAAGTTCATATATATATATAGTCCAGCCTTGGTTCCCTGACAACTACACAGACTTACAATTCCAGGGGGACGAGTGTAGTAGTCTGCACTCACCTCTAAGGAAAGTAGCCACATATACATGTTGGTGTGGATAGGGTGATTGCATCAGGGAGTCTAGGTTGTCTAATGGTTAGCCCGCTAACCCCGGAATGGTAATAAGTGTGTATTCGAATCCTGCCCTAGTTGCAATATTTCCCATTGTCCGAGCCCCATAACATTATCCTATAGCAAAAGAAAGAAAGATTTTATGGAACATTATAATTTGAATCGGTGAATGTGACTCGACAACACATAAATTGATCGCATAGAAGATATTTTAGCGGACCGAGTTCGGTGGCCTAATCTGCAGAGCGCGGGCCTAGCTTGCGGAAGGTGTGGAGTTTGGTTCCCGGTCGAGTCAAACCAATGACTTTCAAATTGATACTTGTCGCTTTCTAGCCTGGCACTCTGTATGAATAGGATAGGGTAAGGATTTGCTAGCTCAGTGTCAGGATAATGTGACTGAGTGGGATATTGGGTCATGGTGCCGGTGGCCTGATTTCCCAGTGGGGCAGCACTATAAAGTCACCATGAGTGCACACTTTCACAAGTCGGTACCCATCCTGATATGACCTTAGATGTTGCTAGGATGTAAAACCCCCAACAACCAACCAATTATTTTACCGAAAATTGGAATCTGACTCATAGAATTGTGACATAAAGCATGTGAACCTGAATCAGAATCAGAGAAGCTGACTCGGATCGCTTGCTCTTGTCACATAGAAACTGTTAATGGCTATCCGATCCCGAGAAATGGTGTTTAACAATATTTAAATAAGCCACGTTGACATGTCAACAACAGATCATGTTCCCAAGAGGGGCGCCCGCTCTGGTGCGGAAGGCACTCAACTTTTCCTTTCCTTTTATTTTGTTTGGTTTTAATTTGTTGATTAGAGCTGCATGGTCCGATCAAAACATAAAATATTCAAAATGAAGACAATTATCTAGATTTGATTGTTCAAATCTAACTTAGATACTGCTGTACTTATTAAACATTTGTCATCACATATAAGGGAAAATTGAGTCAATTTAATAGAACCTGTTACTGCATAAGCCTATGGTGTTAGAGTTTTGGCATGCTTGCCAAAATTAATTTCGCACATTTGCACTTCAAATATCTCAAAAGTTAGCCATTTCAAATAAAAGTTACTTCGATCTAATGTAAGGTAGATTATAATGATCAACCTACTATCTTTATCTCAGGAAATAACAGAAACTCAAAATTATCGGACTATGCAACTTTAAGCATGGAGGAGGGGGGGACTTCAAATTCAAATGCAAACAATTGTTCTTCCACATTCGACTGCTTCTTTCACATTATCCTAGCAATACCGAGTGCCAGGATAGGTAGTGAGAAGTGTCACTGATACTACAGTAAAACTTCTCTAAATCGACCGACCTTGGGACCGACGTTAAGTGGGTCCATTTAGGGAGGTGGTCGGTTTAGGGAGTTAGAATATGGTTACAATGGTATTGTTGGGACCCAAATAAAGCGATCGATATAAGGGAGTGGTCGATCTGTGGAGGGATCGGTATAGAGAGGTTTTACTGTGTTAGCATCAGTTGTGTAAGGCTTTGTAAGGCTTTAAAGTTGCATAGTCCAATGGTTTTGTGTTTCTTTCTTTTGTTTGTTTGTTTGTTTATTTAACGACCCTCCCATCACACACAGTCAATATTGGCTATTGGGGGACATACAGTGGTTAAGCATATCTAACAACAAAATTACATTTAAAACATTTAGGTTATGTGTTTCTGCCCTATTTTGATATACATATTATAATGATCATTATTACCTACATTACTTTGCTTTGAAGTAATTTGATAATAAATGGCTAACTTTTGAAATATTCGAAGTCTAAATTAGATTGTTCGGTTGTTGGGGTTTTACGTCCTTGGAGCAACTGACGTCATATCAGGGCGAGGCTAAATTAAATTATGTCAAAATGTTATTAAATGTCAAAATGGAGATCTACTCCATAGACCCCTTGCAATGTTTACAAACATTGTGTATGCGTGCGCAGGTTGGCTGCAGAAAGAAGGCACACTGCCATTCAGTTTGTCGATATGCGCAGTGCAAAACGTTAGTTTTATTCAAAATTAATAGATATCCAGAACCCAAACCGTATAAATTTAATATAATCTGTTTGTTAAGCATGTTATCTGTTTGTGTGCCAAATGGTCTGTGTCTAGGTGGTGTGGTTTTACAGATATTTCACTTTTTCTGTATGAAGATTGCTCACGGCCATGGATAATGCATTGAATTTGCTGATACGCGAAGTACAAAACGTCATTTTTATTCAGAATTTATAGAAATCCAGAACCCAAACCATATAAATTTAATATAATCTGTTTGTTAAGCATGTTATCTGGTTGTGTGCGAAGCGGTTTGTTTCTAGGTGGTGTGGTTTTAGAGATATTTCACTTTTTCTGTAAGAAGATTGCTCACTGCATTGACAATGCATTGAGTTTGCTGATATGCGCAGTGCAAAACTTTAGTTTTATTCAAAATTAATAGAAATCCAGAACCCGAACCTTATAAATTTAATATAATCTGTTTGTTAAGCATGAGTTTGCAGTGTGACCGTGTGCCATCCTGCAGCCAAGCAGCGCATGCACTGACCTAAATACCCATGCTGATGTCATATGAAATAGGTCTATAGGCTTTAAGTTTAAACAGTAACAGTTTATATTAAATTGACTTAGTATCAACAGATATGCAGCAACAAATACTTAATAAGTGGGACCACTCTTTAACTAAGTTGGATATTTAGGATCAAATCAAAACAGTTTCTAAAATTGGATGTTTTAACTCGGCCAGTGGATCGAACCCACGACCTCCTGCATTGGAAACAAACGCCGTGCCAATTCGGCCATTCCGTCTGGTGTTTAGCATCCATGGTCAGACGACAACCGGTGTTTTCAATTATCATCAGGCCACTTTTTGTTCTCTTCACTCAAGACTTTTGAAGCAACTGCATAAGAAATGGGTTAGGGGGGTATGGGTACACTACACTGACTTGAAGAGTAGTCTAGTAGTAAGTAGTACACGGTGCTGCCATCTGTGATCTATACACCATAGCGCATTGATGGCCCAATGAGTAGAGCGCACAGTTCCCGTGCCGAAGGTTCGGGAGTTTGAATCCTGGCCGAGTCAAAGTTGATATTTGTCACTACCTAGCCTGGTGCTCGGAATCACCAGGATAGAACAAGAGCGGGGTTAGCTTAGGATCAGGATAATGTGACTGAGTGGGATATTGGGTCATGGTGCCAGCCGCCTAATCTCCCAGTGGGGCAGCACTATAAATCCACCATGAATGTGCACTGTCACAAATCAGTACCCGTCCTGATATGACCATTGGTGTTGCCAGGATGTAAAACTCCAACAAACAAACAAACAAACAAGTCGATACCTGACCTGATATAACAATATAAGTTGGTAGGATGTAAAACCCCAACAAACAAGCTGTCAATGGTTGGCGTGGGAAAGGTTGTCCATTGACATGCCACTGGGAGGTGGAAGTGACATATTAGTACACATGCACTCAGACAAAGAGTTACTCAGAGAAATAAATAGGAATAAACTGGATTGGTTGGGTGGTTGTTGGAGTTTTACATCCTGGAAACATCTAAGGTCACTCATATCAGGACGAGTACTGACTTGTGACTGTGCACTCATGGCAACTTTATAGTGCTGCCCCACAGGGAAATCAGGCCACCGGCACCATGACTCAATATCCCACTCAGTCATATTATCCTGACACTTAGCTCACCAGTCCTTGCCCTATCCTATTAATGCTGAGCGCCAATCTAGGAAGCGACAAGTATCAATTTGATAAGTCATCGGTTTGACTCGTCTGGGAATCGAACTCCCGATAGGCCTGCGCTCTACCGATTAGGCCACCGCGTCCAGTGAATAAACTGGAAGACGCCACCAAGTCAAGTCGATGTTGCGAGGCTGTTCTGTGTGGTCTCTGTGGTTGTATTGGAGAGCCATGTGTACATTGTCACTTAGCACAGCTGCCAACCAGGCGGCTACGCGCATGTTACGCCACTGCGAAAGAGGTGGGTGGGTGTTAGGGAGAGTTGACATGAGGATGAGGGTGGAAGAGGGTGAGGCAGGGGTGGGGGAGCGTGAGCGTTTCATAGCAGTTATTTAGTTAATTAATTAATTTATTTATTTTGAATGGATTCAGTGATGACACATTGACATCAAACTCTATTTCCTGAAGTAATTATGCCATTTTGGGGGCAGGGGTCTCACTACATAGCATAGGGGCTGGTGGGCGTGCCATCTGTTGCAGTGTTAAGTTGACTTATTTCAGTAAGCCCACCATCTGTTGACTTTCAACTGCCTATAGGTTTCCACCAGCTCTAACGATTCCCCCCCATCCCTTTCCTACCAGCTCTACCGATTCCCGCCATTCCAGCCTTGAATACTGGGGAGACCACTGTGGAGTGTTTATTTATTCATTTAGTCATTTATTTATTAATTTTTTTATTATTTTTAAATAGTTGTTTCCCCCCACCATGTGTACACTGTCACTTAGAACATCTGGCCATCAGGCGGCTATGCGCATGTTACGCCACGGCGAAAGGGGTGGGTGGGTGTTAGGGAGGGTTGACATGAGGATGAGGGTGGAAGAGGGTGAAGCAGGGGTGGGAAGCGTGAGCTTTTCATAGCAGTTATTTAGTTAATTAATTGATTAATTTATTTTGAATGGATGCAGTGATGACATGTTGGCATCAAACTCTATTTCCTGAAGTAATTATGCCATTTTGGAGCAGGGCTCTCACTACATAGTATAGGGGCTGGTGGGCGTGCCATCTGTTGCAGCGTTAAGTTGACTTATTACAGTAAGCCCACCATCTGTTGACTTTCAACTGCCTATAAGTTTCCACCAGCTTGTAAAAATATACGGATTTTCGGTTAAGAATTATATATTGGCAGAGAGCATTATTATTCTTGGATGCTGGAGTGGGACTGATAGTATGTAAACTAAAAGTAACTAAAGTCAACAAAAGTCCACTCCCATTGTACATGATACTGAGTGAGGTAAACTATATGTTATCTACTGAGAGTGGAGTTGATGGAAATGTACATGATGTTGAATAGAGTAAACTATCTGTTATATATGATGTTTGGAGTTAATGAAAAGAGTTCCTTTGTAAGAAACAGTACATGATGGTTGAAATGTTCTCTTGGTGTTCATAAAGAATACAAAAGAGGAAAAGAATGATTCTACTATATACCCATCTGTAACTGTTTGCAAGATCCTGTCCACCCAAGACCACCGACTGACCCCCCAGCCTCATTAGCATATGTATAGAGTGCACCACCTGCAGATGGCTTGAGTGACAGCCCCTAATGGGGTGGTCACCCACCCAGTCTGTGGGGAGGTGTCTCATTGGCTGGTTGGGGAAGGTCTGGTCACCTGACTCCCTTGGCCTATCCTGACCCACACACTAGTCTCAGCTAATTAATTATTCATGAGTTTGCTTCAGACACACTGAAGGAAAATCACTCTCATCCTGGCTCTTGAGTGAGACAGACCAACTTCTGAGCAGGACCCCAGACACTCTGTCTGATGCTATCAAAATTCAGCTATTCTAATTGAGTGTATCCACAGCCATAGGACTCCTGTCCCATGGGTTGTGGGCACTGGTTCAACATACAGGCTAAAAGGACTATGAGACATAGTGTGGGCAGAATAGGAGGAGTACAGGTGCTAGGTCACATGAATGGGGGATGACAGGAGTTGCTGCCAATAAAGCACAACTTATTCACTGTTCCTCCTTGTGACTAGTTTTCCTTCCTCTCTATAGACATGGTTAATTTAATCAGGCTAAATTGCATCACAGGTTGAATGAAGGGGGAGAGTATTGTAATCACATAGGGTTCTCACAGCGGCAGAGACCCGTGTTTTTATAAGCTGTAACGATTCCCCCCATCCCTTTCCGATTCCCGCCATTCCATCCTTGAATACTGGGGGGACCACTGTTGAGTGTTTATTTATTCATTTATTCATTTATTTATTCATTTTTTAAATTATTTTTAAATAGTTTTTCCCCCTACCACAAAACCGAATTAAGGGAGTGGGTCCTGCCTGTATACTGCGACACATTTCTGGATTAATGCAGTGTGCTTCATTCTCTGGGTGAGAGTGTAAAGGCGGAGTGGGTGGAGGGGGAGATGGAAGTTGGGAAGAGGGTATTTCTCAAAATGAATATATTCTTAAAGGAAGGGTCTATATATTAGTATAAGGGAAAACTTACTAATCGTGAGATGGGGAAAGGCAGAGGGCGGGGGCGGATCTTGACAAATAAGAATATTTAGCGTGACGTAATTTATGTACTTCACCGCACTTCCTCTCACATCGGCCAACACTAAACACATAAACACATAAAAGGGCCACTTGAACCACATGTACACTGCCAATAAACGACGAAGGGGGACGCGAACTGCTCCCGAACTGCTCCCGCCTGAGTCACTCAGTCCACCTCCCCTCCCCCTCCGCTTCCCTCCCCCCACCCCTCTTCCCCCCTTTCCCCTCCTCCTTCTCCCTCCTCCTTCCCTCCCCATCCACCTTCCCCTTCCCCTTCTCACTCCCTCTTCTCCCGACCCCTCACCCTTCCCCATACCCTCCCCTCCACCCCCCTTGCCCTCTGCCCCCCCTGGCAACACCCCCTGCCCCCCTCCTCCCTCCCCCCTGCTTGAGTCACTCACACTCACACAGGCCGTGCCGACCCCCAACTTCCTGCTGGACCACAACCGTATTCACTACGGCTGTGCTGTTTGTTTATTGGGGTTTTATGCTGGACAACCTTTCCCACGCCAACCATTGACAGCTGGCCCGACTTTTGTTTGTGTGTTTGGGTTTCAAGTCCTAACAACATCTACGGTCATATCAGGATGTGTACCAACTTATGATATAGTGCTGCCCTACTGGGAGATCAGGCCGCCGGCACCATGAACCGTTTTCCAACTCAGTCATATTATCCTGACACTGAGATAGCCTGTCCTTGCCATATCCTACTGGTAGCCCCCATACACTTGTTTCTAATGTAGATTGCAGTGAAATTGTCCTAGCAAATATTTGACATGAGATAAAATACCTCTTGCGGTATCAGGGTTTATGATTATTTACCAACACACCCACTTTCTGCCCTGTAAGCTGTAGCTGTGACACAATGTGCTTTGTCTCAGCTTCTGTCCTTCCTGGAGGGATGAAATATCTGCGCAATTTCGCGAATTTCCACGATTTTTTATATTTATCGATTATTGGTTAGTTCGTTTTCCGTTCATATATAACCTTAAATGTTGCTAGAACAACCCCGAAAAGAACGAGTTAGGCGTGGGCGATAATATAGGCATAACAACAATAGTTTAAACCTGAATTCCGGTATTTTCCCCGCGATTCCCAGCCAGTGCTAATCCTATGGGGGGGGGGGGGGGGAATCCGCTTTTTCACGGAAATTCGCCGTCGGTGTAATAATCTCGGCTTGATTTCCGCAGTTTTTTTGTTGGTGGATATCACTTTCATCCCTGTTCTTGAGAGATCAGTGGATCTTGAACATACGTATTCAGACCTGTGAACCTTCCGGATTTTTCCGGATTTGTTCCGGATTGCAAGGGTAAATACGGAAATACGGTTTCTTGGCCTTTGTTCCGGATATTGGTGCATTTTTTAATCACACTAAAAGTTACTGATCGCGTATGTACAAATACTGAAAGTATTACTGAAAGTCTGAAAAAAATACTGAAAATGACGTTCATGATACTGATAGTGTTTTCCTGGGTGCACAGGTCTGTAATATGCTTGTGGTGTTGTGTTTATTTTTCATTGTAAATGTCTTACTGAAAGTCATTCAAGAATACGGAAAATAGCTTTGACAATACGGAAAGATGCGAGATCGGGTGCACAAGTCCGCATATTGCGATAAAAGCGCTCATCTCTTCATGTGTCTGTGAAAGTTATTAATCATACCTACGGACAGCTACATAAGCATCCAGTTTCAGGAGAGTATACGTATTCACTCAATGTTACAATTGCCTATGAGAAACCTGCTGACTACTAGTGAGTAGTGTAAATGTACAAATAAAAACTGATTTTAAATATTCATGCAATTTGGCACTGACAGAGCTTGCATACATTCATGGTATTGTTGTGGGGGTGATGAAAATGGGAAATATTGTGCCTAGAGCGGGACTCGAACCTACACCTCTTTGCATTCGGCGCCAGTGTGCTAGCCATTACACCACCTAGGCTCGCGGATATTACCATACTACCAACGCCTACCTGTCTATGCGGCTCCTTCCATGAGAGGTCAGTGCAGACCACTACAGTATTAAAAAAGAATATACAAATACAAAGATTTAATACAAGTATTTAATCAATCATCTTTTATTTCATCGTGGTTTATTGCACGATGTATGGGTGGTTAGGTGTATGATAGTAAATAAATAATGAATAAATAAAACAATAAATATGTACTTCAATCTTTTAGTAAATATTGGTTTACTGCACGATATTGGACGGTTAGGTATAAGGAGTTTTTTTTAAAGGAGTACATTTAAAAAAAACCACCAAAACATGAATACTGAATAAATAATAAATACATAATAAAGTAGTAAATAAGTAATACATCTGTTTTTTAATGCATACAAACATTTTAACAAATAGTTTTTTTGTGTGCACTATTTGGGTTTTGTGCACTCATTGGACAGCGAGTGTGGATATAGCTGCTGTTCGTTATGATAATGGCATGGTTATACCTCCTTCATGGTTAAGACTCATATCGCGCAATCAATTCCTTTGTCATACCCCCCACCCTCCCTACATCTACATCCACCACCGGCCACATCCACCACCACACTATCCCCATTGTTTATAGCGTCTACTTGTCTACGCCTATATCACTTGTAGTAATGGGCAGGTTGGTTGGTTGGTTCTTTTACATCCCTGCAACATCTAAGGTCATATCAGGACGGGTACTGACTTGTGACAGTGCACACACATGGCAACATTATAGTGCTGCCCCACTGGGAACATCGATTTCACCAGACCAGTATCATATTGCGATACCTTTTAGATTCCTATTAAAGAATCTGCATCAGAGAATGTGACGCAGTTTATTTATACTGTCAAGATAGAAGATTTTAAAGGAGCATATGAATTGGAATTAGATAAGTGTGTTGTCTTTGTGCACGTTAGGTTTGTTAAAGTTGTAGATGCCCAAATCAGTAAATATAAGACACACAAATTGTGTTGACAGGAAAAATAAAGCCTTTTAAGGTTTTACATTTCTGATAGATATATTAGGTTGTTTTTTTTGTAAATATTTTATTCATCTGAATACATATTTTGTCAGCGCCGCGGCACTGGTCTTCCAGCCGTTGGAGTGATCACATTTGATCTGTACATAGTGGAAGTGGAATGTGCTGCATTGTGTGCAGCACAACGCATTCTGAACATAAAAAAGAAAGTGGGGGAGCAGCCTATGCTGTATAGTGTACAGCATAGGTACTCAACATAGTGCAAGTTATATGCATCAATATAGAGTGTGCAGTAATTTACACTAGTGATTAAATCATATGCTGTGTTTGTATAACAGTTAGATTTGGTTTTAATAATGGTTAGTCTTTAGGTTCATTGTTATCAACCTTTCTTTAGTCTAAAGTAACTTTTATTACAAATGATTAGCTTTTGAGATATTTGAAGCGGAAAACTTGCACAAATTAATTTTGGCGTGTCCATACCAATTCTGACACCATAGGCTTCCGCGATAACATACTCTATTAAATTGCCATATTACACCCTTCTACGCAGCAACAGGTGCTTAATAAAGTGCGCCAGGATCAGAGACGTGCAACAAAATTAGTTGCAGTTATAAAGGACTTACCCTATGAACAAAGGCTTAGGGAATTGAAACTTCCTACCCTTTCCTACAGAAGTTAAAGAAGTGACATAATTGAAGTATTTAAAATTATGAAAGGTTTTGATAAAATAGATATGAACCAATTTTTCACCTTGAATAAGAGAGAAGGCAGTCGGGGCCATAATCTCAAATTAGTAAAACCCAGAGCCATTTCAAAGTTAAGGCAACACATTTTCTCAAACAGGATCATAAATATATGGAACAGTCTTCCACAAAATGTTATTGATGCCGAGTCAATAAATTCATTCAAGAACAGATTAGAAAAGGCATGGGCTGATGATCCAGGGAAATTTGAATCCTTATTCACCACATGCTACTAATTATTCCTTTTGTTGCTTATTTACTTGCACTCAAGCAAAAATGAGAGACAAATAAGTGTTCACACTTCCTATCTACCATTCGCTATTTCGCTATTTTGCTAGTTGGATATGTAGGATCAAATTTATCAGTGTGTTTTGGTTTCATCAATCGAACTCTGCCACTCTAACTTCTTCCCCTTTCCACTGAAACACTACACCGCATGAGGTCAGTGTGAGCAGAGTGAAGAGTGAGAAGAGTGGAATTTTTGTTTGTTGGTTTAATGGTTGTGTTGAGTTAATTGGCTTCATTATTTTTATTTAATTATTTTTTGTTATAACGTAAAATTTGTTTTGTTTGTTTGTTTATACATATTTTCTATTTTCTGTCATGTTTTTGTTGCTGCCGCCCTTCCTCTGTTGTCTTATAGCCCTCACACTACCCCTGCCCCCCCCCCCCCCCGCTCCCTTCTTTGTCATAACCCCCTCCTCCCTACACCTACACCCACCACTGGCCACATCCCCCACACACTATCCCCTTGTTTATGACGTCTACTTGTCTACACCTATATCACTTGTAGTAATGGGCAAGTTGGTTGGTTGGTTGGTTGTTTTACGTCCCTGCAACATCTAAGGTCATATCAGGATTGGTACTGACTTGTGACAGTGCACACTCATGGCAACATTATAGTGCTGCCCCACTGGGAAATCAGGCCACCAGCATAATGACCCGATATCCCACTCAATCACATTATCCTGACACTGAGCTGACCAGTCCTTGCCCTATCCTAGTAATACTGAGTGTCAAACTAGGAAGCAATAAGTATCAATTTTGTAAGTCATTGGTTTGACTCGGCCGGGTTTACAAAACCAGACTTTCCACATGGAAAGACGCTCTTACCAATTTGGCCACCATGTGCATATTCATAATTATTATCATCACCATCACCATCATCACCATTATAATTGTCATTACCATCATCACCATCACCACCATACTCACCATCATCATCACCATCATCACCATCATAATAATCACCATCATCACCACCATCATCACCACCATCATCACCACCATCACCATCATCACCATCATCACCACAATTATTATAATCATTATCATTATAGTCATCATCAACAATGTTATCATTAACATCATCATCATCATCTTAGGCCTTCGACTATGCCAGGCTGTGGAAGAATTATGTAAGCAGAGTGTCTATAAAGAACCCTAAATCAACTACAATTTATGTCTTCATAAATACAATGCATTTTAAACAAGGATGATATAGTTACAACCACCCTATGAGAACCGATTAACTAATAATGCACAGACTGTATTAACCACCACGAACTATTAATATTAATATAACCTGTTCGCCAGGTAATCATTTTCTAGAAAACTGTCAGTCCTTTTAAACTCAAAATGATGCGAAACGCTGTATGGGTCAACACGGGGCATCAGCGATCCCTGTTACTTCTAGATGTGATGAGCACGTCGAGGAATGTATGTGACAGGTTTATTATTTTAGCGATTTTCTCTGTTGAATTGTCAGTACATCGCGGCCCAGTAGATTTAGCGGCCAAGTGTTAATGCTCCGGTGCATGCGTCTGAGAAAGTGGGAGTGATATGTCTGTACTCCACATGGCCAATTATCGTCTGCTGCGTCTGCTTCGACCGACTCTGGATTGGTTGGTTCGTTGTAGGAGTTTTTTATCCTAGCAACATCTAAGGTCATATCAGGACAGGTACCAACTTGTGACAGTGCACACTCATGGTGACTTTAGAGTGCTGCCTCACCAGGAAATTAGGCTGCCGGAACCATGACCCAATAACGTACCCAGGAACATTATCTTGACACTGAGCTAACCAGTCCTTGCCATATCCTATTAGTGCTGAGTGCCAAGCTAGGAAGCGACAAGTATCAATTTTTAAGTAATTGGTTTGACTTGTCCGGGAACCGAACTCCCGACCTTCCACACACAAAGCCCACACTCTACTGATTAGGCCACAACACCCAGTTCTGACGCTGGATAACATTCATCCTCATCATTCTCATCATCAATACCTTAACCGTGAGGGTTGATGGGACACAACTGATGACTTTTCAAACAGTTTTATCTATTATTCCGAATTTTCCACTGCCCTCTGGAACTTGCCAAACTCTAGACTTGTCCATTCCCTGATGTTGTCTTCCCACCCCTTCGCTTTGTCGCCTTCTCTTCTTCACCCTTTCACTGCGCCTTGCAAGATGGTTTTGACCAGACCTGATGAACGGGAAATATGGCAATACCACTGCAGCTGGCATGTCTTTGAAACGAACTTCCTCAATGGTGACATTGTCTTTTGTGTGAGAAATGTATTATCTGGCGGTAGCACCTCACTTCTACGCGTTGTATTCTTCTTTGGAGCTCTGTTGTGAGGGTGCATGTAAGGAGCCCTATTCTTACAGCCTCATACTATTATTGTGTAGGGCCAGTGGCTCCTGTGTGTACGACTGGTGGCTGCTTTGGTGTGTGTGCATGGTTGGTGTGTGTGAGTCCTGTAGGTGACTGGTGTGTATAGGGCTTTAAGTACTGTGGTGTGTGTCTGCTGCTTGTGACTGCTGTGTGCAGTGTTTTAACTATTGTGCTGTGTGTTTGTGTGGGTGCTGTTGGTGACTGCTGCGTGTATGGTTTTAACTACAGTGGTGTGTGTTGTTTGTGACTGCTGTGTGTAAGGCTTGAACTGCTGTAGTGTGTGTGTGGAGAATGGTGTTGTTAGTGGCTGCTGTGTGTAGGACTTGAACCGCTGTGGTGTGTGTGTGTGTGTGGAGAGTGGTGCTCTTGGTGACTGCTGTGTGTAGGGCTTTAACTGCTGTGGTGTGTGCTGTTTGTGACTGCTGTGTGTAGGGCTTAAGCTGCTGTAGTGTGTTTGTGTGGAGAGTGGTGCTGTTGGTGACTGCTGTGTGTAGGACTTTAACCGCTGGGGTGTGTGTGTGTGTGGAGAGTGGTGCTGTTGGTGACCACTGTGTGTAGGGCTTTAACCGCTGTGGTGTGTGTGTTTGTGGAGAGTGGTGCTTTTGGTGACTGCTGTGTGTAGGGCTTGAACTCCTGTAGTGTGTGTGTGTGGAGAGTGGTGCTGTTGGTGATTGCTGTGTGCAGGGCTTTAACCGCTGTGGTGTGTGTGTGTGTGGAGAGTGGTGCTGTTGGGGCTGCTGTGTGTAGGGTTTTAACCGGTGTGGTATGTGTGTGTGTGTGTGTGTGGATAGTGGTGCTGTTGGTGATGGCTGTGTGTAGGGCTTTAACCACTGTTGTGTGCATGTGTGTGGAGAGTGGTGCTGTTGGTGACTGCTGTGTGTAGGGGCTTAACCATTGTGGTGTGCGTGTGTGTGTGGAGAGTGGTGCTGCTGGTGACTGCTGTGTGTAGGGGCTTAACCGCTGTAGTGTGTGTGTGTGTGGAGAGTGGTGCTGTTGGTGACTGTTGTGTGTAGGGCTTTAGCCGATGTGGTGTGTGTGTGTGTGTGTGTGGAGAGAGTGGTGCTGTTGGTGACTGCTGTGTGTAGGGGTTTAACCACTGTGGTGTGTGTGGAGAGTGATGCTGTTGGTGACGGCTGTGTGTAGGGCTTTAACCACTGTGATGTCTGTGTGTGGAGAGTGGTGCTGTTGGTGACTGCGAGCAGAGCAGCGAAAGCTGTGCTTCTGAGCGGGCACTAATGAAGTGTACAGGCGGCGTATTGAGTGTCGGCCGCTGTGTTCATTATGGCAATTTACCTTCATGGAGCACTGCACCCGGGCTACGATCCCCGCATAGGTGCTGTCAGCACACATCTCAATTATACCTGACCCGTTAATACAAGTCCACCACCTGCATCTACTGGTAATCATTGCACACATTTCAATTATACCAGGCCGGTTAATACAAGCCCACCACCTGCATCTACTGGTAATCATTGCACACGTCTCAATTATACCGGACCCGTTAATACAAGTCCACAACCTGCATCTACTGGTAATCATTGTGCAATCTCAATTATACCTGACACGTTAATACAAGCCCACCACCTGCATCTATTGGTAATCATTGCACACATCTCAATTATACCGGACCCGTTAATACAAGCCCACCACCTGCATCTACTGGTAATTATTGCCCACATCTCAATTATACCGGACCCATTAATACAAGTCCACCACCTGCATCTACTGGTAATCATTGTGCACATCTCAATTATACCGGACCCGTTAATACAAGCCCACCACCTGCATCTACTGGTAATCATTGCACACATCTCAATTATACCGGACCCGTTAATACAAGCCCACCACCTGCATCTACTGGTAATCATTGCCCACATCTCAATTATACCTGACCCATTAATACAAGTCCACCACCTGCATCTACTGGTAATCATTGTGCACATCTCAATTATACCGGACCCGTTAATACAAGCCCACCACCTGCATCTACTGGTAATCATAGCGCACATTTCAATTATACTGGGCCCGGTAATACAAGTCCACCACCTGCATCTACTGGTAATCATTTTGCACATCTCAACTATTTCGAACCCGTTAATACAAGTCCACCACCTGCATCTACTGGTAATCATTGCACACATCTTAATTATACCGGACCCGTTAATACAAGTCCACCACCTGCATCTACTGGTAATCATTGCGCACATCTCAATTATACCAGACGCATTAATACAAGTCCACCACCTGCATCTACTGGTAATCATTGTGCACATCTCAATTATACCGGACCCGTTAATACAAGCCCACCACCTGCATCTACTGGTAATCATAGCGCACATTTCAATTATACCGGGCCCGGTAATACAAGTCCACCACCTGCATCTACTGGTAATCATTTTGCACATCTCAACTATTTCGAACCCGTTAATACAAGTCCACCCCCTGCATCTACTGGTAATCATTGCGCACATCTCAATTATACCAGACCCGTTAATACAAACCCACCACCTGCATCTACTGGTAATCATTGCATGCATCTCAATTATACTTTGCCTGTTAATACAATCCCGCATCACCAACCTACATCTAGTAGGAATCATAATGCATGTCTCAATTATAGTTTATTTCGAACCCGTTAATACAAGCTCACCCCAAACACACACACAATCATTTTCAATATGTGCATGCAACACAAGCTGAATATCACCGGCACGTGTATTGCATCCAGATTCAAAATATTTGTAATTTGCTTAAATAGTTCTGAAAATATGTGCGCGCTCAATGTTCTTTAACTGTACACTCACAGAACAACGGTTGGACTTTATATATCTATATGTGCATATTTAAAAGATTCCACACACACCACACTCTCTCATACATAAACGGGCATAGTATTATTAGATTCCAGTTTAAAACCTGGTTACCTAGTAGACAATTTAATTATATTAATTACATTTAGCATCTGATTCGACACAATTGGAATTCTCCTAATGACGACCACTCTGTGTCTGACACGAGTAGAATACATCACAGACATTGGCTGAGTTCGTCGCCCACGTTGAGTTTGATATAACTTCCGTGATTAAGTCATCCAATTGTTAATTTGACGTGTTTACAAAATGTATTATTATGCTGCGGCGGTGCTTTGCCGTTGTAGTAATTTAATGAGGACCATTGTAAAATTACCCATACCGATTTAATTTACTACTATTCACAGAGAGAAATGAATGAAGAACGAGAAGGGAGAGAGAGAGAAAGCGAGAGAGAAAGAGAGAAAGCGAGAGAGAGAGAAAGAGAGAAAGCGAGAGAGAACCAGAGAGCCTTTGTAGCAGTTTTAATGAGGAATATTGTAAAAAATTACCCAGGTCGATTTACTACTACTCATAGAGAGAAATGAATGAAAAAAGAGAGAGACAGAGAGAGAGAAATAGCAAGATATAGAGAGAGAGAGAAAGGTGGCTGGGTGAGGTAAGGGGTGGTAGAGATTATGCTGATCTCAAGGATGTGACTCTGATATTGACCTATATATAGGCCGGATCGGTTTGTTTGTTTGTCGTTGTTTTACGTCCTAGCAACATTTAAGGTCATATCAGGACAGGTACCGACTTGTGACAGTGTGCACTGATGGCAACTTTATAGTGCTGCCCCACTGGAAGACCAGGCTGCCAGCACCATGACCTGATATCCCACTTAGTCACATTATCCTGGCACTGAGCCGACCAGTCCTTGCCCTATCCTAATAATGCCGAGCGCCAGGCTCGGAAGCAACAAGTATCGCCAGATTGGTATCAATGTTATAAGATTGGGTAGCTCACTAGGCATGTTACTATAGAGAATGGGTTAGCAACTTCATACAGGTAATTTATCATTCTGACTGCTGGTAGCCGAATGAGTATGCACTAGCCGAATCAGTAGAGCACAGGCTTCCCATGCGGATGGTCGTGAGTTTGAAACCCAGCTGAGTCAAACCAATGACTAACAAAAAAATGATACTTGCCGCTAATGACTTACAGAAATTGATACTTGCCGCTACCTAGCCTAGCGCTCGGCATTAATAGGATAGGGCAAGGACTGGTTAGTTCAGTGTCAGGATAATGTGACTGAGTGAGATATCAGGTAATGGTGCCACCAGCCTGATTTGCCAGTGGGGCCGCACTATAAAGTCACCATGAGTGCGCACCGTCCTGATATGACCTTAGACGTTGCCAGGACATAAAGCTCCAACAACCGACCAATGAACCGACCGACAGGACGCCATTGGCCCGCTGTCTGAGCACCCAGAGGCCAAGTCCCCTTTAATGGTGGTGATTTGCAGTTGTAAATGACAGACACGGACAGCATTACTTGACAGTCCAGTCACATAGTGCAGATTCCCCCAGCGTATACCCGGCAGCCTACCCTGGCGCAGCCAGTGCTGAAAGCCAATTACTGGCAAGCAAAGGTAATACAAGGCAGGTGATGAATGCAGGCGGCCATTGTGGGTCTGGCTCACTAAGAATGTGTCGTCAAATTCTAACAGCAAAGGTTTTGGGTCCCAGCTTGTTGGTACTGGGCTTTACATGGTTTTGGGTGCTGGCTTGTTGGTACTGGGTTTGACGTGGTTTGGGTGCTGGCTTGTTGGTACTGGACTTTAAATGATTTTCGGTGACAGCTTGTTGGTACTGGGCTTTACATGGTTGTGGGTGCTGGCTTGTTGGTACTGGACTTGACATGTTCTTGGGTGATGGCTTGTTGGTACTGGGCTTTAAATGATTTTCGGTGACAGCTTGTTGATACTGGGCTTTACATGGTTGTGGCTGCTGGCTTGTTGGTACTGGGTTTGACATGGTTTGGGTGCTGGCTTGTTGGTACTGGGATTTAAATGATCTTCGGTGACAGCTTGTTGGTACAGGACTGCTGGTTTGGGTGCTGGCTTGTTGGTACTGGGCTTGACATGGTTTTGGATGATGCCTTGTTGGTACTGAGTTTGACATGACTTTGGGTACTGCCTTGTTGGTACTGTGCTTTATACACTTTGGGTGACAGCTGGTTGGTACTGGGCTTTCCGTGGTGTTGGGTGCTGGCTTGTTGGTACTGGGTTTGAGGTGGTTTGGGTGCTGGATTGTTGGTACTGGGCTATAAATGATTTTCAGTGACAGCTTGTTGGTATGGGGCTTTACATAGTTTGGGTGCTGGCTTGTTGGTACTGGCCTTGACATGGTGTAAAGTCGCCGGCTGGTGGTGTGAGTGGTGCCGGCTTGTTGGTACTATTTACATGGTTTTGCGTGCTGGCTTGTTGGTACTGGGCTTTACTTGGTTTTGGATGACAGCTTGTTGGTACTGGGCTCTATATGGTTTTGGGTGACAGGGTGTTGGTACTGGGCTTTACATGGTTTTGAGTGCTGGTTTGCTGGTACTGGGCTTTATGTGGTTTTGGGTGCTGGCTTGTTGGTACTGGGCTTTACGTGGTTTTGGGTGACAACTTGTTGCTACTGTTTACATGGTTTTGCTTGCTGGCTTGCTGGTACTGGGCTTTACATGGTTTTGGGTGACTGCTTGTTGGTACTGGGCTTTACATTGTTTTGGGTGACAACTTGTTGGTACTGGCATTTACTTGGTTCTGAGTGGCAGCTTGTTGGTACTGCGCTCTATATGGTTTTGGGTTACAGATTAATGGTACTGGGCTTTACATTGTTTTGGGTGCTGGTTTGCTGGTACTGTGCTTTAAGTGGTTTTAGGTGACAGCTTGTTGGTAGTGGGCTTGACATGGTTTTGGGTCCTAACTTGTTGGTACTGGGCTTTAAACACTTTGGGTGACAGCTTGTTGGTACTGGGCTTTCCGTGGTGTTGGGTGCTGGCTTATTAGTACTCAGCTTTACATGCTTTTGGATGCCGCCTTGTTGGTATTGGAGTTTACATGCTTTTGGGTGCCGGCTTGTTGGTACTATTTACATGGCTTTGCATGCTGGCTTGTTGGTACTGGGCTTTACTTGGTTTTGGGTGACAGGTTGTTGGTACTGGACTCTATATGGTCTGGGTGACAGGTTGTTGGTACTGGGCTTTACATGGTTTTGGGTGCTGGCTTGTTGGTAGTGGGCTTTACATGGTTTTGGGTGACTGCTTATTGGTACTGGGCTTTACTTGGTTTTGGGTGACTGCTTGTTGGTACTGGGCTTTACGTGGTTTTGTGTGAGAACTTGTTGGTACTGGCATTTACGTGGTTTTGAGTGACAGCTTGTTGGTACTGCGCTCTATATGGTTTTGGGTTACAGGTTGTTGGTACTAGGCTTTACATTGTTTTGGGTGCTGGTTTGTTGGTACTGAGCTTTACATGGTTTTAGGTGACAGCTTGTTGGTACTGGGCTTTATGTGGTTTTGGGTGACAACTTGTTGGTACTGTGCTTTATATGTTTTTGGGTGACAACTTGTTGGTACTGCGTGGGAGGCTGCAATGGGAGTGGCGGCCTACACCAGTAATGTGCCCGTCCATCTGCCCGGCGCTAAAACCAAAGCACACGGGCGGCCACGAGGCTAAATGAAAATCGATGTAACATTGACAGTGGATTAAATCGGATCGGAAGCCGGAGATTGATTCCGGTCCGATCCACTGCTTCCTGCAGCTGTCCTGCCAGGAAGGCACAATGTGAAAGCGAGTGGAGAGCGAAAGGTTCGGATCGCTCCGAGCTGCTCCCAGCGTACCAACACGGCACTGCCAGATCAGTGCATGTAAAAGTGGGGAAGGATTGAAAGGTCCAAACTTCTCAGAGCTGTTCAGTGCTGCTCTGAGAGCACCAAGACGGCCCTGCTAGATTAGTGCATGTAAAAAGGAGTGGGGGGTTAAAAGGTCCGAGCCACTCAGAGCAATTCCAAGCTGCTCCTAAAATACCTATATGCTCAGTGCATTTAAAAATGAATAGAGATTGAAAGGTCTGAGCTTCCCAGACCTTCTACCAGTGTAGCGGTATGGCTGCTACATCAGGACATGTAAAAGTGGTTAAGGATTGAAAGGTCCGAGACGCTCAAAGCTGTTCAGAGCTGCTCCCAGGGTAGTAACACGGCCCTAATAGATCAGTCCATAAATACGCGAGCGGAGATTCAAAGGTCCAAGCTGTTCAGAGTTGTTCGGAGCTGCTCCCAATGTACTGACACAGCCCTGCTAGATCAGTGGATAATGAGTGGAGATTGAAAGGACCGAGCTGTTCCTAGTTGTTCGAAGTTGTTCCCAGAGTAGCCACACATCCCTGCTGGATCAGTGCATGTAAACGTGAGTGGAAATTGAAAGATCCGAACCACTCAGAGCTGTTGCAAACTTCTCCGAGAATAGCGACATGGCCTTGCTAGATCAGTGCATATAAATGTGGGTGGAAATTGAAAGGTCTAAGTCACTCAGACCTATTCCGAGCTGCTCTCTGCTGGATCAGTGCACGTAAAAGTGGGTAGAGATTGAAAGGTGTGAGCCACTCAGAGCTGTTTGGAGCTACTCCCAGAGTAGTGACACAGGCCTGCTGGATCAGTGCATATAATAGTGAGTGAACATTGAAAGGTCTAAGCAGCTAAGACCTATTCCGAGCTGCTTGCTCCCAGACTATCAAAATAGCCCTGCTGGATCAGTGCACGTAAAAGTGGGTAGAGATTGAAAGGTCTGAGCCACTCAGAGCTGTTTAGAGCTGCTCCCATAGGGACACAGCCACGCTGGATCAGTGCATGTAGAAGTGAGTGGGGATTAAAACAGCACGAGTTGCTTCGATGACTGTGAGAGTATTGACTCAACCTTGCCCAATGCACGTGACAGTGGGGTGGGGAATGAACGATTCCAGCAGCGACCAAGACGACCGGGCAGGAGCCACATTTCGTAACCAAGTGGAGGATACAAAAAGTGCCATCCGCTCTCAACTGCCCAGAGCTACTTACTCCAAATGACGGTGGCGTCCCCTGGCGGTGGCGCATCCTGGTGATGGCGTCCCTCGTGGTGACGCCCCTTGGAGGTGGCGCCCCCTATATGGACCGAGTGGTTCCATTAATTCAAATCTGCTCCGAACCATTCTCTAATATACCACGATCCTTTCCCAGCTCCACCATAGTTCGGTGAGTCGTTGCGAGCAGCTCCGGGTCGTTGGGTGCAGTTCCAAGTCGTTCCGACCAGCTCCGAGTCGCACCGAGTCACTCCGAGTGACCTCAGTCCCATCCCCCCCCCACCCCCAGTCCCCGATCTGCTCCCAACCCACTGTTATCATCCCTGAGCCGCTCTGAGCTGCCCCTATGTCATAGACACCCCCATCCCCCCCACACACACACATCGACTCGCCTTCTGAGAGCTGCTCTGAGGGGGAAGAGGAGCGAAATGTCAGATGCAATTGTAGCTGATGTGATATGCTCCGAGCAGCGCAGATTAGGCATCACGTGAGCTGCTCACTGCGGGTTTGGTTATCTTCCTGAGCAGGCCCTGAGCGGCTGAAGGCAGTGCCTGGAAGAGCAGCGCCTCTTTGTTGCCGCATATTAAGCAGTTCCCGCTATGATCACTAGAGGACGCTGCAGTGCAAGTGAGGGATTAAACAACAAATTATTTAAAAAATGATATGTGTATTTGTATATTATATTTTAATTTACCTAAAAGGTATTTGAGAATACAAAAAAGGAGCATCTTCCTAATTCCAATTATTAGGACAGATATGATGTACATTATTGTATACATTATGCGCTATATATATATATAAAGATATAGATATATATATATGGGTCGTTCTCAGAAGTTGTGTACCAATAGTGTGACATCAGTACCAGAAAATCAAAATGCTGCCAAAGTCCTATAAGCAAGTTTCCTCAATGTGTATGTCCTTTTGCATCTGAATAATTGAAAATAAACATATTCTGGCATTTGTAAGTAGGTCAAATGATGCTCACACCCAATAAATAGCAGTATAGCATGGAAACCAATCTGACTCCAAAATCAAATATTTTCCACACAAAACTTGACATTTTTAGGACATTTCACATGCTACTTGCTTTATAAACAGTAGTAATAATAATTTGAAACCTCATTGCTATGGTTTTGTCTTATTTGTGAATATTAAAGAGAAAAGCAAGAAAATATTAGCAGAGTAACAGATTAGCAGAGTAACAAAGTGGAAACAACAATTTTACACAAATGTTCGGCTCAAATTTCAATGTTTAGGGGCAATTTCAGGATTTATCTTTTACTATACCATAACTGGGTCCATGCATAGAGTGTCAAATGGTGAAAATAGTTTCTGTACTGTATCTGTACTCAGTGTTTGATACAGAGTTTCATAGTACTTGCAAGTGGAAACGAAATGTTACGATGTTAATGACTCCAGAAAATGTTAACTATTTCATAATTAAAATTTTTTTTTTAGAAATAAATGTCTTCAACTTAATGAAGACATTGTATATGACCATTTGAAGTGAAATGAGCTGTTGTTCAGAGGTTTTCATTAAGTTTGTGACACTTTATTTTCAATGCTGTTGACAATGTCACAAATTAGTGATGTAATTTTCGATGTATTTAGCTACATCCATCCCAATAAGATACATAATACACAATATTAACATTTACTTTTGATCTAAAATATCTCCCACATTATTGGGCTAAATGATGAAATCTAAATATTGACACTCCAATAAAGGGTTTCTTTGAAATATGCATTTCTAGTAGACTACCTCAAGTGGTACACAGTTTCTGAGAACGACCCATATATATCTTTATATATATATATATATATATCTTATATATCCAAATCGGGGAGATCTGGATATATATATATATCCAGGTATAAAAGTGAGCAGAGTGACAGTTGGCTCACGGTATAGGAGGCGGGGGGAGTAGAGAATGACCCGCTCCACAGAAAATAACATGGAAGAAGATGGTAATGGGAAACATTTAAGGGGCTGCCGCTATTTATATCCACATAATAAATTATATAGTACATATATTAAAAAAAAAAAAAAATCCTGTGTGTGTTAGAAATATGTCTGTGTAATGTATGACAAATTATGCGAGTATAAAGATACATAAGGAAATAATTATCATTATTGTTATACTCCATAAGACCCAACATTACCGGTGGCGCCACCTGCATCCTCCTCGCCTCCACCGAATATAAACCTTGCAGTGGGGGGGGGGGGGGGGAAGGGCAGTGGGCTGGGAAGGCGTGGAGAGAGGGGGAATATGGGTTCGGGGTAAGGATGGGGGATTAAATTAACAGGCTTGGAAGGGGTGGAGGGAGGGGGGTCAGGGAGGGGGGTAGAGAAGGGAAAGAAGGGAAGGACACTAAGTAGGGAGGTATCATGAGGGATGCGGTGGTGGGAAGAGGTGGGAGGGGGTGTCAACATATATCTCTCTTTCGGAGAGTGATGTGAATAAACATCCAACCGCAGTTGGATGTTTATTAACATAGCTTAAGAATAGCGGTTACCATCGGTGGGATTAGAACAAGCCCAGCAGGTTGTTTCAATGTGCTCTGAGCAGCTCAGGCCTGTCCCAGTGGCCTCTCTGGGTGTACAGGGAGAAGGTCCGAGCAGTTCTGGGTAGCAGGTCCTGTGAGACTCAAGCGGCCGCTAACAAGTCTCTGTGGGACTGGCAAATGCCAGCATTACACCCGGTGTGCACTATGGCTTATGTGAATGGAGTTGGAGCGAATTCCCTGAATAGCGGTTACCACCACTTTGCAGTTTGCTTACAATTTGTGAACCACTGGGAGGGGGTGGGGAGATGGGAGAATCCATGTGGTAGGAGGGAGATGGATGGAGAGTGATGGGGTGAGGGAACTGGGAGGGGGTGGGGAGATCGGAGAATCCATGTGGTAGGGGAGGAGGCGGACGGAGTGTTATTGGGTGAGGGAACTGGGAGGGGGTGGGGAGATCAGATAATCCATGATAAAGGGAGGAGGCGGACGGAGTGTTATGGGGATGAGGGAACTGGGAGAGGGGTGGGGAGATCGGAGAATCCATGTGGTAAGGGAGGAGATGGGCGGCGAGTGATGGCGTGAGGGAACTGGGAGGGGGTGGGGAGATCGGAGAATCCATGTGGTAAGGGAGGAGGTGGACGGAGAGTGATGGCGTGAGGGAACTGGGAGGGGGTCGGGAGATCAGAGAATCCATGTGGTAGGGGAGGAGGCGGACGGAGAGTGATGGCGTGAGGGAACTGGGAGGCGGTGTGGAGATCGGAGAATCCATGTGGTAAGGGAGGAGATGGGCAGAGAGTGATGGCTTGAGGGAACTGGGAGGGGTGGGGAGATCAGAGAATCCATGTGGTAGGGTAGGAGATGGACGGAGAGTGATGGGGTGAGGGAACTGGGAGAGGGGTGGGGAGATCGTAGAATCCATGTGGTAGGGGAGGAGATGGGCGGCGAGTGATGGCGTGAGGGAACTGGGAGGGGTGGGGAGATCGGAGAATCCATGTGGTAAGGGAGGAGATGGACGGAGAGTGATGGCGTGAGGGAACTGGAAGAGGGGTGGGGAGATCGGAGAATCCATGTGGTAAGGGAGGAGGTGGACGGAGAGTGATGGCGTGAGGGAACTGGGAGGGGGTCGGGAGATCGGAGAATCCATGTGGTAGGGGAGGAGGCGGACGGAGAGTGATGGCGTGAGGGAACTGGGAGGGGGTCGGGTGATCGGAGAATCCATGTGGTAAGGGAGGAGATGGGCAGAGAGTGATGGCGTGAGGGAACTGGGAGGGGTGGGTAGATCATAGAATCCATGTGGTAGGGGAGGAGATGGACGGAGAGCGATGGCGTGAGGGAACTGGAAGAGGGGTGGGGAGATCGTAGAATCCATGTGGTAAGGGAGGAGATGGGCGGAGAGTGATGGCGTGAGGGAACTGGAAGAGGGGTGGGAAGATCGTAGAATCCATGTGGTAAGGGAGGAGATGGACGGAGAGTGATGGGGTGAGGGAACTGGGAGGTGTGGGGAAATCGTAGAATCCATGTGGTAGGGGAGGAGGCGGACGGAGTGTTGTGGGGTGAGGGAACTGGGAGGGGGTGGAGAGATCGGAGAATCCATGTGGTAAGGGAGGAGATGGACGGAGAGTGATGGGGTGAGGGAACTGGGAGGGGTGGGGAGATCGTAGAATCCATGTGGTAGGGGAGGAGGCGGACGGAGTGTTGTGGGGTGAGGGAACTGGGAGGGGGTGGAGAGATCGGATAATCCATGTGGTAAGGGAGGAGATGGACGGAGAGTGATGGGGTGAGGGAACTGGGAGAGGGGTGGGGAGATCGGAGAATCCATGTTGTAGGGGAGGAGATGGTCGGAGAAAGGAAGGGGTGGGGGGGGAGGGCAGTGGGCTGGGAAGGCGTGGAGAGAGGGGGAATATGGGTTCGGGGTAAGGATGGGGGATTAAATTAACAGGCTTGGAAGGGGTGGAGGTCAGGGGGTCAGGGAGGGGGGTAGAGAAGGGAAAGAAGGGAAGGACAGTAAGTAGGGAGGTATCGTGAGGGATGCGGTGGTGGGAAGAGGTGGGAGGGGGTGTCAACATATATTATTTATATTCTTGCGGACAGCCAACGACACAACAGATAATAGTTGGATGAGAATATCTCTGGCTGAACCTCGAAAGGCCCCTCCGTTTATTAACATAGCTTAAGAATAACAATCTAAAGTCAAATTTCCGGCCGAATGGATACCTGATAGCGACCGCGCCGCCCGAAGTTGCCTCACCCATGCCCCCGGTACCTGATTGGATGCTGTCCTGTGGCACGGGCCCCCCCAGCCGGGTGAGACCAGGCGGCACAGCGCCCACCAGCCATAGACGGGCAGGTGATATTAAAGCCCTGCAGCCTAAATAATATGGGCATAACTCGTTATACAATACATAATATGACTGTCCGAGCAGGTCTTGAGGCGGTAGTGACCAGATGCAGCTGATATCAGGGTGGCCAGGAGCCACTCACAGGTGGCACCATAGTGGCAGAAGCAGGAACTAACTCCTATGACACTAGGATATTAGGTAATAACTAATAATATATAGAAGAGAACTTATAAGTGTTAGTGTCCTTGTTTATATTCCCATTATAGATTATAGAGCATATATATATTTTTTAAAGTAAAGCTTGTTTTATTTAACAACGCCTCTAGAGCACATATGGTCATTCTGACATATTTCTTTGGTGGAAACTCGCTGCCGCCACATAGGCTACTCTTTCTGATAAAAACATTAATAAACTTAAAGAAATTGAACCATCTATGGGAAAGCCACCACAGACTCATGCGGGAGGTCGGCGGGACCAAGTGGTCCTTAGCCGCTGCCGTATTGGCCACTCGTGGCTTACACATGCTTTTCTGCTTAAGGGGGAACCTCCCCCTGAATGTATTGGGTGTCAGTCCCTGCTGACACTCAAACACATTTTACTAAGTTGCATTGATTTTTTGGCCCTGCGCCAACAGTTCTACACTGCAGACAGTATGCATGACCTTTGTACTAAGGTAAAACAGGAAAACATTTTAGCCTTTTTGAGGGCAGCTGGACTGTACCACCTCATATAGTTTACTAAATAGATTCTATCAATTATTAATAAAACTTTTCTTTTTCTATGGGAATTTGTTTCCCTTGACCACAAATATATGATTGTGAGCTTTCTAATTTAATGAGTGTCTATTGGCACATCATTGATTGTCTGCTTTTACATGTAAAAGCAATGGTTTGAACAAAAAACAAACATTTCTCGCCGTGAATATGGGCTATGCTGCCGACACGGCGTAAAGCAACCACCAATCAATCAATCAATCTTTCCGATAAGCAGCAAGGCGTCTTTTATATGCACTTATCCACAGAGAAGACAGCACATACCACAGCCTTTGTGGATCACTGGTTGGAACGGAAAATAACCCAAACTGAAAATGGGTCCAATGAGCAGGATCGATTAGATGACCCACATATATATATATATATATATATATATATATATATATATATATATATATATATATTAAAAGCACATATTAGCTCTAATTGTATACATATTAAGGAGGAAATTATGGTTCCCTGATTAACCCTGGTAGGAGGCAGCGATAATCTGCGGTCCAGATTACAGACTGGCTTAAAGCTGCATAGTCCGATGAAATATCAAATTTTCAAAACCAAACCAATTATCTAGATTTGATTTGACATATCTAACTTAGATACTGATGCACTTATTAAGTATTTGTTTCTGCATAGAAGGCAATACTGAGTCAATTTAACAGAACCTGTTACTGCAGAAGTATATGGTGTCAGAGTTTTGGCAAGCTTGCTAAAACTAATTTTCCATGTTTGCACTCAAAATATCTCAAAAGTTTACCATTTAAATTAAAAGTAACTTTGAACTAATCTAAAGTAGACATTAGTGATCTATCTAATATATTTATCTCAGAAAAAATACAGAAATTCAAAGCCATCGGACTATGCAACTTTAATGGATGGGTGGTGCGGCGGTTGGAGGGAGGGGGAGGGAGGATGCTGTGATCTTGGCTCTCATTGCGGCCATGCAGCCGACTATTGACAGCAGATCACTCACTTCAGTCGCACTGCCTCAAGCAGGGCTTATAGTCACACAAAATAGCACTGCGCACGCCGAATGCCTTCTCTGCGCTATAATATAATGAAGTTGGATTTTTGTTCCTGGCTGTTTTCTTCTTCTTTTTTTTTCTCTCTTCATCTTCTTCTCTTTTTTCTTTTTTTTTGTTAAAGAAAGAAACTTTAAGCATTATATTTATGATGTCATGGAATACAAAATTTAAAGCGATGGTCGACTGAATCAAGACGGATGCTAGTACGGCCCGAAGCCGTAACACCATTGTATGTTGGAAACTTCTCAAATTTATCCTGAATGTAAAGGTAGAGTAAATAAAACAACCATATTTTCTTTCTAGGATAAATTAATATGACACAAAGTAATGCACTACACTTTAACAATTGTGATGCTGACATCTGTTAAAGATGTTGGCGTCGACCATTGGATGTCGGTGTCGAAAGGTAAAATTATAGTTTAGCATTGACAGAGGTGTTGGAAAGTTCTTAAATTTATCCTGAATGTTTAAGGTGGAGAAAATAATAATAATCAACCTAATGTTTATTTTGTATAAATATGGCAGAAATTCAAAACCGTAACACTTCAATTTTAACTTACGTTGTAAAATTGACAAATTGACTTGCGTGACTCACACTTTTCTTGTCTTTTTATATCTCCAGGTAAGCTCCTGAATAACGTGAACACTGTTCGAATTCCAACGGGACTGTGAGTAGAACCCATATCGAGTAATAACTATTTAATATGGATAATAATGCATTCCATATTAAATGAGTGTTACATGCCTATGTACCTCCCTCTTCCAGTCATCTCCCTCTGCCCCTTTCTGTGCATCTCCATCTCTTGGTCTCACTCCTCTTTCCCCTTCTCTGTTGCATGGCCTCTTTATTTCCCTTGTCCTTCTGTAACTTTCTATCTGTCTACCTATCTATCTGTCTCACTATCTGTCTATCTGTCTCAATGCCTCTTTCCTTCAATTCTCCCCTTTAACTCTCCTGTCTCTCCCTCCTCACTCCCCACCCATCTATCTATCTATATATCTATCTATCTATATCTATCTATCTATCTATCTATTTGTATTTAACTCTCCCATCTCTCCCTCCACACTCTATCTATTCATTTGACTTATTATTTCCCTTCTCCCTCTTTAACTCTTCCGTCTCTCTTTCCCCACTTTTCATCTGTCTCACTGCCTTTCCCTCCATCATCATCATCATGCTGTCGGTCGTGTTGCGACAAAGACTGCTTTCATTACTTTACTGCCGCTCTCCATTTAGCTCTCTGCTGTGAGAGTGATTGATGTCCATGAGTCGGTCGGTTTCATGAAAGCTGCCTGCAAAAGTGTTGAAGTGCTGCTGGCTTTTGCAAGTTACCAGCGGCGCTCTCTCGGGGAGCAAATAGAGGTTTCACACCGGCAAGAATATGTCCAGACAGGTATTTGTCCCTGCAGTGGCTGGTCGGGAGATGTTGGGAGTTCCATACATCAATCGCCCTTGATGCTGCACAGTAACATGGTTTTCTGTTCAGGATTTGCTCCCTTAGCCTTCGGTTCTGTCAAGAACCTAAACCACAAGGCAGTGTTTTACAACTCTGTAGGGCAGGGGCATCAAACTCCCTGAGGTATTGCAATACCTGCATACCGTTCCCTCAGTAGCCCCATTAACTCTCCCTTCTCTTCCTTCCCACTCTCCATCTGTCTCCTTGCCTCTTTATGTCCCTTTTATGTCCAATAGCCGATGATAAAAACCAATGTGTGCTCAAGGTGTCGTTAAATAATAAAAGCTGTATTTCCCTTATCCACTTGAACTCTTTCATCTCTCCCTCCCCAATGTCCATCTATCTGTTATCACTGTCTCTTTGTTTCCCTATCCCCTTTAGCTCTCCCGTCTCTTCCTCTCCACTATCTATCTATCCATCTGTCTCATTGCCTCTTTATTTCACTTCTCCCACTTTAAATCTCCTGTTTCTCCATCCCCAGTGTCAATCTGTCTATCTGTCTCACATCCTCTTTATTTCCCTATCCCCTTAAACTCTTCCGTCTTCCTCTCCACTCTCCATCTATCCATCTGTCCCACTGCCTCTTTATTCCCATATCTACATCAGGCTCTTTCTCTCCCCGTCCCACCAAGCCCCCCCCCCCCCCTCTAGTGTGTTCATCCCACGTCCCTCCCGCTCCAGCCCCCCCCCACCCCCACCCCATCTCCCTTATTCTAGTCCATCAACTCCGTCGGGCTTTCAGGCACAGGTCGCTCGGTATGCTTAGCAGCTGACGCCACCAAACATGCCCGAATCAGACCGAGGCTCTGCTATTATCCCTGCGGCGATAGAACGGCGGCTGGCCCGGGGGGGGGGGGGGGGGCGCACTGGACAGGGCGGAGCGTGGTGGGGCGGGGCGGGGCGGGGCGGGGCGGGGCGGGGCGGGGCGGGCGGCGGGGCGGGGTGGGGCGGGGCGGGGCGGAGCTGGGTAGAGAATGACAAGGTGTGGTGAGCGGGTAGGTGGGAGCAGGGTAGTGTGAAGCTCCGGGATAGAGCGGGATATGGCATGGTCAGGCGTGGGGCGGGGGAGTGGCGGGGCGGGGCGTGGCGGGGCGGGGGACGGGCGGGGCTGGGCTGGATGGGGCGGGGCGGGGCGGGGCTGGGTAGAGAATGACAAGGTGTGGTGGGCGGGTAAGTGGGATCGGGGTAGGGCGAGGCACCGCGGTATAGCGGGATAGGGCATGGTCGGGGGTGGGGAGGGGGTGCGGCAGGGCGGAGCTGGGCTGGATGGGGTGGGGCGGGGCGGGGATGGGTAGGGACCGGTGTGGCGGTTTCAGCTCGTTCCCGTGCTCAGCCGTGTCCCTCGCTTCTGCGCATGCGTCAGAATCTAATAAACATGGCCGTAATCGATTAACACGACCCGAGCGACTCGGGTCATCTGAATTTCAAATAGAACATGGCGAGTGGAGTCGACAAATACACGAGCCGTGTGCAAAAAAAGAATTACTTAGATTAATGAAATGGAAATATAGGTAAACTAGGCCATCATAAAATACTTTAAATCCTATTTTGCTGTACTTTTATCGGTCATTAAAAAAAAAAGAAAAAATTGTCCACCCGAGCGTATTCGATTATTCGACCCGAGTTTGTAGGATGTGCGCATGCGCCAATAAGTGGCTCGGGTGACCCGAGTTGATGCGAAATCCGCGCATGCGCAGAAGCAACGGGACACGGCTGAGCACGGGAACGAGCTGAAACCGCCACACCGGCAAGGCGGGGTGGGTGGGAGTAGGTAGGTCGGGATAAGGCATGGTCCGGCGGGGCGAGGAAGGGAAGGGGCGGAGCGGGGCGGGGCGGGGGGGGGGGGGGCGGGGCCGCCTGAGATGACTTGATTGGTGGGGGTGGGGAGTTAGGAAGGGACGAGATGGGTGTGGCTGCGCGGGACTGAACAGAATGATGGAGCGATGGGGTGTTCTGGAGTGGAGTGCTAAGGGAGGGTTGGGAAGCTTGTTGGGGCGGGGCGTGGAGGGGGAGGGGGGTGAGATGGGGCGGGGCAGGGAACGTGTTGGTACGGGGCGGGACGGGGAAGGGCGAGGCCGGGGGAGTGCTGGTGGTGCGGGGAGGGGGGGGGGGGGCTGGTGGTAATGCGCCTATTTCTATACGGCTGGAGGATTGAGGATGTATTCAGACGGGACATATAGGGACGGTGTGCAGGCTGCACTGGGCTGTATGTATGTGTGTGTGTGTGGGGGGGGGGGGGTGATGAGAGTGGGCGGGTGTACAGTTTCAACCAACCACGCCTGCGCCACGATTCTGCATCTACCACCCAACGCCACGCCACCCACCGCCCCGGCGAGAGTTGGGTGATGTACTACTATAGGATACATGCACATTGTTTGTTGGTTTTTGATGGTATTTTTAAAATCTATTTGTGTTGTTTAATTTGTGTGCAGTATATCTCGATATGCGAATATTACTGGTCTGTCTGGGAGGTGTTTTTTAAAATTAGCTGTGTATGTGTTTGGGAAGTATGTGAGTTTTGGAGGTGTGGGTGTGTTTGGGAGGTAGGGGTATGTTTGGGAGGTGTGGGTGTGTTTGGGAGGTGTGGGTGTGTTTGGGAGGTGTGGGTGTGTTTGGGATGTGTGGGTGTGTTTGGGAGGTAGGGGTGTGTTTGGGAGGTAGGGGTGTGTTTGGGAGGTAGAGATGTGTTTGGGAGGTAGGGGTGTGTTTGGGAGGTAGGGGTGTGTTTGGGAGGTAGGGGTGTGTTTGGGAGGTAGGGGTGTGTTTGGGAGGTTGGGGTGTGTTTGGGAGGTAGGGGTATGTTTGGGAGGCAGGGGGGTGTTTGGGAGGTAGGGGTATGTTTGGGAGGCAGGGGGGTGTTTGGGAGGTAGGGGTATGTTTGGGAGGTTGGGTGTGTTTGGGAGGTAGGGTTGTCGGTAGTCAAGGGTCTCTGGTACACGGGAGACAATTTTTCTTCCAAGTGATGAGTTACAATAATATTTGAGGAAATACGGTATCTTCACCCGAATTGTGATGGGTTAAGGTCAGAGTGAGCACTGGTGGCGGTTGGTGGCTGAAAGCATGTGGTCTGTGGGGATGTGGGGGGTGGTAGGGGAGAGGGGGGTGGAGAAGAGAGCAGGTTCACTGGGCAATGTATAGGACGATCTGGTTGTCAGTGATACACCACACACCACACACCCACACCCACACCCACACCCACACCCACACCCACACCCACACCCACACCCACATCTATGCATACCACTCACATCCAGCCAGGATCAATAACCTCATTGCTCTGACCACGGCTGGTCTTGTGGCCACAAACCGACGGACCAGGGAACTAACCATCAGGCATTAGGTAGTTTCAGTTGCCCGGATCTTGCCAGGGTCCCTACGGCGAAGGTACACAACGTACAGTAGCTGTGCTTTGTGTATAATCCTTGTATTAATAACAGCGGCTTCAATCTTTAATATCCCCCACTTTTGAATTTACCGCACACATACATACACACAGGAATATGTTCTTTCTCTAACATATGTTACCATGTTATTCGCTATTACCCTAACAGTACCATGTGAGAATCCAAGTCCTGATATGACCTTAGATGTTGCCAGGACGGAAAACGCCAACAACCAACCAACCTACTTTTTGTGAAACGAAAAGCTCTATTTTCTTCAATTCAAAAACTCAATTTCCAAAAAGAAAATCTCCCTGTAATGTGTTCATTTGTTATCACTTTTGTTTTGCGAAAAATATATATGCTAATCAGATTTAAATGTAAAAATATAAATGTGATTAACACTTTTTCTTTCATCAACAAAAATGACAGAAAAATAAATAAATTACACTAACCTTTCGCTATTCAGAATTTGCTGACGACCCGGCATTAAGCCATGACCAATCAATCAATCCACCAATTAATCAGTTAATCAAAGAAATCAATTTCGTGTGGGGTTAAAGTTGCATAGTCCGATGATTTTGAATTTCTGTATTTTTATCTCACATCGATCACTACTATCTACTTTACATTAGTTCAAAGTTACTTGTATTTCAAATGGTAAACTTTTGAGATATTTTGAGTGCAATCATGGAAAATTAGTTTTGGCAAACTTGCCAAAACTCTGACGCTATAGACTTTTGCAGTTACAGGTTCTGTTAAATTGACTCAGTATTGCCTTCTACGCAGAAACAAATGCTTAATAAGTGCATCAGTATCTAAGTTAGATATGTAAAATCAAATCTAGATAATTGGTTTGGTTTTGAAAATTTGATATTTCATAGGACTATGCAACTTTAATATAATGATAATCATAAGAGTTCCATATCGTAGTAATGCTTAGTGTTTCTAGGACGTAAAACCCCAAACAAACAAACAAAGTAATGCTGAGTCCCACACACCAAAAAAAACCCAACAAAACTCGGTGAGTGGTCCGTGTGTATTATTTATTACCACGGCCCCGCTGTGAGGTAGGGGGACGCAGGGATACCTGTAGCGCCACCAGGCGGTCAGAGTAGGACCTAGATAAAATAATCACCTTCAGTAGGGGTGCGTCGACAACCATGCTTATAGTTGCATAGTCCGATGACGTTAACATTTTTTCATCATTTATCCCAGTGGGGCAGCACTATAAAAGTTGCTATGAATGCACACTGTCACAAGTCGGTGCTCGTCTTAATATGAACTTATGTGTTGCTAGGACGGTAAACAACCACAAACAAACAAACTAACAAAATAAAATAAAATAAATATAAAAGGAGAGGTGAGAGTGGACATATTTTGGTGACGGTGGCTTGTTTGTTTATTGGGGTTTTGCATCCTAGGAACATCTAATGTAATTTTACGACAGGTATGGACTTGTGACATTGCGCACTAATGGTGACTTTATAATGCTGTCTCATTGGAAGACCATGCCATCAGCACCATGATTCTATATCGCACTTATTTAACATTTTCCTGATACGTAGCTAAACAACCACTACTTGCCCTACCGTATTAATGCCAAGCACCAGTCTAGGTAGCAAATGACAAGTATAAATTGTGTAAGTCATTGCTTTGATTCGCTCGGAGCTCACCCCAATGACCCTTCCACACGAGAAGCCAGGCAGCGCTGCACCGTTGGCGAGCCAGCCGTTGTCGCCGGTGGCGATGATGGCAGGTGAAGTGTTAGTTTCTTTGTTTGTGGTTGCTTACCGTCCTAGCAACACCTAAGGTCATATTAGGACGAGCACCGACTTGTGACAGTGTGCATTCATTGCAACTTTACAGTGCTGCCCGACTGCCAGCACCATGACTAAATATCCCACTCAGACTCATTATCCTGATATTGAGCTAACCAGTCTTTGTCTTATCCTATTAACGCCGAGTGCCAGGCTAGGTAGTGACAAGTATAAATTTGGTACGTCATTGCTTTGACTCGCTCGGAGCTCAACCCAACGACCTTCCACAAGAGAAGCCAGCCAGTGCTGCGCTGTTAGCGAGCCAGCCATTGCATCCGGTGGCGATGGTGGCAGATGAAGTGTTAGTTAGACGCATCACTTGACACTGCCCTGCCCCGGCCGTGTTAACAGTCTCCAGAGACCTCACATCACTGCGTACTGTCCTCCAGTACCCACACGCTGCAGCACTCACCACCACAAAAACACACGCAGTGGAAGCCGCATCTCAACGCTCAGTTCAACCTCAATGCAGCAAGTTGCACCAACCAACACATTCCAGCAGTGTAGCGCAGTTAGATGCAATGGCCGTTGTTGTTCTATGCATGTAATAATATAATAATAATAATAATAATAATAAACACAGTTTAGTGAGTAAACTATTTTTTTGGAATAAAAACGAGTAAAGCTTGTTTTATTTAATGACACCTCTAGAGCACATTGATTTTCATATCATCGGCTGTTGGATGTCAAACATATGGTCATTCTGACATATTTCTTTGGACGAAACCCACTCTTTCCGATAAGCTGCAATGGGTCTTTTATATGCACTTTCCCACAGACAGAACAGCACATACCACATCATTTGATGAACCAGTTGTATACCACTGGTTGGAATGGAAAATAGTCAAAACTGCAAATGGGTCCACTGAGCAGGATCTATAGGATAATCGACACCTTCACAGGTAGAAACTCTACCGCCTGAGCTACATCCCACTCCCTTGGAGTAAACAATAGCAACTATAAAATATATCTTATTACAACCAATCTGGTCATCGCCGACAGCATAGTCCCAACTAATGTTATGTCATATTCACCGCCATTTAAGACTCTTTTGTCAGAATCTTTTGCGAACACACAGACAAGCTGCTTCAAACACATACACATTTATTTTTTATAGAAAGCATACCCACACAAAAGTATGGAAAACTGAAACTGCCCAGACCCGGGATTGAACCGGGGACCTTTAGATCTTCAGTCTAACGCTCTCCCAACTGAGCTATCGAGGCCACTTGTCTGTCTGTACTGGACTGGACTGATAAAGAATGTGAATGCTCATTTAGGTCATCAGAATCTTTTGAGAAAACATAGACAAACAAACACACACATTCGCTTTTATTTATATAGATATATCATTGAAGTTAATTTCACAGGATGGTGCCTTTCAATTTAACACGACCTTTACTAGTTAAAGTTTAAATTTTACAATAAACACCCAGTAACTGAGCTAATGAAGTTTGGTTGATATCACAGATCATCTCTCCTCAATTACCTTTAAATGCATTTCGTCGCTTTTGACCAGAATATTATTATATATGCAAGGCTGTAGTTAACAAGGGGGGCAGCAAGGGGGCTGTTGCCGCCCCCTTCCCCACAAAAAAGAACCTCACAGTATGTAACCCAGTATGTAACCTCCCTGAAATGGCTGGAAATAGCGCTTAAGAGCCTCCAGATTGAAACAATATCTTGGAGGGTTGCATACTCCCAGACCACCCTAGTGCCTTGCGCCTTTAGCGCTTGTCCATTCAAAGAATTTATCTGCAACCCCAAAGAAAAAATCCTAGAGCCACAGCAATGATGTGCTTTTTTTTATCGCTGTGAATAGGGCTTTCGCGAAACCATCATTAATCAGTCATTAAACTTTCCTTTTCGAAATATTATTCTTTTGAAATTGTTCCTGGCTTATGTGTGTGTGTGTACGTGTGTGTCTGTGTATGTGTGTTGTGTGAGGTCGGGGTCAGGGCAGTGGTACAGATGACAGTTCTGTGCTCCTATTATTTGTTAGGGCGTTTTTTTCTTATCTGTGTATTGTTGTTTGGGTCTTCTTTTGTCTTTTTTTCACCAAAAGATAAAGGAGAGTTTGAATCAGTTTGAGAGTGGCACAAGATTCAATCTCACACCATGATGCCCGCCTGTTAAAAAGCTTTGCCCCGACGTGTGTTCTGATTGCGCATGTGCGCCTGTGCTTGGAGGATGTGTGGCGCCCCCTGTCTCCGGCAGATGGCGCTGCCAGTCTTCTGAGCCACAAACACGCACAGCGCCCTCTAGAGGCCGACCCGGAAGTGCTTGACCGGTGCCTCCTCTCGCCGCTAGGGGGGTGATGTTTTCTTAAAGCTGCCTAGTCCGATGAAAGTATAACATTTACCTAGACTTGCTACTCATCATCATCATCATCATCATCATCATCATCAGTCGCGAGGTGACAAAGACTGCTTTCATTACTTGACTGCCGCTCTCCATTTAGCTCTCTGCTGTGAGAGTTGCGTCCATGAGTCTGATTTTCCGCTGTCGACGGAAGATAAGCTCGAGCAGCGCGGTCCTTGGTAAACTGGGCGACGACTGAGCCGGTATGGTGTTTTCTGCGGTTGTACATTTCATGAAAGCTGCCTGCAAAAGTGTTGAAGTGCTGCTGGCTTTTGCAAGTTACCAGCGGCACTCTCTTGGGGAGCAAATAGAGGTTTCACACTGGCGAGAACATGTCAAGACAGGCACAAAACTATTTGTCCCTGCAGTGGCTTGTCGGGAGATCTTGGGAGTTCCATACATCAACCACCCTTAATTCTGCCACAGTGACATGGTTTTCTGTTTAGGGTTTGCTCCCTTAGCCTTCGGTTCTGTCAAGAACCTGTACCACAAGGCAGTGGTTTCCAGATTATCTAGTGGTGTGGTCATTAAAGTATCCGTTGAGGCATTGAAGGGGATACCAAGTCAATTTAAAGCTGCATAGTCCGATGAAAACATAATTTTTAAAACCAAAACAATTATCTAGATTTTATTCTGGATATCTAACTTAGATACCGGGGCACCTATTACACATTTGTCGCACATTGAAGGGAATGCTGAGTCAATTTAATAGAACCGATCATTACTGATCGCTAACAGCACATGGTATCAGCATTTTGATGTGCTTGCCAAAATTAATTTGGTTATTTTGTCACTTCAGATATCTCCACAAAGTTAGCCATTTAACGTAAAAGTCACTTCAAATTAAAGTAAAGTAGATTATTATTATTAATCTAATGTATTTGTCTCATAAAATGGCAGAATCTCAAAACCATAGGACTTTGCAATATTCACCTGGGTTTGTTTGAAATGCGCTGTTACAATGTATGAGGGAGGGAATTTAAAGTTGCTTATTTCCCTGTAATTGTCTATCTAGGGCTGGAAGACCAGTGCATTAGCACTGACAACATGTTATTCAGAGGAATAAAAACATTTGAACAAAAAAAAATAGTCCAATGGTTTTCAGTTTCCATCATTTTCTGAGATATTTGTTTGATCCTTATAATCTACCTTACATTAGCTTGACATAGCTTTTGTTTAAAATGTCGAACTTTGGAGATATTGGAAGTGGTAAACATGCCACATTAATGTTGGTGTGCTTGCCAAAACTCTGACCCCATAGGCTTCAGCAGTAACAGGTTCAATTAAATTGACTTAGTATGCCCTTAGGTATAGCAACAAATACTTATAGTTTCATACTCCGATGGGTTTAAGGTTCTGCTATTTTCGTACATAAATGCATTAGAATGATCGTTATAAGTCTACTTTACTTTAGTTTGACGTAACTTTATTTTAAATGGTTAACGTTGGTTAAAGTGATAAAATGCCAAATTATAATTTTGGCAAACTCATCAAAGTTTTGCCACTATGAGTTTCAGCAATAATAGGTTATATTAACTTGGTTTAGAATCCCATTCTGTGCAGAATAAATCCCCTAATAAGTGCACCAGTATCTATGCACAGGATCAAATTTGGATGAATGTTTTCATTTAGAAAATGTGATCCTTTCATCGGAGACTGCATCAGTATCTAAATTAGATGCTTAGGTTCAAACCTAGATATAAGTATTTTGCTTTCGAAAATTTGATGATTTTATTTGGACTATGTTACTTTAATGCCCGCGAGTGTGTGTGAGAGAGAAAGAGAGAGAAAGCGAGAGAAAGAGAGAGATAGAGCCAAAAAGAGAGAGAGAAAAAGATAGAGAGAAAAAGAGAAAGAGAAAGAAAAGAGAGAGAAAGACAGATAGAAAGAGAGAGAGAGAGAGAGAGAGAGAGGGGGAGAAGGTTCAGTCACCGGCACACCACGGTGCATGCTGGGTGACGGTACTACACGCGTGGAGACACCCCAGCTCCCTAAGGACACGGTGCTAAGGACACCTGGGCCACGTTCAGGGTCCGTCTCGGAGGCACCTCCGCGACGTCTCGGCGATGCTTTTTGGTCTATTTGCGTTCAGGGTCCGTCTCGGCGACGTCTCAGCGACGCCTCCCTTTTCAGGTTGGAGACAAAAAGCGACTCGAAAATGGCCACCGCATGCAGTGGTTTCATCCAATCAGAGCGCAGCATTTCGATTGCAAATGGCCGCCGCCTATGGGGGCGGCCATTTTCGAGGCGACCAACTGCTATTGTTGTTCAGACTAGCCTGACGTCACGGGTGCCTCCGAGGCGCCTCCGAGACGGACCCTGAACGTGCCCCAGGGACAGCAACCTGCCGCGTCTGATGCAGCTTCCTGTGTTAGGATATTGTCGGGTTGTACATATGTGTGTCATTCACACCTACATTGACCCCCCACCCTTCCTCTTCCCGTCCTGTCCTTAGATGTTGCCAGGACGTAAAACTCCAACAATCAACCAATCGATCCTCCACTCCCCCCGCGCCCTTCTCTTATGGTGCTGTCACATTACGACGTTTCTCGCCAACGCGCGTCGACGGGTGTAATCTTTTGGTGAAACGTCGGGAGACATCTGGAAGTGTTACACGCGCATTAGGCGCCCATTGGTAGATGTTGATGGACAGCGACAGTCGACGAGGGTCGGCGGCGCGCATTAGGGAATCGGCGAAGTTTTGTGCTTGCACAAAACTTTCAACGACCGACAACGCACGACAATGCGCGGGTGCCAATATTATGGCAACGTTAGGAGCACGTCGAGATCGCTGGAATAATGTTATGTGAACGCTAGGCAGATGCTGCGCATGCGTGAGGGTCGTTCCTACACGTTGCGCCAAACTGTTGCTTTTTGTTGTTTTACATCCTAGGAACATCTAAGGTCATATCAGGACGTCGCGCCAAACTTTTACCACAACGTCTGCCGCACGCTACCAATATGTTGCGCTGACGCCGAAAAGTTTGACGAGTCTCGACGATTAAAAGTGATTTTGCGCGTTGGCGGCATACCGGCAAGATACGTCGTAGTGTGACAGGGCTATAACCCAATAAATGTGGTGTTGAAATAAGGTTATCCTGAAGCCGAAAAGTGTGTCAGTGCTACTACTAGTTGATAGAGGAGGACCCTATCACCCCTTGAGGATGTTTCTTTTTGTTCGTTTGTTAGTTTAGCAACCCCCAGCACAAAAGTAGACATCGGCTATTAGGGGTCATACAGTGGTTTAAAGATATCCGATTAAAAAATTACAAGTTACAAGCTTTTATTTGTTGTTTGTGAGTTTTTGTGGGTTTTTGGGGTGGGTTTTTGGGTGTTTTTTTTTCTTAAACCCATATTTGATGAATACAAGTAAAAGTAGAGCACCAATATATATATGCCAAAAGAGCATACAACTGTGGTAAAATCACAAGTGGTGTATGATAAATGAAATCAATGGTAAAAGACTTTTCAAGTTAAAAATGGAAAATGAACTTTTGGTAAGCGTAAACATTTCGAAACTAAAAACACCCAGGCTAGATTTGATCCTACAGATAAAATGCTGCAATTGCTAAAAACAGTTATTAAAAGAATTATAACGAGACACGGTGCCCGAAGCAGTAAAGTGGAGGCTTCCTGTGCGGAAGGTCGGGAGTTTTACATTCAGGTCGAGTTAAACCAATGACTTACAAAAATTGACGCTTGTCGCTACCTAGCCTGGCGCTCAGCATTACTAGGATAGGAAAAGGACTGGTTAGCTCAGTGTCAGGATAATGTAACTAAGTATGATATTGGGTAATGATGGTGGTAGCCTCGTCCCCCAGTGGAGCAGCACTATTAAGTCAACATGAGTGTGTCCCGTAATAAGTCGGTTCCAGTCCTGATATGAACTGTAATGTTGTTAGGATGAAAAGCCCCAAGAAAGAAAGAATATAAGAAAGAAAGAAAGAAAGGAAGAAAGAAAGAAAGAAAGAAAAAAAGAAGCAAACAAAAATAAATGTGCACTGTGCCACTCTGGCTCATTGCCCATTAACTGTAAACGACAGTGGGGGTTGATGTGCTGTCATTTGAGAATACTGAAATCAATGCAGGAGATTGCAAAGATACATTGTACATGTGGTGCTGTTCGATATTACAGGTATACATTGAGCCTGCCCACCTAAGTACCTGTTGGTAGCTGGCACAGGTGGGTGGCAAATATTAGTATTATGAGTCCGATGCCTATTTGTTTGTTTGGGTTTTATGTCCTACTAACATCTATGGTCATATCATGACTGGTACCAACATGTGACAGTGCACATTACTGGTGACTTTATACTGGTGCCCCATTGGGAGATCAGGCCACCAGCACCATGAGCCAATATCCCACTCAGTCACATTATCCTAATACTGAGCTAACCAGTTCTTGCCCTATCCTAGTAATGCCGAGTGCCAGGCTAGGTAGAGCGACAAGTATACATTTTGTAAGTCATTGATTTGGCTCGGCCGTGATTTTAACTCCAAACCTTCCGTGCGGGAAGCCTGCGCTCTTACGGATTCGGCCACCACGTCCGGTCTCCATGCTGGCTGTGCACATTGAAGGGTGGGTGGATGGGTTGTCAGTGTCTGACACCTGCAGGGCACACCTGACTCGAGGTCATTTGTCTACCTGTGCGCTGACACTGACAGCGGGCGAGCTCACCTGTGTGGTGGGTGGACACGGGCAATAGCGCCTCCTTGTGGCGTGAAATCAGGCACGTGACCAGGATGCAACTAGCTGCAGGAGAAGCGCACATACATGTCACGTGGTATTAATTAATGCACTCCCCCAAACTCCAAATGATGCCACACACATTACAATTGTAAAGTGTTTTTTTTTAAATGATGCCTCTAGAGCACATTGATTTTTATCATCAGCTATTGGACGTCAAACATATGGTCATTGACAGTACTCATGTTGCTGATTTATCAGTGAACTGGGTCCATCACATGACAGTACTCATGTTGCTGATTTGTCAGTGAACTGTGTCCATCAGATGACAGTACTCATGTTGCTCATTTGTCAGTGAACTGGATCCATAAGCTGACAGTACTCATGTTGCTGATTTGTCAGTGAACTGGGTCCATCAGATGACTGTACTCATGTTGCTCATGTGTCAGTGAAGTGGGTCCATCAGATGACAGTACTCATGTTGCTGATTTATCAGTGAACTGGGTCCATCAGATGACAGTACTCATGTTGCTGATTTCTCAGTGAACTAGGTCCGTCAGATTGTAAAATATTCCAATATTCGGCAAGGGGGGAATGCAAAAGTTCTATTACTGATCGGCGTACGTGACCAGGTGCATATATATATATGGGTTGGTGGTGCCTCAGTTGGATGTAAATAGACATAGTCGTGCTGGCAGGTGTGAGTGTGATTGCACTCAGGGCCTAGCCCTTCTGCTGGGGTAGGGGTCATCACACTCAAAAGGTCAAGGTTGGTGGTGGCCAAGGGGACATACAGGTACTGGTGGTGGGCAGACCACTGGTATCCATGGAGACCAGGAATGCTGGATTCATATTGGTGAGGCCAGGAATGCTCGTTTCCCATTGGTGGAAGGAGGTGGCATGATACTCTACCATGAACCCATAGTAAACCAGAGGGCTGGACTCTCTCTCTTATACTTTACTCTCTTCCTTTCTCTTTGTCTGTATTGTTTTCCTCATAGCCTACATACACAGACATAGATCCGAGCATTAGATTCTACAAGATGACAGTACTCATGTTGCTGATTTGTCAATGAACTGGGTCTATCAGATGACAGTACTCGCGTTGCTGATTTGTCAGTGAACTGAGCCCGTGAGATGAGGATCGGGGTGAGGTGGGGGTAGGGGCAAGGTGGGGTGACGGATTTGTGTGTGTGTGTGTGTTGGTTGGGGGAAGTGGAGGAGGAGGAGGGCGGGGAGTGTATGGACAAACCCACTCAGCCCCACTCGCACGCACACTCCGTCAGGCGTCCGGGAAACCGGAACCGGAAGAAGGCCTGATATGCGATGTCCCACTTGGCGCATAACCAATATGTCCACCGGAAGTTGAGTAACTCACAGGAGGTAGAGACCTGGTGGGTGATCACGAATAATCACAACTACTTAATGTATCCGGGTTGTAACAACATGAGTGCAATAAATACACTGTAATGGAGGGTTGTGCAGGTTAAGGTTTTGTTGTGTTTTTTTTTGTGTGGAGTTTTTCTGTCGGAGATTTGGTGAACTGCTTGCTACCTTCGCGTTTATTGCTCCGCTGCGACTCTGACCACCTGGTAACCTCCAACGTCCCTTCTCCTGCTCCCCCCCCCCACACACACACAGGCACACCTACACTCACTGTCACACTCGCAAGTGGTTCAACACTTCAACCACTGAGGATATCTTACTCTTACTCTTACTCTTAGCAGTTGACAAATGGAGTCCCGCCTCTGCTTATTTTATCCATGTCAGAGAATATTGATTCTGTGCTTTTCATTCTGAAATTTGAGACGTGACTAATTGGCGTTGCTTAAAGTTGCATAGTCCAATGGTTTTGAATTTCTGTAATTTTTTCTATGATAAATATATTAGATCGATCACTAGTATCTACTTTACATTAGTTCAAAGTTACTTTTATTTTAAATGGTAAACCTTTTAGATATTTTGAGTACAAACATGGAAAATTAGTTTTGACAATCTTGCCAAAACTCTGACACCATAGAATTCTGCAGGAACAGGTTTTGTTACATTGACTCAGTATTGCCTTCTACGCAGAAACAAATGCTTAATAAGTGCATCAGTATCTAAGTTAGATATGTCAAATCAAATCTAGATAATTGGTTTGGTTTTGAAAATTTGATATTTCATCGGACTATGCAGCTTTAATATTCTCCTGGTCACTTGATGCACATCTTGTTGTGAAACTGATTCAAGGAATGCTGGTACCTTATGTTTAGGGACGTCGTATCAGCGTTGTACGCTGTGTGTAGCCGTTATCGGAGTGCTGCTTCCTTTGGGGCTGATTTTGATAATGACAGACATTGCACCTAGAGTGTGATTCGAACCCACACTTCTGTCATTCTGGGACTGCCATCCCAACCATTAGTCTCTCTAGGCTCTCTGAGGCAGTAAACTTCCAGTTGGGCAGCATTATACATGGACCGTCAGTGCGCAATTGTCACGAATCGGCTCCCGTCCTGATATGACCGTTGAAGGTGCCAGGAGGTAAAACCACAACAAACAACATCATGGGTCACTGATTATAGAGGGTCATAAAGACGGAATTCGCTAAGATAGAAAAGTATCTTATCATGAAACCTCAACGATAAATATCACACAGCTACTTTTGAATAAACAGTAAATTCGAAGTCATTTCCCTATTCCTTAAATCCTATTATATTCCACTGATCTCTTCCCTATCTGACGTCACAGACTATGGCTATATGAGCTGCAATATGTAGCTGTCAATCTCCTTTTAATTTAAAGGAATATTAGATCAATATATCACATGTGTACTCTTTTAGCAGCTCGAAGTCGAACAATATTGCTATTTATGGAATATGAGTATTTCGCTTAAATATATAATGGTCATTTCTGAAACTTAAAGTGAGACATGCGTATAGAAACTAAGAGTTAAGACCTTCCATATAATAGCAGACAACATTACAAATAATAGCAGAAAACATTCCAAATAATAGTAGAAAACATTCCAAATAATAGCAGAAAACATTCCAAATAATAGCAGAAAACATTCCAAATAATAGCAGAATCCATGTTCATATGAAGGTTTACATGTTGTGCATATGTCAGAGTTGGAAAAAAAAAAAGAAAGAAGATATTTCACTTTTTGATTTTGATCTTATACAAATTGAGCGATTATGTTAATACATATATATCACTCATGTAATATGAAAATCAAAGACACATCTAGAACATCATCTTAGTATACACAACAAATTCAAACAAGATTTTTGTTATCACACTTAAGCAAACATCACTATCAGCGAATACCACTAATACATGCTTCAAACGGCGCAGCCCTATCAGCATATACCAATAAATCTATGCTAATACGTGGTGCAGACCCTGCAGCACTATCAGTGTATACCACTAATAAATGCTTCAAATGGCGCAGTGATATCAGTGTATACCAATCTATATTAAACCCGACTTCCGGAAATTTTCCGCGATTCCCTGAGAATGCTAAACCTATGGGAGAATATCTGCATTTCCGCGTTTTTCCCCGGAGACCACTTTCATCCCTGATTGTGGTTGTCGCTAGCAACAGGTGCAACACACACACAATAAGCCAGCTCTGTTTCAGCCTCAACTCACTCAGGTTTCACATGCAAGGGGGGCGGGAGGGAGGAGTCGGGGGGGGGGGGGGGGGGCAGTGCTGCCTACCTGGGAAAGGTGAGATTGGACTGTACTGTGCTTTTAACGCTGCATAGTCTGATGAAACCATCAACTTTTCGAAACCAAAAACATTTACCTAGATTTGATCCTATATATTTAACTTAAAGTTGCATAGTCCGATGGTTTTGAATTTCTGTATTTTTTCTGAGATAAATATATTAGATCGATCACTAGTATCTACTTTACATTAGTTCAAAGTTACTTTTATTTTAAATGGTAAACTTTTGAGATATTTTGAGTGCAAACATGGAAAATTTGTTTTGGCAGCTTGCCAAAACTCTGACACCATGGACTTGTGTTGTAACAGGTTCTGTTAAATTGACTCAGTATTGCCTTCTACACAGAAACAAATGCTTAATAAGTGCATCAGTATCTAAGTTGGATATGTAAAATCAAATCTAGATAATTGGTTTGGTTTTGAAAATTTAATATTTCATCGGACTATGCAGCTTTAAATAATAATGCACTTATTAAAGCTGCATAAGCCGATGAAAACATCAAGTTTTCAAAACCAAAAAACTTAATCCAAATTTAATTTGACTTAGATCCTGGTGCATGTATTAGACATTGTTGCCGTCAAGAAGGGAATACTAAGTCAATGTAATAGAACCTGTTACTGCTGAAGCTTATGGCGTCAGAGATTTAGTATGCTTGCGAGAAGTAATTTGGCATGTTTTCACTTCAAATATCTATCTCCAAAGGTAGCCATTTAAAATAAAACTTACTTCAAGCTATAGTAAAGTAGATTATACCGATTAATATAATGTGAAGGGTTCAGGTGCAAAACCCAGTAAAGGCCAATCCAAAAATTGACTTAAATCTGCTTTAATCTACCTGAAAGTAATTTTAATTCCCTCTAATTCCACATTGGCTGAGAAGAACTTGTTATGGAGCTATGAACTAAAAAATAGGAATATACAAAAATGACTTTTCTGAAGGTGTGATTCCAATGTTTATCTCAATTTTTGGAATGCCGTTTACGGGATTTTGCTCCTGAACTCTTCATGTATATATCTTAGAAAGTGGCAGAAGCTCAAAAGCATCGAATTTTAAGCATTTGTTGATGCACAAAAGGGAAGATTAAATCCGTTTAATAGAATATGTTACTGCTGAAGCGTATGCTGTCCAACATTTCGATGCGCATGCCAATATTACTATTATTTGAATTTGTATTAAATGTTGTCAAAGTTAGGTAATTTTAATCGAAGTTACTTCAACATGTAATGGAGATTATAACATCAACCTATTGTAGGAATCTAAAAACTATGGCAACAACTCATACCTCAAGCCCATGCGAATTAAGCATCATACTAAACTAAAAGTTATTTCTTCACCAAAAGATCTTTAAAGATGACAAATTGTATCTATGATTCTCATGGTTGCATCCGCATGTTTGAAAATCCACTTTTACTGTGATGATCATTATGTATTCTATATAATCTGTTATGTGAATAAAAATAACGAAGATAATGAAGGAACAAACGATGCGAATATATGAGTCATATATATTCGCATTGTCTGTTCCTTCATCTCTGCACTAGAGGCGCCACCTGGTGTCACTTCCAGTCACTGCTACAGTCTCATTCCGTGAATGCCAGTTCTACTGTATCAATATGACACTTGATAGGTCAGCCGAGCTCTCACCTGGGGCCATATGCAGGAGTCAGTGTTATCGAGCCAAAACGCGTTTAGAGGGGATTTCTGGTTTAGCGCCGAAAAGTCGGTATGCACGAGTCAGTGATAGGCCTAACACCAAAACCTTAAACGAGGTTAGGGTAACCCTGATCCATAGGTGGTTTAAGGTTGGTGTTAGGCACCTATTAGGCCCAAATCTATTCAATGCGATCATATTTAACAGAATTACATACGCAATAAGTGAAATTTCAGCAAATTAACCGTAAATTCGAAGCAATAACGGCCGTAACGGCAGCGATATTAATAGTTATATTTTCGAATAGACGAACGTAACGTAAACAAATCGCCGCCGCCGCCGCTTTCCATACTGGCGGCGGTGGCGGTTTGTTTACTGTACCTTCGTCGATTCGAAAATATAAATATTAATATCGCCGCCAATGCGGCGGTAGCCTTAATAACGCTTCGAATTTAGGGTTAAATTGTTAAAATTTCACTTATTGCGTATGTAATTCTGTTAGATATGATCGCATTCAATAGATTTGAGCCAAATATATGGCTACAAACGCAGAGGGATTTCCCAAATCTATAAATAAATTCACGTTTAGCTATAATGAAAGTGTTACGCGCTCCTGCATACAGTTCCCGACATCGGCGATAGCTACCCGGTAATACGCTGTAACACCAAAAGACACTATCACCGACTCCTGCATATGGCCCCAGGGGTGTAATCGATTAATCAACTCGGGTCACTCAAGCCACTTTTTGGCGCATGCGCGCATCCTATAGACTCGGGTCGAATAATCAAATACGCTTCTCCACGCTCAGGGTGGAAAAAATGGTGGCTTAATCCAAAACTTTATATTTTTTTAATAGCCGATATAATTACAGCAAAATAGGATTTAAAGTATTTTATGATTGCATACTTTAGCTATATTTCCATTTCATTAATCTGTGTTATTACCAAAAAAAAACATGTAGGCTTGGTACTGGTAGCTATTATCCTGCAGAACGGTACCAGCACAAATGTGACATCATCGTTCCTAGCAAACCCAAGCCAAGAGGTGGGTTACTGGGGTCAGGTCGTTTTGCACACAGCATGTGTTTTTGTCAACTCCACTTGCGGTGTTTGATTTGAAATTCTAGCAATCCGAATCGCCCAGGTCGTGTTAATCGATTACGCATGTGGGTATCAGATTAACTCAGGTGTTACTGACACCTGCCTGTATACAGTAAAATCTCTCTGGTCCATAGAACTGACTTTAAATGGTCCATTTAGGGAGGGAGTCGGTTTAGGGAGTTTTTAAAAATCATTACAATGGTGTTATATTGGCGATTGTTTGGGACCCAAATAAAGCGATCGATATAGGTGAGTGGTCAATCTGTCGAGGTGGTCCGTTAGAGAGGTTTTACTGTACTTCACGCTTCCCGTGTGGAAGCTTGGGAGTTCGAATCCTGGTCGATGTCAATGACTTTCAAAATTGATACTTGTCGCTACCTAGCCTGCCACTCAGCCTTACAAGTCTAGGGCAAGGACTGGTTAGCTTAGTATCAGGATAATGTGACTGAGTGAGGAATCAGGTCATGTTTTCGGCGGTCAGGTCTCCCAGTGGGGCAGCACTATGAAATTGCCATGAGTGTGCATTGTCAGAAGTCGGTACCTCTCATGGTATGACCTTAGATGTTGCTAGGACGTAAAATTCTTGCAAGCAAATATATGTATATATTTATATTATGTATATTATATATACTATTTATATAGCTTTTATATATTATATATATTATATATATATTATATATATGATATATTATATATATGATATATTATATATATTATATATATTATGTATATTATATATATTCTTCTTCTTCTTCGCCCGTTGAGGCATCAGCGCCCATCCACACAAACACCTCCTCAGCCGTGTCGTAGATGAACGTGTCGCCTATTTGAGCAGCACAAGTGTGCAGCTGAGGATCGATTAGATAAAAGATTCACCCATTACTTATAGTACACGGGTGAAGGGCAACGTAGTGTAAATACGGGCGAAAATAGGTTTAGTATGGAACCTGAACTAGAAACTGTGGCTCCAGTATCAAATGGCTGCATATATTGCCACAGAGTTGGTGAAATGGGCGAGAATGCAAAAAGACAAGATGGCGGCCAGAGAACGCCATTGATTTCACTTTTAAATCTGATTAAACTAGATATTATATTATATTTTTCAACTCAAAGGTAGCGGGCTATCAATAAGACATGTAAAGAATACATGTTGCTTCTTAGATTGTGAAATTAGGCTCTCATTTCCTTAACCCGCTTTTCGACCGTTTTTATATAGAGTTGGTATTCACCCGTGTACTGCGAGTACGGGGTGAATACTTTATCTAAGGATCAAATGTACCTATATGCTGCTAAAACACGTGTCAATTACGTCGCCCATGCCCTCCGAGTGGTGGCGCAGCGGGCTGTAATGCAGGGAGAGTCACGAAGCTGTGGTGATGTGGCGGGTTGGTGAGATGTGTGAGGAGACTTTCAGCAGGCAGGTGTTAAAGTAATGCCTGCAGCCGTAGTGAACAGGAAGCGCTCCCCCACTGCCTGCCCCCTGCCCCCCTAAACCCCCCCCCCCCTAACCCCCCCTCCTCCTTCAGCATCCTGTCCCTAGCGTCTTCAGACACAGGGCAGCCAATTACAGTTAAAGCTGCATAGTCCGATGAAAATATGACATTTGCTAAACCATAGCAATTATTTAATTTTCATTTTACATATCTAACTTAAGTGTGGGTTCCACCTAGATATGTATGGACTGAATCGTATTGTTTTGGAACGGTCAAAACTTCTGCTGGGCAGTGAAACCCTAAAAATAAATGATGAAAAAAATATATGTGCACAGCTAGCGGTTCATAGACCAAATTATATTATATAGTGTGACGTCCTTAATCCGCCTCAGTGCGTTCACACGGGCAAAATAAATCGATTCACAGAAATCGACTCACGTAAACTACCTCGACAAGTGGTTTACAGTATGCGCATCACAGGAATCGATTCAGCCCTAATCCGCCATGAAATGTGAGCCGAACTAGGCAAGTCGAATCCTAGGAATCGATTTACATCGCCCGTGTGAACACGGCTTTAGATACTGGTGCACTTATAGATACTGGTGCACATATTAATTATTTGTCACCACTGAGGTAATTTAATCTAATAGAACCTGTTACCTCAGAAGCCTACTTGGTGTCAGAAATTTGGCAACCTTGCCAAAATTAATTTAATACATTTGCTCTTCAAATATATACATTTTTAAGCAAGTGTCAAGAGGCTGAATCGTGACAACTGAATAGGCCAGGTGGCAGCACCAGGCAAGGCAGAGAGCCTGTTCATTCGCCTGAGTTGTTAAATGTAAATAGTTGTGAGGTGTCCAGACAAGGTGCCAAGCAGAGGCACCATTAAAGGATAATCAGTTTACGGATAATTATACTTGTATAATGCTTATACAGCATATATATATATATATATATATATATATATATATATATATATATGTATATAGCCATTTAAAACAAAAATTACTTCAAAGCAAAGTAAGGTAGATTATAATGATCAACCTAATATGTTTATCTCAGAAAATGACAGAAACTCAAAACCATCGGAATAATGCAACTTTAAGTAAATCCTGAGTTAGCTGTTTCAGGTTTAGGGAATGTTTACTTTCAAAAAGCCAGCACTGCTGATTGATCTCATTACCGGGACGGCACTTCTACACACTACTACTACGGTACTACTACCTACCCATATATTGTTTGTAAATGTAACGACAAGTGTCCAGGGTATAACCTTAAATGTTACCAGGAGATAAAACCGATGGTTTTGAGTTTCTGTCATTTCTATTAGATTGAACATTATAATCTATTTCACTTTAGATTGATGTAAATTTCATTTTAAATCATTAACTTTTGTGATATTTGAAGTGCAAACATGTAAAATTAGTTTTGCCAAGCACGCCAAATCTGACACCATAGGTTTTAGCAGTAACATGTTCTATTAAATGGCTTTGGTATTCCCTTGTATTTGGCAACAAATGTGTAATAAGTGCATCAGTACCTAAGTTAGTTACTGATGTTACCAACTTATATAATCATTACAAGTACATTATGACATTGTATATTACGATATACATATAGTACAGATAAATATGTAATACATGACATAATATATAAATGAAATAAGCACAATGTATATAATATATAATATATTAATATGGTACACATATATATATATATATATATTAGTTTAGCATATGATATAATATATACATATAGTTCACATATAATGTATATTATATATGACATAGTGTATAAATACAGTACACATATAATGAATATAATATATGTAATATATTTATAATCCATTCATTATAGTCTGAGCAACGATTCATTTTCTATGTATCGCCACCCCACTTGTACTATGCAATTCTCATACTCAGCTCTATTTGCCTCATTCTGATAGTTCCCATTTGGCTCACTAGGCCCTCTGGGGCCTCTTTTGTCACTCCCGGTTCCGGCAGCTGGGTACTCTCACTTTTAAAACAGCGTTACAGGATTTTGTAAAGCCAGTTATATAAGCTGAGCTAATTATGAAGGATTGACCCCCAACATGTGCCGATCTAGTCTTTTTAGTCATAGTTGTGTCGTTGCCTCACAGGCAAGGAGCCATGTAGACACGCGGGCATCAGGGAATCTAGGTAGTGTAATGGTTAGGACACTATTCCTGTAATGGAAAGAAATATGACTTTGAAAGCTGTTCTAGGCGCAATATTTCTCATTTTGGTCACCCCCCCCCCCCACACACACATAACACTGGTCGCCATGACCCGGACCCTGCAGAAGGTACATCTTGTATGCTTGTTGAACCTACCCTGTGTATGTATATGAGACTGTCTCAAAAGGTGCTAAGCAATATGGGACAAAACTTTGTCCATTGTAATGATCAACATACTATCTACTTATGCATTTGCTCAGGATAAACTGATTTGTTTTTTACATGGTGTTTCATAATCCCAATAGAATACATATTGATTTGAAGCAAATGTTCTTGTGTTTTCAGTATAACCGTTTCTGTGCTGTTTTGTGTCAATCATTACAATGGACAAAAAAACGAAGAGTTATCACCTTTTGAGACAGGCTCATATATGTAAGTACATTGCCTGTATGTATGTAATCGCAAGCATTAAACCACTTATAGACATAAAACATTTGAAAAGACTGACAATTCCAGGGGGATGTGTGTAATAGTCTGCAATGAGTTCACAGGCAAGGAGCCACATAGACGGGCAGCGATGGATAGGGTGATTGTTTCAGGGAGCCTAGATTTGTAGATAGTGTAATGGTTAGCATGTTAGGTCCGGAATGGAAAGAAGTGTGGGTTCGAATCCTGCTCTAGGCACAATACTTCCCATTTTCATCATTCCTACAAGAGTTGTTTTTCTTCTTCTTGAAGATTTATACTGCCTACCATGGATAAGTCTGAATAGACTTGTTTTCACCATCAGACAGTTTGTCGACAGAAAGCCTCAGCCTACACTTTTACCGACCCAAGTGATTTTCAACCTCCCACACCAAATAGACATGGTATGAGAGCAACTGTAATTTAATCTTTATGATAGCGAAACCTGAGCATTTACAATGTAGCTATCAATCGAATGAGGTTATTGGATCTAAAGTGACCATATTATTTGGTGGTGCATTTTCAAGTTTTTGGGGTGCTTTTGTTGTGGGTACATTAGTTGATTAAGCGGGGAAAATTTCAATCATGGATGATTGGTCTTCCTCATTGCACTGCTCCTTGTCCTATCCTAATAATGCAGAACGCCTGGCTAGGAAGTGACAAGTATCAATTCTTAAGTCATTGGTTTGACTCGACCAGGGTTCGAACCCGTGGGTTCAAATCGCACAACCTACCAAAACGGAAGACGGACGCTTAACTCATTCTGCCATCCCGTCAGATTTTTACTGCGAAGCATTAAGGAACAGATTCAATGGATGTTGCATGCTGAACAGACAAGCAAATTGAACGCGCCACATTGCAAAGTGGTCATAATAAATTCAGTGCTGCATTGCGTGTACCGGAAGGAGCTTGCCCACGCCATTCGCCGTTGATTTCTCGTCCGAAGTCTCATGAGACATAATAGTGCTGCGCCCGAAAGGCCTAGTTAATTAATACCAGGAGCAGAATTAATAATGACAGCGTAGCTTCTTACAAAGATCAGACTGTTCCATCATTCTTTGCAGCTCACGCAATTCACTGCTTATTCGGTATTTCTGTGTTAGTTCTAAGCCTGCTAGACACCTACCGATTGAGGCCATATGGTGAACATAGGCTGATAGGATCCACAGTATTCTGTGAACTCAAGGATATATTTTGAAAAAGGCCACATTGCAGATATCTGGATCTGCTGTGTTTGCTAAAACCGATTGCCTGCCCACGATATTTTGTTGTTGTTGGTAGATTAGTTGATTAAGCGTGGTAAATTTCGATTGTGGACAATTGGTCTTCCTCATTCCACTGCGCCTTGCCCTATCCCAGTAATGCCGAATGCCAGGCTAGGTAGCGACAAGTATACATTCTTAAGTCATTAGTTTGACTCGATCAGGGTTCAAACCATGGGATGCAAATCCCACGACCTACCAAAGCGGGAAGTGGGGGTTTAATTTATTCGGCCATCACATTTGAGTTGTAACATTTTAATACAATAAAGAAAAAAAAGGACAGATGTCTGTTGGGCATCAGGAGTGCATCTTCAGCCACTTACATTGAAGTGCCAGGTGCTGCAAGGCGTGTGTATTCGGTAGGAAGACGACGCTCAGCCTTGCCTTTAACCGGCGCCTCCTGTATGAGCTGAGCTGCTCGTGCTATATATAGAGCGACGAGCAGCTCGGGGTGGAACAAGAATAAGGAGTGGCCGACAAAGATGGAATAGTGCATTGACCCGCCGCCAGGTGCCCCTCACCCTACAATACTGCCCACACACCCACCCACATACCCACACACATACCTACATACCGACACACACCTGCACACATACACACACGCACACTTACGCCCACACCCACACATACCTACACCCACACACTCACATGCACTTACCTACAAAAACATCCACACCCACAGACATCCACCCACCCACACTTACACCCACACACCTATACTTATACATCTACACTCACACATACACCCACACCCACCCACACTCGCACACCCACACACCTACACCCGCCCACACACCTACACAGTCACACCTATATATCCACATACCTACACACCGACATATATACACACACATATCTACACCCATCCTTACACCCACACACCCACACCTCCACACTCACACATCTACATGCACCCACCCACACACACACACCAACACACACATCGACACACATACCTACACATTCACATCTACATACCACGTACCTACACACCCAGACACATACACACACTTACACCCACACTTACACCCACAAATCTACACCCACACACCCACCCACACATACGTGCACCCACATCTACACACACCCACACCTACACACCCACACATACATACCCACATACCACACACACCACACATACACCACACACCCACACACACCACACACACCACACATACACCACACCCACACTTACACCCACACATCTACACACACCCACCTACACATACATGCACCCACATCTACACACACCCACACCTACACACCCACACATACATAGCCACACACCACACACCCTCAGACACCATACACACCACACCCACCACACACACACACCCACCACACATCCACACACCCACACACACCACACATACACCACACACACCACACGCCCACACACACCACGCAGACACCACACCCACAGACACCACCCACACACCCACAGAGTGTATGGGACCTGAGCCCTATATTACGCTATAATAGCACACTCTATCACGCCGAATCATCAGCCACCATGTAACCCTTTCTGCTGTGCCCAGGGTACACCTGGTATGCGCACTCTACTCACACAAGTGTCTGTAGGACCCATTCACTGTCCGTATTGCCAACAACCTGCACTCTGATACCCACACATGCCACGCTCCCACACCACACAACCTGCACATAAACCAGACCTGATGGCCGAATGAGTAGAGCGTCCGTCTCCTGTTTTGGGAGATCGCGAGATCCGAACCTATGCGTTTGTGTGTTCGAATCCTGGTCGAGTCAAACCAATGACTTAACAATTTATACTTGTCGCTTCCTAGCCTGGCACCCGGCATGATTGGCTCAATGTCAGGATAATGTGACTGAATGGGATATCAGGTCATGGTGCTGGTGGGTTGGTGTCCCAGTGGGGCAGCACTATAAAGTCACCATGAGTGCGCACTGTCACAAGTCGGTACCCATCCTAATATGACCGTAGAGTTTTGGAGTTGGTGTCATGTGCTTGTCAGTTATGGATATGTATATGGTTTTATACAAATATTATCCAAATGGAACTATCTGGAATTCTGGAGTTGGTGTCATGTGCTTGTTAGCTATGGATATATAAGGTTTTATACAAATATTATCTAAATGGAGCTGTCTGGGCTTTTGCTGGTTTATAACATAGCTGTTGGTCTTGGGGGGGTTCATGCGGTTGGAGCGACTTGGGTATTAAGGGGTGCCACGCTAAAGTAGGTTAAGTAGGCTAAGTAGGGATCCGGCGCTGCAGGCAGCTTGGATCCCCGGCATAAATTGTGGGCTTATTAGGGGTCAGTGGTTCTGCATAACCGCAATGAATGCATATACATGGGCCATTGTTTTATTTGGTCCATCATTCAAAGTCCAGTCTAAATCAAAGGAAGCTCCAGGGTTGGTGTTTTGATAGATGGGTTATGCTTGAATATGATGCGAGCTGCTCATTGACGAGTAATTTGATTGGAGAAGGTAAATTGATGGACCTCGATGGGAGGAGCCAAAATAAGGTTCAGATTTTTCTGCACAATTCACACAACCACCTGAAATCACCATTGATTGTATCTCCTTTTACTTTCAATTATTATCATCATCATCATCATCATCATCAGTATTATCATATTATTATTGTAGTAGTCTTCAGGTAAGGAGCCACACCCAGGCAGGTGATTGTACCAGTGAGCCTAGGCAGTGTAAATGGTTAACAAAGTAGCCCTGGAATGGCAACAAGTGTGGGTTCGAACCCTGACCTAGACGGGATATTCCCTACTTTTATCACCCCCGCGACATTATTATTATTATCATCATCAGTATTATTATTGTTATTATTATTATTATTATCATTGTTATGGTTGTTATTGTTATCATTATTATTATTATTTATCAATGTATCAATTAATTATTCTTAATGTTTTATTAATAACACCAATGATGACTATTTTAATAACGATAACCATTATTATTGTAACTTATTATTTATTTCATATACATGTACATAGCTTTTAAATCTCACCAGCATATGGTCACTTTCGAGCTCTTCGAACTCTGACAAAATGCAAAACCAGTTACTTAGAGCATGACTGCATGGAAGCAGCTGGCCATGGTGTACACATGAGTCACACACCTTTTTAACTACGCCCATAGTGAAGTGTGTTTCCTGCCTTTGTTATTATAACCGTCAGAACCACGGAAGTATATTGTTCATCACGTGGTGGCGTTCGGGGCTCTTGTGAGGACGGAACTCATTTTTCACTGTGTAAAGTTAAGTTTACTTTCCAGCTAATTGCAATGTTTACCTAAGCACCGTCCTGGTATGACCTTAGATGTTGCTAGGACGTAAGACAACAACAAACAAACAAACCCACCAAACCCAGTGACACAGGCTCGGGAACCAGCAAGGGCTGGTGGGAACTGACCAATCAGGGCCAGCGTTAGAACTGTGCAGTTTCCACCAAGGCATTAAAGTTGCATCCTAAAGATGAAAGCATTAACACGTTTTATCTTTGTTTGTTATGTTCTTTTACATCCTAGTAACATCTAAGGTCATATCAGAACGGGTACGACTTGTGACAGTGTGCACTCATGGCGATTTCATAGTGCTGCCCCACTCGGAGACCAGACCATCGGCACCATGAAATCCTGATATCCCACGCAGTCACATTATCTTGGCACTGAGCTAACCAGTCCTTGCCCTGTCATAGTAATGCTGAGTGCCAGGCAAGGAAGCGACAAGTGTTAATTTTGTCAGTCATTCGTTTGACTCGGCTGGACCTTCCACATAGGAAGCCTGCGCTCTACCGATTCCGTCACCGCATTTAGATTGTATCCTACATGTCCAACTTCTATACTGGTCCCACTTATTAAAGTTGCATAGTCCGATGGTTTTGAGTTTCTGAAATTTTCTGAGATAAATACATTAGGTTGATCGTTATAATGTACCTTACTTTAGCTTGGAGTCACTTTTATTTTAAGTGGCTAACTTTTGAGATATTTGAAGTGGAACCATGCAAAATTAATTTTGGCAAACTTGTCAAAACTCTGACCCCATAGGCTCCTGCAGTAACAGGTTCTATTCAATTGCCTCAGTATTCCTTTCTGTGTGCTGACAAATGTTTAATAAGTGCACCAACATCTAAGGTTAGATATGTAGAATCATATTTAGACAATTGTTTTGGTTTTGAAAATTTGATATTTTCATCGGAGTATGCATCTTTAAGAATGTGTTGCTGCATAGAAAGGGATACTAAGTCAATTTAATCAAACTTGTTGCTGCTGAAGCTTATATATAACATCAGATTTTCCGTGCTTTCCCAAATTAATTTGTCATATTTTCACTTTAAAATCTCCAAAGTTAAAGCTGCATAGTCCAATGAAACTATCACTTTTTTTTAAACCAACAGACTAACCTAGATTTGATCCTACATATCCAACTTAGGTACTGGTGGTATGTTGCTGCATAGAATAGAGAAGGGAACAAACACTAAGTCAAATTCATAGAATCTGTTACTGCTGAAACTTATGGTGTCAGATATTTTCATATGCATTCCAAAATTAATTTGGCAAGTTTTCACTTCAAATATCTGATTAGCTAGTTGCGTAACTTGTATGGCGATTCGCTATGTATACTTAGGACAAAATGCTGACTTTAATCCAAGTTCTACTGATGCATACCAGGACCATGCCCATAGGCATACACACACCTATTGCCCACATCTCTTGCACATACATGGGTGTGTTCTGTACACACGTCAACATAAGTCTACTAACAGACACCCCCTTCCCCTCCTCAAGCCCCCCACCAGCGAACACACACAGGCCACCTGCCTGAAACACAACACAACACAGCATCAACCTCGGATATGCCAGGTCGATACTATTTCCGCCCCGCCATTCACACGCCAGCTTCTGAATCATCATCATCATCATCATCATCATCATCATCATCGTCATACATGTTATTACTACAACTAGAGTTACAATGCACATCTACTTCTAGACTTGGCACTGTAGCCATCAGAACCACGGAAGTACAGTTGTCAATCCATCAGCCTTGGTGAAGAAGGAACTTATCGTTTCAATATGGATATAGCCAAGACATTAAGCGTCTAGCCCAACCACTAAGGGACACCAGAGCAAGCAAGGCACCACTACTGAGGCAGACCAGAAGCCAGATCAAAGCCCATGAAAGGAGCACACTGGAAATGGCCACCAAGGCATGGAATGCGCAAACGATGAAAGAAAGACAAATCCCTGACCTAAAAACGTACAAAAAATATCTGTGCAAAATAAAAACTGGGAACCCCAACTGAACTGCACCACAAGGGGGCAGGTGATATGTCACGGCCCACCAACTGGACAGCCCAGGGTGGGATAACCGAAAATATAAAAGCCAGATAACATATCCAACAACAATATAAATCAAATCAAATCCAAACAAACATAACTCAACCACCTATTACATACAAGCCTATGGACATATAAATAAAATAGGCTAGTATAGAATTAAGTAGAAAAAAAGCGGAAAACTCTTCCCAAGAAAACCCCAAAACACCAACATAGAAGCTTAAGAAAACAACTAACATAGTAATAAGAATAGAACAAAAATACAATGCCAAGAGGGCCCAACAAAACTAACACAGGCTACTAAACGTACCAACAGACTATCTATCTGCTACTGAAATGCAGACAATCAAATAACTTATCAGCAGCTACTATTTGGTAAGACAACACCAACCCTACAGCTGGCCAGCATTCAAAACAAGCCTGGGTACCCAGGCTTACATGCTATGGACAGAATAAATACAGCCTCAATTAAAAAAATAAAAAATAATATATAAAAAGATTAATTGAATTGAAGACCCGGTGCAGTGTTAGTCAATTCAATTCAATTCTTTTATTTTAACTCTCTGCAAGGTATGTTTACAATAATCTGAGGTGATACAATAAATGCATACAAATTCCTTAGAGACAGAAAGGATCCCAGAAAAGCAATGCTTATCTAGCTGGTCTCCATGTTGTGAATGAACAAGTGATGACAATAACAGATAATTAAAACTTAAGCTACATTTTTAACTAATGATTATGATGAGATACAGATGCATCTCTTCACAGTTATCACAAAACAAAGTAACGATAAGAATATTATATGTATATTGTGTCATGGATTCATGTACTTACAAGCAGTATAACGAGTTATTTTGGATGTATGTTAATAGGGGTAAATTTTATGTTCTTTGCCATAGCCACTTGATATTTTAAATTATGCGACTAGTTAATAACAACTATGTCCTATTATATATATTCTTTACTGGTAATTGATTTAGCATGCATTGAGATAGCTTATCTTTAGTTTTTTACAAAAGTTTTTCATAGTTTTATGGTTTCTAATTTCTCCTGGTATTGAGTTCCAGATGAGACTCGCCAGCTACAAGGAACACTCTCCCTGGAGACTGCATTTATTATGTATGAGGCGACCAGAACTGATGTATTCAGTCCATCTTCATTTAGGGGACAGGGAGGAAAATTGGGGGTGGGGGGTGGGGGGTGACGTAGCTTGTCAGCCATGCGATGTATTAGTTCTCGGTGAATAGATTAGCATGAAGGAAATGTATTATTGCTCAGGAAATGTGTGTGTCGGCAATTGTAAATCAAATCCAGTAGATGGCAGCAGGTATTCATGTAGTTTCTGTCACTCAATAGTGTCCTGTCATTGGCGGCAGTCAATTATTGTTGGCTTTTGCCGGTAATACGGTTAATGTCACATTGGAAATGGTTGGTTCTCGTCCGGTCGGTCACCCAAAATTAAAGTTGCATAGTCCGATGGTTTTGAATTTCTGTATTTTTTCTGAGATAAATATATTAGATCGATCACTAGTATCTACTATACATTAGTTCAAAGTTACTTTTATTTTAAATGGTAAACTTTTTAGATATTACGAGTGCAAACATGGAAAATTAGTTTTGGCAAGCTAGGCAAAACTCTGACACCATAGACTTCTGCAGTAATGGGTTCTGTTAAATTGACTCAGTATTGCTTTCTACGCAGAAACAAATGCTTAATAAGCGCATCAGTATCTAAGTTAGATATGTCAAATCAAATCGAGAGAAGTAGTTTGGTTTTGAAAATTTGATATTTCATCGGAGTATGCAGCTTTAAACAATATTGAGCCTCGTCTGTATGTAGATGCGCAAGCACCTGGAAATACGAGGTGCCGTAGACATCCCTGTTTATTGTTGACTAAATCAGTAACGGATAAGCAATATGTGAGGAAGGTCTGACAACATTCTATATAGATGCAATAAAGCACGTTCCCTATATAGGCGTCGCGTGGTATATTATTGCATCGACCTCGCCGGCCATGATGTGTGCAATATGTGCATGGACCCACCACACAGGTGGCGCCCTCTACCGCCATGCGGAATACTGCTTACCCCGGCAGCCAGTGCCACGTAACATACATAGCACGGGTCACGCTGATGTGATCTGCAGCCGCCTTTCACTTTTCAGTAATACGATCTGCACATATTATGCGCATGCGTTCACGCACACGCGCCTTGCCAGTGACAACGCACACGCGCACAATTAAGTCCCACGCATGTGCACAGCACGTGTGCGCCGACACCACCAAATTGGCATGACATTCTATGACGTATCTACGTCTTATTCCCTCCTCGATCTTCCCTCCACCCTCTTCCCTGCTCTCTATTCCCTCTTCCCTCCTCCTCCCTCCTCCCTCCTCCTCCCTCCTCCCTCTTCCCTCCTCCCCCCTCCCCCTCCCTCCTCCCTCCTTCCTATTCCCTCTTCCCTCCTCCTCCCTCCTCCCTCCTCCCGACCCGCCCCCCTGCCTCCTCGCTCCTCCCTCCACCCTCCTCCCTCTTCCTCCCTCCCCCTCCCTCCTCCCTCCCTCCTCCCTCCTCCTCCCGCCTCCCTCCTTCCGCCCGTGGACAATATTCACTCATTCATCACTCCTCACGCAGACCCTGTTGTGCAAACCTTTTTGCAGACCATTTTCGCAATAAAAACACATACCACCAGATCTGGAACTGGCTAAATTGACTCTATTTATAAATAAATAAAGTTGAATAGTCCAATGGTTTTGAGTTTCTGCCTTTTTCTGAGATAAATATATTAGGTTGATTGTTATATTCTATCTTAATTAGTTTGAAGTAACTTTGATTTAGAATGGCTAACTTTGGAGATATTTGAAGTGTAAACATGGACAAATTAATGTTGGAGTGCTTATCAAAACTCTGACACCATACGCCCCAGCAGTACACAGGTTCTATGAAATTGACCTCGCACATATACCTTTCTATCTATAGCGTCGTCATCATCATCATCATGCTGTCGGTCGCAATGCGACAACGACTACTTTCATTACTTGTCTGCCGCCTTAGTTTTGTGCGGTTGTACATTTCATGAAAGCTACCTGCAAAAGTGTTGAAGTGCTGCTGGCTTTTGCAAGTTACCAGCGGCACTCTCTCGGGGAGCAAATAGAGGTTTCACACCGGCAAGAACATGTCCAGACAAGTGCAAAACTATTTGTCCCTGCAGTGGCTGGTCGGGAGATGTTGGGAGTTCAATACATCAACCACCCTTCATGCTGCCACAGTGACATGGTTTTCTGTTTAGGGTTTACTCCCTTAGCCTTCTGTTCTGTCAAGAACCTGTACCACAAGGCAGTGGTTTACAACTCTGCAGGGCAGGGGCGTCAAACTTCCTGAGGTATTGCAATAGCTGCAATACCTGCATACCAAGGGTATGGGTTAGATAAAAGATCCATTCCTACCCAGAGGTACAGGGTGAATCTTGTATCTAGGGAGCGCCCTATACCCTAGCCTAGCTCTAGGGGGCCCTAGTCTAGCCCTAGTCTAGGCATAGGCTAGGGGTGAATCTTCCAGGACCAGGCAAACTTATTAAGTTATTTGATACGGTCATGGACACGGCACCTTTTAGTTTTAGTACTACATAGTTAATCATTCCCCAGGATCTGCACCGCCGCTCTCATTCATGCTAAGTGTCCAGTAGACTACTCACGCTTATCAAACCATTCACAATTTCGCTCGTATTTAATCTACAAAGAAACACTTATAATGTCGTAGCAAATACTTAATTGCACCAGTATCTAAATTAGATATGTAGGTTCAAATTTAGATAAGCGTTTTGCTTTTGAAAATATTATGATTTTATCGCAGCTTTTATATAACCTTACTGTTGAAGCCAATGGAGTCAAGCATGTGAAAATTAATTTTTGAATGTTTACACAAGAAGTTAGTCATTCTAAATCAACGCCAGGTCAAACTTAAGTAATGTAGATTATAATAATCAACCTATTATATTTATTTATCTCAGGAAATGGCATAAACTCAAAGCCTTCTGGCCATACAACTTTAACTCCTTTTGAAAGGTCTGCTTGTAGTTGACTAAAGCTAAGATTCCTTATATGTGGTATGCGGCATGCGGCATGTGGTATGCGAATGTCATATATGCGGCGTAGATATATGCCAACCCCCAACATTTGTTGGGGCTTTTTCTCCAAATTTGTGAAGGAACAATATTGTTTTCTATGGCAAATGCAACAGTATTCGCATTCGCATGCCGCACTGATCGCATTCGCATTCGGAGGTATGGAAGCACCACTATTCATTTACATGCTTTTAGATTTTTATTCGCATTCGCAGTCGCATGCCGCATACCGCGTATAAGGAATCTTAACTTAAATTCGCCTCGGGGTAGTTTGTTATGGCACTGTCACACTACGACGTAATGACGTCAGCGGAGGGAGAACGTGAACGTCAACAGAACGTACGGCGAACGTAAACCATTACGTCAAAATTTTTGAACACGTCCAAAACCTCGATGTAACACGACGTAATGTGACGTAGCTTGACGTCATTCTAACGTCATTCTGACGTCATCATGACGTAACCCAACGTAATGACGAAAAATGACCACGTTAGGCTCATGTTGGCTCGTTACGTCATAGTGTGACAGGGGTATTAATTAGTGCTGCTCCTGGCGCCCTCTCCCACCATGGCTCTCCACTCGTAAACAGTTCCGCTGATTTACCGCCCTGAGTCCTCCGCCATCTCGTCTGCTCTCCGTCAACTCTCGGCCGCTAGTTACGTACGCGTCTCCGTCCCGTTCGGACACGCGTGACGGACTGCGAGTTACTATATATGCAGTACAATAAGAAGAAAGACAATAAAGTAGTGGGTTGAGAAAAAATCCTCCGGTGAGACTGACACTGGTCAACATCCGGGGGAGGTGAGGTGGGTCGAGATAGCGCCACTGGTACAGTGTTGCATCTTATGGAGTATAACAATAATAATAAGTAATATTCCCTTACCTATTTTTTAAATCGCAAAATACGTTATACATCATATAGAATTCAAGTAATCAGAGTATCAATACGTTTGTTCTTTGTTGGACATTTACATTCTGGAAACATCTTTGGTCATATCAGGATGGGCACCGACTTGTGACAGTGCACACTCATGGTGACTTTATAGTGCTGCCCCACTGGGAGACCAGGCTGCCAGCACCATGCCTCGATTTTCCACTCAGTCACATTATCCTGATACTGAACTAACCAGTCTTTGCCCTCTCCTAGTAATACTGGGCGCCAGGATAGAGATGATAAGAATCAATTATGTAAGTCATTGGTTTGACTCAACCAGGTTTTGAACTCCCAACCTTCCATATGTGAAGCCTGTGCTCTATCGAATCGGCCACCACATCTAATATATACATATATATATATATGAAGTGGGCAAGACTATAATCGAGCTGTGGCCGGTGCGGCTTGGGTCGAGCAACCCGCATATGGAAATGGGGGCTGCTCGCCAAGACGAATCCGCATTGGCCATCAAATGCGGGGAAGGGTTCGCTGCTGTAACTCATTGCTAGGAGACGCACCACGGTGTCCCGCATTACCCATCAGACGTGTTTCATTGGCCCTCTGATCTTTTAGACGATAATATGGCTTTAAATACAGTCATTGGGAGTATCTTGACTATAAAGGAAATGGAGGGGAAGTATTTATTCATACCATTGACATTTGAAGAGATTAGATGGTGATGGTAGGAACAGTAATAAAGTTGTGAGATCTTAAAATGTGATTGAGCCGTTCCTTGCATTCCTTACCCTTTATGAACAGGTCCCTTATTACACTAACTGTCATGGTCAACCCCCTAATGATGGTTCATTATTATATCTATTACTATTGGCCTTCTGCACAGAAGATGGAGTAATGTCGACATCACAGTCAGGCTACATACTAGTCAGGCTACATACTAGCCCTGAGGAGAGGGCTAGTAACCACCTTCATAATACAAACAATAACAATAATGGGTAATATCTCGGGTGTTTACAAGTGGCAGCGCCGGCAGAGTACACCGTCGACCTTAGCAATGGAAGCCTAGGAGTAAAGGTAATTAATACACAAACAATATGCGGGGGTAGAGCCCATGAACATGTAGTACATAGGCTGTCGCCACTCAGGCGGGATTATATTAACAAAAACGTGAAATGGCTACGAGAAGGAGAGACCTTGGCAGCCAGCAGCAGGAATGGGGGAATCCATGGTATATTAATAGAACGAGAGGAGTAGAACGGTTAAATTTATATATATATATGTATATAAGTATGTATATATATATATTAAAGCAGGTACCTAGTTACACATTACAATTTATATCTATTTGTGAGATCTTGTGTCATGTCATGCATGGTTTTTATAAAGACCTTTTTTTTCCGTTTTCAAAATATAGTCCGTTGCTTGAGTAACCAACCCTCCAGTGCACACGCAAAGAACAGCTACGGGAAGACATGAGTTTTTGCCAGTACCAACAAAGGGTTGGTGGAAATCCTCTGTAAGACCTTTTTTACCAAGCAGTCTGCACAGAGGGCAAACATTAGTTCTTGTCACTGCCGTCAGAGGAGGGGTTTAGGTGGTGGAAATCCTCTATGAGACCTTCCCCACCCGTAAAGCATGCTGCACCGTGATCTGCTACCCACAGCAGTGGTTCTTCCATTGGTGTCAGAGGGCGTTGTTACCTTAGGGGTGTTCGGATAACAGCATACCTTAGATACATAGACACCTATACATCACAGTGGTGAAGCGTATATATACCCTCACCAGTTAAGCTAGTGACATCTATCGGCAGAATCTGGAACCATTCTATTCGGGTACATCCCCGAGTGCCTAGGATTTCACATGCGATATCACCGTAAAAAATGCCTGGACAAATAATAAAATGCTTCATTATATTCAGGTATTCATATCACAACAGGATTCAAGCTGTTATTCTTGTAATATATAAACAAAGTTTAAGTCAACTATATTGTATTTTTTTTCTGGAATGTCACCACCGCTCTCTTCACGTATTACATCCCTCCAGCTAAGCTAGTGACATCTATCAGCAGAATCTGGAACCACTCTATTTGTGTACTTTCCAGCTTAACTGGCGGGGTCTATTAGATTCTGAATATATCGTGAATCACTCATGTGTACAGCCGCCATACTGTGTGATCGCCAATTCCAGAAGTTATTCAGCTGACTGCCTGGGACAGGTAGGTTCTAGACCGCACACCTGGTAGTTGTTGTTACTGCTGCCCAGAATATGGCCTGGAGGCTGAGACTTACCTTACAGGTGTCACAACATCAATGTATCAGTGTCTGTTCTGCTCACAACATATCCCAGCTGCCTGGGCACTGCACCCCCCACCCCACCCCACCCCACCCCACCCCACCCCACCCCACCCCACCCCACCCCACCCCACCCCACCCCCACTCCTATCAACCAACTAGCAAATCACCAACAACCCTTCCATAATATTCTCTTTTAATAGGTACCGGACGCGGTGGCCCAATCAGTACCCATGATATATATAGCTAGGGTAGCACACACAGACACATACATATATATATATGTATATATTTGTATATATATATATATATTTGGATAGATGAGACTGTCTCAAAAGGTGTTAAGCAATATGGGACAAAACTTTGTCCATTGTAACGATCAACATACTATCTGCTTATGCATTTGCTCAGGATAAACTGATTTCTTTTATACATGGTGTTTCATAATCCCAATAGAATACATATTGATTTGAAGCAAATGTCCTTGTGTTTTCAGTTTAACCATTTCTGTGCTGTTTGTGTCAATCGTTAGAATGAACAAAGAAAACGAAGAGTCATCACCTTTTGAGACAGGCTCATTTATACATACACATGTGTATATGCTACTCATGTTGATGCTCCTAATCCTATGCATATATATATATATAATAAGCTGGTACCTAGTGACATCTTTCACCAAATGTAGTGGCCCAATCGATAAGACTGCAGGCTTTCCATGTGGAAGATTATGAGTTCGAAAGACCCAGCCGAGTCAAACTAATGACATATAAAATTGATACTTGTTGCTACCTAGTCTGGCGCTCGGTATTACTAGGATAGGGCAAGAACTAGTTGGCTTGGTGTCAGGATAATCCGACTGAGCGGGATATCAGGTCATGGTCATGACGGTTTGGTCTCCCAGTGGGGCAGCACTATGAATTCGCCATAAGTGCGCACTGTCACAAGTCAGTACTTATTCTGATATGACCATAGATGTTGCTAGGACCTAAAATCCCAACAAACAAACTCTTGTAATAGGTAAACTGCCTTTTAACAACAAAAAACTGCTATGGGTTTCCTTTTGTGGGGAGAGAGGGATTCTCTTTAAGATGAGGTATTCTGTGGAAGACATTAATACATTCCGGTTAGATGGTGTAGATTTAAGACTATATCTGCAATAAAGGCCACATTGTTAGTGGCAGTTACCTTAAGACATTAAGACATTAGACATTTTGTATTCACAATTTCTATACATTACTCCACAAACATGTAATATTCTGTTGACAATAAAAATTACAGGAACAGTGTAAGTAACCATTAATGGTTGTCTTCCCCCTGCCCCTTATGAATAAAATACAGTTTATAATGGAAACATGACGTTCAATATGTCGGAATGGAGTAGATTATTTTTGTACGTGGCTGTTTAATTAAATTGAATAATGTGATTGTATTGTTTGGAAAAATATATGACACTGTCTTCATGAAAGTATATGTTATACTAGTAGTACCGTATTTTGGCACAATTTCATAGTGGTAACGGAACTTGTGTTTTAATCATGAATATTTATCAGGTTATATAACCATGAACCAAACAGTTTTCTAAATGACTACAGTAAATGTCATAGTGTTAGCACAACTTGTGTTTTAATAATGAATATTTATCACATTATATGCCATGAACCGAACAGTTATCTAAGTGGTTACGGTAATTATCAATGGGCATGGCTTATTATATGCGAAGGTTTTCACTAGATAAATAGACAACATCACATACCCCACTTAATCACGTTAATATGTCACTGAGGCACTGTTAACGTTGATTAATATGTTAATAATTATGGACAATTAAAACAAGTTGTGTGTACGCATTTAATAAATGTGCTACGGAGATATTAACAAGAATTGTGATGAAGAATAACACTTTTAGCAGCGTTTGATTATAAATAAATAAATAAACAATAACAGTGTTTGATGATAAATAAATAAATAAATAATTTATAACAGTTTTTGACCATAAATAAATAAATAAATAATGAATAAATAATAACAGTCTTTGATAATAAATAAATAACCAAAGAGAAAACCAATTAATGATATTTTATTCAAGTGGTGATAAGCACCAGGCAAGGTAGTGGCAAGCCGCAATTGCTATAAGACTTTGGTTTGACTCTGCCGGGAATCGAACCCACGACATCTTTTGAAGATGACAAAATCGGGTAATTAAGCATTCACGAGGTGGGTCTACAACAATTAACCAGGAATAGATTTCACTTCTATTCAGGGTAGTGATGTTAGTTGCGCATTTATAATATAGAGGGCGCGTATATTAATTTTATTCTAACAACTTAGATCGGCGAATTGTGAGTTAAATGGGGCCGCGTGCGGGTATTGAGGTTGATGTATATGTACAACTGGAGGAGAACCATCAACAATAACGGCAAAAAGAGGCTGACAAATAAATAACAACAACGAACAGACAACGAGCACACACAAATAGTTTGTTTTTTTGTAAGGACCTAAATGGTGGTATTACATTGTTGCGTGTCGTCCCTACTGTATCTATGAGGTACTTTGTTTAGTTGTATACTTAGTGGGCTGATTTAAGAGATGGTCTGGAGCAAGAAAAAGGAGAGTATTGACTCACACACATACATAGAAAACCCACATCAATACTCCTTATATACTTTGTTTGTTTGTTTAACGACCCCCAGCACAAAAAGTAAACATCGGCTATTGGGAGTGTACTCCTTATATACAAGCATATATACAAACCCAGATTAGTTTGTTTGTTTGTTGTATTACGTCCTAGCAACATCTAAGGTCATATCAGGATGGGTACTGACTTGTGATAGTGCAGACTCATGGTGACTTTATAGTGCTGTCCCACTGGGAAACCAGGCCGCTGGCACCATGACCCAATATCCCACTCAGTCACATTATCCTGACACTGAGCTAACCAGTCCATGTCCTATCCTAATAATACCGAGCGCCAGGCTAGGAAGCGACAAGTATCAATTTTAGGTCATTGGTTTGACTCGACCAGGGTTCGAAGCCACGACCCCACGATCTACCAGCACGGGAGACGGGCGCTCTAATTCATTCGGCCATCCCCTCTGGTTTTCAAACCCAGATTAATAGTCCCTATTATATATATATATATATATATATATATATATATATATATATATATATATATGGACGTCCCGGATACCAACCCGGAACCGGAACCCCAACATACACCATAACATTCCTCACATTCACAGCTGTCCAGCGTTGAAAACAATCACCCTCATGGGAGCTTACACGCTATGGTCAGAATAAATACTGTATCAATCAAATACAAAAATGTATATGTATGTGATGTATAAGCATAAGCATTATGTGAGTATAAAGGCATGGAAGGGAATTATATGTTTATTTGCTACTGTATTACTGATTGGGTGCCTTACTTTATGTATAGCTCCCCCACCACCCCTACTCACGTGACCGGTGGCGCACGATCCTGTACCGGGATGCTACTCGGTTCATTCACGCCCGAGAGGGTGTAACGCAATCACCTGTGGCCAGATAAATATATATATAGATGTGTGTGTGCGTGTGTGTGTGTGTGTGTGCTTGTTTGTATGTGTAGGGTGATATTATATCATCACCACATTTAGGCTACTACCCTGCTATTGCTAATACCTAAAACTGAACCGGAAGCCGGGACTAGCCATGTAAAGGAGCATGCGCCCCGTACAGCCTGGGCGGGCCGTGTACGTGGTGTGCCGGCTGTCCGCTAGGGGGCTGCTTGTACAGATGTCCGGGCTGTCGGGCTGCCGTCAATATAACGCATTGCTCACATTCCCTTTATTGGGGTCACATGGGGTCAAATGGAACTCCGCCTCTGTAGGCTGTTTAACTGCTGCAGCAGTGCATCGAATATGATATTTAAATGGACTAACACAAAGTCAAGTAATAGCTGGATTTGGGACTGTGTTCAATCTACAGTTACAATCCATAAACAGGAAGCAAGAAAAACCAAAATTATTACTATTTAAACAAAATTCAGAAGACTTAAATCAAATTGGATTAGCGCTGCCCAGCGGTGAAAACAAGTGCTAAAACACTAATCCGTTATAAGCAGAGTAAATAAATTCATCACTAACATTTTTTTTTTATATATACAAGTCTATTGCAGTGTACCCAATCCTCACGAAATTACCATGAGATTGAGAGTCATGGAAATTGTTTTGATCAGTCATGTCACAAATCACAGATCGACCCCAAAATCCCATGAATTTCATCACTCAAAGGCACCAACAACAACAAAAGAATGTGCTGGTTACTATTTTCTTTTCTTTTTCTAAATCATATCCTGTACTACAATGTACTTTTGATTAAATATAAGAAAATATCATGTTAGACATATATGCTAAACTATTAGCCTTAACCCCTTCAAAATATCCTCAAATAGCAAAGTTTAAAGCCTTTTTTTAAACAAAAAATGCCTAATCCCCCTAGCAAGCTTGCGGCTGCCACAACTCGGGTTACACTCCCACAATGCAAACCCCCCAGGATTCTCAGTACCTCTAGGTTGGCAACACCGATACTTCCAATGCAGGCATAGGGTATTTATCTTTAAAGTAAACGCAGAATTCATTTTCTCACTACAATATATACCTGTATTGATTGAATGCTACCTGCAGCAATATCTAAATTGGATATGTATGATCAAATCTGGGTCAGCGTTTTGCGTGCAGAAGGTATGGAGTTCGAATCCCAGCCCAGTTAAACCAATGACTTATACAATTGATACTTGTCGCTACCTAACCTGGCGACCAGTATCACTCGGATAGAGCAAGGAATGGTTACCTTAATGCCAAGATAATGTGACTGAGTGGGAAATCAGGTCATGGTGCTGGCAGTCTGGTATCCTACTAGGATAGCACTATGAAGTCGTCTTGAGTGTGCACTATCACAAGTCGATGCCCATCTTGATATGGCCTTAGATGTTGCCAAGACATAAAACCCCATACACACAAACTGTGTTATTTATTCAGCCAGTTGATAGAGCCTGGCATATGATATTGAGAGTGTCATACTCCTACCCGTTCATAACATTACTTTAAGCCCAACGAAAACAACCCGCAACTCCACCCCCACAAAAAGAAAAAAAAAGATGGGGGGGGGGGAGAAGAAAAGAAAAGAAAAAAAAGCTCATCCTGGCATATTAATTATTATATCGAGACCGTCATACCCATCGTTGTTCGTAACAAAAAATAAACTCACACACATGAACAAAAAAACACACGACAAAAAATAAAAACATCCGCAAAATAACATGTATTTCCCCGTTTAATTCTTCACTTTAATTCCGAAGTAGATATAGACTACCTTCATTTCAAACTAAAAAGAGAGGAGTGGGTGGGTGGGTGAGAAATAAAAAGATTGTATTTGTGTGTCATATCAGAATGTGAGTTTAACAATGTATCGCTCACGGTATGTGGGTTATCAGACATGTGGGACTCTGTTAGATAATAGTTTAGCGGCTAACTTGGTATCTGATAAGCTGGGTGCGCTGTCATGCTGTTCTGCCATAAAGGTTGCATCAAAGGGTCCGACCATGTAGTATTTTCCCACGGCTGTTACTCAGCAGCATTAATATAGCTCTCACTCTCAGTATTATGCTTTGCAATAGATGGCATGACTTCACATTGGGTTCAGACCTACCTACCCCTAATTTCCCATTTTGGTACTCCAGTGAAAAGTTGTTTCTACTTTCCAGAACAGTTGTGTACTTTCAAAAACAAATTTGCATGCAATTTTTGTTATTTTGCGTATCAGTATACTTCGGTTTAAAACGTGCAAAATACAAAAATAATCATATGGGTAGTCAGGATTGGTAGACATGTCCTATTTGTGTACTCCAGTGAACCAAAAGAAAATGCGTACAAAATTGTGTAATTTCCTTTTTTTTTGTCATACACAATTTAAATTTTGTGTATTGGTATACTTTGGCTTAAAACTGTGTACAAAATACGCAAAAATCGAATGGAGAGGCAGGATCATAAGCAGAATGTATATGTATGTAAATACAGTAAAACCTCTCTAAATCGACCGACCATGGGACCGACTTTAAGGCCCGTTTATGGTTTTGACGGCATGTGACACCGACAACTTTACGCCGGTTAGCGCCGTTTGACGCCGCAAAACGGTGGGGAGTGCTACCAGTGGAACATCGCCATGAAAGTCTGAATGCTTTGACAGACAGGGTCGCAAAACGTTACTACCCGGGAGACTCAAATTTCAAATTGAAAACCGCGAGTGGAATCGACAAAAACATGTGCCGTGTCGAAAAAGTCTAAATATAACTAAACTATGCAATCATAAATACTTTAAATCCTATTTTGCTGTAGTTATATCGGTTATTAAAAAAAAAAAAAAGTTTTGGATTAAGCCACCATTTTTTCCACCCTGAGCTAAGAGAAACGTATTCGATTATTCGACTTGAGTCTGTAGGATGTGCGCATGCGCCAAAATGTGGCTCGGGTGATCCAAGTTGGTTAATCGATTACGCCCCCATTGACGTGTGGAAGCACTGACCTTGAGAGTTCAACATAGTTGAATTCTGGTCAATGCTTTCGCCATGTTGCGCCGTCTAACACCATCAAGCATCGACGTAAAGTCAAAATGGGAACGTTAGCTTGCGCCATGTTACGCCGTCACACGCCGTCAAAACTATAAACGGGCCTTTAAGTGGTCCATTTAGAGAAGTGGTCGGCTTGGAGAGTTAGAATATCCTTACAATGGTATTGTTGTCAAATAAAGCGATCGATATATGGGAGTGGTCGATCTGTGGAAGGGTCGGTATAGAGAGGTTTTACTGTGTAGTGAAAATACACATATCCCAATAAATTTAAACCATGTTTCCCATGAATGCAGAATAAAAATACACATATCCCTATAAATTTAAACCACGTTTCCCATGAATGCAGAATAGGAAATTAAACATGGCCACGGCTCAGTTGGCCATTTTAGGTTGGCAATGTGGGCATTGGGCACTGCACGCTTAATGCCGGGTTAATCAATGAGCCTCTGATATAATGAGCCTTCATCCCACAGGGGGAGCCACTCACCAATGCGTGACGCGGGCTCTGATAGCACGAGCCTCGGTTTGGGCCCGGCGTTCCCTCATCTGACGGGTGGGGAGTAACCATGGGATTAGTGCGGCTTTTATCTGTGAAATGGGTGACACTTTTCTATAATTAGTTACTTTGATGCCTAGTTCCTTTGATGTCTGGGTGCAGGGTTGTTTGTGGTTGGGTAGCAGCAGTAGCATACTTGGAATTAAAGCTGCATAGTCCGTTAAAAGCATCACATTTTGAACAAAAGAAAACCTATTATCTAGAGGTGATCCTACATATCTAACTCAGATACTAATATCAATAATAATATCAATAATAATAATAACAATAATAATAATAATAGTAATAATAACAATAATAATAATAATAATAATAAAATATGCATGTCTAATAATACTGATAAAATATTTATTTCTAATAATAATAATTATTATTATTATTTATACTAATGAACTTATTAAAGCTGCATAATCCGATGAAGTGTAACATTGTCAAAACCAAAGCAATTATTTAGATTTGATTCTACATATACAACTTAGATACGGATACCACATAGAAGGGAAGACGGAGTCAATTTAATACTTTAATAGAACCTGTTACTGCAGAAGCCTTGTAGTGTCAAAGTTTTGGTGTGCTTGCCAAAATTAATTCTGCATGTTTGCGCTTCAATTATCTAAAAAGTTAGCCATTTAAAATAAAAGTTACTTCAAACTAAAGTAAGGTAGGTTTTAACAATCAAATTAATATATTAATATATTAATATCAGAAAAATGACAGAAACTCAAAACCATTTGACTATGCAACTTTAACTTTTAAGCATTTGTTGCCACATAGAAGGGAATACTGAATGGATTCACTAGGACCTGTTACTGCTGAAGGCTATTATAGCATCATGCCAAAATTAATGTTGCATGTTTGCACCGGAAATATTTCTAAAGTTAGCCATTTACAAAAGAAAATTGCTTCAAGTGGAAGGTCTGGAGTTGGAATACTGATCGAGTCAAAGCAATGACTTACAAAATTGACACGTGCCACAACCTAGCCTGGTGGTTGACGTTACTAGGATAGGGCAAGGACTGGTTAGCTCAGTATCGGGATAATGTAATTGAGTGGGAAATCAGGTCATGTTACTGGCATCCAGGTATCCTAGTGGGACAGCACTATAAAGTCACCATGAGCACACACTGTCACAAGTCAGTTACCGTCCTGATATGACCCTAGATGTTGCCAGGATGTGAACCTCAAACAAACAAACAAAAACGCATGAAGTCGCAGCAGACGACAATCACTAACCACTAAGCACATTCTTTCTGATTCGCCTTACGCATAGACTGCATTGTGTCGATGCCAATCACCCAGTGCTTTATATGCCTACATAGTGTGTCTAGCTATGTGTATATCAATTACATCTAAGAACATGGTGTGCCCCGACCAGCTGCTGACAAGAATTACAGGACAACAAGCACCTTAATATCGCCCGCTCCAGTCTTTTGTAAACATGGTATTGCATCTCCATGTACACACATATCAGTGAGGGGCTGGGGGAGGGGATGTATGTGGTGTGTGTATGTGGTGTGTGTATGGGTGTGTATTTGGATGTGTATAGGTGTGTGTCTGGTTGTGTGTATGTGTGTATGTGTGTATGTGTGTGCATAGGTGTGTGTATAGCTGTGCGTGTCTGGGTGTGTGTATGTGTATATATGTGTGTGTATAGCTGTGCGTGTCTGGGTGTGTGTATGCTTGTGTGTATGGGTGTTTATGGGTGTGTATGTGTGTATGAGTGTGTGCATGTGTGGCTCTGTGTGTGTACCTATGTGTGTGTAGTTGGGTGTTAGATGGCAATCAGTTTATTCACCACTTCGCAAACTTGGGTCGTCTGCTGCGAGTAAATATCGCCTACTGTCATAATCCGAATTGATTAAAGTCAAATATCATTCACAGGAATACAAAAATACAAAAATACAAAAACAGCATATCTGCGACTCAGCATGTTTATATTGGAACACCAGAAAATGAGCACAGGGATGTCACGTGACAGTAAATCTATCATTAGCCCTATGTGACTCGTGGGAATTTGTGTGTAAGTAATGTGTGTAGTGTGTGTACATGTATGTGTGTATGTAAGTATGTGTGTATGTATGTATGCATGTATGCATGTATGTATGTATGTATGTATATGTATGTATGTATGTATGTATGTATGTATGTATGCATGTATGCATGTGTATGTATGTATGCATGTATGGCAAGTATTCAACTGGTTGGTTCCACGCCTACATTTCATCACCGATCCTCATTTTAAAAGTAGTTTAGCAATTAGAATAGTTTATCAAACTTTATTGTTTTTACAATTATGTATATATATATATATATATATTGCCATGTAAGCAGAAACTGGTGCCCTGATTTACCAGTGTTGCCCCACTGGTAAATCAGGGCACCAGCACCCTGACCTAATATCCCATTTAGTCACATTATCCTGATACTGAACTAACCAGTCCTTGCCCAATCCTATTAATGCCAAGTGTCGAGCTAGGAAGTGGCAAGTATCAATTTTGTAACTCATACGCTTGACTTGACTCGACCGGGAATTGAACTCCCGATCTCCCGCACCGGAGGCCTGCGCTCTACCGATTCGGCCACCGCGCCCGGTTAAATCAGTAGCGTGCAGGCCCATAAGTACCACAACGGTGAGGATATTGTTTTCGTCTCCTTCTTAGCAGCGCGGTCTATATAGACCTATTTCATATTACGTCAGCATAGGTATTTAGGTCAGTGCGCGCACAGCGTGGCTGCAGGACAACATCCGGTCACACTGCAAACTTAATGTCAGTGAGCAATCTTCATACAGAAAAAGTGAAATATCTCTAAAACAGCACAACTTAGAAATAAACCGCTTGGTACACAAACAGATCAAATGTTTAACAAACAGATTATATTAAAGTTATATGCTTAGTCTTCTACATTTCTATTCATTTTGAATAAAACTTACGTTTTGCACTGTGCATACCGGCAAACTCAATGAATTATCAATGGCCATGAGCAATCTTCGCACAGAAAAAGTGAAATATCTCTAAAACTGCATAACTTAGAAACAAACCACTCGGCACATAAACAGATCAAATGCTTAACAAACAGATTATATTAAGTTTATATGCTCAGTCTTCTGCATTTCTATTAATTTTGAATAAAACTGATGTTTTGGACTGCGCGTACCAGCAAACTCAATGTATTGTCAATGGCCATGAGCAATCTTCACACAGAAAAAGTGAAATATCTCTAAAACCACACAAGTTAGAAACAAACTGCTTGGTACACAAACATATCAAATGTTTGACAAATAGATTGTATTAAATTGGTATGCTTAGTCTTCTGCATTTCTATTAATTTTGAATAAAGCTGACATTTTGCACTGCGCGGATCGGCAAACTCAATGGCAGTGTGCCTTGGTTCTGCAGCCAAGGTGCGCGCATATACGATGTTTACAAACATTGAAAGGGGTCACAGTTTCGCGGTTGGGGTGCGCGAACTGTGAGTGCTGCCATTCGCGTGAGTGTGTCCTAGGGGGGAAGTAAGGAGGGGTACAGCGGGGGTCGAGGGTGGGAGTGGGGGTGGCTGGATTTCGAGGGGGGCGGGGGAGACTATTTGTAGCCGGACTTTCCGGGGTTGGAACCCGGTGTGGTGGTTTCAGCGGGTTCCCGTGCTCAGAGGTGTCCCTCGCTTCTGCGCTGCGGATTTCGCATCAACTCGGGTCACCTGAGCCACTTATTGGCGCATGCGCATATCCTACAAACTCGGGTCGAATAATCGAATACGCTTCTCCGCGCTCGGGTGGACAATCTTTTCTTTTTTTTTTTAATAACCGATAAAAATACAGCAAAATAGGATTTAAAGTATGTTATGATGGCCCAGTTTACCTATATTTCCATTTAATTAATCTAAGTTATTCTTTTTATGCACATGGCATGTGTATTTGTCGACTCCACTCGCCGTGTTCTATTTGAATTTCTGACGACTCGGATGACCCGAGTCGCCCGGGTCGTGTTAATCGATTACGGCCCGTTGATGCGAAATCCGCGCATGCGCAGAAGCAGCGCAGACGTGAGGGACACCTCTGAGCACGGGAACCCGCTGAAACCACCACACCGCCTCCCCAGGGGGCAGTCTGAGGGCGGACCACGAGGCCACTACGTCCGGCTGCGGGTCTCTTTACGGCAGCATCAGGCACGCTGCAGTGTAGATGTCGCCGGCAAGTTGCATCAGAATAGACCGCAGTGATCACAAAGAAGACACGCCAATAAGCCTGCACAGTTCGATGACAGCATTGATCAACATTTCAAGACCTAGATTTATTCTCTCCCTCCCTCTCTCTCTCCCTCTCTCTGTCTGTCTCGCTCTCTCTCTCTCTCTCCCCCTCCCCACCCCCAATGATTTTAAAAAGCTCCCTAAACCGACCACCTCCCTAAATGGACCATTTAAAGTCGGTACCTTCGTCGGTCGATTTAGAGAGGTTTTGCTGTATGAATATATATGTGCTCTATAATCTATTATGGGAATATAAACAAGGACACTACCACCTAGCAGTTCTCTCCCCTTATTTAGTCTACACCCTAATGTCATGTGGATTAGCTACTACCCACTTCTAGTTCATTGAGTTAGTACTACCCAACCTGCTGCTGCCTAGATTAGTTCCTTCATCTGCCACTACTCGGCCACCTGTGAGTGACTCATGACCGCTGCCGGAACCGCTCAGCAGGACGGATTAAAATTTTTAGGTGGGCAATAATATATTCCCGCCAGAGAATATATACTCTTTCTCAAACACTCCTGTCTTTTGTTATTTCTGTTTACCAGGGGACAACTTTTTATATAAATATATATACATATATATATATATATAAAGTTGGGCTACGAGAAAAGGAGAGGGACAAGGAGGTGACAAGACCGTAATCTAAGGTCATATCAGGATGGATACTGACTTTTGACACTGCGCGCCGATGGCAACTTTATAGTGTTGTCTCATTGGGATACCAGACCGCTGGCACCATGCCCTGATATCCAACTGAGTCACATTATCCTGACACTGAGCCCAACCAGTCCTTGCCCTATCCTAGTAATGCTGAACCCCAAACTAAGTAGCAACAACTATCAATTTTGTAAGCCATTGGTTTGACTCGGCTGGGATTCAAACTCACAGCCTTCCTCATGCCAAGCCTGCTCGATTCGGCCCACCGTGTCCGATGGGTTTGTTAGTAATACGTAGCTGTGTGTAGCGACGTGCTGTGAATTGCTGATGATAGTTGTACTTTTGCAATCAGTAAGTAGCCACAATAGTGGGTTATCACCGGGAGCTGTCTGGCAGGGACCTCATGTGTTGTATGTATCCTTCTACTAGATCTGTAAATGCTGACTGATCCTTGTTTGGTTTGTTGGAGTTTTACATCCTGGCAACATCTAAGGTAATATCAGGATTGGTACCGACTTATGCGAACTCATGGTGACTTTATAGTGCTACACCACTAGGAAATCAGACCACCGGCATCATGTCCCAATATCGCACTCAGTCACATTATCGTGACACTGAGCTAACCAGTCTTTGGCCTATCCTATTAATGCTGAGCGCCTGGCTAGGAAGCGACAAGTATAAATTTGATAAGTCATTGGTTTGACTCGGCCGGGAACCAAACTCCCGATCTCCCGCACACGAGGCCCGCGCTCTGCCGATTCGAGCACCGTGCTCGGTGGCAGGGAGTTAGTAACCATGATCACACCAGACAAGGGCTGGAACCAGCGACCACGATGTATCCATGGCAACTGCATAGTAAGCAATCGGGTTGTGATTCATGGGCATACTGTAACTGCACATGAGTAAACTGGTCATGTGCATCTAAATACCTCCATCACGTGTCTGTAAAGACCGCCACTGATTGGACCTCAGAATGCTACTGTCACAAGGGAACCATGGCCTTAGGACGAGCAGAGAACAAACTATTGCCCAGTCCTTCTTGGGAAGAAGAATGGCTTTCTTGTATTGTTGGGGGTTCTACTCAATACAGGTTTGATTGATATTGGATTATGGGCTTAATTGTTATCAGTAAAATAGGGTGGTAATACCCCAGTGACACTATGCTTGCGACCACTTTGTGACCACAATACAAATCGGTGTTCGCAAAATGATCGCAAGTGGTCGCAAGGAGGTTGCAACTGCTGCATCACCTCTCTATTGAAGAAAAAGGAAGAGAAAACAAGAAAAACACTCATGTATTGTATGTATCCTTCTACTAGATCTGTAAATGCTGACTGATCCTTGTTTGTTGCATTCGACAATGCTGATGCCATATGCTCTCATTCTGACATTTGGAAGTAGAAGTTAATTAATGAGGAGGAGAGGGATTCAGTTTACACAGTAGTACCCCCCCCCCCTTCCCTGTCCCCCCACAGGTACTGAGCAGTTCATCAATGAGAGCAGTTCGCTCTGCCCCCTGAGCAGCTCACATAAATCAGCGTTAGCACTCTGAAGGCCTAACCAAATGTCAGGCACCTGAGTCTTCTTTTGTCCCTTCTTCTTTCTGTTTTTCCCCACCCACCCACCCACCCACCATGTTTACTTTGGCGGTTTGATGGTAGAAAGTCGGGGCCGAGCCATCGCTAAAAACTCACCGTGTCAACCAGCACAGACAAACACAGACAGTGACTCAGTTCGGCCGGGACCTGCTTTGGTAGCAATTCGACGACTGTTTTCTTGTTTAAAAAATAGGATGATTTGACACCCAGCTTGTCTAATTAAATACACAGCAAGTTTTAATTGAGCTATTTTTGTTCTGTTTTTGTTTTTGTTTTGATAACAATTCGACTACGTTGTCTTCCAAAAATAGAATGATTTGACACAAGACTTCGCCCCACCCTCTTCTCTAATTAAATACGCGACAAGTTTTAATTTAGCAGTTTTTGTTTGTGTTTTGTTTTGATAACAATTCGACGACGGTTGTCTTCCAAATATAGAATTATTTTACACAATACCCCCTTGTCTAATTAAATACGTGGCAAGATTTAATTTATCTTTTGTATTTGTTTGTTTGTTGATAATCATGATGGTGGTAGTAGTGGTGGGATTTAGCAAGGAAAGGACATTTGTGTGTGTGTGTGTGTGTGTTGTTAATCGGTAGTAGTGATGGTGGTGGTAGTGGTGGTGGTGAGGTGGTGGGTGGTGATGGTGGTGGTGGTGGTAAGCGTGGTATTTAGCGATGAAAGGAAATTAACAAATTAAATGATCCTTTTAGGTATTGATTGTGCAAATATCGCGGTGCATAGGTGGCGCCAAGGTCGGTAGATTTCGAGAGGTTTTACTGTACTATACTGACAGTTTAGGAGAAATGATAATGATGGTGTAGATATACAAACTAAATCTTTACAAGATATAATTTATTCTTGTTGTCGTTAGCTATATATGAAGAGTTCAGGTGCAAAACCACGTAAGCGCCAATCCAAACAAGTAGTTTAAATCAAATTTAATTCTCACTAATTCCACTTTTCATATGATCATATGGTTATGAAGCAATGAACAAAACAGTAGGAATATAAAAAGAAAGCTTTTTGTAGGTTTGAATTCCAATGTTTATCTCCTTTTTTGGAGTGGCTTTTAAGTGGTTTGGGCCTGAACTCTTCATATTGTAGTAGTCTGTACATGAGCTCTACTACCACGCGGTAGCAGCGGAGACTACGCCGTACACCAGCGCAGTACCACTACACTGCGCCAGGTGGCGGCATGGGTAGCCACTGGGCAGACACCGACTGGGCTGCCCTCTACTGTGTGTGGCTGACCCACGCCCCTCACACACACCTATAGAGTTGATGTGGGATCTGGCGAGTCAGGGGGCGGATCAGACAACTACTGACGAGGCGGAGAGCAGATGGTTCAATAAACCAGGTTTGAAGCGTACACTAATTGAATCTTGGTGTTCTTCCATGTGTGAGCGTGCGAGTGAGAGTCGGAGGGCCGTGGGCCATTACATTGGTGCCGTGACCAGGATAATGTAATGGCCCATGGCCCTCCGACTAATTAATGAGCAGGAGACCTTAATGAGTGCTGCCACCTACCGTCAAACTCACCACCCAACTCTACCTGCTCCACACACAGTCTCCAGACATTCAGAAATAGGGAAAGGCAAGCGCTTCTCTCTTCACATCAATCATGTCCGCCCACCCACCCTCCGCACAATAACACATTATTTCAGCCCGAGTATGAAGAACCATTCACTCCTGGAGGCCAGTCCATCGGTGTCGAAGACATTTGTCTCTACTGTTTGGGCAAGCTTAATGATCCAGAGGAATTCCTTTGAGTTCAATACAACTACAAGCGCTGATGCGTTAATGCGTCCACATTGCTGTCATCACAATCAACGAGTAATATCGCTATTACTATCATAGCAATGAATTAGAATTATCCACATTAATAACATCATAATTGTCGGTTAATACACGTATTGCTATCATTACAAAGGGTGAGTAATATCCATATTGCTATCATTACAATGGGTGAATAATATCCATGGTGCTATCATTACAATGGATAAGTAATATCCATAGTGCTATCATTACAATGGATGAGTAATATCCATATTGCTAGAAGTACAATGGATGGGGACTATCCATATTGCCATAATGACAGTGGATTAGTAATATCCATGGTACTATCATTTCAATGGATGAATAACATCCATTTGCTAACATTACAATGGATGGGGAATATCCATATTGCCATAATTACAGTGGATTAGTAATATCCATGTTACTATCATTACAATGGATGAATAATATCCATATTGCTAACGTTACAATGGATGGGGAATATCCATATTGCCATCATTACAGTGGATGAGTAATATCCATGTTACTAGCATTACAATGGATGAGTAATATCCATGTTGCTCTCATTACAATGAATGACGAATATCCATATTGCTAGCATTACAGTTGATGAGTAATAGCCATATTCCTATAATTTAAAATTGATGAGGAATATCCATATTAGGGTAGCATTTTAAGGTATGAGCCATATCCATATTTCTGTCCTTGCAATGGATTGGTAATATCCATATCACTATCAGTGCAATGGATGAGTAATATTCATAGTGTTATCATCATATTATGCAAGTAGATATCTACAGAGAAAAACCTTTCATTGTTGGCCAGAAGTCACTCGCTGGTAAAACAATTCCTCCACATGTTTTACGCTATCGCTGTGATGCAGAGTGGAGGTATGTGGGTTGTCACCAGAACAGCCTGCTGAATACATCCACATCAATCATACCCATATTGACACATGCCTCCGTATTGCCATGGAGTAACTCAGTCGTTGTGCACCCTGCCATAACCTACCGGGCGCGGTGGCCTAATCGGTAGAGCACAGGCGTTGCCTGTGGTCGGGAGTTTGGTTCCTGGTCGAGTCAAACCAATGACTTTAAAATTGATACTAGTCGCTTCCTAGCCTGGCGCTTGGCATTAATAGGATAGGGCAAGGACTGGTTAGCTCACTGTCAGGATAATGTGACTGAGTGGGATATTGGGTCATGGTGCTAGCAGCCTGATTTCCAAGTGGAGCAGCACTATAAAGTCACCATGAGTGTGCACTGTCACAAGTTGGTACCCATCCTGATATGACCTTAGATGTTGCCAGGACGTAAAACTCAAACAAACAAATCTAACCTAGAAACAGCCTCAGCTTACCTTCCTTAATGCAACGATGCAAGCAGCCTCGATCAGCCAGGATTGACAGCTGGATGGTTGATACGCCGTGAATATGGCCTATGCTGCCGACACGGCGTAAAGAAACCACCAATCAATCAATCAATCGATACCTACATGTAGATGAGGAGTTCCCCCTCTCCCTCTCATGGTGTGAGTTAAAATGAGCAGTTCTCACGCCTTAGACATGAACCCCCCCAAAAAGCATTTATTATTGTCCTTCCAATTTAAGTTAAAATTGACCGTCCGAGTAAGTCTGGAGGCGACAACCAGGCACAGCTGGTATAAAAGTGTCAAAAGCTATGACTAGTGGCCCGGTGTGGCTGAATCTGGAACTACATGCAGCTCAGACGGGATGGCTGAATGAGTTAGAGCATCTGTCTCCCGTGTTGGTAGATTGTGGGATCGTGGGTTCGAATCCTGGTTGAGTCAAACCAATGACTTCAAAATTGATACTTGTCGCTTCCTAGCCAGACACTCGGCCTTACTAGGATAGGGCAAGGAACAGTGGAATGAGGAAGACCCAGTCGTCTGCGACTGAAATTTCCCATGCTTAAACAACTAATGTACCAACAACAACTTTAACAAAAAAATGCAGTAGAGCCTAGATAAATGGTATATAATGATAGGGCAAACTAAAAAAGAGTTAGTGTCCTTGTTTATATTCACAAAATAGATTATAGAGCACATATATCTATGTATATGTATATATATAGTATACAATAGTTTTGCGCCTGTCTTGACATGTTCTTGCCGGTGTGAAACCTCTATTTGCTCCCCGAGAGAGTGCCGCTGGTAACTTGCAAAAGCCAGCAGCACTTCAACACTTTTGCAGGCAGCTTTCATGAAATGAAGTTCACAACTATGATCGAGGCTCTACATACAGGAATGATGGCGAACGTTAGTGCTGGAGGGGAAGTCTCGGAATCGTTCGGGGTTACCAATGGGGTCAAGCAAGGTTGTGTGCTGGCCCCCACGCTCTTCTCCATCTTCCTATCAGCAATGCTAGACGAGGCTTTCCGTGACATGGGGGATGGCATCTATATACAGTCCAGACAGAGCGCTGACCTATTCAATGTCGCACACTTCAGAGCGAAGACCAAGACTACTCAGATACTGGTGAGAGAGCTACTATTCGCAGATGACAGTGCACTGGTTGCCCACTCTGCTGAAGAGACCCAGAAAATAGTGGACGCTTTCTCCGATGCATCAAAGAAGTTTGGCCTGAAAATTAACATCAAGAAGACGGAGGTGCTGTACCAACCCAACTCTACAAGAACCCGAGAGGAGGAGATCATGGTTGACGGAAACAAGCTGAACTCTGTTCCGGAATTCACCTATCTCGGAAGCACTATATCAAGTGATGGACGCATTGATGCTGAGATACAGAGGAGGATGGCCAAGGCTAGCGCATCTTTCGGCCGACTACGCCAGAGACTCTGGAACAACCACCATGTGTCCATTCGGGTCAAAGGTAAAATCTACCGCGCAATCGTGCTATCCACCCTACTATACGGAGCCGAGGCCTGGACAGTGTACAGACAGCAGGTGAAAAAGCTGCATGCCTTCATGATGCGACATCTGCGTTCAATCATGAGGCTAACCTGGAAGGACAAAGTGACGAATAAGGAAATACTCGAACGGATGGGGCTGCCCTCTATGGAAGATCTTCTGATCAAAAAGAATCTCCGGTGGACTGGACACCTCATGAGGATGTCATCAGACAGGCTACCAACTGTCTTCTGGCTACAGAAAGAGAGGGCGCCCCCGTCTCCGGTTCAGGGATACCATCAAGAGAAACCTGAAGCTGAGAGACATTAAGACCGACTCATGGACGCAACTCTCACAGCAGAGAGCTAAATGGAGAGCGGCAGTCAAGTAATGAAAGCAGTCTTTGTCGCATCGCGACCGACAGCATGATGATGATGATATGTATATATTATCATCTCATCATGCTGTCAGTCACAATGTGACAAAGACTGCCGCTCTCCATTTAGCTCTCTGCTGTGAGAGTGATGTTCATGAGTCGGTCTTGATGTCTCTCAGCTTCATGTTTCTCTTGATAGTATCCTTGAACCAGAGACAAGGGTGTCCCATCTCTTTCTCTGACCAGAAGACAATTGAGAATAGAAGATCTGCTTTATTATATATGTACAGTAAAACCTCTCTAGCCGAGCACCTCAACAGATCGACCACCCCCCTATATCGATGGCTTTATTTGGGTCCCAAACGATCACCCATGCAATACCATTGTAACGATATAAAAAACATCCTTAAACCGACAACCTCCTTAAAATAATCATTTAAAGTTGGTCCCATGGTCGGTCGATTTAGAGAGGTTTTATTTTATATATAGGTTCTATAATAAATTATGCGAGTATAGACAAAGGACCAGCCACCTCACAATTAATCCCTCATTGAACAATATGCATGTTGCCTCGGAATCCGCCGCCCATCATGAGCATTGATCGGAGAAGGCATTGTATAGAATAATTGGTGCAATACATAGTAATTGTTCCCTTCCGCACCTTTAATTTTACTCGCATAATACGTCATGTATCACATATATGTATATATATGTGGGTGTATAGGGAAGAGCAGATCCCAGTTATCATCTTAGCGGTTCATTGTCATTCACTGAGATGTGCAAAATACTCTCTTACAAATCAGCATTGCATAGCGATTAAGATAATAAGAAGTGACATCCCTTTGGCACAAATGTGCGAGCCCTTTATATAAATATATAAATATATATATATATATATATATATATATGTACATATATATATAATCTATTATGGGAATATAAACAAGGACACAACCACTTATCAGTTCTCTTCGATATATTATATATAACATAGTATTACCTACTATCCTACTGTCATAGGAGTTAGTTCCTGCTTTTGTCACTATGGTGCCACCTGTGAGTGGCTCCTGGCCACCCTGATACCAGCTGCGTCTGGTCACTACCACCTCCAGACCTGCTCGGATGGTCAGATTTTAAATACATGTGTGATTATATATTTGGTATCTAGATTTAAGGACCTTGCCAGATCAGTAATAACTCCCCCCTTCAATGTTGTGTCTTTCAGACTGGGAAGTGAAAACCCAGGACTGTGGGGTGTGGTCCTATACGGCCTGTGAGCCCAAGAAGGGCACCTGTGGGCCCGGCAAGAGGCTGGGAACACGCCCCGGCACCACGTGCCAAATCAAAGAGAGGCAGTTCCGGTGCGTCTTGTCATGTGGAGGGTCTATTGGGGGTGAACTCACGCATGGCCACAACTTGAGGGGCCAGAAAAGTAAGGACAATTTTAGTTTTTTTTGTTACATTCGTTGATTAAGGAGGGGAAATTTCAATCGGGACAATACACCCCACCCCGCCAGTTAAGGCCAAAGTACCCGAATAGAGTGGTTCCAGATTCTGACGATAGATGTTTTTTTGGTCCATTAGTTGTTTAAGCAGGGGAAATTTCAGTCATAGACGACTGGTCTTCCTCATTCCACTGCTGGTCGATAGAAAGCCCGAGCCTACACTTTTACCGACCCAAGTGATTTTTAACCTCCCCTACCACATAGACATGGTATGAGAGCAACCGGCCTTTGATGGCGCTGTAAGTTATACACAGCGGTGGAAATCCAAATTGGCAGAGCTGGGGGCATGGGGAATCGAACCGCCAACCCTCAGATTAGGAGTCTGACCTAGAAAAAAGTCAGACACTCTAACCACTCCACCACAGAGAACGCCACTAGCTAAAGAGTGGTTCCAGATTCTGCCGATAGATGTCACTAGCTTAATTGGCAGGGTGCAACACCACAGTTTAGCTAGTGACATCTATCAGCACAATCTGGAACCACTCTATTCGGGTACTTCCCCATTCCTCATTCCACTGCTCCTTGTCCATTCATAGTAATGCCGAGCAACCAGGTTAGGTAGCGACGAGTATAAATTTTAGTCATTGGATTGACTTGGCAAGGGTTCGATTATGTTCGAATACGTGGTTTTTAATCTGAAGACCTACCAAAACAGGAAGCGCGTGCTCAATTCATGCAGCCACCCCAACTGAGGCTCATCTTGGAGACAGAGTTGATTAATCGCACTTGGGCTGCCTGCAACTTCATTCAACCAATGGCGAATACAATTTTGTTTGCTCTATTAATAATATGGGCATATTTGATTCTGAGTGTGTGTGGGGCGGGGGGGAGGGGGCTGCGGAGGTTATGTGAGGAGGGAGGGGGAGGCATCCAGAGATGAATACAGTCCCCCCAACCACCCGCTCTCATCATTGGTAAGATTAAGAAGTAAATGCAGCGTAATACATGGTCCACTAGATGTTTTGTTTGTTTGTTGTTGTTCTACGTCCTAGCAACATCTAAGGTCATATCAGGACAGGTACAGATTTGTGACAGTGCACGCTCATGGCGACTTTATAGTGCTGTCCCACTGGGAAACCAGGCCGCCAGCACCATGGCCTGGTATCCCACTCAGTCACATTATCCTGACACTGAGCACACCAGTCCTTGCCCTGTCCTAATAATGCAGAGCGCCTGCCTAGGAAGCGACAAGTATCAATTTTTAAGTCATTGGTTTGACTCGACCAGGAATCGAACCCACGACCCCACGATCTACCAACACGGGAGACGGATGCTCTACCTCATTCGGCCATCCCGTCTGGTGGTGGTCCACTAGAACACAAGTGCCTACACGTGCCTAAAGCCCTTCATCGCGGCATTCAGTTAAGCTGAGCCTACTGCATTAAACAGGGCCTACTTCTCATTATGTTATCTCTCCAGCTGCTACAATGGGTGGGTCACGCTGGCAAACATGGGGCTGATTAATTAGTGTATTCCAACTAGATTTTGAAAACCGATGCTAACTTCGCCTTTGCCATAATATAGATAATAATATGATATATATATAATATATATATATTTATAATATATATTTATAATATATAGTGTATATAATATATATTGTATATAATATATGTTTAAAATATATTGATATAAAACTGGCTACAGCAAAAAAAGGATGGAGAGAGACGAATGAGTTGTGGTGGGGAACCTTCTTTATTTTTGCTGCGAAGGCCCTTTGCTGGGCAAAATAATAGTCCTACCTAAACAATGCTAAAATCCCATGCTACAATTCGCCAAGTACAAGCGCGAATGAGCTATCAGCAGTGCCCGCGCCCTCGTCATGGGGCAAAGATTGGCCCCTGGCGAATATTATGGTGAAGAATAAATACGAGAATAAATAATAATAAATAAATCAAAAGCAGCGGAACTCCGCCTATTTATATATATATATAATAAATTATATTTGACATATTATATGTAATATATATATAATTATAATATATATATAATATGTATATATAATATATATATATACTATTTATATAATATATATGATAATATATATTATATATACATGTACAATATTTACGGGTATGCAGGTATTGCAATACATCAGGGAGTTTGACGCCCCTCCCCTGCAGAGTTGGAAACCACTGCCTTGTGGTACAGGTTCTTGACAGAACCGAAGGCTAAGGGAGCAAACCCTGAACAGAAAACCATGTCACTGTGGTAGCATCAAGGGCGGTTGATGTATGGAACTCCCAACATCTCCCGACCAGCCTCTGCAGGGACAAATAGTTTTGCGCCTGTCTGGACATGTTCTTGCCAGTGTGAAACCTCTACTTGCTCCCCGAGAGAGTGCCGCAGGTAACTTGCAAAAGCCAGCAGCACTTCAACACTTTTGCAGGCAGCTTTCATGAAATGTACTTAGCTAATTGGAGAGCGGCAGTCAAGTAATGAAAGCAGTCTTTGTCGCATCACGACCGACAGCATGATGATGATGATGATGACAATATTTACTATATATATACAGTGCCTGCAGTTTACAAACGGTATTTGCAATATATGTCACATATATGTACAATACACAAAATATATCCAATGTATCCAGTGAATAGACATAACATATATATATATTCTAAGCAATATATCTGGAATACATATGACATGTATATAAATATATACAACATATATTTGTTGACACATAGATAATATGTGTGACAACCCACATAGTTCATCACTGCTCTGCAATGTTATTGTTTACCATACCTAGACGTAACTGGACAGATATAAGTTTACTGATATTTGGCACTTGGTTACATGTTTAATCAGCTGAAGCAGTTGGGAGAGACCGCCCCTCCCCTCTCATACCAGCTAAACTTGAGGACTAACCAGTAGCCAACTGTACAAATGAGTGTTATCAAATCACCTAGGCCTCTTCAGAGGCTTGTCTGGATTGGTCCAATCAAAGATGAGTAGGAAGAGTTGACCTTAAGCATATAATTCCATGTTCTGCCATAAGAGAAGACATTTTATGAGGTCTCATTCATTGCCATGTTGTTGGTTTTTGTAGCGCTACAATTAGACGGTGTTGTTTATTTCAGAGTGCGTTGATCTTTGTAATAAAGGTCGAGCGGCTAGTTTTTTAGGACACTTTGTACAGTTATAAACAAAATATCACATATGTGGTATTTTGATACCGAAAAGCTGGAAAGTCCTGGAATTTGGTAATTCAGCATTCCAGGCCTTGGTAGAGTGTCTGACTTTTTTCTAGGTCAGACTCCTAATCTGAGGGTTGGCGGTTTGATTCCCCATGTCCCCAGCTCTGCCAATTTGGATTTCCACCGCTGTGTATAACTTACAGCGTCATCAAAGGCCGGTTGCTCTCATACCATGTCTATGTGGTATGGGAGGTTAAAAATCCCATGGGTCGGTAAAAGTGTAGGCTCGGGCTTTCTATCGACCAGCAGTGGAATGAGGAAGACCAGTCGTCTATGACTGAAATTTCCCCTGCTTAAACAACTAATGGACCAAAAAATAAAAAAATTAAAGTCCTGGAATTTCTCTAATGATCCTAGAAAGTCCTTGAAAATTATACATCATGACCATATTTTTCTTAAAGCTTATTTTCTTGCCGACATGCCCAAACTTCAATCAGTGATGTTTTGTATTAAAATTGATTTTTGCGGGTTCGTTATCCTGCCTCTTCAGGTTTATATTAAAACCATGCATATAGTCATTGTTATTTCCAAAGGCTTATTCATAATTCACATCTTACTCAGTCAATCGACTATGAATACAGCTGTGTTTTGGGGCACTTTAATTTAATAAACGTCTTAACACCGTCCTGGAATTTTGCACTGGAAAGTCCTTGAAAGTCCTGTAAATTGATGTCAAAGTGGGTATGAACCCTGGCCTTCAGTGTGATTGCATTGGATGAGGCACACATATAATTTGCTTTCAATTGATCCCCTCCTCACATCAAGGATGTCCCATCAGTATAGCCTAATCCTAGCTTTATATGTTCACAGGGTGGGAGTAAGCTGCCTGGCAAAATAGCACATAATCATGATGTGGTCGTTGTGGGGACATAAGTGAAGCTACTGTTGCAATCTTTTGCCATTTTGGTCTCTTGACTGGCTGCAGTGGGGAGCTCTCGCAAGAAAAGACGGGATGGCCGAATGAGTTAGAGCGTGCGTCTCCCGTGTTGGTAGACCATTGGGTCGTGGGTTCAAACACTGGTCGAGTCAAACCGATGACTTCAAAATTGATACTTGTTGCTTCCTGGCCTGGCGCTCGGCATTATTAGGATAGGGTAAGGAGCAGTTCAATGAGGAAGAGCAATTGTCCATGATTGAAATTTCCCCTGTTTAAACAACTAATGTACAACAAAAAAAGGCCATCCACTCCTTCACATTGTCGATCTAGCTCTTCTTAGTTTACACAACAGTCTGACCTCTCCAAAGGATGTAGGGTGTAGGGTCATCTTCATTGACATATAAAACTAGGCTTATGTAACTGGATTATAGTTTGAAGGCCAATGATGAAATAACTTAGTAGTAGGCCCCCCCTACATGCACAATATAAAGTCAAAATCAAATCGTTCTACTAGCACTGCATCTCAATACCCTGTACCTAACAACAGTGCAGTTATGCACTTGGGAAGAAAAACCATACACCTAACCATTCTGTAACTCTATGATCTAATCAATATATATATACACATATATACATAGATTTGAACCCACCCATACCACCACCCATAACTCAACCAAGCATACTGAACCTCAGACTACACTTGCATACATGCCCATATCAAAATTTAGCTTAATGTTAATGCATACTTACATCATATAATTAATATATCATATGTGAATTTTCAAACTATGGCATATATAAGTCTTGAAATGAATAATATTGTCATTTCAGCTGACTTGGACAAGCCGCTGGTGGCAATATCAGGCTACATATATTTTAAATAACTGTATTGTCACATGGTCCGAAGACCAGTGCCATGGCGCTGACCACTGCTGACAAAAGACTTTATTCACTATCACAAGTCAGTACCTGTCCTGATATGACATTAGATGTGGTTAGGATATAAAGCTCCAACAAACAAATCAACTATTTATTACCCATGCTGTCACCGCTGCCACTTTAGATTTCCACCACCGTGTATAACTTACAGCATCGTCAAAGGCCAGTTGTTCTTATACCATGTCTATGTGGTTTGGGAGGTTAAAAATCCCTTGGGTTGGTAAAGGTGTAGGTTTGGGCTTTCTATCGACCAACTGTCTAATGGTGAGAACATGACCAGATGGGATGGCCGAATGAGTTGAGCGTCCATCTCCTGTTTTGAGAGATCGGGGAACCAAACCCATGGGATCGTTGGTTCGAACCCCTGTCGAGTCAAACCAATGACTTAAAAATTGATACTTGTTGCTTCCTAGCCTGGTGCTTGGCATTATTAGGATTGGGCAAGGACTGGTTGGCTCAGTGTTAGGATAATGTGACTGAGTGAGATATCAGGTCATGTTGCTGGCTGCCTGGTCTCCCAGTTGGGCAGCACTATAAACTTGCATTAGTGCGCACTGTCACAAGTCGGTACCAGTCCTGATATGACCTTAGATGTTGCTAGGACGTAAAACAACAAAGCAACAAACAAAATGGTGAAAACAAGACTATTCAGACTTATCCAAGATAGGCAGTATAAATCTTCAATATATTTATATATACTATGCTATAATGACTATTTTGCGCTGATTCCTTTAGGGCTCCATTTTTGGGAGCATATCTAGAGTGCTAACTGAGGTATTCCTGTATTTCTGTGTATTAATAGGTACTTTGAGCTGTAGTCTTATATCACCGTGATGCTTTCTGTCTTCCACAGTTGCGTGTCGCTACGGACGCGTCCCCTGGGGAGACTGTGATGTCTCTTCCGGTCTACGGACGCGCACCTTGATGCTGAAGAAAGGCGATAAAACGTGCGCCACCAGCAAGGTAGAGACGAAGGCGTGCAAGGCCCCTAAAGGTCAGTCACTTCGTCGTCTGCTCTGACTCACTCACGTTTATTGTCAGTAAGCTGTTGTCTGCTTTGACTCCCTCTCATCTAGCATCAGTAAATTTTGCTCTGACTCACTCTTGTCTAATGTTAGCAAACTATTTGTCGTCTGCTCTGACTCACTCTTGTCTATTGTTGGTCAATTGTGTGTCGACTGCTCTGACTCATTTTTGTGTATTGTCAGTACAACTTCTTGCAATCTGCTTTGACTACCTATCATCTAGTATCAGTTCAATTGTTTGTTGTCCGCTTTGGCTGTCTGCAATCTATTATCAGTACAATTGTTTGTCGTCCGCTTTGGCTGTCTATCCTATTATCAGTACAATTGTTTGTCATCTGCTTTGGCTGTCTATCATCTATTATCAGTACAATTGTTTGTCATCCACTTTGGCTGTCTATCATCTATGGTCAGTACAACATTTCGATGTCTGCTTTGACTAACTATCATCTATTGTCAGTACAACTGTTTGTCGTCCACTTTGGTTGTCTATCATTTATTATCAGTACAATTGTTTGTCGTCTGTTTGGCTGTCTATCATCTATTATCAGTACAATTGTTTGTTGTCCGCTTTGGCTGTCTATCATCTATGGTCAGTACAACTTTTCGTTGTCTGCTTTGACTAACTATCATCTATTGTCAGTACAACTGTTTGTCATCTGATTTGACGGTCTATCATCTATTATCAGTCCAATTCTTTGTCATCCTCTTTGACTGTCTATTATCTATGGTCAGTACAACTTTTCGTTGTCTTTTTTGACTAACTGTCATCTATTGTCAGTACAACTGTTTGTCATCTGATTTGACTGTCTATCATCTATTGTCAGTAGAGGGTACAACTATTTGTCATCTGCTTTGACTGACTATTGTCTCTTGCAAGTACAGCATTTTGTCGTCTGCTTTAACTAACTACGATCTGTAGTCAATACAACTGTATTATCTACTTTGATTGTCTATCATATATTGTCAGTACAACTGTTTGTCGTCTGCTTTGATTCAATTTATGTCTATTATCAGTTAACTATGTCCTCTACTTTAACTCACTCTCGTGTATTGTCAGTTTGGCTTTTTCTTGTCTGCTTTGACTAAGTATTGTCTTGTGTCAGTATAACTGTTTGCCATCTGTTTTCACTCTCTGTCATCTATTGTCATTACAACTGTTTGTCGTTTGCTTTGATTTGCTCGCATCTTTTGTCAGTAAACTGTATGTCGTCTATTTTAACTCACTCTCATCTATTGTCAGCACAACTTTTTCTTGTCTTCTTTGACTGGCTATTGTCTATTTTCTGTATAAATTATCACATATCTTTTTGTAAGGCGAAGGACGAAATAGAATCCACATTCCCCCTTCGTAAAGCAGTTGTTGATAATATTTTAGTAATTATATTTATTAAAAGAAACGATGTATATGAATATAATCCCTGAGATAAAGGTTGCATTTTTTTAAAAACAGTTTTTTAATTTGTGTTTATGTGGGGAGAGGGATATTTACTTGTATATCAATACTGAGATCAATACCTTAATATAACCTATTACTGCAGAAGCCTATGGTGTCAGATTGTTGGTGTGCTTGCGAAAACTAATTTGACATGTTTACACTTTAAATATCTAAAAAGTTAGCCATTTAAAATAAAAGTTACTTAAAACTAAAAAGGTAGATTATAACAATCAAATTAATATAATATATTAATTTAAGAAAAATGGTGGTTTTTGTTTGTTTGATTAACGATCCCCCAGCACAAAAAGTAAACATCGAATATTGGGGGTCATATAGTGGTTAAACATATCTGACTAAAAAAGAAAAAATGACAGAAACTCAAAATCATCGGACGATGCAACTTTAATCCACCACTCCCTATAAGTATACTAAATGGAATGCTCATCCCAGAAATGGCGGTGTTTTGCTTGCAGGGCCAGCATGCAAGTATCAGCGTGGAGAGTGGACCGCCTGCGACATCAATACCAACGAGAAAAACCGGGCTCTGACTCTGAAGCGTGGGGACCCAGTCAAGTGCGAGAATACAAAACTGGAAATTAAGCCCTGCAACGGAGCTGCAGGTGGGAAGCATTGAATGTTCAAAATGACATGTGCGCTTTTAAGTCTGTAAGCAATGCGTGTCCTAATGTCGCTTCGCAAAGTCTGCCTGCCTTGCACAGTATAATTGAAGAGCGCAATTTTTGCACATTCGTCTCAATGGAAAGGGGGAGTGATTTCGAATGGGGTTGAAGACGAAGGCTGAGGCCCATTAATGAGCACTCCATCCACCCACGAGGACTTTTTGTGATGCTTAAAGATTTGTAAAAGTGCGTCTTGCGCATATACAGAGCTATTTTGCCATTCACTATGTGGCTCTATTCCGGTTATTTCATATGGTACTAGTATCATTCAGCCAAACAGAAGGCACCACTACAAGTATAAGGACATGTGCAATAAATATTGGAAGTGAGAGGACAAACAGGCAGTAAATGGGTTTTGGGTTTGTTTTTTTCTTTAGTAAATGATATTTTATTCAGTTTTGTTGTTGTTGTTTTTTCTTGAAGATGTGTACTGCCTACCATGGATAAGTCTGAATAGACTTGTTTTCACCATTAGACAGTTTAGCGATAGAAAGTCTGAGCCTACACTTTTAGCAAGCCAAGGGCTTTTTAACCTCCCACACCACATAGACATGGTATGAGAGCAACTGGCATTTGATGACACTGTAAGTTATACACAGCGGTGGAAATCCAAATTGTCAGAGGTGGAGGGCATGGAGAATCAAACCACTGACCTTCAGATTAGGTGTCTGACCTAGAAAAATGTCAGAGATTCTGACCACTCTGCCACAGAGAAAACCACAGTGAATAAAGTAGGTGATTTTGTTCAGCGCCATGATACTTGTCTTCTGGCCATCACAGTAATTTGCATAATTATATTTAATATAATCTAAGATATGGTTGATTCTACAGTGTAAAAAAGAATACCAATCAACTAGGGACCAGCTTAGTTGACTTAGTATTAACCAAATAATAGTATGTATGTACTAACTGTCGTCAACTATCATTGCCGTGACAGCAGACAACATTTAGCGGTCCCAAATGACAAATTCACCATTTATAGGCGCAGCGTTTTATAGCATTTATATCTAATAATAAAACCATCACAGTTTAATGGCTGATAAATATAACCTAGTAGTTGGTTGGTTGGTTGTTGGAGTTTTACGTCCTGGCAACATCTAAGGTCATATCAGGATGGGTACCAACTTGTGACAGTTCACACGCATAGATACTTTATAGTGCTGCCCCACTGGGGGACAAGGCCGCCAGCTCCATGACCTGATATCCCACTGAGTCACATTATCCTGACACTGAACCAACCAGTCCTTGCCCTATCCTAATAATGCCAAACGGCTAGGTAGGAAGCAACAAGTATAAATTTGAATGTCATTGGTTTGACTCGACCAGGGTTCAAACCCGAGAGTTCGAATCCCACAAACTCATGCCATGTATCACTGTCGACAGGTGGAGTGTTAAGGAGGTAGTTTGTTCCTGTTAGCTGATAACCATTTCACTGCGAACCTGTTCGAACCTGTGAGTCCGAATCCCACAAACACACGGGTTCACACCCTGGTCGAGTCAAACCAATGACTTAGTAGTCCTACTTAAGTGCAGATTGGATTCAGTAGGTGGAAATCCAAACCTGACACCAACAGGCCACATTAATCACTGCTTCGCCGATAACCCAATTAATGTAATTATGGCTTATATTGTCCTTTAATTAATAAGTTTGAAAAAACAAGCTTAGCTGTCAGTTGAAAGGAGAAGGCGCGGTGGTGGAAGGGGGGGGTGGGGGATCAGTACCCTCTCTCACCTGCGCCACAATTAATTATTTCTCCGTGCATTTTTTCTTCACAAGCGCCCTTAATATGGGCGTTCCGAGTTCCGCTGGTCCCTCAGGAAGGACTGAAACTGTGATCCCCAGCACACCAGGTCACAGCTTCAGCTTACACAGCGGAAGTTGGGGTTGATGCACCCTTCCAGCCTTTATGTATTTGTAATTGTAATTATGAGACATACAATTCTAGGGGGATCAGTGTAGCGATGTATATTTATTTACCTTCTCGGCTGAAATGCCACATACACAAGTATGTATAGGTAAGGTTGCTGCTACATCAGGGACCCTAGATAAGCTGTGGGAAAACCACCACAGTCTCATGTGGAGGGGTCGGCGGGACCAAGTGGTCCTTAGCCGCTGCCGTATTGGCCACTCGTGGCTAACACATGTTTTCCTGCTCAAGGAGGAACCTCCCCCTGAATGTATTGGATGTCAGTCCCCACTGACAGTCAAGCACATTTGCCTAAACTGTGTTGATTTTATGGCACTGCGCCAACAATTTTACACTGCAAACATCATGCGTGACCTTTTTACTAAAGTAAAACAAGAAGACATTTTAGCCTTTTTGAGGGCAGCTGGTCTGTACCACCTCATATAGTTCATTAAAACAATTTTTATTAATTAATTCTTTCATCTATTTTATTTAATTGTATGATTTTGAGCTTTTAAAAATTCATAAGTGTCTGTTGACACATAACTGATTGTATGCATTTACATTATATGTAAAGGCGATGGTTAAAATAAATAACACACAATTCTCGCCGTGAATATGGCCTATGCTGCCGACACGGCGTAAAGAAACCACCAATCAATCAATCAAACCCTAGATAAGTTAATGGTTAGGACATATCGCTCTGGAATGGCAGAAATGTAGGGTTGAGTGCCGCTCGAGGCGCGTTGTTTCCTCTCCTCTCTCCGAGGTTTGCACCTTTTAACAACCAACCTTCACCTCCTTGCTAAGCTAATAATAACTTAGATAACCTGAACCACCAGGTGGCAGCACCATACAGTGTACAGTCTCACTATGACTGACTAATACTACTACCTGGCCCGAGAACCAAACTACTGGACCATTTTAAACTGCATAGATGAATAAATGAGATCAGGGGAATAGTTGAACCACATATTTATACTTGGTTGCTCCACTATTTTAAATGCTTAGCTTTGAAGAGGTTTGAAGTGGAAACACATAATTAATTTCGACATGCACTTCACAACACTGGACATTGGCTTTATACAAATTGTAGAGACTTTGTTTTCTAGTTTTTTAAGTATAGCAGATTAGGACAGAATTCATGTGTACACATCAATCATACCCAACTTTAGCTCAATGTTCATATATATTACAACATATAATTACTATCTCAGATGTCAGATTTCAAACTATCCTGTATGTAAGTATTGAAATGGATAATATTGTCATTTCAGCTGACATTACTAGCTGATGAGGGCAATAACAGACTACATATCTACATATATCGTAGACTATATTGTCACATGGTCGGAAGACTAGTGCTACAGTGCTGACAAAATACTTTTTTTTCAATTAATAAAGAATATCTGCAACGAAATCGAAAAACGAGTGGGGAAAAACACAAAACTGTATCTGTAGAGTGCAACCTTACCATGGGGAATTTTAGGAGTTCCGGTCGAGTCAAACCAATGACGTACACAATTGATACTTACTGCTACCTAGCCTGGCACTCAGCATTAATAGGATAGGGCAAGGACTGGTTAGCCCAGTATCAGGATAATGTAACTGAGTGGCAAAACAGGTCATGGTACTGGTGGCCTGGTCTCCCAGTGGGGCAGCACTATACAGTTGGCATAAGTGTGCACTGCCACAAGTCGGTTCCCATCTTCATATGACCTTAGATGTTACCAGAATGTAAAACCCCAACAAGCACAACAAACCACTGCACGCCCATGATGGCTTTACAGTGCTGCCCCTATGGAATACCGTGCTGCCAGCACCATTATTCCACATCCGCACTCAAGTTGTATTATCTTCTGGCAGTATCCTGCTATTCAGTCCCTGCTCTATCCTACTAATGCTGAGCATCAGGCAAGGTAGTGACAGGTATCAATACTAGTCTAAGGCTTTCACCGGGGATTGACCCTACGACCTTCCATTTGATTAAAGGATAGTGATATTCGCTGAATTTGCAGGAGGGGTGTGGGGAGGGCTGGATATTGGGGATGGATCAGTTTTGCATAATTCCATTCAAGTGAAAAGGAGACACATTATATGGTGAGTCGATGCTTCTCTCATTAAGTGCCCTTTTGTTGTTACACTCGTTGATTAAAGAGGGGAAATTTCATTTTCCAATCACGGTCTTCCCCATTCCACAGTCCCAGTGCCCCGTTCTAGTAATGGCCAAGCACCAGGCTCAGTATCGACAAGTATAAATTTGTAAGTTGTTGAATCCCAATGACCTGTCATATGGGAAGTGGGCGCTCAACTCATTTGGTCATCCTATCTGTTTCAGTTAGACTTCACCCCCCCCCCCCCGCCCCCAACTCTGCCCCACCCCCGCCCCCCACACCTGGGCTGGGCACACATGTATAGCAGTTACCCGAGGGTGCATAAGATCTCCATGGTAACAAGCTGATTCTGACTTCTTCGGATTCTCTTCCTATATATAACCCCCCCCCCCCCTATACCCACCCACACAAATACACACACAAAAACTATGGCATCTCAGCGGTGTTAGTTGGTTGGATGCTGGAGTTTTACATCCTGTGACAGTGCACACTCATGGCAACTTTATAGTGCTGCCCCACTGGGAAAGGTAAAACCTCTCTAAATCGACCGACCTTGGGACCGACTTTAAATGGTCCATTTAGGGAGGTGGTCGGTTTAGGGAGTTGGAATATGGTTACATTGGTATTGCTGGGACCCAGAAATAGTGATCGATATAGGGGAGTGGTCGATCTGTGGAGGTGGTCGGTTAGAGAGCTTTTACTGTATATATATATGTTTATATATTTATTTATTCTCGTTCTGATATGACCTTAGATGTTGCCAGCACGTAAAACTTTCAACAACCAATTATATATATATATATATATATATATATATATATATAGTGTCATATTCTTTATATATGCATGGTTGGTGCTATATATATATATATATAAAGCTTTATATATATATATCTATATATATATACATATATATATAAATAAAGGACCAACCATCGTTATTTTCTCAACTGCTGTTTTTATTTTTATTTTAGCATTTTTTAAATTTCGATGACTAGTTTCAAAGGACATTCTGGCGGTAATCTGTTAGTAAGATTGATGATTGGTAATCCCCACGGTGGCACCTCCAGCAGGAGGCATAATGACGTCATGCAGGGGATGTAATTATGTGCCTGTGGTCGGTGCTAAATGCCAGCGCTGAGCACTGAGTGATGAAAGGTCGGCCTAATTTAGAACCAGCAATCAGCAGCCAGCATCAGGGCTGGGTGTTAACAGATCCCTAACCAAGGCCCCCAAAATAAATTAATTGTTGCGGAGCTCAAATAAAAAACAGTCCAGTTATACATAAACACATCTTTTTTCTTACCTTAGTACCAAAGGAAGAGAAACGAAATATAATATATTATTTTCATTTAATATTTATTATTATTCTTTTTATTTTTGTTATTTTCTATGTATATATTATGGTTGTTATTATCATCGCCATCGCCATCATCATCACCGTCCTCCTCCTCATCCTCGCCATTATCATAATAATAATTATAATAATTATTATCATTACCTCCATATTTGCAGGTACGCAACCGCGTACCACCTGAGATTACAAATATCAATATATAGATATTCTCCCTACTGGGAGACAGAACCGCCAGCACCATGACCTGGTATCCCACTCAGCCACATTATCCTGACACTGAGCCACCCAGTCCTTTCCCTATCCTAATAATGCCGAGCACCTGGCTAGGAAGCGACGAGTATACATTTTTAAGTCATTGGTTTGACTCGACCAGGGTTCGAGCCCGAGAATTCGAATCCCATGAACTCATGCCATGTATCACTGTCAACAGATGGAGTCTTAAGGAGGTACTTTATTCTTGTTAGCTGATAACCAAAAACCTGCCAAGGTGATACTTGTCACTAGTTCGTTGCCCTTAAGTTATAGTGTACCGAGTTGGTTTTATAGCGATATAGCGAATGGTAAACAGGAAGTGTGAACACTTATTTGTCTCTCTTCTTTTTTTTTTGGGTACATTAGTTGTCCCAAGCAGGGGAAATCCCAGTCACAGACGACTGGTCTTCCCCACTCCACTGCTGGTCGATAGAAAGCCCGAGCCTACACTTTTACCAACCCAAGGGATTTTTAACCTCCCACACCACATAGACATGGTATGAGAGCAACCGGCCTTTGATGACGCTATAAGTTATACACAGCGGCGGAAATCCAAATTGGCAGAGGCAGGGGCACAGGGAATCGAACCGCAAACCCTCAGATTAGGAGTCTGACCTAGAAAAAAGTCAGACACTCTAACCACTCTGCCACAGAGAATGTAATAAAACTTTTATAGCCTTTTAAGTTTTATTCCATCGAGATTTATTCCATTGACGTTTTATTCCATCGGCGTACCAGTTGAAAATCGCAAGCTAGGCCCCTCATTATTATCACAGTCACTATCAATGTATCATCACCATTATTATTATCATTACCATTATTATTATTATTATTTTAAAACATTTTAATAAACGTTTTCCTTCTTTTAATGTTATTGTTCTGTAGTAAGGAACAATAAGAGTATAATAACTACTCCTCGAGCTGCATTTCATTTGTGGGGTTTTAGGTCCTAGCAACACTAACCATATTAGGAGAGAGAACGAGAGAGAGAAAGAGACGGGGGGAGAGAGGGAGAGAGAGAGAGAGAGGGAGAGAGGAAGTGAGAGGAAAAGATGCTAAAACAAACCCTTTTTGTACCAAATTTAAATACCTTTCAAAATTCAAAATGAGATGGTGTAAAAGAACAAGCGGTCTTTGTGATCTGATAAGCAGTGCCTGTCATGGTGAGACCTACAGGTACAGCTTATTTGCAGAGTCAGTTGCTGACACAGAGATGTATGCTGTTGTGCAGAGTCAGTTTTGCAGCTTACCAGGGATGAAAGATCTCCGCGTTTTAGCGGATTTCAGCTATTTTTTATATTTACCAATTAATGTTAAACAAAATGCTAAGGAATCAGGATGCATATGACAAAATTGGTTGGTTCGAATCCCATTCTGATATGTCCTGAGATGTTACTAGAACCCAAACATGAACGAGTTCTGTATGGACGATAATACAGGCACAACAAGGATAGTTGAAATCTGACTTCCAGCATTTTTTCGCAATTTCCTGACAGTGATAATCCTATGGGGGGAAATCCGCGTTTTAGCGGAAATTCGCCGTCGGTCATCCGATCGATCCTGCTCAGTGGACTCATTTGCAGTTTAAGCTATTTTCCATTCCAACCAGTGGTTCACAACTGATTCATCAAAGGCTGTTGTATGTGCTGTCCTGTCTGTAGGAAAGTGCATATATAAAAAAAACCTTGTTGCTTATCGGAAAGAGTAGCCTATGTGGTGGCAGCAGGTTTCCTCCAAAGAAATATGACAGAATGACCATATATTTGACATCCAATAGCCGATGATAAAAAACATTTTGCTCTACAGGCGGCGTTAAATAAAACAAGCTTCACTTTTTTTTTGCTTTCTGCATTTTTTGCCAGAGACCACTTTCATCGCTGCACTGTTTTCATCTGACTATGCAGCTTTAACAGAAAGCTTCTCCGCAGTTCTTTTCCATGTTTCCTCTCCCATGCTTAACTAATTAAGAGGCTCTTCCGCAGTTCCATTCAACACTTCCTCTCCCACCGTCAACTAATTCACACGCCCCCTGCCCGGTTCTATTCCATGTTTTCTCTCCCGCCCCTTCCTCCGGCCATCCCAGCCACGGCTAGCGGCTGTAAGTATGGCCGAGTCAGCAACTCGACATGGTCCAAGTGTATGAATGGCCAGATGACGATGAGGCTTGGCCTCAAGAATGGACACCCCGCCTCGTGCCAGGCGACCTCAGTTAAGACGAGGGCGTGTCGCTCCCGTACACGTCGTCAAGGTATCCGCCATTTTGATTGCTTTCTCATCATCGTCTTCTTATCCTTCTTCTTTTTCTTCTTCTTCTTCATATCACCAGGCTACAGGACTCACCGGACTGCTGTCCATCCTCCCCAACCCTCCTCCACCACCTCACCTCCCGCCCACAATCACTGCTCACACACACACACATATATAAATGCCCTCTTCACACTGCAGCTATGCGCTGTTTCATTCAGACCCCAGGCACTACTTACTGGTGCTCAACTCCGCTTCTCTCAGAATAGCAGCGTAATTGAAGAATGTGATTTTACATACGCGTAGCCAGACATAATAGTCTGAGTGGGTAAATGGAATGCTTTCAAATGGGCCGAAGCCTTTTTGATTCTCAAGCCAAAGTTGAAAGCGAAAGCCCATTTGAAGTCACTCCACCCACCAACAAAGGACTATTATGTTGCCTGCTGGTATTTAAAATCGTGTCTATCACTTGTTATTGCACATGTAGGCCTACTCAGTTATTCTATTATTCACTATATTCTATTTTGGAATTCTATTCTAGTGACTTTATATAGTAATATTGCCATTTGACTGTATTTGAATTATATTCTCGTGACTTGATATAGTACTAGTGTCATTTGACTGTATTGGAACTGTATTCTATTGAATTCATATTAATACTGCCGTCTATATTAGAATGATGAACTATATTCTAATGACTTTATATAATACTGTTGTCATTTGACTGTATTTGGACTATAGTCTAGTGACTTTATCAAATACTAGTGTTATTTGATTGTATTCAAACTGTATTCTAGTGAATTTATATAATACAAATGTCATTTGACTGTTTTGAAACTATATGCTAGTGACTTTATACAGTACTTGTGTCATTTGACTGTGTTGGAATTGTATTCAAGTGACTTTATATAATACTAGTGTCATTTGACTGTATTGCAACTATAAGCTAGCGGATTTAAATAGTACTTTTGTCATTTGATTGCATTGGAACTATATTCTAGTGACTTTATATTATGGTACTGTGATTTGACTGTACTGGAATTATATTCCCGTGACTTCATATAATACTTTTGTCAATTGACTGTAGTGAACCTATATTCTAGTCACTTTATATAATACTACTATCATTTGACTGTATTCGAACTATATTCTAGTGACTTTATATACTACTAGTGTCATTTGACTATTACAATTATATGCCAGTCATGTGATGTAGTACCAGTGCCATTTGACTGCATCTGAACCCATTTTCTAGTGACTATATAGTATAACTGCAAGTGCCAGTTGAAAACCTTGTATCAAAGTAATACATGTGCAATAAACTGCAATATAAACAGTGTATAAACCTTGTATCAATCATACCACAAGCTTTAAAGAGATATACTCAAATTGCCAACAACATATTTATGACACACTACATGAGAAATTTCGAAATCCAATCAATGACCTTAATTTTATTTTCAAAACCAAATTTAATACGTCTTTAATTGTCATCAAACTGGACCTTTTCATTTCTATTGCTTAGAATTGTGGCTAAGATTATTTACCAAATTTAAATATATGATTAAAATAATTATATTAACCAATGAAAATTAAACAAATATGGTGCGGAAAGGGCATATGATTTATGCTAATCGCAATAAACTGAATGTTCTGCAGCGAACTGTCCTTACATAATTAACTGTTTCTCTAAGACCTATAATTAACTTATTTTATAGCAATATAACCTCAATTTAATGAATGCTACATTTTCCCCTAATTTGACTTTACTTCAGAGTGATGTCCTGTATTTATGTTGACCTTCATGTTGACCTTCACGTTGACCTTTATGTTTACCTTCATGTTGGTTTCTCTGCTTGCCACTAGGGTTTACCACCATGCTGGACACCACGTTGACCTTCATGTTGATCTTCATGTTGACCTTCATGTTGGTTGCTCTGCTTGCCACCAGGGGTTGCAACCATGCTGGCCACCATATTGACCACCATGTTGGCAACTAAGTATGGGAAAATCCAGTGTCGGTTCGCCCTAGGTTTGCTGGCGCCCTGGGCAAGCTGAACTTTGGCGCTCTTACAAGTATAATTATTTTGGATTTTGAATTTCTAGAAATTATATTTGGCGCCCCCCCCTCCCCCACGAGGCACAACGTTTGGTGCCCCGGGCTACTGCCCGAGTTTCCGTTACCTTCAGCCGGTCCTGGGCAAATCCATGTTGGCCACCTTGTCCGTCTTGTCAAAGGCCCTATAATACTAAGACGGCTCACTCAGCCTGTACTGTGTAATAAAAATGATCAAACCCACCACTTGGTGTGCTGGCTGTTCTCTTGGTTAAACAGCTACTATATTATATGTATAAATGTATATATGAATGTGAAAGATGTGTGATGATGGCAATGATGATGATGGTGCTGATGATGATGTGTGTTTGTTCATAGCAATTTCATATTGATGCGTATTCATTCTTACCTGTCTCATGTATAATATAATTGTATGTGTTTAGATGTGAAACAGCAACCAGCAGCTGGGTTGATCAAACCCACCACAAGGTGGCACTGCAAAATTTACATTACCATGGGAGAGATAAGGAGTGAGCCGTCTTAGTATTATAGGGTCTTTGGTGTTGTGTAACCACCACCTACCGGTGTGTAATATATGGCTGTGCTGTAGGTGTATAATCTGTTAATTTGATTCCTACTTAGGATCGACACCTTCTTGCCTGCATAAAGCTGCATCTGTATGCATCCATGTGTCTTCTGAATTGTGTGTTTCATTTTTGGATGAACCTTAACTCAGCAAACCTAGGACTCTGATCCCAAATGGCCTATGTCACACACTCATGTGAGACAGAGGTGCCAAGTATATGTGAGTGGGAGATCTCCCTAATATACAAATTGTTGGCTGGCTTGTTGTTGGAGTTTTACTTCCTAGCAACATCTAAGTTCATAGGACAGGTACCGACTTGTGACAGTGCGCACTCATGGCGACTTTATAGAGCTGCCCCACTGGGAGACCAGGCCACCAGCATCATGACTTGATATCCCTTTCAGTCACATTATCATGTCACTGAGCCAACCAGTCCTTGCCCTATCCTAATAATGCCGAACGCCTGGCTAGGATGTGACAAGTATGACATGTTAAGTCATTGGTTTGACTTGACCAGGGTTCGAACCTGTGGGTTCAAATCCCATGCTCTACCAAAGCGGGAGACGGATGCTCAACTCATTCGGCCAACCCGTCTGGTCATAGATATACAAATTGTAAATAGGGAGAAATAGTGTGGCTGAAGGCGAGAAGGTACCGGAGAGGGTCCAGAAAATTGTGGGCGGGGGGGGGGGGGGTGAAGCGATGCAAAATTATATATTTTATTTTAAATGAGTAAAAAATAAAAATAAAATAAAAACAAGCTAAAATGATTCATTGGTGGGAGATTTATAATGAAAAGCGAGAAATCTGGAGATTGAGGTTATTTGGAGACTTGGCACCTCTGCTCACTCACTCACTCACTCACTCACAGCCCATCCCCGGGTGAAGGTACACTTTCCTTTTGCCGATAGATCTGCTCACCCCGAGTGACTTATCTGTCAAACTTCTACCCAAGCACAGGTCACTACAGTCTGACACCACTACACCGCGCTGTGGGCAGATGCACAAACCTCTTGACACAGACCCAGAAGAGAAATCCATCTCACAGAGACCCTTCATAAAACAATCACACCCAAACTCCAACGTCACTGGCCTTGTCCCGTGCATGGATGTAGTTGGGTCGTTCTCTGAAGCTGGGTACAACTTTTGTGGCATGGAACCAAAAACTGAATACATCCAAGATAATAGCGGAAAACGCTCCAAATAATATCAGAATCCATATTTATATGAAGCTTAACATGCTGTGTATGTGTCAGAGTTGAAAAAAAGAAGCTATTTCGCGTATTGATTTTGATCTTATAAGGAATAACCATAGGAAAATATGTCCTATGTAACATTAAAATTAAACACTGGTCCATAACGTTATTTCTTAACATAGACAACACATTCAAACTAGATTTCTTTGATTACTGGTAAGCAAGGAAAATGATAAAAGGTTAAAACAAAGTAGAAAATAAAACAGTTTTGTGTTAATTTTAGTGTAAATGTGTAAAATTTCACATTTTCACTTTAGCACAAAGTCAGATAAACATACTTTTGATATGTTTTGTGGGATAGATTAAATACATGTAGAATTACTAACATACTTAATAACAAAAGGCAACAATAATTATTTTACTTGCTATTAAAAAAAAGGAAAGAATTGATTATGTCCAACGTAAGATGGAAACCAAGTATGTGGTACCCAGTTTCAGAGACCGACCCAGTTATTATTTGATAACTATTTGATCTTATTACTTTATTAATATTATATTAGCATGTCTTTAAAGCGTTACTAATGCCAGATTATCCCTATAGCAGGCCACATGTATTAGTTAATCCACTGGTATTAATTGTTCATATCTTTTTCTTTTAACATTTTTATGAAATTTAATTTGTTGTTTCATGTGCGATTCATTGCTTCTAAGATGTCACATGAGGCTTCGCCCTACTTTCTGTTGTAGTTGAAGCAAAGTGTCGCTATGTGCGTGGGGAATGGGGGGCGTGTGACCCCAAAACGAACCGGCGTACAAGAACCAACACGCTGAAGCGTCAGACTGGCCAGTGCAAAGTCGCTCAATTAGAGGTCAAGCAGTGCCAGAAGGGTAAGCAACTGTAGATATATGATTCATGGAACATCTCGAACCATTACACTGGGTATTAGCCATCAAGGAATGTCCGCAAGGCATACTGTAAACATCCACAGCTCTTCCTCAGAAATGTGACTTCGACACAAACAATATATATTATATACATGGATAGTGCTAATCCCATTATCGCATGTAATAAGCTCTGGAGTCCCTTCCCCCCCCCCCCCCCCCAGCTCACGGGGTGGTGGGTGGGGGTCCGGCTCCTCCTCGCCGGTGTGGCGGTTTCAGCCGTGTACCGTGTTCAGCCGTGTACATAGGCTCAAACTCAAGGCATTGTCAATGGTCGTGAGCAATCTTCATACAGAAAATTTAGAAACAGTGAAATATCTCTAAAACCACACCACCTATTAACAAATCGGTTGGTACACATATAGAAAACATCTTTACCAAAAAGATTATATTACATTTATAAGGTTAGTGTTCTTGATTTCTATTAATTTTGAATAAAACTAATGTTGTGCACTGCGCGTACCATCAAGCTCAGGCCATTGTCAATGGTGGTGAGCAATCTTCATACAGAAAATCCAGGAAAAGTGAAATATCTCTAAAACCACACCACCTAGAAACAAATCGCTTGGTACACATATAGAAAACATCTTTACCAAAAACATTATATTAAATTTATAAGGTTAGTGACTCACGACCATTGACAATGCCTTGAGTTTGAGTCTATGCTCACGGCTGAAAACGCCACACCGGCCCCCTGCGCGGGGTGCTACACGCCACTCGCTCGGAAGTTTTTTGGTTGTGGCGGATGTGCCTTCAGCCTTACTCACCTTCCGGGAAGCAACATCAGCGGATACACTTTGCCCAACTACCGACCCGGTCTCATGTTCAGGCCTTCCGGACCCCTCGTGGTTCCGGTTGTACTCCACTGGAGTATTCAAACTATTCGGCGGTGTTTAAACGCCTCTGGCGCATCTCGGTCCACGATCCCGCCAATACTATGCATATAATATATAATATGTATTATATACATTATAGATATTATATATATTATATAATAGATATATAACATTATATATATTATCTATTATATATAGTATATATTATATTATTATAATTTATATATATATTATATATTATATTATTATAATTTATATATATATATATGATATACTATATATCATATACAATTATATATTATACAGGTTATATATATTCATTTGTTATTCATTATAATTTATTCCTATTTCTGTTTTCATATGGAATGTTGTAAAATATGGTTAATATCACATTGGAAATATTAGTTCTCACCCAGTTACCAAAGTTAGTCAATGTTAGCCTGATGGTGGAGTCTCCGACTTGGCCTGAGCATACAGCTCAAGCACTCTAATATAATCTAATCTAATGTTGAGCCTCACCCATTCTTCTTCCCGTGATCCCCCTGTGAATACAGGTGTGGTAGAAATCCTAATACAAACTTATAGCTTAAGAAGGCCGTGGTAATATAGAAGCAGTTAACTAATCTAAAATATTTTGAATGGTCTTCACAGTCCAGTGTTATTATACCTGATGACCTACCTACCCGACATATCATGCTGATGATATCAGACTGAGCCTAGTTCAATATCATAAATGGCTTGAATGAACACGCCAATAGAGAGTCTGCTTGCCTCTGATACCGGGATCTGTATCTCAGTAGTCGGGGTCCTCAGGCCTTAAATCCTATATCTGATAATAACTACTTAATATGAATTTAGCCATGTCCTTAGCTTACTATTTAACTTCATATTGGAAATTAATGATATTATTCATATTATTTTCACAAACTATAGCAATAGAGAACAAAAAGCTGAAGATGTCCATGCTTTTAATTTCAATTGCTGTTGATATTAGTTGATTAAAGTTGCATAGTCCGATGGGTTTTTTTTTTTTTAGATTTTCTGAGATAAATATATTAGGTTGATCGTTATAATGTACCTTACTTTAGCTTGAAGTAACTTTTATTTTAAGTGGGTAACTTTTGAGATATTTGAAGGGCAACCATACTAAATTAATTTAGGCAGACTTGCCAAAACTCTGACACCATAGCCCTCGGCAGTAACAGGTTCTATTCAATTGCCTCACTATTCCCATCTGTGTGGCGACACATGTTTAATAAGTGCAGTCATATCGAAGGTACATATGTAGAATCCAATTTAGATAATTATTTTGGTTTAGAAAATTTTATGTTGTCATCGGACTATGCAGCTTTAAGAAGGAGAAATTTCAATAGCAGACAATTGATCTTCGTCATTCCACTGTTCCTTGCCTTATCCTAGTAATGCAGAGTGCCAGGGTAGGTAACAGCAAGTATACATTTTTGAGTAATTGATTTGACTCAGCCAGTGTTTGAACACCCACAGGTTTGAATCCCACCACCTGTGACACTGGAAGCAAGCGCTGTTTATAAACATTATGTATGCGCGTGCAGCTTGGCTGCAGAGCGAAGGCACACTGCCATTGAGTTTGCTGGTACGCGCAGTGCAAAACGTTTATTTTATTGAAACTTAATAGAAATGCAGAACCATAACCATATAAATTTAATATAATCTGTTCATTGAATATGTTTTCTATATGTGTTCGAATCAGTTTGTTTCTAGTTGGTGTGGTTTTAGAGATATTTAACTTTTTCTGTGTGAAGATTGCTCATAGCCATTGAGTTGGGAGTGTAACAGTGTGTCGTCCTGCAGCCAAGCAGCGTGCGCACTGACCTAAATACCCATGCTGACGTCATATGAAATAGGTCTATTTGGCCATCCTCTCTGCGCTCAATACTGAACCTAAGTAAAGGTTTCCAACATTACCTTCTTGTCGCCGTCTCTGTGAGTTCTGCTGTCCAGTTAGGGCTGGCTGAAGGTACTGACAACTCGCGGTAGGCGCCTGTGACGCCATGTGCTAGGGGGGCACCAAATATAATTTCTAGAAAGAATTATACTTGTAAGGGCACTGAAGTTCAGCTTGCCTAGGGCACCAGCAACCCTAGGGTCAACTATGGCCGCATTCGATTATGACGCTCCGGAAGATTCGGGTCACCCGAGTCGTCAGGATTTCAAATAGAACACCCCGAAGTGAACTTAAAAATACATGGGCCGTGTGGAAAGCGACCCAACCCCAGTGCCCCACGTGCTAGGAGCATTTGTGCTGGTACCTGTGTGTGTCATGTACTGCAAAGGTTCTTGTTTTTTAAATGTAAAAGACCATCCAGATTAAAATGGACATACAACTAAATTATGCTATTATAAAATACTTTAAATCCTATTTTGCTGTAGTTATATTGGTTTAAAAAAAAATAATGTTTTGGATTATAGGCCCTGTCACACTACGACATATGGCGGCAGCGTATGCGTAACATGGCCAAATAATTTGAAAATCATAATAGGTCGGGCAACCTTTTCGCACTGTGGGAGGTCCGGGCGACGTATGAAGCGTACGCGTAGCCTATGCCTAACCTATCCCTAACCTATGATGGCGTATGCAAAGCGTATGATGACCTATACGCGGTGTACAAGGATGTTTGTTGACGGTTACAGGTGACAGGTCTAGTGTATGAGTAACCTACGCCGACGTATGGCCACCGTATGCGTAACCTATGCCGGCATACGTCTAGCGTATGCCCAGCATATGAGAACCGTATGAGCCAAATGCCAGCATAGGTTTAACATTTTGAACATGCACAACATACGCCGACCTATGACGACCTATGAAAAGCATATACAACGTATGTCCTACCTATGCGTAGCCTATGATGGCGTATGCCGACGTGTTGGTCGAAAAGCGCATACGTCGGCATATGCTAATGCTATACGTCGTAGTGTGACAGCCCCTTTACCCGTATGCTAGGCGATCGGTACATACGCCAGAGATATGCGGAGGGCGCCGGCTCAACGTATGGCTAACCTATGCTAACCTATGCCAACCTACCCCTAACATATGCCTAACATACATTGACGTACGACGAGCGTATGAGAAACGTATGAGCCATACGCCATCATAGGTTAAAAATTTTGAACATGCACAACACAATTTTTTGGCCGCTCGACCTACGTCGACCTATGTCGACCTATGAAAAGTGTATACGATGTATGCCCAACCTATGCATAACCTATGATGGCCTATGCCGATGTGTTGGTCGAAAAGCACATACATCGGCATATGCTAACTCCATAGGTTGTAGTGTGACAGCCCCTTAAGCGACAACTTTTTCCACCCGAGCATGTTCATTAATACAACAACCGGAGGTTGTAGGCGTAGGGCCTGAGCATGCGCCAAAAAGTGCTTCGGATGACCCGAGTTGTTTAATCGATTGTGGGTTTGAATCCTGGTTGAGTCAAACCAATGACTTACACATGTATACTTGTTGCTTCCTAGCTTGGCGCTCGGCATTATTAGGATAGGGCAAGGACTGGTTGGCTCAGTGTCAGGATAATGTGACTGAGTGGGATATCAGGTCATGGTGCTGGTGGCCTGGTTTCCCAGTGGGGCAGCACTATAAAGTCGCCATGAGTGCGCACTGTAACAATATAAGCTGATATATGCTTAGATGGTGCTAGGATGTAAAACAAGAAACAAACACAATTTAATCGATTACAAGCTATTTGTACAGCATGTGATGATCTGTTCCCTCCATGCAGCCTGCCGCTATGTGAAGGCCGAGTGGGGAAAGTGCGACTTGGAAGGCATGCAGAAGCGCATTGACACACTCAAACCCAACGTCCCTGCATCTGCAAAGTGCGACCGTACCCGCAAGGTTGAGAGACGCTGTCGCGACAAAGAGGGCAAACCCCGTGAGTATTAAATTAACTAACTACCGCAGCCACAAGTCAGTCTGCCCCCCTGAAGGCACAGCTGCAGTTCTATTCTGTTAGCTACAGGTTGTTGTTTTTCTCAGTAAAATAACAAATAAATTCAAGCTTCTCATTCCTTAGTTTTTCAAATTCAGATATTTATAAGAATTACACACACAAAGTAATTATTATTTCCCACTCAAAGGTATGTGTGTTTATATTAATATACAGTAAAACTTCTCTAATAGCGAATGGTAGACAGGAAGTGTGAACAGTCTAACCGACCACCTCCACAGATCGACCACTACCCTATAGCGATCGTTTTATTTGGGTCCCAACAATACCACTGTAAGGATATTCTAACTTCCTAAGCCCACTACCTCCCTAAATGGACCACTTAAACTTAAAGTCGATCCCATGATCGGTCGATTTAGAGAGGTTTTACATATGCATACTATAAATATACATATGTACATATATATATATATATGCATATCTGTACATATATATATATATATATATATATATATTATATAGATATAGATATATCATCATCATCAAACTGTCAGTCGTGATGCGACAAAGACTGCTTTCATTATTTGACTGTCGCTCTCCATTTACCTCTCTGCTGTGAGAGTGATGTCCATGAGTCGGTCTTAATGTCTCTCAGCTTCAAGTTTCTCTTGATGGTATTCTAGAACCGGAGACGAGTGCGCCCTTTCTTTCGTTTGTCTCAACCACTATGTAAGAGTTATTATATATATATATATATATATATATATATATATATATATATATATATATGTGACAGAAAGTCAACAGCATGGGACTATGGCGAATAGAACCAGACACCTTCTGAATAATGATGCAGTCCCCCCCCCCCCCCCATCCCCACTCCCAACCCCCACCCCCTCCTCCCTACTTGACAGAGTGCAAATATGACTTCGGCACATGGAGCAATTGCACGGACGGCACGCGCACGCGCACAAAGAGCCTCGCGTCGGGGGCCGAGTCGTGCGATAAGACGCGGTTAGTCGTTAAGTCATGCAAGGTCGGCGGGAAGAAATCAGGTATGGATGTGTGGAGCAGGAGGAAGGAGGAGGAGGAGGAGGGCCAGCCGCATGTGGAGGATGGCAGCTTATAGCGCGCATACATAGGCTGTGGTTGAATGCATGGCTTATACTTATACTTATACTTATGCCCATAGGCGATGCAAGGTGTAGACTAGGCATACACTAATGCACGAGGATCTAATACCCCTGTCGCACTACGATGTAGAAATCACTTATTTACGTCGAGATACGTAGAAATTCTCGGCGTTGCAAGGTCAAGTTGGATGTCAGTGTAACGTATTGGACGTAGGCGAAATGTCGATCCAACGTAGTGGTAATGCATGAGAACATTAAAAAAATGCTCACGGAACGCTCGCAGAATGCTGGTGAATGTTATATATGTTATTCGATCGCCAGAAGTATGCCTCTATACATTAAATACGTCAAAACACGGTGGAGAAATGCCAAATGTACATTAGACATACGTCAGACATACGTTATCTGTACGTTTTCAATACATTGTCAATGTGCGGACTGTACGTTTCTGCCGGCTTGACTTAGGCCTGACGTAGTTCAATGTAGGTCAACGTATGTATAACGTATGTGTACCATATGTCTAGGGTACTCAACATATGTCTAGCATATACATAGCGTATGCTAACTTATAAGCCACACATTGCTTTACGTCGAAAGTTTTGAGTATGTCCAAAACCTTGCCATGTGTCACCGTATCTCAACGTAACTCAATGTATCTCGATGTAGGCTTAACAAACGCATAACGTATCTCGTCGTTCCTCGACGTATCTCGACGTAATGGCCAAATTTCACCTACGTCGGCTTATGCTACCACGTTACATCATAGTTTGACAGCCCCATTACAGAGCTTGGTGGCTTTGTGGTTGTGTGTGACTCACAGGGGGTTCTCGTTAGTTAGGTACAGTATAACCCCGTTACACGAAGCTCAGTTAATCCAAACGATCGGTTAATCCAAACTTTTGTCGGCGGCCCGGCAAAATACTACCATTTATCATATAAAAAAAGTCCAAAGTCGGTTAATCCAAATTATCGGTTAATCCAAACAAAATTGTCCGACCCCAGGCCACTTCCGGTATGGTTAAGCCAAACTTTCATGTGGTTATAAGGTCATCTGAGACCCCACTGACTTTTTTATATGATAATTGGTAGTATTTTGCCGGGCCGCTCAAAAAAGTTTGGATTAACCGATCATTTGGTTTAACCAAAATTGGTTTAACAGGGTCATACAGTATATACATAAAAAGCAATAATCAAAGTGTCCACATACATTGTATATTACATTCATAATGCACGTTTTTGCCAGAGCCAAGTCAAAGTCAAAGCCAAAGCTTAGGTAAACCAATGATCGGTTAATCCAAACAAATTTCTAGGGTCCCTTCAAGTTTGGTTTAATGGAGCTATACTGTAGTTAGTAGTTAGGTAGTTAGGTGGTTAGTTACTTACCAGTGCATGAGGACTAACACTGTACAGGCAGCAGTGGTTGACAAGGAATGTAGTTGTCAAAGTTGGTTGGTTGTTGGGTGTGTTACGTCCTGGCAACATCTAAGGCTGCTTTGAACTTGCCGCATTGGCAGTCCTCCTACAGATGGTCGAGATGGGATAAGGTTATCCTCTGTCGCTCCCATATTGGTCATATGTTCTTGACACATAGTTTTATTTTGGCTGGAGTCCGCCTCAGTGTGAGCACTGCCGGTGTATACTGCCAGTGCGTCACATTTTGGTGAGATGCCCTCACCTACAACCAGTTAGAGATGATGGATTTGGAAATGAGGGTGTGATGGAGTCATTCTGATTCTCTCTGCAACTCATTACATTTTTGAGAGAAACTGGTTTTTACCAAAGGTTCATATTCCATTTTTAACTTGAAAAGTCTTTGACTCTTGATTATATTGATCATATACCACTTGTGATTTTACCACAGTTGTATGCCCCTTTGGTATACATATGTGTACTCTATTTTACCTGCTTGATTAAATGTAATACAAAATATAAAAAGAAGTAATTTCTTTTAGTCGGATATGTTTAACCACTGTGTGGCCCCCCAATAGTAGAGGTTTACTTTTAGTGCTAGGGGATCATTAAACAAACAAACAAACAAACAAAAACATTTATGTGCTCTATTTGACCTGTTTGATCTGTTTGATCAAATTTCTTTTTTTTAAAGAAATATTTTTTGTCGGATATGTTTAACCACTGTATGACCCCCAATAGCCAAATTTACTTTTTTTGCGGTGGGGGGACGTTAAACAAACAAACAAACAAACAAACAAAATGGCAACATATAGGGTCATATTCATTGTCAAAGATAGCGGCAGGGTGTATGTATGTGCGTTTGTGTGTACGTGTGTGTGAGCACACATGGGTGTACAATCATGTGTGTGTTTGTGTATGTGTGTGTCAAATCAATTCGATAACTTTAATCCAGATATTCATGTATAGATAAACACATGTCTGTACATGCATGTGTGTGCATGTATGTGCGTATGTGTGTCAATTCAATTCAATAACTTTATTTCCATAGAAAGATAAACACATGTTTGTATGTGCGTCAATTCAATTCGATAACTTCATTCCAGAATATTCATCCATGGAAAAATAAACACAGGCGTGTGCGTTTGTGTGCCAATAACTTTGTTCCAGTAACTTTGTTCCAGTTCAATAACTTTGTTCCAGAATATTCATCCATAGACAAATAAACACATGCGTGTGCGCGTGTGCGCGTGTGCGCGTGTGCATGTATCTGTGCGTGTGTGTTTCAATTAAGTTCATAACTTCATAGATGTACATGTGCTAACATGCGTGCTTATGTGTATGCGCATACACATATATAGATGTACATGTGATAACACAATTTAACACACGTGTGTGCATGTATGAATCACTCCTCATGCCTCATGTAGCTACAGCATGTAAACAGGAACTATTTTCCTGGGTGTCTATTAATAGCAGGAGCATAGCTAGACCTTTAACGATGTGTACTCCTAATTTCGGCAGGGGGTTTAGGGGGCCGCTTATGGCGTCACACCCTTCCGAATATGAAATCATATCTAAGTAACCCCCCCTCTCTCTCTCTCTCTCTCTCTCTTTACTATTTTTTAATTTAATTTTTTTTTGACAAAACGATGTGGAGGTTTTGGCGTACGCGCGTACGCCTAGCTACGCCACTGAATACTAACACTCTATGTAGTCGCATAATTCAGAGTCGTAATAGTAACCGACATGCAATCACCTTCCATAATATTTTAACTCAACACAAATTAAGACAGCATGCAGTAAATTACTTGACTTTTACTAAACCTAACCATCAATATGATAACAACCGAAAAGGTAATATATATGCCTTATAATATATTATGGGAATATAAACAAGGACACTATCTATTTTCAGTTTCCTATGTAATAGTATATTCACCATATCCTATCTAACTGACCCTGTGTAGTACAGTATTTGGGCACACTGGCGCCACCTGCGAGGGGCTTTAAGCACTGTAGGCCAGCTGTGTCTGGTCATTATCGCCTATAGACCCGTTTGGACGGTCAAATTTTAACTTGTATATATACATATTATATTTCTGAGACGATCTTAACTTTGCATGACCAAAAACTCATACATTGGACTATTGTTGATTTTTGATCATAGTAAGATTTTTTCTTTATCTCGTTTACAACTACATGAAGTTGCATAGTCCGATAAAAGCATAATATTTTCATGTAAATCAGATATATAGGTGCTATATATATGCTATATAGATCATTGTGTGTATAGTACAATTTGGATCGGAGTGGTTTGGAGTTTCTGACAAATGTATAAAAATCCTCCAGTGCGACTGACGCTTGTCGACACACGTGACCTTGGAGGAGAGGTGGGCCACATATGGCGCCACCAGTCAAGTGTGGGGTCTTACAGAGTATAGTAATCGGTAATATCTAATATCAATAATATCAAGTAGGAGCTAATAATTATATCAATAATAACAACAATTCCCTGTCATATGTTTTACTCGCAATGCGTTATACATCACACACACATGTATATATATATGAAGGGTTTAGGAGCAAAACCACGTAAACGCCAATCTGAAAATGTAGCTTATGTAAAGGATTTGTACTTGAAAATAAGTTTAATTCACACTAATTCCACCTTTCAAATGACCACATGGTTATGGAGCAATGTAAAAAAGAGTAGAAATATATATATTTTTTTTTTAACTCTTTGAAGGTTCGATTCCAATGTTTATCTCCATTTTTGGATCGGCGTTTACGTGGTTTTGAGCCTGAACTCTTCATATTTATATATATATATTTGACCTTGGTACTATGCCTCTGGCTACTCATAGCCGAGGGAGAAGGGAGCACATCTGGGTCCAGCAATTAGCATAATCAGCTCACAGCAGGAGGACGTTTGTGAGCAGCTCCGGTAGTTTTTCTACATTAACTACAAAACCAACCAGGTTAGTATCTTTCAAACTCAATACATTGGTTCAGTTCATGTTAGCATTCACTTACCAAATCTTTTTGAAACTTTTGGATAACTTATTACTGTTTTACAGCTTAGTTTTGATCGTATTGGATATGATCGTTAGAACAATGCATCCATTGCTTGGTTATTAATGAAGCCGACCAGTGCCGAAAGGAGAGATGTTTGGCAGGAGCCATTTACATCGCTAGGATTTATTACTGGGTTTCTTTAAGATTACCCAATTGTTATTCTCATTAAGGCATACCTCCGAGTCCTATAGTATTTTCTTCAACTTGTTGCCGAAGAAAGCCACAACACTCTAAAAGCACTCTAAAGTCATGCTTGATTTGGACAAATCTGGGTGGGTGGACCTCTCAGAGGATCAGGCCTCATCTCACAACGAGTCAGAGGAGGAAGTGGTAGTGTCTGCGCGCAAACGCAAACACAAAAAGAAAGAGCACTCATCATGAGGGCCCGTAAGAAGAAGCCTGTAGAGCAAGAAGACAAAGAAAAGGAGGAAACACAAATCCTCCTCCTCTGACTATTTGTCAGACTCGTCTTCAACGAGTTCTGACTCGGACACTAAGCAAGCGGGGAAATAGCTAAATCATGTGGCAAGGAGACTAAAAGGTGCAAGGTGCAAAGGCACAAGAAAGTCCACATAGCAATGCTTATAAGGAAAATGATCTAGGGGCACTTCAACACGTTCAAGCCAGCCGAAGTGATTATTAAAATGGCAGAGAAATTCACGGGGATCAAAGGGATCCCGGAATCCACCATTAAAGAAATGGATCCAGAAGTGAAGCTCAGCGAGGAGCGCAAAACGTTCGAGGCTGCACTGCATACAGTAGACAAACAGGTACTTTCGGCCCTCACGGCCATCGTGCCTATAGCTAGTAGGATGATGGCCGAGAACAAGTTCTCGTCGCTATGTGACGACATGAACGGGGGGATTGCTTTGCTGATGGCTACAAGCAACTTCCTCTCATACAGAAGATTTGAAAATGTCTTCAAGGTGATCTGCACTGATGCAGGCAAGGAGGTAGCTAGGTCCAAAAAGATCATGCACAATGATGGGAAGGAATACACATTATTCCTTGCACCTAAGCCCATTAAGAGGAAGCCAGTCGACAAGACAAAGATGTTTGGTGGTCAACTCCAGTACTTGTTTAAACAAGTGGAGACAAGTTCCAAGTGCGGGAAACACATGGAAACGGGCAAGAAGATTCCCAAATCCTAACCGCTTCAAGAAGATGAGGCAGGATTTCGAAGCACACAAACTTCAGCTTCCAGGCCAGGCGAAGGGGCCAGAGGCAGTTGTTCAGCTGGAACGACAGGAACAGACCCTTCAAGAGGGAGTTCAATGCCCATAAGCCGTTCCCCCACCCAGGGAACAAATAGAAGTGGCAACGCAAACACCAGTAAGCATATTTCAAGCTGGTAACCTCAATAACTGCCTACCGGAATGGAATAGCATTACAGATAATTTAACTATCCTTAGCCTAGCTGAAGGGGTAAGAATCCCCTTGATAGAAGAACCTATTCAAAATAATATACCTTTCCCTTACCAATTTCACGGTTCAGAACGCGAAGCGTTAGACAATCAAGTCCTTAATTTTTGTGAAAAACAGAGGCCAAACGATTGTGGCACTCTCACTGGATGGACTAGAAATAGATAAGGATGAGGCAACATTCAAATTAGAGACATTACTAAAGTCGAATCGCACAGGGGACCCACTGTCCACAGTACATGTAAATAGTTTTCTGGAAGATAAACGGATATGTGTAGTTTCAGCCATTAGGGCGTATATATCCAAATCATGTGGAATTAGGAATTCCAGACAGCTTCTAATCAGCTTTATTAAACTGCATGAAGCTATCTCGAGAGACACACTCGCAAGATGGACAATCAAGGTGCTTAAACAGGCAGGAGTCAATACTGGACACGATGTTCCCTACTCAAGGCATGGAGCCATGGTTTCCAAGGCAAGACAATTAGGAATCTTGGTAAAGAGAATCCTTGCACACACTGTGTGGAAGATGTCTAGATCGTTTGCAAAACATTACAACAAATGTCTAGAAAACCAAGTGGCCTGGTGACTCGCCTACTCACCAACTAAAGACAGGTGAGAAACAAAATTTAAAATGTTCCACTTATAACATAGTATGGTTACAACATTAAAGCATAAAAGGATAAAAAATGAAATTACGTAAAATTCTCCCTGGGCTATGAGTAGCCAGAGGTGTAGTACCGAGGTAAAATAGTATAGTTATACAAATCTTACCTGGGTACAGATGATGGATAGCTGGTGTTTTCCCGAGGTACTAGCCTCGGATAGTCGTGGGTCAGGGCCCGCCCTCTCTACCCTACCATGACTATCACGTTTCGTTAGAACCAAAACGAAAACACAATAGTATCCATATAGAGTTAAGATAATTGTTTATCCTATAAAGTATGTAAAAGATTGCTGGACCCGGATGTGCTTCCTTCTCCCTGACCCACGACTATCCGAGGCTAGTACCTCGGGAAAACACCAGTTATCCATCATCTGTACCAAGGTAAGATTTGTATAACTATACTATATATATATATATATATATATACAAATATATATATATATACATAACACACCGATATATAATTGCTATATATATATATATATACACCCACGTATACATATATATATATATATATATATATATATATATAAATGTATATATGGGTCGTTCTCAGAAGTTGTGTACCAATAGTGTGACATCAGTACCAGAAAATCAAAATGCTGCCAAAGTCCTATAAGCAAGTTTCCTCAATGTGTATGTCCTTTTGCATCTGAATAATTGAAAATAAACATATTCTGGCATTTTTAAGTAGGTCAAATGATGCTCACACCCAATAAATAGCAGTATAGCATGGAAACCAATCTGACTCCAAAATCAAATATTTTCCACACAAAACTTGACATTTTTAGGACATTTCACATGCCACTTGCTTTATAAACAGTAGTAATAATAATTTGAAACCTCATTGCTATGGTTTTGTCTTATTTGTGAATATTAAAGAGAAAAGCAAGAAAATATTAGCAGAGTAACGGATTAGCAGAGTAACAAAGTGGAAACAAACAATTTTACACAAATGTTCGGCTCAAATTTCAATGTTTAGAGGCAATTTCAGGATTTATCTTTTACTATACCATAACTGGGTCCATGCATAGTGTCAAATGGTGAAAATAATTCCTGTACTGTATCTGTACTCAGTGTTTGATACAGAGTTTCATAGTATTTGCAAGTGGAAACGAAATGTTACGATGTTAATGACTCCAGAAAATGTTAACTATTTCATCATTAAATTTTTTTTTTAGAAATAAATGTCTTCAACTTAATGAAGACATTGTATATGACCATTTGAAGTGAAATGAGCTGTTGTTCAGAGGTTTTCATTAAGTTTGTGACACTTTATTTTCAATGCTGTTGACAATGTCACAAATTAGTGATGTAATTTTCTATGTATTTAGCTACATCCATCCCAATAAGATACATAATACACAATATTAACATTTACTTTTGATCTAAACTATCTCCCACATTATTTGGCTAACTGATGAAATCTAAATATTGACACTCCAATAAAGGGTTTCTTTGAAATATGCATTTCTAGTAGACTACCTCAAGTGGTACACAGCTTCTGAGAACGACCCTATATACATATACATATTTTGTCTAACTTTCCTTACTTGTTGTCCCTACAGGCCGGTGTGAGTTTGGCAAGTGGGATCCATTCGGAGACTGCATCAACGGAGTGCGGACCAAGCAGCGGTCGGTGATGAAGGGCGGGGAGGTGTGTCAGCGACGGGCCGTTCGCACCAAGCCCTGCCGCCGTTAGTCGGCCCCAGCCCGCCAAGACTGCCTCCCCTACACCGCCTCCCCAGCACCGCCGGTCCGCACCGCCGGGTCGGACCGCCTCCCCCGCATCGCCGGGCCGTACCGCCCGACCGCAGCGGCTGGCCTCACCTCCGGGCCGCACCGCCCGACCGCATCGTCGGGCCGCACCACCCGGCCACAAACCCCGCCGCACCACCTCCCTCGGCCGGAGTTACGGACAAACCCAACACAGCTTGGCCACCATGCACGGAGTAGTAGTAGTACAGACTCTTACTTTAAAAATGTATAAAGCTGCCTAGTCCAATGAAAGCACCACTTTTTTTCTTCTAAAAAAAAACAATAAAAAAACTTAGTTACCTTGATCCTTAATTTGATCATACACACACGATTTAGATACCGGTGCCACTCATTCAACTTAACATTTATTGCCGTTTAAAAGGAATAATATTAAGTCAATTTAATAGCTCTCATTTCATCTGACGCTTGTATTATGATGTCGAGCATTTCAACATGTATGCCAAATTTTAAATTTTATTTCTTTCATTGTCAATTATCTCCAAAGGTAAAGGTATAAAATATCAGTTACTTCAAATTGAAGTAACGTAGATTATAACGAATAACCTAATGTATGTATCTAAAACTTATAAAAGAATATGGCCGAAATACAAGACTGGGACTAGGCAGCTTTAAGGTGGCGCCACCGGTGGCAAGTCTGGAAACTACAGGGCTATGCAACTTTAAGGTGCCGCCACCTAGGGTAACTCTGGGAACTACACCATCAGGTCACAAAGCTCGATCTAGCCCATCCCAATGTAATATGGTGTTTTAGAGAAGATCATCTTGATTTTTCCCCCCACAGAGTTTCCCCCGAGTATGGAACCAACCATTCAGAGCAGCAATAATTAATAAATTTTGCTACTTTAATGGCTTCTTGTTTTGGTGGCTGGACCCTTTCCCTGACATTGCAGTTCCACCGCTAAAAAGCACATTGCGTGGACTTTAACAAGAAGGCGCTCTATAGGAGAATTTGCTTTGCTTGTGCTCTATAAGGCCTTCTTTGAAGTTTGGCGTGAGCTAGCAGTAGCCAGCTTAGTGTCCAGTCTTGCGGAGTGATCCTGTCGTGGCTGAACCCTTGACCTGACATTTCAGTTCCACCGCTAAAAATCACATTGCATGGACTTTAAAAAGAAGGCGCTCTATAGGAGAATTTGCTTTGCTTGTGCTCTATTTTCTCATGGGTATGACATTATACTCTCAGGGTGTCTGTCAACTCCTGTGCCACTTAGAGGATGTGTGGTGTGGTGGGTAACTGTCAGTCAGTGTCACTATGGGCAAACATAATATATTTAAACCACAACACCAATGTATCGTGTGTAAAGGCGGGGTGGGGGTGGGGTGGGGATGGGGGTGGGGGTGGGTGGAGGGAGAGGAGCTGGAATACAGCAGTGAGGCAGGTTAGCATTTTACAAAACAAAGTCTGGTTCCAGGGTTTGCTCATGTGGGTGGGCATTTACAATGCTTGAACCCAACAACAACAACAACAATAATAATAACAACCAAAAAATGGATAATGAAAGTCTGTGGGTCAGTTAAATAGGTCATTCAGTTCAGATCAACGTTCGGACAATGAAAAGATAGCCAACCCCACGTTTAATGAATTGACATAATACTTCTCCGGATGAAATATCTAAGTCCTAGAAGATGATTCTTTCAAAAAAGAAATTAAGTTTAAAAAGAAAGAAAATGAAGAATGGTCAAGTGTTATTTATATTGGTAGAAGACAGTGTGTTTACAACCACACTCTCCTGACCTCTACAACTTACATACAGTGATCTATGACCTAGCCATATCCATATAGTTATGAGGCTGGTTCAGGCAGTGTATATGGCTTGAACACAGGAAAATGCCCAGAAGACAATAAGAATACATGTACTATTCCAGATTGGGAGGCATACCTTAAGTGGTGTGATGGAACTTCTTGCTGTGTGACTACAATGTAGATGACACTCACCAGCAATGAGTCAATAGCTATAAATGGACTCAATTTGTGAGGCAATTGACCTCACATGACCTTTGGCACACATTTACTCTGCTGGATTCACTCTAGACATTCACAATAACACGTAGGACTTAATAATAATAATTATTATAATGATGATAATGTTCAATAACATTTTCAATCTGTGCTGCATTTGGGTTCTGAGACATAAGACAGAAATTCAGTTCTTGGTCATATCTAACCCAGTCCTTACCCCCAGCCTATAATGTATACTGCATTTGAAAAATTGTGTTGTCGCCATTTTTATTGGTGTCTCAAGATTTGATTAATAAATATAGTCTACTCCGGAATATTGCTAATTAATAATTGGTACACATTGATGTATGATTTCTAGAAGTGTAATGCAAGATGAAGCATCCAAATTAAGATCCACTTGTGCATAAATAAATCTACTTTGAAAAAATAATTAATATATATATATATATAACATTAGACTTGGCCTGAGCATACAGCTCAAACACTGACCTAATCTAATCTAAATATGCATGTGTGGGACAGAGCTACCCCTCCCTGAAGGCTATATATATCTACCTGATTTCAAAATGGGGTATTGTAAGATTTATATATATACATATATATATATATATATATATATATATATATATATACACACACACATATATATATATATACATATACATACATATATATATTAAGAGCTCCTGTGTCTTTGCAAAGCTAAGAAATGGGTTGCGGATACTTAAGACACTGGTTCTAGTATATATTTGTGAGATGTGTATAGCATCACTTCTTTGTACTTGTAAGTTCCCTGTGCTATACTATTCCACTACTAACTAGGTACAGCCCCACCTGTGCAGGCGTAGTATTCATATAATAATATACGATGTACATTGTCTGTTGTCGGGTTGTTGTTGCCCATCAACTGTGCTGATAGTGTGGAAGGTCCCCCTAGCAACGTCCAAGAGCAGAGGACTCCCTTGTGACCCTAGACCACCTGGGCACATTGTATTCCTACACAGTTTCCCGCTTATTCCTAGGCATATTTTAATGTGATTTTATAGGTGGAGGATGGACAAACCTGTACAAAAACATTATCTCAAAGCTAGCAAGTGTATTCCAAAGTAAGCTTGTTTTTTTCCCCCATAATAAAAGAAAACCTGTACAAAACATGATATCAAAGTTAGCAAGTGTATTCCAAAGTAAGGTTTTTTTTTCTTCTTTTTACGTAATATAGAATGGCACACTGTTGTTCATGTAGCCAAAGCGTCCTTATCCTTGCAGAGTTCTACATCTAGATATCATGTGTGTGTATATTTCAATGGAGGTGGACATGTGCATAGTAGATAGTGTCACACATTGCTATCTGTTTTTAGTGTGCTGGTTTTAAACAAATGCTTTGTTTCTTTTCATGGAGGTATATTTTTAATAACACTATTCCTCTGGTTGATCTAGCTTGAACACAGTGACTTTGAAGAGGTGTTTCTCGATAGGACAAGCCTAGCCACCTGATTGGAATTAATTAACTCGGTGTATACCTTCAGTCTCAGTTACTGCGATATGGTGTTGTTGTTGCACGCGGACATGCGGATGCTGCATGGCAGCCTTCTCGCTATGAATACGAATGAAGCTAGGATTCCATATACGCAGTGTGCAAATGCATACGGGGTATGCGATTTTTGTGATCCCATAAATACGAATACCCATGTGTTTTCAGTCAGTCCATCCGAATTTGTATATGGATTCACACCAATCGCTACATGGAGCGATCCAATTTGCTGTCTACACAAATCGCATTCACCGTCAGACATATGGAATCATTTGTATTCTATTGGCATGTTTTCCATTTTATGTCGCATTTGCATTTATGGAATCCTAGCTTAAAGTTGCATAGTCCGAAACATCAAATTTTCAAAACCAAAACTTATCTAAATCTGATTCTACATATTCAACTTAGACACTGGTGCACTTATTAAGCATTTGTTGCTGCATAGAAGGGCATAATAAGTCAATTAATAGAACCCGTTACTACTGAAGTCTATGGTGTCAGAGTTTTGGCATGCTTGCAAAAATTATTTTGCCATGTTTTGACGTCAAATATCTCCAAACTTAGCCATTTAAAATTAAAGTTACTTCAAACTTAAGTTAAGTAGATTATAACGATTAGTATAATATATTTATCTCAGAAAATAGCAAAAACTCAAAAGCATCGGACTATGCAACTTTAAGGAGAGTGGTGTAGAATTTAAAAGGCTAGATTTCCTCGCTATTTCCCAACATTTTTCTATGATGGTATTAATCCACAGTTGTCCTCGCTTGCAGAAGTCATATTCATCACAGAACATAGACCTTATTTAGAATTGTGCTGACAGATATGTGTGTGGGCAGTGTCGGCCCCTAGGGTTTCTGGCGCTCCGGGTAAGCTGAACTTCATCGCCCTTATAAGTATAATTAAAGAAAGATTTCACAAGGAGAAATTATATTTGGCGCCCCCCAAACACATGACGACCTGAGTGACTGCCCGAGTTGCCGTTTCCTTCAGCTGGCCCTGTGTGTGTGGAACTGGCCATTCTAATTGGGAATGCTAAAGGAAGGGTTTTAAGAAAGGATAGCGATAGAACAATGGTCTGCCTGCCTGTACGTAGGTAGTTGTACCTGACCTATATGTATCCAACCCGGGCAGCAGCGGACATCTAAGTAACCATCGATACATGATAGCCTACCTCCCTTATAAGGCAACCTATAGAGGAAGTGCACGTGACGTCAGCACTCAGCGGTCAACCATCTTGGATTACGCTTGACACCACCTATGGTGCCCCCTCTCGTATACAAAGAACACTATGGCCACCACTGGGCCTACCCAGTCGGCGGCCACCGAAGTATGGTGGCACCACCTAGTGGGTACTGCCTGAACCTTTCTAATTCCTTGACAGAGCATCCAATGTGTCAACATATGGCACTTTAGCAACAATGTGAGGCTACATGATTTAAAAAGACTTCCCCTCCATTAAAAAAAACCTTTCCCCCGAACTTCTGAGTCAAAACTGCTCAAAACTGTGACACATACACCAACAAATCGGTAAATAAACTCAATGTAAACAGTTGCAAGCCTGTATGTAATGCAATATGGTGACCGGAAGTTGCCTCGTGACGTCATTACACCCCCTCTAACCTGTGGTGATGAACTTTTTTTTTTTAAAGCATTCAAAGTATACTCACCAACCACATGGCTAATATGTTGGTTATTCCAACTCAACTCTGCGTATTATTAATCAGTCTAATGAATCAGTTTGTTACCAACCTCAAAATTAGGTTTGTGCATGCACTCGCTGCGCATGTAGATCATGTGCAGATGTCCGTATGCAGATGTCCACATTGAGTTTAAAACATTTTATCATCATGTTTATGTCAGCACCCACAGCAAACACACACTGGGGACGGGGGGGGGGGGGTATTTAAATCAGGTACAAATGGGGTTAACAAAACCAACAAAAAACAACAACTGTGCTTTCTTCAATTGTGAAAGATTAAAGATCTCCTTGATTTTGCGTGGGGATTTCCCAGATTTTTGATAATGCTCGATTAACGATCACAAAATGCCAAGGATATGTATGATAGCAATTGGTCAGTCTGAATCCTGTTATGATATGACCTTAGATATCTGTAGGACATAATCCCCACACAAACAGAAAAGCAAGAAGTGATTGTGGAGAGAGAAAATGGGAAATGGTGATATGGACGATAATACAGGCACAACAAGGACAGTGGAATGCTCTCCAAGGATAGTCTGTACTGACTGATCAGTGGAATGGAGGTATGATAGTGCGAGGAGAGTGGTGGATGAAACCTGACTTCTGGGAATTTTCTGTGATTCCCTGACACTGTGACAGTGCTAAACCTATGGGAGAATATCTGTGTTTTCACAGAAATTCGCCGTCTCTTTCCCTTCTTTTAATAATAATAATAATAATTGCTAAGACAACGATGCTCTTATTGGAGAAACATTATTTACAGATACTCTCACCTAAGATTTTCGCTCCTTTATTTATATTATCTTTTTTGCTGGAGACCCCTTTCATCCCTGATAAATGGTGAAACAACATTATTTGTTGAGCTTTTACGTCCTTGCAACATCTGAGGTCATATCAACATGGGGACTATAGTAGAATATGTTGCGGACTGTGCTTTAGTGTCTTACTTTACTATCATATCCACATTACAGCTTTGATGTAGTTTAATCTGTCTAGCAATGGACCAATCCATGTTCACGTGACCGGAACATGAATTATTACCCAGGAGCACACTTTTAGTTTGTTGTTTGCACGCATCTCTCCAAGTCAGTGTTGCTGTCAAGTACTTACACAGTTTGTGTTCGATTTTGTTCAATTGATAAACGATTGTCAGTTTGATTCTGCGTCCAGTGTCATTATTTCAACAAATTACTAAATTAGAAATTAATTTTCTGCAATCATGTTCAGATGATATTAGAGTAGTAGAGTGCAAAGAGGGGGTCAGAGGGTGCGACGTCCCCGGGCATTCATATTTAAAATGTCTTCCTTGCTCGCATTTCTCAGTACTAGATCATATGCTTCAGTTTTAGGGGTGTGCAATCAAGAAGTTGGCCCCAGGCATCACAAAACCTTTGCACGCGACTCTATTAGGGTTTAACTTAACATTGCATAGTCCGATGGTTTTGAATTTCTGTACTTTTTCTGAGATAAATATATTAGATCGATCACTAGTATCTACTTTACATCAGTGCAAAGTTCCTTTTATTTTAAATGGTAAACTTTTGAGATATTTTGAGTGCAAACATGGAAAATTAGTTTTGGCATGCTTGCCAAAATTCCCATACCATAGAATTCAACAGTAACAGGTTCTATTAAATTGTCTCAGTTTTGCCTTCTACCCAGAAACAAAAGCTTAGTAAGTGCATCAGTATCTAAGTTAGATATGTACAATAAAATCTAGATAATTGGTTTGGGTTTGAAAATTTGATATTTCATCGGACTATGCAGCTTTAAAATTGCATAGTCCGATGGTTTTAAGTTTCAGTCATTTTTCTGAGATAAATATATTAAATTGATTTATATCATCTACTTTTGAAGTAACTTTGATTTTAAGTGGACAACTTTTGAGATATTTGAAGTGCAAACATGCAACATTAATTTGGGCGTATAAGCCAGTAGGAAATGGAAGGACAATTGAATAGAAATACCAAACATAATAAACATTATTGGATAAAAGGTTTAATGCATGTTCTTCTCAACACATTTGAAATCTACATTTACATCCAGACAAGTCTAAATTTAGATATAGACTAAGTTATCCTTATTTGATCCACGTCTTTATTAAATGTTAATTGCAAAGTTCAATGTTCATTATACACATTGGAGGCCAGTTCATATCTCACCGAGTGGAACAGCCATTGTGTTCAGTCGAGCTTTAGTACTCCCAGTGGATGCGTGGTGGCGTGGCGGTGTGTACTCAGGGGTCAATGGTAGCTGGCGGCACATAGTGGCAAAGTGCTGAACTATTTCTTTTGCGAGCAGAACCATGCCCAAAATGACTTGGGGGAAATATGCAGTAATCCTAGATTCGTATTCAGGCACAATCATGAATTGTATTTACATGTAGCACAGATTAAATTAACTCCATTTCCATGTTTACTCTAGCCCATGCAAGGGACAGTCTGAATTGGTCTGCATACTACTCTGAACTAATCATCCATTTAAATTAAATTTGTGTTATTTTTCTTCTCATGGTAGGAGCTGTTGATATTCATTAAGATATATATTACTTTCCATTGAGTTCCAAAAAATACTAGTGAGCACGAGTAGTGTAGTATATAGTGTGGAGCCTGTATGCTACAAGGAATAACCATATAAACTAGGTCACATACAACGGAAGTGACCTAGTGACCTAGTTTTCAACCAATCAGCAATGGGTATTTGACCAGAAGTGCCACCATCTTGGATTTGACCTAGTTTTGTTAACCAATCAGCGACGAGAAAAGTAGGTCACAATGACATATTGACCTACTTTCCCACCGGAAGTGCCACCATCTTGGATTTTAAGCAATCACCAATGAGAAAACTGGGGCATCGTGACCTAGTTTTTTCGACTTGAAGTGCCACCATCTTGGATTTTGATGGGTCACATGACTGCATACTTTATAAACTTGCATAAACCCACACACATTATAAATTTGGATAAACCGACTGCAACATTATAAATTTGCATAAAACCCTACCCACCTTTTAAAAGAAAAGTAACCAAAACGTGAACACACTTTTTGCCATGTTTTTATTTTTATTTTCAAATACACACACTACTTTTCTATGTTTACAAGGTCAGAGAGTTGTCATGACATGATATACCACAACCACGTTTATTTTCCTTATGCATTTCTAAATCTTCTACTTATACCATTAGCTTGATTATTCTGCTTTTTAGTACATTTTTTTCATCTCGTATCATGTTGAGGTGCTCACCGAGGGTCATTTTGATATTTGTTTCGTCCGCTTCGAGCATTTTTGTAGTGCCACAAACTCTCGAATGCGGCGGTTGTTGAATAGTGGAGCATCCGGTTCATCAATCGAATCCCCGCTTTCGGTGACTGCACCCGACATGTTTCAACCAGAAATCATATACGGTGTTCACCACACATGTCTGGTGTCACACCTTGTGTCTGTTTGTGGTTATATGTCCAGGGTGGGTGTCTTGAGCGTCGCACAAAACATTGGAATTGCGCCACATAGGGTGGTAGACCGAATGAATCGAAGTAGTACACAACACCTAAATGGTTGATGTAGAAGGGAACCCAGTGTTCACCCACTTGTGGTGCAGGTTATGTGTTGCTAACGAAACAGGTTCCCAGGGTGGGTTTGTTTGGTTTGCTATGTGGTTTGCTGGAAATGTACCGAGGAAGGCTCGGCGAGTGTGTGGGTTGGTTTTTAACACATTGTTTATCTCACCCATTCTCATGCCATCTTGTAGTCTGTTATAGGCACGCAATGGCTGAGCCGGTTGTCGTAGAAGGCAAACAGCAGAACACTTATGGTTGCGGTTGGCAGGGTTTTGAAGTTGGTCTTTACAATTAACCAGTCTTGTTTCAGTAGGTTCAGGCGTGCGTCGTTTGAAGCCCTGTCCGGTGTGAGGTCGAAGGCGAATAGTGTGTAACCATTCATACTTTTGTTTGTTGACAGTGATTGTGAATTTGCTCGCGTTGAAGTGCTCGAAGTTGAACAGATTTTCACCTTTGTGATGTTGAACGCCGTGTTTTTCACCAGACCGATGATGATTCGACTGGGGATTTGTGCAGACGGATGGTTGTATGTGTGGTCTCGAGACCCTGGGACGGTGAGGTAGGTTGTGATCTCACTTCGCATGAACGGGTAGTTGAATGGCCCCCCAACTACTCTGCAGTACCATTTTGTTGTGTGTTAGCATCACTTTCTCATGAACGGTCACGCGTCAAACATCTAACTCGATCTTGTTCACCTTCAGCTTGATAGCGACATTGGCGGCCAACACCATGAAGAAATCAGGGTTGTGTTGCTTGATTGTGAGTTGCAGATCGATCCATTCCCAAAGGGAGGAGTTTGGGCTGCATGCTTATATCGATGTGCAACCGGCCGTAAATCGAACCGGCTTTGTCTTTGAGCCACTGAGTGCATTCAGCTAGCAGCATTCGTTTCTCATTCACGTCGTTGTTTAATAAGTCTAGTATATACGCTTTGTGTGCATAGGTGTCAGTCGAGCCATTGATTTTGTGATCCCCGATCAACACCTGCACAACTTTGATCAAGGCATGCAGTATGTTGTCGACAGGGGCCGCATCGGTGTCTGCAGTGAGCGCTGTGTTGTCTGCAAAATGTTCCTAGCCGGTGTCACTTCCTGCGCCGGATATATGGTTTCGAATTGGCTTTTAAGCACATGTTTCTGTGTGAGTGGAAGCATGTGTAGATCCAACTTGCCTATAGAGCAGACTAAACCCACTTGGTGTACTAAGCTCATCTTTTTTTTAGAACAAGCGCCATCATGTTGTTTTTCATCTCACCCTTTGAGGTTTGCAGTTCTTTTTACGTGTTGATCCACTGCCTTTTTGCGTGACCCGCCACCGTCTTTTGCACCCAGCGGTTGCACATTGTTTGACAAGCGGTTGCCAGCATGTGTTTGTTTTATAGACGCCTTGTGATTCACACTATGACGTACGGCCTTAGCGTATGCCGACGTATGTGATTTTCGACCAACACATCGACGTATATCGTCATACATTACCTGTACATTGGGCATACGTCAGGTATGCTTGGGATGCGGCATCATAGGTCGTCTTAGGGCAACAACCGTCCTGATATACCCTTAGGCATTGCTAGGTCATAAAGCAACACAACAGTAGATTACAAAAATTGGAGCAGTACTATAAAGAAACCAGGAGTGCACACTGTCCCAAGTCAACCCCCGTTCTGATAGACCCTTAGGCATTACTAGGTCGTAAAACAACAACAAAACAGTGCCTCAGTTTCAAGTTCCCTTGTTTGGAGTTACTCCTGGGTGGATGGGTGGGTGGGTGGGTGAGTGAGTTACTCCAGAGCCCCATGTCTATGGCGCCGGTGTGTGAAGGTCTGAACACGCGTGTGTACACAAGGTGTTGGATGGGCAGTGGCTATATGTGTACGCGAGATGCTGGATGCGGGGTGTCTGTGTGTACACTGAGTGCACTGAGACCCTCGTGACTGGGGCTGCTCAGATCGGGTGACAGGGTGGAGTAACTAACTCCCTGGGCGATGTGTGTGTCTGCATTGATTCATGGTGAGGGCCTCTCAATCTTCGGCTCTTTTCACACAAACAGTACATAGAAGGGTTTATTCTTTCTTTAAATGGGTGGCTCTCTCTCATATAGTAAGTATGTGTATATAAGAACTTTATTTTATATATACACTCACTGAGAAAGTGCCTGGTTTTTTAGTTCTTCAACTCAGTGACATTGTAAAAGTCGCCACCGGATATGCTGTTACCAATCGGGGTTGTTGGTCACATCCCGCTGATTTGTTATAAAAGTGTAAAATTACCCGAACGATGTAACCACATTAACCTGTGTGTGCAATGTGTCCAATCATACAACTAAATAATTTTTCACGAATCTGTTTATGTGTTTCACCAGCCTGGATTGAAGGTTAAAAAAATATTATCGCATCCACAATACTGTGATCTATGAACATCGAATTTCCACTCGCTCTCAAAAATCGTAATTTAAAGCCGTGTTCACACGGGGCAGTTAATTCGAATCATAAAAATCGACTTGTATAGTTCGGCTCACATTTGGCGTGTGAATGCACGGCTGAGGCGGTTTAAGCCTGAATCGACTCATATAATTAGGATTTTATAAACCACCTAAGTAGGTGGTTTATATGAACCAAATTTTATGATTCGACTTATATCACCCGTGTGAACGCAACCGACTTACTTGAGGCGGATTAAGCACGTCACACTATATAATATAATTTGGTCTATGAACCTGCTAGAGGTGCACATATATTTTTTTCATCATTTATTTTTAGGTTTTCACTGCCCAGCAGAAGTTTTGACCCTTCCAAAACAATATGATTCAGGCTATTTACATATCTAGGTCGAACCCACACTCTCTCATGCCGACGTCGACTAACCGAAACTGGCGCTGTTTAGTATGGACTTGCTGATGTGCTGATATCGATTTCCGGCCCAAGTACTGCCCGTGTGAACGCGACACTAAATCGGTTCATATTATCCGCCTTGTATAAATCGGAGTAAACTTTTCCCGTGTGAACACGGCTTATGGCGGGTAAGCATAATGTGATCTGGTTCACAATCCAAACTATGTTTTTGTAAAATATGTCTAACCACACATGTGGTGACGACACAACTCACATTCACATCACTCAATGCGAATGTACTTAGTGAATTTTGAGAAACCCAAACAGTCTGAATGTTGTTCAACAAATCAGCATCATGGAAAGCTATGTTCGGATGGGTGAACTCATCGTGACCAAAACCAGCTGAACACTGATTTAATCAAGGGAATAGACCAACAAAACTACCACCATGGCGATAGTGTACTGGTGAAACCTGGAGAATTGGTGTATACAAAGACATGGTTTTAGAGTGTCTGAAACAACTGTATGTGTAGGACTCATCCGTTCAACTACTAGCTGTGTAGCTGAGAAAGAAGGAGAGATGCTCATAAATTGTCTGTACACCCTTCCAGTGGGGAGTGTAGAGGTGAGGTACCGCTTTGGAGGTGAGTTGTTTTGAATTAATGAATAGCAAATGGGATTTTTCTAGGTGGATCTATAACAGGTTGTACAGATTTATCAACATGAATGACAGCATTTGCTTTGATAAGACCTAAACCTTGAAACACGTCTTTGTATTCGCTTACCAGCTGTTCAGCCCGGGCGCTGGGACGGTCATTCAGCTTGGAAATGTTCGTCGGCATGGCAGAGTGCACCTTGTCAACCCGCGCCAGCAGGTTCAATGTCACATAAGCCTGTTTCCCCAAAATAGGCTGACAGTTCCCCACCACTTGGAACCTGAAGTTTCTGCCATTCATGTCAACCGACGCCTCCCCGTCAGGATGTCCTGAGAACGTCACCAACGAACACCTGGTGTTCGTCAGCTGCCCCGGAGCGACTCTGTCGAAGACGTTCCTCGGAAGCATGTTTGCCTCCGACCCGGTGTCGAGCTTGAACTTGACAGGGCGACCGTTCACTCGGACGGTCGCATACCACAGCTCGGCATCTTGCTCGGCACCTCGGTCAACAGCACTGATGAACAGATCCGTTGTCAGCACATTGACCTCCGATGGATCCGGGTCTTGCTCAGCATTGTGAGGGTCGGGCTCTTCGACGGCCAATTCATTGACCCTGCCCAGCCTGCTCCAGCAGACCTTACCAAAGTGCCCGATCTTCTTGCAGGCTATGCAAGCTTTGCCTTTCGCTGGGCAGACTCCCCGGCGGTGTTCATACCCACAGTTCTGACAGCTGATCTTGAACTCTCCTGCACTGGCACAGACAGAATTCCAAGATGGCGGTTTCCAAGATGGCGTCGCCGATGACCAGACCACCGGTGCACCGGTATGCGCAGTAGCATAGTTCTTAAGAAAATCAATTTCCTTACTCTCAACATGTGATTTGGTGTCCTTCAACAGATCCGAACTGAATTCACTCATTTCACACATACTCACACACTTCTCCAGAGTTAACTCAGCAGTTTGCAACAGTTTGTTACGCAAATTAATGTTCTTTACTCCAACCACCAACCGATCGCGCAACAGCGACTCCTCCACTGTCCCATACTCGCAATCCTTTACCTTGTCCCTTAGCGCCGTGATGTTCGTGGCCATAGTTTCTGTAGCTTGATTATGCGAATTAAACTTGTACCTTGTTATTATCAAACTGCACTTGCCTATACAATATGTCTGGAATGCTTCTGTGAGTGGTCCGATCTTGTCTCGGTCAGCGAGCGCGATGGACATATTGGCAAGAACTTTTTGCGCTTCTTCGCCAGCGACGTGAAGAAAGATGCAGCATTGCACTCATTCTGCCTTCAATATGACACCTGCAGCATTGGCATATATGTCATATGCTCTGATCCATGTTTTCCAGTTCGATCTCGTGTTGTTGCTGAGGACAAGCTGACCAGGCGGCCGCAAACACAGCAGTGTATTAGCGGGCGGCATTCTTCCTCATCTGACACCATGTGAAAGTACAACGTCTGAACACTTTGACTTCTGGATACTGAATGGTTTATTCCCGTCCAGGGCTCACTGAACCACCGGCTAAACTTTCCATGACATCATCTCATTTACATACTCCTTTGTCTCACTCACTGTCTAGAACATCATGCATCTCATTAGCATATATTACCCACGTGTCTGGACGTGTATTACACATATATCACACTGATATCTGTGGCTATTCGAGGCTATTCGCAGAGCTGCTTTGCTCTGCAAATTAGCGGAACAATGATTATTATTCGCAGAGCTGCTCTGTGAATTGTTGAGAGTGTGCTTATTATCATCTGATCATTACTCAATCTTCATGAAAATTGGCCAATAGATAGAAAACAGGTAGAAAAGAGGTATGCGAAAATGAATGTGGTAGTTTCCAAGATGAATAATGTAAAGGTTGAGCGATGTGCAGAGGTTTTGATAAACGGGAAAAAAAAGAATTCGGAGCAATTTCCATTAAACTTCTAGTGACGAATTCAAAAGATTTGAAGACACACATGAAGAAGAACATTCCATCTACATGACGGGATGGCCGAATAGGTCATGGTGCTGGTGGCCTGGTCTCCCAGTGGGGCAGCACTATAAAGTTGCCATGAGTGCGCACTGTCACAAGTCGGAACCCATCCTGATATGACCTTAGATATTGCTACAACGTAAAACAACAACAAACAAACAAACATCTACATGATGCACAAGACAGCTTGTTAATAGGCATACCTCTAAAAATGGCCCACATGGCCACAGTAAAGCAACAAATAACGCATACTGCGAAAGTCGGGTAAATACCACGATGCGTAGCTCTGCGAATATCCAGTGCGATGATATATATGTGTGATATATAATGTATTATATTATGCGAGAATAAAGATATGTAAGGGAATTATTATTATATTGTTATACTCCTATCAGTATAACTCAACACTTTACTGGTGGGACCACCTTCGTCCAACCTCATCTCCACCGGTTTGTTTGTTGTAGCTTTATGTCCTAGCAACATGTAAGGTCATATCAGGACGGGTACCGACTTGTGACAGTGTGCACTCATGATGACTTTTGGGGCGTGTAACTAGTTACGCAAATATTATTCAGCAAATTGTCCATTAGTCGTTGGTACTATGGTCTGGTGGGACAGTGTATTCTATGTGTTTGTGCAGCACTGTGTTGCTTTGAAGTCAGGCCTGCCTAGCTGGCAGCCCGCACCTGGCTGTGGCTGTGGCTGCGGCAGCGCACCATGCCCCAAGTGAGGATGCACAATACAGTATCTGCCTCCAGTTGGCAGGAAAATTTGCTTGAGTCGGATGTGCCGAGGTGAGTTTCCAGGGGAATCTCCGCTACGTCCAAGGCGTGTCACGTCCAACTGTCGAGTTGGTCGTGCCAAGTAGAGCCACAGGTTGCGGTGCACCCTGTCGGAAAGACACACTCCTTTGCGGACTGTCTGCAAGTAAGACGGTTGTGGAGATGAGCATGAAGCACCACGGGGCGCTAAATGCAAGGTGACCAAGGTGAAGGTTTCGCGGAAGGCGGTGAAGAGTGAACCTCTGGATGAGGAGGAAGTGCAAGGCACAGTCGGTGGTGTGGAGGAGACAGTAGACAAAATGCTGACAATGTCGATCGGTGAAGTTAAAGAGTAAAAGGTAGCGCTGCGTGCGCATGTGAGTGTGGGAGATATGGAAGCAGACGAGGAGGAGTTGGAGTTGCGGCGCAAACTAGCCCAATGAGTGCTGGAATTCTGTAAAGCGAAGTTGCGGGCTGAGTTGGAGCAAGACCTAAGCTCAGACAAGGAGGAGGAACCTGAATCGAGGTCGCACAAAAAGAAGAAGGATAAGAAGAAAAAGAAGAACAAGGGCAAGGGGAGCAAGCATGATAAGGAGTCGGCGGGGGGCTTGGACCCAAGCATGAGCCCGAGTAGTTCATCATCATCAAGTTCTTCATCTGAGTTATTAGATTTGGACAGCAGCAGGGAGAGCAGCCGGGAGAGGAGGACACGCCATTGTAAGAAGTGCAGTAAGTTCTCATTGGACAAATACACTAAGGGTCGGAAGAATGTGAACAGTCTTAGGTATAATGAACTTATGTATGCTGCTTGTGTGTGGGGGTCTAAGCGGGCAAAGAAGGCAGACATGGACGTGGAAGCTCTGATGGGCTATCTGGGCCACTTGGCGTACAGGTGTATGCATGCCACCACTAATAACTATTCAGATGAGGCTATAGGGGTTACGACAGAGCCATCAGGGAGAAAGCCAAAGAGAAGGGCCTACGGGCGTTCAGAATGGGTGACAATGGGCTCTCACTTCTACATTTCAACATGGGCAATTCTAAGTCGTACAAAGACAGTAGAAAGCCGCGTAGCACTTTCACCAAGGTGGAAGGCGAGAGTCGGGCAAGTTTGGCGATGAAAGTAAAAGGCTTGTGCTTTGCCCACAACTACAACAAAGAGGGCTGCACGAGGGAGAAGTGCGGTGGGATCATCATTGCTTAACATGTCGTAGTAAGAGTCATGTGGCAGAGGCTTGCCCCAACAAAAAGTACTGACAATCAAAAAAAGGCTACATGGATGTTGATCTGTATGGTGAAGGCAGGGGGGGAGACAAGTCACGGGAAAAACACAGCCCTGGCCATGGGGGGTGGCATCGGTAATCCCCTTGAAGTGGTCGCTGTCGGGCGCCCTGATCACTATGCAAACACGGAAGACAGAGGAGAGGCGGCGGCTAATTCCGAGGCGGGGATTAGCGTGCCGCACATCAAACACAAACAACGGGCTTTGTGTGCAGACTCTGATGGTTCAAGGAACGCGGTGGCATGGCCGCCAGTTTACACAAGTTTGGTGACCAATAACTTGGGCAGGGATCTTGTGTCTGAGACTGCTAATACAGACATCAATAAACATGCCAACAATAACAATGTTAAGGTAGGGGGTGGCGGCACCTTCGGGGGTTTCGGTGTCTCGCACCGGGGTATGGTAAACCGCAATGATGATTGGTTCAGGGTAATCGGCCCTGAACCAGCACTTGGCAAGGGTGAGAGCTTGATTTGCATGCTTTGGGTGGCGGACCAGGAAAGTCACCACAGCTGGTTTATTTGCTTGTTGTTTTATGTCCTACCAACATCTAAGGTCATATCAGGACGGGTACCGACTTGTGACAGTGCGCACTCATGGCAACTTTATAGTGCTGTCCAACTGGGAAACCAGGCTGCCGGCACCATGAACCGATATCCCACTCAGTCACATTATCCTGACACTGAGCCAACCAGTCCTTGCCCTATCCTAATAATGCCGAGCGCCAGGCTAGGAAGCAACAAGTATAAATTTTTAAGTCATTGGTTTGTCTCGACCAGGGTTCGACCCCACAACCCCACAATCTACCAGCATGGGAGACGGACGCTCTAACTCATTCGGCCATCCCGTCTGGTCATGCAACAGCTGGACCGAATGTTACATTGACATTTACACTGATTGTACCATGGTGTAAAAATATACAGATTTTCGGTAAAGAATTATATATTGGCAGAGAACATTATTATTCTTGGGTGATGGAGGGGAGAGAAGGTTATGTAATCTAAAAGCAATGGTGGCCCCCCACTCACATGATGACATGATATAAGCTATGTGAGATATATTTTCATACATGATGCCTAAAGTTAATGAAGAGATGTTCTTATATAAGAAGCAGTTCAAGGTTGATGAAATGTTCATCTATGTATTCATAAAGAATGCAATTGGGGAAAAAAGGACATTTTTGGTATATACATATATATATCTATTTGTAACTGTCTACAACTACCTGCCGCTACCGGACCCAGGGACAAGCACACCAGCCATACCACATTCCTTAGGGCCACACCTTGCAGGCTGGGTTGGGTGGCAACTCCCCATATTAGGGCATTGCACTGACCAGTCTGTAGGGGAGTGTCTGATTGGCTGACTGTGGGAGGTCCGGTCACCTGACCCCCTTTGACCTATCATGACCACACAAGTCTCATTCTAATTAATTATTCAAGAAACTTCTCCAGACACACTGGAGAGGGATCACTCTACTCCTGGCTCTTGAGTGAGACACACCTACTCTTGAGCAGGAACCACAGATACTCTGTCTGATGCTATCAAAATTCATCTATCCCAATTGAGTGTGTACACAGCCATAGGACTCCTGTCCCATGGGCTGTAGGCACTGCTTTCTATACAGGCTAAAGTAGTAATGAGATACTGTGTGGACAGAAGGTGAGGGGTTAGGTGGATAGGTCACTGATAGGTGAGCAGGAGTTGATGCCAATAAAGCACAACATCCTCACTGTCTATCTTTGTGACTTGTCTTCCTTTCTTCCTTAGTATTAGTTCCAGAGTTGGTAATATTGGTTTAGTATGACTGCATCACAGGTGAAATGAAGGGGAAGAGTATTGTAGTCTCATGGGGTGCTCACAGCGGCCGAGTAACCTCATGTTATTATAATGAGTTGTTGTGATTGTGTATATACCATTGGCCGGGGTGCTTGCCCAAATAAAACCAAGTCGTGTGTTTTCGGAATGCCTGTATCGAGGGGATGTCGAACCCAACTGGGAATATGTTTTAAGAGGTTCATGTTTTGGTTTCAGGGTAAGCGATGACAGGTGTGATAGTAGCTATAATAAAGCCAATTACGGCTCTATAACTAAGTGTAAAGTCCACGGCTGGAATCTGTGGTTTGTGTAGGCAGGCTATACTGAAATCAATACAGGCAAAAAGAGAAAGGAAGAGTATAAATAGTGAAAGTAGAGAGAGCCAAGCCCTCAGGTTTATTATTTATAGTGGTACATGGATCTGGTATGGCACACCACCTGACCTTATTCTCCAATGAGAATCAAGCATCTAAAGCTCCACCAATGAACATCAAGGATTCCTGGGTTCCCATGGCTACAGTGCTCTGCCCACCACCACCATGTGGTGGGCAGAGCACTGCCCTGAGCTGAGTGTGTGGTGATCCATGACTACAGAGGGGGAGGGGGTAGTGAGTCAAGCTCTAAGTGCCCCTTACACACTATCTGACTAACACAATGACTATATTGACCATCAGTAAAGTATCACCAGCAACTACATAAATACAATCATGCACCTGGTCCTATATACCTTTTACACCAATAGACCATTTGCATTCCCCCAGCAATGTGAGTCAGTATTTTGACTCAGCTGGGATTCGAACTCCCTACCTTCCACGCAGGAAGCCTACGGTCATTGCTGATATCAAGACTTGCAAGCCCGACGTCATATTGACAAAACTATACTGCCTCATATCTAAACACAATAAGTAATACATTTTAATATCCAATGTTATTTCATTATATACTGGGATCACATACTTTTATTTCTCAAAATTCACGAGGTTCAAGATATAAATATATACATATATATCACGTTCAAGTATATTTATTAGAAAACCAACAATGACAATAACAACAACAAAAATACTAATTTTATAGGGGCGAGGGAATGAACTATTTCCCTTATCGGGATAACTACAGCCCTATTCCCATGCTAACAATATTTATATTTTCATATAATATTCCCTGAGTGTAACATGTGCTCACAATGCTAATATGTTGAAACAGTGAACATTTAATGCTAGGAATAATTCATGAGTCCATTTTATTTTTATATTTCAGTTCAAAACATCACGGCAATGCACTTCACATATGAATTAAATCAAATATAACTAGACAATAAAGAGACTACACCTTTTCTGCACAGAATAGACTGTCAGCTGAAACTTAGGCTTTCAGGTCAACTTCAGAAGCAATGATCGAATATTAATAAAAAAATAACATTTTGTTATACGATGAATACAATGATCATACATAGCTCATTTGAAAACGAATGTGAATAAAATAAGAACAAATTACCATAAGTGTGTGATGTTGCCGTCAATCCTTAATCTGCAATATAGATAAAGGTAGCAACTACTTACCTGTTTACTCTCAAAGCTGCACATTTCTAGATATAGAACTAGATTACTTTAGATGTAAAATTACCTTGGCTTAAATGCAAGAAATGTGAATTGGTTCAACAAAGACTTTGATTCAAAGGCTTTTGTACAATGATTATTAAACCCTACATATGCTCTAACATTGCATGAATATATATACCGCATTCTCACGCGTTAACACCCCTGTGTGGGTTAACGCCCACCCACCACTTGGCCAATATTTTGTAAATGCCCACCCCTTAAAAACCCATCTGTGGGTAAACCCCCACCCCCACTTCAGTGATTTGCCAATTTAGACGCCCAGGGCATTAACCCGTGACAATACGCTATATTTGTTCAACCCTGAAAAAACAATAAAATAAATAATACTGACGGTTACAGTAAGTGCCTATTTCATTGTAGCGAGTGACTTAAGCCGTGATTTGTGTGAGGCGTATCACACAAATCGAATCAGGTGAGGCGAATTGGTTGCGTCCACACGGGCAAAATTATCCGCATCACAGGAATCGATTCACGTAGACTACCTCGCTTAGGTGGTCTACACGATCCGCATCACGTGAGTCGAATCAGCCCTAATCCGCATCAGACGTGCGTTCACACGAGAAATGTGAGGCGAACTATACAAGTCGCTTTCTACGAATCGATTTACATTGCCCGTGTGAACACGGCTTTAGGGATGAAGTGGTAATGCTGTTTCTTTGTTCATTTGTTTGAGTTTTATATCCTGGAAACATCTAAGGTCATATCAGGATGGGTACCGACTTGTGGCAGTGCGCACTCATGGCGATTGTATAGTGCTGCCCCACTGGGAAATCGGGTCGCCAGCACCTTGGCCTGACATCCCACTCAGCCACATTATCCTGACACTGAGCTAACCAGTCCTTGCCGTATCCTATTAATTAATGCCAGTGGCAATGTATTCGATTGAATGATTGATACTCTAATGCCATATTGACAGCAAATGCCATATTCATGACGAAAAGTTAGTGACATTTAATCTGACACTTTTGTTTCATGAAAAAAAAAAGTATTAATTGCATTTATTACATTCCTATGTTGAAATTTACAGGAAAATAATCTGAAATAGTCAGATTTATATGATGAAATGACATAAAAAAATAATCTGAAATAGTCAGATTTATATGATGAAATGACATAAAAAAATAATCTGAAATAGTCAGATTTATATGATGAAATGACAGCAAATATAATCTAAATTTTAGAGATGTTAAATTTGTGTCAAAGGATAGCCACATTTAAATAGCAAAAAAATAGCTTAAATTACAGGAGGCGATACAGTCGAGTTGTTCTTAGGAACTCTAGAATTTAGCTTTGGCTTTGCATTTGTAAAGAGGTCTCGCATGTTATTTACATTAAAACATTGTTGGCGCAAGGCCATGAAATCCACACATTCAAGTAGATTATGTCAGAGTGTTAGTGGATAATGACACCAAATGCATTTGGTGGGGTGGTTCTACCCTTGAGTAAAATTGCAATAGAGTTGTAGTTAAAAGGCAGGTGACCAGTGGAATATCCAACATGATCATGACACACCAATGAGCATTGTCCTGATATATGGTGTCAGTTAAGTCGATCGTTTGTTGCTTGTTTATTGTTGTTTTACGTCCTAGCAACATCTAAGGTCACAATATCAGGATGGGTACCGAATTGTGACAGTACACACTCATGGTGAGTTTATAGTGCTGCCCAACTGGGAGACCAGGCTGCCAGCACCATGACCTTATATCTCACACAGTCACATGATCCTGACACTGTGCTAACCAGTCCGTGTCCTATTCTATTAATGCCAAGCGCCAGGCTCGGTAGCAACAAGCATAAATTTGATAAGTCAATCGTTTGATTCTGGAGAAATTCGAATTCCCAACCTTCCACATGGGAATCCTACACACTACCGATTCGGTCACCGCATCCGGTCAGATAAGTCGAAGGATAATGGCACTCTTAGGTTTAAAACACATGGGGTCTTTCGGCCTTTGATGTCAACATGTCAGCGAATTAGAAGAAATAGCTTCAGGCACATGAGATATATGCAATCGCAACAGGTGTGGTAAGGAAAGCAGAGATGGTACCGTTGAGTCTTTTTCAACATGTCAGCAAAGTTGCACAAATTCTAGATGTAGAATAAGAATAAACCGTGACTGTACACAGTACAGCCGTACTTATCACAGTGGCCTGTCTTTATTCACTTTTAGTTTGTAGTTTATTTATTCATGTTTTCTTTATCATACAGGTTTATAACAAAATAGAGCCCGATTAGTATTACAAATTGGAATGTTTTAGCATTTCATTGTCTAGATTTAGATGTAGGTCTAGATTTAGAGTAAGAGCCGTTCCAGTAACTGGTAACTGCTACGTGATTTTAATTTGCTTGTTAAGGAGTCTATCATACTGTCATGACAAATTTGTTTCATTTTCTTCTTTTTTTTTGTCTTTCTCTCTATTTATGCTAATTCATTTTTGACTTAAAGTTGCATAGTCCGATGAAAACATCAAATTTTCAAAAATAAAACACTTATCTACATATTCAACTTAGGCACTGGTGCACTTATTAAGCATTTGTTGCTGCATAGAAGGCCACAATAAGTCAATTAATAGAAACCGTTACGACTGAAGTCTATGGTCTCAGAGTTTTGGCATGCTTGGCAAAATTATTTTGGCATGTTTTGATGTCAAATATCTCCAAACTTAGCCATTTAAAATAAAAGTTACTTCAAACTAAAGTAAAGTAGATTGCAACGATTAGTAGAATATATTTATCTCAGAAAATAGCAAAAACTCAAAAGCATCGGACTATGAAACTTTAAGAAATGATTGGTAGGCCTTTCTGTCGGTCCAGCCAGAGGATTTCTCACTCCAAACCATATTCATTGTTGTCCTTGATGGAAGAATATAAATAATCGATGAAAAAAATAATTACCAACCCCCCCCCCCCACACACACACAAACTGTGTTCATTGTGAACAAATCATATTGCAGTTACTGTCTCAAATGAGAACATCATTCAATGTTCGACGACATCATCATATGTTACTCGAGAAACTGAGAAAAATGATCGAGAAAAGGTCATTGAATAAGTGAGATGAGAACACATTAATGAGGTCTCCAGTGGGTGATTGTAAACATGACCTACCTACTCATGTATTACACTTTCTCCCAAACTATGCTACACATGAAGTTAATTGGATTTGGTAAGTGTCTACGATACAGATCTAATGTCCCGGATATATACTATGTTGACATTGAACGCCGAAGCCACATAAACGTGTGTGAGAGTGCATGCACACACACACATATATATATATATAGTATAGTTATACAAATCTTACCTGTGTACAGATGATGGATAACTGGTGTTTTCCCGAGGTGCTAGTCTCGGATAGTCGTGGATCAGGGGGAAGAAAGCACATCTAGGTCCAGCAAACCTTTACATACTTTATAGGATAAAAAATGATCTTAACTTTATATGGATACTATTGTGTTTTCATTTTGGTTCTAGCGAAATGTGATAATCGTGGTAGGGTAGGGTGAGTGGGCCTTGACCCACAACTATCCGAGGCTGGTACCTCGGGAAAACACTAGTTATCCATCATCTGTACCCAGGTAAGATTTGTATAACTATACTATTTTACCTCGGCATTACGCTTCTGGCTACTCATAGCCCAGAGAGAATTTTACTTAATCTCATTTTTTATCCTATTATACTTTAATGTTGTCATCATACTATATTGTTTTAGTGCAAAATATTAATTTAGATTCTCACCCGTCTTCAGTTGGTGAGTAGGCGAGTTGCCAGGCCGCTTGGCTTTTCTAGTCGTTTGTTGTAATGTTTTGCAAACGATCTAGCCGTCTTCCACACAGCGTGTGCAAGGATTCTCTTTACCATGATTCCTAATTGTCTTGCTTTGGAAACCATGGCTCCACGCATTGAGTGCGTAGCATCCAGTATTGACTCCTGCCTGTTTAAGCACCTTGATGTTTCATCTTGCGAGTGTGTCTCTCTCGATAGCTTCATGAGGTTTAAAATAAAGCTGATTAGTAGCTGTCTGAAATTTCTAATTTGGCTTGACTTGGATATATACGCCATAATGGCTGAAACTACACATATCCATTTATCTTCCTGAAAACTATTTACATGTACTGTGGACAGTGGGTCCCCTGTGCGATTCGACTTTAGTAATATCTCTAAATCAAATGTTGCCTCATCCTTATCTATTTCTAGTTCATCCAGTGAGAGTGCCACAATCGTTTGGCCTCTGTGCCCCATCACTAGCAGTAATAGATCTGCTAACTTAAATCCTAGTTGCTTCATTGATAAATGTCTATTGCTAGGCCATGACTTGAATAACCTAAATACTATCGACACATCCCAAAGCCTATTATATTTGGGTTTGGGTGGATTTCTTTCATACACTAATCTAATGAACCAGTGTACCAATTGATGTTTTCCAATCGTTTGTCCATCTATTCTCGGGAGAATAACTGAAAGCACACTTCTTGCTGCATTAATTGTACCAAATCCTAATCCTTCATCTTGTAGGATTCTTAGAAATCTTAATATTTGGGCTATTGTAGGTTTTAATGGTTTGACTCCTTTTAGAAGGCAATAAAGTCCCCATTTCTTTAAATAACTTGTGAATAATTTCACCGTTCCTTTCCTCCAGGTGTGTGAAATAAGTCTTTCTTTTGTAATTTTGTCTAAACCATATTGTTCTAAATGTCTTCTTAAAAAAGGAATGCCAAAAGGGGTGTTGTCGACACATCCCCGTGGACTGTTAGTGCTCCCTGATGTTGTAGGTTGTTCCTTTCTCATGGGAACCTAAGAACGTCTTTTGCTGCTAATATTATTGCTGCTAGCCATGGTTGTGTTTCCCATGCTGGTACTATCAGTACTACGCATGTGTGATCCATCTTGATCTTCCTGGCCACTCGGCTGATAATGCTGAATGGTGGGAATATGTAATAGAATTTATTATTCCAAATTAATGAAAATGCATCTACTCTCCAGGTTTCTGGCTCTGGATGCCAAGACACATATTTAGGTAACTTTTGTTATTGCATGATGTGAATAACTAAATTTCTGGTTTGCCCCATTTGTGACAAATGTGGTCGAAAATACTCTGATTCAGTGACCATTCTAAATGGTCGTGAAGATGTTGGCTTTTCTTGTCAGCCAAAGTATTTTGACTGCCTGGAATATGTGCTACTGTTAGCCAGTTTGTTCTGAACCGGTCTCCTCTAACTTGTTCTCTGCCCAGTCCCAAATAAGTTTGGTCATATAGTTCCATGGTTTGGAACGAGTCCCTCCCATATTATGTATGTAAGCCATAGCTGTTGTATTATCTGTTAATACCCTTACATGATTTTTAGTGATGTGAATTAGACTGCGGAGTCCGAGATAAATGGCTCTAAGTTATAATACATTAATGTGTTCTGTTAATGAAATGGTCAATAAAGAATCTCAGAAATTTAACTTCTTTTGTTGGCGTTAGTACTGATTTAGTTTTGTGTATGTAGAATCCTAATTTTGTAAATGTCTCCTCCCATTCATATCCTCGCACAGCGATGAGAATTTGTTCTCGGCCATCATCCTATTAGCTATCGGTGCGATGGCTGCGAGTGCCAAGAGTACCCCTTTGTGTACTGTATGCAGAACCACTTCAAACTTTTTCCCGGTCCTTGCTGAGCCTGACTTCCATATCCATCTCCTTAATGGCGGATTCCAGGATCGCTTTGATCCCCGTGAATTTCTCAGCCGACTTGATAATCACTTTGGCTGGCTTGAAGGTGTTGAAGTGCCCCTGTATTGTCTTCCTCATAAGTGTAGTTATGTGGATTTTCTTACGCCATTGCACCTTGCACTTTTATGTCTCTTTGCTATAAGACTTCGCATAATTCATCGCAGGCTTGGTGTCTCAGTCAGAGCTCATCGAAGACGAGTCTGACAAAGAGTCAGAGGAAGAGGTTTTGTGTTTCCTCCTCTTCTTGGTCTTTTTCTTGCTCTTCTTCATGAGCGGCTTCTTTTTACATGCCCTCATGTACTCATCCCCTTCTGATGAGTGTTCTTTCCTTTTGTGTTTACGTTTGCGCGGCAACACTACAACCTCCTCCTCTGACTTGTCGTCTGACAAGGCCTGATCACACTCAGATTCCTCTGAATCAGGCGCTTTTGGAGTCCTTCCCTTCTTGGTCACCACTGTGGAGGGAAGCATCTCCTCCATTTTCTGTTGAACAAGTCGTGCTCATCTAGGTCAGCTGGGCTGGGGCTGGCATCATAACCCCCCACCTCGTCAGAATCTCTTTGTTCCAGCAACATTTGCACCTGTGCCAGCAGTGAGGGTTCTTCATCTTCACTGAGCACATGAGATGCCTCTGCCTTACACCGCTTCATAGCCATGGCTCAAAGACTGTGAGTAAAAATCAAAAAGACCAATGGTTAGGCATTATTCGGGCTGAATATCACACAGATAATTAGAGTATATTATACTAGGTGTGTATTATGGTGCTAAAACAGTTTTTACCACAGACATGTGGTTAATAGACAGTCGTAGGATGACGGAATGCGAAACCAACTGATCCAAATGAGGAGTAGGGACTAGTGTAGCAGTACCCTCCCACACTCTAAGTACCTATAAACTTCTCCCACCTGTGGCTTTCTCCGCCAGCAAGTTGAAGAAAATACTATAGGACTCGGAGGTACACCTTATCGATAATAATAATTGGGGAATCTTAAAGAAAGCCAGGAATAAATCCTAGCGATGTAAATGGCTCCTGCCAAACATCTCTCCGTTCGGCAACTGGCGGCTTCATTAATAACCAAACAATGGATACATTGTTCTAACGATCATATGAAACACGGTTGGAATTAAGCTGTAAAACAGTAATAACTTATGGAAAAGTCTAAAAAAACTTTGCTAACATGAACTGAACCATTGTATCGAGTTTGAAAGATACTAACCAGGTCGGTTTTATAGTTAATGTAGAAAAACTGCCGGAGCTGCTCACAGAAGTCCTCCTGTTGTGAGTTGATTATGCTAATTGCTGGACTCGGATGTGCTTCCTTCTCCCTGGGCTATGATATGAGTAGCCAGAGGCGGAGTACCGAGGTAAAATATATATATTTATATATATATGTATGTGTGCATATATATATATTTATGTATATATATATATATATATATATATATATATATATATATATATATAAAGAGATGGGATATCTCCGTCCCTCCCACTCTCTCCATTAACTCTCGCTGTTATTGTCAAGCCATATTAAGGTTATATATACATCCTTTCTCCATATATACGGAGAGAGATCTCCTTCTCCCCCCTCTCTATCACCCCTCGCTTTCTGTCTCTTTTTCGCCCTCTCTATATGTGTGTGTGGAGAAATTCCTCTCTCCATATATATATATATATATATATATATATATATATATATATATATATATGTAGAGCGATCTCCATCTCCTCTCATCTCCCGCCATCTCCTCTCTCTCGCCCTCTCTCTCTATACACACATCTATGCACAGCATATATATCCGTAATGAGGTCATGGTTGGTATCCTGTCAGTGAGTATGTCGCTGTCAGATCACGGCACTTTCAGTGTGACACTTGAAGAGTTCACCGTAATGCTGCTGTCAGTGAGTATGTCGCTGTCAGATCACTGCACTTTCAGTGTGACACTTAAAGAGGTCGCCGGAACGCCCGCTGTCTGTCATGTGTCAGATGACAGCACAGTCAATGTGACATTTAAAGAGGTTTACAATACTGCTGCCATTACGTGTGATGCTGTCAAATCATATCACTGTCATAGTGTCACTCTCACAATGTGAGTGTAGTGCTTTGAACCTGTTGTGCTTGCGCAATTAATCAATGCAATCAACGCTCGAGGGTTCAGTATGTCTTACATGCTTGTTTTTGCAGCGTTCGTCACTGTCAGCTGCACCGCTGTCACTGTCACATCAGCAGTAGACAGCAGCGTGATCGCCTGATGATTGCTCGCCGCTCCGTTCAGCGTGCATTCCTCGGGGCGACTCAACTGGCACCAACACAACTTCCGCAGCAGAATCTGCCGGAATCGACGCCGGAAGATGTAGTAAATGAGGAAATTTGTCGATGAGTTTGTGACAACGAGCATCTGACTGACGCAATCAAAGTAAAACCAAGGCGAGCAGTTGCGCTGTCGAATGAATGGCTTTACGATGGTGTTGACCCGCTCGGGACAGATGCAGACGATGAAGATGATGATGATGATGATCATCACCAAGGTGATGTTCTCCTCCGATTTATGCTCGTCGGGGATGCTGCTGCTGCGTCGTCTGCTCATCCTCCGAAGCTCAACTATGAGCCTCCCATTGAGGATTACGAGAAGGATGAGTGGAAGGATGAATACAACAACGGTATAGAGCCACGTCGTGTAAACCAACCCAAAAGTACTGTGCGTTCCAATCGCTGTCGTCTGCTTAACCGGCACCGAAGCGTTCGCGACGTGAACAACGCGGTTCTGGAAAAAGCGCGGGAAATTCAAAAGGACAGCACAGCCGAACACTGCTGCCACCTGGAGTCTAGTCTTGGCGATGCTGGCGAGGCGGTGCGTGTCGAACGGCCGGCAGATGGCGACGTAGCGGTTCACGGCGAGTAACACCGTCATCCACACGGTGGCGCTGTGCGCCATGTGCGCCACCGGTTCCACGTAGGCGACGATGTACGGTATGAGCATGCGCCGCAGCTGCATGGCGTTGACGGCGGGCAGCAGGCCGAAGATGATGCAAAGAAAGATGAAGGAAATCCCCAGAACGCAGTTGTCGGCGATTGCAAGCGCCTGTAAAAGAAACATGGCGGCGTGAACCCGGCCCCCGCCTCGGTCACGCCGTAGGATCGCCATGGATACGACGTTGCCGATGAAGCCCAGGATGCACATGGTCCCCACGAAGAAGGTGAAGAAGACGAGGAGGAATGTCTGGCAGCCCCCGGTTGGGTATCTCGATGCGAGAGGATACGGTTCGGTCACGTTGAGCAGGTCGAGCAGCGGAAGCGAGTCGTTCTGCATGTAGAGCATGAGGGTTGCCGTGGTGATGTTCTGATGGGCGGCCATCAGCGATACCAGGTCAGCGTCTTCTAATGACGTCATGGTGTTAGCGGTTGGTTGGTTGGTCTACCTGCAGTGGTGATGATGAACACAATTTAATTATGCAATTGATTAAAGTTGCATGGATACAATTTAATTATACAATCGATTAAAGTTGCATGAATTAATTTTTTTCTTGAAGATTTATACTGCCTATCATGGATAAGTCTGAATAGACTTTTTTCACCATTAGACAGTTTGTCGATAGAAAGCCCGAGCCTACACTTTTACCGACCCAAGGGACTTTTAACCTCCCACACCGCCTAGACATGGTGTGAGAGCAACTGGCCTTTGATGAGTTATACATAGCGGTGGAAATGCAAATTGGCAGAGGTGGGAGGGGCACAGGGAATCGAACGACTGATTTTCAGATTAGGAGTCCGACCTAGAAAAAAGTCAGACACTCTAGCCACTCCGCCACCGAGAAAACCACAATTATACAATCGATTAAAGTTGCATGAATAAAATTTAATTATACAATTAATTAAAGTCGCACAGTTCTGACGAGTTTGGCCTTCCGCCATCATTTAAATATTACTTCTTTTTTATAAAAAAAAAAATGTTGGTGGAAAACATTTTATACATTTTTTCTTCAGTGCTTCGGCTCTGGTATTCCGGCCATCTACATTTATACATTTTGTTCTTCAGCGCCGAGGCACTGGTACTCAGAGGCATTTAAATTATATTGTAAATAGGTAGTGCAACATTACTCTCATTTTGCACGCTCAAATGCTGGACACCATAAGCTTCAGCAGCAACATTTTCTATTGAAGTTTCATAGAATAATTGTTTTTAGCTTCTGCCATTTTCTTATAAAAAATATATTGGATTGATCATTGTAATCTACTTTGAAGTAACTTTATTTTAAATTGATAACTTTGGAGATGTTTTAAGCTAAAACATGCCAAATTAATCTTAGCACACACATACAAATTCTGACGCCATTGGCTTCAGCGGTAATAAAATATTCTATTAAAAGGACTTCATATTTACTTCTATGCAGCAACAAGACTATATTGTTGAATAAATGCAGCAATATCTAGAGTTTAGATATGTAAGAGAATAACCTAAAAGGAAACACAGAGAAGTTTGCGGAATAAAATTGCTTCGATTCAAACATTGAGTTCTGATGGGCTGTTTTTATAACCAGAGCGCACATGGATAACATACTGACATGTATAATCTCCATATCTCCAGATTGAAACCTAAATGAAGCTACAGACCAAATAAGTATTTCCATGAATCCGATTCCAGATCAGCGTAAAGTCTCACTAATGACATTCACTACGGTGCTACGAGGCATCCACCTGCAGGTTATATGAATCAATTTACAGCATGAACTAGTAATTGAACAACCAATGCGAGTAATAGACGACCGGAGCCAAACTAGATTTTTTTAAAGGAAGAAATAAGTACAGCTTGTTTTATTTAACAACGCCTCTAGAGCACATTGATTTTCACATCATCGGCTCTGGGACATCAACCATATGGTCAATCTGAGATATTTCTTTGGAGGAAACCCGCTGCCACCACATAGGCTGATCTTTCCGATAAGAACCAAGGGGTCTTTTATATGCACTTTCCTACAGACACGACAACACAAACCACAGTCAGTTGTGGATCACTGGTTGGGACAGAAAATAGCCCAAACAGCAAATGGATCCACTGAGAAGGATCGATCGGATGGCCGACACCTTCACAAGTGGACACGCTACTGCCTGAGCTATGTCCCGCTCCCTGCAGTTAACAAATTCACCTAACTTAACAACAGTGTGGTACTGCAAAAATATTCCTATTCAACTGACATTAATCCACTGGTCTACCTCCAGGCCGACTACCCATACAATGACCTACATTGCAACTTATTACCACTTCAACTATAACGCTAAATGAATGCCGACGATAACTTCTGCTCACATTCTAAATACCATGAAAAACTCACATCGGTTCATATTGCTACGGAACTTTTGGGTTATAGAATTGTATTGTGTTTCATGCCGCAAATTGTGTATTCAACAGTTATTGTATACCTTAATCTATATACCTTTTGTGTAAATAACCCTGAATTGAAAAATGGCTGTAAGACCAATGCTTCGGCACTGACAAAAGACTTATTCAGCAGAATAAACATATTTACCAAATTCAAAAAAGATAATGTTCATGTAGTCATATCACACCAGTTATATATATATTTTTTTGGGGGGGGGGATACATTGGTTGTTTAAGCAAGGGAAATTTCAATTGCGGATGATTGGTCTTCCTCATTCCACTGCTCCTTGCCCTATCATAATAATGCCGAGCACCTGGCCAGGAAGCGACAAGTATACATTTTTAAGTCATTGGTTTGCCTCGATCAGGGTTCGAACTCACGATCCCACGATCTACCAACGCGGGAGACAGACACTCTAACTCATTTGGCCGACCCGTCCGGTTACCATAGTGCAGTGGTACTTGTTAGTAAATACCGGTAATCCATTATGCTATAAATTGTGACCGGGCATGGTGGCCTAATTGGTAGAGCACAGGTCTCGCATGCGTAAGGTCGGGAGTTTGGTTCCTAGTCGAGTCAAACCAATGACTGTACAATTGATACTTGTCGCTTCCTAGCCTGGTGGTTGGCATTGATAGAATCAGGCAAAGACTGGTTAGCTCAATGTCAGGATAATGTGACTGAGTGGGATATCAGATCATGGTGCCGGTGACCTGATTTTCCAGTGGGAGAGCACTATAAAGTCACCATGAATGCACACTGTCACAAGTCAGTACCCGTCCTGATATCACCTTAGATGTTACCAGGACATAAAGCTCCAACAACGAACCAACCAACTATAAATTGTGTCTTTAGCTGTTAGTGTTATTGTTATCTTACTTTAATACCTGTTATGACATACTCTATATGTTCCAATCTTTGTGTAAGTAATGCTGAGTTGAACAATGGCTGGAAGACCAGAGTTTAGGCACTGACAACAAAAAAACCTACTCAGAAGAATATATACATATGCACTAAATCAAACCCACCAAAATACGGTATAACACAGGCAGTGCCTCTTCTTACCTGTGGTACAAACACTCTTGGAGCCCAGTGGTGAGACTAACCGGCGCTACGTGTCGCGCCGGTGTCAGAATTAACTGTGTGACCTTTCCACCAGAGGGCGTTTCTACTACATACGTGGCACCGTTGATGTGCAGAAGAATTACCTAACACCCAAGTAATTATAACCCTACGGACTGAACGATATATATATATACAGTAAAAGCTCTCTAAATCGACCGACCATGGGACCGAATTTAAATGGTCCATTTATGAAGGTGATCGGTTTGGGAATGGGAGTTTTTTTTCTCTCCATTATTACAATAGTATTTTATGGGCGATCGTTGGGGACCCAAATAAATTTATCGATATTCGGGAGTGGTCGATCTATATACAGTAAAAGCTCTCTAAATCGACCGACCATGGGACCGAATTTAAATGGTCCATTTATGGAGGTGATCGATTTTGGAATGGGATTTTTTTTTTTTCATTATTACAATAGTATTGTATGGGCGATCGTTGGGGACCCAAATAAATTTATCGATATTCGGGAGTGGTCGATCTGTGTTGGTGGTCGGTTAGAGAGCTTTTACTGTATATATATATAATTGGACACAGGAGGCACTCTTGACCATAGAGGATCATGCACAACTTACATAACCGTCGGGGAGTGGTGGTTATCTGTCTGTTTTACATAATCATTAAAGTTGCATAGTCCGATGATTTTGAGCTTGTGTCATTTTCTGACATAAACATATTGTGCTGGTCTTTATAATCTAGATTACTTTACATTAATGCAACTTTGATTTAAAATGGCTAACTTTGGAGATGTTTGAAGTGTAAATATGACAAAATTAAAGCTGCATAGTCTGATGAAAATAATCAAATTTTCAAAACCAAACCGATCATCTAGATTTGATTCTACATATCTAATTTAGATACTGGTTCACTTTTTAAACATTTGTCGCCACATGGAAGGGAATACTGAGGCAATTTAATAAAACCTGCTACCGCAGAAGCCTATTGTGTCAGAGTTTTAGCATGCTTGCCAACATTAATTTTGCATGTTTGCACTTCAAATATCTCAAAAGTTAGCCATTTAAAATAAAAGTTACTTCAATTTAAGCAAGGTAGGTTAACACAATCAAGCTAATATACTTATCTCAGAAAATGACAGGAATTCAAAACCGTCAGACTATGCAACTTTAATTTCGGCATTCTGGTACCGCCGGCTTCAGCGGCAACACTAACAGCTTCTATTTATTTGACTTACTGCACCCTTCTATGCAGCAAGAAATGCTTGATAAATGCACCATTATATAAGTTAGATATGTAAGATCAAATTGGGTAATTATTTTTGTTTTCGAAAATGTGATGCTTATGTCGTGGGGGTGATGAAAATGGGAAATATTGCGCATTGTGCGGGACTCGAACCCACATCTCTTTGAATTGTGTGCCAGTGTGCTAACCATTACACCACCTAGGCTCCCTGATATCACCACTACCCACGCCTACCTGTCTATGTGGTTGCTTGCCTGAGAGGTCAGTGCAGACCACTACACTCATCCCCCTGGAATTGTAAGTCTTTTAATGCTTACAATTACATACATACAGGCAATGCACTAACACATACATACACAGGGTAGGTTCAACAACCATACAGTGCATAGCTTGTACAGGATCATGGTCACGGCAACCAGTGTTGTGGGGGAAATATTGCACCTAGAGCGGTACTCGAACCCACATCTCTTTGCATTCAGGGCCAGTGTGCTAACCATTACACCACCTAGGCTCCCTGATATCACCGCACTACCCACGCCTACCTATGTATGTGGTTAGTTGCCTGAGAGGTCAGTGCAGACCACTACACTTATATCGGACTATACAACTTTAACACCAGTGGTTTTATCAGGATGGGGCTGGAACAGTGTACATTCATGTATGGCGACTTTATACTGCTGCCCCACTACAATGACAAATTTCCCGCACACTGTAATCAACCAGCCTTACCCTAATGGAAGTGAGCACCAGGCAAGGTAGCGACAAGTATTAATTTGGTAATGCATTGCTTTAACGTCAAGTGTTTCAGGACTGGCTATCGCCTTTGGAATGATGTCCCCAACCTCCAGAGCTGTCCCTGCGGCACTAAGATCTTCAATGTGGCCCACATACTCACCTCATGTGGCGCCGTCAACAGATCTGCCATCAGTGACTTCCTGGAGGACTCTTACCGCCAACTCAGCGACAATCACGCCGCCCTGGCTATCCTCTCCGGGATTTCAAAGTCATCTTGGAACGGTCTTGCTCACTTCTACCACCAGAACACATATATCATCAACACTGTCGGTCGCTCAGACCATGACACCGAGGACTCTAGCATGCCCCTCCTCATCGCCATAGCTGACTTGACACCACTCCCAACTAATCACTAATTTTCACTAACAACTAACAGGTAACCCCACCCACTGCCTAACTAATCCCATCCTCACTTCACTTCTTCCTCTGGCCTTGGCCGATCTTACTGTGCATACCGGTGAATCTGAAGGGACTGAAGTTTGGATCCTGGTCGAGTCAGACCAATGACTTATAAAATAGGTACCTGTTGCTGCTTGGCGCTTGGCGTTATGAGGTCAGGACAGGGACAGTGTCAGGATAATGTGACTGTGTGGGACATCAGGTCATGGTGCCAGCGGCCTGATTTCCCAGTGGGGCAGCACTATAAAGTCACCATGAGTGTGCGCTGTCACAAGTCGGTGCACGTTGTGGTATGGCCTAGGGTCTTACTGGAGCGTAAAACTACAGCAACCACCCGGCCTCCCCCGGCCCTCTCAGATGACTGTGGTTGGGCTCTTTGGCTGCCTTTTTCCTTCCTCTGACCCCCCTCCCCCCAATTTCTCTGACCACTACCCATAGGAAGCCAACTCCCGACCACATGGTACCGCTTTTAGCGGTGCCCATTCAGTGCTGCAGATTTGCAGCATTCAGCACACCAATGCGACTGAAAACTCCCCCAAAACAAACAAAAGAACTCGGCTTGGAATACGGGTATTCCGAGTTCCACTGGTCCCTCAGGAAGGACTGAAGCTGGGACCCTACATGCCAGCTCACAGCTACAGCTTATATAACGGAAGGTTTGGAAGATGGTGAATAGATGAGATCACGGTTCCGAGTGCGCATGCGCTGAAAACGGCGTTGGGAGCAAAGCAAAGGCGTACGGCCATTGAGTTTGCCGATACACGTAGGGCAAAACTGCCATTTTATTCAAAATTAATAGAAATACATACAATTTGGCACAAACATGGATGGAAGTGTGCAATATAATAATATAATGAATAGGTTTAAGACACAACGCTCCATAATTATGCATTTTGAGCTAAGAAACATACAATTTCAGTCACAATGCAGGCTGATGTTTACACCATTGATTAGCCAGAAGTAATTCTTATTCTAAATATTAAAATGTCAAATGTGTCAACAAAAACTTGTTTCAAAAATATATATAACCAATATCTGATTAACCCTACTCATTTTCTATTTCTACATATGTCATTAACCATAGGATATAAATAAAAACATGAATAAAATAAGTAAAACTGACTCTGGCTATGGCTCTAACACTAGTCTAAGTGCCCAGATTTGTCTAAATCTAAATGCACATGGCATAAGATGTGCTGATTATATTGATGTAAATGCAATGCTGGATAAAAGATTAATATCTTAATTTATTATATATAGTCTTTTAGTTGGTATTTTATGTTTCAAACAAGAGCTGAGATGAGCTGAAACTAGCACATTTCATAGCTGCACCCAGTGTATTAGCATGTCCATGTGCTTCTCGCAGGTTTGTTTTGCTCTGACGCATCCCACAATGCACCTCACCGCTGGAACGGTGATGTAGTCTATACACATACATCATGATACACTAGGTGGTAAGCAATGTAACGTAAAATATTTGCTATGGTAATTTCACTCCAATCTGTTTTGGTTTGTTTGTTGGGGTTTTATTTCCTGGCAACTTTTAAAGTCATATCAGGATGGTCACTGCATTCTGCATTTGAAACAAATATATAGCAATAAACCTACCATGTTTGGTCACCTGGTGGCATGTGGTTAATAGTATAAAAAGAGTTAAAAGTGTTGAGCCTAAAGTGAAGGACAGTACTGAGAGAGGAACACACCCCGACTTTCTATGTGCATGCTAACACTGTCAACCAGTGGTCCCCAACTGGTTCATCAAAGGTTGTGGTAGGTGCTGTCCTGTCAGTCGGAAAGTACATATAAAAAACCCTTGCTGCTTAGCGGAAAGAGTAGCCTCTGTGTCGGCAGCAGATTTCCTCCACAGAAATATGTCAGAATGACCATATGTTTGACGTCCAATCGATGATAAAAATCAATGTGCTCCAGAGGCATCGTTAAAGAAAACAAACTTTCTCTTTGCTAACACTGTTACCCAGTGTGGTGGGTCTCAGCTTCAGTTGTTCATGAGAGACCAACGAAACTCAATATACCAGCATAGATTCCATCAGGTTACTTATACCCAAGCCTACCTGTGTGTGTAGTGTTTCACCATGTGAGCTAAGTATTAGCTTACTAGAATGAAGCGCTAATTAGGATGACCACTCCTCGCACACCTCTTCTCTCTCTATTATAGAAAGAACACATAGAATAACAACACATAATAGACACAAACCTGTACCAAATACAAGTAAAGGTGAATAAATCATTTTTATGATACACGTCACATTAAATAAAAGACCAGACGGGATGGCCAAATGAGTTGAGCAGCCGTCTCCCATTTTGGGAGATCGTTGCATCCGAACTCACAGGTTCAAACCCTGGTCGATCCAAACCAATGACTTAAAAATTTATACTTGTCACTTCCTAGCCAGGCGCTCTGCATTATTAGGATAGGGCAAGGACTGGTTGGCTCAGTGTCAGGATAATGTGACTGAGTGGAATAACAGATCATGGTGCTGGTGGCCTGGTCCCCCAGTGGGACAGCACTATAAAGTCACCAGGTGTGCACACTGTCACAAGTCGGTACCCATCCTGATATGAGCTTAGATGCTGCCATGACTTAAAACTCCAACAACCAACCAACCAACCATTAAATAAAATGCTCAATTCTGCTCTAGAAATTCGTCACCTACGCACAAAATAGCACAACAGAAACACCAAATATACTACCCACTAGATGTTAACACAATGTAAGCTGGAATAAAGGAATTAAAATAAACTGTACAGCTGTGCATTTCGACTCACCTTAGCTATTTATACCATGTGTTTTCAATTGCAATACTGACAATATATATTACACAGCTGACGATGAATCAGCGGCAGTTGAACAAAATAGAATAGGTTTTATATAGGGATATATCACAGCACAGAGTCAGTTCATTGACTGCAAACATATGGTACAGATCAGTATCCATTGCAGCTTCCTGGCACCAGCGTTATCCAGTCAACAATCTAGAAACACCGTGGGGAGCTTTGCATCCAATTCTAATATATGTACATATATATACATACACACATATACATATATCTGACATTCTCACCAATAGTCAAAGTTGCATAGTCCGATGGGTTTGAATTTCTGTATTTTTTCTGAGATAAATATATTGGATCGATCAGTAGTATCTACTTTACATTAGTTCAAAGTTACTTTTATTTTAAATGGTAAACGTTTGAGATATTTTGAGTGCAAACATGGACAATTAGTTTTGGCATGCTTGCTAAAACTCTGACACCATAGACTTCTGCAGTAACAGGTTCTGTTATATTGACTCAGTATTGCCTTCTATCCAGAAACAAATGCTTAATAAGTGCATCAGTATCTAAGTTAGATATGTAAAATCAAACCTAGATAATTGGTTTGGTTTTGAAAATTTGATATTTCATTGGACTATGCAGCTTTAATCTTCTTCGCATACAATAACTGGGCATGGTGGCCAAATCGGATGAGCTTGGGCCTCGCGTGTTGGAGATGGGAAAGTTCAGTTCCCAGTCGAGTCAAACCAATGACTTATAAAATTGATACTTGTCAGCATTAATAGGATAGGGCAAGGACTCGTTAGCTCAGTGTCAGGATAATGTGACCTGATTTCCCAGTAGGGCAGCACTATAAAGTCGCCATTAGTGCGCACTGTCACAAGTCTGTATCCGTCCTGATATGACCTTAGATGTTGCCAGGATATAAAACTCCAACAACCAACCAATCACATACAATGAGTGTTCTTAGTCTATGTAAAAATAGTATTAATACAATTATACATTGGCCTACTTATTAAACTGACCGGACAAATTGAAGGTAAAGCTAAGACCGGTAAGAGCACTGGCTTCGGGCGTGGAACCAAGCCGAGTCAAACCAATGACTTATCAAATCTATACTTGTCACTACCTACCATGCTGTTTGGCATTGATAGAACAGGGCAACGACTGGTGACAGTAATACCCCAGTCACACGAGAGCCAGCGTTCGCCGCCATCCTCCTTACTCCCAAAAGGTCACCAACTTCCCAGTGTCCCATTCGATACATTGATTCAATTACGTGGTCGGCGCCAGGGTGGCGCCAGGGCGGTGCCAGATCGGTGCCAGATTGGCGCCAGGGCGGCCCCAGGGCGTCGCCGGCCGTCGCCGGGCTGTCGCTGGGCTGTCGCCGCATCACCACCGGGGCGGCGCCGTATCAGGGCCAGGGCCGCACCAGGGCAGCATCAGGGCGGTGCCAGGGTGGCGCCAGGGTGGCACCAGGGCGGCGCCATAGTGCCTACCACCCGGTGAGCACGGCATTGCATATTTTGGCACCGCTAGGTCAGTGCCAGATCGGCGTCAACTCGCCAACCCCTAGGTTGGTGCCCTGGCGGTGCCCGGGTGGCACCAGGGCAGCACCAGGGCAGCGCCAGGGCGGCGCCAGGTCGCCAACCACTGTTTAATGTCGCCGCCGGAACAGGACGCAAGGAGGTTGCACATGCAGGAGCAGCAACCTCGTTGCGCCCAAAATTTCCGAAATGGACGCCGCGAGGTTGGCAATTTCGCGGCGACAGCACTCAATGAGGCCATAAGGAGGGCGCAAGGAGGACGTAAGGAGGACGTTTTGACGTCACGAATCGATCGGAAGCGAACGCAGGCCTCGTGTGACTGGGGTATTACACGAGAGCCAGCGTTCGCCGCCAACCTCCTTACGCTCAGAAGGTAGCCAACCACCCAGGATCCCATTCGATAGATTGATTAAAAAACGCCGACCGTTCGGCGCCGGGTTTTCGACCCGGCGCCGACCAGTCGGCCTGGTGCCAAACTGGTGCTTTGTCGGTGTAAAAACTGGGTGTCGGTTTGGTTTTTGTCATCCACTCACGACCTGGCGGCTACCGCTCACGACCTGTCGCCGACCGCTCGCGACCTGGCGGCGACCGCTCGCGACCTGGCGCCGTCCACGTGTTGATTGCGGCATTGCATGTGTTGGCGTCGCTAGGTCGGCGCCAGGTCGGCGCCAACTCGCCAACCAAGAGGTCGGCGACCTGGCGGTAATGTTCAATCCAATATATCTATCTCAGAAAATGACAGAACTTCAAAACCATCGGACTATGCAACTTTACCTTGACTCAGTATTTCCTTCTTTGTGACAACACATTCCTAATAAGTGCATCAGTATCTAAATTAAACAGATACGATCAAATCTAGATACTTGTCTTGATTTAGAAAATTTGTTGCTTTTATCGGACTATGCAGCTTTAATGAAATAAGCAGATGGAATGCACAATACAGTAAAACCTCTCTAACCGACCACCACCACACATCGACCACTCCCCTATATCGATCGCTTTATTTGGGTCCCAAATGATCACCCATACAATAATACTGTAACAATTTTTTTTTAAACTCCCTAAACCGACGACCTCCCTACCCATGGCAGATTTAGAAAAGTTTTATAGCGATATAGCGAATGGTAGACAGGAAGTGTGAACACTTATTTGTCTCTCATTTTTTTTTTCTTTGGTACATAAGTTGTCCCAAGCAGGGGAAATCCCAGTCACAGACGACTGGTCTTCCCACTCCACTGCTGGTCGATAGAAAGCCCGAGGCTACACTTTTACCGACCCAAGGGATTTTTAACCTCCCACACCACATCGACATGGTATGACAGCAACCGGCCTTTGATGACGCTGTAAGTTATACACAGCGGTGGAAATCCAAATTGGCAGAGCTGGGGGCACGAGTAATCGAACCGCCGACCCTCAGATTAGGAGTCTGACCTAGAAAAAAGTCAGACACTCTAACCACTCCACCACAGAGAACGCATGCATTATCATGCACCAAAGTGGTGCCTATGGAATGTGAGCTTTAATAATAATAATAGTAATAATAATAATAGTTATGATAATGATGATATCAATACCCCTAGCGGACACTAGGGCCGTAATCGATTAACACGACCCGGGCGACTCCGGTCACCCGAGTCGTCAGAATTTCAAATCGAACACCATGAGTAGAGTCAACAAATACACGTGCCGTATGCAAAACGACCCGACCGCAGTAACCCACCTCTTGGCTGGGGTTTGCTAGGAGCGATGACATCACATCTGTGCTGGTACATGTAGGATAACAGCTACCAGTACAAGTCCTGCACGTTGTTTTAAGGGTGTTTTTTTAAAATAACCCGGATTGTCAGCTTATACAATCATAAGCTACTTTAAATCCAATATTGCTGTACTTGTATCGGTTATTAAAAAAAGATATTACGTTTTAGATTAAGTCACCATTTTTTCCACCCCGAGCGTGGAGAAGCGTATTCGTTTATTCGACCCGAGTTTGTAGGATGTGCGAATGCGCCAAAAAGTGGCTCGGGTGACCCGAGTTGAATAATCGATTACGCCCTAGGTTTTTCAGACGCGGGATGGACGCCGAGTGAACCTTCACTTCCGGTATGCAAGCATCCCAGCATTATCAGTTCCAGACCCGCCTCAGGAAACAGCGCAATACACAAACCTTTCAGAACAGACGTTATTTGCATGCCAGTTGGCATCGTTCTGACTGTACGTACCGTTTGTGTCGTGTGTGGCCGAGTGGGCGTGTTTGTGTGCGTGTCCAGTCGAGCTGAACCAAAGACGAAGTGTCTACCGGGCCGTAGCCGGGACTGCGCCGGGAAATGGTCGGGGACGGAGCCGGGCTAGGCCGGGGCCTGGTTGGGCCGGGGACGGGGCCGGGCCGGAGCCTGGCTGGGCCGGAGCCGTGGCTAAGCAGGGGCCTGGTTGGGCTGGGGTTGGGGCTGGGCTGAGCCGGGTCGGGCGGGAGCCAGGCGGGGGTCGGACTGGAGCAGGTTGAAGCAGCAAATCGCGCCGTCTACAGAGTGTACGACATAGCGCGCGTAAGTGTGAGTGTGTGTATCGGTGTGTTCTGTGACATAGCTATGCACACACGCACGCCATTTCCTCCTCCTCCTCGCTGCCTCTGAGTTAGGCCTAGTTCCACACACGCCGGGTGCAGACAAGAGAGACACACACAGCGCGTGTGTCACTATCCAGTATCAGTGGTGCGCAGCTGTAGGATGCTTAGCTATCTCCAACCACCACCACCACTCCACCACCACCATCGCAACCGGACTGTGCAGTTCCGAATAACTCACTTCGGCCCGACATGCTAATACTAAGTAATCGGAGTCGCTGCCCTGCCTTGCTCTGCGTTTCCCTGCGTTTCCCTGCGTTTCCCTGCGTTTCCCTGCGTTTCCCTGCGTTTCCCTGCGTTTCCCTGCGTTTCCCTGCCTCGCCCTGCCTCGCCCTGCCTTGCCCTGCCTTGACCGCTCATGCCCTGCTTTATCCTGCCTTGCCTTGCCCTGTCTTGCCCTGCCTTGCACTGCCCTCCTTGCTCTGCCCTTCCCTTCTCTGCCCTACCCTGCCCTACCCTACCCTGCCCTACCCTGCCCTACCCTGCCCTACCCTTCCCTACCCTACCCTGCCCTACCCTGCCCTGCCTGCTTTGCCCTGCCTTGCCCCGCCCTGCCCTACCCTGCCCTGCCCTGCTCTCCCCTGTCCCACCCTGCCTTGTCCCACACTCCCTTGCTGTGCCTTGCTGTGCCTTGCTGTGCCTTGCTGTGCCTTGCTGTGCCTTGCTGTGCCTTGCTGTGCCTTGCTGTGCCTTGCTGTGCCTTGCTGTGCCTTGCTGTGCCTTGCTGTGCCTTGCTGTGCCTTGCTGTGCCTTGCTGTGCCTTGCTGTGCCTTGCTGTGCCTTGCTGTGCCTTGCTGTGCCTTGCTGTGCCCTGCTGTGCCCTGCTCTGCAACTGCCCTGCTTTGCTTTGCCCTGTCCCACCCTGCCCTGCACGGCCTTGTCCCACCCTGCCCTTTCCCACCCTGCTTTGCCCTGCCCGACAGTAGCTACAGCTACACCTTCCATCCACACCACACTCGAGTTGCTCTGTGTAACTCGTCGCCGGCGTCAACCGAATCCCACTCACACTGACCACAAGTTGACGCGCACGCGCACTGCCCGAACGCCACCACCAGCGCGTTCAGTTAAAGCTGCATAGTCCGATGATGGTTGGTTGGTTGTTGGAGTTTTACGTCCTGGCAACATCTAAGGTTATATCAGGGCGGGTACCGGTTTATGACAGTGTGCACCGGACACAGTAGCCGAATCGGTAGAGCTTGGGCCTTGCACACAGGAGATTAGGAGTTTGGTTCCCAGTCGAGTCAAACCAATGACTTATAAAATTGACACTTGTTGATTCCTAGCCCGGTGCTTTGCATTAATAGGATAGGGCAAGAACTGGTTAGCTCAGTGTCAGGATAATGTTATTGAGTGGGATATCAGGTCATGGTGCTGGTGGCCTGATTTCCCAGTGGGGCAGCACTATACAGTTGCCATGAGTGCACACTGTCACAAGTCAGTACCTGTCCTGATATGACCTAAGCTGTTGCTAGGACGTAAAACAACAACAAACAAACAAACACTGACCAGAAGTTGACGCGCATAGTCTGAGGAAAGCATCAAATTTACTAAAAGCAAAAGATGAATCTAGGTTTGAGCCTAGCCTACATATCCAATTAGGATCCTGGTGCACTTATTAAGAGTTTATTGCTACATAGATGGTTGGTTGGTTGTTGGAATTTTAGGTCCTGGCTACATCTTAGGTCATATCACAATGGGTATCGACTTGTGACAGTGTACACTCATGGTGATGTTCTCGTGTTTCCCAGCTGGGAAATCTGGCCACCAGCACCATGACCTGATATCCCACTCAGCACATTATCCTGACACTGAGCTAACCAGTCCTTGCCGATCCTATCAATGCCAAGCATCAGGCTAGAAAGCGACAAGTATCAATCTTTAACTTCTAAGCCATTGGTTTGATTCAACCAGGGTTCGAATCCTATATATATATATATATACAGTGCATTTAGGTCTTAAATTTAACATTTTTATTTGGACTGTCTCTGTCATTGTATATGATTGACTGGAAATAACAGAGGAACAGCAACAAATAAATATATATATATATACATAGGATCAGCTATATATAGGATTAGCTACATAATTATATACATATATAGTCCCAATGTCGGTCGATTTAGACTGAGAGGTTTTACTGTATATATTATATATAAATGCTTTGGGGACATCCGTTTGCATTTGATTTTTTCTTTGTATCGCTTATGGCCGGTACACACCTACCGCTTACGATCGTTTTTCCGCACCCACCTAGCGTATACGATCTAAAACTGCCCAAAAGTCGTGAGGTGTGCGCTCCCTTAGCACACCTACCGATTGCGATTCGCGACTTTTTAGGGCTAAAACGGTAGGTGTGCGCTAGTCTTACGATTGCGATTCGCGATTCGAAAAATGAATCGGCCCGTTTTCAGTTTTAAGCGGATCGGGAGTTTTAGTGCGCGAATCGTAAACGGTAGGTGTGTACCGGCCATTACACAATCGTTTCTGTAAATAAAGTCTCCTTACTTTTTTTTGCCACTCTAGTGTTAGATGTCACATAAACATATATACTATATAATCTATTATGTGGCTATAAACAAACCACAGTTCGCATTCTATCTACTGTGTAACTTCCGATAATATAAGCTTATTGACGTGTTATGTTAAGTATATCTACACTGTTTTACCCTGGTCCCTCCACTTGTTACCCCGCACTACTCTGCACAGTACCTTTATGGTTCAAGTGATGGCCAGACACTCACTTTGCTATCTCTACCAGATAATACATACATACATGCATACATACATGCATACATACATGCATACATACGTGCATGCATACATACACACATATATACACATACATGCATATATACATACACACATACATACATACACCTACATACACATACATACACACCTACATACATACACATACACACGCATAGACACATACACACATACACACATACACACATACATACACATACATACATACATACACATACACACATACACATACATACACATACATACATACATACACATACATACCCATATACATACCCACATACCCATACATACACATACATACACACATACATATGCACCTAAACACATACATACACACCTACAGACACACATACACACATACATACATATACACATACATTCCCTTCTATACATACATATTCACATACATACACACATACACACATACATACACACATACACACATACATAGACACATACATACACATACATACACATACACGCATACATAAACACACATTCACACATACATATACCCATACACATACATACACACCTACATACACACATACACACATACATACACACATACATACCTACACATACATGCATGCATACATACACACATATATACACACATACATATGCACATACATACACACATACATACACACATACATACATACATACATACACACATACATACACATATACACATACATACATGCATACACAACCAATTTCATAACGTTGTTTCATCTTTTCTTCATCTTTTCTTCATCTTTTCTTCATCTTACTCCAAGCAGCATTATTCATATCTAGCCATATTCTATATATATATATATATATGAAACAATTTTCTTTCGGACAGACTAGTACACGCGTGAGTTGATGGTTGAACTCGTGGGCAGACAGGTGGCGCCACAAGAAGACTAGAGGTTGTCAGAACTGAGCAGTAGATGACTAGTCGAAATGGGTAAGAGCCCTACAGTAGATGATCTGAGGGAGTGTCTTGTAGTTTAGGAAGCCAGTGGCCGAGGATGGATAGGGCTTCCGATTAATTATACTTGCATAATTGGTTATACTTCATATATATATATATTCGGTGTGTGAGTGATAATATGTAATGTGTCTCCACTTGCAGGCAGCACCACTGTGCCAATTAGGGGAACTAAATAATGATGTTGTCACTTATAGTATTATCTAGGTAAATAATTTCGTGGGGTGAAAATTGGAAATATTGCGTCTCGAGCAGGATTTGAACCCACACTTCTTGTCATTCCGGGGCTAACGTGCAAACCATTACACTACCTAAGCTCCCTTATACAATCACCCTAGCCACAACTACTTGTCTATATTATGACTCATTGTCTGAGAGTTCAGTGCAGACTACTAGTACTACAATACTATATTATACAATAGTATGGAAATGTGGCTTTGCTTGTATTCACATAATGCATTTTATAGCACATATACTACTTATATATAAGGAATAACTTGGGTTGAGCACCCTACCCTCCTTGCCCTCCTTATGCCTAGTACACACCTACCATTTGTGCGCACCCACCTACCGTATACGATCTAAAACTGCCCGTTTCGCGCACAAAAATTGCTAGGTGTGTGCTCCCCGCGCACACCTAGCGATTGCAATTCGTGACTAAAAACTCAGTTTTAGGGCTAAAACGGGCCGATTACGATTGTGATTCGCGATTCGAAAAATGAATCGGCCCATTTTCAGTTTTAAGCGGGTCGCGTTGAGTCGCGAGTTTTAGTGCGCGAATCGTATACGGTAGGTGTGTACCAGGCATTAGAGACTACCACCGCTGTCATTCCAGTAAGGAGGGATCAATCTGTACAGTCCTCCAGTACTAACGCTGGCTAGTCGGCTAGCCGGCACCAGCATAAACCACTTGCGGTTCCAACTGACTGGCCAACCTGTCCGCTCTAATAATAGCAATATCAATCAATCAATAGTTCCGTCCTCTAGTCGAGGGTTGGGTGCAATGGTTCTCCACTTGTCCCGATGGTGTGCTGTTCTGATAGACTGTGAATAATTCAAGCCTGTCCACTATGAAATATTTGTAAACCATGATGTTCTTGGTCTCCCTCTCCCTCTGCTGCCATTCACCTTCCCTTCCAACAATGTACGGTATATTTAACTCTGATGAATGATGTGGCCAAAATAAATAAGTTTCTTTGTCTGTATAGTGGCAAACAAGCATTTCTTATTTTTAAATTTTCTGAGAACTTCTTTGTTGGTGATCTTCTTTGTCCATGATATTTTCATCATCCTTCGATAAGTCCACATCTCAAATGCTGCTAAACGTTTGTACATTTTCTTAGAGATTGTCCATGTCTCAGCCCCATACATTAGAGTAGGCCACACATAACACTGAAGAATACACTTCCTTGTATGTATTAATATCTTACTTGATGTTAACACTCCATACATTTTGGAGAATGTTGTTTGGGCTATTGCTATCCTTCTCTTAATTTCTTCCTCCCATCCCCCATCATTTGTAATCTTTTGTCCGAGATATATGAATTCGGATACTTGTTCTATGTTTGTGCCATCTATGGTTATATTGATATTTGGTTTATCTGTCTTGTTGCTTATAGCCATTGTTTTGGTCTTGCGGGCATTCATCTTCATGTTGAATAGTATTCCAGCTTTATTGGTTCTATTCACAATATCTTGTAGGTTTTTCTCACTGTCTGCTAGTATTACACTGTCATCGGCATATCTAATATATAGTAGTATATATATATATATATATATATTATGAGGAGTGTAACATGTTACGCAAGTATTATTAAAAGCCAAGGCTAGTTGATTCATTGGTGAAACGGTCCGGGGGGACGTTGAAGCCGATGTGGTTTATGCAGCACTATGCTGCTTTGATGTGTTTGTGCAGCCCAGCGCTGCTTTGATGTGTCCGGGCAGCGCCCACCAGGCTCCGGCAGCGCGCCGGGGCCTTCTCGCTTCCACGCGACCCTGTATCTGCATTCATTCGGCAGGAAATTTGCTTCAGACGGACGTGCCAGGTTCGCTACTACAGGAGCTTGCGCTGCCACGTAGGAGTGCTCACGCCCGGCAACAGGGCTGGCCGCGTCTAGGGCACTACACAAGTGGGAGGAAGATTGCGTGCGCAATCGAACGTGAGGGTGTACGCTGCTAGTGGTGCACAATGGGTATCGATCTGTGTCAAGGCTGTGGGGACGAGCACGAGGCACCACGTGGTGCGAAATGCAAAGTTGTCAAGGCAAAGTTGTCGAGACGTATGGTGAAGAGTGAGCTGTTGGGGGAAGAAAACAGGGACGATACAGGAAACATGGAGGAGGCGGTCAACAAGATACGATGTATGGCGATCGGCGGTGGGAAGGAAATAGATGATCCTGCGAGTAAACCCATCGGTGTGATAGAGGTCGAGCCTGATGAAGAGGAGATGGGACTGCGGCGCAGAGTGGCGCAAAGGGTGCGTGAGAAACGCATGGCGAGATTGAGGGCGGAGCTAGAAAAGGACACTAGTTCAGAGGAAGAGGAGAGGTCGGAGAGCCGATCAAGGAAAAAGAAAAGGGAGAAGAAGAAGAAAAGAAAGACGCGGAAAAGCAGTAAACGCGTAAGGGAAGCGGCAACAGGAGACAACGACTCAAGCCCGAGCAGTGATTCGTCGAGTTCTTCGACGGAATCTTCGGACACGGATAGCAGCACAGAACGCAGTAGGGAGCGCCGGAGGCGCCGACGCAAGAAACGCAGTAAGTTTGCCCTGGATAAATATACAAAAGGGAGGAAAAATGTAAAAAACGTGAACTATAATGAACTTATGTACGCTGCGTGTGTGTGGGGTTCCAAGAGGGCCAAAAAGGCAGGTATGGATGTTGAGGCACTGATGGGTTACCTAGGCCACCTAGCCTACATGTGCATGCATGCTACTACCAATAACTACTCTGATGAGGCGTATAGGGGCTACGACAGGGCGATACGGGAGAAGGCGAAGGAGAAAGGGCTGCGGGCATTCAAAATGGGTGACAACGGTCTGTCCCTACTGCACTTTAATATGGACAATTCCAAATCATACAAGGAGGTGCGGAAGCCTAAGGGCAACCACAGTAAGGAAAGTGAAATCAGGGGAAGTGCGCATCATAAGGTGAAAGGTGCGTGCTTCGCACACAACTACAACAAGGATGGCTGTACGCGTGAGAAATGCTCATGGGATCATCATTGCTTAACGTGTCGCAGTAAGGCTCATGTGGCCGAAGCATGCCCGCAGAAGAAATATTGACGGTCGGAAGGCGGTTACAGTAAGGGCGGCATGAGTGAGGAGGGTGCCGAGGTAGCTCGCACCAGGAACAGGACCGCTTCGGCCAGGGGGGGTTACACCGGTAATCCCCTTGAAGTTACCGCCATCGGGCGGCTAAATGACTGTACAAACAGGGGAGGCGAAACCGACGCGGCTAATCTAACCACAGGGATTAGCACAGGAAGCCACGACGGCGACCAAAGGGAAGCAGTGGTGATGGAAGAAATAACAAAGGTAGAGGCCAGTGCTGCACACACACACCCGGGCAGGGATCTCGTGCATGAGACTGCCGCCGGGGAAGACAACAACAAAGGGACAGGCGCGAACAAAGGCTGGGGGGGTGCGCGCACCTCTGATAGCTCTGATGTATCGCACCTGGAGTTAGCTACCCGTAACGAGGACTGGTTCAGGGTAATCGGCCCGGAACCAGCCCGCATGGAGAGTGGTGAATTAGTATGCACCTTATGGGTAGTGGACAGGGAGAGTCGCTATAGCTGGACCGAACACTACATTGACATATTCAACGCTTGTATTAGGGGTTATTGTGACTGTGTGTACTGTATCGATGGGGCGCTGGCCCAATTAAAACCATGTCGTATGTTCTCAGAATGCTTTTGTAGGGGCGATGTGGATCCTGATTGGGAATACGTGTTGCGGGGTGCCTGTTTCGGTTTCAGGGTAATCGATGAAGCGTGCGACAGCAGCTACAATAAAGCCAATTATGGCTCTATAACTAAGGGCCATAATTGGCAAAGTTTTTGCCAATTATGGCCCTTAGTTGAATGACTAAGCCCGAGCAGTGATTCACTGGGGAAGAAAAGTAATCTGTGGGAGGTTGCAATCTGAGCTTGATGAACAAATGTTGACTATTGTTGATAAACCATGTGTCTGTATTCATGGCCTAGGCGCGGTGCCTAAGGGGCATGACGATTTCAGAGCCATCGTGGACTGCTCTAGTCCAGATGGCATATGTGTCAATGACCACACCGACGGCTGTCGGGCAAACTTTTGTTACAACTCGGTGGAATCAGTCACGGATATACTCCAGGTAGGGGACTATATAGCCACGGTAGATATAAGTAATGCCTACAGGGCAGTGAGCATCCACCCTACATCCAGGGAGAAGCAGGGGTTGGCATGGGACTTCGGGGGAGGCACGGTCTACCTCCGTGATAACCGCTTATGCATGGGTCTGAGCAGCAGCCCATACGTATTCTCCAAAGTGAGCGATATGGTAGTTCGTTGTATGGTAAGAGAAGGCTACACCTGCTGCATTAACTACCTAGATGACTTCTGCGTGGTAGCACGCACAGAGGGGGAATGCAAGGCTGCCCAGCGGGTGCTGGTAAGTATACTGCGTAGGCTCGGGTTTTACGTTAGCTATAAAAAAACTAGTGTGTCCAAGTCAGACGATACGTTTTTTAGGTATTGACATAGATTCGGTATTGATGGAGTTAAGACTCCCTGCTGACAAACTAGGAAAGTTACAGACACTTCTGACCTGGTTCCTACGCAAACGGAAGGCATCAAAGAAAGAACTAGAAAGCCTGGCGGGGTGCTGCCGCACTGCTGTAAGGTGATCCACGGTGGAAGAACCTTCTCACGGCGTGTCTATGATCTAGTGGCATCAGTGAATAAAAGCACGCACAAGGTTAGGCTAAACGACGAATTTAGGTTAGACCTGAAATGGTGGGTGGAGTTCGCCAGCTCCTTCAACGGGAAAGCCAAGATAATCAAACCATGCGAACCGTGTATCTCAGTGTACAGTGACGCATCGTTGACAGGGTTCGGGGCTGCGCATGGGGAGGACTGGTTGGCTGGCGCCTTTAACACCAAGGGGGGACGGCAGTTGGGTAAGTGGCTGGGTCACCACTATGCGGAAGCGAAGGACGGGGGCTGCAGGACGGAGAACATTAACGTGTTAGAATTATGGCCAATCCTGGTGGGGGTGCGTAGGTGGGGCCATCTCTGGGAAAACAGGACAGTGATATTCGTGACTGATAACACCCAGGTAAGGGCAGCCCTCAACTCTGGCAGAAGTAAGAATAAGACCACTATGACCTGGCTGAGACTGATATTCTGGTTGTCGATAAAACATAACTTCAATGTTCAATCGGTATACATAAATACACGAGACAACGTAATATGTGACAGCCTAAGCAGGCTTGACGCGTACAAAAACATTGCGCGCATACGAGATGCAGACTCTGCCAGGGCGATGTGCTGCCATGAACTTTTCTCATGTTGATTGCAGATTGGGGACGGCTAAGGCGGGAGTGTGCGCGATACGAGGACGCCCACCAAGCGGACTCGACGAAACTAACCAGATCTGTACAAATTAAAGCATATCTCGAGTTCTGTGAAATCTTTGCAGACCAATTATCACCATATCCTTGCTCTACAGCTCAAACTTGTATGTACATATCCTTCTTAGCGAGACGCCTGTGTTACAACTCAATCAGGCAATATCTGAGCGCCCTTAGCAATCACCTGAAAGATCTGGGCATGGGGGCCATCGATTATACTAGCCATAGACTAAAGAAGTGCATGGCCGGGATCCGTCGGATCCTGGGTGACAGTCCGAGGCAGGCAGCCCCCTTACTACCAAAACAACTGCGGGTGATATTTAGCCTGATGCTGGATACGAGGGGGCACGTAGCGCTGAGGGCGGCTATGTTGGTCTCCTTCAGGGTTCTACTACGTAAGTGTCATGTATCAGAGTCCGATGCTTCACTAATAAGATCTGATTTCGTTTTTTATGAATGGGGCATGATGGTGACGGTCCGGAAGTCAAAAACGATACAGTACAGAGAACGGGTTCATCTAATACCGGTATCGAAAGTCGCAGACCGGGCGCTGTGCGCAGTCCTACTGGGTGAAAGAACACTTCCGGGATGTAGAAGCGGGGGGAAACGCCCACGCGTTTAGGCTCCCCAAGGGTGAGACCTCGGTATCAATGCCCTATTCGTTCTACTTAGCGGCAATAAGGATACTATGTGCACGGGCGGGTCTGAATCCCCGTGAATTCTCCACTCACAGCCTGAGGCGGGGTGGTGCCACCTTTCTACGACTATGCGGCGCTTCAGTGCTCGAAATAAAAGAAAGGGGCGATTGGAAATCGGACGCGGTGTTCGAGTACCTGAAGGCATCTCTACAAGAGAGACTATCAAGGGACCTGAGGGTGGCCACCATATTGGCCGGGAGATAATCATTAGCTGGTTTGGTGGGTTTGGGCCTTTTAGAGGTACCAGCCAGAGGAATGACTCATCCAACTACATATATATCAATGTCTTTGCCTTGTTGCATATATGCCTTTGACTTGTTTGCTACGGCGCGTATTAATAATGAGGAGTGTAACATGTTACGCAAGTATTATTAAAAGCCAAGGCTAGTTGATTCGTTGGTGAAACGGTCCGGGGGGACGTTGAAGCCGACGTGGTTTATGCAGCACTATGCTGCTTTGATGTGTTTGTGCAGCCCAGCGCTGCTTTGATGTGTTCCGGGCAGCGCCCACCAGGCTCCGGCAGCGCGCCGGGGCCTTCTCGCTTCCATGCGACCCTGTATCTGCATTCATTCGGCAGGAAATTTGCTTCATAAATAAACGGAGGGGCCTTTTAGAGGTACCAGCCAGAGGAATGACTCATCCAACTACATATATATCAATGTCTTTGCCTTGTTGCATATATGCCTTTGACTTGTTTGCTACGGCGCGTATTAATAATACATAATCTATACCGGACGCGATGCCAAATTGGTACAACGAAGGCTTCCCGTGTCGGGAGTTTGAATCCTACAGAATCAAACCAATGACGTATCAAATTGATACTTGTTGCTACCTAGCCTGGTGCTTAGCATTAATATGATAGGACAAGGACTGGCTAAGATAGCATCAGGATAATGTGACGAATGTGTGGGATATCAGATCATGGTCTGAGCGGCCTGGTCTCACAGTGGGACAGCAGTATAAAGTTGCAATTAATATGCACTGCCACAAGTCCTGATATGATATTAGATGTTGCTAGGAGCTGAACCTTTTTGACCTAGGGCAAACCATACATGGATAGAAAGCTGAGCTCACTGCGCATCTTCTGGTACCATCCTTGACTTTCTACGATGTAGTGCAAGGAAGCGCGAACCCATTAAAGAGACCCTGTTTTCAGAGTTGTTTTCATAGACACCAGTAATGAAGGAATATTACCTAAATACACTACTTATACAAATGGATTTGACTTAAGTACAAACTTACTAAATATTCAATCGAACAACACCATCGGATAGAACGAATGTTGATCTTCTAGGATATGCAATCCCATCAAAATCAAATCGATGGATACATAGTTACAAGCATGTGAATATTGATGAAAAAAGCACCTTTCCTAGACTTTTGATGGGCGCTGCCGGTACCTATTATTAATAAAACATTTCTTTTTCTATGGGAATTTGTTTCCCGTGACCACAAATATATAATTCTGAGCTTTCTAATTTAATGAGTGTCTATTGGCACATACTTGATTGTCTGCTTTTACATGTAAAAGCGATGGTTTGAACAAAAAACAAACATTTCTCACCGTGAATATGGCCTATGCTGCCGACACGGCGTAAACCAACCACCAATCAATCAATCAATCAAGCGAGGAGGTGAAACCCAAACAGACAAACAATCCACTCAGTTCTGACATAAATAAATAAATATATATATATATAGGCCTATGCACAACGCTGCCATTATAACTTTATTATAAGACACCGTCCTGATATGACTTTAGATGTCGCTAGGACATAACAATAATGATAAATAATAACATATTTATTTCCACATGATCAAAAAAAAACAACCCCCAACAAACCTCCACACAGTTCCGACATATGTATAAATATATGTGCTCTATAATCTATTATGGGAATATAAACAAGGACACTACCCCCTAGCAGTTCTCTCCCTTACTTACTCTATACCCTAATGTCACTGAGCTATTACTACCATAGGACTAGGTTAGTTCCTTCATTCTCCACTGCACTGCCACCTGTGAGCAGCTCATGACCGCATGATACCAGCTGCGCCTGGTCACTACCACTACCGCTCCCTCTCAGCAGGACGGATTTTAATATATATATATATATATATATATATATACCCATATATATATATATATACCCATATATATATATATATATATATATATATATATATATACACACACACACACACAACACTGCTATTATAAATATAAGCCATCAGAGTGCGTGTTCACAGTGACAGTATCCTGCTTCGGTGGAACACAACACCCTCAGTAAAGTGGGAGGGTGCTTACCACCAGCAAGTAGTTGTCTGTGTGTACTTCCGCCGGTCCCGGACTTGTTGGCGGACAATACACTCAGTAGGGCCCGGCGGCGGGGCCGTTCCCACCACTGGGCTGCGACCCAGACACGGATTTCTGCTCGACTGTCCCAAATGAGCAGGACTCATGTGGTCTGTGTTTGGCCGTAGTAATCATTATTCTGCCACATGGCAATAACATAATCTGTTGTTCCAAAATGTTGCGTGCGCGTGTTCAGGCTGCTATGCAATGCAGATCTCGCAGCGTCACCGTGACCCCCGCAGCCAGCCTCTCGTTGGTTGGTTGGTTGGAGTTTTACGTCCGGGCAACATCTAAGGTCATTGCTTGTTTGTTGTTGTTTTACGTCCTAGCAACATATATGGTTATACTAGGACGGGTACCGACTTGTGACAGTATGCACTCATTATGATATAGTGCTGATATAGTGCTGCCCCACTGGGAAATCAGGCCGTTTCCACCTTGACCCGATATCTCACTCAGTCATATTATCCTGACACTGAGCTAACCAGTTCTTGCCCTATCCTAATAATGCCGAGTGCCAGGCTAGGATGTGACAAGTATCAATTTGATAAATCATTGGTTTGACTCGACTAGGAACCAAAATTCCCGAACTTCGGTCTGCGAGGCCTGCACTCTATCGATTCGGCCACCATACCCAGTCATTCAGGATTTGTCAGAAGATCTCCCTCAAATGTAGCAAAATAACCCCAATCTTCCACCAAATAATCATTTTTGTTGTTGTTGTTGTTGTTGTTATCTATATTTTTCATCAACATGCACCAGAAGGCGGCATTTTTGTATAATCTTTTCGACCCCCCTTTCTGCATCCTCCCTCTTTCGATCACGCTATTTCTCCCTGTTTATAAGCAGTAACATGTTCTATTAAATCGACTTAGTATTCTCTATAAGCAATACATGCCAGGATATGTAGGATTAAATCTAGGTCAGTATTTTGGTTTAGAAAATTTGAGACCAGACGGGGTGGCCAAATGAGTTGAGTTTTGGGAGATCGGGGGATCCGAACCCATGAGATCGTGGGTTCAAATCCCGGTCGAGTCAAACCAATGACTTAAAAATTGATACTTGTCGCTTCATAGCCAGGAGCTCGGCATTAATGGGATAGGGCAAGGACTGGTTCGCTCAGTGTCAGAATAATGCGACTGAGTGGGATATCAGGTCATGGTACTGATGGCCTGATTTCCCAGTGGGGCAGCACCTTAACATTGCCATGAGTGCGCACTATCACAAGTCGGTACCCATCCTGATATGATCTTAGATGTTGCTAAACAAACAAACAGAAAATGTGATCGTTTCCATCGGAATGTGCCGCTTTTAAGTTGCACAGTTCGATGAAAGCATAATATTTTCAAAACTAAGACATTTACCTAATTTATTCAAGTTATATACTGATACTAATGGTTTTTCCGGATGGAATTGCCGAATCGGTAAAAGCGCCGGCTGGCTCTCATTGTGAAAGATCATGGGTTCAAATCCCCGCCAAGTCAAACCAATATCTTGCAAAATTGATACTTGTCACTACCTGGCGTTCGGCATTAGTAGGATATAGCATAGTTTGGTTTGCTCAATATCAGGACAATGTGACTGATTGGGATATCGGGGCCACGTTCAGGGTCCGTCGCGGAGGTGCCTAGGAGCTGGCACTGACATCAAGCTAGTCTGAATGGTAAAAGCAGTTTGTTGCCTCGAAAATGGCCGCCCCCATAGGCGGTGGCCATTTGCAATGGAAAAGCTGCGCTGTGATTGGCTGAAACCACTGAATGCGGCAGCCATTTTCATCTCCAGTCTGAAAAGGGAGGCGTTTCCGAGATGTCGCCGAGACACACTCTGAACGCAAATAGGCCAAAAAGCATCGCCGAGACGTCTCCGCGGCGCCTCCGAGAAGGACCCTGAATGCAGCCCGGATCATGGTGCTGTCAGTAGGTCAGCACATTGAAAGTCACCATGAGTGCACACACACAGTGCCAACCCGGTGCTCGTTCTGATATGACCTTCAATGTTGCTAGGACCTCAGACAAAGAACCAATCAAGAAACTAATGGTTTGTGGAAATATAGCAGGAATAATAAGGGAATATATGAGAACATGTACTTATTTCCCCAACTAATTTGCGGAGGTCATGCAACACAGGACGGAAGCGGCTCCGAAAGTCGGTTAATCTGGTGTTGCCTTCCCAAGTGCGGCTTAGTCAGGTTCCAGTATGTATAATTGTCATTTGGTGGCGTCTCGGTGCATTCAAAGGAGTCCTGCACAAAGGTTGTTGGAAGTGCTTAATTGTGTAGTTGCTGAACTGATTATTCAATAATAAGGAGCGGGCCTTAGGTCAGGCGGTACAGTGTCCATCTGTGAACGTGTGGGCCATCCAATCGATCCTGCTCAGTGGACACATTTGCAGTTTCGGCTAGTTTCCGTTCCAACCAGTGGACCACAACTGGTTCATCAAAGGGTGTGGTATGTGTTGTTGTGTCTGCATATAAAAGACCCTTTGCTGCTTATCGGAAAGAGTAGCCTATGAGTCATATCAGGATGGGTACCGACTTTCGACAGTGCGCACTCAGTGCCAGGATAATTTAACTGGAGTAATTCATTAGGATATGACCCTTTTGATGTTGCTAGGATGTAAAACCCCAAATCCATCGATCTTCTGCTCCTACGGTAGTCTCCTGCTATGTTGTCACTAGCGCCATCTGTGTTCATTTCAAGGTGCTATTCCATCCATCACTCGTCCAAGTCAGTGCATGTCAACCCGTCACCATATTTCTGATGTACAATAGCCAATGATACAAAAATCAATGTGCTCTAGAGGCATCATTAAACAAAACAAAATTGACTTTTTTGATTATTTAATGGACCAGATGGACGGCCGAATGAGTTGAGCATCCGTCTCTTGTTTTGGTAGATCGTGGGATTTGAACCAATGGGTTTGAACCTGAATCGAGTCAAACCAATGACATACAAAGTATTACTTGTCGCTTCCTAGCCTTGCGCCCAGAATTAATAGGATAGGGCAAGAACTGGTTAGCTCAGTGTCAGGATAATGTGACTGAGTGGGATATCAGGTAATGGTGCTGACAGTTGGGTCTCCCAGTGGGGCAGCACTATAAAGTTATGATGAGTGTGCACTGTCGAAAGTCGGTACCCGTCCTGATATGACCTTAGTTGTTGCCAGGACGTAAACCTCCAACAACCAACCAACCGATTATTTGATAAAGAAGGCAACAGGAGAAATATATGATATTGGTGACTGTTTAAGGTGTTCAACATTTGTTAGCTCGATGGAAATATTATTCATTATTAGTTCTATGAGTTTTTGAACAGCACCTGACAGGACGACCGAATATGCCATGTCGTGGGTTCGAATCCGAACTGAATCAAACCAAATTGATACTTGTTGCTAACTAGGCTGGCGCTTGGCATTACTATGATTGGTTTATTCAGTATCAGGATAATGTGGCTGAATGGGATATCTGGTCATGGTGCCAGTTGCCTGGTCTCCCAGCGGAACAGCACTATCAATTCACCATATGTGCATGCTATCAAAACATTATGACCTGAGATGTTGCTAGAATGTAAAACCCTAACAAACACATGCACACAAACTTCAGTTGGATACTCAGAATTATAATCATTTTTATTAAAACTTGTTTTGAAATATAATCTTTTATCTTCCTCGAGGCGCAAGTGAATTTTTGACCCAGGATAGAAACACATATATTATTATGTCATCTTCATCAATCTCTTAACTGCAAAGGTCATTGGGGCATGACAGATGACATTGTAACCAGTTTTCTATGATCTCCACTGCCCTCTGGGATTTTCCCAACTCCAGCCATGTCCATTCTCTGGTGTCGTCTTCGCACCTCTTCCTTTGTCCGTCTTATCTTATTCTACCTTTCACTGTGCCTTGCAAGATGGTTTTGGCCAGACCCGATGAATTTGAAATATGACCGGACCACTGCAGTTTGCGTCTCTTTGCGATCTTCAGGAGATCTTTGCATGGTCCAATTCCCTCCTTATATTCATAGGAGTAACTGTTTTATCATTTTATATCTTTAAAGAAAAACCATCTTTGTATAGTCCAATTTCCTTGCTATGTTAGTAGGAATAACTGTAGATCATTTTTCACCATTCCATAACTGTAAACACATCCCATATCGCTGACCTATGAAGGAGGTCACCGGTTCAAACCAAAGGCTTACAAAACCTGGTGTAAACTTGTCGCTATGTTGTCTGGCACTTGGCATTGCTAGCATAAGGCAAATACTACTTGGCTCAGTGCCAGGCTAATTTAACTGGTGTAATTCATCATGATATGATCCTTTTCATGTTGCTAGGATATAAAATCAAAATCCTTCGATTTTTGTTTGTTTGTTGCTTTACGTCCTAGCAACATCTAAGGTCATATTAGGACGGGGCAAATCCTTCGATCTTCTGCTCCTACACCAGTCGCCACCTACGGTCATTTCAAGGTGCTATTCCATCCACCACTCGTCCAAGCCAGTGCATGCCAACCCATCCTAATATGACCCTAGACGTAAAACCCCAATAAATAAACAAAAAGTTGCAGTCGGAGCCGACTTCAGACGGCTTTAATTGGCCTGACAAGACTTCGGCAGGTACGTTGGTGAATGACTCAAATCTGGTTATCAATGCATAACGGGGGCCCAAGTGGGGTTTCCCCCGATGTATCATGCTGTTTAGCGAGAATAGACCTATTTCATGTGACGTCAGGATAGGTATTTAGGTCAGTGCGCACGCAGCTTGGCTGCAGGACACCACAGGGTTACACTGCAAACTCAATGGCTATGAGCAATCTTCATACAGAAAAAGTGAAATATCTCTAAAACCACACCACCTAGAAGCAACCTGTTTGGAACACATATAGAAAACATATTCAGTGAACAGATTATATTAAATTTATATGGTTAGGCTTCTGCCATTCTATTAATTTTGAATAAAACTAACGTTTAGCACTGCGCGTACCGGCAAACTCAATGCATTGTCAATGGTCCTGAGCAATCTTCATACAGAAAAAGTGAAATATCTCTAAAACTACACCATCTAGAAGCAACCTGCTTGTAGCAAATATAGAAAACATATTCAACAAATAGATTATATTAAATTTATAAGGTTAGGGTTCTGCATTTCTATGAATTTTGAATAAAATAAATGCTTTGCATTTTGTGTACCGGCAAACTCAATGGCAGTGTGCCTTCGTTCTGCAGCCAAGCTGCGCGCGCATACACAATGTTTATAAACATTGAAATAGGTCTACAGAAAGGGGAGAAAACCACACACACACATCGCCAAAGAATTGCTGGCCGAGAGGCTGCTCAACTGAAGCTGTAGTAGCAGTAGCGTGATTTATATGTTTTCGACCGAAATGGGTCGAATGCCTACGACCGGAAGTGGAGGAAGCCGTGCTTTACATGCTTAACTACAATTGGCCTGCTCCCCAAGCCGCTCAAGAGCAACTAACTTACAATGGCACATACACATTTATATGTATGTCGTTGTTGTTTTTGGGGAGATTTCAGTCGCATTGGTGCGCTAATGACTGCGAATCTGCAGGACTGTATGGGCACCTCTGAAGGCGGTCCCATGTGGGATTTATATGTATATATTTAAGCATACATATATATGCATATATATGCATACATATATGCGCATATATATATTCGTACATATATATGCATATATATATATATATATACACACACACACAGTAAAACCTCCCTAACCACCCACCTCCACAGATCGACCACTCCCCTATATCGATCGCTTTATTTGGGTCCCAACAATACCATTGTAACCATATTCTAACTCCCTTAACCGACCGCCTCCTGAAATTGACCACTTAAAGTCGGTCCCAAGGTCGGTCGATTTAGAGAGGTTTTACTGGATATATGGATATATGTATATCGCCGATTCCACTGCGGCTAGGGGAGGAACCAGACTTTTACCAGTCTGCGCCCGCAAATATATGAAGCCGGGAAACAAATGTGGCCATTCTTGGTTCCATGCCCGCAAGTCCTCCAGCTGTGAGGGAGAGTGTCCTAGTTTATATTCCCATAACGGGTTATAGAGCATATAAATGGCGAAGAGTGTTCGCCTCTATTATAATTATGTATATGTAATATTAGACAACCTCGCAATCTACAACATGAGTTGAACGTCCGTCTCCCGTTGTGGTAGATCATGGGTTCCAACCCTGTCTAAAGTCGTCGGCTGGTAGATGTAGTTGCGTAGGCAGGCTAATAGGAAATCACTACAGGCAAGTATAAGACAGGCAGAGTATAAAGTGTGCAGGAAGACAGAGAGCTTGCACCCTCAGGTTTATTATTATATAATGGTTTCTGGACTTGATATGGCATATCACCTGACCATGCTCTCCAATCAACATCAAGTATTTCTAGGTCCACCAATCAACAGTAAGCATTCTAGTATCACCATGACAACTGTGATCTACCCACCACCACCATGCCTTGGCTGCTTTGGCCTCACCTGCCCTGTTGTGTCTGTGTGCTTGGTGATCCTTGACTAACAGTTGGGGGGGGGGGGGTTTGAGTAGAGCTCTTGAGCTCCTTCCACACTAATAGTAGTGCCCCTCTCACACTATCTATAGAATACACAATGACTATTTAATATAAGTAAGGGATCACCAGTGCCACATAATACATTAATGCCCCTGGCCCTATACATCATTTACTTTTATATACCATTTGTAATCCCTTATAGACCAGGCCTCGTATGCAGGAGTCGGTGATAGCGGCGTTTGGTGTTAGAGCCTGATACCGTTTAGCTATCTCCGAGCCGGGGAATGCAGTCAAGCCGTATGCAGGAGCGCATAACACTTTCATTATAGCTAAATATGAATTTATTTATAGATTTGGGAATTCCCTCGAGTCGACAATATGAATAATCCCGCCAATGCGGCGGCGGCGGCGTTAATATCGGTTCGAATTTAGGGTTAAATTGATAAGATTTCACATATTGCATATGTAATTCTGTTAAATATGACAGCATTGAATAGATTTGGGTGTAATATATTGCCGCCGATGTGGCGGCGGCGACGGCGGCCATTTTTAGTTGACGTTTGACAGTATGGATATCGACGTCGACACGGTGGCGGCGATTTGTTTACTTTACATTCGTCGATTCGACAATATGAATAACCCCGCCAATGCGGTGGCGGCGTTAATAACGATTCAAATTTAGGGTTAAATTCATCAAATTTCACTTATTGCGTACGTAATTCTGTTAAATACGTTTTGGCTCGCTATCACCGACTCCTGCATACGGGCCCAGTTCACATTCCCCACCAATGTGTTTTATCGGAATATGAGTTGAACGTCCGTCTCCCTTTTTGGTAGATCATGGGTTCGAACCCTGCTGAAGTCCAACCAATGACTTAAAAATTTATACTTGTCGCTTCCGAGCCAGGCGCTCAGCATTATTAGGATAGGTCAAGGACTGGTTGGCTCAGTGTCAGGATAATGTGAGAGGGATATCAGGTCATGTTGGTCTGTATAATGTGTGCACTGTCACAAGTCAGTATCCGTCCTGATATGAGCTTAGATGTTCCCAGGACATGAAACTCCAACAATCAACCAAAGCCATCTACCACAACCACCACCACCAACAATACACCACCTTCTGTGCCTCGCAAGTTTCCGTCTTTTTCTTAGAATGGCAGAGAGAACACCAGTGGTCGGCACAGATCTTAAATTTAATTAAAAAAAAAGAATTGATACGGTATTTATTCTGCCCATAGCGATTAAGCTCCTTTGAGGGTGCTTGTTTTCGTCGCTGGACAGCTTTGAAGCTGGTTTGATATGTATATGAGACTGTCTCACAAGGTGCTAAGCAATATGGGACAACACTTTGTCCATAGTAACGATCAACACACTATCTACTTATGCATTTGCTCAGGATAAACTGATTTGCTTTTTACATGGTGTTTCATAATCCCAATAGAATACATATTGATTTGAAGCAAATGTCCTTGTGTTTTCAGTGTAACAGTTTCTGTGCTCTTTTGTGTCAATCGTTACTATGGACAAAAAAACGAAGAGCTAGCACCTTTTGAGACAGGCTCATATTTTAATTTTTGTTTTTTGGTCCATTAGTTGTTTAAGCAGGGGAAATTTCAGTCATAGATGACTGGTCTTCCTCATTCCACTGCTGGTCGATAGAAAGCCCGAGCCTACACTTTTACCGACCCAAGGGATTTTTAACCTCCCACACCACATATACATGGTATGAGAGAAACCGGCCTTTGATGACGCTGTAAGTTATACACAGCTGTGGAAATCCAAATTGGAAAAGTTGGGGGCACAGGGAATCGAACCGCCGACCCTCAGATTAGGAGTCTGACCTCAAAAAAAGTCAGACACTCTAACCACTCCACCACAGAGAACGCATGTGTGTTAGTTTCTATGCTAATTCTGCATGTCTCTTTAACGTTCCATAGTCCGATAGTCAGATGGTTTTGATTTTCCGCTATGTTTTGAGATAAACATATTGTGAAGTTAATTGTTATAGTCCACATTTCTTAGTTTGGAGTTCACTTTTATTATGAATGGCTAATTTTTAAGGTATTTGAAGTGAAAACATGGACAATTAATTTTGACATGCACGTCAAAATGTTTGCTACAAGCGCTTTATTCAGCACTGTTTGTTTATTGTTGTTGTAGCAACATCTATGGTCATATCAGGACGGTACCCACTTGTGACAGTGCGCACTCATGGCTGCCCCACTGGGATACCAGAAACCAGTACCATGATGTGATATCCCATTCAGTCACATTATCCTGACACTGAGCAAACCAGTACTTGCCCTATCCTAATAATGACTAGCGCCTGGCTAGGAAGCGACAAGTATCAATTTTAAAGTCATTGGTTTGACTCAACCAGGGTTCGAACCCACGATCCCACGGTCTACCAACACAGGAGACGGACGCTCTACCTCATTCGGCCATCCCGTCTGTCATTCAGCACTAACTCGTTCTATTAAATTGATTTAGCGTTCGCTTCTATACAGCAGCAACTGTTTATCGATTACACCAGTATCTAAGTTGGATATGGATAATCACATTTCAAATTTGATGCTTTCATCGAACTATGCAGCTTTAAGTGTGACGTGCCCTTGGTAACCATGGCACTATCCTGAATGAAGCTGCATTTCTTCTAAGAAATGACACTATTCGAGTAGAGTTTACACTTTTCATCCATCGGTCCACGAAATGCAATTCCGTCCACGAAATGGGCGTTTATCCACGAAATATGATTCCGTACACCAAATTCCATTAATTTTGTTATTTTGGTATCGGTATGTAATTCTGTGCACGAAATCGAATTTGGTCCATGAGGTGTAAATTGTATACAGATTCATTTTGTATTTTGTATTAGTATTTCGCCCGCCATCATCATCATCATCAGCGGCAGCATCGACATCATCATCAATCCTTTAACCGTGAGGGTCGTCGCGGCACTACAGATGACTTTGCAACAGTTTTCTCCATATTGCCTGTTCATCACTGCCCTCGGGGACTTGCTGAACTCCAGGGCCCGTATGCATAGAGCGGTGTTAGCGAGGCAAACCGCGGTTAGGGAGGGATTTCTGGTTTAGTGCCGAAAAGTCGGTATGCATGGAGCAGTGTTAGACAAACACCGCATGTTTAAACTCGGAAATTCTAACTCTGCTCATAGCAGGTTTACAGCGGTGTTAGTGTTAGGTTAGTGTCAGGACCCCAAATCTATTCAATGCTATCATATTTGACAGAATTAAATACGCAATAAGTGAAATTTGATCAAATTAACCCTAAAATCGAAGCAAGATTAACGCTGCCTATGCCTCTGCAGCAATATTAATATTGTCGAATCGACAAATTTAAAGTAAACAAATCACAGATGTCGATATCCATTCTGTCGCACATCGCCGTCGCCGAATCGCCAGTAACAAGGCGAGCTGGTTCCCGGTGGGTAGAGAAGGCAATATATTAGGCCCAACCAGGTGCTCGCTGGAAACAGGCTCAGAGATATTTCCATAATGAATAAATTAATTCACATATAGCTAACACACACCGTTTAGGCCCCCGTGCAAACGGCGTGACATAGTTCTTGACGCCTCTGATAACCGGTGGTAGCTACCCTGTGTTAGACGGTTAACACCACACACTGCTAACACCGCTCCATGCATACAGGCCCAGGTGTGTCCATTCCCTGATGTTATCTTCCCACCTCTTCTGTATCTGCCTTGTCACCATCCACCAGTGAATACAAGTATTAAAGTCTGTGTATAGCTTGTCCTCCTAACATCTCTAATCATATCTTCTGACAGCACGCACATATATGGTGACTTGATAGTGTCGTTTCGCTGGGAGACCAGACCACTGGCACCATGACCAAATATCCCATTCAGTCACATTATCCTGATACAGAACCAACCTATCCTATTAATGCCAAGTGCCAGGCTAGTTCGTGACAAGTATCAACTTTGAAAGTAATTGGTTTGACTCAGTTGGGGTTCGAACCCACGACCTGCAACATGGCACATTCGGCCGTCCTGTTTGGTGCTGTTCTAAAGTTCATAGAACTAACGATGAATAATATTTCCATTTAGCTAACAAATGCTCCTACAGGGTATCCTACTAATTTTGTCTGCAAAAGGTCACAGCACCAGCACAGAATACACAATTAATCACCTAAGTGGATTTTGGGTATAAAAGTTAATTTTGCCCACGAAATGCGTTTTAAAATTATTATTCTTTTTACATAAATCCACTCTTGTAAATGAAATCCACTTTTGTGCACGGAATTCACTTTTCAGACATGAAATCCACTTTAATGGATGTTGGATAAAAGTGTTTGTGGACAAAATCCACTTTCGTTGACGATGTCCAGTTTAGTTCACGAAATTACATTTTGTTTACAAAATCCATTGTTTTTGTATGAAATATAGTTTCATTAACGAAATGCAGTTTTGTGCACAAAATCTACTTTCGTGGCCGAGATGTGTTGGGTTACTAACATTGGCCCATAATAAACGTCTTGGACTGTATATCCCAGTAGTAATAGTCATATATATATATGGGTTACAAACGGCGCCACATAATAATCGCAGTGGGCTGTATATCCCAGTAGTATCTCTCATATATATATGGTTTACAAACGGCGCCCAATAATAAATGCATTGGACTGTATATCCCAGTAGTATGCATCATATATTTATATGGGTTACAAACGGTGCCCCATAATCAACACATTGGGCTGTATATCCCAGTTATATGTCATATGTATATGGTTTACAAATGGCGGCCCATAATAATCGCATTGGGCTGTATATCCCAGTAGTATCTGTTATATATATATATGGATTACAAACGGCGCCCCATAATAATCGCATTGGGCTGTATATCCCAGTAGTATATGTCATACATATATGGTTTACAAATGGCGGCCCATACTCATCACATTGGGCTGTATATCCCAGTAGTATCTGTCATAAATGTTCCGTTGTCTTTATGCATGTAATGCCAGACAGACATCTCAGCTAAAAGCGAAATGAAACCACAATTATAACGTCACAAATATACTCGATTATGCCCTATATGCAATAGTCTGGCATCTGTATATATTAGAACAATACGACAATGAAGTGGGTACGTGGAAATGCTCATCCATCATATGTAACAAATTAACAACAGTAGCAAATGAACCACAGAATCCAGGATACAATCAGCTAATGCTAGCAGATTCAAACTCATTACTGCAAATGACAAAACTGAAGGAAGCATCCCCACCACATGTAGTGGGCCGTGATGGTGGAGTCTGCGACTTGACCTGAGCATATAGCTCAAACACTCTAATCTAATCCAATACAGTAAAACCTCTCTATACCGACCCCTCCACATATAGACTCATCGACTTCAGGGAATGAATATCAGTGAAGCTCGGAAAAAAACACTAGCGAAACAATAGACGAGATCACCGTTCCGACTGCACATGTGCTGAAAACGGCGCTGGCAGCAAAGCAAAGGCCATTAAGTTTGCTGATATGCGTAGGGCAAAACTTCAATTTTACTCAAAATTAATCAAAATACATAACAATTTGGCACAAACATGGATGGATGGATGCAATATAATAATATAATGAATAACATTAAGACACAACTCTCCATAATTAAGAATTTTGAGCTAAGAAACATACAATTTCAGTCACTTTACAGGCTGATGTTTACATCACCATTGACTAGACATAACTAACTCTTGTTCTAAACAAAAACTTATTTCAAAGAAATATATAACCAATATCTGATTAACCCTACTCATTTTCTAGTTGTACACATGTGATTAACCATAGGATATAAATAAAAACATGAATAAAATAAGTAAAACTGACTCTGGCTATGGCTCTAATGCTAGTCTGAGTGGCCAGATTTGTCTAAATCTAAATGCACATGGCATAAGATGTGCTGATTATATCGATGTAAATGCAATGCAGGATCAAAGATTAATATCTTAATTTATTAGATATATTTTTTTAGTTTGTATTTTATGTATCAAACAAAAGCTGAGATGAGCTGAAACTAGCATATTTCATTGCTGCACCCGGTGTCATAAGCATGTGCCATGTGCTTCTTGACGGTTTCGTTTTCTTCCATGCATCCCACAATGCATGGCCACTATGGAATGGTGACATAGTCTATTGCCACTGTCGATAAGTGTCTGGGGGGAATAAGACTTGCGTGGTTCTGACACCAAAATGTCAACAATTTGACGAAACAGCGTCATGTGCCTTCACTGCCCTCAACTACCCCCTCCCACTCTCCACCTCCACCCCACCAGCACTCCATTCACCCCACCACAAACACCCACAGTCCCACATCCATACCCATGATCCTCACCCCCACACCCCGCCCACCTCACACCACCACAAACACCACCACAGCCCCACATCCACACCTATGATCCTCACCACCACTCCCCGCCCACCTCACAGTACCAGAAACACCACCATAGCCCCACATCCCCACCAATGATCCTCACCACCACTCCTCGCCCACCTCACACCACCAGAAACACCACCACATCCCACATCCACACCCATGATCCTCAGTACCACTCCCATCCCACCTCACACCACCAGAAACACCACCACAGCCCCACACCCACACCCATGATCCTCACTATCACTCCCCACCCATCTTCCACCACCAGAAACACCACCACATCCCACATCCACACCCATGATCCTCAGTACCACTCCCATCCCACCTCACACCACCAGAAACACCACCACAGCCCCACACCCACACCCATGATCATCAGTACCACTCCCATCCCACCTCACACCACCAGAAACACCACCACAGCCCCACACCCACACCCATGATCCTCACTATCACTCCCCACCCATCTTCCACCACCAGAAACACCACCACATCCCACACCCACACCCATGATCCTGACCACTACTCCCCGCCCCCTCACACCACCAGAAACACCACCACACCCCCACATCCACACCCATGATCCTCACCACCACTCGCATCCCACCTCACACCACCAGAAACACCACCACAGCCCCACACACACCCATGATCCTCGCTATCACTCCCCACCCATCTTCCACCACCAGAAACACCACCACATCCCACACCTACACCCATGATCCTCACCACCACTCCCCGCCCACCTCACAGTACCAGAAACACCACCATAGCCCCACATCCCCACCAATGATCCTCACCACCACTCCCCGCCCACCTCACACCACCACAAACACCACCACATCCCTACGTCCGCACCAATGATCCTCACCACCACTCCCCGCCCACCTCACACCACCACAAACACCACCACAGCCCCACACCCACGCCCATGATCCTCACCACCACTCCCCGCCCATCTTCCACCATCAGAAACACCACCACATCCCACATCCACACCCATGATCCTCACCAGCACTCCCCACCCACCTCACAGCACCAGCAGCACCATCACACCCCCACATCCACAGCCATGATCCTGACCACCACTCCCCGCCCACCTCACACCACCTGAAGCACCACCACATCCACACATCCACACCCATGATCCTCACCACCACTCCCACCCACCTCACACCACCAGAAGCACCACCATAGCCCCACATCCACACCAATGATCCTGACCACCACTCCCATCCCACCTCACACCACCACAAACACCACCACAGTCCCACATCCACACCCATGAACCTAAACACCACTCCCCGCCCACCTCACACCACCACAAACACGACCACATCCACACATTCACACCCATGATCCTCACCACCACTCCCCACCCACCTCACACCACTACAAACACCACGACATCCACACATCCACACCCATGATCCTCACCCCCACACCCCGCCCACCTCACACCACCCCAAACACCACCCCAAACACCACCACATCCCTACATCCACACCAATGATCCTCGCTACCACTCCCCGCCCACCTTACACCAGCACAAACACCAGCACATCCCAACATCCACACCCATGATCCTCACCCCCATATCCCGCCCACCTCACACCACCACAAACACCACCACAGCCCCACATCCTGCCCCCTGTATCCTTCCCACGGTCTTCACCATCCCTCTACTCACCATCCCACCATCATCACCACCACACCCACCTCCACCACACCCACCTCAACTCACACCCACCATCGTACCCACCACAACGCACACCACCACACACACCACCTCATCCCACACCCACTCCATTCCCAGGACCACACCTACAACCACCATCACCCACCCCATCACACCACCATCACCACCTCATACCACCACTATCACGACCACCACACCCGCCATCACACCCACCACCACCACACCCACCACCACACCCACCACCACACCCATCACCAACACCACCCACCATCACCACAAGCACCACCCACCATCACCATCACCACCACCCACCACCACCACCCACCACCACCATACCTACAACGATCGCCACCACACCCACACCACCTCATCCCACACCCACCACCACACCCACCACCACACCTACAACCATCACCACCACCATCCCACCACCACCAACTCATTCCACCACTATCACCACCACCACACACGACACCACCACCCACACACCCACCACCACCACCCACCACCACGCCACCACCACGCCACCACCACGTCACCACACCACCCCACCACCACGCCACCACATCACGCCACCACTCAGGGCACACACACATGTGTCTGTAGATGCTAAACTTCCGGCCAGCTTGGGTGTACATGTTTGTTCTTCACCTCCCATTGGAGACCTTTAGGTAAACATGCATCTCCTCCCCCCCCCCCTCCCACCACCACGCCGCTCTTCTCCCGATTACACACATTCAGCATTGAGCGTAGGCAGATTACAGTGGAAATTGTCGTGTTACAAGAGACTCGTTAAATCTATGCAATATGCTTAACACTAACTGGCTCAGGGATTAAACAGTTACTAGCTGACAGTAAGCTTTTGTCGGGTTTAAACAGACACGTTAAATCTATGTATTATGCTTACTGCTAACTGGTTCAGACATTAAACAGTTACGAGTTGACAGTCTGCTTTTGTCAGGTTTAAACACACAAGTTATATCTATGAATTATGCTTACTGCTAACTGGTTCGGATATTAAACAGTTATGAGTTGACAGTCAGCTTTTTTCGGGTTTAAACAGACATGTTAAAGCTATGCATTATGCTTAACACTAACTGGCTCGGACATTAAACAGTTACGAGTTGACAGTCAGCTTTTGTCGGGCTAAAACAGACATGCTAAATCTATGCATTATGCTTAACACTAACTGGCTCGGGCATTAAGCAGTTACTAGTTGACAGCCAGCTTTTGTCAGGTTACATCAGTCAAGTTAAAGCTATGTAGGCTTTAAACAGTTACTATTCGTCTTTTGTCGGGTTACAACAGACAAGTTAAAGCTATTGTAGTGGTCTGCACTGTCCTCTTAGGCAAGTATCCACATAGACAGGTAGGCGTGGGTAGTGTGGTTATATAAGGGAGCCTAGGTGGTGTAATGGTTAGCACACTGGCCCAGAATGCAAAGAGATGTGGGTTCGAGTCCCACTCTAGGCACAACATTTCCCATTTTCATCACCCCCATGACACTATGCATTATGCTTAGCGCTAACTGGCTCATGTATTAAACAGCTACAAGCCAACAGTAATTTGCTTGCGGATGTGACATCAGATAAGTTTGAGCTATTATTACATTCACTGAATAAACAGCGCAAATTCCAAATCCAGACAATGAGTCTTCCTCATTCCACTTCTCCTTGCCATACAATCCTACGAATGCTATGTGCCAGGCTATAAGTACCTATACAAGTAATTGATTTGACTCGGCCCGATTTGAACCTCGTGGGTTCGAATCCAATAAGCTTATCGCTAACTGGCTGGCCGATTAAATGATTGTCAGCCGGCGGACAGTGTCTTTTGATTGGTCACATCAGACAATAGCTGCCAAGGTGTGGAATGCCCAAACAGTAAAGGAACGACAAATTCCTGACCTAAAAACATACAAAAAATATCTGTGCAAAATAAGGCTGGGGAACCCCCAGTAAGCTGCACTGCAAAGGGGCAGGTGATATGTCACAGCTCACCAGCGGGATGCCCAATGGAAGGTAACCGTGCCAAAAGTAGCCAGATAGCACACCACACAGCTATGTACAAGCCTATGATATGTAAATAGGAGTAGGCTAGTCTAGTAGTAAGAGTAGAAAAAATAAAACACATATATGCCAAGAAAATCCAAAAAAATTAACATAGACTACTAACCAGACCAACCAACTATCTATCTGCTACTGAAATGCAGGCAATCAAATACCTTATCAGCAGCTACTGTGTGATAAGATAACACCAACACTACAGCTGGCCAGCATTGAAAACAAGCCTGAATACGCAGGCTTATATGCTATGGACAGTATAAATACAGCCTCAATAAAAAAAAAAAAAAGCTGTGCATTAATATGCGCTAACAGTTGGCAGCTGACAGTCTTGTCTGGCTCGGACTTTAACCAGCTCGACCCGACCCGACAAGACTACAACTGCGCAGTGCCTAATATAACCTCGCTGGTTAATGTCTGAAGGGAACATTGCATGTGTTACTCCACATATGCGTTGGTTTGTTATGGAGTTTTATGTCCTGGCCACATCTAAGGTCATATCAGGACAGGTACCGACTTATGAAAGTGCATACTCATGGAGACTGTATAGTGCTGCCCAACTGGGAAATCAGGCTGCCAGCACCATGACCTGATATCCTACTCAGTCCCATTATCCTGACACTGAGTTAATTAGTCCTTGCCCTATCCTAATAATGCAGAGTGCCAGGCTAGGATGCGACAAGTATACATTTAGTAAGTCACCAGTTTGACTCAACCATCAATCAAACTCCGGACCTTCCACACGGAAAATATGCACTCTAATGATTCGGCTACTGCGTCCAGTACTACTCCACATGTTGATCTAGCTGACTAAGAATTTTATCACTTAACTTGTTCTGCTAATATTATTTAGGATGGCACCTAACTAACTCATATCAACTTGTGCTGCTCAATTACTGCTATATTTGCTTCTATCAGTCTATGTCTATCTATGGGTGGCCGCTCGGCAGTGGATTTGTATTATTTGTCATAATATATATAAATTAATTCACATTCTATTAATAAGCTCCCCCTTACATATTCCCACCTAGTGCTGCCCAACTGGGAAATCAGGCTGCCAGCACCATGACCTGATATCCTACTCAGTCCCATTATCCTGACACTGAGTTAATTAGTCCTTGCCCTATCCTAATAATGCAGAGTGCCAGGATAGGAAGCGACAAGTATACATTTAGTAAGTCACCGGTTTGACTCAACCATCAATCAAACTCCGGACCTTCCACACGGAAAATATGCACTCTAATGATTCGGCTACTGTGTCCGGTACTACTCCACATGTTGATCTAGCTGACTAAGAATGTTATCACTTAACTTGTTCTGCTAATATTATTTAGGATGGGACCTAACTAACTCATATCAGCTTGTGCTCCTCAATTACTGCTATATTTGCTTCTATCAGTCTATGTCTATCTATGGGTGGCCGCTCGGCAGTGGATTTATATTATTTGTCATAATATATATAAATTAATTCACATTCTATTAATAAGCTCCCCCTTACATATTCCCACCTAGGAGCCTCCTCCACCGGGTTCGATTCAATCATACTTATCAGGTTGAACTCACTTCCACTTGTGTTAGCCAGGCCCTGAGCGCCTTGGGCACCAGCTCATATGCTCAATCTAGGCAAATATAACTCGTGGGGAGGTCACGTCTTTCCTTTCGTCTTCCTTTAGCATCAGCCTCGCTCGTGGTTAATTATCCAATAATTTGCGCTGTTTGATCGAGGCATTTCACCTTTATAAAAAAATGGTTAGGTGGTGACGTGGTAAAGAATTGTACATGTTATTTGTTACATGGGTAATTCACAGCGGGACGGGGAATCGCTCTGTAGCCTATTTATAACGCTTTCATTGGACACTAAAGCTGCCACCTGCCATCAACGTCAGGAACCTATTGTACTGTTTGGACCTTATTGCCACCCAGTGGCAGTTTCCTCCTTTGGTAGCACTAATGCTATCCGATTGAACGCTTGTACCACCACCTGTTTCTAACTTGTTTCTAACTTGTCGCCACCTAGTGGTATATTTCTTCTCCAGTAACTGACTCACGCCAGTAGTGATTTAAATCACTCACAGCCTGGACAGGAAACCGCAAGGTCGGGCCATCTTTCTTTGCCGCAACCCACCCCAGCAATTTTTGAAAAGGACTATACATGAAGGGTTGAGTGCCTGAGTTTACGTTGTGTCATTTTTGTTCATTTTGATTGATAAAAGTGAACTATATATTACTCTGTGTCTCGTCGTGAATTATGTACCTACATAAACATCTGACCTCTTTCTATCGAATGAATGAGATGCAGAAAACCAGTGACGTCACGACTTTGTCCACAATGGGTTACATTTCCCCTGGTCATTAGGCTACTATCATTCTCCTGAGAGTTCTCTTTGAGGAAAGGATGACCTTAATCCGATATCTGCAGCCGTGACCCCTTGACCCCAGCCCAGGTCCGGCCAGGTCTTGTGTAATTGACCCAGTTGAAGCTATTTATCCAGGTATCATAGCTACAGGTAGTTAGATACGCCTGCAGCCCTGTCTGTGTGTCAGGGCTGATGTAAAACCCATTAGAAAGAGTGTCGGGAAGCTGGGTAAAGGAAATTACCACATAAATTATTAATATAAGAAGCAAAGTATATTCTTTAAAAACTTTGTGAGCATTCTGCGGTCGACATCTTGTTTTGTTTGCATCCTCTGCCATTTACCAACTCTACACCAATATAGATAAACACTGAATACTGGAACCAGGAACTGTTTATTTTGTTTGTTTGTTGTTGTCTTACGTCCTAGCAACATCAAAGGTCATATCAGGATGGGTACCGACTTGCGACAGTGCGCACCCATGGCGACTTTATAGTGCTGCCCCACTGGGAGACTGGGCACAAGTGACAGTGTAGCATCCAGGATAGAAGCGTGACGGTGGTGGCGTCACCGGTCACGTGGTTGGAGGGGGTGGGCCCATACATCAAGTAAGCCACCCCAACAGTAATAAGGTAGGAAATAAACATATAATTCCTTTTGTGCCTTTATACTCGCATAATGCTTATAAATCACATATATATATATATTTCAACACAAAATAAGCAATAATTTAGAAATGGAAAATAGAATCTGGCCTCGAACTAGAGAATGTGATGAGCTGAATTGTCGATTAACCCAGACAGAGGTGAGCTTACAATAGCTGTTTTTCTTGATTTCAAGAAAGCTTTTGACACAATTGACCACAAAATCCTGCTATGTAAGATCAAAAGAGCTGGACTAGAAAAAAGATCATGTAGGTTCATATCCAACTACCTAAACAACATACAACAAGTCACACAAATTAATAATACAGAATCCTCCACTAGAACTGTCAGAACAGGAGTGCCCCAAGGTTCCACTTTGGGACCCTTCCTCATTCTGATATTTATTAATGATCTACCATTGCTGCCTGCCAGTGCTAATTTCACACTTTTTGCGGATGATGCTGTCCTCAGAGTGCACAATCAAAACATTATTCTGGCAGCTACTATGGTAAACAAGGTGTTAAAAAGATCAATATTTGGTGTGCTGATAACAAACTTACCTTAAACACACAACAATTTGGAACATAATCTAGAAAATCTCAAGCACAAAATTTAGAGCTATGTATATGCAATGCAGTGCTAAGAGAAGTGAACTCATACCAATACTTAGGAACCACACTTGACTCTACACTGAATGCGAACCAGCAACTATCGAGGCTGAACCAAATTCTAGGTATGAGAATGGCAACCTTTAGAAAAATAAGATGTTACATGAGTGAGAACACAGCGCTCAAACTGTATAAGGCAACTATACTGCCAATAATAGATTATAATGATCTAATCTATGGCCTTTTAACAAAACAACAAGAAAATAAATTACAGCGAACCCAAAACCGAGCTCTTAGAACAGTATATAGGGGCAAAGTTCTCTCAGTGAATGAGATGCACACTAGATCTAATATCACATACCTGAGCCAAAGGAGAGATGCACATGTGCTATCTCTTATGTTTATCAGAGCCAAGTATGAAAACTTCATAGACCATACTCCTAGAGTTACCAGGCAGGGGGATGCTACACTCCTCAAAGTTCCTAAACCACTCACAAATAGACTGACAAGAGTCCCTATCTACAAAGGCAGCAAATTATGGAATGAACTCCCAGTCAGAATTAGACATGCACAAACACAACTAGAATTCAAGAACCTGGTAAGAATTCACCAAGCCAATCAGGCCCTTCTACAGGCCTAGTGATGAGGTCGCCATATTTAATTATCTATCTATTACAAGCACCTATCGCCACCCCCCCACCACCCTACACACTCCTTTACCTGCTGCCAACAAACCAAGTTATCCACCTTACAAATTATTTTCTCAGCAATTTCAATAAATGTATATCAGTCTGGTAATATTGCTATACACATAGACACTAATAAAGACTGTACTAGACTACTAAATGACTGAAATGTACAATCCTCCAAGCATTACTAACAACCTACTTACTCAAACTACTTCATGTAGTCAAAAAACACACCTGAGGTATTACTTTTTTAAGCATAACCCTACAAGCTAACCACACTCTATCTAACAGAATAAACAAACCATTCTACTAACACTCCATCTGAAAATGTTATCTCCAACAACATGATAATTATGTAATTCACAACACAGTAGGCATACACACCTGTGATGGGAAACTTGCACCTAACCACTCCGTAATGTAAAGGTCTAATCAATACACATGTATGTATCTAAGTATGTATGAATACAACATATAACTATTATTTTTATATGTGAATTGTCAAACTACACCATATGTAAGTCTTGGAATGATTATAATAGTGTTATTTCAGCTGACTTGAGCTAGCTGTTGATGACAATATCAGACTACATATACATATATTGTAAATAACTGTATTGTCACATGGCTGGAAGACCAGAGCCATGGCTCTGACAAAAGACTTTATTCAATGAATAAAATATATTTACAAAAAAAGCACCTGCTACCTGCATATCTCCTTAGGGTGAAATGTCGAGGCCAGGATCTGAGACTGAGTGACTGTCAGTCATTAGATAGGCCGGAAACTAACGTGACTTGGAAGTGCGGTGCCGGGAAGATGCTATTTTAAGGCTCTCCTTTTATTTTCTTTTGCTTTTAGCTTTGTCTGAAAGGACACATTATATCTGAGAAAGCCGAGAAGGTCTTGGGGTGGTAATTGTAGGGTGGGCGTGGGCGTGGGTGGCGGGGGGTGGGGTTGTGAGTTGGTTGGTCTGAACTAGTAATTCAACTCCTAAATCAGACAGTGCGATGCAATACTATAGGCGTTTCTTTGTATTAGGAGATATGGACAACATACTTTTGTTTGTTTGTTTGTTTGTTTAACGACCCCCCAGCACAAAAAGTAGGCATCGGCTATTGGGGGTCATACAGTGGTTTAAACATATCTGACTAAAAAATTACAAGTTTTGGTTGTTTTTGTTGTTGTGTTTAAAAAAAGAAAAATTGATCAAACAGGTAAAATAGAGCAGAGATATATATGTCAAAAGAGCATACAACTGTGGTAAAATCACAAGTGGGGTATGATAAATAAAATCAATGGTAAAAGACTTCAAGTTAAAAATTGAAAATTAACTTTCGGTAAAAACCAGTTTCTCTCAGAAATTGAATTATGAGTTGCAGATGGAATTAGAATGACTGCATCACACCCTCATTTCCAAATACATCATCTCTAACTGGTTGTAGGTGAGATGGACAAAATACGACAAGGTGTGTTGTTTGTTGTGGTTTTAGGCCATAGCAACTTCTAATGTCCTATCAGGACGGGAAAACCATCAAGGCAAGGGGGGTGTTGGGTCAAGGTGGTCGTACTAACTAAAGCTAAGATTCCTTACATGCGGTATGCGGTATGCGGTATGCGAATGTGGCAAACAATCGGAAAGCATCTAAGTCAATGGGGGGTGATTCCTTACGTCCGAATGCGAATGCGAATGCGAATGCGAATGCGGCAACTCGATCGGTCCCTGTAGCGATCAGTGCGGCATGCGGCATGCGGCACGCAGTATGCGAATAGAACCGTCAGTCGCACTTGCCCATTAGTCTTAGACGAGGAGAGGCGACTGAGCATTACAGAACGGTCACACACAAGGGTGCTGAGTGGAAACATATGGTAGTGGTGGGGGTGGGGAGACGCTTGCCGCTTACCGCGTAGAAGGAATCCTCCCATTCGCATACCGCACACCGCATACCACATACCGCATACCGCATACCTCGTATAAGGAGTCTTAGCTTAAGGGTACATGGAAATGTCGGGAGTGCACTTGGTTGGTTGCTATGTTACAATTATTGTGCGTTCCATTTTAAAGCTGCATAGTCTGATGAAAGCATCAAATTTTCAAAACCAAAACGCTTACCTAGATTTGAGGACCAGACAGGATGACCGAATGAGTTAGAGCGTCCGTCTTGGTAGACCAGGGGATTGTGGGTTCGAACCTTGGTCGAGTCAAACCAATGACTTACAATTTTATACTCATCACTTTCTAGCCAGGCGCTCGGCATTATTAGGATAGGGCAAGGACTGGTTAGCTCAGTGTCAGGATAATGTGACTGAGTGGGATATCAAGTCATGGTGCTAGCAACCTGGTCTCCAAGTCGGGCAGCACTATAAAGTCGCCATGAGTGTGCACAGTCACAAGTCGGTACCCATCCTGATATGACCTTAGATATTGCTAGGATGTAAACCAACAGCAAAGAAACAACCTAGATTTGATTATACATATTCACCTTAGACACAGGTGCACTTATCAAGCATTAGCTGATCCATAGAAGCGGATACAATGAGAGTTTAATATATTAAAAAGACACACCAAAAAACCTGCTACTGCTGAAGCCTACAGTGTCCGAATGTTGACGTGCTAGCTAAAATTAATCTTAAAATATCTCCAAAGTTAGCCACTTAAAATAACAGTCATTTCAAACTAAAGAAAAGTAGATTTGTTGTTGTTGGTACATTAGTTGATTAAGCAGAGGCAACTTCAATTGCGAACAATTGGTCTTCATCATTTCACTGCTCATTGTACTGCTCATACTGCTGCTATTATTGTTGGTGTCCCCTCAACATTGGGAAAAATATAACCATCATATGCAGATTTCTTTACAGTGCATTTCTATATTTAGGGGATCACAACATAACAATTAATTGTTTCATGCAATAAAGTTGGATGAATAATTGTTTTGATTAATACATCCACACTTGTTGATTAATAAGACAACACTTGGGGCTGGCTACTCAATTAGTTCTTGTTTTTTCTGCCAAAATGGTAACCTCAACTATCTTTTCCTTCACGTTACCAGTATATATATGGAAAACAGTTGGCTACTCAGTGAAAAAATGAGGAAAATACACAATATTCATTTTCAGCCTTCATGTCACACTTTGGCCTCATTTACCATGAAAAGACCCAAATACGAGGCTTAACTAGTAAGTACTGGTATTCAGCGTGAAACTGTGTTAGCCCACACATTGAGTAATAGCAGTGGTGTACAACTGTAAGACTCAGAGCGCCTGGGAACGGCGTACCATCACTACTTCAAATACATCAAACTCAAATTGTTTGTTTGTTTGAGTTTTACATTCTGGTAACATCTAAGGTCATATCAAAGCGGGTACCGATTTGTGACTGCGCACTCACGACGACTTTATAGTGCTGCCCCACTGGGAGACCAGGCTATCGGCATCGTGATCTGATATATCCAACACCGTCACATTATCCTGACACCTAGCTAATCGGTCCTTGTTCTATCTATCCTAGTAGTGCTGAGCACCAGGCTAGGTAGCGATAAGTATCAATTTTTTAAGTCATTGGTTTGACTGGGCCGGGAATCAAACTCCCGAGCTTCCGCACAGTACGCCTGCACTCTACCGATTAGGCCACCGCATCCAGTAAATAATTCAAATTAAGCCGGACGAGAGAGGGGCGGAAAAGGGGAGGGGAAGATGAAGGGGGGGGGGGGGGTAAGGTGGGGGCAGATCTGGGAGGGAATGGAAGAGGAAAGGAGGAGGGGAGGGAATGTGGAGGGGGAAGGGAAAGAAGATAGGGCAGGGTGTGTGAAGGTGATAGGAGGAAGGGTAGGGATAGGGAGAAGGGGGATGGATAACGTAGGGGAGGGGGAAGGGGAGAGCAGGGGGAAGGTAGTGAGAGATAGGGGAGGAGGTGGAAGAGGAAAGGAGGAGGGGAGGGAATGTGGAGGGGAAGGGAAAGAGGATAGGGGAGGGGGTGTAAAGGTGATAGGAGGAAGGGTAGAGATAGGGAGAGGGGATGGAGAAAGTAGGGGAAGGGAAGGGGAAGGGGAGAGGAGGGGAAAGGTAGGGAGAGATAAGGGAGGGGATGGAAGAGGAAAGGAGGAGGGGAGGTGGGGGGGAATGGGAAGGAATGGGGACATGGGGAGGGGTGATATGGGGAGGCACAGGGATAGAGAAAGTGGGGAGGGAGAGGAAGCGTAGGGAAAGGGGAACGGGAAGGGAAGGGGTGAGGTTAGGGAGGAGATGTGGGTAGGTGGTGGGGGAGTGGAAGGAACAGGGTCAGAGGAGGTGGGGGAAGGAAACTGGGAAGGAAGGGAGGTGCAAGTGGAAGGGGGGGGGGAGGGAGAGGGGAGGAGGGGGAAGTGGAAGGGCTAGGAAAGGAGGACGGGCGAGAATGGGAGGGGAAGGAAAAGGGATGGGAAGGGAGTACAAATAGAGGGGGACAGAGAGGGAGGGGAGGGGGAGGGAGAAGGGGTGTTGGAAGTGATAAAACATGACGTAGATCGTGACTTACTTGATGCGTGACCCCTGAGGCACCACACAGCCTTACCCGGCGTGTGGTCTACACTGGTCTCCTGCGTGTGAGACGGCTTTGTTACTGGTTAACGCTACGCGTTCCTTCCATGGTCACAGCCTGCCAACGCTGAACCCTGCTCTGAGTCAACGCCCGCAGACCGCTTATGTTGGAGCTCTTCACGTGTGTGTGATAAGGCGGCAAAAGAGTCCCAGGCGGTGGTTTTTACTTCCGCACGGATTCCTCCTGTGTGTAACTAGTATAAGTCCAGGATATATATATATATATATATATATATATATATATAGATATATACACCCTACCGCATATATATATATATATATATATATATATATATATATATATACATACATATATTTATATGTATATATATATATATATATATATATATATATATATATAACTACCATTATGCACACACTGTCGCATTCTGTTAACATTTGACCGTCTAATCGGGTCTGTAGGCGCTAACGACCAGGCACAGCTGGTAAACAAGTGGTCAGAGCCCCTCACAGGTGGCGCCGATGTAGTCAATACTGTAATTACACAGGGCCAGTAGATATGATATAATGAGTATAGTATAGTATAGCATAGTAATAGTATAGGGAACTAGTAGTAGTATAGTATAGCATAGCATAGGGATAGTGTCCTTGTATATATTCCCATAATAGATTATAGAGCACTTACATACACTACTTCATATATATTTATATATATATATATATATATATACATATATAGATTTATGTATATATATATATATATATATATATATATATATGCGGTACTAGCGTGCATGCATCTATTTGGTGCATATATATGTATCTATATAACACTACCATTATATATACACTACTGCATATTAATATATACCATTATATACACCCTACCGCATATATATATATATATATAGTATACCAATATATACACACTGTGGCAATATATACACACTGCCACAGTGTATATAATATACCGCATATATATATGTAGTGGTCTGCACTGACCTCTCAGGCAAGTAACCACATAGACAGGTAGGCGTGGGGAGTGTATTGATATCAGGGAGCCTAGGTGGTGTAATGGTTAGCACACTGGCCCGGAATGCAAAGAGATGTTGGTTCGAGTCCCGCTCTAGGCGCAGTATTTCCCATTTTCATCACCCCCACGACACTGGTTGCCGTGATCAGGATCCTGTACAAGCTTTGCGCTGTACGGTTGTTGAACCTACCCTGTGTATGTATGTGTTAGTGCATTGCCTGTATGTATGTAATTGTAAGCATTACAAGACTTACAATTCCAGGGGGACGAGTGTAGTGGTCTGCACTGACCTCTCAGGCAAGTAACCACATAGACAGGTAGGCGTGGGGAGTGTATTGATATCAGGGAGCCTAGGTGGTGTAATGGTTAGCACACTGGCCCGGAATGCAAAGAGATGTGGGTTCGAGTCCCGCTCTAGGCGCAGTATTTCCCATTTTCATCACCCCCACGACATGTATATATATATATATATATATATATATGGGTACAGGTGAATCAGGGCAGCCAACGCCCCCACTCCAACCTCCACATACACCTCCACCCTCACTCCCACCCCATCCCACACCACACCACCCCACCACCAGGAAGCTAACTCTGAGCCCATCCCACAATCATTTCATAGAAATTGTACATAGCTGCCAGGTCACACAATGTGTACACTCCCACATACATACATATACACATACAAACATATACACACATGCATATATGCACATAAACATACATTCATATGATCGTATATCACAAGCTAAGCAAAACTGTCGGCAGAGGAAAGATTGTCTCCTTCATCCATTAGACTCTCCTGACCGGGTCACATACACGTTAGTGGACGTAGTTGAACGTAGTTGAACGTAGGATAGATTAACGTGGGTCAAACGTGCCATCAGTATGTTAAACTACATTAAGGTATGGCAGGTTTTGGTTGACGATCCACCTAATAGTATGGATAAATACAGTATGGTACAGATCCCGGTATGTTACGGAACGGATCCCAGTACGTCCAACTATGTTGAACTACGTTGAACTACGTTACCCTCCATTATGTTCAAATAGGTTGAACTTCGTCCACTAACAGCTATGTGACCATGGAAGAATGGCCAAGGTTTTGTGCAGGTCAAAGTACGCTAGAGTATGCTAGAGTATGCTAGAGTACGTTATCATCATGGAGGCTACGTCTTCCTCAAATGTACCTCTCTTTTGAACATATTCAAAGCTTAAATTGGAACTCACGGCCCACACATGTTCTTATCAAGTTCTCATCACGGAGCAGTACGTATGCCGGTACGTTGCACTACGTTCAACTAGGTTAGCCTCCACTACATTCAACTACGTCCACTAACGCGTATGTGACCGGGGCATTAGACTGTAGCTAGACACCTACATCCAACGTGCCATCACACATTCCGAGAACGAATTGGACTCATCAATCATTAATGAGTTCACAACAAATGATGAGTTGCTGTCATCATTGCCACCGATGGATAACCAAGAGAGAGATTTGTTTGTTGTTTGTTGTTTTACACCCTAGCAACATCTAAGGTCATATCAGGACGGGTACCGACTTGTGACAGTGCACACTCATGGCAACTTTTATAGTCCTTCCCCACTGGGAAATCAGGCTGCCCACACCATGACCTGACATCCCACTCAGTCACATTTTCCTGACACTGAGCTAACTAGTCCTTGCCCTATCCTATTACTACTGAGCGCCAGGCTAGGAAGTGGCAAGTATAAATTCTTAAGTCATTGGTTTGACTCTACCAGGGATCGAACCCACGATCCCACGGTCTACCAATATGGGAGACGGACGCTCTAACTCATTCGGCCATCCCGTCTGGTCCCAAGAGAGAGAGATACATACACACACACATACATACATACATATATACATACATACATAATACATACATACACATATATATACATACATACAGACATATGCCTGTCTGACGTCAAAGGCTTCCTGTTTAAAGCCGCATATTCCTACAAACCCAACTTAGATACTGGATAACGTATTAAGCATGCATTGCTGCACAACATAAGGGCACTAAGTCTATTTAATAGATGTTTTGTTTTGTTTTTGTTTGTTGTTGTTTTACATCCTAGCAACATCTAAAGTCATATCAGGATGGGTACCGACTCATGACAGTGCACACTCATGACAACTTTATAGTGCTGTCCCACTGGGAAACTAGACTGCAAGCACCATGACCTGATATCCCACCCAGTCACATTATCCTGACACTGAGCCAACCAGTCCTTGCCCTATCGTAATAATGCCAAGCGGCAGGCTAGGAAGCAACAAGTATCAGTTTTTAAGTCATTGGTTTGACTCGACCAGGATTCGAACCCACAAACTCATGGGTTAAGATCTCACCGATCTCCGAAAACAGGAGACGGACGCTCTGCTCATTCGGCCACCCAATCCGGTATATTTAATAGAGCATGCTATTGCTTAATAATGCTCAGGCTGTCAGGATTTTGACGTATGTGCCCAAATTAAATAATATATCCAACATTAGCCATTTCAGCTGAATATTACATCAACCTCAAGTAAAGTAGATTGTTTGTTTGTTGGAGTTTAACATCCTGGCAATATCTAAGGTCATATCTCACTTACAAAATTTATACTTGTTGCTTCCTAGCTTGGTGCTCGACATTAATCGGATAGGGCAAGGACTGGTTAGCTCAGTGCAAGGATAATGTGCCTGAGTGGGATATTGGGTCATACTGCTGGCATCCTGATTTCCCAGTGTTATGTATTGTACGATATTATGTCTTGTACTAAGGCTCGGCGGGCCGGGAACCAGCTAGCCGCGACCAGCGAGATGAGGGACCAGTGTAGACTAAGGCCTGGTACACACCTACCATATAGGATTCGCGCACTAAAACTCGCGACTCGACCCAACCCGCTTAAAACTGAAAACAGGCCGATTCATTTTTCGAATCGCGAATCGCAATCATAATCGGCCCGTTTTAGCCCTAAAACTGAGGTTTTATGCGCGAATCGCAATCGCTAGGTGTGTGTGGGGAGCGCACACCTAGCAATTTTTGTGTGCGAAACGGGCAGTTTTAGATCTTATACGGTAGGTGGGTGCGCACAAACGGTAGGTGTGTACTCGGCATAACGCTGGCGGTAATAAACCATTGAGTAACTTGACGTGTGCAGTCGTTCCTCACTCAATCACATTACACCAAGTGGGGCATCACTATAATGTTGCCATCAGTGCACATTGTCACAAGTCGGTACCCAACCTGACATGACCTTATATGTTGCCAGGACGTAAAATTCCAACAACCAACCAACCAACCTAAGGTCATATCAGGACGGAAATGAAATAGATTATAATATAATGATCAATCTAATATACTTATCTCCAGAAAATGGCAATTAAGAAACTCAAGATCATCGGACTAGATGCAACTTTCACTAAAGGGGCTGTCACATTAGGGTTTTTTGCGGGAGCGTATGGCGGCGTAGGCGCGTTACGTCATATACGTTGGCATACGCCATATACGCTACTCATATGCTACGCATACGCTACTCATACGCTACTCATACATCGCCAGATGCCGCCAGATGCCGGCTTATGTGAAGCGTATGAGGCATACGCCGCCATACGCTTTCATAAATCCGTCCGTCCAAATCTTTTTGTGCATGCTAAAAAAAACTCGACCTATGAGGGCGTATGGCCCATACTGTCAAAAAATGTCACAGCACGCTCCCATACGCTCCTCATACGCTCCTCGTACGCTCCTCGTAGGTTCCACATACGCTCAAAACCACCCGAAAGGTCACCAAATGTCATCAAAGGCCGGCACGCGCAGGACCTACGTAGGTTTTCAATACGCTCCCGCCATACGCCGTAATGTGACAGGGCCTTAAGAACCACTACAGCCAGAAGGTCATGGCATATAAATACAGTAAAACCTTTCTAACTGACCACCTAAACAGATCAACCACTCCCTTATATCGATCGCTTTATTTGCGTCCCAAATAATCGCCCATACAATACCCTGATACCATTGTAACAAAATGAAAATCTCCCTAATCCAACCACGTCTGTAAATGGACCATTTAAAGTCGGTCCGATGGCCGGTCGACTTAGAGAGGTTTTACTCGATATGTATAGATACATACGCAAACCGGAAGTCACGTGCGCGGTGAGACACCGACAGTGTCCATCCACATGGTGAGCGATAATAGAGGTGTTTTTGGTGGTTCCTCCGACACCCTTGTAAAATATTCTGATTTACGGCATAGGGGGAATGCAAATGTTCTATTACTGATCGGTGTACATGACAGGCACATGTATGTGTATATATGTAAGGGCTGGTGGTACCTGAGTGGGATGTAAATCGACATAGTGGTGCTGGCAGGTCTGGGTGTGAGGGCACTCAGGGCCTATCGCCCCTGTGCTGGGTAGGATCACCACACTCAGGGTCAAGGTTGGTGGTGGTCAGGGGAGCCACACAGCTTGGTGGTGGTGGGCAGACCACTCGTAACCAATGGGACCAGGAATGCTGGATCCCTATTGGTAGGGCCAAGAATGTTTCTTTCCAATTGGGGGAAAGGGGTGGGGTGATACTCTACAATGAACCCATGTAACCATATAAATAATAAACCAGAGGGCTTGACTCTCTCTCCTTCTTTACACTTTATACTCTTCCTTTCTTGTATTGATTTCACTATAACCTGCCTACACAGCCACAGATTCGAGCCATAGCCTTTACACCCTGTTACTTACCTAGATCCACTACATATTCGGTCGGCTCTGCGCCTCCATCATGACATCTCTGACACCTCACACTGTAACAGTCACATACCCTCGGGTAATCTCCCATCCAAGCACCGACAAGCTTCAACACTGTTTAACGTCAAACAACGCCGATGACTAGACGACAGAGAGGGGGCGTTTCCAACGCGACCCTGGCCGTGTTAGTAGTTGTCGTAGTGTGTCCTACATACTTAGATACTCTAGGTTGGTTGGTTGGTTGTTGGAGTTTTACGTCCTGGCAACATCTAACGTCATACATACTATAGGATAAAGCAGGAGCAGAAGTAAGGGGGCTTCTCTAGGGTTTCACCGGGAGTGATCTGCGCTATGGGTGCGGACTGACTTAACTAAGGCCTCCTCCTCTTCCTCCTCTTCCTCCTCTTCCTCCTCTTCCTCCTCTTCCTCCTCTTCCTCCTCCTCTTCCCCCTACGCCCCCTCTTCCTTCTCTTGCTCCTCCTGCTGCTCTTCCTCCTGCTGCTCCTCCGGCTTCTCCACCTGCTCCTGCTCCTCTTCCTCCTCCGCCTCCACTTCCTACTCCAGCTCCTCCGCTTCTTTCTCCGCCTCCCCCTCCCCCGCCTGCTCCTGCTGCTCTTTCTCCTCCTGCTCCTCCTGTTCCGGCTCCTCCACCTCGTGGTTCCACCCCCTGGAGTGCCCGTGCAGGCCGATTGATAACGCGGCTACTGTGGGGCGGTGTGGGGCGATGTTTTTATTTACTCCGGTGTTGTACTGGAGTGGAGTGGCGCGCAGAGGGTGTAAGGCGGATGGGGCTGGCGTAGGAGTGAGGGGAGGGGGGAGGGCTACTTGCTCCAGAGTGCCCAGTGCCGCCTGATAGCGAGTAAAGGCCGCAGTGGTTGTTACTGGAGGGGCACGTGCGAGTGAACACACCGCCCGGAGGAGCAGATGGGAGGTGTGTGTGTGTGTGTGGGGGGGGGGGGGGGGGCGGGGGTGTAGGGGGTGGGATGTATGTGTGGAGGCCGGTGCAGGGGGAAGGGGTTGTATGTGTGGATGGAGGAGCCGTGCAGGGGAAGAGGGTGGAGCGTTTTTTCTTCATTTTCTCCAGTAGTGAGGAGTGATAATAGGTTCTGGGGTAAACTAGCAACAAACTCTTAAAACATTTATACAAACTATTTTAAAAAAAGAAGCCAACTCAACCCACAACTCTTCTCCCAATTCACAATCACATTCTCTCTTCGTTGTCAATGGTTTGTATTCATGTGGATACAATTATTTTGCTTACCAAGCATAACAAAAGTCATATCCAGATGAGTACTGACTTGTGACAGCGCACACTCATGGCGACTTTATAGTGCTTCCCCCAACTGGGAATCCAGGCTGTTGGCACCATGACCCAATATCCCACTCAGTCACATTATCCTAATACTGAGCTAATCAGTCCTTGCCCTATCCTAGTTATGCCAAGTACCAGGCTAGGCAGGGCCGGATTAAGACCCATAGAGACCCTAAGCGCTCAATCGATTTTGGTGCCCCCATATATATGTAATTTAAAATATAACCAATAATAAACCCCTTCCCTTCCCTTGATGCCCTAACACATGCTTGTATAGACCTATTTCATATGATGTCAGCATAGGTATCTAGCTCAGTGCGCGCGCCTTTTGGCTGTCACACTGCAAACTCAATGGCTATGAGCAATCTTCATACAGAAAAAGTGAAATATCTCTAAAACCACACCACCTAGAAGCAACCATCTTGGAACACATATAGAAAACATATTCAATGAATAGATTATATTAAATTTATAAGGTTAGGCTTCTGCATTTCTATTAATTTTGAATAAAACTAACGTTTTGCACTGCGCGTACCGGCAAACTCAATGCATTGTCAATGGCCGTGAGCAATCTTCAATCAGAAAAACTGAAATATCTCTAAAACTACACCATCTAGAAGCAACCCGCTTGGGAGACATGTAGCAAACATATTCAATGAATAGATTATATTAAATTTACAAGGTTAGGGTTATGCATTTCTATGAATTTTGAATAAAATAAACGTTTTGCACTGTGTGTACCGGCAAACTCAATGGCAGTGTCCCCTTCATTCTGTAGCCAAGCTGCGCATGCATACACAATGTTAATAAACATTGAAAGGGGTCTATTGCTTAGTGGCTAATCCAGCGGTGAGACTAGGTAGCGACAAGTATCAATTTTATAGCTTAATATAACTTATAAGTCATTGGTTTGACTCGACCGGGAATCGAACTCTTGACTTTCCGCACGGGAAGCCTGTGTAGAGCGCAGGCTTTCCATGCGGAATTATATGAATTTTAAAAACTGGACAGAAAACCAGGATGTTAAACCTCAACAAACAAACATAATATATGCATGCAATTCAGTGAGTGTAGGTAGGGGGCGGGGGGGGGGTGGCAGTGATGCATACACAGACGGGTGGCGCCCCCCCCCCCCCCCCCCCCCCCCAACGGATCTGAGGCTGATTAGGCTGGAATAGTAGATGACTAGAACAAGACTCCTCCAGTCGATGACTGAGGGAGGAGTTAGGGCTGAGGAGCAGATGGAAGCTTCGGGTCGTATTATACTTGTATACTGGCTTATAAGCTTATAAGTTTATATACATATACATATAAATATGCATATGTATATCTGTATGTAGGTGTACGAAAAATGAAGCAGGTCAGGAGGCGTGTGGTCAGAGCGGTGACGACCGTAGAAGTGGGGTTTGGCCAAGCGCGCTAGCCGCGAGGAAGGGGGGGGGGGGGGAGCTGAGGCGCCACCTAATGGAATTGAACCCGGTAGTGCAATGGTTAACCTTTTTATCACCAGGGGAGGCCTCTGCACTCTCCGTACCCCGGTACATCAAGGATATATATGCGTGTTTTGTTTGTTTGTTGTTGTTTTACATCCTAGCAACATCTAAGCATGGCAAGCTTCTACTGGCTATATATACATATATTTGTATACGTACATGTATATGCTATATATATATATGTATATGTGGCAGCATCAAGGGCGGTTGATGTATGGAACTCCCAAATCTCCCGACCAGCCATTGCAGGGACAAATAGGTTTGCGCCTGTCTGGACATGTTCTTGCCGGTGTGAAACCTCTATTTGCTCCCCGAGAGAGTGCCGCTGGTAACTTGCAAAAGTCAGAAGCACTTCAACAGTTTTGCAGTCAGCTTTCATGAAATGTAAATGGAGAGCGGCAGTCAAGTAATGAAAGCAGTCTTTGTCACATCGCGACCAACAGCATGATGATGATGATGATGCTATATGTATGTATACAGTAAAACCTCTCTAACCTACCACCTCCACAGATCGACCACTCTCCTATATCAATTGCTGTATTTGGGTCCCAACAATACCATTGTAGAGCTATTCTAACTTAAGTCGGTCTTATGGTCAGTCGATTTAGAAAGGTTTTACGGTATATATGTATATATGAGCCTGTCTTAAAAGTTGATAACTCGTTTTTTTGTGTCCATTGTAATGATTGACACAAAACAGCACAGAAACGGTCACACTGAAAACACAAGGACATTTGCTTCAAATCATTATGTATTCTATTGGGATTATGAAACACCATGTAAAAATACAAATCAGTTTATCCTGAGCAAATGCATAAGCAGATAGTATGTTGATCATTACAATGGGCAGAGTTTTGTCCCATATTCCTCAGCACCTTTGAGACAGTCTCATATGTATACATATATATATATATATATATATACACGCGCACAATGGCTGCCCTAAGTGTTGCCCGGGCCTCAAGACAACTGTGCATGCATTGAGCTGTATGTGGTGGTGGGCGCCAACCATACACAAATATTTGAGTTGTTTATCACTTCGCAGCTTACAAGTATTACGTCGTGATTACTCACAACTTGAATATATATCCATACTTCAGGTAGACACATGGATAGCGGACTGCAGCAGTAAGGTTGTAACAGTTCAGAAGTCATACTATGTGCCTCTAAATACTATATGTCAACTATATGTCAACATTTAAGAAAACAATGTTTCAGTGTAGATGTAAAAGTAGATTTATTATAAGCGGAATATATTGATAAACCTAATACAGTAAAACCTCTCTAACCGATCACCTCCACATATCGACCACTCTCATATATCGATCGTTTCATTTGGGTCCCAATCATATCATTTTAAGGACATTCTAACTCCGTAAATCGACCACCTCCCGAAATGGATCACCTAAACTCGGTCCCATGGTTGGTCGATTTATAGATTTTACTGTATATTCTTTATCTTTAACAAGTTGACAGACACTAAACTATTGGACTAAACAACGTTAACTAAGCAAACACAATTTGAATATTATAGTAAATATATTCATTTAAATATGAGGATATCCCTATTATCAGTTCCTGCTTTATACCCCTGTCACACTACAACGTAATGAGCCAACGTGAGCCTAACGTGGTGATATTTCGTCATTACGTTGATGTACGTTGGATTACGTTATGATGACGTCATAATGACGTTAGAGTGATGTCGAGCTACGTCATGTTACGTTGTGTTACGTCGGCACGCGTCGAGGTTTTGAACCTGTTCAAAACTTTCGACGTATCTCGACGTGAAGCCGTTACGTCGGGATGACGTGACAATGACGTTAGGTAGACGTTTCGCGATCGTTATAGCAGCGTAAATGACGTTAGAGTCACGTTATGTCATGTCAGACCAACGTCCGGGGTTGGAGCAACGTGTGGGCAGCGTTTTGCACGTTACGGTCACGTTACGGTCACGTTACGGTCATGTTACGGTCACATTACGGTCACGTTACTGTCACGGTTACGGTCATGTTACGGTCACGTTACGGTCACGTTACGGTCACGTTACAGTCACGTAACGGTGGCGTTACGGTCACGTTACGTCCACGTCGCACCCGTTACGGCGACGTTACGCTCACGTTACACTAACGCCCGGTCACGTCGCCAATTACCGCTCCCCCCTAACGTTGTCATGTTACAGCTAAGGTCACGACGTACACCGACGTTACTTTCACGTTACGCTCACGTCCACAATTTGCATATTACGGCCATAACGTCGACGTAATATCATTATTTTCACGTTGTGGTTACGCTGACGTAGTCACGTCGTAGTGTGACAGGGCCATTAGACATAATCTAATACAAAAGCAGTGTCCACCCACCAGCCGCTTTAACAAATTTGTTGGTAGCATTATTTGTTTTTCTTTCCTTCATAGGGCTGGGCTAATAACTCTGTCTATTAAATCAACTGCTGTTGCCCATATTACTTCACTTAATAGTTCATGTCCAGGCTATATTTTGCAGGCTATATAGTGCATAGCTATATACTGCACATCGATGTATTACATGCTATATAGTGCACATTTATATACTCCTCAACTATATATTGCAGGCTACATAGTGCACAGCTATATACTCCACAGCTATATATTGCAGGCTATATAGTGCACATCTATATACTCCACAGCTATATATTGCAGGCTATATAGTGCATGGCAATATATTACATACTATATAGTGCATGGCTATATATTGCAGGCTATATAGTGCAGGGCTATATATTTCAGGCAATGGATTACACATCTATATACTCCACAGCTATATATTGCAGGCTATATAGTGCACAACTATATCATCATCATCATGATGCTGTCGGTCGCGATGCAACAAAGACTGCTTTCATTACTTGACTGCCGCTCTCCATTTAGCTAACCGAGCCGGTATGGTGTTTTGTGCGGTTGTACATTTCATGAAAGCTGCCTGCAAAAGTGTTGAAGTACTGCTGGCTTTTGCAAGTTACCAGCAGCACTCTCTCGGGGAGCAAATAGAGGTTTCACACCGGCAAGAACATGTCAAGACAGGCGCAAAACTATTTGTCCCTGCAGTGGCTGGTCGGGAGATGTTGGGAGTTCCATAAATCAACCACCCTTAATGCTGCCACAGTGACATGGTTTTCTGTTTAGGGTTTGCTCCCTTAGCCTTCGGTTCTGTCAAGAACCTGTACCACAAGGCAGTGGTTTACAACTCTGCAGGGCAGGGGCGTTAAACTCCCTGAGGTATTGCTATACCTGCAATACCTGCACAACTATATACTCCACATCTATATATTACAGGCTATAGTGCATGGCTATATATTTCAGACTACATAGTGCATGGCTATATATTGCAGGCTATATAGTACATGGCTATATATTACAGGCCCTGGAGTACACATCTATATACTCCACAGCTATATATTGCAGGCTATATATCGCAGGCGATATATTGCAGGCTATGTAGTGCATAGCATATGCTGCACATCTATATATTACATGCTATATTGTGCACATCTATATACTCCACAGCTAGATATTACAGGCTATATGGTGCACATCTATATACTCCACAGCTATATGTTGGAGGCTATATAGTGCACAGCGATGTGCTCCACAGCTATAGATTGCATGCTATATAGTGCACATCTATATACTCCACAGCCATATATTGCAGGCCATATAGTGCACAGGTATATTTTGCAGGCTATATACTGCACAGCTATATACTCTACATCTATACATTGCAGGCTGAATAGTGCACATGTATATATTGCAGGCTATATAGTGCACATATATATACTCCACAGCTATATGTTGCAGGTTATATAGTGCACATCTATATACTCCACATCTATATATTGTAGGCTATATCTTGCACAGCTATATATTGCAGGCTATATAGTAAACATCTATATACTCCACAGCTATATATTACATGCTATGGTCTTCCAGTGGGGCAGCACTATAAAGTCGCTACGAGTGCGCACTGTCACAAGTCGGTAACCGTCCTGATATGACCCTAGATGTTGCTAGGACGTAAAACAACAACAAACAATATATAGTGCAGGTTATATAGTGCACATCTATATACTCAACATCTATATATTGCAGGCTATATAGTGCACAACTATATGTTGCAGACTATATAGTGCACATCTATGTACTCCACATATATGTATTGCAGGCTATTCAATGCACAGCTATATAGCGCAGGCTACATTGTGCACATCTATATACTCCACAGCTATATATTGCAGGCTATTTAGTGCACAACTATTTATTACAGGCTATGTAGTACACAGCTATAACATAGTGCATGGCTGAATCCAATCCCAGTTCGCTTACCTAAAGAGCAGAAGTAGTAAATGCATTGGTGCCAGACTGCGAAAAGAATAGCACCAGGTAAAGCGCCCTGCCGGATACCAGCACCCGTGACCTTTGCACCCTGGAGTGCATGCTTTTTACATGCTAGATACCAGCCGATAAGATTGGAACTGGGGGGATCTGGGAGTTGGGGTGTCGGCCAGCAAGGGCGTGGCTCTTGGAGAGGTTTAGCCGCTATAAAGCGCCTTACTGATTAGGGAATATTGGTTGGTTGTTGGAGTTTTACGTCATGGCAACATCTAAGGTCATATCAGGACGGGTAACAATGCACACTCATGGTGACTTTATAAAGCTGCCCCACTGGGAAATCAGGCGACCAGCACCTTGCCCCGATATCGCACCCAGTCGTATTATCCTGACACTGGGCTAACCAGTCCTAATGCCGAGCGCCAAGCTAGGAAGCGACACCTATTTTAAAAAGTCATTGGTTTGATTCGAAAGGTAACCGAACTACCGATCCCCGCACGGCCCGCGCTCTATCGATTCGACGACTGCGCCCGTTGAGAATCATTAGAAGTCTCTGGTTATCAGGGAAACCGCACAGTGCAGTAGTGTCTGTCTTGAAGAGTGGAGTGAAGTATTTCTTTTACTTCTGACATCTGAAGGGAACATTCTTTTAGGGCTACTGTTTCATATGCACCCAATTTATTACAGAACAAACTTATTTAGCTTTAAGTACTGATCAATTGTGAGAAAAAAAACACCCCAAAATCTAACAGTATTAATAGCTGATTACAAATAATAATGTGAATTTAACAACAGTTTTAAACTAACGTGATCTTAGTGCCTTTGAGAACAGGTGAGATAAAAAAAAAACACCCAGTATTCCACGAATTGTGACGTCATTAAGTCTGTTCCAGATGTGTGTTAATTTGCCACGTCATTGACTGCCTTTTGGAAAAAAAAGAAAAAAAGTCGTCTGCTCTGACATTTCCAAGAAAAGTCCGTCTGACCTGATGAAATACAATGTGTTTCCAAACTAATGGGCTGAAACTTTACACTTCCAGTTCCAACCCAACAGGTCACTCATCAAGGCAAGTCAGAGTGTGCTAAATGTCGTCTGCGAATGGCTTAGCTTCACTTTCAGGATATGCAATTCAATGTGGACGCGGTTTTCACTTAGCTTTCAAAATATATATGTTAAAAAAAGAGCGGGAAACAATTGTCTAGCATTCGTACAGGAGTTGAACATGCCCGACGCATGCGAGGTTGGCATGGTGACGTAGATTGGCTGCACTAAACCAGATTCCATTGTGTTTGTTCTCTCGTCGCATGCAACCATAGATGGTCACTTTAGGCACCGCAGAAAATGTGAGATCTAGGTCACCCTAAAAGTTGCATAGTCCGAAGATCTTGAGATTCTGCAATTTTTGTGAGAATAATTCATGAGTATAGTTGAAGTATGACTTCGGTTATACCAAGGGCTGAGCCCTTGGGTAGTCGTGTGATAGAGCCCACCCACCCACCCACCTACCCATTCACCCACCCACCCACCCGCTCCAGGCGACACAGAATGGATTGAGCAGTATACTTAATACCCATACACATACACACCATCAAACACTTTTAATAGCAAATCGATTTTTAGAAATATTTCTTTTGTTTAACTTTTTATTTATATCACAAAGCTCTAATTCACCAATCTGACTAATTTCTCCATTTAAGCATAAAGGCCATGTGAAAGAAGAAGCATTTATATGCTATATAATTAATTATATTAATACAAATGGGCGGTGCTTGTCATACATATTATTTATATATTAATCTAATATTGACCATACTATGCATTTGTGCAGCTAACCGGGAGCTGCCTATTCGCTGCGGGTCAGCACCTGGACCCGACAGTGATGCCACCACCTGTCAACTTCCGGGCGCATTTGGTGCATTGATTCTAGCATTTACCAGCAATTCTTTTACCTTTTTTTGTAAGGTATGGCGGGTTTCACTTGCCCAGAGCCTAAATAAAACAGCTTTCACCCACACATCATCTAGTTGTCTCCTCTTCCTTGCTTAGCTGATATATGTGATGTATAACGCATTATGCGAGTATAAAGGTGTGGAAGGGAATTAACCCCTCCTTATTACTATTATGCCCTAATTATTGTTATTATTACAATACATACTGTACTGCCTCCTCCATCTCGTGACTGGTGGCGCCACCCCCGGCTGCGCCCGGTACCCGCCTACCCTGAATACTTCACTCGCGTCGGAAATCTTTTCCTTTATTGTTAGGCTGATATTCCTAGCCAGAGAATATATAACTCATACCACTACTTTCTCTTGTTCTTGTTCCTTTGTACTGTAGCCGGCCTTTATATATTTATATTATTAAATCGCTCGGCTATCTTTGCACCAGTGCCACCTGTGTATGTATATCACCCATCTGCCATGTATTCCTTGCCGCTTCCTAGCTAGGCGCTCGGCATTATTAGGATAGGGTAAGAACTGGTTGGTTCAGTGTCAGGATAATGTAACTGAGTGGGATATCAGGTCATGGTGCTGCTGGCCTGGTCTGCCGGCCTGGCTTGGTCTGGGTAGCACTATAAAGTCACCATGAGTACACACTGTTACAAGTCGGTACCCGTCTTGATATGACCTTGGATGTTGCTAGGGCGTAAAACAACAACAAATGAACAAACTGTATTCCTCTACGCTGGGTAGGTGGTGGTGGGGGTGGGTCGGGGTTTGAGGAACCTGGAGCACGGCTAGTCTGGACTGAGGTAGGCATAGCTTTGTGCCGGCTCCAGTGTCTTGAAGAATAACTGGTTTGGCCACTCCAGTTACTCATCATACTCACTATTATCAGGATGATCCTGGCAACTGTCTGCCAGTCCCCACCCACTAAATACCAAAACAATTCATAAGCAAGAAAGGGAAGACAAGTCATGCAAGATTGACAGTGATAAGGTTGAGCTTTATTGCTACAACTCTTGTTCACCTACTAGTGACCTGCCACCCTGACTCACTTACAACCTGCCATACAGACCCACATGGTTCCTGCTTGTTCAGTCTAATCAGTGCCTACAGCCCATTGAACCTAAGTCCCATGGGTGTTACACACAACTCAGTGGTGAACTGCTTCCTTTTGTATCTCTAAAGTGAGTGTGTCTGCATAGCAAGTGCAAGGAGTACAAGGTGACTGGGCTCACACAGCCAGCCAATCAGACACCTCTGCAGCCTGGGAGGGGCGGTGTCCAAGAGGGGCACCTGTCACTCAACCCCTGTGCAGGTGGTGTCCATAATATATGCAGAATGGCTGGGTGTGCTTACCCAGCGGTCCCATGGTAACAAGTAGTCATCATACAGTTACAGTAAACATTAATATATGTTCCAGCTCCATTTGCACTCTTCCTGGTGCATGGAGGGAACATTTCTGTAATTAATAACCATATCTTGATATCTGGACATCATACCGCAATCCCGGTCACTGCGCGGCATAGCATTTCCACATAATTATTTATATGTCACACAGCGAGTGGGCACACATTGCATCGCTATTGCATAACAATGGTCCCCAACTCCATCACCCGAGACATTGATATGATTCCAAGCTCGTCTATCACGACCGAAAGACCGTATATTTGTACAGTCTGACCCGGCGCAGTCCGCTTGGAATTTTGTTTTAAATAAATAAGCTACACATCTTTCAGGCCACTAAGAGTCATGTTACTCGATCCAAACTAAGTCTGCAGTCTTCTCCTCTTATTCAATACTTTAATATTAATGCGTTTGTTTGTTGGAGTTTTACCTTCTGGCAACATCTAAGGTCATATCAGGACGGGCACCGACTTGTGACAATGCACATCCAAGGCAACTTTATAGTGCTGTCTCGCTGGGAGATGAGGCCACCGGCACCATATCCCGATATCAAATTATCAGTCAAATTATCCTGACACTGAGATAGCCAATCCTTGCCCCTATCCTAATAATGGCGAGCGCCAGGCTATGAAGTGGAAATGTATGAAATGTAAAAATATTATTCCAAGTTCTCATGTGTGCGACTGAAGGTATGGTAGGGTGAGGTCTTATATGCTCGAGCTGTATTATACCTTACCCTCATTTGAGTGCCCGATGGCATGGTAGTCACAATGGTCCTGCGACTCTTAAGTTTGTTTGTTGTTTTACATCCCAGCAACAACTAAGGTTATATCAGGACGACCGACTCTTAAGAAAGGCTAGCCATTTATGGAAGTCGGTGAAAGTGTACATATGTAATGGCCCACGGTCTTCCCTCACACTGCCACGCACTCACGGAAGAACGCCAAGATTCAGTATCAGTACGCTTCAACCTGGTTTATTACAAAACCTCTCTGCTCTCCACGGCGTCAACAGTCCCACCCCCTAACTCACCAGGTCCCACATCGCCTCTATAGGTGGGTGGGGGGTGAGCTAGCCACATGCAGGTGGCTAGTCTGCCGCCACGTAGCGCAGTTCAGTGTAACTGCGTAGGTGTGCGGTGTGGTGTCTGTGACCACTGCGTGGTAGTGGGGCTCATGTACAGACTACAACAAACCAAAAAAAACACCAAAAAACCAAAGGAAAAAAAGGTACTCACCTAAAAACACACCAAAGAAAACCCACAAACAACGAATACATCTAAACTTTATTTGACAGTTAATGGCAATAGTCACTAATCCTTCAAGTAAAACGTACCAATTAAAATGATAAATTGTTTCATCTATATTTATTTTTCATCCGCCGAGTTTAGAACTATAATGGTTTTTTTTTTGTAATGGTTAATTCTTCCCAGCTCTAAAAAAACACAAACCCGCCCATCCAAATCTCACTGTAGTCTTCGTTGCTTTTAGAATGAGATAAACACAACACACTTCAAAACCCATCTGCCCCGGATAACCCCACCTTTAAAGTGACAGCTACTTCTCCCAATCCTGCCCTTGCTCCTCTCCCACCCCTACACGCCTACTCTTACTCCCACCCACCCACCCCTACACACTTACTCCTACTCCCACCCACCCTTACATCTGCCGCCTCACCTTCCACCTGACCATCAGAAAACAGGGCTCGGCGAAAGAGCTGTTTTTAGATGGACAAAGTAATTCTAACATTTATAATCCAAGGGCTGAGAGCACCTTTAATGCGATTAAAAAATGAAAGTGTGAATACTGACTCATTGCAGAATTCCTCCTTTCCCACTGCAGATGATCCTTCCTCCCCTCCCCTCCCCTACCCACTCCCCTCCCATTCCCTCCCCTCCCATCACATCACATCCCACCCCGCCTCCTCTTCCCTACCCACTTCCACAACCCGCACCCTCCCTACCCACCTCCCCCAGCCACACCCTCCCTTCCTACGTACCACCAACACCGATACACCTCCCTCCCTACTCACCACTCCTACATACACCCTCCCTACCCACTACAACCGCTACCCCACCCCTACCCACCTGCACAATCCACACTTCTCCCGACCTACCGTCCCCAACATTCCTCCTCCCTCCCTAGTCACCACCACCCACATCTCCCCTCCCACCTCCCTACCCACTTGCACAATCCACACATCTCCCTACCCACCTTCCCCAACATTCCTCCTTCCTCCTTACCCACCACCACCTGCACCTCTCCCTACCAACAACCACCTACACCTCACGCCCCTCCCACCACCATACACACCCGTCCCTACCCACAACCACCTACACCCCTCCCTTCCCACAAACATACACACCCCTCCCTACCCACAACCACCTAAACCCCTCCCTACACACAACCACCCCCACCCCTCCCTACCAACATGCACAAGCCACATCCCTTCCTACTTACATTCCCCAACATTTCTCCTCCCTGCCTACTCGCAACCACCCACACCCCTCCCTACCCACCTCCACACTCCTCTCTACCCACCTCCACACCCCTCCCTTCACACCTCCATCACCTACATCTCCCCTCTCACCTCCCACCTCCCAACTCCCTACCCACCACCACTCACACCCCCCTACCTACCACCACAACCACACACATCCCTCCCTTCCCACCTCCATTACCCACATCTCCCCTCCCACCTCCCACCTCCCTACCCACCACCACTCACACCCCCCTACCTACCACCACCACCACCACCCACACCCCTCCCTTCCCACCTCCTCCGTCACCCCTGTCCCTTAAGCTACTTCCGGCCATTACAGCGTCTGTGGCACCTGCCTGCACTGCGCCGTGAGACGCAGCGGAAGTGACGTGGTGCTGCCGAAATGGCCCTAGCGGCGAGTTGTGGCGAAGGGCATGGCCGGAATATACTAACCGGCTTCTACAAGAGGCCACGTCTGGGCTGGTCACAGTCCTTCTGACTTCCGTTCATGTTTGTGTGTTTGTTGTTTTCCTTCCTAGAAACATCTAAGGTCAAATCAGGACGGGTACTCACTTTTGACAGTGTGTACACTCATAGTGACTTTATAGTGCTACCCCACTGTGAGACCAGGCTGCTGGCACCGTGACCCGATATCCCACACTTTTTTGTTTGTTTCTTTAACGACTCCCCAGCACAAAAATTAAACGATATCCCACACAGTCAGATTATCCTGATACTGTGCTAACCTGTGCCATTGCTAATGAATACGCAGTACTGTAGTGGATATCTAAATACGTAATTTGTATTGAAATATTACTTCAGTTTTCAGTAAAAGTCAAATAGTGACATCAAATAGGTTGGTAGATCTGATGAACATTTTGTTATTTTTTGGAGTTTTCACATCCTAGTGATATCTAACACCGTATCAGGATGGGTACTGTCTTGTGTACTCATGATGACTTTACCATGCTGCCCCACTGGGAGACCAGTGCACTAGCACCGTAGCATATCCTACTCATTCACATTATCCGGATACTGAGCTAACCAGTCATGTCCCATTTTCATTAATGTCGAATGGCCCGGCTAGAGAGTGGCAAGTATAAATTGTGTAAGTAATTCATTTGACTCGGCTGGATTTCAAACCCTATGACCTTCCACATGGGAAGCCAGCCAACACTCTTAACGATTCGGCTATCGTGTTGGGTTTCTGAGACACAGCCTGCCGCTCGGCATTAATAGAATAGGACAAGGACTGGTTAGCTCTGTGTCAGGATAATGTGACTGAGTGGGATATCAGGTCATGGTGCCGGCGGCCTGATTTCCCAGTGGGGCAGCACTATAATCTCACCATGACTGCACACTGTCAGAAGTCGGTACCCGTCCTAATATGACCTTAGATGTTACCACAACGTAAACCTCCAACAACCAACAAACAACATATGTGTACAGAATTCAGCTGATTTGTGAAATCTACATATATAGGTTGGCTTTGTCTTTATTTTGCACATACAGTAGATCTCATAGATCACAACTTGTATTCTTTAAAAAAAGTAAAGCTTATTTTGTTTAATGACATTGATTTTTATCATCGGCTATTGGACGTCAAACATATTGTAGAAACCACCCAGTCTCGTCGTGGTCACCAGCTTGTAGAGTTTAATCCTTGGATATCTGGCTGTGTACATAGGCTATGAGGAAAACAATACAGACAAAGAGAAAAGAAAAGAGTAAAGTGTAAGAGAAGAGAAGCAAAGAGGGTCTAGCCCTCTGGTTTATTGCTTATATAGTTACATGGGTTCATTGTAGAGTATCACCCCACCTCCCTTCCCCAATGGGAATTGAGCATTTTTGGCCCTACCAATAGGGATCCAGCATGCCTGGTCTCCATGGATACCAGTGGTCTGACCACCACCAGTAGCTGCATGGCCCCATGGCCACCACCGACCTTGACCTTTTGAGCGTGGTGACCCCTACCCTAGCAGAAGGGGTAGGCCCTGAGTGTAATCACACCCAGACCTGCCAGCACCACCATGTTTATTTACATCCCACTCAGGCAACACCTACCCATATATATATATATATATACATTCGCCTGGTCACGTACACCGATCATTAATAGAACATATGCATTCCCCCCTTCACGAGTATCGCAATATTTTAACAATATGGTCATTCTCCACCACCACCCACACCTCCCTGCCTACCCTCTTCCACCACAACGCACCACCCTCCCATCCTACCCTTCTCAACCAGCTCCCTCCCTACCCTCCTCCACCACCACCCACACCCCTCCCTCCCTACCCTTCTCCACCACCACCCACACCTCTCTCCCTACCCTCTTCCACCACCACCCACACCCCTCCCATCCTACCCTTCTCAACCACCACCTACCCCTCCCTCTCTACCCTCCTCCACCACTACCTACACCCCTCCCTACGCATCTTTCTCCACCACCACCTACCCCTCCCTCCTTACCCTCCTCCACCATCACCTACACCTCCCTACCCTCATCCACCACCACCTACACCCCTCCCTCCGCATCTTTCTCCACCACCACCTACCCCTCCCTCCTTACCATCCTCCACCATCACCTACCCCTCCCTCCCTACCCTCATCCACCACCACCTACACCCCTCCCTCCGCATCTTTCTCCACCACCACCTACCCCTCCCTCCTTACCCTCCTCCACCACCAGCCACCCCCCCTCCCATCCTACCTTTCTCCACCACCACCTACACCCCTCCCTCCCCATCTTTCTCCACCACCACCAACCCCTCCCTCCTTACCCTCTTCCACCACCAGCCACCCACCTCCCATCCTACCTTTCTCCACCACCACCTACCCCTCCCTCCCTATCCTCCTCCACCACCTCACACACCCCTCCCCCCTACCCACCTCCACAACACGCAATAAGGTGACCTCATTATTTACGTTTCTAAATCAGACTTTGTCAAACATCCTTGTGGTATTTATTAATCATTATGTCTGCGTATTGAATTAGAAAGTCGGATCAACTAATTGCGCCACATTCCAGGATAAATGGTTGGTTCGTTGTTGGAGTTTTCCGTCCTGGCAACATCTAATGTCATATCAGTATGGGTACGGAATGCTGACAGTGCGCCCTCACGGTGACTTTATAGTGCTGCTACCCTGGGTAATCAGGCTGCTGGGACCATAATCCAATATCCCACTCAGTCACATTATTATGACACTGAGTCCCAGTCCTTGCGCTATCCTATTAATGCCGATCACCAGACTAGGGGGCAACAAGTATCAATCGTATCAGCCATTGGTTTGACTCGACCGCGAACCGAACTCCCGATCTCCCGTACGCGAGGTCAGTGGTCTACCGATTCGGCCACTGCGCCCGGTCCAGGATAACTAAACCTAGTTGGTCACAAAATGACTTGGTATACTAAAACCCCACTGTGTCTAGTGTAAATACAGGTATACCTCGCTGAGCGCTGATTCGCTATAGCGCTCTTTGATTCACTTACCCAGCCAATAGGAAGACGGCAACCACCTCTCTCCACTATCCATGCATGGAAGATCAAACCATAGCAGCTAATTCAACATCTATTCAATATATGTGAATCTTTGTTTGTTTCCTTGTTGTTTTACGTCCTAGCAACATATAAGGTCATATCAGGAGTGGGATCTTAGGTCGTGGTGCCAGCAGCCTGATTTCCCGGTGGGGCAGGACTATAAAGTTGCCATGACAGACCCACATGGCACCACCACCTGTCACAAGTCCGTACCCGTCCTGATATGACCTTCGATGTTGCCAGGATGTAAAACTGCAATAAACAGCCAACCACTTTGTGCTACGATTTTTTTGTTAGCAATGTACCTGAAGCACTAACCGGGGTCTTACTGTATTAGCATAAACCACTAGCACAAGCATTGATATCTTTATGTGCTTGATCTTATTGTTCAAAAGGATTTTTTTCCCATTATCCAGGACGTGAGAATATAACTGCTTAAATCTGCATAGTCCGATGAAAATATAAAATTGTCAAAACCAAAAAATTATCTAACTTAGATACTGATGCATTTATTAAACATTTGTCACCACATAGAAGGGAACACTGAGGCAATTGAAAAGAACCTGTTACTGCAGAAGCCTATGGGGTCAGAGTTTTGAAAGCTTGCCACAAGTAATTTTGCATGGTTGTACTTCAAATATCTCAAAAGTTAGCCACTTAAAATAAAAGTTACTTCAAGCTAAAGTAAGATTCATAATAATGATCAACCTAATGTATTTATCTCAGACAATTTCAGAAACTTAAAACCATCGGACTCTGCAACTTTAACTACGCCATTTTTTTTGGTTTTTTTTTTGTCCTCACTTGGCCCAATCGAAAGTGTGCCCATTTGCTAAATTCAACCTGGTCTTCTCAGATTGATTCTTAGCTTATGGGCCTGTCACATTACGACGCATCGTGAAAGCACGTGGCAAATGGCTGAAATCACTTTCAAACATTGAGATGCATCAAACTTTTTGGCGCGGGGGGCAAAGTTGGAAGTATACATACCATATACACAATGTAATGAATGTATGCAGAACGTATGTGGGACCTATTGCTAGCGTATGGACATCGTATGTGTAGCATGTACATACCATATACACAACATGATGAACATGTGGTGAATGTATGCAGAATGTATGTCTGACCTATTGCTAGGGTGTGTCAGCGTATGAGAGCCTATCATATAACGAGGCAGAGCATATGGCCAACGTATGGCTAACGTGCCTCCTGGTGAAAAACGCTTGCAATATGCTCATGGTATGCTTGCAGAAAGCTGATGAACATTATATAGTAATTCGATTGGCAGAAGTATGCCTTATGCGTTACATACGTCAATGCATAGTGGAGAAAGACAAAACGTACATTATGCATACGTTAGATGTATGTTATCCATATATTGTCAATATGTTGTAAATATGCCAACTGTATGTTTCCGCTGGCTGTCCGTCCGACTGACATAAGTCAATGTAGTGCCACGTATGAACAACGTTTGTCTAACATATGTCTAACGTATATCGACGTATGTCTAATGTATACATAATGTATGCCCGACTTAAAAGCCACATGTTGAATGTCAAAAGTTTTGTGCATGCACATAACTTTCGCGAACCCTTGACAAGTGATGACGACACCAATATTGATTTACATCGATGTATACCAACATATGCATAATGAACGCATAACATTTGAGTAATTCATATCGACGTACACCAATGTATTGGCACAAAATCACCTATGTTGGCGCACACTTGAGCGATGCGTCATAGTGTGACATGTCTTCTGATACTGATAGCGGGTCATGAAGTAAACCGCAGACAATAGGCAGTTCACACACTCGCTGATTGGACACACAGAAAACCACGTATACATTACCTCTCCAACCGGAAGTGCGCCCAGTGAGTTCACTTCCGGTGAGACCGACTTCTGTGTCGGCATTCCACGCGCAACTCACGTTCGGACGGCAGTCGATTTCGAGTCAGAGTTTAACAGAATCACAGACCTGTCAGAGAGTCGTCCGTGGTGACAACTTTTAGTTTTAGGCCCTGTTTAATGGTGGGGGGGGGGGGGGGCGGGGTAGGGGGAGGTCGTCCTGTAACATCTTAGACCCTTGACAAATACCTGCATTCCAAGGTGGACCTAGTGGTTGGGAGAAGGACCTAGTGGACCTAGTGGTTGGAAAAAGGACTGAAGCTGGGACCTGGCGTGCTTACACAACCGGAAGTGGGTTATGTGCCTTAAAATCCCAATTATTAACTATAGGCCATATACTGTAAATTTCACTTTCCACGCCATGAACACAATTACATTTAAAAAAAATGAAACCAATTTCATCACACCTTAATTTCCAAGCACATCATCTCTCTAAGGGGCTACAGGTGAGGATATCTCACCAAGATGTGATGCACTGTCAATATACACCTGGGGCCATATGTATGTGTCAGTGTTAGCGAGCCAAAACTGGTTTTGGACGGAATTTCTAGTTTAGCGGCGAAAAGTCGCTATGTATGGAGCAACATTACGGAAACACCGTGAGTTTAAGGTCGGCTACACTAACACCACTCCGCACCAAGTTTATAGAGTGGTGTTAGTTAGTGATTAGGCCCAAATCTATTCAATGCTATCATATTTAACAGAATTACATACTCAAAACATGAAATCTGATCAAATTAACCCTAAACGCTAGATCGGCGGCGATATACATATTGTTGAATTGACGAATGTAAACAAAACAAATTGCCACCGCCGCCACCACTATATATTAGGCCCAAATCTATTATTCTATGCTATCATATTTAACAGAATTACATACTCTAAAAGTGAATTTTTATCAAATTAACCCCAAAATCAAACCGATATTAACGCCACCGCTACATCGGTGGGGATATTAATACTGTCGAATCGACGAATGCAAACAAAACAAATCGCCACCGCCGCTGCCACCACCGCCACCGCCGCCGAATTGGCGGCTATATCTTAGGTCCAAATCTATTCAATGCTATCATATTTAACAGAATAAGATACTCAAGAAGTGACATTTGGTCAAATTAACCACAAAATCAAAATGATATTAACGCCACCGCCAAATTTTGGTCAAATGAAACCAATAATCGAAGCGATATTAACGCCGCCGCCGTCGCCGAATCGGCGGCGACATTGTCAAATAGCGGTGCTCGCCGGCAACAGGCTCAGAGGGGTTCCCCAAATCTATAAATAACACATAGGTTAGCTAACGCCGCCATGCTTTGGTGACATACATTTCCCGTGACCCATATCCCAACACCGGTGTTAGCTAACCCGGTGCTGGCTCTTAACGCCGGAGCCGATAAAAAGTTATTCATACATTTGGCCCCAGCAGTGTGCCCCGTCCCCAGCCACAATAAAACTATGCGCCAAGAACACATGACAAATACGGGAGCGACTGAGGATTCATAACCTTGTCCCCTCTCGACCGTCTGTTGGTGGTCGAGAGGAGACGAAATGATGCATTGCAGAGTTTGAACAATACATTAGTTGCTTTGTCAAAACCTACATTTGGTGCGTAATCGATTAATCAACTCGGGTCACCCGAGCCACTTTTTGGCGCATGCGCACATCCTACAGACTTGGGTCGAATAATCAAATATGCTTCTCCGCACTCGGGTGGACACAATTATTTTATAACCGATAAAACTACAGCAACATAGGATTTAAAGTATTTTATGATGGCCTAGTTTAGCTATGTTTCCATTTCATTAATCTAAGTTATTCTTTAAAAAAAACATGTATGACTGGTAGTGGTAGCTGTTATCCTGCAGGACGGTACCAGCGCAAATGTGACGTCATCACTCATAGCCAACCCCAGCTACCAGGTGGGTTACTTGGGTCGGATCTTTTTGCACATGGCACGTGTATTTGTTGACTCTACTCGCAGTGTTTGATTTTAAATTCTGACGACTCGGGTGACCCGAGTCGCTCGGGTCGTGTTAATCGATTACGGCCCTGATGACACATGCTTGTCTAAGTGTAAATTCTTGTAATAAGCTTTGGGTTGGTTGATTGTTGGAATTTTACTCCCTGGGAACATTTAAGGTCATATCAGCATGCATACAGACTTGTGACAGTGCGCACTCATATGTGAATTTATAGTGCTGCCTCACTGGGAAATCAGGCTGCCAGTACCATGATCTGATATCCCATTCAGTCACATTATCCTGACACTGAGCTAGCCAGTGCTCACCCTATCCTATTAATGCTGAGCGCCAGGCTAGGAAGCGACAAGTACCAATTTGATAAGTCATCGGTTTGACTAGACCGGGATCCGAACTCCCAATCTCCCGCATGCGAGGCTCGCGCTCTACAGATTAGGCCACCGCGCTCAGTGATAAGCTATTCTGACAACCCACTACAATTGGAGTAGTCGAAAATGTCTTGATTTGATTGTGTTTCCGTGTAGGGCGACGAGCAATGTGACCAGCGGTGAATGACCGGAAGTGAGTATTAAATGACCGCCAGTCCCTGAATCACGCGCCATGAGAGGTAATTAGAGCTTCTCGGCATCACGTGACCAACAGCCACCCAGTTAACGCCACTAGGGGGCGCCCCATAGTCACCACATTTACGCCGTGCTGTTACTGACCGGACGCGGTGGCCGAATTGGTAGAGCTCAGGCTTCCTGTACGGAAGGTCGGGAGTTTGATTCCGAATGACTTATACAATTTATACTTGTCGCTTCCAAGCCTGGTGTTCGGCATTAATAATTAGAATAGGGCAAGGACTGGTTAGCTCAGTGTCAGGATAATGTGATTGAGTGGGATATCGGGTCATGGTGCCAGTGGTCCGATTTCCCAGTGGGGCAGCACTATTAAGTCACCATGAGTACGCAATGTCGGTACCCGTCCTGATATGAAAGAAATGGCCCTAGCGGCGAGTGATGGCAAAGGGCATGGCCGGCATCAGAAAGAATTAAGAGAAATATGTATATATTAAAATTCACACATACATATATATATACATACATGCATATAAATATATATCTGTACATATATACACATTTATACGTATACATATGCATAGATATATGTGATGATTAACGTATTATGCGAGTATAAAGTTACGTTAGGGAATATTACTTATTATTATTGTTTTTGTTATCCTCCATAAGGTACAACACTTTACCAGTCGCACCATCTCGGCCCCTCACCTCCATGTCAGCTGGTCAGTCGCACTGGAGGATTATATAGTTAAAATACATATACATATATAGATATATACATAATATATGCTGTATTAGAATTATACGAGTATAATAACCCAAAATTCTATACTCGCTCCTAATACCCACCCACCAGTAATCAGGTGGTTGAGCCTCGCACTACTCATCTACTGCTCATACCTACTTGCCTCAGCTCCGATGGTGGCGCCACCGCTCGCCTGCTCAGTATCCTATTCACTTACCGCCGATATGTATGTTTGTTCCTCCATGCAGAACAGAGCTGTGAGCAGGTGAGTACCTGAATGAACTGGTCTAGGAGTATGAATGTACATCTATACAATTATGGTTATTAAAACCACGGACAGGTGACCATCAAATTCCACAATTCCGCGCACCCAATGACATAAAACATTTCCATCCTCTCCAATAGAACATGCCTCCTACTAGTACAACCAGCCGGGATGGCTGAATGAGTTGAGCATCCGGCTCCAGTTTTGCGAAATCGTGGGATTCGAACCCATGGGTGGTAAGTGAATAGGATACTGAGCAGGCGAGCGGTGGTGCCACCATCGAACCCTGGTCGAGTCAAATCAATGACTTAAAAATTCACACCTTTCGCTTCCTAGCCAGGTGCTCGGCATTATTAGGATAGGACAAGGACTGGTTGGTTGGCTCAGAGTCAGGATAATGTGACTGACTGGGATATCAAGGCATGGTGCTAATGACCTTGATTTCCCAGTGGAGCAGCACTATAAAGTCACCATGAGTGCAGACTGTCCCGAGTTGGTGCCCATCCTGATATCACCTTAGAGGTTGCCAGGACGTAAAACTCCAACAACCAAGCAACAAACAATGCCTGCTATGGATGTGGGATGTGGGTAAATATGTTAACGGAAAAGAAATGTGGATGTGTGCTGTCAGCATGTGTAAAATAATCAGCCTTTGCGTTTTCAACTTCAACATGACCATCACAACTTTACTTAAATATGACCAGTGTCGTCGGTTTTTTTTGAAAATGGGAAATATTGCGCCTAGAGCGGGACTCGAACCCACATCTATTTGCATTCCGGGCAAGTGTGGTAACCATTACACCACCTAGGCTCTCTGATGTCACCACACTACCCACGCCTACCTGTTTATGCGGCTTCTTGCCTGAGAGGTCAGTGCAGACCACTACACTAGTAACAGTTTGTACAAATTGAAAAAGAAAATGTGAATAAAAATCTTCGAGGGCATGGTGCTCCCCTATTTTGACTATGGAGTTGTAAACTAGATGACCATCTACTCGCTGGGAGTTATTTAGGGCCCAATCAAGGCTGAGGGTCTCCGTCTTCAAGCTGTGTCGATTTGGATCATTCAGTGCTATTACTATATTAGCCAACCTCGACTGTTAGAATGATGTAATATAGGCCAGGGAATGCCTACACAGTTGGATACGCGCTCTCAATGAAACAGAACTGAAACACCCTATCCACACCTACCTGTCTATGTGGCTCCTTGCCTGAGAGGTCAGTGCTTACTACGAGACAACTATATATATATTTATATATATATATATATATATATATATATATAATTATATCAGAGTTCAGGCGCAAATCCCTGTAAAGGCCAATCCAAATATGTAGTTTAAATAAAAGATTTTTACCTGAACATAATTTTAATTCTCACTAATTCCACTTGTTAGCATGAAATGATTATGGAGCAATGAACAAAAAAAGTAGAAATTTAAACAAGTATAATTTTGGAAGGTTTGATTCCAATGCTTAGCTCAATTTTTGGATCGGTTTTACACCTGAACTCTTCATATATTTCTTTTTTTTCTTTCTTTTTGTGATGAATTTATTTACCCTGCTCCTAACGGATAAGTGTGTTAACACTTGTTTTCACCGCTGGGCAGCACTAGTCCAATTTCATTTACATCTTTTGAATTTTGTTTTAGTAATAATTTTTGTTTTGGTATATGATTCACTACTTATAGAACAGAGTTCGATAGATGCAGCGAACTAGAGTCATAAGCCGTGTTCACACACACAACTTTAGGCCGAACTAGATAAGGCGAACTAGATGAGGCAAACTAGTGTCGTGTCCACACACAGAGCGGTTTAAGGCGGAAATCGATATCTGCGCATGAGCAAGTCCATACTAACCAGCACCAGTTTTGGTTAGTCGACGTCACCATGAGAGAGTGTGGGTTCGACCTAGATATGTATGGACTGAATCGTATTGGTTTGGAATGGTCAAAACTTCTGCTGGGCAGTGAAAACCTCAAAATAAATCATGAAAAAAATATCTGTGCACCTCTAGCAGGTTCATAGAGCAAATTTACCGGAAAGTCAATAAACTCAGGTTTCGACTGTGACGTCCTTAGTCCACACAAGCAATATGGGCCGACTTAAGTTAGATCGCTTCATATAACCTACCTCACGATGCGGTTTACTTGAAGCGAATTAGTTGAGGCGAATCAGCCCTAATCCGCCTTAGCGTCGCGTCCACACGGCGAATGTGAGCCGAACTAGACAAGGCAAACTAGTTGAGGCGACTTAACGCCCATGTGTGAACACGGCTATTGTCCCCGCCAGAAAGTAGCAAAAAGCCTACTTCGAGTAATAGTGAATTTGAAGCTCTTTGATGACTTCTTAGAAGCTATGTCATTCTACCTGTTCCTTCCCTGTACATTTTTTTTGTTTGCTTGTTTGTTTAACGACCCCCCCATCATTCTTCCCTGTATGAAGTCACAAGATGATCTACTTGAGATCCAACCCAGTGCCTAAGGATTGACACTACCCTTGCGGATTTATTTGAATAATAGTTGGTTGGTTGTTGGAGTTTTACGCCTTTGCAACATCTAAGGTCATATCAGGACGGGTTTGAATAACATTACAATAATCATTTAGTATTACACTGAGTATTCCATGGCTGCTTTTACTAAAACGTTTGTTTTATATTAACTACGCCTCTAGAGGACATTGATTTTCATATCATCGGCTATTGAATATCAAACATATGGTCATTCTGACATATTTCTTTGGAGGAAACCTGCCGCCGCCACATAGGCTACTCTTTCCGATAGGTTGCTTTATCTAGTCTCAGTTGATGTTTCTAGAATATGACTATTTTTCTTAAACTATAGCTAATATTTCAGCCCTGAGTGTGTGCAAAACGCCGCACTGCTAGGAGAGTATCAATGAGCTGCTCGTAAACCCTGCTATATTATTACCATATGCTGGTGTTGATATGGGGCTCCCTGATGCAGACAGTTCTGCAGTGTGCCTGAAGCCAACACCCCGGAGTGCAGATTGCAGTGATTGAAGCGGTAGAAGTGACGGGTGATGAGCGTGTAGAGGAGTTCCTCAGGCACACATTCACTAAAGTGTCTGGTGTCAGAGTGTGGGCTGTGAAGGGTAGATTATTACCGACTCCTGCATCCAATCCCGCCGTCCTCTGGGAATCGTAAAGTTCGGCAGACACCAGCCGATGTTCGCGACATGATTATGTAGGTCATATTGCAAAAACAACATATATGTATATATATATATATATATATATACAAAGTAGCCTACATTCTTTAAAAAATCATATATATATATATATATATATATATATAGATAAAGTGCGCTACACTGCAACAACAAAATATATATATACAAAGTAGGGTGCATTGCAAAAGAATCACATATATATACAAAGTAGGCAACTCTGCATACAACTCATATATATTATATGTACAAAGTAGGCTACATTGTAAAAAAAAAATCATATATATATATATACAAAGTAGTCTACAATGCAAAACATTCAAATATATATATATATATATATATATATATATATATATATATACACAAAAACAACTTTTTTTAAATCAGGTAATAAGGATGTGTTAAGTTATTAGTACAGTGCTGCTCGTGGACCACTGGTTGGAACGGAAAATAGCCCAAACTGCAAATGGGTCCACTGAGCGGGTTCGATCAGATAACCCATACCTTCACAGGTGGACACTCTACCGCCTGAGCTACGTCCCGCTTCCCGGCCCAAATAAGCGCATGGGAGATGTGAGTAGGGGGGGGGGGGCGGCGGTGGTCTCTAGCATGTGAAGATATCCTCCCCGAGTGAGTGATTCCAAGTGGCAGCCTCCATCCGATAATCATGATAATGATTATGATTTGGAGAGTTCTCGGTCACTCGGATGACCGAAAGTTACAAAGGCGCGACACTGGTATGGGCGTCCCCAGTGGGTGAGGGGCGGGATCCCATATTGGCAAAAGTTAGACTTTTCGGCTGGGTGGAGGATAGATAAAAGATTCACGGCCGTGTTCAGTGGTGAACCAACAGGCTATGTAAAAGCTGGTGAAAATGTCTCACATTGGATGGCCTCTCCGACTTTTCCTACCATATATTGATTAAAATCCTATAGCCTCAATCCATTGTATCCATTTCCCCTCAATATATATTCTCCAGAGTGTCCAAATCACATAATATCAGGCTCAGTGACACAAATCAGTTTGAAATGATAGAGGTCATGAAATAAATCCTCCATGAACTGTTTGTACCACCTGACTACCTCAGCCAATCAAAATGTACCACCTGATTACATCAGCCAATCAAAATGACCTAGACTGGACTCTATCAAAATGGCTGACATGTGGATATGTCGATCCAGATTTTAAACTTCAGGCATCTATGAATATAATTGACTAAACAACTCAAAAGGTAAGGGTAAATACATCCAGGTAGGTTAAGAATATATTTTACTTCTTTGATTGTGGAATTAGTCTCATTTCATTTCCCATTTTTTCGCCAGCTTTTATATAGGGTTGGTTTTCACCCCTGTACTGTATTATGGGGTGAATCTTGTATCTAGGTGGGGGCATGTCTTTGGTTGGAAGTGGAGGAAGGCAGGAGGAGAGCAGGCCATTCCGTGGAGTTGAACATGCCGTTCAGCGGCGCGACCACCGCCCAGAGAGGCGAGGCCATTTTTAATTTTTTAATTTTTAATTTTGTTGGTCCATTAGTTGTTTAAGCAGGGGAAATTTCAGTCATAGATGACTGGTCTTCCTCATTCCACTGCTGGTCGATAGAAAGCCCGAGCCTACACTTTTACTGACCCAATGGATTTTTAACCTCCCACACCACATAGACATGGTATGAGAGCAACCGGCCTTTGATGACGCTGTAAGTTATACACAGCGGTGGAAATCCAAATTGGCAGAGCTGCGGGCACGGGGAATCGAACCGCCGACCCTCAGATTTGGAGTCTGACCTAGAAAAAAGTCAGACACTCTAACCACTCCGCCACAGAGAACACCATTGGGTGCGAGATGTTCAGTACTGACGCGCCACCCGTCAGGTATGTTGGCTTGAGGAGGAGTCACAAAAAGTTTATTTTCCCTGCCGGTTTATATTCATATAATACCTTATGCAAGCTATAAATATTGTGACCTTACTATAAAAAGGTTCTATCTGACAAAGTGACCGAATTGGTGTTATGGATGTGAAAATGTTCTATCTACAAAAGGCTATCATGCAGTTACACAACTGTTTCTCAACTGGTATTTTTCACTGAGATATATTAAAAATAATTTTGTTCTATCTGCTTTGCTATCATGCAGTTACACAGCTTCAGCCCTCATTATCTTGAAAGCACCATTTTGTCGGATAGAACCTTTTTATAGTAAGGTCGCGATATATATGTAAAAAAATGATGTAGGTTCTTTTGAGATTCATTTTTATACTCTATTTTACCTGTTAACAATATATGACCCCCCCCAATAGTCGATGTTTGAAAAGTTGTTTACTGTTGATTTTCTTTATCATATATCACATGTGATTTTACCACAGTTGTATGTTCTTTTGGCATACATTTCTGTGCTCTACTTTACCTGTTTGAAATGTAATATGTTTTACTCACATATGTTTAAGCACTGTATGACCCCCAATAGTTGGATGTTTAGATTTTGTGCTGACCGGTCGTTAAATAAACAATCACACAAACAAAATAAAACGATGTAGGTGATAAGTTTGTTTGTTTGTTGTTGTTTTACATCCTAGCAACATCTAAGGTCATATCAGGATGGGTACTGACTTGTGACCGTGTGCACTCATGGCAACTTTATAGTGCTGCCCAATTGGGAAACCAGGCTGCCATCACCATGACCTGATATCCCACTCAGTCACCTTGTCCTGACACTGAGCCAACCAGTCCTTGCCCTATCCTAATAATGCCGAGCGCCAGGCTAGAAAGCGACAAGTATCAATTTTTAAGTCATTGGTTTGACTCGACCAGGATTCGAACCCACAAACTCATGGGTTCTGATCTCCCGATCTCCCAAAACAGGAGACGGATGCACTATTCATTCTGCCATCCCGTCTGGTCTGCAGGTAATGACACAGATATCGGTTGGTATAGGCATTAATGACAAGAAATCCGAATCGTGATTCTCCGATTAAACAACAAATTAGTGAGTGATAAATGAACTATGAATGTGTGTCTGCATACAAGGTAGCATGACAACTGGGGCCGTATGCACCAATCGGAGTTAGGGCCTTAACCGCGGTTTGGGTAGCTCCACACGGCTAAATGTGAAAAATCTGTATGCATCAATCGGTGCCAGCGCTAGCCGCCAACCGTAGCCTAGGCTAAGCTACCCCACTTTCAAATCACCTTTAACTGCTAGCCAGGGCGGTTAGTGTGCGTGTATGGATGTCAATCTATTCAATGCGATCATATGTAACAGAATTACATACGCAATAAGTGAAATTTTATCAATTTAACCCTAAATTCGAAACGTTATTAAGGCTACCACCGCATTGGCGGCGATATTAATAGTGTCAAATCGAGTATTGTAAAGTAAAGAAATCGCCGCCGCTGCCGCAACGTCGATATCCATACTGGCATAATGCCAGCGGCAATGTTTTATGCCCAAATCTATTGAATGCGATCATATTTAACAGAATTACATACGCAATAAATGAAATTTGATCAAATTAACCCTAAATTCGAACCGTTATTAACGTGCCCACAGCATTGGCGGCGTTATTCATATCGTCGACTGGAGGGAATTCCCAAATCTATAAATAACATCACGGTTTGCTATCCGCCCTGGCTAAAACATTGGCGCATACCACTTTATCTTTTTCGCGAACCCCCCACTACCCGGAGCTAGCTGACCGCAGTTAGCGCCTAGCTCCGGTTAAGACTAGCACAACTTGGTGCATACGGCCCCTGGGTGCTAATATGAATACTGGGTGCAATGGCCTAATCGCTAGAGCGCGGACCTCGCGTCCGGAAAGTCTGGAGTTCGGTTCCCGGTCGAGTCAAACCAATAACTTTAAAATTGATACTTGTCGTTTCCTAGCCCGGCGCTCAGTATTAATAGGATAGAGCAAGGACTGATTAGCTCAATGTCAGAATAATGTGACTGAGTGGGATATCGGGTCATGGTGCCGGTGGCCTGATTTCCCAGTGGGGCCGCACTAAAAAGTCGCCATGAGTGCGCACTGTCACAAGTCGGTATTCACTGAAAAGAGCAGTGTCATTTTACAGAACTTTACTGGTCACATTTCAGGGAGATTGTGAAATAGCAGTGATTCATTTGATATTAATTCTTTCTGCACTTTCTTTCTTTACGTACTTTCTGTAATTATTTTATAATTGCAATTACACGGTATTGCGATGAATAATTTAAGCTTAACCAAAAGTTCTTACTTGTTTTGATCTGTATTTGAACAGTTGTTGTAGTAGTCAGTTAGTTGTCACTCTAAGTCACACTATGGCTTGCAACCATTTTGCTACCACTTTGTGACTAAAAGCCGACATCCTTGGGACCAAGGCAAAAAAAGGTGGGAAAAACATTGGTTGGCGATTGGTCACCAACTGGTCAGTGACCGATCATTGACTGTTAGTTTGACTGTTAGGATGAGTGCGAGGGTGAGTGTGATGACAGGAGTCAGGGTGGGTATTCGGGTGAGCGTGAGGGTGGAAGTTAGGGTGAGTGTAATGGTGGGAGTCAGGGTAGGTGCTAGAGTGAGTGTAAGCGTGGGAGTCAAGGTATATGTTAGAATGAGTGTGTGGGTGTGAGTTAGGGTGAGCATGAGGGTGCGTATTAGGATGAGTGTTTGGGTGGGAGTCAGGGTAGGTGATAGCGTGAGTGTGATGGTGGGAGTTTGGATAAGTGTATGAGTTACGGTGAGTGCTTGGGTCAGGGGGTCAGGGTGAATGTGATGAGAGTCAGGGTGGGTATTCAGGTGAGTGTGAGGGTGAATGTGAGAATTGGAGTCAGGGTAGGTGTTAGGGTGAGTGTGAGGGTATGAGATAGGGTGCGTGTGAGGGTGGGTATTAAGGTGAGTGTGACAGTGGAAGTTAGGGTGAGTGTGAGTGTGTGAGTCAGGATAGGTGCTAGGATGAGTGTGAGGGGCTGAATTTGGGTGAGTATTAGGGTGAATGTGACGGTGGGATTCAGGTGTCATGATCACCAATCGGTCATCGAGCAGTCACAACGGTGCTATGGTCGCTGAACCGGTTGCCAACTACAATGCACCCACTGAGTGTGCAATTGATCTCCACTTCCATTGCACTGTCAAATTCACCATATATTGTAATGTATTCAATGTAATTGCTAGTGTTGGCAGATTTGTTAAATAATGCAAAATATCTATTTGATAAATGAACATGTCATTATTAATATGGGTGATTCTCAATGTGGCAATGAGTCGATCAGAGTACCATACACTCATTATGAACTGACACTGATGGCGCCACCTAGCATTATTCCTATACATGAATACCGGCGCTCATTGTGTTTGAACCCACACCTGCAACTACTTCTGCCACTTAGCACTATTTTACTTCACCAGTCTCTTTTGTCACGACTGTCTCCCGGGTTCAAACAGTTAATTACCGCCTAATTAGATATTAGAAGGTCAGGCCATTCTACAGTATTTGTTGTTTGATTCAAAGCCCCCCACCTACCAAAATACCTAAAAGAAGCAACAAAATAAGAAAACAGCAAGAAAAACCTCTGCTAGCAGGCAAATACGCTCATTATGATGGTACCACCTAGCATTATTCTTATACATTAATACCACTTTGGACCCAGACCCGTATCTACTGCCACCGGCTAGTGCTACTTTACTCCTCCAGCCTTATTGCCTCCCAGATTCGAATGGTTACTCGCTACCTGGACACAAATCAGTGAGGTGAGCCAATTCTACAGTTTTTGTTGTTGGATTCAAACCACCAACCTACTAAATGCTTAAAAGAAGCAACAAAAAGAGCAGACAGCAAGATGTGAGTGAGGATGTCCAAAGCCCACCTACAAAAACCAGAGGTTGCCCATGTTCAGTCATTGTGAACACTCCAACAACACACAAAATTGTAAAGAAACCTACATTATATATGAGGAAACAGATTCAACACTAGCACACATTGAAAGGTCTTTTTTTTATCACCTCAACATGGTGACTAAAGGTATTCGTGCATGCATAGATGCATTGGAGAACAGGCTGCTGTCCATAAACCTGCCCTGAAGCCAACCATTAGAAAGTGTGCTAAATGGAAGCTATGCAGCATGCTGTGAGGAACGCACAGCTTCAGCTTCAGCAATGACACAGGATCAATGCCACATCAGTAGCTGCTCCAACACCCGAATGCATTCACCCGGCCACCACAAAAATAATACCTGCTGAGACAAAGGGACATACTGATAACACATGATATGGACATAGGAAATCATCGTCAACCTCATTCAGCACTCAATTTCAGGGACATGATCAACCAACTATTGGCCACTACTGGATCAACATGCTGAACCAAGAGAGGCAGCCAATTGTTTATGCCTAGCACTTTCCTGATTGTTGGTGACCGTAAGGGCAAAGTAAGCCTTGGGAAAAGTACTTGGTTTGAGTATTTCTGCGTTTTATTTGATATATATGTCAGGATCCGACTATCCCATGCAGTTGGATCAATCCTATCAAACCAGGGATACACTTGCATCATGTGGTCAGCGTGTGTGTTCACAATGATGGAAGATGGTAGACTTCCTAGAGGTTGGGAAGACATTTACACTATAAAGGATGTCCAACAAAACATTGCAGGGTTTTCAGGAGAATGGCCAACAGCCTTGCCAGAAACACTGCATAATGGAGGAAGTGTTGCGATGTGGACTGGAAGCTCACCAACTAGTGACCTACACAGACACCCATTAAGACACCATTTGTAGAGTCAGTCTTTGAGTAGGTAGTCTAAAGTGAAAAACAATACAGACGGAGAGAAAGAGAGAAAGTAAAGCAAAAGTAAGAGTGTAAGAGAGAGTCCAAGCCCCTCTGGTTTATTATATATAGTACATGGATTCTTGGTATAGGATCATGCCATTCACTCCAACCAATAGGGATCCAGCATTCCCAGTTCCTCCAATAGGGACTCAGCATTTCTGGTTACCATGACCATCTGTGGTCTGCACACCACCAGAGCTGGTTGACCTGTGGCCACCACCAACCTTGACCCCTGTGTGCATTGACCCCTACCTCAGCAGAGAGCCAGGCCCTGAGTGCACTCACCCAGACCTGCCAATCATCCCTAGGTCTATAATTACCTGCCCTCAAGCATGCGCCAAGCCATATATATATACACAACATACATATAGAGTGTGTGTGGCCGGCCACACAGAATAATAATAGAGGATTTCCATTTCCCCCCTCTGCCGATTATCAGAATATTTTCCAGATTGATATTGATACTCTCACCTGTCACCCCGTCGTTCCCCCCCAACATCCTCTGCCATCTGCTCCGGCTGTCAGTTCTGACACTAACCCACTCCTGCAGCCACATTCACCATATATTGTAATGGATTCAATATAATATTGCTCCTGTCGACAGATTTATTAAATAATGCAAATTATTTATTTGATTGTAGTATGAATATGACTTTTTATCTATAATTGAATAATGTGTGACAATTATGAGCTGCACATAGATTAGTGCTTAGAGATACAGCTTAGTATTATCATTTAAGTGTACAATTTGGACAATAGTGCTCTCCAATACATTGTTATCTTATAATGATAATCATTTATGGTGTACATAATGTGTATAATAAGTGATGAATAAAGTTCATTGCAAAATATCATGCATTATTATAATAATCTGCACATAAATTAGTGCCTACGCATACTGCTGCCTGCTTTGTTTGATTCCTAGTGTGGATGACATGGTACTCAAGGTGTGGTAAACCACATTCAGGGATTTCGTGAAATAATTGGAGCATCATTTCAGTGATTATGCAAAATCCGTAGACATTTCAGGGATTTCATGAAATCCCTAAGTGAAACAGTGATTTCGCAAGATCCCTGCACATTTTAGGGATTTCGTGAAATCTCTGATTACACAATCTTACCGTAATATCATTGTGCACACATGAGGTATGTCCGGTGGACACTTCGCGACATCGCCAATGGAAAACCAATAAATTGGACATCATGAAACTAGCTCGATCGTATGGGTAGCTTGTTGCTAATTTAGTTACAACATATACAGTATTAAGTAGTATGCGTCATTGAGTTTGGCGGAAGTTGGGAGAAATTTTGTGGAATCAGGTGACTTCAGTGCCAAGAAGGGTAGGTAAAAAAATAAGTAGTGTTTGTTTCTACTAATCAAAAGTCAGGTAGAATAAATTACTACTGCAATAGTGTTTAATTGCAATTCACACATAATATATATATATGTATATATGCGTATATATACGCGTACATATGGGTATATACACGTATATATGTGTATAGGCATGTATATATGCGTATATACACGTATATATGCGTATATATGCGTATATACGCGTATATATGCGTATATATGCGTGTATATGGTTGTATATGTATATAATTATGCATATATATATATGGGTGTGTATGCATATATATATATGGGTGTGTACATGCATATATATATGTCTGTGTGTATATTCACATAAACATATATTGTGGGGTGGGTATAATACACAGAGAGAAATCCCACTCTGCACCCACACCCACACCTACACCCACACCCACACTTACACCCACTCCTCACCCACACCCACACCCACTTCCAGTGGCAATCCCTGTGTAGACTGCTAAAACAACAACCCCTCTCTGCCTGTGTGTACAATAGAGTAATTGCGTATATGATGCCATACATCATGATTTGTTCATATTTTTGGTTGTTCTCATTAACTATGTCCAGGATTTTGATTCTAATAAAAGTACTTTTTTAAATAGACCATGATGGTTCACCAGTGAAAATGACTAGTTTCAGAATACAAGCAGTATACTGTTATAGGCAAAATAAGATTATCTCTTTATTTTAATGTAGTTTTAATTGAATATTATGAACATACTATATTCACAGGAGCATTTTCTTCATAGAAACTATGAAGAGCAACTTACACCCCTTCTATTGATATATTTTGTTAGGTTCCATCCTCAATATTAAAGTAGGTGCAGACTGTGACATGTCACCCCTATTTGTTTCTATTTGTAAACTGTCTTGGTTTTTCAATGCGCCTTGAGAAAGCAAGACGTTTTGAATTCCTAGTCCTAGCCCCTACCCGTTTATAGTGCTGGTCCACTAGGAGACCAGGCCGCTAGCACCATTACTCAGTCACATTATCCTGACAGTGATGGAACCAGTCCTTGCACTAAGCTATTAATGCTGAGCGCCAAGCTAGGAAGTGACAAGTATCAATTTTGTACGTCATTGGTTTGACTCGACCGGGAGTCAAACTTCCGATCTCCCGCACGATTCGGCCAGCGCGTCCGTAACATCTAATGTGTAGTCAGTAATGGGTAATATTGCTGTTTTATAAAGTAATGTAGTGGTCTGCACTGACCTCTCAGGCAAGTAACCACATAGACAGGTAGGCGTGGGGAGTGTGTTGATATCAGGGAGCCTAGGTGGTGTAATGGTTAGCACACTGGCCTGGAATGCAAAGAGATGTGGGTTCGAGTCCCGCTCTAGGTGCAGTATTTCCCATTTTCATCACCCCCATGACACTGGTTGCCGTGATCAGGATCCTGTACAAGCTTTGCGCTGTATGGTTGTTGAACCTACCCTGTGTATGTATGTGTTAGTGCATTGCCTGTATGTATGTAATTGTAAGCATTACAAGACTTACAATTCCAGGGGGACGAGTGTAGTGGTCTGCACGGACCTCTCAGGCAAGTAACCACATAGACAGGTAGGCGTGGGGAGTGTGTTGATATCAGGGAGCCTAGGTGGTGTAATGGTTAGCACACTGGCCCGGAATGCAAAGAGATGTGGGTTCGAGTCCCGCTCTAGGCGCAGTATTTCCAATTTTCATCACCCCCACGACAGTAACAAGGCCGTATTCTCACTGATATAGTCCCTCATATTCGGAAGTGTTGTTAGTTTTAGGGTTAAGTGCCCATCACACTATGCCGCGTTGAGCAACGGACAGAATTGTCTAGCCCGGTGGTGTTGGGGCGTCATAGTATCAAAATGTATTAATCTGTGTCAAAATGTTGCGATATCAGATCAAAGGACGCCAGGCGAATGGACATGAAACGGACATGAAACGGACATGAACGAATAGCCAATGGACGATAAGTGGACTAAACGGACTCAAACCGGCCAAGAAACGTACACGTTAATCTGGCACCATCCATTCCAAGTTTTGTGCATGTTCAAAACTTTTAACGGATTGGGTCGGATATCAATGGATATCAACGGATATGCAAGGGATATGCAATGGACACAAACCGGACTTTGCCGGATTTCAACAGACTTTGTTCTGTTTCTTTCTGTTTCCGCAATCCGGCGAGGTGTGACATCCGCTGTAATGTTTGATTTAGTCTGAAAACAGTAAATTCCATTTGACAGAAAACAACTAAAATGGACTTGTCAGTTGTTGTGACTGAAACATTTCTAACAGCAGAAGCACTGCCGGTCGACGTGTATTCTGGGCGAGGTCGCAGCGCCTAACTGAACCAATTATACATGATGGTTGGTGATGTGTGGAAGTCCCACAAGCACCATTACTATACTTGATTTGGGCAAACCCATTCATCAGGCAATTTAGAAGTAAAAAAAGTGTAGGCCTAATCCACCTCTCGGAGACTGGGAATAATACTGTTGTGTAGGGGTTTATAATTCCACATTACAGTGACCTGGTATAGGTTGCAACAAGTGGTCCACAACTGGTTCAACAAAGGCTGTGGTAAGTGCCGTCCTCTCTGTGGGAAAGTGCATATAAAAGACCCATTGCTGCTTATTGGAAAGAGTAGCCCATGTGGCGGCAGCGGGTTTACTCCAAAGAATTATGTGACCATATATTATCAAAATTGTGAATGTTGATTTCAACATTGGTAATTTAACTCGCAAGTAAAAGTACATACTTAATATGAGGCTCTACTGGCGCCATCTATAATGTCTTTCTTAACTAATAATGCTCCGACTGTGGCGCCATCTTCTGTAAATTTACATAACGAGATGCGACCCAGTTTCATTATAGACACTTCGACCAGAGCATTTCGATCGATCGGACGTGTTCTCTCCTTGGATTTGGTTTCAACAAGATGCTGCTATTAAGGCGCGCACGATGCAGGGATCGAGACAGAAAGAGTACGGAATAACAGGACGTAATTCACAAGAAAGCGATGAATTGGGTCGAAGTCAGTGGCAATCCCGATTATCTACCAGAAAATAACTGCTCGTGTTGGTTGAACAAAGGACCGGCGCGAGCCCTGGAGAGACGAAAACATCAACGCACGACAAAGGGATTGAGCTACGGACGTCGGATTAATCGTGGCCTGGCTATTCTACATGAACTGATGTTCGATGTAAATGACGGGATCGATGCTTGGGTCGATCAGCTTCAAAGCTTCGACTGTAATGCTTTACGTGGTGGAAAACGGTTCGTGACATCACGCCACGTGGAGGCGGCTATGACAGCATGCTCGATCCTTCACGGCGAGCATAGGGTGTTGGATCGACACGCTGTCGTTTGCTTTCGCTTCAGTCACATCTCCTCGTGTGACGATGCCTGCCATCATGAGGGACGATATCGTATGACGGTGAGTCTGGATTTTGCCTTTGACCGTGAGTTTGAATCTTTAGTTCCCAACATGCTGACTGTTGACCTACCCCGGAACTAGGCCACGAGGACTGTCTGGTAAAAGATGGCGCTCCGCCATTGATCATCTACCGCTCATAGCCACAAAAACAATATTAATCTCTTACTCTCAGTTAATCCAGTACCCATACCCACAAAAACAATATCAATCATACAAGGGTACGTTATGACCATTCACCACACAGGCTTAACGAAATGGATGGACGAGATCAGTGACGGACCAACCCTCGGATCGATCAGTGCAGAAGTCTGCCGAGTGTCGAAGGTCGTATACTACACCCTGGAATGGATTTGTGGCGTCACACCACGTGAGGCGGCCATGACAGCATGCTCGATGTCTCACAATCAAGCTGGTCGATGTCGACATGCTACCGTTCGCCTTCGTACAATAGGCTGCTGTTTTCTTGCCATTACCTACATGGTTTCACCGGAGCAGTCGTCAGTGTCCATCGGCGCGAGCGCTGGGGAGATGACAAATACATCACCGCACAGACATAAAAACCGAGCTACGGACATCGGATTGACCATCGCATGGCTATTTTCAGAAATGGATGGCTGATATCAATCACAGGATAAATGTATGGATCGATCGGCTTCAGAACGACAGAAGTAGGCCACGAGGATGTTCTGGACTATCATCGCGCTTACCTCATAAGCTAAATAGGCCACGAAGCCTCATCACCATGGCGCTCCTCTAACAACCAAGGTGCACCACACGAAGCACTTACTCTCCATTGGTGCCATGCTCGTGCCATATGAGATGCAGTATCCCGAGATGCACGCACCTTTGCCTCATTCACAATAGCAATACCATCTCTAGCTCCAACACGTCGTTACTACATCCATACGGACGATGTTCACATACATAATCTAAGCAATCATGTATAGGTCCCAGATTGGGAAGTAGCTATCTGACACTGCCTACATTTAAATACACAGTTCCGTGCTCGGACGTGCAGGGGTGCTTCGCCATATGGCTTAACATCGCCGATTACACCCAAGCTCTTACACCCATGCAAGCTGACAATCTTCAGCCCGTGCTGCACAACCATTATGACCATTACCAGGATGGGTTTCCGCCAGACAGCTTTGCACTCTTGCAACGGATGGTGCCACCCTCGGGCCATCTGAGTGCAGTCTCCGAGGGCATGCACTAGTCAATCGTAGTGACAAATAACATGTTAACTCCAACATATCATCATCGTGCTTGGCTGGTACTGCTCAGTCGGCAACGGGCGAGTGGTCATAGCCACAATAATTCCTTAGGACAAAGGTATTTATGACTTTCAACAATAGGCTCACTCTCCCTTGGCGCCATGCTTGGGCCATCTGAGGTGCAGTCTCCGGAGTACCCACTTAGCCTTATTCGCAGTGACAATACTATCTTAACTCCAACATGTCATCGAGGAGCTTTAACTCAAACCATACATCATCCACCACCAGAGGACCTCGTCGAAGGTCGGGTGGCTCCCATACACTGCAAGGTGTTGGGCCCAACCACAACACCACCGTCACCCACAACACACATTATAACCTGGGATTTGACTGCTTAATTTTTGCCTCTCTTCCCAGGTTATCCACATACCACACCAGTGCATCCACAACCCATAGCGCCCGGCCTCCCGGCTGTACATGGACAATAAGGTACTCCAGAGCAATATGTTCATGACATCCGGTAGCCTTCCTGGTCACTTAGTCGCGCAAGGATCTGAAGCTAACACTCCTGGGCATCAATGTCCGTGTCGTCATCCAAGACACCAATCAACTCACCGTCTCCTAGAGACATCGCTTTCCAATCCTGGTTGCCTTCTGCGCAGCATCTGCGTGGGGGCGAGTAAGTGTCCCGGACACCTCCTTGGCACAACGGCCGGTCTTCTTGACTCATGTGGCTACCACTCACATGTTTGTGCATGGCTTTCAATCATGACATTGCCCCTGTCCGTGGCGGGCCTCCTAGCACCCGGTGCTTTCGATCATAAGACTAGCCCTGTCCGTGGTGGGCCTCACAGCACCCTGTGCTTTCAATCACAAGACTAGCCCTCCGTGCGGCCTCCAGTGCCTGGTGCCTCATCATAACACTACCCTGTCCGTGCTGCACTTACACCGTGCTATAATGCTACACACCATGCGTTCAACTCTCCATAGTTCTGCCTCCAAGGTCAGCGAGGCAGGACATAAGACAATTGGTCACTGGACCTCTGCTGCTATGTCAATATATAACATCCATCTCAGCTTCCAGGCACTTGAGATATATTTTTGGCTACGTGCCTGAAATCCTCGAAATCTTAATAAAGCAAACATCTCATGGCTTAAATGTAACAACGAAATAGTAAGAATAAATGCCACTTTATACTGTACTTGTCTTGCGTTAGTTGAATTGTGAATGTTGATTTCAACATTGGTAATTTAACTCGCAAGTAAAAGTACATACTTAATATGAGGCTCTACTGGCGCCATCTATAATGTCCTTCTTAACTAATAATGCTCCGACTGTGGCGCCATCTTCTGTAAATTTGCATAACGAGATGCGACCCAGTTTCATTATAGACACTTCGACCAGAGCATTTCGATCGATCGGACGTGTTCTCTCCTTGGATTTGCCGTCCCACCCACCCAAACTACAAGTGACATTCATAGGGCTACATGCCTGAAATCCTCGAAATCTTAATAAAGCAAACATCTCATGGCTTAAATGTAACAACGAAATAGTAAGAATAAATGCCACTTAAAACTGTACTTGTCTTGCGTTAGTTGAATTACCATATGTTTGAGGTCCAATAGCAGATGATAAAAATCAATGTGCTCTAGAGCCGTCGTTAAATAAAACAAGAAAATGGTATAGCTTGCTATGATATGACATCTGCTCTCCATGTACAATCTTCTTTAGCGATTTGATCTCCACGAGCATGTTCACGGCGGGGAACATAGGACGGCAAGTTCGCCAGCCTGCCGCTGTCATCGCCACATCTCTTGACTTCTGTGGTGTTTGTAACCTTACGACGGTTACCGGGTGCAGAACTGCAGCAATGTAGAGAGGCACCAATAAATCGGTCCAATCTTTGGTTGAAGAATAATCTTATGGTGGGACAGTTGTAGAAGCCGGGGGATGTCTGTATAATGATTAAACAACGAGTCATTGGGGCGGGCCCGAATCACTCCAGTCCAGCGGTAGCACAGCACTTGTATCCAGCAGACAGCAGCGAGGGTTTATGAGGAAGGGACCGCTAAAGGTGGGTCCAGCGGTTCCAGCAACAAGAACAAAGTGAGAGAAACGATAAGGTAAAGGGCCCCACCCAAGCAAACAACTCCCTTGATCAGGGGGAGAAGTAAGCCTGGGAGGGAAAAAAAGGGTAGAGTGTAGGAAAGAGAAATGAGGAGAGGTGAGTCAACAGACCATGTCTATTTGCTCTATGGTGCCCAGCCGGTGAGCCAAATACACAGACAGAGTAAGAGTAGAAAGTGAAATGCCGGCCGGCTCCCCCTTCCTGGAACTCTATTCAGGCATCCAAGGCTTAAACTCAAGGAGGAGGATGCAGTGGACCAGGCAGAGAGGAGTTAGAGAGAGGTGTGTACTAAGTGTGGTCTGGATAGAAAGTGTCTGTATCTCCCGTTGATCAGTTGTTAGCATATGGTGTGCTCAAATTTATATGTGGAGGTGGAGGGACCACTGACTACAGACTCTATTAAGCTATCTTACAGCTGCCACCTATGTGCATTAAGTATCGAGTTCGACTTTTGCTACTTCTATATTTAACTAAAGGTTGCCATCGCTGAGCTAGTTGTATAATATTGGTCGAACGAACGTACTAGACCAGACGGGATCGGCAAATGAGTTAGAGCGTCTGTCTCCCGTGTTAGTAGACCATGGGATCGTAGGTTCGGATCCTGGTCAAGTCAAACCAATGACTTAATGATTGATACTTGTTGTGTCCTATTCAGGCGCTCGGCATTATTAGGATAGGGAAAGTAGTGGTTGGCTCAGTGTCAGGTAGATACAAGATTCACCCCGTACTGCCGCAGTAGGGGTGCAAACCAACCCTATGTAAAAGCTGTCGAAAAAACGGGTCAATGAATTGAGAGCCTAATTTCACAATCTAAGAAGCAACATTTATTCTTTACATATCTCTTATTGATAGCCAGCTACCTTTGAGTTGAAAAATATAATATAATATCTAGTTTAATCAGATTTAAAAGTGAAATCGACGGCATTCTCTGGCCGCCATCTTGTCTTTTTGCATTCTCTCTCATTCACCAACTCTATTCTGATATAAGTAACCATTTGACACTGGTGCCAGGCATTCTACTTGTTGTTCCATACTAACGCTATTTTCGCCCGTATTTATATAAGGCTGGTCTTCACCCGTGTACTACAAGTACCGGGTGAATCTTTTATCTAAGTGTCAGGGTAATGTAACTGAGTGGGATATCAGGTCATGGTCCTGGCAGCCTGGTCTCCCAGTAGGGCAGCACTATAAAAGTTGCCCTGAGTGCGCACTGTCACAAGTCGGTACTCGTCTTAATATGACGTTAGATGTTGCTAGGACGTAAAACAACAAACCAACAAACAAACGTACTACTTGGATGTATCTCATGTCAGGTATTTCGTAGTTCTAAGTCAGTTGGACATCAGCACTCCCAACCTGTCATAGCTCAGGAGTTCAACACCACCAGTCTGGTGCTGCCCCCTGGGGTTTCACGCCCGAAGGAACCCGTGCCGAGGAACACAGCCCCCACAATAGGGCGATGGTGTGTTTATTCTTTCAACCTGTATAGTTCAATCTAAATCCCTTTTTAACAATGACTAAAAGTTTAAATATTTTAATATAAAATAGCAAAATAGAGAAAGATATCATTTTATTAAACTGGAATCACACAGGTAGCAGTTTTATCATACTGAGTAAGTCAGAGGGCATTGCAATACAATCACAATAAAGAATGTAAATGTCAGATAAAAAAATTGACACCATCTATATGCCGAATGATAATTCCCTCGGTCTGCCTCTCTGTGATAGGGCGCCCCCTGGTGTCTCAATCTGCACTAATGGCGTCCTGCTGGAATTCTAGTGGTACACAATGGAACTAAGACTTAAGCAATGAACGCTTCCATCCAATGGGTGCACTATGAATGGTCACCTTGATGCAATGTAAGGATAATAGACGATGAGCTGATGGGGTTTTACGTCCTTGAAATATCGAGGTTATTTTTAACCGAGTCACATTTCCTACACAGTCACTTAAATTGGATTTGCAGAAATACTGGTGCAACTGGGGGTGGCGGGAACTTACATAAATCATTATAATATATTCTTTCATTATTGCTTTGACCTAAACAAATAGTTATCAGGTTATTGCTCGATATGATGTCTGTGGACTGATGAATGCTTGGAGTGATTTATGAAGGAGGATAATTTTATATGAGGAACGCAGCCCCCACAATAGGGCGATGGTGTGTTTATTCTTTCTACCTCTATAGTTCAATCTAGATCCCTTTTTTATCAATTACTAAAAGTTTATTTTATTTTAATATAGAATAGCAATATAGAGAAAGATATTGTTGTTTTATTAAACTGAATCACAAAGGTAGCAGTTTTAACATACTGAGTAAGTCAGAGGGCATTGCAATCCAACCACAATAAAGAATGTAAATGTCAGATAAAAGAATTGACACCATCTATATGCTGAATGATAATTTGGGCCTGGTTGTGAGTCTAACTAAAATGAGTTTAAAAAGAAAGGCATCGTTTTAATACCATGTTTATTTACAAGCAAACAAGTTCACACCTAGTAACTTTTTTTGTACACGTGACTCATTCATAGCGTATAAACAACAAGGGGCACCGGCTGCCACTCGTCGCACCAAGGAGGGCGGTGTTGTAACACTTGCACACCCAAACATCATTAGTAAGAACGCGTCTGGTCAATTGTCGTCTGCTTTGACAACAGTACTCTCGTCTGCACTGGCAACATGTCGTAAATAAAAAAATCTCAATCAAAATGACATATTGCCATTGCAAAACAAATCTTGTGGACATAGTTTTATCAACTAAAGAGCCGGATTGCTGTCGTCTGCTACGATTTGAGACCACAGCAGATGACCTTTGGCGGGTGCAAACAATTCGCGCGTTTATCAAACTGCCTCGTTTTGGTGTCTGCGTCTGCCCCGTCAGTTGGCGCCGCCGTGGCATAGATGTCACTGGCAGGTGAGAGGAAAAGGGCAACCTTTAAATGTACTTGAGGAAGAAACCATAAAGGAACCATGATTTAAAGTTATGCATATATTGGTGGTCAGTTCGAACAAACCTTGTTTCTCAATCTTTGTCAGGTATTTAAAGCTGCATAGTCCGATATTCTTTTAGGATGCATTCGAGATAAATATATTAGGTTGGTCATTATGATTTTACTTTAGTTTGAAACAACTTTTATTTGAATAGTTGACACCCTTAGATGTTGCCAGGACGTAAAATTCCAACAACTAACTAATAGTTAACACTGGCGATATTCTGAAGTGAAAACTCACAGAATTAATGTTGACGCATAGATGTAAATGTTGGGAGGCCACACACTCTATCACTAGTATCAGTGACAGTTTAAATTGTATTAGTGCTGATTCTAGAAAACATTTACCGTTTTAATGATTGCATCATTATCTTAGCTGCATACGCAGAATCAAATCTAGGCAAGTGCTTTCGTTTTGAACATTTGATTAAAAATAATTCAGACTATGCAACATTAATTAAAATTGAATCTTAAAGAGACACCAAGTGACAAATGACATTTTGTTTAAGCCAGATACTCTTTAACCCCGTTCCTAGTTAGACTAGTGTCTGCTGCCATTTATCACAACGAAGGTAAAATCTACTCCTGAATGCCTTTCATGGTTGGATTGATGAAATGCTGCCATTGCCCATAAAACATACGGTGTTAGTGCATTAAGAATTACATTCCAGGATTTAACCAAATATCTTGATGCCAGGAAAATGCTGACTATGAAAAAAGGAAACATTAGGTGTCTGGTAGGGGTGGGGATTAGCATGGCAGTCAGTTACCAAGGTAACCTGCTAGGCTCAAATAGGGATTGTGGCAATTACACAAAAGTGCCAAATATATACCGATTCTCCAATCAATTTCCCACTTGAATATTCACACCAGCGATTGGATATTCATAATAGCTCACCCGGTAAGAAAACCACCAGCCAATCCCCAGCCAATCACTGCGCATGACTAGCCAGATGTGGGGGAGGATATATCTCAGTTTGGAACGCCGACTACTTCCGGTGTAACCGGAAGTGTGCAACGTGCTGCATGCTGCGTGCTGCGTGCTGCAAAGCCTTTAACGCCAATCCAGAAACCCAGACGCTGATGCAGTTAAATTCTTCCCACAAAGTTGGTATTTACCCAGAAACAGCTAACTGCTAACATACCCCGCCCCTCACTAGATTTGTTAAAGCATCTTAAAAGAAGAAGCTAAAGAGCAGCAACCCTGGTTGAGTGAAAAGGATAGTTTGTATATTAAACTTATTTTCCCCCTCCGGCTGGAGTAACCTCTTAAACAGAAACTAAGCCTTAGCGCTGTTATGTATTTAAATATGCATGCTGTGATATCGGGAGTTAGAACAGTTGATCAAGGCCGACGTACACTTCGCGACATCGCCTCCTTGAACTCCTATTGGTCGGGGATCTGGTATCAGATGTTTGCTTAGGAGACTTTATCGCGGAGTGTACAGCCACCAGTTTCTATAGGATGTTTGCTTAGGACACATTGTCGTGGAGTGTACAACCAAGCATGTCTATGGAATGTTTACTCAGGACACATTGTCACGGAGTGTACAACCACCCGTGTCTATGGGATGTTTGCTTAGGACAGATTGTCGCGGAGTGTACAACCACCCGTGTCTATGGGATGTTTGCTTAGGCCACATTGTCGTGGAGTGTACAACCGCCCGTGTCTATAGGATGTTTGCTTAGGACACATTGTCGCGGAGTATACAACCACCCATGTCTATGGGATGGTTGCTTCGGACACATTGTCGCAGAGTTTACAACCACCTTTTTGTAACCAACTCTTATATACTCTCAATAGCATTTCAAATTTCATAGGAAACACATTTTGGGTTCCATGCCCGGGATCATGGGAATCCATTGGTAACAGCTTTTAATTGTTGTTGTTCAGTGAAACAGGTGATGGGAACCAAAGGTTTATGAGAACTAGAGTTTCAGTTCCGTTGTTTTTCCCAGAATGGTAACGACACATAAATGGAAATTATTATGGGGAAATCGTGTAGGTTGCCACAGACCTCATAATCATAACACACATAGCGGGAATTATAGCTAATAATGCACAGCTGAGACTGCGCCAGCTCTCCGTGTTCACTCTCGCAGTGTAGTCATCTAGGCATCTGCTGTAGATAGGAGACCTAAATCTCAAAGTATTTTGCTTAAATATAATTTGTTCTCTTACAAATATATCGATTATTATGATAGAAGAACACAGTCTTTGCTGCTATTCTGTCACTGGACAGACAAAGACAGGAGTATTTCGCCATGGCACCGGTGTCTACGCCACGTGCCGGATATGGCTCACATACAGGATGTGGTTCACATGCCGGATGAGGTTCACATGCCGGATGTGGTTTGCATACCAGATGTGGTTCACATACCAGATGTGGTTCACATACCGGATGTGGTTCACATAACAGATGTGGTTTAAATACCGGATGTGGTTCAAATTCCAGATGTGATTCACATACCGGATATGGTTCACATACCGGATGTGGTTCACATACCATATGTGGTTCACATACCGGATGCAGTTCACATACAGGGTGTGGTTCACATGCCGGATGTGGTTTGCATACCAGATGTGGTTCGCATACCGGATGTGGTTCGCATACCAGATGTGGTTCGCATATTGGATGTGGTTCACATAACAGATGTGGCTTAAATACCAGATTTGGTTCAAATTCCAGATATGGTTCACATACCGGATGTGGTTCACATACCGGATGTGGTTCACATACCATGGGTGGTTCACATACCGGATGCGGTTCACATCCCGGATGTGGTTCACATACAGGATGTGGATCACATACAGGATGTGGTTCACATACAGGATGTGGTTCACAAACCGGATGTAGTTCACATACCGGATGTGGTTAAAATACCGGATGTGGTTCAAATACCAGATATACATCACACGATCAGCTGCACTATTCGTCTGGCGAAGTTTCTTGTGGGTGGTTTGCTGGCGAGCATCCATGAATTGTGACCAGAATCAAGATTAAGTAGCGCCTGTAGAAAAAGGGTGGTTTGGGTTGGGAAAATCATGTTGTCAAGTTGAGACCTACGTAGCAGAACTAGTACAGGTGCTTAATCATGTACACTCAAGGGTGAGGCGGTCTGGCCTGTGTTCGCTTATGGCTTTGTAAGGTAATGGAAAGAAGGGACTAGGGAGTTGTCGATATAACATAGTTCATAAACAAACAATGTCGCTATATCAATGGACAATCCATATAGTTTTTTTATATTAAATTAAAATTTATTAACCCATACTATGATTAAAATTACTAAACTGAAATTAAATATTTTAGGGATTTAGGTAGAGGGAAATGACCTGGAACTGGTGTAGTGGTTGTAAGTAATTTAATATTTAAATTACATTAAAACCAAATTAACACGAGGCACTGATTGGCCTGTACATACATACTTCAGTAAAGATGGCTATATTATAATATATAATATATTATATGTATCCATTATATATAACATACTTTATTGGATTTATTTATTTACAGTAGCTCTAGGCCGTATCGGCAGCAAATACCATATTCCCGGCGATACTGTATATTATCAGATTATATGTAACTTTATTGAATATATAAGATATGTTACATATATCATATTATTTATTATGCTTATTGTACTTAACTTTTAGAGATAACATATGTAAGATAATATATTTAACATTATATATTGCACAAAGCTATGGTATATAACATTATATATAATATATTATATAAATTGTTACATACATGTTGTACATAGCTATTATATGTAAAATAAATAGCAAGTATGGCACATAAGATATTATAACACACTATGAATCCATACCACATCCTATTATATTATTATAGAATGGACGTGTATGCAAATTAGTGGTAAATATTACTTAGTAAATAATGTAATGGGACCCCCCGAAAACAACTTACAAACTAGGCCACGAACCGGCCCCAGGGAAGACCTGCCCTACCCTTGTACACAGGCATCTGTCTTAGTCTCCATGATACGATAGTTAGATATATATATATATATATATATATATTATGCTTATTGTACTTAACTTTTAGAGATAACATATGTAAGATAATATATTTAACATTATATATTGCACAAAGCTATGGTATATAACATTATATATAATATATTATATAACATGTTACATACATGTTGTACATAGCTATTATATGTAAAATAAATAGCAAGTATGTCACATAAGATATTATAACACACTATGAATCCATACCACATCCTATTATATTATTATAGAATGGACGTGTATGCAAATTAGTGGTAAATATTACTTAGCAAATAATGTAATGGGACCCCCCGAAAAAAACTTACAAACTAGGCCACGAACCGGCCCCAGGGAAGACCTGCCCCACCCTTGTACACAGGCATCTGTCTTAGTCTCCATGATACGATAGTTAGATATATATATATATATACACTATATACAATGTCATTTGTTTTACTCCAATGTGATCTCAATCAAAACGTCTCACTCACGCCACATACTTCCAGGATGGTAGATCAGTATATAAAAAACTAAAAACTCCCTATTATCGCCATGGTTTGCGCCTGGTGACTTGATTTGATTCAATGCCATGAATGACCGCCATGTTTACGATATAGACTATATCGCGTAATGTATGCGTCGAAATCACCCGAGTATTGACAACATAACACAGAGCTTATAAGATAAGTATCAATCTGCTAGCAGTATTTCCTTCTTCCACCCTCAGTGCAAGCAAAATAGGAGGGCGCGAACATCCGGGTGCTTAGCGCATTGCGCCCTAGCAACTGTTCGAGGTGGTGAAAACAATGGCAGTCACAGCATTGAAGCGAATGCAAATAAAACAAAAAGCACAAATCTATTCACTGCTACAATCTAATTATGTTATTTGTAACCATAAATATTCAGTAGGGAGTTGAAATAATGTAATTTAGAAGTATAACTTACTCAATAAGTGGAATTTGGTCAACTTAAACCCAAAATCCGAGCGATATTAATGCTGCCGCCGCATTGGCGGCCTTCTTGCGAATACAAAGCAAACAAAAAGCACAAATCTATTCACTGCTACGGATCTAATTATGTTGAAATAATGTTATTTAGGAGCATAACTTACTCAATAAGTGAAATTTGGCGTTATTGCGAATGTAAATAAAAAACAAAAAAGCTGGTTTGTTTTCACCGCGTCAACCGGAAGTGACGTGAACGCGCGCCCTCCTATGAGTGTATTCATGGTGTATTGCTCACTGGGACTGGAACCATAGCGGAGCATGCGCCGATTCAAGTGACCCGCATTGGAAGATGATGACGTCACAACTCGCTGGCACAGTCAGTCTCACGGTACCGCCAAACATTTTGCGTATAAAGTTTGATAACAACACGTCGTCAGGGTGAGCCGACCGTCAAGTCTCTAAGTCGGCAACAATCCCACAACAGGAATGAAGAACGGCCTGATGTTGTGCTGAAATGAAAGCTTTTTTCACAAACAAAAACAAAAAAAACTGAAAAACACAACACGAAAACAACCGTATGATATGAGCGATGAGAGGAACGCGATGGCGCCACCTATGAATTAGCGGCGACACCAATGACCATGACCGATGCCATCTGGCGGGTAAACATGGAACGGCAGCTTTTTGGAAAAAAAACCTTCCGTTCTATCCGCGTTGGCTGGTTGATGAATGTTCACGGTTAGGCCACATATCCACGCATTCAATGTTTAGCAGGCGAGACCCGTATGCACACAAAAATGAAAGAATTAATAAAAAAAAGAAGTTCATACAGCTTAACGTTGAGAGTCCACGTATATAAACACCCCTCCGTGTGAGGTAATCTACTAAACCGACAGTAGCCGACTGAGTAGGTTGGCAGGCTAGGTTCCGATGAAAACCAAACTTAATGAATTCTGTCCGGGTGTTTTTGGTTCGGCATTATTTAATACCCAGTTCACAAACCAAAAATATACATCAACTACACATGTGTGTAAACAGTATAACCAGGAGCACAGAGTGGCAAGGTGAGGAAGGAAGCCAGGTGGCGAAGAGCTTTCCATTTGAGCTACATGCCGTCGATTTTCTGTTAGTTTTTTTTTAGGGGGGAGGGGGGTTTGGTATACTAATCTTCCTCAGGGTCTTTAACATTCTCTGTGGTGGAGTGGTTAGAATGTCTGACTTTTTCTAGGTCAGACTCCTAATCTGAGGGTCGGCGGTTCGATTCCCCGTGCCCCCAGCTCTGCCAATTTGGATTTCCACCACTGTGTATAACTTACAGCGTCATCAAAGGCCGGTTGCTCTCATACCATGTCTATGTGGTGTGGGAGGGTAAAAATCCCTTGGGTCGGTAAAAGTGTAGGCTCAGGCTTTCTATCGACAAGCAGTGGAATGAGGAAGACCAGTCGCCTATGACTGAAATTTCCCCTGCTTAAATGGACCCCCCCCCCAAAAAAAAAATCACACTGTCTCAAAAGCGCTGCCTTCAGCCGCTGACTTAAAGCCGCTGCCTAACCTTTCTGCACACCTCAGTCGGGGACACTTCCACTCTGTTGACAAAACATCATGCACGCAAACCTGTTATACTCTTTTTTGTTGTTCTGTTGCGATATCTAGAAGCACTTCCAATGTACAATCTTGGCGATAAGCAATAATGTGTGTGTGTGTTGGTTGGTGTGTTGTTGTTTTACGTCAAAGCAACATTTAAGGTCATATCAGGAAGGGTTGAGTGTGTCTAGATGTGTAAGTGTATATATATATATGTGTGTGTAGGCTACATTTGTGTGTGTAAAGCCGTGTTTACACGGGAGAGTTAAATCACTTCATATAAATCGCCTTGCCTAGTTCGCCTCACATTCGCCGTGTAAATGCTCCGCTGAGGCGGATTATGGCTGATTCGCCTCATCTAGTTCGCTTCATATAAACCACGTCGCGAGGTAGTTTATATGAATCGATTCGGCTGGTTCCCGGGCGGCGATAGGGTAAAATAGCAGTGCTCGCCGGCTACAGGCAGAACTAAGGCTGCTGGTTCCCGGCGCCGAAACACTTTCAAACTCGGTCCGTGTAAACGCACCACTACATCGCTTCATATAAATTGCTTTGCCTGATTCGCTTTACAATTCCCCTTGTAAACACGGCTTATGTGTATGCGTGTATATGTGTGTGTGTAGATGTGTGTATATGTATGTGTATTGATGTGTGTGTAGATGTATGTGTGTGTTGATATGTGTGTAGATGTATGTGTGTGTTGATGTGTGTGTAGATGAATGTGTGTGTTGATGTGCGTGTAGATGTATGTGTGTGCATGCTCCTTCAGAAATCCTACCCGATATCACGTAATAACCGGAAGTGACCCATTATTTGTTCGTCCCTGTCAAGAGCAATGCGCTAAGCATTATGGGCGCGGGATCGGTTGAAATAGTGGATGAGGGGCTGCCTTGTTTATAAAATGAGTGACGTGAGAAGGTAGGGTGTTGTACATACACAGGGTACAGTGTGTCCTTAACTGGTCACGTGACGTGAAGACCTGAGCAGAGAAGGGGGAAGGGGAGTGGAGAGGGGAGGAGGGAGGAGGGAATGGAGAGGATATGGGACGAGATCGGACGGGGAGGAGAGTGAGGGAGAGGGGTGGAGGAGATGCCGTGGGGAAAGGGGGAGTGGGAAGGGAGGGGTAGGAGGAGGTGGAGGAAATGGGGGAGGGGGAGGGGAGGAAGGAGAAGAGGTATAGGGAGGGGTAGAGGTAGGGGAAAGAGAAGGAGAGGAGGAGAGGGTTAGGGTTCGGGTTAGGGGCTCCTTATGTACTGAACAGTTGCCCAAACTGATCATCTCCTCTGAGTACCGACCATCATAAGCCTCAAAATAATGCTCACATATGCTGCATAATATTTATGACTCATACACACATTTCTCTATATATATCCGCAGGTTTTCTTTGTCGCTGTTTCTGTTGTTGATAATTTAGTTAGTTACGATGCACAGATTCAAATACACTACAAGAATTATCAATATAACTACAACCAATATTTGTAACCCCCCCCCCCCGGCCCCCAACAAATAATTTAGGTCTCTCTTCATACAAACGGCGAAGCCTGTCTTAGATGTCGAGATACGCTTGTTGGTGTAGGTGTGGGTGTTGGGTGTTGGGTGTGGAGAGACCAGGATTCGAACCACGTGATTAGCGCTTACACTAGCATTCCTTACATCGGGGCCCAGTAGAAGACACAACTTCCCACTGTGTGTGTACACACCATGTGTTTCCGGTGCAATGCAGTGAAGTCCCCAGAGAGGAGGATTAACTTTGGAAGATCCTGGAACTATAAATATATACATACTGGATGCTATAATGTATTACATCTTTTCCAGTTGTTCCTTTGTAAAATTCCTTCTTGGTGAGTTGCCAGCTGTTTCCAAACACATACTGAACCAGTGAAGGTACTTTACAATGTTGCCAGAAATATGTCAAGAGACTTATTGATGTTTCCAGAAATATGTTGAGAGACTTAGCGATGTTGCCAGAAATATATCAAGAGATTTAACGGTGTTGCTAGAAATATGTCGAGCAAACAGAGTCGTTGATGCAGAGACGCCAATGATATCTATTAGCATCTCCACAAACCGGAAGTCGCCTTAGAGATGCGCCATGATAAACCCAGGTACATTATACACTAAGCGAATCCCCGCATGCATGCGCATATCCAATGTGGTGGCTGGCAGCATAGCTATATATATAGATATATATATACACACATAGTCGTCCAGGTAATCCATAGCCTACATGCATACCAGTCACACATACATGGCAGGCACGGAGACATCAATCAGCCAGGATATCGATGACCAATCAACCAAAACCAACCACTCACTCACTCTCTGGCGTCCGTTGAGAAGTCACAGTAGCTAGCATCCTTGAAGTTGAAGTAGAAACACATTTCCTTAGTTTTTTTAGTTCACCCCTCTCTCCTTCATCGTCATGACCATCATCATTAAACTAGACTATTTAGGGGCATCATACAATGGACACCTTCTCTGTTCTCTCCTTCAGCAGGAGTTGGTCAGAGCGAGGCTCCCCGTCCAGGGGCTCTCTGTCTCTCGTGATGGCCGCCCCGCGGGTCACATAGCGCACCTCGATTTCCTGCTTGTGCTTCTTCTTGCGTACTTTCCTTCGACGGTGCAGTACGCAGACGAGTATAAAGACGAGGAGGACCAGTGTAATGACGACGCCCAGACTGACGTGCAGAACGCCGTGGTCCGAGTAGCTGGGACCTGTGTGATTTTTAGTTTTTTCAAGAAAGTCAAAGTGCAAGGGTTAAGAAAAGTGATTGCGAATCAGGAGTGCAAGCGGTTGGGGTGCATGGGTTATTATATTAGGCTATGTATCCATAGACTCTTCTCTTGTCGTGTGTTCCCTTGTTTTTCCGTGTTCACTTGTGACCTTATCATGTGCCACATAGATAATGAATCTGTGTTTTGCTTAGTGGACATTCCCATAGGTTGGACCCATGGATCGTATGGCCTTGTGTACAGCACATGTAATGGATTGATTGGGAATATAGAGTATGAACATGTTCCTTGTCTGTGTGGTGCGTCACAAGGTCAAAAGTAAGTGGGGAACAAGGGAACATGCAACAAGGGAACAGTCTATGGATACATGACCTCAGATGAGAGATTAAGACGGCAACCGGATGTGACCTATTTACCAGTTCGGGTGTTTCTTATGCGACATTGACACTCTTCGCAAAAGCAGTTCCGGTACACAAACGTGACCTATTTCTTTGTTCTATATATCTTCACACATTCTATTAAAGTAGAACGTCTGCGGATACGGCGTCTTAAACTCTTATCATCAATATTCTCCAGATTCCATTCCACCACCACAACAATTGCCGTAGTAGTTTGGCTAGCATACAGAAGGTTGTACAAGGATTCAGGATTTCCACCAGCAAGTGTTGAGTTATTGCGTGTTTAATCTAAACTTTCGACTACAGAACTAGCCCAGTTTGATGCCGGATTACTTGCACTGAAGTCTGATTCAATTGGCAGGTCTCAGTTTGGCGCATTTACTATAAACTACAGGAGTCAGTTTGATGAATCAACTGGCAATTATCGACATATGGTCAATGGTGCAAGCCGTACCAAAGTGAACTAAGGGGATTCCGTTCATTTATTAACTTGCAAGCCTTGTCTCCTTGGGTTAGCCAACATAGCGAGTTCAAAAGGGGCCGAGGTTAAATCGCCATAAGATTGGTGTAACTGATAAGGCACCCACCAGTTACTAGCCAAGCTAAGTCAGCTTAAGCCACACTGGTGTACACTGTGCTACTGACTGTCATTCAATAGTTGCTGAATGATCAGCAAAATTAACTGTAAACCAACTGGCTACTGTAGTCTGTAGTAAATGAGTCAACGTGAGTCCTGCCAAGTTAATCAGAGTGGGTCACGCCATATTTCCATGGTTAAAGTCTGGCTTTATATTTCGTGAACTATCTGTTTAAGAGGTTATGTCATCTCACATACTGCACTGCTTGCTTGTGTGGTGGAATGAAGTCTCAGCTTTCAAAACATTCATTTAGTATTGACAATTCTCAACCGTCTGTGCATTGCTATGATTCCAGAGAATTTCAAATGTTTGACTTCAGCTTTCCACCTGGCATTTAGCGTAAAGAAACTGTTTCTAGACTCTAGATGCTGGAGTAGAAGTTAGCATATGACAACACTGAGTTATTTTACAATGGGAATACTTTCACCAGAACTGAATTGTTTAATGGACATGCGATGTCACAATTAATTTCCTTTTACAATTAAAAGTGGCAAAGGCTTGGCACAGGCTTAGCAATCTATTCAATACACTTGAAAACCTCACTCTAGATAGTTACTGTTTAACATGAGCCAAATTAGCATAACAGGTAATAAGACATCAGTGTAATTTTGAACATATATAGAACATATCGGTTTTAACTGCAAACTGGCCATAAAGAAATGAGCATACTGTACGTGCACAATTAAATTATATTGTATCAGCAACGCAAATAAAATAAATCAGTAATAGCCAGTACATTACCGAACAGAAGTCAAGAAGTACCATTTACACTGGGATATATATAGAAGTTTGATTTGTGGCTAAGTAGGTAAATGGTTAATAAAGTCCATCTATATATATATATATATACATATATGAGTCATTCTGATGAAAATAGGCAAATTGGTGCATGGGGGGAAAGATGTCGGCGTCGACCAGTGGATGTCGGCGTTGAACGGCATACCTATAGTTTAGCATTGACACAGGTGTTAGAAATTACTTAAATTTATCCTGAATGTAAAGGTAGAGAAAATACAACAACCCTATTTGTTTCTAGGATAATTTAATATGAAACAATGACATGCGCTACAATTTAACAATTGCGATGCCGACATCTGTTAAAGATGTCGGCGTTGACCATTGGATGTCAGAGTCGAACAGCATACCTATAGTTTAGCATTGACAGACATGTTCGAAATTTCGTAAATTTATCCTGAATGTAAAGGTAGAGAAAATACAATAACCCTATTTGTTTCTAGGATAATTTAATATGAAACAAAGGAATGCACTACACTTTAACTATTGCGGCGCCGACATCTGGGAAATTGACCAAAATCACTCTTTGAAAATAGAGGTCATTTAGACAAATATATTGATGAACCATTTTCTTTATGGGTTTCCCTCAATGTGTACAGTCCATAGGATTTTGTAAGGAAATCTCCAAAAGTGCAACCTCCTTTTTTTTAACTACATCAACAAAATGGAAATTTTACCTTATGTTTTCTTCTTTTTAGGCAACCTATAAGAATTCCTATTTTTAACATTTTAAAATTGTTGTAACCATGGTTTTCATAGCGTTGTTTCTTACAACCTTTCCCATGCAGGACACTTTAATCCAGAGTATTGCGGAGATGCATTCCCACTCTTTTGTGCATTTTGTTATTAAAACCACCAATTGGCCCATTTTCATGAGACAGACTCAGAAATATATATATACCTATGCATAAGTATATATATGATGGAATATGTCCGACTATTGTTTTGTGTGCTGCTATAAACCAATATGAGCACTTTACGTACTTTTCATTTTTTCATCATTTCAGTTAAAAAAATATCTGTTCTCTGTAATACACACACAAGTAAAGAGGATTCACTTAGTAATGTCCTACTGACACTGATTTGTTGCGTTCTGTAGCATTAATTACTGCTGGTATTAGACTACTACTTACAGTTTGTGTGAATGACTGGGAATAGGAAGGTGATGGGCTATTATATATATATATATAAATATATATATATATATATATATGTATATATATTTAAAATCAGATGTTTGTGGGATATCACTAATGATCAACTCAGCCTAGGTCATCATATCGCACTTGTGTAGAGTGTGGGTGCAAGTAGGACACGGTTCAGTGAACACTGGGATTCAACACATTGTGGAACGATACAAAGAAACAAATGTTGTGAGTGGGCGATAACCAGTGAAGGTCATCGGGGTCAGAACGTACCACCTACAAGAAAACAAGACACATTTAGAGGTCAACGTAAGGCTGTAAATGCAGGCATGCACAGTCAGCACAGGTCCGCATACAACTCATGCACATATCTGCTTTAGTTCATTGGGGGTTTTACCTCCTAGCAACACCTCAGTTCATATCCAGACAGGTACTGGTTGTTTTGTTGTTGTTGTTTGTTTGTTGGTGATGGTGTATTTATGCTGCCCATAACGGTTAATTCTAATAACTTGTTTTCACCACTAGACAGTAATAGTCTCATGGTTCCCGTTGTTTTGTTATTTTCAGTTGTGTAGCTATCTACTGGATGCCTGCTCTCTGTTTGCATGCATTCTCCCACATCTCCCTACCTTCAGTGAGTCTGTTAATTCTACAATTGGTTAGTTGTTTGGTGATTTATATCCTGGTCACATAGCTTTAGTATGGAACAGGAAGTAGAATCCCTGGCTCCAGTATCAAATGGCTACTTATATCGGTACAGATTTAGTGAATTGAGAGACACTGCAAAAAGACAAGATGGCGGTGATAGAATGCCATCAATTTCATTTTAAAATAAATTAATTTTGGCATTTTTTCACTTCAAATGCCTCGAAATTTGGCCATTTAAAAATCAAAGCAACTTCAAAGTAACGTAAGGTAAAACATAATGATCAATCTAATGTATTTCCCTCACAAAATGACAGAAACTCAAAACCATCGGACTATGCAACTTTAACAAGATTCAATATACAACTGCAGAGACTGCGCATTAGATTTGTTTGTTTGTTGTTGTCTTACGTCCTAGCAACATCTAAGGTCACACCAGGACAGGTACCGACTTGGGACAGTGCGCACTCACGGCGACTTTATAGTGCTGCCCCACTGGGAGACCATGTCACCGGCACCATGACCTGATATCCCACTCAGTCACATTATCCTGACACTGAGCCAACCACTCCTTGCCCTATCCCAATAATGCCGAGCGCCTGGCTAGGAAGCAACAAGTATACAATTATTAAGTCATTGATTGGACTCGACCAGGGTTCGAACCCACGATCCCATGGTATACCAACACGGGAGGCGGACGCTCTAACTCATTCGGCCATGCCGTCTGGTTCTGCTCATTAGCGATGATTATCAGCGGAGTGAGTGACACAGGATAATTTGTATAAGAGGTGGGCTTCAAAGTCAACGCAGTCCACAGGAAACATTACTCAGGTAGGAACTCCCCACTTATCGGAAAGAGTAGCCTATGTGGCGGCAGCAGGTTTCCTCCAAAGAAATATGTCAGAATGACCATATGTTTGACATCCGATAGCTGACGATAAAAATCAATGCGTTCTAGAGGCGTCGTTAGATAAAACAAGCTTTACTTTACAGGTAGGGTCTCCATGATAGTTCTCTTTAGGACTTCATAATATATTTTCTATTTCAGTGAAGTGCTATCGGCTAGGCTGCCTATCCAGAAGCTGCGGGACTTTAGGGCTATTGTGGGGCCACCACAGTCTATATTTTGATACACATGAGCCTAAAGAAGGCTCCTCCTATTTGTAGAGAAGAAGCTTAGCAATCTGTACAAGTGTGCTGTGGAGGCGGTGGGGTATTATATATATGTGTATATATATATATTTAAAATTAGATTTTGTGTGATATCACTAACGATCAACTCAACCTAGGTCATCATATAAGCTTGTGTAGAGTGTGGGTGCAAGTAGGACACGGTTGAGTAAATACTGGAATTCAACACATTGTGGAGCACCGTGCTATAGTGGTAAAGCCCGTCTAGCGGTGATTATATATTATATATAAGATGCAGCATGAGCAGCATATGAACTGTATACGGACCAGTGCTAGGTATACCATGATCCCTTGCTTATTACCCAAATATACAACACTAGCTGTCTAATGCACATTGCCTAAAGAATAATGGATTACAATGGAACAGAACACAATGATACTTCTATACGTGTATGACAAATAAACACACTTCCTCCTTCTTCGTCTACAGTACAATGTTAGTGATGAGGGCATAGAGATGTACATCGCAACTATGAACAAATCAGTGCTTGGCTTAGGGAGAACTTCAACAACATGTACGTGATGTAGATACAGTAATAACACATTGTGAAGTTACTTTCACATATTGACTCAGAATGGAAAATCCTTAACTTGTGTGTAGTCAGCGTTATATTTAATGATACACGTGATAATGATATAGTTATGGTAGTGTTCCTTACTTCAACAATGGCAACAGCTGTGGGTATTTTAACATGTCACAAGAAAGCATTTGTGTGTACTTTAGATAAAAGATTCACCCCATACTTGCAGTGGTTGAGGGGTGAACAACAACGTCCTTTAAATACGGGCGAACATACTTTAGCATGGAACAGGAAGTGATTGATTGATTGGTGGTTGATTTGGTGGTTGCTTTATGCCGTGTCAGCAGCATAGGCCATATTCACGGCGAGAAATGTTTGTTTTTTGTTCAAACCATCGCTTTTACATGTAAAAGCAGACAATCAATTATGTGCCAATAGACACTCATTAAATTAGAAAGCTCACAATCATATATTTGTGGTCAAGGGAAACTAATTCCCAATAATTGGTAGTTTGTGTGTGCGAAAAAGCCCTTACATTTGACGTCCTCATCGGAAAGGTCGCCGTCGCCACAGTTTGGGTTATTGTTGCACTTGAGTGAACTCGCTATGCAGTATCCAGAATATGTACACCTGAATCCACTGCACAGCTCGCCTGAAGTTGACAAAGAGACCAAACACATTACAACAAAACTGGGAGCGTTGTTGTTGCTCTTTTCGACCCAGTTCAATAACCGCTTCATTTCGCGGATACAAGAAGCGATGTAATTGGCTCCTGTAGGTACTCTATGAACCTGGTAGAAAGATGGGCAGTGCCAACCCGATCTTAAATCCATGTGCATTGTAGTTGTAAGATCCATGTAGAAACTTTGATCTGTGCACTGGGAAGGCGGTTAACTAACTATCTTGGCCACAACATTCTGTAATGAAACAGATTGTGCACATATTTCTCCCCTATCAGACTTATGCATGTCCCACACCAATCTATTTAAGTGACAAAATGAACAAATTTTATTAACAGCCATCTGGATATTACACTGGAACACTTGCTTGGACCAATTATTACACCAGCCTTAATTATGATTAGTTAATAAAGCCGTTTCAGCAGCTGGGCAGTTTGCTAGCGAATGAGCGAGATGGAGTGTAATTGGTTGTGAGCTGGCGCAGTCTGTGATGCCATCTGGGGCCATATGCAGGAGTCAGTGTTAGCGTGGCAAAACGGTGTTTGGCGGGAATTCCGGCTTAGCGGTGAAAAATGGTATGCACGAGTCAGTGTTAGGCCTAACACCAAACGCTTAACTGGTGTTACGTTACCCCTAAAAAATATGAGGTTTAGCAAGTTCATTGGGCCCAAATCTATTCAATGCTGTCATATTTAACAGAATTACATACGCAATAAGTGAAATTTGATGAAATTAACCCTAAATTTGAAGCAACATTAACACTGCGGCTGCAATGGCGGCAATATTAATATTAATATTTTCGAATCGACGAACGTAAAGTAAACAAATCGCCGCCGCCGCCGCATCGACATCGCTTTCCATACTGGCCGCGGCGGTAGTTTGTTGACTGTACCTTCGTCGATTCGAAAATATAACTATTAATATCACCGCCAATGCGGCGGTAGCCTTAATAACGCTTCAAATTTAGGGTTAATTTCAATAAATTTCACTTAATGCGTATCTAATTCTGTTAAATATGGTCGCATTGAATAGATTTAACCCTAATATATGGGTACAGACGCAGAGGGATTTCCCAAATCTATAAATATATTCACGTTTAGCTATAATGAAAGTATTACGCGCTCCTGCATACCACTTGACACAGTTCCCGACGTCGGTGATAGCTAAACGGTAACAGGCTTTAACACCAAACCCCGCTAACACTGACTCCTGCATACGGGCCCTGGTGGGAGAACTGTATATCAGATTACAAGAGCAAAGCACCCTGACTAATGCAATGTGTGGTTTAGACAACGTTTGATATATGAGACCGTCTCAAAAGGTGCTAAGCAATATGGGACAACAACTTTGTCCATTGTAACGATCAACATACTATCTGCTTATGCATTTGCTCTGGATAAACTGATTTGTTTTTAACATGGTGTTTCATAATCCCAATAGAATACATATTGATTTGAAGCAAATGTCCTTGTGTTTTCAGTGTAACCGTTTCTGTTCTGTTTTGTGTCAATCGTTACAATGGACACAAAAAACAAGAGTTATCACCTTTTGAGACAGGCTCATATTAGTTACCCCTCCATTAGCCGATGTTTACTTTTTCTGCTGGGGGGGGGGGGGTCATTAAACAAACAAATATATATTAGTTAAGTAGCCCGTCCATACACTGGTAGACCACGATCTACTTTCTTCGAAGCTGCTTCAGTAACCATTTGCTTAACGGGAAGTCGACTCACCCGTATGTGGCAGCAGTTCTGTCCAAGATATCCTGAAACCTTTGGCACCTACTGCTCTCCCAGAGCTAATGAACCTGCAAGTGCATAAAGGTCAGATTTCTTAGTGCAATGAGGTCAAAGTCTGGACACCACGAATCAGAAGATGAAAGATGCATAAGTAACCAATGAAGCCTGGCTTTCATGCCTGAAGCAGGTTCTAGGAAAGTCTGTGAGTATCCCTCAATTTTTATATTCTTCCAGCTCTGAAATGAAATTTCCAGCTCTTTCAAGGAGGTTATACACAATTTTTATTGGTGGAAGTTTAGGGTTAGTTAATTAGTTAGTGGTGATTACCTTAGCGCTGTATTGACCGCAAGGACCAAAATCATGGTGAGAACTGTTGAAATCTTATTCTCTCGTATTATTATCAGGCCATCGCTTTTACACAGAATGTAAAAGTACCCAATCAACTACGTGTCGGGACACTTTTGAAGTTAAACGCTTATAAATTTGTTTTAATATGGCCAGGTTATGGTTGGTTTTTGGAGTTTAACATCCTGGCAACATCTAAGGTCATAGCAAGACGGTCAGGTGAAATTCTAGGTAAAAGTTGAAAACATCGTTCTTCCTGAATTGGTGAAAATTGTTTCAATGAACTATATAAGGCTGCACAGGCCCCGGAGTTGAGTGTGGGGGGGGGGGACAGACAGGGGGAACTGCGCTCCTGCCATCCCCGTCGCCCCCCACTGGCTACTACCCTGGCACACACTCACACACATACACACCTGATTCTCATGTAGCCATTGGTGGACATCATTTGCTTCAGGCCCGGTTCCTGCCCGCACAGTTCGTACGTGGGGATGCCTGATGAGTGCGTATAGACTTTCAGCACAGCGTTGGCACAGCCAGCTGCAAGCGGGGTCATAATGGTGGCGGTGAGTTTAACAGTAGCAGCGAATCACACCAGCTTACACTGCCGCATGATGAGAACAGGGCCTGATCTGCCATACACCGGGTGGGGGAAGGTGAAGTGGAGGTGGGCAGCTGCAGCGCCACCTACACCTGGTGTAAGGGTGGTGGGTGGGGGTGGGGGGAGGGTGAGTGGGGGGGGGGAACCAATATGTTGTTTTGGAGAGGGTATGGGGTTATTTTAAGTGTTGGGTGGGTGGGAAAAAGGAATGTGTTGGTTTGGGAGGTATGTGGATAGTTTGGAGAGGGGTTGGTGTGAGGTTATTTGAAGTGTTGGGTAGGCAAAAGAAATGTGCTGGTTTGGGAGGGAGGTGGGAGGGAATCGGGAGGGGTGTGTAGGGCGATTATCTTAGGTGTTGAGGGGCTGGGCAAAAGAAATGTGTTGGTTTGGGAGGGAGGTGGGATGGATTGGAAAGGGGCTTGTAGGGGTCATCTTAAGTGTTGGTGAGTGGGTGGGCAAAAATCGATTGTTTTTAAAAGTTTTACCTCCTTGCAATATGTGATGTCATATCAGGATGAGTACTGCTGACTTGTGACAGTATACATTCATGGTTACTTTGTAGTGCCGCCCCACTGGGAAATCAGGCCACTGCCACCATGACCCAATATCCCACTCAGTCACATTATCCTGACACTGAGATAACCAGTCCTTGCCTTATCCCATTAATGCTGAGTGCCAGGCTAGGAAGCGACAAGTATCAATTTTTGAAAGTCATTAATTTACCTCGACTGGGAATTGAACTCCTAGCTTTTCGCATCGGAAGCCTGTGCTCTACCAATTCATCCACCACATCCGGTGGATGGACAACAATAAATTTGGTGCTATGGGAGGGAACTATTGGAGAGGGGTTGGTAATGGAGGGATTGGTAAGTGTTGGGTGGGTGGGCAATAGAAATGTGCTGTAAGGGCAGGGAGGTAGAAGGGATTGGGAAGGCCTTGGGAGGTGAGGCGGTCATCTTATGATATCATGATGGAGAAGCCATTGTAAATAATGACAGCAATGAGGAGGGTAAAGTACAGTTGAAATGTGGCGGTCGGTGGTGATTTGAGTGCTGCCATGAAAGGTCTATCACATTGGTTACCACTGAGATGGGTTGAAGTGATGGTAGATTCCTGCAGATGAAAAGGATGAAAGGATGAAAGGATGAAGCAGGTAGTAGTGGCTGTGGTGGTGGGTAGGGGTGGTGAAGGTGGGCGGTGGGGGGGGGGGGGCATAAAGGGGTCATTGGGTGACGGAGGAAGAAAAACAGGAAAAAAAGTATATTTTATTGATTACCAAAATTCTGCAAAATTGATTTAGGTCACAGAATGTACAAAAAGAACATGCATCTGTTGATGGTAGAAACTGGGCATACACAAAGAAACAAACGATGAGCAGTCGGTCATTTACATCACCATCGACTGCTGACAATAAAAGTGGGCTGTGTGGTGGCTGAATGGCATGTCTTCGAACAGGCGGTGCCTCACTGAGGAAGAAGGCAGAAAAGGCAGAGAAGGTTACAAGGCTGGTGCTGACCAATCAGAGAAGAAAGTATGATTGATCATGTGCAGAACGTGACAGCCAGGAGAGAGCGCGAGAGAGATGAGAGCTGGGCAGTGTGTGAGTGAAAGAGCGAGGTGTAGTGTAATTGGTTGTGAGCTGGCGTGTTCAGTGGCGCCGTCTGGTGGGAGATCTGTGAATCAGGACATGAGAGTAAAGCGGCATGACTGATGCATTCACTGCGATTGTGCGTGTTTTTATACAGTTTGATATGATATATATATATGTGTATGTATATATAACTATATATATATATATTTATATATATATATATATTTATATATATATATATATATATATATTTGTTACGTAGGCTTTCCATATCCCGTTAGAACAGATCTACTTTCGATCAAGAAGCATTTGGCCAAGATCTTCTTGTGTTGAATAGATTTATAAATCATATTATAATTGATTTATGCATATATTCTCATGTCTATTATTAATTATTCTTTACCTTATGCAATTTCGTATTTTTCATTGGATTTTTGATTGAAACCGCAATTAAAAAATGGCAGTCCTTGATTGGTATATATATCATATTTATATATAATGGACAACATTCTTAAATGCGGCGAACTATTAAAATAGTTAAATATATAAACACAATACGTAAACACATAACGATGCTCAAATAATGGTGCAATGAGAGGGGAGCTTACAAGTTACATTTGGAAATTGGAAATAATTTTAAATAATTGGGACTTTACTTTCTGTTACTCAAGCGATGAGATTTGAACTATTTTTAGATCTAACGTGTCACGTGAGAAGACACGTGACCTGTCTGCTGTAGATGACAGATGCATTGTGGGTACTGTGAGGAGTGTAGGGCCTGACGACGATCCCACCACTGACTTTAGTGACTACACAAACTGGATTGTGGCAAACTTTACTTAATTCTAACTGTGTGGCTTAGTACAATGGTTGATTAATGAGGGTGATTGACACTGGCATACAAATGTGCATTCTCCTATTGTAAGCAGTTGAATAAACATTGCCAATATTTTATAATAATGCATTATCAAGTTAGAGATTTATAACTTACGGCTTTCATTTATAACTGTGCAATTTATTCAGTAGTGAATCACTTATTGATGGAAATAAAGTTTCGATGAGGAGGGCTTTGCTGTTATAGATATTAAACACAATGTCGAAAGGTTTCTGATCATGTATACTTACTGTTGATCGTAAGAACAAATTTCCTGAATAATTACTTGCTTAGGCATTACTTCGAAAAGGCGCTATGGGTTTTTTAACATTATTTTATCATTTTATTTGTCTGGGTTCGAAACAAAAAGGAATATACTTCTCAGATCGATCTATACAATAATAAACAGGTGTTATGTAGTTATGTAATTGGAACAGATTTTTGAGGCGGTGTTAATATGAGTAACAATCTGATCATGCTTCCACACCTACTAGTAGATGTCAATACTCTAGAGTGTCGATGACCTGATATATCCAGTGATATAACCCCATCATATATATATATATATATTTATATATGAAGAGCTCTTTTCCAATACGCGATAAGCGCCGGTCCAAAAAATGAGTTTGCAATGCAAATGCCAGATTCATGGATCATGTTTTGGAGAGGAGCTCTTCATATATATATATCTATATATATGAAGAGCTCTTTATGTATATGAAGAGCTCTTTTCCAAAGCCCGATCTACAAGCTTGGCATTGGCATTGCAAGCTCACTTTTTTGGATTGGCCCTTCTCAAAAGGTGATCACTCATTTCTTTTTGTCCATTGTAACAATTAACACAAAACAACACAGAAACGGTTATACTGAAAACAAAAGGACATTTGCTTCAAAGAAATATATATTCTATGGGGATTATGAAACACCATGTAAAAAACAAATCAGTTTATCCTGAGCAAATGCATAAGCAGATAATATGTTGATCGTTACAATGGACACAGTTTTGTCCCATATTGCTTAGGACCTTTTGAGACAGTCTCATATGTATATACTACACAGGGGCTCTGACTATCATTAGACTGTCAAGACAAGGGTGCACTTCAACCTCCAAGTTTAAAACAAGGGTAGCTTAATGCTTTTAGTCAAACTAGATGTAGCTAGGATAGACATAGACCAAAATGATTCTCACTGTATTATATATAGTACACCTAATTGACAACAAGCAGAATACTTTGTTGCTAATGTTTAATTTGTAGCTGGTATCGGCGTCAACTAACAGCCAGGAGAAGCATGGTGCTTGCCAGCGAGAGAAGTTTTGGCTTGTGTCACACTAGTTTCAGATTATGTTGCGGATTTATATTAACTCGTCATGCAATGGATTTTGCATTGTGTAGTTCAATCATGCCCATCAGTCCGTGCTTTATTTGAGGGTATATAACGCGGAATTGGTTCAGTAGGGGAGCGTGTGGAATGGGGGAGGAGGAAGAGGGGTTGATGGGGGGGTGGGGGGAGGGGTCATCAGGGAACAGTTGTGTATGAATCACTAGCAGCTAAGGTCTGTCGGGTTGTCTTCAGTTTGGTGTTCTTACTGACCACATCTCGCAGAATCTCGCCGCTATGGGCGCCACTGTATTGACAATACTACCACTTCCGGTATGCTGTGAGTTGCTCGCACAATGAATGAAGTTTAAAATAAATTTAAATGGTGATCAGTAAGCACTCTCGAACATGCTCGGGATGAAGGGAGAACCAGGTCAAACCGTGGCGAGGGTAGGATGCTTCCGAGAACAAAAAGTAAGTGGTTTCTCAGGAGACGCGAGCAATTAAAATATTGTAATTTTGTTCTGGTCAGTCTCAAATAGCGCATTACACAGTGTGCTTACTTAAAGGCCGGAGTAGCAGCAGCAGGACAACCCCATCAGTTGCCAATCAAGACCCGAGCCCGAGCCCACCCTTATTTGGGGCAGGTGTCCTATTTTAGGAGGTCACATGGTGCTGCCTTGAGCATTGATGTTTATAGCCGTCTGCCGTTCCCACCAAATAGAACACCTTATACCCCTGTCACACTACGACGTAACGAGCCAACGTGAGCCTAACGTGGTCATTTTTCGTCATTACGTTGACGTACGTTGGGTTACGTTGTGATGACGTCAGAATGACGTTAGAATGACGTCGAGTTACGTCACATTACGTCGTGGTACGTCGAGTTACGTCAAGGTTTTGGACATGTTCAAAACTTTCGACGTAGCTTGAACATAAGGTTTACGTTCGCCTTACGTTCTGTTCACGTTCAGTGAACGTCAATGATGTTAAATGGACGTTATTAAAATGTTAGTCACTACGTTCAACTACGTTGCACTACGTTGCACTACGTTGCACTACGTTGCACTACGTTGCACTACGTTGCACTACGTTGCACTACGTTGCACTACGTTGCACTACGTTGCACTACGTTGCACTACGTTGCACGACGTTGCACTACGTTGCACTACGTTGCACTACGTTGCACTACGTTGCACTACGTTGCACTACGTTGCACTACGTTGCACTACGTTGCACTACGTTGCACTACGTTGCACTACGTTGCACTACGTTGCACTACGTTGCACTACGTTGCACTACATTGCCCTACGTTGCACTACGTTGCACTACGTTGCACTACGTTGCACTACGTTGCACTACGTGGACCCACATTAAACCCAGTGGAAACGTCCACGTGGCGTAATGGGAACGTCAGGATAACGTCAGGATAACATCAGGATAACGTCAGGATAACGTCAGGAGAACGTCAGGAGAACGTCAGGAGAACGTACGTTCAATGTTTCGCCATCATGTAACGTAGTTCTGGCGATGGAATAACGTTCATAACATTCCGTGAACGTAATGAAGTTGACGTCTCTCGTTGAATGACGGTATCACTACGCTTTACCGACGTTACGATCTCGTCCACTACGCTGCATCCACGTTCAACTTGTGCCCAAATTTGCATACTACGCCGAGAAGTTCAACGTTCTTCACGTTCTCCCTACGTTGACGTCATTATGTCGTAGTGTGACATAAGTCACACTAGAGCTTGTGCCCACTTTGCGACCAGCTTAGACCAAAGAACCCACACTCACCAGTGACGTCCTTGCTACCAAAACAATGGTTGCCGATGTCTGGGAGTCACTGGTGAGTGTGGGTTCTTTGGTCTAAGGTGGTCGCAAAGTGGTCGTAAGCTGTAGTGTGACTGGGGTATTACTGAGTGGCATTATATGGTTTTCTGGCCACAGGGTGGCTGTTTATAAACACTGAGCTAACAGTTGCTATGGCGGCTGCCCTCTCAGTCAGTAGTTCTACCAGTTTTGGCTATCTGAATTGAAATTGCGTAGAATAATGTTTTATGGCCATTAAGCAGGACAGTATTTCTAAACACATAACATATTTGTATGTAGCGAATGTTCATAAAAACGCAGAGATTTATAAAAATAAGGCTTGTTCTAAGGTAATTTTACATATACATTGGGAAATGGGGGGCCAGTAGCGTTTGGAGACAAAGTGGGGGTGGGGGGGGGGGCGAGGCAGGGCAGATGGGATGTCAGATTACTGCCATGGACACTTCTTTTTTTATTGCCTGACTCCGGCCTTTTGAACAAAGATTCTGGACGTGAGTTGGAGAAACTAGGTCATCATATCAATGCTCTCGTCGTCTCACTGGAAACGACTACTTTTGTCTGTCAATGCAAACATCCCTAATCTGAAAAGTGAAAAAAAGGTAAGAATAAATAAATAAATAAATGAATTAAAAAGGAGGAGGAAGAAATTAAAGTGGGTTTCCTTTCACAAGACCATGGGCTAATATTGCGCAATTGGGAGCCAACTCTGAAAATGTTGAACATTCACAAGGAAGCTCCATCTTCTTGCAGACGCCAATCCCCATCCGGAAGGATCAAGCAAAAACAAACAAACAAACATATTGTCAATGTGCATCATTTACCTCAAAGTGAAGAGACATTTAACTGGTGTTGTGATATATGTGCATATATATATATATATAATTATATATATATATATAATTATATATATGTATACATGGGTATGTGTGCGACATAGAGTGGTTGGGTTGGTTGGTTGTTGGAGTTTTACGTCCTGACAACATCTAAGGTCATATCAGGACGGGCACTGGTTTGTGGCAGTGCACACTCATGGCTACTGGCGACTTTATAGTGTCACCCCCACTGGCATAAGGTCATATCAGGACGGCGACAGACTTGTGACAGTACACACTCATGGCGACTTTATAGTGCCGCCCCCTCTGGCACTGGGAGATCAGGCTGCCGGCACCATGGCCCCCGATATCACACTCAGTCACATTATCCTGACGCTGAGCTAACCAGTCCTTGCAGTATCCTATTAATGCCGAGCACCAGGCTAGGAAGTGACAAGGATCAATTTTGTGAGTAATTGGTTTGACTCGGCCGGGAATCAAACTCCGGACTTGTCGCATGGGAAGCTTGCGCTTTAGCGATTCGGCCATCGCGTCCGGTCATCTGGGAGTGGTGAAAGTCAACAACAGGTTCTCGCACCCTTTACCTCCATCAAACTCTAGGACAATATTGACGATCCTTGTTCTCTCAAAACAAAAGTGTAAAATGCAAAATGACCTGTGGTGTATGAGTTCAAAATAAAAGATTTCTCTATTGTAATAACCGGTCTTCAGCTACCCTTGTGATTGTTGGCTGAACAGAAATTCCTCAATGTACAAACATTCCTCAATGTACAAACTGAATTTGTGTCATGTGACTAACTGTCCCTCCGGTGACAGGACATCTGCTATGTGAGGACAACTTTGGTCTGGATGCACGGTTGTCCAATGAAGATTGATATTACTGTATAATATTATGTCAAGGCCTAGGCATGGTGATAATAGCATAACTTTGATAATGCAACACACTCACATGCACACACACACACACATCAACAAGCAAGAAGAAATAAGCCATGAAAGATGCAACATTGCAAGATTGTACCGAATGATCCCTTATAGTTGCGGTTCAAATGAGGAATTAAATTACCTTAATTATAAAGGACCATATTATTGGCGTCAGTGCAGACAACACACAGTTGTTGGTTGGTTGTTGGAGTTTTAAATCCTGGCAACACCTAAGGTCATACCAGGACGGGTTCAACGGACAACAAGGTTATTAATAAACCAGGCTGACGCCAACGTTGTGGCGGGAATATTATTAACAACAGACAGTAAGGCTTATACTATGTTGGCATCACCATGGTTACTGGACGGGGTTTGCGTCGGAGATTTTCTTTTTGTGTTCGGTTGATATGGATAAACAATGGAAGAAGCTCGTGAATAAACTACCTTCACATGTCGCTACTAAACTGTATTACAAATATACAAATAAAACTAAAATATTTGATTAGAAGGCTTAATCCACGTCTCAGAAAACAATCAAAGTACGATTAAATATGTCACCGAGACCAGATTTCTTTTTGATTTTTTGATTTTTGATTTGTTGATAGAAAAAAATGATGAATTCATTTACCCTGGCCATAACTGGATAAGTGTCAAAACTCGTTTTCATCGCTGGGCAGCACCAGTCCAATTTGATTCAAATCTCTTGAGTTTTGTTTTAATAATAATTGTGGCTTTGTCTTACTCTGTATTAGTCCATTTGAGTTGAGTTGACCTATTTACCTATACCTAGTTGACCTATTTATCTATACCAATTTTATTTTTCCCAATATATATTTGTTTTAATTGGGACTAAAATTGAGGACTGAGGGTATATAACTCCGGACGCGTTTGGATGGAATGTCACGTGACCCCGTTAGTTAGTTTGGTGAGTTGTTTGCACTGACCGCCAGGGGGGCGGAATCGGGGAGGTGGGGAGGAGATGGGATGGGGGAAGGGGGTGGGGGGGGGTACATGCACGCAATGGGGTGGGGGAGGCATGCAAAGCAATCAGAAGCGATTTACCCTGAGACTCGCCCTCAGCTCTACTGACAACTAGAAGAAGACGGACAGGAAGCGCATCAGAACAAGGCGACAGATACAGAGACGGACAGAGAGACCCAACCCACACCCACACCTACACACCCACACCCACAACCCACATCCCACACCAACATCCCACACCAACATCCCACACGAACACACCCATACACCCACACCCAAATCGCACACCCACATCCCACACAACCACACACCCACACCCTCACCCACATCCCACACACCCATACCCACATCCCACACCAACACACCCACACACCCACACCCACACACCCACACCCACACCCCACCCCAACATCCCACATACCCACATTCCACCCCCACCCCACCCCCACACACCCCCACATCCCGCACCCCCACATCCCACACACCCATACCCACATCCCACCCGACACACACCCACACACACACCCACACACAAACACCCACATCGCACACCCACATCCCACACCAACATCCCACACCCACAACCCACACACCCACACCCACATCCCACACACCCACATCCCACACCCACATATCCCCACCCATATCCCACACCAACACCCCCCCCACACACCCACACCCACATCCCACACCAACACGCCCACACATCCACACCCAGACCCACACACCCACACTCACACCACATCCCACACACACATCCCACCCCCACATACACCCACACACCCACACCCAAACACCCACATCCCACACACCCACACCCACACCCACATCCCACACACCCACATCCCACACCCCACACCAACACCCACCATCCAACCCTCCCACCCTTCAATATAATCACATCACCCTGACACAGTTTGTATGACGTCTTCTTTTCTTGTTTGGACTTTGGTGTTTTACGTCCTGACACTGAGCTAACCAGTTCTTGCCCTATCTTATTAATGCCGAGCGCCAGGCTAGGAAGCAACACGTATCCATTTTGTAAGTCATCGGTTTGACTCGACCGAGAATCGAACTCCCGATCCCCCTGTACTGGAGGCATGCGCTCTACCGATTCGGCCACCGCGTCCGGTTTAAATTTAGTTTTTTTTAAATTATTTAAAAGAAATTACATTTCACGATGTTTACCGATTTATAACCGTGTGCTGTGCTCTCGTTGCGGTTTTATAGTGTTGCCCTCTTGGAATAGCAAGTCACCAAAATTATGACCTGATATCACACCCACACTCAGTCACATTATCCTGACACTGATCCTGTGCTTGCCCTATCCCGACTGCCAGGCATGGTGGCGTCAAGTGTCAATTTTGTAACTTTCTTGGTTTGACTCGGCCAGTGATCGAAACCATGACCTACTACATGCGAAGCCGCACCCTCCACCCTCCAACCCAGTTGTCCCAAAGAGAGCACCAGATAAATATAGATCTAGGCTCAAGCAAACAACTCGCATCACCATAGTAACAGGCACGCAACAATTGTGTAGCCCATTTCAGAAAAAAAACGTAATGGTAGTTATGAGGTTCTTATAAACAATTTGCTAATTTTATCTGTGATTATTTTTCAACTAACATCTGACATAAATTATATTTGATTTATCAATGAATAGCTGGTATTTGCCTATGATGTGTTAGAAAAAACCCTCAAGGTAGGTTAATTAATTAAGCGAATAACTAACTTGCTAACAACTACAAAATAAAGTAACTAAATACTAACACTAGGTAACAACTTATAATTATTGTCTTCGCTAAAAATACACATGTATTTTAAGGTGTTTGGAGTGGATGTATTTTGAAAAGAAATTGAAAAGAAATAGATCTCAGGAAATAGAAATATTTTGAAAATAAAATCTCAAAGTAGAACTTAAACACAAGTATGATTCTCGCTTGAATATCTGAGGAGGGTTGTTTGTTGGAGCTTTACTTCCTGGCAACATGTGAGGAGGGAAAACAACACTCTAAATAGGAAACCACTTCTGGTCTGGTCTATTCAGAATGTATGCTGGGTATTATATCCTAATGTAACGACTATTCTGTTCTACAGTAGCATTTCTTCATTTAGCAGCAGGGTTACTGACTATGTTTGTTGTTTAGAAAAATGGGCAGCGTTTTGAAGAGAGGAAAAAGCAGCACTGTATCTATATACAAGTCATGCCCAAACTACACTATTCTACTACATACATCTTGAATATGAACTGTACGCCAAATAAGCAAGTCAAATAAGTCAACTAATCTATACAATATGCACATGCACACATGTACACATATACGCATGTACACATGTATGCATGTATGCATGTACACATGTACTCATCTATGCATGTACATATGAATGCATGTATGCATGTACACATGTACACATCTATGCATGTACACATGAATGCATGTATTTATGTACACATGTACACATCTACACATGCACACATGTATGCATGTACACATGTACACATGTATGCATGCATGAGTGTACACATGTATGTGTGTATGCTTGTACACATGTATACATGTACATGTGCATGCATGTATGCATGTGCACATGTATGCATGTACGCATGTACAAATGTATGCATGTATGCATGTACACATGTGCACATCTACACATGTGCACATGTATGCATGTATGCATGTACACATGTACACATCTACGCATGTACACATGTATGCATGTATGTATGTATACGTGTACACATGTACGCATGTACACATGCACACATACACACATGCACACATACCCACATATATGCACACACACGTACACACAATACATACACATATATACAAACATATATATATATATAGATATATATAATTTGTCATATCGTAGTTGCTTAGCAGAAGTACAGTTATATTTCAGATGGCTACCATGCAGAACTGCTGGAAACTATGATGGAAACAGCGAGCTGCATGGGTTGTGTAACCATGGCAACCGCAGTTCTTTAAACTGGTTCATTATCTCTTCTCACAGTGCCAGCCTATACGGTTACCATTGTCTAATGGTTTAATGTACGCGCAGGTGCGGTGAGGAGACCTGGAAAACTAATATTGCTTTTTGTACTATTCTACAAGCATCACGAGTGCAGAAAGGTCATGGCAATAAACAAAGCACAGCACAGTTAAGTGCATAACGAACTACAGATAGTCAGAGCTGCAAAGGTGCACGATTTGTGATTTAACACAAATTAAATTCAAAGACAAATGTTTTCTAAGGAAATTTGTATAAATTACTCTAACATAGCAAGGCAAAATCAGCAAATAATTGTCATAGTTATTATTACTGAAAATAAGGATATATTTGTTAAAATATAATGTATTATGTATATCTATGAATATATATATATATATATACATACATACATATATATATATATATATTCCTCCAGTGTGTGCGGCGCGAGGGGGGCCACCCGAATACATTACCCCGACATCTGGGGAGGGGGGCACTCCACCAGGGCGCCTCTGGAGGAATAATAATAATAAGTATATGCTCCCCTAGCATGTATATTTGTATAATGCGTTCTACCTCACATATACAGTACAACATCTCTATACCGACCCCTCACCCACAGATGGATCACTCCCCTATATCGATCGCTTTATTTGGGGCCCAACAATACCATTGTAAGATATTCTAACTCTCTAAACCGACCACCTCCCTAAATGGAGCACTTAAAGTCGGTCCCATGGTCGGTCGATTTAGAGAGGTTTTAATGTATGTATATATATATATATATATATATATATATATATATTGTATTCGAAAGCGTGGTGCATAGTTTGCTCTAAGCATTAACTGCGGTCAACTGTAGAAACGCCAGCGAATTAGGTGTTAAATCATGTGACGGTATACAGTTGGCTCATTTTTAAACACCTGACCCCGCTAATTAGCGATAATCTACTTCTAATATTTACTTCTAATAGCTATCTACTTCTAACAGCTAACTTTAATATGGAACCATTCACATTCAAATCAGACAAGGACACTCTATCTTGAGAACATATTTTTCCTGATTCAATCTGAGAGAAAAAAAATAATTTCTATTTTTAGCTGAAATTTGCCAAATTGCGACATGATGTATGCTTCCTTAAGGCGCTGTCACATTACGGCGTATGGCGGGAGCGTATGGCGGCGTAGCGGCTTACGTCATATACGTCGCCATACGCCGCATACGCTACGCATACGCTACGCATACGCTACGCATACGCTACGCATACGCCGCCAGTGCCGCAACACGCCGGCGTATGTGAAGCCTATGATGCATACGCCGCCATACGCTTTCATAAATCCGTCCGTCCAAATTTTTTTGTGCATGCTAAAAAAAACGCGACCTATGAGGGCGTATGGCCCATACTGTCAAAAAATGTCACAGCACGCTCCCATACGCTCCCATACGCTACACATACACTACGCATACGCTACGCATACGCTATTCATACGCTCCTCATACGCTCAAACACACCCGAAAGTGGCACCCGATGGCGTACGTAGGTTTTCAATACGCTCCCGCCATACGCCGTAATGTGACAGCCCCTTAAAATAGCCTACTTAGGTCATGACCTATATTATATGGCAGGAAAACAAGATTACAAGAAGCTTAAGAAAGATTTAATTTCAAACTGTGAAGAACAATTGAACCCGCTCATAAATCTCTCATTCAGTCATCCATATTTAATACTATCATTGTTCATGTTGTCCACGACTTGGGTAATTCAGCACATGGTGCCGGTGTCACAGTTTCAGTTCCCAGCAGTTGAAGTTCCCACAATTGCTTCTGCGCATGCATCAAAGCATTGTCTGCGCATGTGTCAACATTAGCCCGATTTAAACCATCGCCGATCGCCGCAAATCACTGTCACTATAGTGTCAGTGTGACTAACCTTATAAATTTAATATAATCTTTTCGGTAAACATGTTTTCTATACGTGTACCAAGCAATTTGTTTCTAGGTTGTGTGGTTTTAGAGATATTTCACTTTTTCTGCATGAAGATTGCTCACGACCATTGACAATGCGTTGAGTTTGGCGGTACGCGCAGTGCAAAACATTATTCAAAATTAATAGAAATCCAGAACCCTAACCATATCAATTAAAGATAATCGTGTTGGTAAACATGTTTTCTATATGTGTACCAAGCGATTTGTTTCTAGCTGGTTTGGTTTTAGAGATATTTCACTTTTTATGTGTGAAGATTGCTCACGACCATTGACAATGCGCAGACGATGCCGTTAGATGTTGATGCATGCGCAGAAGCAATTGTGGGAACTTCAACTGCTGGGAACTGAAACTGCGACACCGGCAATCGTATATTCAATAATATCTATTTGCCTGACTTACTGAGCCATTGGCTCTGTACTGAGTCCCTACGCCACCTGGAGGATCACATATATACTACTGTATGCATATAATACATTGACTGATCATGGCACCGACTAGCGGAACTTGCCGATACGCTTTTAGAACTGCTGCTGCAGCCGCCCTGGTTAATGTGGATGCCTAGCTGACCTCATCAGGTCACAACGTTTCATATTCGAATTATTCTAACCTAGCGAATCATTCTACCCTAGCGAATGACAAGTGGAAAGCATCTGACTGACCTACATTGCTGGAACGATCACTCCATATGCCCAGCGAATAACAACAACTTATTTCAAAATATGCAAACCCTGATCAGTCATAGTCGATTGCGATAACATTGTGAATAAATGAAAATTGTGTCGATCATGTAACTTCTCCCCTTTTTGAAGCGAAAAAAAACTAACAGAAAGCGTCTGGGTGACCTTTACGATCCCTCCAAATTCCAATCGAATAACAACAACTCGTTTAAAGATATGCAAACCATGATCAGTCATAGTCGAACGTGATAACATTGTGGATCAGCGAAACTTCTGTCGGTCATGTAACTTGTCCCCCTTTTTTAAGTGAAAAAAACTAACAGAAAGCTTCTGGGTGACCTAGATTACTAGAGCGATTCCTTCATATTCCCAGCGAATAAGTCTTCACACCTTATTTCAATATATGCGAACTATTAACAGTCGATCGTGATAACATTGTCAATAAGCGAAACTTGTGTCGGTCATGTAACTTCTCCCTTTTTTGAAGCGAAAAAACAAGCAGAAAGCGTCTTGGGTGACCTACATTGCTGGAGTGATCCCTCCATGGAGAAGGACACAAGCTGGAGGAGGATGCGGCCCTGGGGGTAGCGGGAATAGATGTGCCACTCACAGGTGGTGTTGATGAGGTACTTGTGGGGGTGGTTCGGGCTGTGGATCAAACCACCACCCCCTCGCGTGATGTTCATGAAGCACCCTGCAGAGCAGACATGTTGAAAATAGAACAAGAAAAGGCACAACTAGTCACTCACATGTGTCGCATTTCACAGCCAATAATTATCCACGTCAGCAAATAGTTGTATTGCTTGAGAAATAAAGGACTAATATAATAGCAAGATAGCTTTGAACCCCAGGTCGCTGACTGGTTGATGACCGCCAAGGCCTGAATAGGAATGACCTATCACTGCCCAGTCAGGTAGTATTAGTAGCGCGTAACCTCCCTCGGAAGAGAGCAGCTAGGAATCGATGGAACAGTCCACCTTGGGGACGGTTCCTGCCAGCCTGCTGCCACCTGTTGATACTTCTTAGCAAACATGGGATCAGCAAAGTCTCCATGACGACTGTGTGGTAGCGGGGCTCATTCCGGACTATTACACTGTTCAATTATCATAAGGCTGAAAGACCACTGCTGTAGTTTTGAAACTAGAATTTCTTCGCTGAATAAGCTATTTTACCACCATCCAAATTATAATAAAATTACTACTAATAATAGACGGTAATACTAATATTAATATCAACCAGACGGGATGGCCAAATGAGTTAGAGCGTCCGTCTCCCATGTGGTAGATAGTGGGGTCGTGGCTTCGAATCCTGGTCGAGTCAAACCAATGACTTAAAAATTGATACATATCGCTTCCTAGCCAGGCGCTTGGCATTATTAGGATAGGGCAAGGAGCAGTGGAATGAGGAAGACCAATCGCCTGCGACTGAAATTTCCCCTGCTTAAACAACTAATGTACCAACAAAAAATATATATCACTGTTATGGTCAGGTAGGATTACTAAATTATAATCGTTCTTTCCTTTATATTACTATTTAATAATCCAAGTCCATTTAACAATAATAATAGGTTTATGTCCTACTTTATAAGCTTTTCGTAAAGGGATCAAGCTATGGTCATCAATATACCTCCCGTCGGTATATAAGTCGTCTCTACTGACACTCAGGTCTTCATTTCTTTCTTTACTTCTTCGGTTTCGCGGTTCGAGTAGAGATAATCAAGCTCCTATATATTTATAGCTTCTTTGAAATGTTAATATATTTGACCTTAAAGTGATTTGGTTTTAACGTTGCATAATTCGATGACTTTGAATTTCAACATATTTATTTTTTGTAGATAAATCTTTGGGTTGATAATTCTAATCTATTTTTCTTTAGTTTAAATTTAAAAAGGTTAACTTTGGAGATGTTTTAAGTGAAGACATAAACAATTAATTTTAGCAGGCATATCAAAATACTAGACTTTATAGGTCTTCAGCAGTGATTGGTTAGATTAAATTGACTTAATAGTCCTTGTATGCAACAATCAATGGTTCATTTTTGGTACAGTAGTTAATTAAGCTGGTGAAATATCAGTAGCAAACAATTGGTCTTCCTCATTCCACTGCTCCTTGCCCTATCCTAGTAATGTCAAGTCCCACGGGAGGCAGTGACAAGTTTACATTTTTAAGTCATTGGTTTGACTCGACCAGGGTTCGAATCCCACGACGGACCAAGCAGCTAGACGGACGTCAACTTATTCAGCCAACACATCTATCTCATATGTGAATTTTCAAACTACACAGTCTATAAGTCTGAAATGGATGATATTGTTTTTTCCGCTAACTTAAACAATCTGCTGATGGCAATTTCAGCCTACATATACATATATTGTAAATAACTGTATTGTCACATGGCTGGAAGACCAATGTCATGACTCTGACAACAAAATAGTTTATTCAATGAATACACTCTATTGACCAAACACAAAGATCAGTGAACCAGTATCTGAAATGGATTTGCAGGATGAAATTTATGTTAACTGTTTTGGATTTGAAAATGTGATGCTTTCATCGGACAATGGAGTTTTATGCTGCAAGTCTCCTTTCAACCTAAAACCCTGGCAGGCGGATATTGCCAAGATTTGTCGGTGAAAAGTTGCTATAGCAACGGGTTTGTAATAGCCACTGTCTCGACCAATGGACTAATGATAATGCATGTTCCACCATGACACGCAATATGGTGGGCATTTTAATACCTGCTGGCAGGCAAGCACTTTCGTTGCAGTACAAATTCAATTTGAAATTGAGGTGAAATTGGTTGGCATTGCTTGCTGAATAACCAGCGCGTCATTTCACTCTCCATTCTGTCACACTCTCTATTCTGTCACACTCTCCATTCTGTCACATTCTCCATTCTGTCAGACTCTCCATTCTCCCACACTCTCTATTCTGTCACACTCTCCATTCTCCCACATTCTCCATTCTCTCACAGTCTCCATTCTCTCACACTCTCCATTCTCCCAAACTCTCCATTCTCTCACACTCTCCATTCTCTCACACTTTGCATTCTCCCACACTCTCCATTATCTCACTCTCCATTCTCCCACACTCACCATTCTCTCACACTCTCCATTCTCTCACACTCTCCATTCTCTCACACTCTCCATTCTCCCACACTCTCCATTCTCCCACACTCACCATTCTCTCACACTCTCCATACTCTCACTATCCATTCTCTCACACTCTCCATTCACACACTCTCCATTCTCCCACACTCACCATTCTCTCACACTGTCCATTCTCTCACACTCTCCATTCTCTCACACTCTCCATTCTCCACACTCTCCATTCTCCCACACTCACCATTCTCTCACACTCTCCATACTCTCACTATCCATTCTCTCACACTCTCCATTCACACACTCTCCATTCTCCCACACTCACCATTCTCTCACACTCTCCATTCTCTCACACTCTCCATTCTCTCACACTCTCCATTCTCCCACACTCTCCATTCTCTCACACTCACCATTCTCTCACACTCTCCATTCTCTCACACTCTCCATTCTCCCACACTCTCCATTCTCCCACACTCACCATTCTCTCACACTCTCCATTCTCTCACACTCTCCATTCTCTCACACCCTCCATTCGCTCACACTCTCCATTCTCTCACAATCTCCATTCTCTCACACTCTCCATTCTCTTACAATCTCTCGTCTTCCTTCTAGTCCATATATCCTCCAAGCGGGACCCTCTGCATAGTCCGATGAAAGCATAACATGTTCAAGACCAAAACACTTATCTAGATGTGATTCTGCATATCCAACCTAGATACTGGTGCAGTTATTAAACATTTGTTGTGGCATAGAGAAGAATACCAAGCCAATTTAATAGAATATGTTAGTGCTGAGGCTTCTGGTGTGAGAATTTTGACATGCTTGCCAAAATTAATTTTGCATGTGGACACTTCAAATCCTAAACCAACAACTAAAACCTTTTATGTACATTTAAAATAATTTAACTTACTGCATTGTGTACACTTTAATTTCAGAATCTACTTCACATTTCGAGACACTATATAAACCATGTCAAAAGAACAAAAACATTTAGTAAATACCAAGATACCTGTAACACTTATGTCCGGAAGACCAGTGCTATGGCGCTGACAAGAAATTTACATGAATACAATTCATTTAGAAAAAATTAAAATTGGAGGGGTTGCTTTGGATACTCACGTTTACTGAAGGGCAACTTCTCTATGAACTCATACTTGGCCCTGAATCCGGAGTCAAAGTCGACGCCATCCGTGTGGAAGATGAGTTTGAGGTAGTGCGCGTCCTCCTCCGTCACCAGCGGACCGGGGATCTTGTCCCCGCAGAAGTGTCCGATCAACGTCTCGTTCTCCACACCAGACTGTGGGGGAGTGATGCTGTAGATGTCCAGCGTGTCCGTGGAGCAGCTGTAGGGGGAGACGAAGGGGAGAGAGAGTAAGTGAGGGAGTGGATGGATGGGTGAGAGGTGCGGGAGTGGATGGATGGGTGAGAGCTGAGGGAGTGGATGGATGGGGGAGGTGAGGGAGTGGATGGATTGGTGAGAGGTGAGAGAGTGGATGGATGGGTGAGAGGCGAGGGAGTGGATCGACGGGTGAGAGGTGAGGGAGTGGATGGATGGGTGAGTGGTGAGGGAGTGGATGGATTGGTGAGAGGTGAGAGCGTGTAAGTGAGGGAGTGGATGGATGGGCGAGAGGTGAGGGAGTGGATGGATGGGTGAGAGGTGAGGGAGTGGATGGATTGGTGAGAGGTGAGGGAGTGGATGGATTGGTGAGAGGTGAGGGAGTGGATGGATGGGTGAGAGGTAAGGGAGTGGATGGATTGGTGAGAGGTGAGGGAGTGGATGGATTGGTGAGAGGTGAGGGAGTGGATGGATGGGTGAGAGGTGAGGGAGTGGATGGATGGGTGAAAGGTGAGGGAGTGGATGGATTGGTGAGAGGTGAGGGAGTGGATGGATGGGTGAGAGGCAAGGGTGTGGATGGATGGGTGAGAGGTGAGAGAGTGGATGGATGGGTGAGAGGTGAGAGAGTGTAAGTGAGGGAGTGGATGGGTGGGTGAGAGGTGAGGGAGTGGATGGATTGGTGAGAGGTGAGAGAGTGGATGGATGGGTGAGAGGCGAGGGAGTGGATGGATGGGTGAGAGAATGTAAGTGAGGGAGTGGATGGATGGGTGAGAGGTGAGGGAGTGGATGGATGGGTGAGAGGTGAGGGAGTGGATGGATGGGTGAGAGGTGAGTGAGTGGATGGATGTGTGAGAGGTGAGGGAGTGGGTGGATGGGTGAGAGGTGAGGGAGTGGATGGATGGGTGAGAGGTGAGGGAGTGGATGGATGGGTGAGAGGTGAGGGAGTGGATGGATGGGTGAGAGGTGAGGGAGTGGATGGATGGGTGAGAGGTGAGGGAGTGGATGGATGGGTGAGAGGTGAGAGAGTGTAAGTGAGGGAGTGGATGGATGGGTGAGAGGTGAGGGAGTGGATGGATGGGTGAGAGGTGAGGGAGTGGATGGATGGGTGAGAGGTGAGGGAGTGGATGGATGGGTGAGAGGTGAGAGAGTGTAAGTGAGGGAGTGGATGGATGGGTGAGAGGTGAGGGAGTGGATGGATGGGTGAGAGGTGACAGAGTGACTGAGTAATTGAGAGTAAATGCGTGAAAAGGTGAATCAGTCCATGCAAGAGTGAGTCAGTGAGAGAGTTAGTGAGGGTGAGTTAGTGAGAGTGAGTCAGTGAGAGAGTTACTGAGAGTGAATGAGTGAAAGGGTGAATCAGGGTCAGTGTACAAGTGAGTTGGTGAGTCAGTGACCGAATTAGTGAGGGTGAGTTAGTGAGAGTGAGTCAGTGACAGAGGTAGTGACAGTGAATGAGTGAGAGTGAGTCAGTGACAGAGTTAGTGAGAGTGAATGAGAGAGTGAGTAAGTAAGAAAGAAAGTGGAAGTGAGTGGGAGTAAGTGAGAGTGAGTGAGAGAGCAACAGTGACAGAGGGAGTCAGAGTAAATGAGTGACATAGTGACAGTGAGTGAGAGTGAATGAGAGTGAGAGAGGGAGAGTGAGAGAGTGAGTCAAAGGGAGTGAGAGTGAGAGAATGACCGAGTGGGTGAAAGTGACAGAGAGTAAGTGAGAGTTAGTGAGAATGAGTGAAAGAGTGAGTGAAAGTGAATGAGAGTGAGAGAATGAGAGAGTGAGTGAGAGTGAGTGAAAGTGAGAGTGAGTGAGACTGAGAGTGGGTGAGCGAGAGTAAGTACTAGTGTATGAGAGCGAATGAGTGAGTCTACGAGTGAATGGAAGCGAGTGAATTGAAGCGAGTGAATGAATGAGAGAATGGGTGAGAATTAGAGTGAGAATTAGAGTGAGAGCGCGAGTGAGAGTGAGTAAGAGAGTGTGTGAGAGTGAGTGATAGTGGATGAACTAGCGAATGGGAGCGAGTGAAAGAGCAAATGAATGAGTGTGAATGAATCAGAGATTGAATGAAGGACAACGTAAATGAGAGTGAGTGAGAGTGAGTGGATAAATGAGTGAGTGAATGAATGAATGAATGAAAAGGGTCTGTCAGTTAATGTGACTGTGCAGATACTGTATACAGTTACATGGTGATTAGGAAAAGTGATATCCTGAATTGTACATCATACTCCCTACCTCCCCTCATCCCCCTTATCCCCCATCATCCCCATTCCTTTTCCCACCCAACTCACCCCATCTTTTCCCCCCTGAATCCTGACCCCCCCCCCCTTCTACCCCTATCCAACATTAAGTTAAACTCTGACAAATAACATACTTACCTTCGCGTATATGTTTATTTTTTCTCTTATCTTGTTCTTTACCTGTCATTCATGTACCGATATGTTGCTTATTTCCCTGTAAGTGTCTATCTATATTGCTGTAGATTTGTTTACTGTGTAGTGGCAGTTGTCATTAGGTCTGGAAGACCAGTGCATTAGCACTGACAACATGTTATTCAGAGGAATAAAAACACTTGAACAAAAAAACAAACAAAAAACACCGGATGTAAACTAATTCAAGGGGTCTCCGTGGCTGAGCTAACTTTCAATGATATTGGGATTCAACTAAAATTGAGCTTTCATAATTAAACTCCCTCTCAACAATAACATCGCTAAAATTTCCAAATGTCATCAGTATCCAATCGACTCATAATGAAATCACGATTCAGCTAACTCTGAATAGTACTGCTTCGTATTGTAAACTAATCCTTCCAACACAGCCCACTTAATTTCATTTTAGCCTATGGTTGCTTCCTTTCATCTATATTAATTTATTTTGGTTGTTTATTGGAATTTTACGTCCTGGCAACATCCAAGGTCATATCAGGACGGGTAACAGTACGCACTCCTAGCGACTTTATAGTGCTGCCCCTCCGCGAGACCAGAGCGCTATCAGCATGACCTGATATCCCACTCACTCACATTATCCTGACACTAACCAGAGCAGTCCTTGTCCTATCCTAATAATGCTGAGTGCCTGACTAGGAAGCGACAAGTATACATCTTTAAGTCATTAGTTTGGCTCGACCAGGGTTCGAACGCATAGGTTCGAATTGCACGTACTACCAAAACGGGAGATGGATGCTCAACTCATTTGGCCATCCCGTCTGCTTTTTATCTAAACACACTTAGACACTGTAAAATGGACATGAGAACAGTGCCTCAAGAGTAACCAATTTAGAAAGTGGTTCACAGAGAATAACTTACACGATATGAACTGCAATAAGCCGGCTTCATAGATCCGGTGGTGATGAGTTTCACTGTGTGTAATTAAGGATATTATCTGCCATTCCAACTATGGGTAGGATGTGTAGCATCAGCGGAAAGTAACTCACAGTAATAGCGTAATTTAACACATTATCATGATGGAGCGCTAAGAATATAATCAGTTTGTTACACGACTATCTATCTTAATAAATCTTCATATTTATTCTACGTTATGGCTCTCCCCCTTATACCCCTGTCACACTATGATGTAACAGGCCAGCGAGTGGGCAACCTAAAAATCACTTTTTTATGTTGAGATACGTCGGAATTCTCTACGTTTCAGGGCCAAATTGGATGTCAGTGCAATGTAGTGGACATAGGTGAAATGTTGGTCCAACATAGTTGTTACGTTTCTCAACGTGTTAGAATGTAAAAAAAGAAAAAGTCCCAACATAATGCTAACGAGCATCCAGTGTGCATGGTGTCAGCCTAGCGAAACCCTAGTGATGGCTTAGGGTAGGACTCGCATAATTATGCCCGCTCTAACGTAGCTATGTGTGACTCTGGCGTAATTCATAACATGAGTCGACGTCAGGCCCACGAGTGAGCACCGTCAGTCTAACGACAGTCCAGCATGCTCAGTGTACGGACACCAAGGCAAAATGTTCACACCATGTTCACAGCACATTCACTTACTTTGAAGAACATTGGCGCACGTTACATATATTACACGTGTGCCAGCTGTTCGTCAACTACGTCAAATACATCAAGACATGTTAGCCTTACGCTAGACTAACATTAGACACAGTTCAGAGACACATTAGACCCACATCGAGATACATTAACACCATGTTGTCAGCCCACAGGATGTACGTTCCTACCGGCTCTCTGTCAGTCTACCGTAAGTCGACATAGCTCAACGTAGACCAACGTAACTCTAACGAACATCTAACGTATCTCGACGTAAGCCTAACATGAGCACAACGAAGCCCAGTGTAACCCAACATGATGGCATTTACATCGAACTACGTCAAAAGTTTTGGGTATGTCCAAAACCTTGACGTGTGTCACCGTATCTTGACATAACTCGACGTAACTCAACATATCTTGACGTAGGCTTAATGAATGAGTAATGTATCTCAACATATCTCAAAGTATCTCAACATATCTCAACGTATCTCGACGTATCTCGACATATCCCGACGTAATACCAACATTTCACCTATGTCGGCTTACGCATCGTAATGTGACAGGGCCATTAGGCTGAATATATATATTCTGTATAAGAATTATATGAGCATAATATGTTTTAATAGCCCGGAACTCTATACTCGTTTCTAATACCCACCCACCAGTAATTGGGTGGTTGAGCCTCGGACTACTTACTCATCTACTGCTCAGGCCTACTCGCTTTAGCTCAGATGGCGCCGCCACTGCTCCCCTGCTCATTATCCTACGCCAAAAATCTTTCCTCTTTCATTATGTAGGTCAACTATTATATATATATATATATATATATACATACAGTAAAACCTTTGTAAATCGACCGACCATGAAACCAACAGTAAATGGTCCATCTAGGGAGGTGGTCAGTTTAGGGAATTTCTTTCATGATTACAATGGTATTGTATGGGCAATCGTTTGGGACCCAAATAAAGCGATCGATATAGGGCAGTGGTCAATATGTGCAGGTGGTCGAGAGGTCTTAGTGTAAATAAGGTGAGCAGAATGACCATCGGTTCACGGTGCGGAGGAGGCAGGAAGGAGAGAATGCTCGCTCCACAACGAATATCATGGAAGGTACGATGGTTAGAGAGAAACAGTAAGGGGGCTGCCGTTATTTATATCTACATAATACATTATATAGTATATAGAGAGTAGCCCCCGATAAACAGAATACAGATACACATATTGGTGACCCACTGCCCTCAGATGGCGGGGTTGGCGGTTAAAATCCTCTAATATTATTAATGCATTTTTTGCATAGCATGCTACGTGCTGCATGTAGAGCTGCTGGTTGCTACCCAATACATTAGTTCTGCCACTGCCGTCAGAGGGCGAAATGGTGGAACGCGCTCATACAAACGGGATATGGGGAGGAAGATGGCTGCTCAAACCCAGATGTTACAGTAATCTGATCGTTGGATCCCGTTTGCAAATACTACCATTGTCTGCTACAGTTTTGGAAGACATTCCCTGAGAACAGAATCTATAGGGAATATGAACATAGTATTTGTGGAGTTCAGGTGCTTATGAGCATCTGCCTACTGATCTTGTGGACAATATTGTGCAGTGATGTGTTGATGACGAATTTATAGGTTTCTAAATATAGCACATTCAATGCGGAAGAGCGAGACACTATTGGTAATGCGATGGTGACTGTCATAGTCTGCACGCTGCAAGATGCTGCCATCTGGTGGTTCAAAGAAACACTAGTCAAGTTCTAGGGCTATGTATTGTATAACGTGTTATGCTCATATTATTTAGGCTGCAGGGCCTTAACCTGCCGACTACCGACGGGCGGGTGGGCGCTGTGTCGCCTGTACTCTCCCGGCTGGGGAGCCCGAGCTTCAGGCGCTGATCCAATCAGGTGTGAGTGCTTCCGGGACAGGCGACTTCGGGCGGTACGGTCTCTATTCGGCCTCCAGTCGGTCGGAAATTTGACTTATCTATGGACTTACCTATGGTGCTGTCATCTGCTGGTTCAAAGTAACACTAGTAAAGTTATAGAGCTATATCTACGGAGTTACCTATGCTGCTGTCATATAGTGGTAGTAAAGATCTATGGAGCTACTTCTTATGGTGCTGCCATCTGGCGGTTCAACTCACTCTAGTTACTAGTTTACTGAGGTCGTGGACGTGTAACCTTTGTTGGAAGCAGTGTATTACAGACGAGACTAGTCGAGTTGGTTGGGTTGGTTGTTGGAGTTTTATGTCCGGGTCATGGTGCCTGCAGCCTGATTTCCCAGTGGCACAGCACTATCAAGTCACCATGAATGCGCACTCTCACAAGTCGCTACCCATCCTCATATGATCGTATATGCTACCAGGATGTAAAACTCCAACAACCACCCATCTATTGTAGTCCATACAGTTCAGATACCCAAGGACCTCATAATTCGGCTAATAAAACTCGCTGAAGACACATTTTCCGGACACTGCGAGCATCACGCATCATGTCCATAATCCATGAGCAAATGTCCCTTTTCAAAATGTACAGCCTTCTTTGACGGCTTTTCTTTGCTGGCCTCAGCAGAATGCCGCTGAAAGAAACCGAACGCACCAGCGCTTCATTGTGCTGCGTTTAAAAGTAAGCGGCCATTTATGTGGAAGCGTATTGGTTGAGGCACAGAGAGCACATGCCTGAAGGCTGATGAGCAGCTCACCAGCTGGGATGGGCGAATGAGTTGTACAACAGCAAATAAAACCAGGATTGTTTCTATATATAATCCTGCATGTGATGTATAAGGATTATGCGAGTATAAAGGCATGAAAGGGATTATATGTTTATTCCCTACCTTATTATTGATCGGGTGGCTTACTTGATGTATGCCCTCCCCCCTCCAACCAAATGACCAGTGGCGCCACCACCGGCACGCTTCTATCCTGGACGCCACACTGTCACTTGTGCCCGAGAATTTGTTGGTTAGGCTAGCGCATCATATTCCCTATGCCAGAGAATATATTATTTGAACCCACTACTTTGTCTTGTCTTCTTCATTTGTACTGTAGTCTGCCTTTATACATATATGTATATATATCTGTAATCTGTAAGCTGTAATATATATATATTTATATAAGAGACTGTCTCAAAAGATGATAAGTAAAACGGGACAAAAATTTGTTCATTGTAACGATCAACATATGGATTTTCTCAGGATAAACTAATTTGTTTTTTACATGGTGTTTCATAATCCCAATAGAATACATATTGATTTAAAGCAAATGTCCTTGTATTTTCAGTGTAACCATTTCTGTGCTGTTTTCTGTGAATCGTTATGCGGCCAAAAAACGAATTAGTTAGCACCTTTTGAGACAGTTTCATATATACATATATATTACAGATTGTACCGTCTTTATTCATTGCACATTAGCTTTATTCAGGTGACATAGCGGAATTGAGTTGGTGGTGAATGTGCTAAGAACACGGCCCGGTGCAGTTTCATAATGGGAAAACGTTGTTCATTTCCTCATTGAAACCGTCCTGGTCGGACAATAAATCTATCCTTTATAGCGGTTTTAATGTCAATGCCATCTGAAATAGCCCCTTCATTGAAACGAGTGGGCTAACCCTCTTCTTAGTAACCCACGAGATGGGATGGCCGAATGAGTTGGGCGTCCGACTCACGATTTGGTAGATCGTGGGACTCGAACCCATGGGTTATCGAACCCTGGTCGATCCAAACCAATGACTTAAATTAAAAAAATTATACTTGTCACACCCTAGCTTGGTACTCGGCATTATTAGGATAGTGCAAGGACTGGTTCGCTCAGTGTCAGGATAATGTGACTGAATGGGATATGAAGTCACTGTGCTGGTGGCCTGGTCTCCTGGTGGGGGGCATCACTATAAAGTCGGCATGAGGGCATATTGTCACAAGTCGGTACCTGTCATGATATGACCTTAGATGTTGCCAGGATATAAAACTCCAACAAACAACCAACCAATCTTACTAACCTGCAACAGGGGTATGGGCTGGGGTTCGGTGTGATGGTGGGGGGGGGGGCGGTGAGGTGGGGGGGGGGCGGTGGGGAGGGTGGGGGGGGGGGGGGGGGGGAGGGGGGGAGCGAGAAGCTGGCAGCAGCATCAGTACATCGACTAGGGCACACCCGATTTCCGGCAATAATGGATTCTTGCAACCAAAGAAATCACACACAATCCCCCCCCCCCCCCCCCCCCCCACCCCGGATATTCTAACAAATGTACTGTATATACCCCATCGTCACATTATGGTCTTGGGGGAGGGGGAGCCGAGGGGTGTGGGGGGGAGTGATTTATGACTCATATTTCGGTTGTGTTATATGTACAGTGAAACCCCATTATACTGCAATCATTGTGGTCCATAAAATGTCATTGTGAAAACAGCGATGTTGTGTTAAATCGGGGTTCAGTTTACTGAATTGGTCGTAATGCGAAGCATTACGTTTGATGCGAGGAAAGGGAGAGACCCTCCCCCGCCCCGGCTGTCGCGCTGTGCTGACACCTCACCCGACGCCGCCGCGCGCCGCTCCCTCCCCCGCCCCCCCTGTCGCGCAGCATTCGCGCCTCACCCGACGCCTGCTGCTCTCCGCCTCTCGCCCTCCCCCGGGCCGGCAGCTTTCACACCTCACCTGCTGTCGCCCGTCCCCCTCCCCTTATAAGGCCGCCCGGCGGCCTCCCTCAGGCACTCGCCCTCCTGCCGCCTTCCAGCTCTCTCATGCCCCCCTCGCCCCCTCGGGCGCGCCGCGAGCCCTCTCCGCCTTTTGGTGGAGGGCTCCTCGGCACCCCCTCTCTGACCACCCTCTGTATACTCTGTCGCTCCTTATGAGCCCCTTTTGTACCTTATTATCATTGCATTGCTCCTCATGAGCCTCTCTCTTCCTCTGTATACTCTGTTGCTCCTTATGAGCCCTTTTGTACCTTATTCGCTTTTGCTTTGCTCCTCATGAGCCTTTCTTCTCCTCTGTATGCTCTGTTGAGGCGTCAATAAAAACGCCTTATTTCCACCCCCGCCTTGCTTTCTTCCTTTTCGCGCATTATCTTTGAATTAAGCAATTCTGGGTCCAACGAGTTATCGCGTTATGTCAGAATTTGCGTTAAATCAGGGTGTGTTAAATCAGGGGGGTTTCACTATGAATTTGGGGTTCGTTAGTGTGTACACAACATGGCGGCAATGTAGAGCGAAATGGTGATCTACTAGCCATATAGTTCACGTTGGTATATCATGTTCATGACCTGGTAGTCTGTTATTAAGTTATGTATAACAGATTTGACCCCCAGGCGCAGAGGGCAGTGGAGAACAGGTTGGTTGTTGGAGTTTTCCGTCCTGGCAACATCTAAGGTCATATCAGGATGGGTACCGACTTGTGACAGTGCACACTTATGGCGACTTAACAGTGCTGCCCCACTGAAGCCTCACAGTTAAGGGGTTGATACATGATGATGCTGCAGAGGGGATTCATGGCTAGATGTGTGTTGCTGTTGTCCTAGCAACATCTAAGGTCATATCAATACAGCTACTGACTTATGGCAGTACGCACACATGGTGACTTTTATAGTGCAGCCCCACTGGGAGACCAGACCGCTGGCACCATGACCCGATATATCACAGTCACATTATCCTGATACAATGATAGCCAGTCCTTGCCCTATCCTAATAATGCCAAGCCCTAGGCTAGGTAGCAACAAGTATCACTTTTGTAAGTCATTGGTTTGACTCAGCTGGGGTTCAAATTCTCAACAAACAAATGGTAATACATACAGTACTAGCAGCGAAATATTATAGTATTAGTAAACGCAGAGGTTCGACTGTCCCTACCTGGAGAATACACCTGGGTAGGCAGACATCATTGTACATGTTACGAGAACATGGGTAATTGAATATGCACAAATGACATCTTCCTTTCGATAGAAAGAAGCATTTCTATTGATAGATTGTCTGGCCACCGTCTAAACAGTGTGACGCTTGGCGTATTTAAATAATGGACTAGCCCGCCTTTCAGCACACTTCGACCTCGGCTGCGCTTCCTTCAATACCTATACTATGGGTTTCTTTGATTACCATCCCACCCACCCAAGCTGTAAGATAGCTGATGGGTCAAGTTCTGTAAGCCTCAAATTATCTCAAAGGCTCAATAATATCTTCAAATCTGATATGTAACATTAAGAAACTACAGTAATAAAGTCCAATATATAATACGTCGGTCTTCGGTCTTTCAATTACCTGGTATAGGCAGGTCCCGTGTCTGATGGCTAATTGACTTGTACTGGAAGGAGCTTCAGCTTCACAGGTACGGCCTGAACTAATATATAGCTCAAACTACTATATACCCTAAGTTTATATATATATATATATATATATATACGTGATGTATAAGGATTATGCAAGTATAAAGGCGTGCAAGGGACATTCTTTTATTTACCACTATTAATTAACCACTGCTATGCGGTGAATTACTCTATGGGTGGCCCAGCCTATGACTGGTGGCGCTACCAGTACCACCCTTTATATATATATGACTTATGAGCCTGTCTCAAAAGGTGATAACACTTTTTTTGTGTCCATTTTAACGAGTGTTTTAAGTGAGTGTTTTTTTTTTGTGGATTTGTCTGTGTGTTCACAACAAATTCTGACAAAGAGTCTTAAATGGCGGTGAATTCAACATTTGTTGGGACTATGATTGGGATTAGGATGCAGGAGATGACTACTATATTGGCAATATCCATATCAGTGGTGTCCATCATAGTGGCAGCGTCCATCACCTCAACCTTGGCCGTCTAATGTAACGAAGGTGACATCCACGCTGACTAAAGTGAAATGGACTCCTAGCAACAACTTAGGGTCCAAGTAGCCCTCAACAGAAGCAAACTTTAAAGTCCATGCAGAGCTCAGCCTTTAAGCATACATATGTGATGTATGACATATTATACAAATATAAATGCTAGGGGAACATACACTTCTCACTATATTCCTCCAGAGACGCTGTGGGGGAGTCCCCCCCCCCCCACCCCCACCAGCTGGCGGGGTAATGTATCGGGTGTACAGTACATGAAAGAACAATAAGGTAGTGGGCTGAGTATGTTAATCTCTTGCAAGAAAAAATGCTCTGGTGCGACTGACATGTGGAAGCAAGGTGGGCTGCAGGTGGCGCCACCAGTAAAGTGTTGTGTATTACGGAGTATGACAATAATAATAATAAGAAGAATAAGTAATATTCCCTTTCGTATCTGTATACTCACATAATACGCTATACATCACATGTATAGATATAATAAGTAATATTCCCTTTCGTATCTTTATACTCGCATAATACGCTGTACATCACATACATATATGTATATATAAAGGTAGTAAGTGAATGAGGATAATGAGCAAGATGAGCGGTTGGTCCACCATCAGAGCTGAGGTTGAGTAGGTTGGATCAGTAGATGACTAGCTATACTTGTATACTCTTATTCAGCATATATATATAAGATATATATAAGACATACAATTGCATATGGTCTCCTATTAGAAATGCAGGCCTTAAGCCCCTGTCACATCTCGCCGGATTAAGCAACGGACAGAATTGTCTAGTCCAGTGGTTTTCGGGCATGATAAGTATCAAAATGTATTAAAATGTGTCAAAATGTTGCGATATCAGGTCAAAGGCCGCCAGAAGAACAGACATGAAACGGGCATGTAACGGACATGAAACAGACATGAAACGGACCTGAACGGATAGCCAACAAACGAAACAAACTCAAACCAGACAAGAACAGTAGACATCAATCCACCGGCATCCGTTCCAAGTTTTTTGCATGTTCAAAACTTGCAACGGATCAGGCCGGATATCAATGGATATCAACGGATATGCAATGGACACAAACCAGACTTTGCTGGATATCAACTGAATTTGTTCGCTTTCTTTCCGTTTCCTCAATCCGGCGAGGTGTGACAGGGGCTTTACAGTTGCCTGGCAACCGGACACGCCAGCTTCTCGTCAAATGTACGGCTGACAATCGGGGTCCACCGAGACGCCCAGCACAATTATAGCTCCGACCATGTAGCGACGAGCTGGCTGTTGGCTTTTTAATTGGAGCCGGTGTTATCAGTGTGTGAGTGTGGGTGTGTGTGTGGGAGGGAGGAGGACAGCGCTCACTGCGAGAGCAATAATTAATTCCTAGCGGTGAAACAGGATAACTAAAACGACATGTTCTCTTGGTTAATGACTGGAGTCCCCTTTCTAGCACAACGTTGAGTGATGCCGAGCTCTAATGCAGTTTGCCATTATTTTCTTACACCCCTACACCCCCTCTATACCCCCACACCCCCACCTCACCCCTCTACATCCTCACACCCCACCTCACCCCACTACACCCCCACGCCCCTACACCCGCACACCGCAACCTCACACCCAGTCTACACACGCACACCCCACCTCACCCCTACACCGCAACCTCACCACCTCTACACAACCACACCCCACCTCTCCCCCTACACCCCACAGCTGACTCCCTACACCCCGCACCTCAACCCCTCTTAACCCACACACCCCACCTCACCCCTACTCCCCCCTCACCCACACACCCACACACACACCCACCTCACCGTCTACACTCCCACACACCCCTACACCCCACATCACCCCCACCCCCACACCGCACATCACCCCCACCCCACATACCCCACCCACCCACCCACTCACCCACTTGCACCAAGAGAGTTAATGCAGAAGACTGTTTTTTTAATGTTTATTATTCCATTTCAAGAGATGCCCCCCCCCACCCCCCCCCAGGCTATAGTTCCGGAAAGCTAAATGTGAGCAGGTGCTCGGCCTTGTCTAATGCATTCCAAAACCCTTCTCATCAGATACTGGAGAAATTAGCCCGACTTCATAGTGTTCTTACGACACTATACCTGATAGTCTTTATCCACGCAAAAAGCAGACAACAGGCTTTCTGCTGTCGAATACAACAACTGAAAGCTTGGTGAAAATCTCGGTTGCAGCGGTTGCAGCGGTTACAGCGGTTGCAGCGGTTGCAGCGGTTGCAGCGGTTGCAGCGGTTGCAGTGGTTGCAGCGGTTGCAGCGTGTGCTAATGGAACTGTTCGTTGGATTTGTAGCTAGCATTGTTATGTTGACAACTTGGCTAGGATTGTTTGTTTGTTGAGGTTTTACATCCTAGCAACATCTAATGTCATATCAGAACGGGTACCGACTTGTGACAGTGCGCACGCATGACAGTGGGCTGCCCCACTGAGAGACCAGGCCACCAGTACTCTGACCCAATATGACACTCAGTCACAATATCCTGATGACACTGAGCTAACCAGTCCTTCCCTTATCCTATTAATGCCGACCGCCAGCATAGGTGTTTGATTGATTGATTGGTGGTTGCTTTACGCTGTGTCGGCAGCATAGGCCATATTTACAGCGCCCAGCATAGGTCATCATCATCATCATGCTGTCGGTCGCGATGCGACAAAGACTGCTTTCATTACTTGACTGCCGCTCTCCATTTAGCTCTCTCCTGTGAGAGTGATGTCCATGAGTCGGTCTTAATGTCTCTCAGCTTCAGGTGTAGGTAGCGACAAGTATAATCTGTTGGGGGTAAAACTCAGGGTTCCAGCAAAAAATGTCCTGCAGTGGAAGCCAGCCAGCAGCGGACGGGATGGTGGAGGTGCTAGGGCACTCGATTCCAGCAGTGCAGGAGGTCGAGGGATCAATCACACCTGAATCAAATCGAACACTTACTACATTTGATGCTTGTCACTACCTCGCCTGGTGTTCAGCATTACAAGGATAGGGCAAGGACTGGTCTGTTTGGTGTTCAGGATAATGTGCCTCTATTGTGTATTATGGTATGGCACTAGCTCAGTTAGGCAGCCCTATAAAGCTGTCATGTCTGTGCAGTATTAGATAAGGCGGTACCCGTTCTGATGTGACTGGCATTGATGTTAGAAGATTAGTCGGTCGTTCTCAAAAACTGTGTCTTTGGTTTGCACTTTACATTGTTAATAATTAAAGGGACCAGCTATAGGACACTGAGAGACGATCCATACTCTGACAAATGCTCTCCAATACGCAGATGCACAACATGGAAGTCTTCATATCAACATTAACTCTGCTATTTTTTAGAATGTTTTTTGCTATTATTTGGGATGTTTTCACTTTGGGTTTCCATATCACAAAAATTGCACATAGCGTCTGAGAATAACCGCCGAAGTACCCGATCATTTGCTCACATGCCTTGTTGTACGATAATACATCTATGCACTCATTGCCTCCAGCAATCCACAAAGCCAGTTTTTGATTGCCAACTTCCTTTGTCCAGAAACACATCTTTGTGAATTGAGGCAGATAATTATTACCGCTCAATAAGGTGTGCAGATCATTACATAGGTGTACTAACAGCCCACTATCACAGCCCCACCCGCCACACCCACACTCACACCCACCCATACCCACACCCTCCCTCTCCTGCCCTGCACCCAAGTCCTGTCTAAGATGTTGCTTTGCACCCATCAGCGCGCAGGGAAACGCCACCTACCGGAAACAAGCAGCGATCGTTGCACACAAAGCCATTGGGTGACTGCCTCAGGGATCTTCATCGGTTTACTATGCAGCCATGTGAACAGTTATGTCGCCTTCACACGGCAGAGTTTCGGTGGACAGTTATTTAGTATTTGTATGGCCTAAACATGCAGACAGTTACTTAGCGTTGGTGACGCCTAACTGTGTAGACAGTTACTTAGTGCAGGTAAGGCCTAAATGTGTAGCCAGTTACTTAGTGTGGGTAAGGCCAAACCATGCAGACAGTTAACTTAGCTTTGGTAAGGCCTAACTGTGCAGACAGTTACTTAGTGTGGGTAAGGCCTAACTGTGTAGATAGTTACTTAGCTTTGGTAAGGCCTAACTGTATAGACAGTTACTTAGCTTTGGTAAGGCCTAACTGTATAGACAGTTACTTAGTGTCGGTAAGGCCTAACTGTGCAGGTAAGGCCTAACTGTGTAGACAGTTATTTAGTGTGAGTACGGCCTAACTGTTTAGACAGTTACTTAGTGTTGGTAAAGCCTAACTATCTAGACAGTTACTTAGTATTGGTAAGGCCTAACTTTGCAGACAGTTACTTAATGTGGGTAAGGCCTAACTATGTAGATAGTTACTTAGCTTTGGTGAGGACTAACTGTCTAGACAGTTACTTAGTGCAGGTAAGGCCTAACTGTGTAGACAGTTACTTAGTGTGAGTACGGCCTAACTGTTTAGACAGTTACTTAGTGTTGGTAAAGCCTAACTATCTAGACAGTTACTTAGTGTTGGTGAGGCCTAAATATGCTGACATTTACTTAGTGTTGGTAAGGCCTAAACATGTGGAGAGTTACATAGCATTGGTAAGGTCTAAATGTGTAGACACTTACTTACTGTTGTTAAGTCCTAACAGTGCAGATAGTTACTTAGTGTGGGTAAGGCCTAACTGTGTACAGTTATTTAGTATTGGTAAGGCCTAACTGTGTAGACAGTTACTTAGTGTGGGTAATGCCTAAATGTATAGACAGTTACTTAGCATTGGTAAGGCTTAACTGTGTAGACAGTTACTTAGTGTTGGTAAGGCCTAAATGTGTAGACAGTTACTTAGTTTTGGAAAGGCCTAAATATATAGACAGGCACTTATTGTGGGCAAGGCCTAACTGTGTACGCAGTTACTTAATGTTGGTAGGGCTTAACTGTGTAGTCAGTTACTTAGTGTGGGTAAGGCCTCACCGCGTAGACAGTTACTTGGCATTGGTAAGGCCTAATTGTGTAGACAGTCACTTAGTGTTGGTAACGATTAACCATGTGGTCAGTTACTTAGCATTGTTAAGGCCTAACTGTGTATACAGTGTGGGTTAGGACTAATCAGGTAGACAGTTACTTAGGATTGATATAGCCCAAACCATGGACACTCAACTAAAATATTAATACAACATGACTATGCAAACAGCTACATAACATCTACAAGACCAAACCATGTGGCCAGTTTACTTGGTATTTATTCAGCACCCTCAAACCCCAATAGATGTCACTGGCTCCCAGTGACTGGTTCGAACCCAGGTGTTATCTATAGCCGTGTTCACACGGGGCAGTTAATTCGATTCATATAAATCGCCTTGCCTAGTTCAGCTCACATTTGGCGTGTGAACGCGTGGCTGAGGCGGTTTAAGCCTGAATCGAATCATATAATTCGGATTTTATAAACCACCTAAGTAGGTGGTTTATATGAACCAAATTTTATGATTCGACTTATATCGCCTGTGTGAACGCAACCGACTTACTTGAGGCGGATTAAGGACGTCACACTATATAATATAATTTGATCTATGAACCGGCTAGAGGTGTACAGATATTTTGTTCATGATTTATTTTAGGTTTTCACTGGCCAACAGAAGTTTTGATCGTTCCAAAACAATACAATATAGTCCATACATATCTAGGTCGAACCCACACTCTCTTATGGCGACGTCAACTAACCGAAACTGTCACTGGTTAGTATGGACTTGCTCATGCACAGATATCGATTTCCGCCTTAAACCGCCCCATGTACTCGGTGTGTGTGAACGCGCCACTAGTTCGATTCATATAATTTGCCTTGTCTAAATCGGTTTAAACTATTCCCGTGTGAACACGGCTTATGTATGCACGGAGCCACTGGTACCCGAAGCATGGATACCAAATAAGAATATTAATAATATTAATAATGACAATGTAGGTGTAGGTTGCAGCGGGCGGGGTCGGTGGGGGCATGGTGGGTTGTAAGAAACTAGTGGCTATGTACATCGCATTAGTGATCATCAGCCTGTCTTCATCTGTCATCAATTAAGTATTTTAACTTAAGCATTATATATGATATATATACACATAAGTGCGTATTTAGTTACAGAATACGTCACTAGTCTACACACTAAATCTCCATTAGCTAATCAACTCTCCCGTAGATATATATTCCTAAAGTAAGGCTTCTTTTATTTAATGACGCCTCTAGCAAGATTGGTTATCATCGGCTATTGGATGTCGAACATATGGTCATTCTGACATATTTCTTTTGGAGGAAACTCACTGCTGCAAGATAGGCTACTCTTTCTGATAAGCAGCAATGGGTCTTTTATACACACTTTCCCACCTACAGGACATGATGAACCAGTTGTAAGATCACTGGTTGGAACAGAAAATAGCCCAAATTGCAAATGGATCCACTGGGCAGGAAGATGTATATGTTCCATAACAGAGGACTGCTATTGAACACCCAGTCGGACATGCATGTAGGTTGCGACATTAAACTATATGGGAACTTTGATGAGGTGCCCCAAAGATTAATACAATAGGGGTCGCTGTGGCACAATTTGTCTCAGCAATGTAGCACAGTCTAGCATTTGTACAGAGAGAATGCCAGGACTCACAGAGGAGGTGAGCACTGGTGGGTTGTTGGAGCTTTACTTCCTGGCAACATGCAAGGTCATATCAGGACGCGGTGAGCATTGATAGATAGGATGTGACATGGGTAGTTGTTCGGTAATATATATAACACAAAGAAAGTAGGAGTGTTGTTTGGTTATTGGAGGTTTTACATCCTGGCAACATTTAATGTCATATCAGGTCGGGTACTGATTTGTGACAGCACACAATCATGCTGACTTTATAGTTCTGCCCCATTTGAAGACCAGGCCGCCAGTACAATGACCCGATTTCCCACTCAGTCGCATTATCCTGACACTGAGCTAACCAATCCTTGTGGTATCCTAGTAATTCAGAGTTCCAGACTAGGTAGTGGCAAGTATAATTTGTGTAAGTCATTGATTTGACTCGGCCAGAATTAAAACTCCCGACCTTCTGCACGGGCTTAAGATGAATCAATATCTGGCCTCGATGGTGGCGCCATCTAGTTTGTGCAGCGAACACCAGTACACAGAGTAGTGAAAGGCCTAGATACAAGATTCAACTCTATCCGGACTGCACTTCATCTACACCTCTCTCTATCTCCTCTCTGCTGGCCTTGCTCCTCCTTGATAATGTCTGAAAAGAGTTTCAGGAAGGGGAGCCCGCCAGCATTTCACTTCCTACTCTTACTCTGTCTGTGTCTTTGGCTCGCCTGCTGATCACCATAGAGCAAAGAGACACGGTCCTTTGACTCAACTCTCCTCATTTCTCTGTCCTATACTCTACCTTATTTTTTTTCTCCCGGGCTTACTTCTCCCCCTGATCAAGGGAGTTGTTTGCTTGGGTGGGGCCATGTACCTTATCTGTTCTCTCGTTTTGTTCTTGTTGCTGGAATCTGCTGGACCTACCTTTACCCGTCCTTTCCTCCTGAACCCTTGCTGCTGTTACTGGATACGAGTTCTCTGCTACCGCTGGACCAGAGTCATTCAGAGCCACCCCAACGATTCATCATTTTGAATGTTGTAAAGACATACCCAGCTTCTACAACCATCCCACCTGAAGATTAATCTTCAACCAAAGTTTGGCTCGATTTATCGGGGCCTTTCTATATTGCTGCAGTTTTGTAGCTGGTAACCGTTGTAAGGTTACAAACCACCCCAAAAGCTAAGCTCCAGAGTATCCCTGCCTAAATCCAACCAAAAACTGCTTCAGTGGGAATTAACTATGATTAAGCTGTTAAGATGATTGTTCCAGCATGCAGCGTTTATCTATAAGGATATAAAGTTAGGAAATTTACAGAGAATGCAAAAATACCCAAGATAGCGGCCACATAAAGCTCTCAAATAGACGATTAGAGCCCATTAATCTAGATGATTTAATACATTATTCACGCCCAAATGTAGCGGGCAATGATCGATACATATTTGAACGATATATTTAGCATATTAGATTGGAAAATCATGTGGTTATTTCCATTATCCAGCCTTCTGAGTCTTGTTCTAATGCGCTGTTTAGCAGCCCTCTCACAGACACAATGATATGGGAGTAATTAGGAGATACCCCAATTAACCCAATTATGTATCAGCACCACCTATGAACTAACCCGTAGTTATGGAACCCTCATTGACCAATCACACTGCTGTTTTTTCTACCAGTACTCACATAAAACTGATATCAGTCTCGGCCTGCCTTGCAACCGGCAGTGCTCCCTGGATGTGAATCCAACCCTCTTAGATAATAACACACCGTGTCGATGGCAGTTCTTATTCACTATTGTCTGACAGTCAAAATCTTCGTGGCTGTTCTGTGTTCTGACCGCCTGCCATATGTTACAAAGATGCCAGAAATTAGGGAATGTATACATTTATTATACACATATTATTAATCATATAATTGTATTGTAATTGTAATTTGTATCTCCTCTAGTTGTAATTGTGGTGATATATATCAAGTAACTACTATAACATCCAACTGCTATTTTGATGTCCTTTGGGAGGCACTGAGCGACCTGGGGGCGAACTGGTCTGCTACTAAGCAGGCACCTTTCTGTTTCCCACTTCTCCCTCCAGGTGCTGCTGCCATCGCCCTGCATCTGCCCAGTTCCTCTCCGAATTTTGCTTGTAGAGGCGTTACTTTGATACACTAGTGCTGGATGAAGTCACAGGAATATAGCTATATAGTGAACTAGTAGAATAGCTCTCTGCATGTGAAATAACAAATAAAAGGAATCATTATGCATGCATGTGGGTATCATAATAACCCTTGATGTGCTTTGTTTGCTTGTTGTTGTTTTACATCCTAGCAACATCTAAGGTAATATCAGGACGATCCCTCGAGGTCTGATGTGGTAAAGGATTGCTCTTATCAACCAATGGATAAAAGTAGGTAATGGTAATGTGCTGATCAAAAGCAAGCCCTGTTATTGACATGCATGTAAATCTGGTTGTAATGGGCCAAGTCAGGGTCAGGCCTTATGAAGAGCTTGCTTCTTTGTTTGATTGTTGGTCATACATTCTGACACAGGCTGCTGACACCATGACCCAATATTCCACTCAGTCACATTACCCTGATACTGCACAAACCAGTCTTTGCCCTATCCTATTAATGCGATGTGTCAGGCTAGGTAGTGACAAGTATCAATTTTGTAAGACATCGGCTTGATCCGGTTGCGTTATATATAATATATTATGTGGATATAAACAACGGCTACTATCTAAATGTTTTGGTGTCCCCTATCTGAGACTGGTTAGCTAACCAGTCATTGCCATATCCTATTAATGCCAACACCAGACTAGGTCGCGGCAAGTATACATTTTGTAAGTCATTAATTTAACTCGACGGGAAATCAAAGTCACAACCTTCCACATGGGAAACCTGCGCTCTTACCTATTCGGACCCCGCGTCCCAGTGAAACCACAAACAGAGTTTTCAATAATGGATGAATAAATAATAAATAATTGCACACCGGCTAACATTTTCGGCGAGACTGCATCCAGATGTACACTTACTTTTTAAATCGATCCTCGACCATGAAGTTTTCAAATGTGATGCGGATCTTCTCGCGCGTAAAGCCGTGGAACTCGTAGATGCAGACTGTGTTGTGCGGGTAGTTGCTAGGGTGACGCGGCGAGTTGAAACTGCCCGACTTCCGGTTGTCAGAATTGTAAATGAAGTGACACTTGGCGTCCGTGGCCGGCGTTCCCGGAATGGCGTAGTCTGGGAAGAGCGAAGAGAGAAGAGAGGAAAGGAAGAGCTTAGTGATTTGTAAGTTTAAGTTTGTCTTATTCGTTGAGTTATTATTATTATTGTTTTAACTGAATATATTAAAGTAGCATAATCTGCACAGTGGACCCATTTGCAGTTTGGGTTATTTTCCGTTCCAACCAGTGGCCCACAACTGGTTCATCAAGGGGTGTGGTATGTGTTGCCCGGTCTGTGGGAAAGTGCATATGAAAGATCTCTTGCTGCTTATTGGAAAGAGTAGCCTATATGGCGGCGGTGGGATTCCTCCAAAGAAATATGCCAGAATGACCATATGTTTGACGTACAATAACAAATGATAAAAATGAATGTGCTCTAGAGGCATCGTTAGATTTTTGGCAAGCATGCTAAAATTAAATTGTCATGTTTACACTTCAAATATCTCCAAAGTTAGCCATCTTTTGTTTATCAAAGTTACTTCAAAGACCCTATAATACTAAGACGGCTCACTCAGCCTGTACTGTGTAATCAAAATGATCAAACCCACCATTTGGTGGACTGGCTGTTCTCTTGGTTAAACAGTTCCTAGGTTATATGTATAAATGTATATCTGAATGTGAAAGATGTGTGATGATGGCAATGATGATGATGATGCTGATGATGGTGTGTATTTGTTCATAACAATTTAATATTGATGTGTATTCATACTTACCTATCTCATGTATAATATAATTGTCTGTGTTTACATGTGAAAAACCAACCAGCAGCCGGGCTGATCAAACCCACCACAAGGTGGCACTGCAAAATTTACATTACCCTGGGAGAGATAGGGAGTGAACTGTCTTAGTATTATAGGGTCTTTGGCATATCCCATTCACCACTGTTCTCAGATTAAAGACAATAAACAATTAAACATATTATATATAATACATGATATATCTATATGACATACAATATACAGAATATAATCTCTATATGATACATATTTTATAGCTTTACATGTTACATATATATTGGTAATATAATTAATGAAGATACAGTCGAGTGGCATTTATCACACTAATTAGTGAATGCATTACGGTTTGGCCGTACATAGAGATCAATATTTCGGGCAGATCTTGTCAGCGTAAATATGTGACAAACCTGAAAGGAACAAATTGATCACTGACTATGGATGCTAAGGTGTTGATCGTTAATATTATAAATGGATTAAAGCTGCATAGTCCGATGAAGCATCAAATTTTCAAAACCAAAACAAGTATCTCAATTTGATGCTACATATCTAACTTAAATACCGGTGCACTTGTTAAACATTTGTCACCACATAGAAGGGAATACTGAGGCAATTTAATAGAACATATAACTGCAGAAACCTATGGTGTCAGAGGTTTGGCAAGCTTCCCAAAACTAATTTTGCTTGTTTGCACTTCAAATATCTCAAAAGTTAGCTATATAAAATAAAAGTTACTTCAAGTGAAAGTAGCGTATATTATAATGATCACCATAAGATGTTTATCTCAGAAAATGACTGACACTCAAAACCCATCGGACTATGCAACTCTAACTTAGCAGCAAAGGAGACGTACTACCCGCAATATTTTGCGGGGCTGCTTTTATTTATTTTTGTATAATAACATAATATATTACATACTATATATATACAGGCATAGAAGAAGAAACTCAAGGAGAGGAGGTTGGTAACCCCTTCTACACACAGGTGGCGCTGCCCTGTTAGTTATGTCACAAATATCTGACATAGTATTACATAGAACATACAATATTCAAGTACCATTTATACAACCTATATTTGTATTATATATATGAATAATATATATATATGTATATGAATAATATAAATATATGAAGAGCGTTTTTCCAAAACGCGATAAGTGCTGAAAAAAGAGAAAGAGGTTGCAATACCAATGCCAAGCTTGTAGCTCATGATTTGGGGGAAAAGCTCTTCATATATATGAACAACTGATAAAGAGTTCTTCATATGTATACAAATATGAAGAGCTCCTCTCCAAAGCACGGTCTACAAACCTATCACTGGCATTGCAAACTCATGTTTTGGACCGGCGCTTATTGCATTTTGGAAAAGAGCTCTTCATATAAATATATATATATATATATATATATATATATATATATATATATATATAAATATATCCCAGGCACAAACCAATATAACTAACCGGAAACATACGACACTTACTTCTTTGAAAAAGATCTGTTCATATATATCTATATATAAATATATATCCCAGGTAGAAACCGATAGAACTAACCGGAAGCAGACGACATTTAGCCGGCGCAGACGCCATCTTGGAGCCGGCGATGACGGGGATAACGAGCCGTGTAATGTGGACGCGGGAATCTAACCCCACTGCGCATGCCACCCTGCGCACATTTACATGCGCAATCACGTTGACAAATTACCGCCGCCATACATGTGTTATAGTAGGCACATAGACAGTTCCGCCGAGTAACGGAAACCATTCAGTTGTCGTCTGCTGCCCTAAAATATCGCCTTCCCGCCCTGATACAAGGTTTTTTGTGTGTCTTTTGTGTGTGGATGTGTGTGCGTTCATTGTGTGTTCAGATTTGTTATTTTTGCTTGATTGCATTACTAAATCGAAGACTCAACGCAAAAGAAAAAATTGTCTTAGGCTACAAGCTACATTAATTGTTGCCATCAATCAGCAATATCTTCTAGTACTAACCCACTAACACAATTCAAAAGTTATATATTGGTTGTTGGAGTTTTACGTCCTGGCAACATCTAAGGTCGTGTCAGGACCGATACCAACTTGTGACAGTGCACACTCAAGACAACTTTTACAGTGCTTCCCCACTAGGAAATCAGACTGCCAGCATCATGGCCCAATATACCACTCAGTCACTGTATCCTGACACTGAGCTATCCAGTTCTTGCCCTATGCTATTATTAATGCCGAGAGCCTTTCAGAAGTTAAAAGAAGTTTGACTCTGTACTGGATATGCGCTTACAATATTGTAGCGCCACCCAAGAGTGGAGAGGAAAAAAAGAACTACATGTACGAGTAGGTACTGCAAAGTGATTTTTTATTTCAATGTTTCAGTGTTTAAAAGTATATAGGTGTATAGATCTTTTAAATCCGATTCCAGTGATATAAAATGTATATAGATCTCTTGAAATGTTCTGAAATTTTGAGGTTTTAAAGGTTCATTTTTTTTGCCCCTTTTTGTGCGCATTTCCAACTTAGGGAAATCTAGGCTATGAAGGCACCAACACAAAAGCTATGTTGCATATAATTTGTCCAATATTAAAGAATCTCACTCTCTATAGGACAAATAACAGGCTCCATTTTTTTCCAGGCCATTAGCTTTGATATTCTGTCAGATATTTCATGCTAAACTTGCTAAATTCCTTAATATCTACTGAACATCATCAGGGTTAATGATACATTCTTTGAAACATCATAACTTATGTTCTACTTACATTATCACTCTATTTTATATTCCAAAATAATCAGAATCAAAAGCTGCATATGAGCATACATGTCTGTAATTAATATGAGGCAAAAACTGAAGTTCACTTTTATAGGTATTGCTAGTTGACTACAAGTCTAGGTCGCAAATACATTAACTTCATTAAGATGACTAAACAGATTGCCTCAGGTGACAGGCTTCAGAAATGTTTTCAATGTCTGCCACCTTCCATACTCTAAAGTCATCGTTGATGGGTGCCACATCAAGCTTTTTATGCTGAAATAGAAGCTTCAATCAACACCATATTCATCGTTCCGGTGCTGGAGACATGAAGACATGGTCATTTCTCAGATCAACCTTGCAAGTATGATATAAATCTCAACCAAATATTGTTTTGATTAGGTAGAGGGAAAACTTGAACTTTCTGGTGATATCATTTTCAGGACAATCCTGATTAAATTTCAAGGAGAATGAGCACCTGAATATTTTTACTCCTTCTGTTCAATCAAATTTCCCACTCAAAGAGAGCCCTGATTGATATGCTAATGAAGGCTGATTCCTTCTCCATCATTCATTAGTGGTTATTTTTAGCTCAGGTGACAATACTCAGCAAGGTAGCAATTTTAGGGAAGGGAGTCGCTAAGACTGGATTCAAACAGAATGGCAAACATACACATCATGTTAATTAAAATATTGAACACCCTAAAAGACAAAAGAACAGGCATTCACCTGATATAATTTTTATTTCAAACGAAGCAGAATTAGTGGAGAGTGAAGTGGTTTAAGAATGGTTAAATTATGTCAAATTTCGCGATGGTGACAGCGTATCCGCGCACTTTGGAGTACCGAGTACCAGGCATGAACGTGGTAGCAGGCACAACAAGTGGAAATCTGTGATTAGGAATATATACTCCTAGTTCTTATTTCTTACAGTTACATCGCCCAATATCACTACATTTTCGAGAAGAGGCTGACATCCCCCCCCCCCCCCTCCCAGCCCCCCATATACTTAGCACTATCAGAGATTTATGGCAAATTTCGGGAAGACAGGTTTCATACATCATTCTCCAAGCACTGTCAAGCTCCATTCCATGTCCTTGTTTTGAATGTATTATCGCCCATGCCACCGATTCTATCTCCGGAATCACTCCTTGCTTTTCTGTTTGCTTGAGTTGTATGCCCTAGCAACATCAAATGTCATAGAATGCTTGGTTGCAGATAACGACCTAGCCCTCGGAAGGTGTTGTTTGTTGGGGTTTTACGTCCTGGCAATATCTATGATCATATTAGGATGGACACCGAGTTGTGACAGTGCACACTTATGCGACGTTATAGTGCTGATGCAACTTTATAATGCTGATGTGACTTTATAATGATGATGCGACTTAATAATGCTGGTGCGACTTTATAATGAACTTGTGACTGTATAATGCTGGTATGACTTTATAATGCTGATGCAACTTTATAATGCTGGTGTGACTTTATAATGCTGATGCAACTTTATAATGATGATGTGACTTTATAATGCTGATGCAACTTTATACTGCTGGTGCAGCTTTATAATGCTGATGTGAAGTTATAATGCTGGCGTGACTTGCAACTTTATGATGATAATGTGACTTTATAATGATGGTGTCTGTTTATAATGCTGATCTGACTTCATAATGCTGCACAACTTTATAATGCTGATGCGACTTTATAATGCTGGTGTGATTTTAAAATGCTGCCCAACAAGCGACTATATATTTCGACTTTAGAATGCATCAGAACTGGGTACCGGACCCGGTGATCGAATCAGTCGAGTCAAATCAATGACTTACAAAATGCACACTAGTATAAATTCCTAGTTTACTGCTCTGCATTATTAGGATAGGGTAATGACTGGTGTGATCAGTGTCAGGATAATTTGACTGAGTGGGATATCGAGCCATGGTGCTGGAGGCCTGATTTCCTTGTGGAGCAGCACTACAAAGTCGTCATGAGTGCACACTGTCACAAGTCGGTACTCATCCTGATATGACCTTAGATATTGCTAGGATGTAAAACAACAAACACAACAAACAAACACCACAGTTAAACAATATTATCTTTAAAGTACCCATCTTGATATCACCTTAGACATTGCCAGGACATAAAACTCCAACAACCAGCCAACCTGCCCCACTGTCAGTGTGAGACCAGGCATCTGACACCATTTCCCACTCAGTCACATTGTCCATGATGTGCGCAACATGGGTAATTGATATCGTGAGACTGTATTTCCCATTGACCAACGACTTTTGGCGCCATCTATATTCTTGATCCTGAACTAGCAAATATGGTCGTCGATTGACCCGCCACCTACTGTAGATTCCTTGAACTCAATACTATGCAGTTACTGAAACTGCGCAGTAGATTTAAAACGTGACCATTGGCGCCACCTATATATTTCTTGTGAACTACGATTTGGCCGCTACTGACGCGCCATCTACTGTAAATTCGGAGCAAAGCCTATGACGCAGTTACAAAGTCTAGACACTTCGACCTTAGCTTTTCAACCGATCGGACATGCTACTTCCTGTAGATTTGCCGTCCCACCCACCCAACTAATGACATAGATCGATAGGGTTAAGTGCCTGTAATCCTCGAACTTATCAACATTTCTATTTTTCAATCTTAATGTAACAAGCTAATCTAGTAAGAATAAATGCCACTATATATACAACTGTCTCGCGTTTGTTCAATTATGCTGGTACTGAGCTAACCAGTCCTTGCCCAATTCTAGTTATGCAAAGCGCCACACTAAGTAGCAACAAGTATCACATGTTGTAAGTTACTGATTTGACTCGTCCTGGATTCAAACTCCTGACCTTCCACACTGGAAACCTGGAATTTTACCGATTCGGCCAGTGTGTCTGGTATGAAATTGCTCTAGCAGATATTTTATATAAAATGAAATATCAGTTTCATAACACTTCCTGTCTCATGGATATGGGTAATCACCACATCCCCCCACCTTCTGTCATGTACATTGGAAGCATTCGACTGGGCCTTTCCATGCAAATATCAAAATATTTCTTTACAAATTCCTATTCTACTGGGACTGGAAGTGGGTTTCTATACGTATGAATCGAATGTGTCTTGTGGCTCCATCCATAAGGTCACATGGTGTATTTCAAGACGGCTGATATGGAAAGGTTGAAATACTCAGTAGCTTCAGCAAACCAGAGCGGTCCTTTTCGATTGCAAATGGCTGCCCCCATAGAGGGCAGCCACTGCAATGGAAGAGAACAGCTCTGATTGGCTGAAACTACTGAAGCCATGTGACTGGTCCTCTTTGCATTCAAAAACCTCGTTCACTGCTCAGGTGGGCAGAGCCTAAATTGTGTGGATGGAAAGTTCGCAGTCGAATGCCTTCATTGTACTGGCAACCCAACAAACTGGGTCACAGCTTCCGGTCCTTCCTGAGGGGGCAAGGGAACTCAGAATATTCTTATTGTTTCGGAGCGCAAAGTTGTTGGATGGAGTTTTACATCCTGCCAACATGTAATGGCATATCAGGTTGGGTACCGACTTGTGACAGTGCACACACATGGATGATTGCATAGTGCTGTCCCACTGGGAGACTAGGCCGCCAGCACCATCACCTGTTTTCCCAATCAGTCACATTATCCCTATACTGAGATACCCAGTCATTGCCCTATCCTAGTAATGCAAAGCACCAGGCTAGGTAGTGACCAGTATCAATTTTTAAGTCATTAGTTTGACTCGACAAGGACTGGAACTCCCGACGTTCCACATGGGAAGCCTGCACTCTACCGATTCGGCCACCGCATCTGGTGCCGAACACAGCCCAATTTAACATAAAATGATGCCATGATGAGTGTCGATTCTTACTCGGAGTATACCGATCTTTGACCGAGGTCAAATTGGCCGGTTCACTTGGGGTGCCATTTTGAATGTGAGAACGCACTCCAGACAGGTAGTCAGTGGTATAGTAAACTGAACCTGTATGGTTATTACCTCATGACTCAGCAGTTTCTTTGGCGTCCAATTAAAAGTTACTTCAAACCAAAGACCATATAATACTAAGACGGATCACTTGGTATCTCTCCAATGGTAATCTAAATTGTACGGCTGCTGGTTGGTGTTTCACATGTAAACACATACAATTATATTATACATGAGATAGGTAAGTATGAATACACATCAATATGAAATTGCTATGAACAAATAGCCATCATCATCAGCATCATCATCAGCATCACCATCATCACCCATCTTTCATATTCATATATACATATAGCACCTGTTTAACCAAGAGAACAGCCAGTGCACCAAGTGGTGGGTTTGATCATTTTGATTACACAGTACAGGCTGAGTGAGCTGTCTTAGTATTATATAGTCTTTATTCAAACCAAAGTAAAATAGATGCTAATGATTAACCGAAAGTATTCATCTCAGAAACTCTAAACCCATCGGACTAGGGAGCATATTGAATACTTTCGATAAATACCTTTCAGGACGGGCACTGACTTGTGACAATGCACATTCATGGCTACTTCATACTGCTGCCCCCCTGGGAGACCAGGCCGCCAGCACCATGACCTGATATCCCACTCGGTCACATTATCCTGACACTGAGCCAACCAGTCCTTGCCCTATCTTAATCATGCCGAATGCCTGGATAGGAAGTGACAAGTATAAATTTGTAAGTGATTGGTTTGATTTGACCAGGGTTAGAACCCGTGGGTGCGAATCCCACGATCTACTAAAAAGGGAGATGGACGCTCAACTCATTCAGCCATCCCGTCTGGTCATTAATGGTTATGTCAACTGTGCCTGTTCACGTAAAGCACCTATACATCAACATAGATTGTCAGCTCGGATGCACTTTGCAGTGTTTCAAAAGCATTTACTGCAACGCCTTGTAATTATGAATGGCGCAGTGGTGTATTGTGACTGACTCAGGGTATTTTTGTTGTCGTTTTGTTTGTTTTTCTGCGTGGAACTGACTAATTATATATCGCATGCCGAGTAACCGATGGGTGGGGATGGGGGTGGGATGGCATGCGGTTGGGGGTGGGGGTGGGGGTGGGAGTTGGGGTAGGAGTGGGAGTAGGAGTGGGGTGTGAATGTGAGTGGGTGTGGGTGTGGGAGTAGGATTGGGAGTAGGAATGTGGGTGTGGGAGTGGGTGTGGGTGTGGGAGTGGATGTGGGTGTGGGGTGGGAGTGAGAGTGGGTGGGGATGGGGTGGGGCTAGGGGTGGGGTGCGAGTGTGAGTGTGGGTGGATGTGTGGGTGGGGCTGCGGGTGGGTGTGTGAGTTTGGGGGTATGGGTGTGGGTGGGAGTACGGGTGGGAGCGGCAGTGTGGGTGTGGGGTGGCTGTGGGTGTAGGAGTGGGGTTGGTGGTGTGAGTGTTGGTGTGGGGGTGTGGGTGTGGGTGAGGGTGGGAGTGGCAGTCTGGGTGTGGGGGGCGGAGGTGGGTGTAGGAGTGGGGTTGGGGGTGTGAGTGGGGGTGTGAGTGTTAGTGAGGATGTGGGTGTGGGTGGGAGTACGGGTGGGAGTGGCGGATTAGGTATGGGGGTGGCTGGGGGTGTGCGAGTGGGGTTGTGAGTGTGGGTGGGGGGGGGGCGTGGGTGAGGGTGTGAGTGAGGGTGTGGGTGAGGGGGTGGGAGTGGTGGTGTAGGTGTGGGGGTGGGAGTGGGGGTTTGGGTGTGGGTGTGGGTGTGGATGAGGGGGTGGGAGTGGCGGTGTGGGAGTGGCGGTGTGGGAGTGGTGGTGTGGGAGTGGCGGTGTGGGTGTGGGTGGGAGTGGCGGTGTGGGTGTGGGTGTTGGTTGAGGGGGACTTGGGTGCGAAAAACCACCATTTCTTGGTGACTAATTCTATAGGACATGAGCTCTCTCATGTTCTCATCTGCATGTCATGAATATGCATAGGGCGGCAGTGTTACTACACTGGCGATGTGATAGCTTTCCCACAAGGATTAGTGACTGCGAGCCACCCCACCCCCACCCCCACCCCACCGCCACCAACCCCCACCCCCAAAGCTACACCGTTTGCGGAGTGAGCGATGGATCCACAGATTGGGTCTTCTTCTCTTTTGTTACTATTTTCTGTCTTTTTGTTCTGTATTTTTTTGTTCTTTATTTTGCATTTCCCCCCATTTTTTTGTCTAAAAATTCTTGTCTTATTTTTGGTATTCACTAAGAAAAGGAGGTGATGGCAGCCCCTTCATCATATACATATCCCAATGCATAACTAATGCAGGAGGTTATTTCTTTGATAAGTTTGGTTAACCTATGATATGTGATAATACTATAGGCCGATGAAAGCATCAACATTTCGAAACAAAAACAAGTATGTGAATTTCATTCAACATATCCATCTGAGATAAAGGTGCGCTTATTGAGTATGTATTGCTGCATAGAAGGGTTTACTGAATCAATTTAACAGAACAGAGATCAGCGTTTTGACAAGCACACCAGCATTATATTTACTTGTTTGCACTTCAAATATCTCTAAATTAAGTCATTTAAAATAAAAGTTAGAACGTACTTCAAAGTAAAGTACCAAAGACGGACAGGATGGCCGAATGAGGTAGAGCATCCGTCTCCCTTGTTGGTAGATCGTGGGATCGTGGGTTCGAATCCTCGTCGAGTCAAACCAATGACCTACAAATTGATACTTGGCGCTCAGCATTATTAGGATAGGGCAAGGAGCAGTGGAATGAGGAAGACCAGTCGTGTGCGACTGAAATTTACCATGCAACTAATGTATCCCCAAAAATAATAAAAAAAGGTTAAGCCCATGTTATCACAGTGACAAGTTGTCAGATATGAGCTGGGATTACTTCATTAATATATATTCCATTCTAAGACTGGTCATTTAATACCCGGTGGTTCAGACTACTACGTTCCACAGATGTCATCAAGACCGGTCACGTGATCCATTCAGTCTATTTTTAGCTGGTCAACTCTTTGATGTTGCGAGCACGCCTGCAGTCCCAACTATTCTGGTCAAACGCGCCTATTGCATGACACAGTATTGATCTTACATAATCTCATTTGGGTCATGCAATCGCCGAGTGCGAGCTTTAGACGGGTCCCTTGGCCTTCCACAACGAATCAGCACATCGAAGCGGTATTGGCAGGCGGCTCGGGTTTCATCGGTCACCAGCGGGCTCAGGTTCCCGGCAGTTTGCTGGACTATTTTATAGTCATTACAAGTTCAGCCAGGGTTCAAACTGGTGGGTTCGAATCCCACGATCTACCAACCGATCTACCAGCCTGAGTTGCGCGTACACTTCCCGTTTTGGTAGGTCGTGGCATTCGAAACCCTGGGTTCGAATACTGTGCAAGTCAAACAAATTACTTTAAAATTGATACTTTTCACTACTTAGTCTGGCACTCGACATTACTAGGATAGGGCAAGGAGCAGTGGAATGAGGAAGAACTATTGTTGTCTGTGATTGAAATTTCCCTGGGTTAATCAACTAATGTACCAACAATTAAGAAAAAGTGATCACGTAGGTATGGTCAAAATGGCCGAACAGAACTGGCAAAAATAAGGTATATATTCCCAGAATTACATCGGTCATAAATGTATCATTTCGCATGATTTGAAGGGAATGACTCCCCCGCCATGCCTTCGCCACTCATGATCGGCCTCAGTGCTTTCACACCCAGCGCTGCGGCCTCCTTTATAAACCAGCCGGCTGCTGTCCACCGATACTTCACAGTGAGCCGGTAAGCGACCACATCTACAGTTTCTTCCACCCACTACCCTTCTACTTGTACTCTGAGACGATACCCGTATTATTTGTAAGATGAGCTCAGACACATCTGTCTTCCCAGTGTAATAAACCCTTCTCATTTTATCTTCATCTCCATGTTAAGTCATTCATTATTTAATGACTGAGCACATGACTGTATACATATACTATATATATAGGTATATATATATATATGTATATATATATGCTTACTTACATTGGAAGTCCCTTTGATATATCTCAGGGGGTTATCAATATAGAAAGACAAGTTTTGATTTAGTTTACTGGGATTTTATGGTCTAACAACTTCAAAGGTCACCTCAGGATGGATATCAATTTTTGACAGTGCATACTCATGGTGTATTTATAGTGCTGCATTAATGTAATACTATGCTGCCAGCACCATCCCATTGCCATAATGCCCATCACCAGATAATGAACGCAACACTTTGGAACAATTCTGTAATTATATTTTTGGCGGGTATGAGGATGGGGTATTGATACTTTGTGTCAGTACAAGAACACTGGACTTCGGTAGTGCGTAATCAGCTAATTTTAATTTGAGCAACAAAGTTATGCTTCTCTTAATTAGATCTCTGGGGTGGCAGACAAAGAATCAATGCTTCACCAGTCATTACTAATCCTTCTGAGGCAGCGAATATAATGCCGCCACTACACTTCACTACTGTAGTTTAAGTTGCATACAGAAAAACCTCTCTAAATTGACCGACCATGGGACTGACTTTAAATGGTCCATTTAGGGAAGTGGTTGGCTTAGGGAGTTCTTTGTGTAATCGTTAGAATGGTATTATATGGGCAATCGTTTTGGACCCAAATAAAGCGATGGATACATATAGGGGAGTGGTCGATCTGTGGAGGTGGTTTAATAGAGAGGTTTTACTGTAGTCTGATTAAAGGATAACATTTTCAAAAGGGAAATACTTAAAGCTGCATAGTCCGATGAAATATCAAATTTTCAAAACCAAACCAATTATCTAGATTTGACTTTACATATATAACTTAGATACTGATGCACTTATTAAGCATCTGTTTCTGCGTAGAAGGCAATACTGAGTCAATTGAATAGAACCTGTTACTGCAGAAGTCTATGGTGTCAGAGTTTTGGCAAGCTTGCCAAAACTAATTGTCCATGTTTGCACTCAAAATATCTCAAAAGTTTACCATTTAAAATAAAAGTAACTTTGAACTAATGTAAAGTAGATATTAGTGATCGATCTAATATATTTACCTCAGAAAAAATACCAAAATTCAAAATCATCGGACTACGCTACTTTAACTACCATTAAATTGGCTAGGTATTCCTTTCTATGTGGTCAAAAATGTTTGTTTGATAAGTGTGCAGTAGTTAGAAATGTAGAATCAAATCTAGATCACTGTTTTGGTTGAGGAAATTCGATCTTTTCATCGGACTATGCAGCTTTAAGTGGCCATACCGGACGCCGTTGCCTAATCGGTACAACCAGCCTTCCCCTGTGGAAGGTTGGGAGTTCAAATCCCAGCCGAGTCAAACCAATGACTTATACAATTTATACTTGTCGCTACCTAGCCTGGCGTTCAGCATTAATAGGATAAGACAAGGACGGGTTAGCACAGTATCAGGATAATGTGACTCAGTGGGATACTGGGTCATGGTGCTGGCGGCCAGGTCTCCCAATGGGGCAGCATTATAAATTCGCCATGAGTGCACACTGTCACAAATCGGTATCCGTTCTGATACGACCTTAGATGTTGCGAGGATGTAAAACTCCAACAAACAACAAACAAACAATTGAGTGCTCATTACAGGCACACCAGTCCATAATATGCGATTCAAATCATGCACAAGTAATAAAGGCATCGCAAACACCAGAGGAACACGAGTCAGGGCGCTGAGGCTATTCTCAGCCAACAGTAATCTCATCATGTAGAAGATCGCTAGTCTAGCCGTCTCCCGAATGGGGGCGGCACCCGCACAAATCAGTTCAGCTTGCCTCCGCCAGTAGTCCATTTAGGACGCGTTCTCACGAGATCCGGGCAGATCGCGCGAGATCCCGTTACGGGTGTTGACAGTAATCATTTATTATTACCACCACCAGGGGTCCGTCCCTCCCCCACTCTCGCTAGGCCTCATGGGAGCGGAAGTTGTGGTTTAGGTGATGGAGAGGGCGTTAGGTGGCCGCGTTCTGCAAACAAATCGCCGGCTGTTTTCTCAATGGCGCTCCACCTCGTTGCAAATGTTAGCTGTCCCTTTAATCAGCCCCCCCCCCCCGGAAAATGGAGAGCGAAAGAGAGAGAAAGACATGAGGAGAGAGGGAGAGAGAGGAGGAGAGAGAGAGGAAGAGATGGGAAGAGAGAGACAGGGATACAGAGAGAGGAATAGCGCCGTACGGAGAGGAAGAGAGGGGAAGAGAGAAGAGAGAAGAAGAGTGAGGAAGGGAGAGGAAGCGAGAGGAAGAGACAGGAAGAGAGGAAGAGAGACGGAGACAGATGGGGCGAGAGAGAGAGCGAGAGAGGAAGATAAGGAAAGAGAGAGGAAGAGGGAGAGGAAGAGATAGGACGAGAGAGGAATATAGAGGAACATAGAGGAATAGAGGCAGAGAAAGGCAGAGAGAGGCAGAGATAGACAGATAGAGGAAGAGATAGGAAACAAAAGGAAGAGAGAGAGAGGAAGAGAGAGGAAGACAGAGGAAGAGAGAGGGGAACAGAAAGAAATGAAGAGAGCCAGAGATGCAGAGAGAGGCAGATATAGGCAGATATAGGAATAGATAGGAAGAGAAATGAAGAGAGTAAGAGAGAGCAAGAGAGAGCAAGAGAGGGGAAGACAGAGGAAGACAGAGGAAGATAGAGGGAGAGAGATAGAGAGGAAGAGAGAGGAGAGAGAAAGAAAATCAGTATGAGAAAGAGAGACAGACAGACAGAACCTACGCTTGTAAGATATTTGTTTCCAGTTTCTGAATAACAGTGACATCTCGCGATGGTTGCATGGAAGTAATTCTCCATTAGCCCACCAGGTGCCGCCACTAGAGTGCGCGGTCAGCGCTGACTGACTGCAACGGGCGGGCAGGCAAGCAAGCGGCAGGACAGACTGCACGAAGGAAAAGAACTGTGAAGGGCGCGGTGAAATGCAACGGGCCGCCCATCTCAGCCCGCCATCGTGCACTTTGCCACGGCGCCCTCCTTCCTCTCCTGCTGTATGGCAATATGGCCGTAACACGATTCTGACAGTGTCTAATGGCGAGCTATGTTCCCACTGTCACTTCGGGCCACGTAACCAACAATGCCAAACCCTTTGCGGCCAGCGCCACCTATTGATGTCACCTCGTTGGTTCGGGGCGTCTCCTGTACGGGGGACTGACAGAGGAGGGGTGCATCGCAGCGCCATGGTTTCTGGGGTGACCTCCATGGGGCGGACGGGGGAGCGGCGCATCGCAGCGCCATGGCTCCCGGTGTCTCCTCTACCGGGCTGACAGAGGAGGGACACATCGCAGCGACATGGTTCCCGGCGTCACCTCCATGAGGCTGATAGAAAATGGTCGCATCGCAGCGTAATATGTACTGACTTGGGGAAACTATGATGTACAAGTAAAGCAGCACAAGTTCTAAAAAGGACACATCTCCACGTTGGTCAACTGTTTCTTTCTAATATGTTTGTTTTATGTCCTAGCAACATCTAAGGCCATATCAGGTCGGGATCTTTCAAATTATATATACTCCTCTACGGGCCTGACAGGAGGGGCGCATCGCAGCGCCTCCGGTGCGACTGACACTGGTCTACATCTGGTGGAGGCGAAGAGGGTAGGCGGATCCACCAGTACAGTGTTGGTTTTACAGAGTATAAGAAATAATGATAGTAATTAACCCCTATGTATCTTTATACTCGCATAATTCTTTATACATCACACGTATATATACATATATATCCAGTATATATATCTATATGATTAGAAAGAAAACATGGGAATATTATATATATACTGATGCGTCGGAAATATTATATATATTTCCCATGCATCAGGTCTGGCCAGAAACCCCATCATATAATATATAAAATTAGAAAGAAAACAGGGAAATAATAGTAGGGCAGCAGCATATAGTCCCCAGGAGTGTGCACTATCAAAAGTCAGAACCTACCCTGATATGACCTTCTCGGACCGTGGTGTTTTCTGTGGCGGAGTGGTTAGAGTGTCAGACTTTTTTTCTAGGTCGGATTCCTAATCCGAAGGTCACTGGTTTGATTCCCCGTGCCCCCACCTCTGCCAATTTGGATTTCCACTGCTGTGAGTAACTTACACTATCATCAAAAGCCAGTTGCTCTCATACCATGTCTATATGGTGTGGGAGGTTAAAAATCCCTTGGGTCGGTAAAACTGTAGGCCCGGGCTTTCTATCGACAAACTGTGTAATGGTGAAAACAAATCTATTTAGAGTTATCCATGATAGGCAGTATAAATCTTCACGAAAAAAAAAGAAAAAAAGTTCCATTGAAAAAAACCACCACAACAAATCTTATAGACAGATATCGCTACGCGCGTATGTGATTTGTGAGTGTAAGTACACCACTCTACATTTTCTTCAGACTACCGTGCCTAATGTAGGATGTCTTTACATAACATCCTGCATTTCGTATAGAGGGCACTGCACATTGCACATATGCACATATGACATACAGAGACGCCACCTGACAGCCTTTACTTCCGGTATCTGGCGTGCGTCTTCAGCAGTCATTAGACCACAAACCATCGATCATTTTGTTGCACGAGAATTAATTGCTTAAAGCTGCATAGTCCGATGAAAGCATCAAATATTCAAAACCAAAGGAGTTATCCAGATTTGATTCTACATATCTAAAGCCCCAGTCACATTACAGTTTGCGACTACTTTGCAACCACTTTAGACCAAAGAACCAACATTCACAAGTGACGTCACATACATCGGCATGCGCTTATGCATAGCCTTTAGAAAGCGTACTTCCCAATGTATGGCTTAGACGCTTGTGAAAATGTTGATAATTGTGAAGGATCCCAATAAAATATTCTCATGTTATTATTAAGCACAGGTCAGAATAAAGTCATTCTCTTGTTTCTAGGAAGGAGGACCCTGAACACACAAGCAACCATCATATACGCATGCATTATCATCGGTGACATCCGGTATTTACAAAAAGCAGTAACCTGGTTGGTCGTTGGACTTTTAAATCCTGACAACATCTAAGGTCGCATCAGGACCGGTGCCGATTTGTTACAATGTACACTCATGGTGACTTTATAGTGCTGCCCCACTGGGAAATCAGGCCGACAGCGCCATGTCCCGATATCCCACTCAGTCAAATTATCCTGACACTGTAACTTGGCAGCGAAAAATTGTAGTAAACGAGGCTTGTATACTCCCATCATTGATCAAGGCCCGGCGGTCGGGTAGTGTGGGGGACTGGAGGTGGGTTGGTGAGGACTGGAGGTGGGTTGGTGAGGATTGGAGGTGAGTTGGTGAGGAGTGGAGGAGGCACTCTGTAGTGGACGCCAGATCAGTCTAGTCGCCATGGTTACATGATGATGGAGTGCCCGTATGTTTCGGGGTGACGAGCACTCAGGTCGAGATGGTGACGAGATCTACAGTAGTGCAATGAATATTAATAGAACCCAAAAGCAGTCCTTATTCAGTGGAATAGAATGGTGGCCCACAGTTGGTGTGTGCTGCTCCAACGTGGGCGTGTGGTTCTTCAACATGGGCAGGTTTGTTGGTTGTTGGGGTTTTCCGTCCTAGCATCATCTATGGTCATATTAGAACGGATACCGACTTGTAACAGTGCGCATTTATAGCGACTTTAAAGTGCTTTCCCGCTTGGAGACCAGGCCGCCTTGACCTGATATCTCACTCAGTCACATTATCTCGAGGCCGAGCCAACCACTCCTTGCCCTATCCTAATAATGCTGAGTGCCTGGCTAGGATGTGACAAGTATCAATTTTGTTAGTCATTGGTTTGACTCGACTGGGAATTGAACTCCCAACCTTACGCACGGAGGCCTGCGCAGGAGCGGGAGATCCCTCAGGCAGTAGAGTGTCCACCTGTGAAGCTGTAGGTCATCCGATCGATCCTTCTCAGTGGACCCATTTGCAATTTGGGTTATTTTCCGTTCCAACCAGTGGTCCACAACTGATTCATCAAAGGCTGTAGTATGGGCTGAACTGTCTGTGGGAAAGTGCATATAGAAGACCTCTTGCAGCTTATCGGAAACAGTAGCCTATGTGGCGGCAGCAGGTTTCCTCCAAAGAAATATCTCAGAATGACCATATCTTTGACCTCCAATAGCCATTGATACAATATAAAAAACCAATGCGCTCTAGTGGTGTCATTAAATAAAACAAGCTTTACTGTTTTGGAGGCCTGCGCTCTAGCGATTCGGCCACCACGTCCGGTCACAACATGGGTGCATGGCGCTCCAACATGTATATGTCACACTCCAACATGAGGGAGACCACCACAACATGGGTGTTATCCTGGTTTGTTGACAAACACACCGTTAACATATTCCATGCTAAACAGGGGTGGACCAGGTCAACGCAGACGCCTGCTGGTAGAGGGCGCCTCATGTGGTTAACCCACAGCTCTACAGCAGACCAGAGAGGAGGAGGGTCGTGTGGGAGGGCGGGTATTAGTGCGCGTGTGGTGTGTGTGTGTGTGGAGTTAGGGGTGTGTGATCTGTGTTAGGGCTTGTATGGGGGTGTAGTCAGCCATGGTGGTTCTTGGTGAATGGGGGTTGGGTTTGTGGGCTATTCCACAGATTGGCTATGTAAATAATACATTGGTGCTCCGTGTGTTTGGGTTAAAGCTGGTGCTTGGTGTGTTTGGGTTAAAGCAGGTGCTTGGTGTGTTTGGGTTAAAACTGGGCCTTGGTGTGTTTGCGTTAAACTTGGTGCTTAGTGTGTTTGGGATAAAGCTGGTGGTTGGTGTGTTTGGGTTAAAGTTGGTGCTTGGTGTGTTTGGGTTAAAGCTGGTGCTTGGTGTGTTTGGGTTAAAGCTGGTGCTTGGTGTGTTTGGGTTAAAGCTGGTGCTTGGGGTGTTTGGGTTAAAGCTGGTGCTTGGGGGTGTTTGGGTTAAAGCTGGGGCTTGGTGTGTTTGGGTTAAAGTTGGTGTTTGGTGTGTTTGGTTTAAAGCTGGTGCTTGGTGTGTTTGGGTTAAAGCTGGTGCTTGGTGTGTTTGGGTTAAAGCTGGTGCTTGGGGTGTTTGGGTTAAAGCTGCTGGTTGGTGTGTTTGGATCAAAGTTGGTGCTTGGTGTGTTTGGGTTAAAGCTGGTGCTTGGTGTGTTTGGATCAAAGTTGGTGCTTGGTGTGTTTGGGTTAAAGCTGGTGCTTGGTGTGTTCGGTTTAAAAGTTGGTGCTTGGTGTACTTGGGTTAAATCTGATGCATGGCTAGTTTAGGTTCAAGGTTGTGCTTGGCAGGTTTGGGTTAAAATTAAAGCTGATGCTTGGCATGCTTGGATCTATGCTGGTGCTTGACATGTTTGAAATAGGATTGGTGCTTGGCATGTTTGAATTAAAGTCAGTTCTTGGCATATTTTTGTTAAAGCTGGTGCTTGGCATTTTAAAAATTAAAGTCAGTTCTTGGTGTGTTTGTGCTAAAGCTGGTGCTTGGCATGTTTGAATTAAAGTCAGTTCTTGTGTTATTTGTGCCAAAGCTGGTGCTAGGCATGTTTGAATTAACGTCAGTTCTTGGTGTGTTTGTGCTAAAGCTGGTGCTTGGCATGTTTGAATTAAAGTCAGTTCTTGGTGTCTTTGTGCTAAAGCTGGTGCTTGGCATGTTTGAATTAAAGTCAGTTCTTGGTGTGTTTGTGCTAAAGCTGGTGCTTGGCATGTTTGAATTAAAGTCAGTTCTTGGTGTGTTTGTGCTAAAGCTGGTGCTAGGCATGTTTGAATTAATGTCAGTTCTTGGCGTGTTTGCATTAGAGCTAGTGCTTTGCATGTTTGAATTAAATTCACTTCTTGGCATGTTTCCGATAAAGCTGGTATCTGGCATGTTTGGGTTAAAGCCTGCGCTTGACGGGCTGCGATTAAGTTTGGTGCTTGGAGGGTTAGGATTAAGGTTGCCTTCAATCGATCGTCCAAACATCGGAGAAGTGCTCCAGGGGATTGCCTGCTCCGTTATATAGAGACACGCCCTGGATTGAAATTGACAAAAATTGGCTATAAATAGAATGAGAAAATGCCGGTACTATGGACTTTAATGGACGTCTGCTATGAAGGCAGAGTTAGTAGAAATCTCCTTGAGTCAATTAGACAGGAGAGAAGTCTGGGACTAGCGATATGTGTCTATATATCTTCCATGGAACTCAACACACACCTACACTGGGACCTGGTGTGTATCCTGTTACACACATACACTGGGATCTGGTGTGTATCCTGCTACACACCTACACTGGGACCTGGTGTGTATCCTGATACACCCATACACTGGGACCTGGTGTGTATCCTACACACCTACACTGGGACCTGGTGTGTATCCTCTTACATGTATACACTGGGACCTGGTGTGTATCCCTCTACACCCCTACACTGAGACCTGGTGTGTATCTGACACACCTACACTGGGACCTGGTGTGTATCCCTCTACACACCTACACTGGGACCTGGTGTGTATCCCTCTACACACCTACACTGGGACCTGGCATGTATCCGTCTACACACCTACACTGGGACCTGGCGTGTATCCTACACACACCTACACTAGGACCTGGTGTGTATCCCTCTACACACACCTACACTGGGACCTGGTGTGTATCCCTCTACACACACCTACACTGCGACCTGGTGTGTACCTTCTTACACATATACGCTGGATGTTGGTGTATATCCCTCTGGCCCTGTGTGCAGACATGTAGGCCTACCAAATGACCTAAATGTGACATCATTCCCTAAACCTAACTGCTCTACGCCCACTTAATATTGTTCCTAGCATTTCTCCCTCTAGTTCCATCCACCAACTTCCATTCCATGTGCGGGCTGGCCATCATTCTCTGGAAGGAGCTCATTTTAGTCAACACACATCCAACCCACTTATTGAACTGCGGTGAGATCAAATACGAGACACTCTCCTGGTCCCAGTAACAGTTCAGAACAAACATTACTAAGGGCATAGTATTAGGTTGGTTGGCTGTTGCAGTTTTACGTCAGAGCAACATCTGATATCATATCAGGACGAGTACTGACTTGTGACAGGGTGCACTCATAGCGACTGATATCCCACTCAGTCACATTATTCTGACACTGAGCCAACCAGTCCTTGCCGTATTCTAATAATCCTGAGCGCCTGGCTAGGAAGTGGCAAGTATCAATTTATAGGTCATTGGTGTGACTCGACCATGGTTCGAATCCCATTATCTTCCAAATGGGGGTGGCCGTGCACCTCAGTCCATAGTATTAGGTGAGTTGCTAGTATTAAAGACAATGCCTCTCCCAGATGACCAACTCTTAAAAACAAACAAAAACATCATTTTCAGTATTAATAATGTTCGTTGTTGTTCAGATTTGACTATTTAAACAATGTGTATGCGTGGATGTCCATGGGTGATGATATTCTATTTATCCAAACGAGTGTCACACACAAAGATCACATACACTTATTAACAATAACTGGTTCACTTCGTCGCCATTGCAACAGTTCCTTTACATTCTTGAATAAAAAGAAAAAACTGTTTATTTGGAAAGAAAGGCGACTAACAGTATATAAGCCTAAAAGCAAACTTTTACTGTGGACTCAAGTGAACTTTGCCAAGCTACCCTTGCTTGGTTTGACCTAGTTAGTAGGGGAAAGGCAATGTAATCATTGCTATTTCGTTACTTTGTTACGAAAGGGAAAAGTGGCAAAGCCTCCGCAAGGTACATTAACTACGACGAAAAGTGCAATTTTAGCAAACTAATTCCCAACTGTTCGAAGCATTATGTGATTACATCTTCCTTTACCTCAGCCCACAAGTGCCACTGAGCACAAGCCAAAGCCTCCAATATGAAACTTCCGCATTCTTCTTTAAACAGTAAATGATCTATTAGTTCTATAATATACCTACTTTATATATATATATATATGCTCTATAAGCTCTGAACAACATCCAGCAGCGCATTACCAAAACATGCCTCGATGAGATTCCAACCATGGATGAGATGGCTAGAGCAATCGCCAGCCTGAAAGATGGCAAAGCACCTGGGGGTGATGGAATTCCTGCCGAGGTATGGAAGCATGGAGGAGACAATCTGCTCAAAAGACTGCACCAACTAATCACCAATGCCTGGGAGGAGGGTTCTGTACCCCAAGCATGGAAGGATGCCAGCATTGTAACCATCTACAAGAAAGGTGATCGAACAGACTGTGGGAACTATAGAGGAATCTCTCTTCTTTCCATAGCAGGGAAGATCTTCGCCAGGATCCTACTCAACAGACTATCTATTCACATAACACCTGGTGTAGTTCCAGAGTCACAGTGTGGCTTCAGAGGTAACCGGAGCACTGTGGATATGATATTTTGTCTCCGACAGCTACAGGAAAAGTGCATTGAGCAGGACCGACCACTGTACATGGTATTTGTCGATTTCACTAAGGCATTTGATACAGTCGGGAGGACCGGGCTATGGCAGCTACTGAGGAAGTACGGATGCCCAGTGAAGTTCACAACTATGATCGAGGCTCTACATACAGGAATGATGGCGAACGTTAGCGCTGGAGGGGAAGTCTCGGAATCGTTTGGGGTTACCAATGGGGTCAAGCAAGGTTGTGTACTGGCCCCCACGCTCTTCTCCATCTTCCTATCAGCAATGCTGGACGAGGCTTTCCGAGACATGGGGGATGGCATCTATATACAGTCCAGACAGAGCGCTGACCTATTCAATGTCGCACACTTCAGAGCGAAGACCAAGACTACTCAGATACTGGTGAGAGAGCTACTATTCGCAGATGACAGTGCACTGGTTGCCCACTCTGCTGAAGAGACCCAGAAAATAGTGGACGCTTTCTCCGATGCATCAAAGAAGTTTGGCCTGAAAATTAACATCAAGAAGACGGAGGTGCTGTACCAACCCAACTCTACAAGAACCCGAGAGGAGGAGATCATGGTTGACGGAAACAAGCTGAACTCTGTTCCGGAATTCACCTATCTCGGATGCACAATATCAAGTGATGGACGCATTGATGCTGAGATACAGAGGAGGATGGCCAAGGCTAGCGCATCTTTCGGACGACTATGCCAGAGACTCTGGAACAACCACCATGTGTCCATTCGGGTCAAAGGTAAGATCTACCGCGCAATCGTGCTATCCACCCTACTATACGGAGCCGAGGCCTGGACAGCGTACAGACAGCAGGTGAAAAAGCTGCATGCCTTCATGATGCGACATCTGCGTTCAATCATGAGGCTAACCTGGAAGGACAAAGTGACGAATAAGGAAATACTCGAACGGATGGGGCTGCCCTCTATGGAAGATCTTCTGATCAAAAAGAATCTCCGGTGGACTGGACACCTCATGAGGATGTCATCAGACAGGCTACCAAAGCAGTTCCTCTATTCTCAACTGTCTTTTGGCTACAGAAAGAGAGGGCGCCCCCGTCTCCGGTTCAAAGATACCATCAAGAGAAACCTGAAGCTGAGAGACATTAAGACCGACTCATGGACACAACTCTCACAGCAGAGAGCTAAATGGAGAGCGGCAGTCAAGCAGTCTTTGTCCCATCGCGACCGACAGCATGATGATGATGATGATATGCTCTATAATCCATTATGGGAAGATAAACAAGGACACTAGCTATCTTCAGTTCCCTATGTAATAGTATATCATTGTATCCTATCTAACTGACTCTGTGTAGTATGACATGGGCCACACTGATGCCACCTGTGAAGGGCTCTAGGCACTGTATTCCAGCTGTGTCTGGCCGTTATCGCCTATAGGCCCATCTGGACGGTCAAATTTTAACTTTAGGTGGGCATTTAATATATCTCCGCCAGAGAATATAATCTTCTTCTCAACCACATCAGTCTTATAGTTGTTCTGTTTATCTGGGGCCAACTGTTTATATATATATATATATATATATATCTATATATATATATAAAGTCAGGATACATTTATATTATTAAGACAGTTTGAAAACCTGTCGCGAAATGGTCAATTCGGGCATAAAACCCCACCAATACGTAGTGGCTCTGCAGTCGCGCCGCCCGGTGCGCGCACAAAACTGGGAGTGATTGGCCAATAATACAATATTAATTCGCAACTAATGATAATAAGACCAATAGCAATAATTCCGCCTTTTTATATGAAGATATTAAATTATCCAATCCATATATATATATAATTGATTATGCTCGATTATGCTTGTTGCTTATCGGAAAGAGTAGCCTATGTGGCGGCAGCGGGTTTTCTCCAAAGAAATATATCAGAATGACCATATGTTTGATGTCCAATTGCTGATGATATGAAAATCAATGTGCTGTAGAGGCGTTGTTAAATAAAACAAGCTTTTGGGAATGTAACACCGGGATAATAGTTGGATGAGTATAACTCTGGCTGGTTACCGGTAATGGCCCCTCCATTAATTGTTAAAAAGCCCATTTACTGGCTGATAAGCCAGGTGCATTAGTGCGCAAAAGCGTGCAGACCCGCCTGAGTTAGACAATTTAGCAGCAGGTGGGTTGTTGCTCAGGCTGATCGGTATGTGTGACAGCATAGTGCTGCGAATATGGCAAATACAATATTCCATAAGTCAGCAATAGGTAGAGACAATAATACACTTTACTCAAATGATATTGGCATAATACAATATATATATATATATATCGATATAATTAATGACGTTAGGAGACAAGAGCGAGATGGCGCCACCGTCGGAGCTGAGGTTGAGTACCTTGGAGCAGTAGATAACCAGCCCCAGGCTCCATCACCTGATTATTGGCGAGTGGAGCTGAGGAGCGAATAGGGAATTCCAGGTTATTATACTTGTATAATTCTTATACAGCATAAATATGCATACCCACACAGTGAGCCAGTCCAGTTCTCAAAAAAATGATTTATTGATCAAGGCAAACTCCCCTTGTTCTGAGCAACTGACTCCGGCTCAGACAATGCTTCGTGACTCATCACACTGAGCAGCTCATTACCCCCCCCCCCCCTCCCCACCCGCCCCCACCCACCCCCCACCCGCACACATCTCCTCCACACTGCCATTAGCACTGCGTGCAAGGCTGCTATGCTACGACTACTCTGTAAACAGTGATAAATAAACATTTAACTACACGGTTGGCCCACGGAGTCGCCACCTGCTTTACAGCGGGTAAAGACTGCCTCACATTCCGGGAGGTTGACAACGAGCCCTTTGGTGAGATCTGCTCAACTCAAGAGTATTGTAAACCACCAACTCAAGGCATTTCAGTTACCCACACATTTACATTGATCTAGGTGAAAATGTTATTTATTTGTCCATCACAATAAGTCAATCAAATTGGCTTATTTCTTTTTTTTTCATTCTGAAACAAAGTGAGTTAAATATTGTTGATGTTGTAATTTACAAGGTATGGATTTCGAATTATGATAGTTAGCTATAAAGGTGGAATCTGCTGAGTGGCCTCTGAGGATAGTCCTCAGCGGTGTAAGAAAAAGAACGGCAATTTCTCCCATTGATCTTTCCTTCCTGGAAGCTATAAACAAAGATGCAAAAGCTGTCAGGCAGGAGAGTTACCAGAAGCAAGAAAAATGAATGGTGATGGTCTAGAACATATTGGTTAACGGATATGGGATCTAACATTATTATACACAACACAGCGGCGGAGGCTTATCATGACACTGGTCCCCGGGGGTGAACAATGCTTCGGTCACATTATTCCTTATATATTAGTTCATTCATAACGCCCTTCATGGATTCACAATTTCCTCAACTGCCGCACCAAACATTTTCCCCACTATCTTCCATTGCTTACGTCAGTCACTGTGCAACAACATGTTAATTCTGTGTGCGTTTCCATGGTTACAAGCTTAATATATAATTGAAAAAAATATGATGTCATATATATCTCAGTCATCTGTCCTGAATTTGAGTGAAGTTGCATAGTCCAATGGTTTTGAGTTTCTGTCATTTTCTGGGATCTTAGATTGATTGTTATAATCTTCATTACTTTAGTTTGAAGTAACTTTTATTTAAAATGGCTAACGTTTGCGATATTTGAAGTGTGGCGGAGTGCTTAGAGTGTCTGACTTTTTTCTAGGTCAGACACCTAATCTGAGGGTCGGCGGTTCGATTCCCCATGCCCCCAGCTCTGCCAATTTGGATTTCCACCGCTGTGTATAACTTACAGCGTCATCAAAGGCCGGTTGCTCTCATACCATGTCTATGTGGTGTGGGAGGTTAAAAATCCCTTGGGTCGGTAAAAGTGTAGGCTCGGGCTTTCTATCGACCAGCAGTGGAATGAGGAAGACCAGTCGTCTATGACTGAAATTTCCCCTGCTTAAACAACTAATGGACCAAAAAAAACACAAAAAAACATGGACAAGTAATTGCCCAAAATTCTGCACCATATGTTTCTGCAGTAACATATTTGATTAGATTGCCTTTCGTGTGGTGACAATTGTTTAATAAGTGCACTAGTATCTAAGTTCGATATGTAGAATCAAAGCTAGACGATTATTTTGAGTTTGACAATTTTATAGTTTCATTGGACTATATAGCTTTAACGTCCTAGTGAGTGTTACCATGATATCATGAATGGTTATTGATTTCTGATATATGTGCACTCATGGCGTCAGTCCTGAACCCATGATCGGATATCCGACATACTCACCTTATCCTGATGCTGAGCAAAACAATCTTTGCACTATCCTATTCATGCCAAGTACCAGGCATGACTTGAGCGTCCGTATCCCGTAGTGGGAGACTATGGGTTCGAACCCTGGTCGAGTCAAACCGATGACTTAAAAATTCATACTTGCCCCATCCTAGCCCTGCGCTCAACATGATTAAGATAGGGAAAAAAAGGAAAGTTTGTTTTATTTAATGACGCTCCTCAAGCACATTGATTTTCATGATCGGCTATTGGACATCGAACATACGGCAGTTTTGACATTTCTTTAGAGGAAACCCTCTTCCACCACCTAGACTTCTCTTTCCGATAAGCAGCAACGGGTCTTTATATGCACTTTCCCACACATGGGACATCACATACCACAGCCCTTGATGAGCCAGTTGTGGACTTAAGATAGGGTAAGGACTGGTTGATTCAGTGTCAGGATAATGCGACTGAGTGGGACATCAGTTCATGGTGCTGCGGGGCTGATCTCCGAGTGGGATAGCATTATAAAGTCGCCATGCGTGCGCACTCTCACAAGTCGGTACCCGTCCTGATATGACCATAGATCTTGGCAGGACGTAAAACTCCAACAACGAACCAACCGACCAAGTATCAGGCTATGTAGCGACAACAATTAATTGTGTAAGCCATTGGTTTTACGCGGTCGGTGTTAGAACCCACAACCTCCCACTCGAAAAAGAGAGCCAGCCATCCGGTCCGGTTCGTTGGCTATCAGTTAGAGCTATCACTGTGTTGGGTGACCGCAGTGATTCAGGCGGACACCACACGTGATCTATGTATGGTTGACATCACGTGACCAATATACTGATGACGTCAGAGAGTTCGCATCTAGCTGCTGCCCATGACATTAGTTCTTGCCATTGCCCTCATCCTAGGGAAGCTTTGTGGTGGAAAGCCTATATGAGACCTTTTCAAACAAAGCATGCTGCACATGGGACTGCTACCCACAACATTGGTCCAATTATCTGCATCCTTTGCAAAAAAACATTCGCTCTAGGTTTCACGTCACGCTATGCCAGTTGTGTAATGTCCAATGAGCTTCAGCATATATATATAATATAAATAATAAATATATATAATATAAACAATGTATATGTAATATAAATAATATATACATAATATATATAATATATATACTATATATAATATATATAATATATAATATATAACATATATAATATGTATAATATATATAATATATATATATATATATATAATATAATACATATAATACATATAATATATATAATATATAATAGCCTATATATAATATATAATAGACACCAACTATAATTAATATATATATATACATAAATATATGTATATATAAATACATAAATACAATATATATGTTATGCGGAGAGGTAATGAGGTACAATTAGATGACCTAATGAGTAGAGGTAACCAGCCGATGACTTAATGGCTGGGGAGTACATGGATCGTCCGACTCATTATACTTGTATAATGGTTTATACAGTATATAATATATGCGATATATATGTAATATATGTAATATTATATATAATATACAATGTATATATTATATACAATATATATTATATCTATTATGTCATAGACAAAATGAAATTATGCGAATACAAACAAGGACACTATCCCTGCCAGTTTGCATGGGGGTATTTTGCACCCTCAATAGTAATAATAAACTGACTCTATACCACTGGTTCCATTAACTTCCATGGCGGCGCCACTTGCGGGTGATACTTTGAATGCCGTTGCCACTAACACAACAGTGACTGAGTGAGTAATGTGTGCTGTAGGCCCTGTCGACAACAAAAGCCATAATCATGGCGAGTCGCCGCTAACACACTGCATGTATGCATATATATGTACGTACGTATGCAGGCGTGGATATATGGCATTATATAGCATGCCGAGGGCCGCTGCCGCCAAAGGGAGGTGGGAGGAACCCCCCCCCCCCCAAAAAAAAAACCAAAACGGGGAGGGGGAAAGGGGGAAAAGGAGGGGACAAAAACCAAAGAAAACAGAGGCAACAAAAGGGGAAAAAAGGGTGGAAAATGGAAAAAAGGAGAAAAAAAGGAAAGAAAACATAAGCAAACAACAGAAAACAACCAACAACATAACAACCGACAGAACGCGCCCGGGAAACTTGCGCGTCTCTGTGCCGCTTGTTCCCCGGAAGCACGCCATGGTCACATCTACTTATCGGGATATAATTGTACACGCGCATGCCTGGTCGCTGAGTGTCTGCTCCCCTTTAAATGCGCATGTTCCACTAAAAAGTCCCCCCCCCTTTACTAAATAAAAACAAGGAAAAAACCCAAAACATTCCGGAAGTTTCTCGCCGTTGGACTTCGGCTGCCTGATCGGTGGATGATGTGTGCAATCAATGTGACCAGCACCAGCCCTAGTGTGTGGGGGTGGGGGTGGGGACTGGAGGGGAGGAGGTGGTGGGGGTGGGGGTTGGAGTGGGGCGGGGTGTGGGTGGGGGTTGGGGTGGGGGGATGGAGTGGGGGTGGAGGTGATGGGGGTGGGTGGGGGTGGGGGAGGTTGTGGGGGTCGGGTGTGGGGGAGTGGGTGTCGGGGTTGGATTGGGGAGGCGGGGATTGCACTGATGGTTGTGGGGTGGGGTGGGGGTAAGGTGTGGAGGTGGAGGTGTGGGGGTAGGTTGTTGGGGAGGGTGTGGATGTGGGGGTTGGAGTGGGGAGGTGGGGGTGCGGTGGAGGTGGGGGTTGCACAGACGGTTGTGCCGTGGGGTGGTGGTAGGGTGTGGAGGTGGAGGTGTGGGGGTAGGTTGTTGGGGAGGGTGTGGATGTGGGGGTGGGAGTGGGATGGTTGGGTGCAGGTGGGGTGGTTGCACAGACGGTTGTGGGGTGGGGTGGGGGTATGGTGTGGGCGTATGGTGTGGAGGTGGAGGTGTGGGGGTAGGTTGTTGGGGAGGGTGTGGGTGTGGGGGTTGGAGTGGGGAGGTGGGGGTGGAGGTGGGGTGGTTGCACAGATGGTTGTGTGGTGGGGTGGGGTGGGGATAGGGTGTGGAGGTGGAGGTATGGGGGTAGGTTGTTGGGGAGGGTGTGGATGCGGGGGTTGGAGTGGGGAGGTGGGGGTGGGTGAAGGTGGGGGGTTGCACAGACAGTTTCTGGGGATAATACGTTAATGGCACCCTCTGGAGCTATTGGCGTGCGGACGCATTGTGTATAATGCGCATGTCCACGCATGTGCCATTGTCTCTGCGTACAGCGACCTTGACCTTGCATGCATGATAAATGAATCACTTCCCTAAACAACATTATCAGACCTAAGCTAACTAATTGCAAATGGCGAGATAACTACAATGTGTTGCTAATACTAGTAATAGCCATCTTTGTTTGTCGCTTCCAGGAAAGAAGATTGATTGGAGAAATCCCACTGAACTCACATGACGCCACTGGTAACTATCCTTGGAGGCCGCTGGGATGTCGTCCATAGATAGTTCTAGATCCATACTTTGTCAATTAAATTACAACATAACCAAAATGGAACACATTGTACATAGTGTCGTCAGGTGTATACAAATGGGAAAAATGGTGCCTAGGGCAGGGTTTGAACCCACACTTCTTGCCATTCCAGGGCTATTCGGTACCCATCCTGATATAACCTTAGATGTGTCAAGATTGTAAAACTCCAACAACTAACCAACAGCCAACTTTCTCAATATTAAATTATTACTACCTTATCATAACTGAAAAAAAAAGCCACAAATAACAAGATAATGTGTAAAAATCTCCAGTATAAATCGTCCCACACTCAATCTCTCTAATGGGGCTGTCACACTACGACGCTTCTCGCCGGCGACCGGTGAACGTGTGTTGATTTTGGGCGATAAAAAGTTTAACATCGGGACGCGCTGATGGCGCGTTATGCGCGCGTCGGTGCATTTCACTACACGTCGGTACACTATCCTTGACGCTGATGGTCGGCGCGAAACGCCGGCGCGCGTTCCCTATCGCCCAAGGTTTTAAACATGTCAAAAAAAAAAACAACGACCGCCAGCGCGCGCAAATATATGGGTAAGGACGTTAGGCGCGCGTCGCGCTGCGTTCGACGCGCCGGAATAACGTTATGGGAATGCTAGGAAGACGGCGCGTGCGCGGGAGGGTCATTGCTCACACGTTGCGGCAAACTGGGCCGTTTTTGTTTTACGCCCTAGCAACATTTAAGGTTAAATGAAGACGTCGCGCCAAACTTCTTTTTTTTTTTTCCCCCAGCGCGTCGACACACGTTGGCCGCGCGCGCATAATACGCGCCGCGCTGACGCCGATCTTTTCCCCCAAACCGCCGAAAAGTTTGATGTTTCTCGACGCGCAAGATTTTATTTTCAACGCTGACGGGTCGCCGGGAGAAACGTCGTAGTGTGACAGCCCCATTAGCTACAACAAGTTACCCTGTGCAAGTCATGAATTGTTTCCTCAACAACATAGTACTAATACGAAGGTTTCCCGTGCGGAAGGTGGGGAGTTCGAAACCTCACCGAGTCAAACCGATGACTTATCAAATTGATACATATACCTACCTATCTACCCTGGCGCTCAGCATTAATAGCCTTCCAGAACACTGCCCAGGCACCGATATTCACATTTAATTCCAGAAAGACATTCCAGCTGAAATAGATTCGGTATACCTCGTTAAGCGAACCCATTGACCCCGCCTAACCATCCTCCAAAGTATTAGATTAAAACTGTATACAGCTCAACTAACAGAATCAATTCATCCTCATCTTAGCAATTACTTCTGGTGCGCTGCTATCTATTGTAGGTACTACCTATGTATGTGGTTGGTTGTTGGAGTTTTACGTCCTGGCAACATCTAAGGTCATATCAGGACGGGTACCGACTCGTGACAGTGCTCACGCATGGTGACTTTATAGTGTTGCCCCACTGGGAGACCAGGCCACCAGCACCATGACCTGATATCCCACTCAGTCACATTACCCTGACACTGAGGCAACCAGTCCTTTCCCCGATCCTATTAATGCCGAGCACCTGGCTAGGAAATGACAAAACTTCAGTGACCTAATCTCCCAAAACAAGAGACGGACGCTCAACTCATTCGGCCATCCCATCTGGTCCCCAACAAGCTGGATTTGAAGTATTGGTGTATGCCACAGAGGTCCTGACACTCAATCTTTATAGTCACTTAACCGACAGATTCTTAGCTCTAAGCCGCGGACGCCGACGACCTGGTTTTAGTTCCTTCCGGCCAGCAGGCGTTCCGTCAAATCGGATTTGTTGCGCCGCTAGTCTGTCCGGTCAAAGCACGGCATGCCACCCCCTATAAATAACCAACTAAAGGAGCTAGCTTTCCAGGTATCAGCAGCTTGGTTGGTTGTTGGAGTTTGACGTCCTGGCAACATCTAAGGTCATATCAGGACGGGTACCGACTCATGACAGTGCTCACTCATGGCAATGTTATAGTGCTGTCCCACTGGGAAATCAGGCCACCAGCAGCAGCATGACCTGATATCCCACTCCATCACATTATTCTGACACTGAGCTAACCAGTCTTTTCCCTATCCTATTAATGCTTATCACCAAGCTAGGAATCGACAAGATTTAATTTGTTAAGTCATTGGTTTGACTCGGCCGGGAATCAGACGGTTACGGGAAAGCTAAAAATGCTACCATATACACAGAAATATGAATACTTATCTATAATTTGGTTATAATAAAGGTAGGAACCCCCATGTGACGTACGACAAGGTACATAGATATAAATGCAATATTTGGTCATATACAGTGCAGTAAGGAGTATACTTGTTTATTTTTATTTTTTAAATATAGCCAGTTGTGTGACCAAAAAGGACGGTCCTAACATGGCTCAGTTTAGGATGTTAGGACCATCCCAATCGGGAGACAGATATCTGCAGTAGAGTCTCCAGCAATTATATGCATGTCCGTAATTATCAGTCGCCTCCTCCAGCCTTATATCAATGGACAAATGCGACTGATGCTTTTCTGTTCGCACCACCTTGTCCCGGCTGTCCGTAATTATCAGTTGCCTCCTCCAGGCTTATATCAATGGACAAATGCGACTGATGCTTTTCTATTCGCACCAGCTTGACGCATTACGCATTACGCATTACGCACCGATCGCTACATGGACCGATCGGGATAATGCATTCACATTCGCATTCGCATTACGCGTGTAAGGAATGTAGCTCATAGGTTTCAAGGCGTTTCGATTTTTTGTCGCATTCGCATTCGCATTCGCATTACGCATTACGCGTGTAAGGAATGCGACCTTTACTGATACAAGTATATATATATATATTTTATTTTAATTCCGTGACCGGACCTCAATAGATGCATCCCACGCTTGGTATATTTGTCAAATATAACAATTAGTATATATATTTAGAAGCCTTTCTCAATACCCACTTACTAGATATTTAAAAGTAATTACTATAAAATATTATATATTACTATTTTCGCCATTAATATGGCCATGGTTGCCGACAACGCGTATAACTCCCAAGATGTTGCCAGGACATGATATCCCACTCAGTCACATTATCCTGCCACGGAGATAACCAGTTCTTGACCTATCCTAGTAATGATTAGGTAGCGACAACTATCAACCAACAACCAACCAACACCAGAGCTTCGGAACTGATAAGCGAACCGATTCATCAGAAGGAACATATTTGCCCCTCTTCCCACCTCCCTAACAATAAATAGAAATGCACAGGCATAAAGTATAAAGCTTGTACATCATCCTGGTCACGGCACCAGTGTGGTGGGCGTATCATAACCATATGGGACAGTTGACTGTGGGGGTCACTGCGGCCTACTACAATATTCATATTCAATCACGCCACAAATGCATGTATAGAATATGCAAAGTGCTCTTGGGTCATCCTAGCTACCATGAATGAGACAGCATCTACCCAGTCCCAGAACAAGATCAGAATGGTAGATTTTTTGTTTTTGTTGTTGTTTAACGTCCTAGCAACATTAAGGTCATATCAGGACGGGTACTGACTTGCGACAGTGTGCACTCATGGCGACTTTATAGTGCTGCCACACTGGGAAACCAGGCCACCAGCACCATGACCTGATATCCCACTCAGTCACATTATCCTGACACTGAGCCAACCAGTCCTTGCCCTATCCTAATAATGCCAAGCGCCAGGCTAGGAAGCAACAAGTATACATTTTTAAGTCATCGGTTTGACTTGACCAGGATTCAAACCCAAAACAGGAGACGGACGCTCTACTCATTCAGCCACCCCGTTTGGTCTCTGGAATGGTAGATCTAGACGACTGCTACTCATACACTCAAACCATATTATATTTCGCCAGCATTCTTTTAATTTCGATGATGTATTTAAACTAAGCGGTTAATGAGAGCAATACATAGTTAGTTTTATTTTCTTGAAGATTTATACTGCCTATCATGGATAAGTCTGAATAGTCTTGTTTTCATCATTATACAGTTGGTCGATAGAAAGGCCGAACCTACACTTTCACTGACCCAAGGGATTTTTAACCTCCCACATCATGTAGACATGGGATGAGAGCAACTGGCTTTTGATGATGCTGTAAGTTATACAAATTGGCAGAGGTGATGGTAGGGGGAATCAACCACCAACCTTCAGATTAGGAGTCTGACCTAGAAAAAAGTAAGACACTCTAACCACACCGCAGCAAAGAATGTCTAATTGCTAAAAATGATTTAATAATACAAACTATTACAAATTATTACATACTTAAATATATTGCACCTGCGTGAACAAAAAAAAGAGCATAGGCAATCGGTTATCTTTGGATCAGTTGCTCACACATTCAACATGACTTGCATAATTATACACTGATACTAATATTATTAGTAATAATTATATATAAGACTATCGTCTGCTTCTTCTACTCCCAAACACCACAGGTATAATTGAAGACAACACCGACAGTAGACGGCGCCACATGTCAGGTGCCCGACGAACAAGAACAGTCACAATTGCTCGGTAAAGTTGCGGGAAGTCTGCGCGACTGGCTCTACCGGAACTGAAGGCCACCTGGCGGGCGCAATGCGCAATACATATTAATGACTGGCAGAGCACCAAGTGCCTGCCGTAGATCACACAATTCCACACATTCCCACGTCTAACGAAGAGAAACCGGTGCGATTATCTCTGTTTAATCGGCGGGAAATGTAGGAGTGCACCTGTAGCATGTCTTCCCGCCAAAACTGCGGACGCGGTGCACAGAGCAGACGACAGCGCGCAATGAAACAACACACACACGCAGCTTTCCCAGCATATGGATATGATGTGTGTGTGCTTCTATTATTATAGTTATTATTCTGATTGTCAATATTGTTATTACTATTATTATTATGAATGGTAATGTATCAATCTGAAGACATGATAGCAAGAGAAGGAGAGGGACGTAGCTCAGGTGGTAGCGTGTCCACCTGTGAAGGCATCAATCATTCTATCGATCATGCTCAGTGGACCCATTTGTAGTTTGGGCTATTTTCCAGTCAAACCAGTGGTCCTCAACTGGTTCATCAAACGTGGTGGTATATGCTGTCCTGTTCCTGGGAAAAGCGCATATAAAAGACCCCTAGCTGCTTATTGGAAATAATAGCATATGCGGCAGCAGCGGGAGCAGGATTACTCCAAAGAAATATGTCAGAATGACCATATGTTTGACATCCAATTGCCAATGATAAAAATCAATGTGCTCTAGAGGCATTGTTAAATAAAACAAGCTTTACATTTGATTAGAAAAGTGGTTGCTTGGCTGGAAGATCACCCCTTGGGGAAGCCATCCAGTTAGTTACCTTATCACAATTTTTATGGTTAGATAAAACTGAACTGAACTCATGATTTAGCATGAGCTCAGGCATATTTAATAGTCAATGTGGGTGGGTTCAGCGATCAAAAGACATGATCTTATGGTTGTTTAAGTTTGACACCCTGGCAACATCTAATTTAATATCATGATGGGTACCGACTTGTAACAGTGATTTCACATGATTGATTGATTGGTGGTTGTTTTATGCCGTGTCGGCAGCATAGGCCATATTCACAGTGAGAAATGTTTGTTTTTTGTTCAAACCATCGCTTTTACATGTAAAAGCAGACAGGCAATTATGTGCCAATAGACACTCATTCAATTAGAAAGCTCACAATCATATATTTGTGGTCAAGGGAAACAAATTCCCATAGAAAAAGAAAAGTTTTATTAATAATTGATAGAATCTATTTAGTAAACTATATGAGGTGGTACAGTCCAGCTGCCCTCAAAAAGACTAAAATGTTTTCCTATTTTACCTTAGTAAAAAGGTCATACATACTGTCTGCAGTGTAGAACTGTTGGTGCAGGGCCAAAAAATCAACACAACTTAGTCAAATGTGTTTGAGTGTCAGCGGGGACTGACACCCAATACATTCAGGGGGAGGTTCCTCCTTGAGCAGAAAAGCATGTGTAAGCCACGAGTGGCCAATACGGCAGCGGCTAAGGACCACTTGGTCCCGGCGACCCCCCGTGTGAGTCTGTGGTGGTTTTTCCACAGATGGTTCAATTTCTTTAAGTTTATTAATGTTTTCATCCCACTCATGTTGCCATTTGGATTTTATGTGGATGGCTATTAGTGGTTTCAGATCAGAGTGAGCGATCAGACACACAGATGAGCATAGGCATTATATAATAGTCAATACGGACAGGTTAGCTGATCAAAAGACTTGAATTTACGGTTGCTTGTTTAGGTTTGACACCCTGACAACATCCAAGGTGATATCAGTATGGGTAATAACTTGTGACAGTGTGCACTGATGCTGAGTTTAGAGTGCTGCCCTACTGTGATACCAGGCCACTGGCACCATGACCTGATACTCCACTCAATAAATATATGTGTAAAACAAAAAGAAAGTCAGACATTGAAAACTATTTGATTATTGACATTAACTATTCTGATGCTTGTACTAACCTGATATTGAATTATTGCTCTCATACCATGTCTATGTGATGTGGGAAGTTAAAGATCCATTGGGTCGGTAAAAGTGTAGGCTCAGGCTTTCTACCGACAAACTGTATAATGGTGAAAACAAGTCTTCAGACTTATCCATGATAGGCAGTATAAATCTTCAATAACAAAATAAATATGAAGTATTCTGTTTTGATCTGTGCAAGTCTGTGTTTGGGAGAGAAGGGGGGGATCATGGCGTGATGGTCGGTGATTAATGTATCTGCCCAATTCCATATTAAAGGCTCTCTGGTCAGGACTGAGATGGCAAGAAGCGGCGATGATAATTAGGTCTCAGTGGCCAAATTGTCGTCTGGTGTGACAATGTGCCGTTTTCTCAGACAAGAACTTCGCAGTAATTTGACAGGACGCGGTCTGATCGGATGAAAAAAAGAACTTAGAGTGGGCTCCTCTGATAATATGTGGTTTGGTCCGAGAAGAGGTCGTCTGCTCTGAGAATATAATCCGATGAACCGACAATCTATCGGTCAGGTCTGGTAATATCTCGGCTGATTCGTATCAAATGTTGTCTGCCGGAAAAGAATATTGTCTACTAAATGTCATCTGCTGGAAAAGAAAAATGTCTACTAAATGTCATCTCTTGAAGAGACAATATTCACTTAAAGAGTTGCGTCTTGACGTTAAATACACTAAATATGATGTGTAATGCATCGCTTAATATTTCCACCGAATGATTTATGTTAGTAAATACATATTAAATCAATGCTAGTTTTAGCAATGGGCAGACGACAGTGAGCTGAGATCTTGTGGGATGGACATATATGTAGGGGTTGGAGTGGAGGATAAGGAGGGAAGAGGTCGAACGGAAGAGGGGGCGATCTATGTGAAGGCCCTGTCACACTACGACGTTTCCCACCAACTAGCATCGACGTTTTGCCTTTTTCGTCGAAACATCGGTACACATCCGGTACGTTACCGGCGCGTTACCGGTGTGTTACCGGCGCGTCGTTACATGTTGAGGGATAGCAATGTGTGAATCAACACGTCGGCGCCCGTCGGGGCGTGCCGATCGTTTTGTACTTGCACAAAACTTTCAGTGGGCCGCAATGCGCGTAAGCGTGTTGGCGGGCGCGTTATGGATGCATTAGCAACACGTTGACACACGTTGGCGGCGCGCCGGCAGAACTCTGGCAGACCGTTGATCAACGTCGGTTAACATTAGCTTTTTTCCCCCCAAAATGCGACCGTTCCGTCGGCGCGTCCGTAACGTCCCATCGACGGGTAGTGGGCGCGCTATTGGTGTTGCTCCAGCGTATCTCGACGCGTTGGACGTGTTGCCGGCATGCCTGGACGTATTGGCGGCGGGTGTGAATGCGCTGCGGGTGCATCCTAACGTGTTGCTGGCGGGTATGTATGGGTTCACACAATACTAACACGATACCAACGCACTGCCTCCATGCCGTAAACGCGCCGACAGCGCGCCGACAACACGCCAATAACACGCTACCGACATGCTACAGACACGCTAATAACACGATACTAACGCACCAATAATGCGCCAATAACGCGCCTCCAACCCGCCACTAACACGCTGCGCCCCGTCGAACTTTCTACCAAAACCCCGAAGAGTTGGACGTGTGTCGACGGGTTGCAAATATTTTGCACGTTGCCGGCGCGCTGGGGGAAACGTCGTAGTGTGACAGGCCCATTAGGACAGGAGGGGAGGTGGGGAAAGTGGGTTGGTAGCGGTGGTTGGAGATGCGGGGAACGAGCAGAGAATGGAGAGGTGGGAAAGAGAGAGAGGAAGGTAAGTGGGAGAGAGGTGAGACGGGGACGTGAAGGAGGTACTGAAGGAGTGGGATGTGGAGGGAGTAAAGTCGGACAAGTGGTGCGGTGGGGAGGAGAGTAATGTGGGAGATGAGGGAAGTGGGGGAGGATACGATGGGAGAAGTGTGGGTGGTGGGGAGGCGGGTGAGCGAGAGAAGGTGAGCAAAGTGGAAGAGGTGGTGAGAGGATTGGGGTGATAGGAGCGTGGTGGCGGGTCAAGAGGTGAGGGAGGTGCGGGAGGTGGGGGAGGTGGGGGAGGTGGGGGAGGTGGGGGAGGTGGGGGAGGTGGGGGAGGTGGGGGAGATGGGGGAGGTGGGGGAGGTGGGGGAGGGTGAGGGAGGTGGGGAGGTGGGGAGGTGGGGGAGGTGGGGGAGGGGGGGGAGGTGGGGGAGGTGGGGGAGGTGGGGGAGGTGGGGGAGGTGGGGAAGGTGGGGGAGGTGGGGGATGTGGGGAGGTGGGGAGGTGGGGAGGTGGGGGAGGTGGAGGAGGTGGGGGAGGTGGGGACGATGATGGGAGGAGTAGGATGTCGAGGAAGTGTGGGATGTGAGTAAGGTTTGAGAGGCAAGAGATGTGATAGTCGTATGGAGGATGGGCGGGTTGTGCAGGTTTGAGAGGTGGAGGAGGTGAGGGAGGTGGAGGAGGTTGCGGAGGTGGGGAAGTGGAAGAGGTGATAAGAGGAGTAGGAGGGCGCGTTGGGGCGGTGCGAGAGGTGAGGGAGGTTGGAGAGGTGGGGGAGGTGGGGAAGGTATGAGAGGTGGAGAACGTACAGGATGTGAGTAAGGTGGGAGATGTGATGTGAGGAGTAGGAGGATGGGCGGATTGGGGAGGTGTGAGATGTGAATGAGGTGGAGAAGGTGTGGGATATAAGGGAGGTGGGGAAGGTGGGAGAAGTGAAGGGGGTGAGTGAGGAGGGGCGTATGGGCGTGTGGTGGGGGGGGTGGGATCTAGAAGACTATATGGGAGTAAGGAATAAGGAATGAAGGTAACTACAGTAATCTATGCAATGGCTGACTGACGATGTGACGCATAGAGAGCTACATCATATCCAATGATCTGATTGGAAGTACTTTTTGTGCAGTCCCATATTCTGGTTTGAGCCTGTCAATAACCACCATTAGCGTAATGAGATAGGTGCCTGCCACATGTGTGTCCCGGCGGCTTTATTGGTTACCAAAATAAAACAACATTCCTAATGGAATTCTACAGACTAACCCAGAAATAACGGAGGTAACTAGTGTAATTGCTCTCTGCGGTAATGCAAACTAGGTGGCAGCAGCCGTTGCATGGGTTTCTTGAAACCTGGGGAAGCCCCTCGCCCTCTCTGAAATGCTCCCTGGCAAAAAGAGTAAAAGAAATAGCAACTACCAAAGTATACCTACCCACCAGCCTATACCCACCAGCCTATAACACCTGACTAAACCAATAAAACATATGCTACCTACAAAGCTATATTTGACCAAGACAATTTAAATGAGTCATGCAACCATTATTTGCATAATCCAAAATCCACTACTACCTGTATCAGCAAGTCATGCCCATTGTATTACTGTCTCCACACAGGTGTGATCATCAAGTCACTGATATAGTCTAAAGGTAAATGGCTAGTATTTAACCTAGTATTGTCTATATTGTTCATACCATCTCATCATCTCATCCATAAATAGTTCATATGCACTATCATTTTTAAGGCCGGAAGACCAGCGCCTCAGCGCTGAAAAAAAGATGTATTTCAACTGGAATAAAAAATGTGAACAAACAAAATGCAGCCGCTTGAACTAGGCCTTCTTATTCTAGATACAAGTATAACATGCAACACTTCCCTTTGCTACTTTACACGGACAGTAACATGGCCAATACAACTTGCGTTTGTTCTTATTTTACGTCCTAGCAACATCTAACACCATATCAGGATGGGTACCGACTTGTGACAGTGCGCACTCATGGTGACTTTATAGTGCTGCTCCACTGGGAAATCAGGACCCTGGCAACATGACCGGACATCCCACTCAGTCACATTATCTGGACACTGAGCTAACCGGTGCTTGCCCTATCCTATTAATGCCAAGCACCAGGCTAGGAAGCGACAGATAGACATTTTTAAGTCATTGGTTTGACTCGACCAGGAACCAAACTTGCAAACTCCCTATCTCCCGGACTAAAGTAATGTAGATCATTCCGATCAACCTAATATATTTATCTCAGAAAATGGCAGAAACACGAAACCATCAGACTATGCAACTTTAGGCTAACTTGAATATTCATGTAAAGAATACATTCTGCAATCAAGTGACCAGATATTTAACACGATTTGATTATCTGCTTAGAGGTCCTTCAAAATTATCAACAGTTTAACCAGTCTACAAAAAAATGCACGTTTTCATGAACTCTGCCTCTATTAGAACCGGTGGCCGCCATCTTGGAAATGACCAGTTAAAAATCATCATTGTGGCATAGTCTAGCTGTGTGACAAATTTCATGCTGGTCTCATCAAACCCACAATACTCTCAATTATCTGCCGTACTAATCCCGACAAACAGTACAATACAAATGTTGATATTTTACAATGAACTGCCTATATTTAAATCAGGGGTCGTTCACAAGTATCAACATTTTAACAAGCGTACAAACAGTATAACCCATTCCCATCAACGTACAGTCTGTACGCTTTTGAAAGTATTGATAATTGTAACGGACCTCTCAGCAAAATATAAGTCACTATTACTTCAATCCCTGTTGGAATTAAAGAAGAAGAAAAAGGTTCAGAACCTGGACTATTTTAAAGGGCCAGTAAAGGCCCTGTCACACTACGACGTTTCCGCCGGCGCGCCAGCAACGTGCAAAATATTTGCAACCCGTCGGCACGCGTCCAACTCTTTGGCTCTTTGAGAGAAAGCTTGACGCGGTGCAGCGTGTTAGTAGCGTGCTATAAGCGCGCGGCCAACGCGTTTCGATGCGCGGCAGAACAACATGTCAACGTCCCACCAGTGGGTTCCCAGAGTGCCATCGGCGTGTTGTCGGCGCGCTGTCGGCGCGCTGTCGGCGCGTTGACGGCGCGTTGGTGTCGCGTTAGTACCGTGTCAACGCGTACATACCCGCCAGCAACACGTTAGGACGCGCCCGCAGCGCGTCCACACCGCGCGGCCAACGCGTCCAGGCATGCCAGTAACACGTCAAACGCGCCGAGATAAGCTGGAGCAACGCCAATAGCGCGCCCACTACCCGTCGATGGGACGTTACGGACGCGCCGACAGAACGGTCGCATTTTGGGGAAAAAAAAGCCAACGTTAACTGACGTTGATCAACGGTCTGCAAGCGTTCTGCTGGTGCGCCGCCAACGTGTGTCAACGTGTTGCTAACGCGTACGTAACGCGCCCGGCAACACGCTGCCGCGTGTTGCGGCCCGTCGAAAGTTTTGTGCAAGCACAAAACCTTGACGCGGCTCGACGCGCGCTGACGTGTCCATTCACATGTTGCTATGTACCGACGCGCCGGTAATGCGCCGGTAACGCACCGGCAACGCGCCGGTAACGTACCGGACATGTACCGACATTTTGAACAAAAACCCAACCCCTCGGCACGCGTCGAAGCTTGTTGGTGAGAAACGTCGTAGTGTGACAGGGCCTTAACATGAACGATGAAACTTTACATAGTCACAACTATCATGATTGAATATGAAGTCATAGTGTGTGTGCTTTGAACCAATCAAGTTATTGTTTGTTGGAGTTTTACGTCCTGGCAACATCTACGTTCATATAAGAATGGGTACCGACTTGTACGAGTGCACACTCATGGTGACTCTATAGTGCTCCCCCCACAGGGAGACCAGACCTCTAGCACCATGACCTAATTTCCCACTCAGTCACGTTATCTTGATACTGAGCTAACCATTCCCTGTACTATCCTAACAATCCCGAGCACCAGGATAGGTAGCGACAAGTATCAATTTTCTAAGTCATTGGTTTGACTTAATCGGGAATGGAATGGACCAGAAATCTCCCGCACGGGAAGTCTGCGCTCTAGCCGATTCGGCCACCACTTCCGGTCAATCTGGTAAGTTATTTATAGCCTAATCAAGGCCGGTGGCCTCTGAGGGCAGGCTGTGACTAGTAGTCATTTGACCTTAATGACCTCTCTCAGCTATTAGGGTGACGTAGGGCAGGACATTTTTTCTTGAAGATTTATACTGCATATCATGGATAAGTCTGAATAGACTTGTTTTCACCATTAGACAGTTTGTTGATAGAAAGCCAGAGCCTACACTTTTACCGACCCAAGGGATTTTTAAGCTCCCACACCACATAGACATGGTATGAGAGCAACCGGCCTTTGATGATGCTGTAAGTTATACACAGCGGTGGAACTCCAAAGTGGCAGAGGTGCGGGCACGGGGAATCGAACCACCGACCTTCAGATTAGGAGTCCGACCTAGAAAAAAGTCAGACAATCTAACCACTCTGCCACAGAGAACACCACCAAATACTTGCACAGTCTGATAGGTTTCCTCTCAGTAATAGAAGTGAAGCATGCTGGGAATCTTGGAGGACTAATTATAGAGGAGGACTATAAAGATGTTTGTTTATTGTCTGTTTACGTCCTAGCAACAGCTAAGGTCATGTCAGGACGGGTACCGACTTGTGACAATGTGCACTCATGGCGACTTTATAGTGCTGCTCCACTGGGAGACCAGGCCAACGCACCATGACCTGATATCCCACTCAGTCACATTATCCGGACACTGAACCAACCGGTCCTTGCCCTATCCTAATAATGCCGAGCACCTGGCTAGGAAGCAACAAGTAGCGATTTTGAAATCATTGATTTGACTCGACCAGGGTTGGAACCAACAAACCCATGGGTTCGGATCCCCCGATCTCCCAAAATACGCTCAACTCATTCAGCCATCCCGTCGGGTCCGGACTATGAAGAAGCAACCGGGTCAAATAAAAAACTATCCCAAGGCCCCCTCCCCTGATTTGGAGAGTAGTACAGGGTGTTTCAAAAGTCACTACCTCTCTTGGTGACATTGAATTAAAAAAGAAAATGCTATATCCATCTCTAGTACAAATTTGTATATTTACAAAATAGTATTTGGTTCATGTCGAATTTTGTGTAATTGTTAAAAATTTCCATTTGAGGGCTATATCGCTGATGATAAAAATGGAGATAAAAGTGCTTATCGTAACACACAAGATAAAAAAAAACCTTGGAATGTGAGAAAATTAGAGATCATTCTGAGTGGAAATTTCATAAGAAAGGTTCAACAGACAAGGCTGTTCATGGGTTGTTGATGACATTTCAGAAAATTGGATCTGTGCATGATGACAGCAGAACTAGACACTATTAGCTCTGTAGAGATACTGATGGTCGCCATGTGGAGCACTAATTCTTTGCAGCATATACTTTGAAATAAATATAGTTTTCATATCTTAAACCAGTGTCGTGGGGGGTGATGAAAATGGGAAATATTGTGGGATTCGAACCCACATCTAGAGCGGGATTCGAACCCACATCTCTTTGCATTCCATGCCAGTATGCTAACCATTACACCAGCTAGGCTCCCTGATGTCACCACACTAGCCCCGCCTACCTGTCTATGTGGCTTCTTGCATGAGAGGTCAGTACAGACCACTACACTCGTCCCCCTGGAATTGTAAGTATTTTAATGCGTACAATTACATACATACAGGCAGTGCACTTACACATACACAGTGTAGGTTCAAGAACTGTACATCACGTAGCTTGTAGAGGATCCTGGTCATGGAACCAGTGTCGTGGGGGGTGATGAAAATGAGAAATATTGCGCCTAGAGCAGGACTCGAACCCACATCATGTTGCATTCCAGGCCAGTGTGCTAACCATTACACCACCTAGGCTCCCTGATGTCACCACACTACCTACGCCTACCTGTCTATGCGGCTTCTTGCCTGAGACGTCAGTGCAGACCACTACACCAGTTTATCGTAATCCAAATTATTTGTCAAAATAGTGACTTTTGAGACACTACACATTTGGAGCTCTGTGCATATAGCTATGTAATTCCACCGATCCTTTCCTTGCATGACGTCACAGCGTGGGGTTGAATAAGCTCCAACCCACTACTTACATATTGAATAATTTAGGAATATTATACGGAGTATTCCATGGCAATTTCAAGCACAACATAGGTCTTTTATTTTCTCTGTTTCTCTTAAAATATCTATATTTCATTAAGATATAATAAATATCAATGCAAAGAGTAACTAGAGATTTAACGTGCAATGCTGGTTATACAGTCGATATATTATAAGTAGAGCCTTTACTCTGCTATAAACTGGTTCATCAAAGGTTGTGGTATGTGTGTGCTGTTCTGTCTGTGGGAAAATGCATATAAAAGTCCCCTTGCTGCTTATCAGAAAGAGTAGCCTATGTGGCTGCAGGAGGTTTCCTCCAAAGAAATATGTCAGAATGACCATATACGTTTGACGTCCAATAGCCGATGATAAAAATCAATGTGCTCTAGAGGCATCGTTAAATGAAACAAGCTTTTTACTCTGCAACAAATCACATCTTGGGAAGTATGTGAATTAGCCTTCAAGCCATCAAAACAACTGACTTCTGCTAATGTGTTACATAAATTAGACTTTATTGAGCCAATGAGAAACTGCAAAAACAACAACCCATAATAAATATACAGTAAAACCTCTCTATACCCATCCCTCCACAGATCGACCACCCCCTATATCAGTCGCTTTATTTGGGTCCCAACAATATCATTGTAACCATATTCTAACTCCCTAAACCGACCACCTCTATAAATCGACCACTTAAATTCGGTCGAAAGGTCGGTCGATTTAGAGATGTTTTAGTGCTTTCCAGTGCTCTCGGTGAGCTCTTGGTTCATAGTGACGCAACGTAAATCTATTTGACAAAACCCACTTTAACCCTGACACTACAGCAGGGCCATATTTGCGGAGAGGGCTTTCCCACTTTTTCATTTTACTCTTTTTTTGGGTTTTACATCCTAACAACATCGTGGGTCATATCAGGACTGGTACTGACTTGTGACAGTGCGCACTCAAACCAACCCTGGTCGAGTCAAACCAATGATATACAAATTGATACTTGTCGCTTCCTAGCCAGGCACTTGGCATTATTAGGATATGGCAATGACTGGTTGGCTTAGTGTCAGGATAATGTGACTAAGTGGGATATCAGGTCATGGTGCCAATGGCCTAGTCTGCCAGTAGCGCAGCACTATAAATTCACCATCAGTGCGCACTCTCACAACTCGGTACCTGTCCTGATGTGACCTTTTGTTTTCGGTTAATTTAGGTTTACTTGTTGTTTCTTGTTTATGGGTTGTAACTGATTGTAGATTGCAAACAATCTAAATCCAGCTTACTTTGTGTTATTCCGTCGGTTTTTAAATATAATAGTCTGACGCCCTTAATACAATGACTACCCAGTCACTTGATTATGTATAATAAAGCGACTCTGCCTAGCATAATGTGACTCCCAGCCAAGACAGTGTCTTTTCGTAAGTATTTAATTATTTTCTAATACGAAATGATTGTACCTTTCGGTTAAAAGAATTACAAAAACAAATAAATAAAATTTCTTTGATCTCAAACAAACCTATCTTCTATGATATCAATCCACAGGTTCATCAACATACATGAAAATAATTAAAAGAGTCAACATATCCCACAATCCACTACAACAATCCATTGACTTAAACACCATAAACGCTTTCAGAGTAAAGTCATACCAATTATTATCGGATTATGGCCATAATATTCCGAATCCACAAGATTAAAAATATTATCACAACAATATCAATGGCTACTGATAATATTATGACTGGGCACATAGGAATATTCTAACTCCCCAGTCGTGTTATAATGAAAATCACAACATTATACGACACCGGCATTCAGTCAGAGCAGACGCTGACAGAGGAGTTAGTGGCTTAGTGGAACGGATGCCTCTGAAATTCTATTTGAACACAAAGGGGCGCCCAATAAATTGCATCTAGCGGGTCCCGCCCGTGGGGGATGCCGGGTTGTGATTGGTGGGCTCCTCCAGTGGGCCAATCCTCATCGTAGCAGGCAAGACACAGTGCGCCTGCGCGCCGGAACCATCAACCACACACTGGAGCCTGCCTAGCAACCGACTGTTTCATTCACAGGCGAATCGGTCTTGCTGTTAATAATGTCGCCCTTTAACTGATATATATGGATGGGCCGACCCACTGTGGTTGGTTGGTTGGTCGTTGGAGTTTTACGTCCTGGCAACATCTGAGGTCATATCAGAACGGCTACCGACTTAATAATGCTACTCCAATGGGTTGGTTGGTTGGTTATTGGAGTTTCACGTCCTGGCAACATATATATGTGGTCATATCAGGATGGGTACCGACTTGTGATGTCATCAGACAGGCTACCAAAGCAGATCCTCTATTCTCAACTGTCTTCTGGTTACAGAAAGAGAGGGCGCCCTCGTCTCCGGTTCAGGGATACCATCAAGAGAAACCTGAAGCTGAAAGATATTAAGACCGACTCATGGACGCAACTCTCACAGCAGAGAGCTAAATGGAGAGTGGCAGTTAAGTAATGAAAGCAGTCTTTGTCGCATTGCGACCGACAGCATGATGATGATGATGATGACCGACTTGTGATAGTCACAGTATGCACTCCTGGCGACTTACTAGTGCTGCCCCACTGGGTTAGTTGGTTGCTAGAGTTTTATGTCATGGCAAAATCTGAGGTCATATTAGGACGATTACCGACTTGTGACAGTGCGCAATCAATGCGAATTTATTGTGCTGCCCCACTAGAAGATCAGGCCGGCAGCATCATGACCTGATTATCAAACTCAGTCACATTATCCCGACACTGAGCCAACCAGTCCTTGCCTTAATCGTAATAATACTGAGTACCTGGCTAGGAAGTGACAAGTATACATTTTTAAGTCATTGGTTTGATGCGACCAGGGTTAGAACCCATGGGTTCGAATCCCTCTGTAAAGTACAATGCTCGAATATGTGGCTGTGTAGCCAGGCTAGGTTGAAATCAATACAGACAAAGAGAAAGGAAGAGTATAAAGTGTAAAGAAGAATAGAGAGTCCATCCCTCTGGTTTATTATTTATATGGTTACATGGGTTCATTGTAGAGTATCACCCCACCCCTTTTCCCCAATGGGAAACAAGCATTCTTGGCCCTACCAATAGGGATCCAGCATTCCTGGTCCCCATGGATACCAGTGGTCTGCCCACCACCACAAGCTGTATTGCCCCATGGCCAGCACCAACCTTGACCTTTGAGTGTGGTGATCCCTATCCCAGCAGAGGGGGTAGGCCCTGAGTGCACTCACACCCAGACCTGCCAGCACCACTATGTCTATTTACATCCCACTCAGGCACCACCAACCCTTACATATATATATATATATATATATATATCCATATATATATGTAACCCATACATATACATATATATATATATATATATATATATATATACATATATATATATATATATATATATATATATAGGGCTCGTATATATATATATATATATATATATATATATATATATATATACATACATACATGTGCCTGGTCACGTACACCGATCAGTAATAGAACATTTGCATTCCCCCCGATGCCGAATATAGGAATATTTTACACCACGATCTACCAAAGGGCGTGGCTAGGTAGTCCATTAGGGAGCCTATCTAGCCTGATGGTGTAGGGGGACCACACTGCTGTGAATAGTTGATCTGTGTTATTACGAGTTGTAAAATATTCCGACTTTTTAGGTCTGGTTCATAAATAAATAATAGTTAAAATATATTCTAAAATATCTCCTTTTCATAAAACTCATATGTGAAGCATTGAGAAAACTGTTTTAATCATATTTAAATCATCCAGTTATTTCTATAAAGTCATTATAATAATATTAAAATTATATAAGTACCACTATAAAACCTCTCTAATAATACCTAATTCATTCTATCATGTTGCTAAATACATGTGCATAATATTCAAACCAAGTTGTGAAACCATGGTAGATTATGTATATTAAGTGAAAGGATAATTAATATCAGATTGTTCTAAGGTTCTACATCAAATATAACCACTGGAGATAAGAACTCTGGAAAATTATTACTGCATTGGTTTATTTACATGTATTCCTGAATTGAAGTCTGTTGGTATTATATATTGTATGAAAGGAGGTAAATGCTGAAACTAAGGGCAGCATATACAGTTGATGCAGACTGGTTTCTTCACCCAGACAAATAGTCTGTGAAGAATGCCACAGAATGGGTATAATAATTAAGTCAAGAATTTCTGTGTGCTTGTTATTGTTATGGTATGACTTACAGATGCCAGTATCTGAGGGAGTGTTAGGACACAGGTGACAATGCATGGGGGTTGTGTGTGTGTGTGTGAGTGTTTGCAGGACCTGCCAAAGCCAGGTGTCAGGCTGGAGGTGGGAGGAGTGTGTGTGTGTGTGTGTGTGTGTGTGTGGTGAGCCCTCCCTGCCCCACCTGGTGGCAGTTTGCTGAACTAAAAGATTATAAAATATCTAATTCTCAAAGTAAGGCATGTAGAAACTCCTACTATTTTGGAGTTGTCCCAATCTAAGGGACTGGTGACCACGGGTGTTATGTAAATATAAACAGAGTTGATATTCCCATATAAGTGTAATTGGTGAACTTGATGGGAAAATATGTATCTGACTTGGGGTGGGTGGGTTGGCCCCCCACCCCACCCCCCACCACTGACTGGAGGGGTTCAGCCAATGAAATGCCATGTGACACTCTCTGACTGAGGAGACTCCCAGCAACTGTACCTGTATTTTGAATGTTGAATCTGAATAAAAGAGCTGGGCAGGGGGTGTGGCAGGCAGATGACCTGGAGACAGCACAGCAGGAGGAGCCAGCCACCCCTCCCTACTAGACTTTACCACACTTAAATTCTGTTGGTTTGATATTTCTTGGAACAGATATAGTAAGCAGATATAGTAAGCAGATATAGTAAGCAGATACAGTAAGCGGATCATCGCTTGAGTGATATAATACATTAGTGCTTTCCGGCCTCCACACACAGAAGTTAGGGTTATATTTCCTATAAAGATTCTAGTGTGAAAAATACCGCTAGTTAACAGTGGTGGACCATGACGGCTTTGTCAATTCTGGTGAGTTTTTTGTTGTTGCTTGCATTGTTGACAACGAACTGCATATTTTCTGATTCGAACAGGTACTCAGGAGGAGGCGTCCAGTGCCAATATTGTGATCTTTTAATTGTGTTATTTGCTCTTAGGATTTGTTGTTGGTTGTTAACATGTTTTGTTGTGTACATTTTGAGGGCATTTTGTGGGGATGATGGGAAATGTAGCAGTATAGCTGCAGTCCTAACGCATGTGGATGGCAGACGGCCACCAGGGGTAAATGGGCGAGTGTGTTTGCCATGGGTGCATATTTTTGTGACAGACTATAGTCAGAAGAAGACTGAAGAATGGTTGTAAGGGGTAACTTAGTGATTCTGACAGTAATGTGAATATGTGACAGGAATTTTTGGGATAGATTGGGATTTCACTGGAGTTATTGTCTGCTGGTTACAGCTAGTATTGCTGGGAGCCAGGTTCAATTATTTCAAGCTAGATTATTTTTTGTGTGGATTCACATATTTGTGTATTCACCTATTTGTGGATTCACCTATTTGTGGATTCACCTATTTGTGGATTTGCTTATTTGGATTTGATTATTGTGGATTAGGGGTCATATTTTGCTTCTGAAAATTTGTATTGTGGGTTGGCCACAACCAGTTGCTTAATTGTGAGTCTGCTGCAGACAAGTTGGGTAGTTGTAGGTTGGCTGCAACCATTTGAGAGTTGTGAGTCAGCTGCAGTTAGCTGGCTGCTGTGGGTACCTACATTTGGCAGGGTGTTGGGGGTTAACCATAATAGTTTTTTTTCATTGGCATTGTATTTTGGCCTTGTGGTCCTGCTAGTGTGAATCAAGCCGACTGGTAGACTGGAGTTGATCACCCATGGGGTTGACTTGTACATCTTGGTTGACCCATGTGTTTGACTAAATTGTCTAACTGACCGCATGTGTTGACTTGTGTGGAGTTGGTAACTAAGCCGACTTCTGTAATTTTTCTCATAACACGTGATTGTTACATTGAATTGAAAATTTAGTGTGCTTGGCTGAGTGCCGGGCATTTTGTGATTGAAATCCCAATTGTGGTTGTGAACCGGAAGTGTAGTAATTTCGGCTGTGGTTCAAAATTAGGGTTCACACCTGTCACTGTTCACATAAAACTGTTTTTGTTGTTGTTGTTGTTGATTATCTCAATTGCTTGTTGTATAAATCAGTGTTGATTGTTGATACCGGAATTTTTAGGGGGATTTTTTTTGTTTGTTGATTGATAGGGAGTCAATATCCTAACAAAATGGCTATATCGCCAGGTCAGTACGGAAACTTTCAGAAGTGGTTGCGGGATCGCATGGCAGCAGGTCAAATACCTATGGATGCCAAGGAGACTGACTATGCAGATCAGTACCTAAGAGATCTATTTGGATCGTACCAGATAGCAATGCAGCACTCTGTACCACAGGTACCAGAAAAACCGTACCGTCTGAAAATTGGGGAATTCTCTGGCTTAGTAGGGATAACAGATGGGTCTGTGAAAGGGGCCTTACGGAAATGGTTGGATGGGATTGAAGCCGCCAGAGCGCATGGGGGGGATAAATTTGATGATTCAGTGATCTTGGCATTTGCCTTGACTCACTCCCAGGGTTCATTAAGGGATGTTCTGAGGTCACTCCAAAGGAGGCAGCATGATACCCCATGGGAGGTGGTGAAGAAGGAGGTCATGGAAACCTTACTCACTGCAGATGAAGAAGAGTTTCTACAGGACACTGTGAAACGGATGACCCAAACCAAGCATGAGTCGGAAGTGTCATATTGCCACCGATTCTGGGATGCAGTGGCTGGGGCATGGGAGCCAGATGATCTGCGGGTCCCTAGCACTACTAAGACCTTGATTAAGACCGTTATCAATTCTCTGAGTCATGCAGATGTTAGGTGTGCCATCCGTCGGCAGAAGCCGACAACTATAGAGGAGGTTGTAGTTCTGGTCAAGACGGAGGGTATGTCTAGAGATGCTGAGAGGGCATTAGGAGGAGATAGTGATGAGGAGGAGGCCATGGATGTCTCCGCTGTCAGGCATAGTCGTACAGCGAGGGATAAGGGCTCTGAGATGGGGAAGGCTGCTGAGATACTTCGGGCCGAATTAGGGGAGGTGACACAGGCATTCAAGACTGTACAGGGCGAGTTGAAGAGCCTGAGGAAGCATGTTGATAGGAGGGATGAGAGAGATGATGAGATGTCCAGAGGCGCAGGGCACCACAGAGGTCCTGGGGACGGGGTACCGCCTGACTTCAATCAGCAGACCTTCTTGAATGCGATAGTTGCCACTATGAGAGGTCAAGATAGTGGGGGGAACTGTCAGAACAACGGGTCTACCATTGACAACAATGGGTTATATTTCCTATAAAGATTCTAGTGTGAAAAATACCGCTAGTTAACAGAGTGACGTATTCCCATAATGACACCACTCTTATTTAGAGTTCACCAGCGACATCGGGCCATCCGCGAACTGTCTGTTATTTTGACATATTCCGACAGATGCATTCCCATAAGGACACTATAATTCAGATATCACCACCATCATAAAGCCATCTGTAAATTGTAATGGTGTTTTGACGTATCATCACTGATGAGGGTCGTGTGAATTCTGCCTGGTATAATGACGTCATCACTATATTGTAGCCTAACATAAGCATTATAAACAGGAAACAAAACATTGAATGGATGGCTGAATCGAAAAGAACGCTGGCTGGCTTCCAATGTGAGAGGTAGAGGGTTGGAACCCCGACTGAGTCAAACCAATGACTTACATAATGTATACTTGTTCCTGGGTCCCTTTCATGGTAAATGGGGCCAATGCACTTTTCAGTATCTAATATTCAACAACAATTATGGAAAGAGTAGAGGAGGTATTTTCTTTATAGAACTGGTATTCTTACACTTTGGAGAGATAGATATAAAAAAATTAAGACCTAATGTGACATAGTAAACAAAAAGCGAGCATGTTCATTCCAAAAATATGGTGTTTTAAAGGCATGCATTTGTTCCGTGGAGAATTTGAACTTTCCGACAGCCTACTAGACTTATATTTTGGGTAGAAACCTATTAGTCACAGAAATAATAAAAGAACACTATTACTTGAAATAAATATTCATTTTGCATGCATATATATTCCATGGCTATACATAATTATCCTGATATGACCGCAGATGTTGCTAGGATATCAAATCCCCCAAAGTATTCCATGGCTATACATAATTATCCTGATATGACCTGAGATGTTGCTAGGACGCCAAATCCCCCACATAATTCCATGCCTATACATAATAAATAATCTCACTACATGATATAAAACATTAAACGAGAATATAAATATCTAATGATTGTTTATCCAATATGATCCAATATGGGCAGAGGGCAGTTCCCCGACCTGTAACCCGAGATTATAAGATTTACATTACACGGTGAAATGTCTCCAGGGGCATTTGGCCTATGAATTTTATATCGAACTGGTGCTAGTTTAATATCACGTCCCCCCCCCCCTTCCCTCACCGGCAGACCCACCGGTATGTTCAGCTACACATTAAAACACACTTATAAAAAGATTGAATTCGATCGAAGTAGTGTATATTTTGTTCCATGGTAAAGCTTGTTCTTCTGTATGGTGCAAAGACTTGGAGAACAACAGTCACCACCATGAAAATCCAGTCCTTTATCAACACCTGTCTCAGACGAATCCTAAGAGTGCACTGGCCAAACACCATCAGTAACCTGGAGCTATGGCAGCGGACAGGACAGCAGCCTGTTGAGGAGGAGATCCTTCGGAGATGCTGGAGATGGGTTGGCCATACCCTTCGCAAGCCTGCATCCAACACCACAAGACATGCACTCTCCTGGAATCCACAGGGGAAAAGGAAGAGAGGCAGGCCAAGAAACAGTTGGCACTGTGACCTGGAGGCAGATGTGAAGAGGTCTGGCCATACATGGAGACAGCTGGAGAAGATGGCCCAGGACCAGGATAACTGGAGAGCCCTTGTTCGTGGCCTATGCCCAAAGTTGGGCGGTAGGCGTAAGTAATTAAGTAAGTAAGTGTAGTAGTCTGCGCTGACGTCTCAACCAAAGAAACACATTGACAGGTAGGCGTAGGTATGGTGATTGCACCAGGGAGCCTAGATAGGCTAATGGTTAGGATGCTAGCCCTCGGAATTGAATTAAATATGGGTCCGAATCCTGCTCTAGCCAATAGTTATTGTATACCTTACTCTATATACCTTTTGTGTAAATAACCCTGAATTGAAAATGGCTGGAAGACCAGTTCTTGAGCACTGACAAAAAACTTATTCAGCAGAATACACAATATTTACCATAAAAAACAAAGAACCACTGGTTCCATGACCAGGATCCTGTACAAGCTATGCCCTGTATGCTTGGTGGACCTACCCTATGTATGTATATGTAACATATTCTGATAATGATGCACTGGTGGGGGAATACAAAAGCTCTATGTGTGAAACAAGTATACAGGGCCAGGTGCATAGATGTTTATGTAGTTGCTGGTGGTGCTTGATTCATTGGTAAATAGTCATTGTGTGCTAGTCAGATAGTGGGTGAAGGGCACTTGGAGCTCGACCCACTACCCCCTCCCCCCTCTGCTAGTCATGGGTCACCACACACTCAGCTCAGGCAGGTGGTGGCCAAGGGAGCCACACCGCGTGCTGGTGGGCAGATCACTGTAACCATGGGGACCATAAATGCTTGATTCTCATTGGTAGAGCTGTAGATGCTTGATTCCCATTGGGAGAATGTGGTCAGGTGATATACCATACTGGATCCATGTACCATATCAATAATAAACCTGAGGGCTTGGCACTCTCTCTACTTTCACTCTTTATACTCTTTCTTTCTCTTTTTGCCTGTATTGATCTCACTATAGCCTGCCTACACAACCACCGATTCCAGTCGTGGACTTTACATATATATGAAGTCCATTGCCTACATATATGAGTATAATCGTACACATTAAATCAATTATGGTCATATCAGGATGGGTAGCGACTTGTCACAGTACGCAACCACATTACTTTATAGTGATGCCTCACTGACAGACTGGGCCACGAGCACCATGACTTAATATTCCACTCAGTCACATTATCGTGATACTGAGCAATCCAGTTCTTTCCCTATTCTAGTAATGCTGAGTGACAGGCCAGGTAGAGGTGACAAGTATACATCTTCTACGTCATTGGTTTTGACTTGGTCGAGTTTCGAACCCACGACCTCCCACATGGGTAGCCAACCGATGCTCATACCGATTCGGCAATTTTGTCTGATCCATTTGGACTATTATTACATAATAATGCGTAAATACTGTGAAGCAGCTGGTGGCGCCACGATCGGATGTGAGGTTGACTAGGCTGGAGCAGTAGATGACTAGTCCTGGGCCTAAATGTATGAGCCATTATTTATCGGCTCCGGCGTTAAGGGCTGCTGGCGGGTTAGCTAACGTCGGTGTTGGTATATGTGTCACGGGAAATGTATGTGGCCAAAGCGCTGCTTGGTTAGCTAACCAGTGCGTTATTTATAGATTTGGGAAATCCCTCTGCGTTTGTAGCCATATATTAGGCTCAAATATATTAAATGCTATCATATTTAACAGAATTACATATGGAATAAGTGAAATGTTATCAATGTAACCCTAAATTCGAAGCATTATTAAGGCTACTGATGCATTGGCGGCGATATTAATATTTATATTTTCGAATGGACGAACGTAATGTAAACAAATTGCCGCCGCCGCCGCATCGACGTCGCTTTCCATACTGACGGCGGCGGTGGTTTGTTTACTGTATTCGAAAATATAACTATTAATATCGCCGCCAATGCGGCGGTAGCCTTAATAATGCTTCGAATTTAGGGTTAGATTGATAAAATTTCACTTATTGCGTACGTAATTCTGTTAAATATGGTCGCATTGAATATATTTGGCCCGAGTCGGTGCCTAACCCGGACGTTAACCCAGGCTCAAGTTGGGGTTAGTGAAGGCGACGTTAACCCTCGAGGAGTTTGCCTAACCCGTGCACATACATTGATACTTTGGACCGCTAACCCGGGAAATCTGCACGACGCGTGGGTTACGAGCCCTAACCCGGACTCATACATTTGGCCCTAGACTCCAACACTCGATGACTAAGACGACTGCTGGAGAGCAGGAGGGGTATTACGGGTTATTATACTCATATACAGCATATATTTATATATAAATGGAGGCCTGGTTAGCTCAGTGTCAGGATAATGCGACTGAGTGGCATGTCGGGTCATGGTGCCGGCGGCCTGATTTACCAGTGGGGCAGCACTATAAAGTCACCACCACCACTTCCTGTATTCTGATGACAGTGGGACAAATTAAAAAGAATAACTAACTGAAACGCATATACCAGTGAATACTGACGCATCTGAATAGAACCTGTTACCATGGTGTCAGAGCATGGTTACACTTCAAATATCTAAAAAAATTAGCCATTTTAAATTAAAGTTATTTTATAACGATCAACCTAATATATTTATCCCAAAAACTGTCAGAATCACAAAGGCATTGGACTAACCACCAGCAATCAGAACGCCTGCCAGTTAGCGCCCTGAGACAAATAAGATGAGGCTCAGTATACAAGAACTACCGAAGCAATCAAACCAGTCTGGCTAGGAAATCACAAAGTCCATCTAAAACCAAGTAACAAGGAGGCTGAGAGTGGGATGAATGAAACTTCCCAGTATCCTGGCGTTAAAGTTGCATAGTCCGATGGTATTGAATCTTTGCCATTTTTCTGAGGTAAATACATTGAATTGATTGTCATAGCATACCCTATGTTAGTTTGAAATACATTTTATTTTAAATGGCTAAGTTTTGAGATATTTGAAGTGCAAAACTCAAATCTCCGACAGCATAGGCTTTATAGCATTAACAGGTTCTGTTAATTGACTCAGTATTCCCTTCTATGTGGCAACACATGTTTAATAAGTGCATCATTATCTAAGTTAGTTGTTTGGGTTTTGAAAATTTGATGCTTTAATCGGACTATGCAGCTTTAACCAACCATACCAGCCACCTCTCATCATCTTCCATAATACAGCAACTCAATAGACGATTTCCACCGCCAGCGAGCCCTCTGGCGGCAGTGGCCAGAACTAATTCATCAGGTAGTAGAGGTTCAGGGTGCAGATTGGTCAATACAGAAGGTATTGTAGAGGATTTCCACCACCAACCAGGCTTATGATGGCAGCGACAAGACTTCATTTTAACAGAGTGTGTAGCAGGTTGCAATTCAATATGCATAGGGCTCAGCATAAAAGGCCTTGTAGAGGATTTCCACACCAGCCCACCCTCTGATGACAACATTAATCCAATGGGGAGCAGCAGGTCAGTAGGCTGGGTGCTCAGCATAAATGCATTATAGAGGATTTCAACCAGCATCCCACCTTCTGATGACAGAATTATTCCAATTGGTAGCAGCACCTCACTATGCAGCATACTCAACCATAAAAAGGTTTATGCTATAGAGGATTTCAACCACTATCCCACCTTCTGATGACAGAATTAACCCAATCGGTGGCAGTTCACTGTGCAGCATTCTTAACAGGAAAGGTTTATAAAGGATTTTAATCGCCACCACTTCCCATCATATGATCACAGTGGCAGCAATTAATCCAATAGGTAACAGCTTATTGTGCAGCATACTCCATACGAAAGGTTTTATACTGTAGAGGATTTCAACCACCAACCTGGATTATGGTAACAGTAAAGGAACGACAAATTCCTGACCTAAAAACATACAAAAAATATCTGTGCAAAATAAGGCTAGGAAACCCCCACGAAGCTGCACTGCAAAGGGGCATGTGATATGTCACGGCCCACCAGCGGTAGGGACTCCCAATGGAAGGTAACCATGCCAAAAGTAGCCAGATAGCACACCACACAGCTACGTACAAGCCTATGATATGTAAATAGGAGTAGGCTAGTTTAGTAGTCAGAGTAGACAAAATAAAACACATATATGCCAAGAAAATCCAAAAATATCAACATAGACTACTAACCAGACCAACCAACAATCTCTATCTGCTACTGACATGCAGGCAATCAAATACCTTATCAGCAGCTACTGTGTGATAAGATAACACCAACGCTACAGCTGGCCAGCATCGGAAACAAGCCTGAATACCCAGGCTTATATGCCATGGACAGTATAAATACAGCCTCAATAACATTTTAAAAAAACAAAAAAATGCTGACAATGACAAGAAGTAACCAGTTGGAAGTGACAGTGCATGTCCCATGGAAATTGCATAGTTACCATAGTCATTTTAGAAAGCAATCAGAGAGATATTTACGACTGAGACAGTAGTAACGACATAGTCGGTTAAAGGCTGGTACCATAGTTCTTTAGCATTACACATTCCTAGTTAGCAAACACCTTAAACACAACAACAATTATTATTATCATCAATCGGATATTATGACGTAGTCAGTCGAAGGCTGGTGTCCCAGTTCTTTAACAATATAATATATTAACTAGCAAATACTTTATGCACAACAATTACCATTAGTTGGTAATAACGATGGATTCGATCGAAGGCTGGTGCCCTAGTTCTTTAGTAATAATAATAGCATATCTTAGCTAAGAAACACTTTATATCACAGCATTTACCAAGAAAACAAAGAACAGCAGCAAAAACAACATCAATAACAAAATCCGCATCGCCTGAACACGCTTGTACGCTTGACCCTGCTTGACCCTGCTCAGGGAGAGATGCGAGAGTTGGACATGTTAATTTCTGTCCTGCTCATAATGCTTGCGCTTTTATCACCTCTGGGATCTAGTTTTGGCGAGGTGTTCATTTCATTTCCGTCTCCAGCCTCTGAGGTCTCGTATAACCACGGAGCTGCGAGATGTGGACGCTGCCTCAGAAGCGGCGCGACACAACGCACGCATACCTATATATATAGCTACTACACTGGTCCCCACCATACTGATTTCCCGCTGAACATTCACTCGTGTGATGAAGCGGGGTGAGCGCTGGGGGACCGGTGTCGATGTTGCAGTGCGCACCTTTTCTTGCGCAGGGGTCAAATTGGTTTCCGCCTATCCGGTGCCTGCCTGACATTTGGTATTGATTACACTTTAGCCACTGTGGAACTACTCTGCACATTATGAGTGGCGAGAAGCGCCACAACCCGACCCTGTTTGCAGCGTTCCTATGCAAACAACAGCAGCGCCATCTGCAGGCGGAAACCGACATTACCGCACTCAGTCGCCATTTAAATATGGTTGGTTGTCGGAGGTTTACGTCCTGGTGACATCTAAGGTCATAGCAGGACGGGTACTGACTTGTGACAGTGTGCACTCATGACAAGTTTATAGTGCTGCCCCACTGGGAGACCAGGCCGCCAGCACCATGACCCGATATCCCACTCTGTCACATTATCCTGACACTGGGCTAACCAGTCCTTCAGGATCATATTAATGCTGAGCACCAATCAAGGAAACGACATGTATCAATTGTGTAAGTCATCAGTTTGACTCGACTGGGAATCAAACTCCCGGAGACCTGCGCTCTACCGATTTGGCCCCCGCGTCCAGTTAACAGTGCAGGATGGTCACAACCAATATGGCGATTGTGGTGGCGGAACTAGGTTTTTTTACAAGTGACCAGACTGGTCAATGGGATGTGTGTAAATGGTACCAACATCGGCCATGTTGTACACTATCCACTTCCCATTCTTGTTGTTATTGCGGTTGTAAATATAATATATTCATTGAAAACAATTTGTTTGTCAGCCTCGGGACAGTGGTCTTCAGCCATGTGACAGTACAGTTATTTACAATATATATATGTATATATACAGAAATATGTGTATATATGTACATATATGTACTCTGGTATTGGCATCAGCAGCCAATAGATGGGATGGCCGAATTGGTTAATCACCCGTCTCCTCTATTGGTAGATCGTGGGATTCGAACCCTGGTCACTTCCTAGCCAAGTGCTCGGCACTGTCCATGTTAGTGCTAAAATGGGTAATTTGCAGCGGGACTTGGGGTGGTAGACATTTCAAGCATTCTCAACAACACTGCCACGCCATCTGCCGGCTTTCAGACTAACTAACTATTCGGGTACTTGAATCGCCACCTAGCGTTAATTCGCTGTCCTGCTCCAGGGCCATCTGCCCGCCGCTGCCGCCACCTACTGTCTTAACTTTGCATCATACAAAACCAAATTCTTGCCATCTAGCGGGTTCGGCCCCCACGGGACTGATGTCACAATAGGGCCCACAGCTCTCATTCGCTGCTTGGACACAAACCCACAAAGTAAAGCAACCTTACTTTGCCGCCACCCACCCCTCAACTACAAAAAAGTCATTAGATCGTGAGGGTTGAGATTGCTGAGTAGTCCATTCACCTGATTAAATGTTGATCCGCATTGTAAACTGTCTGACTGTCCTGTTCCAAATAAATGCAAATTATACCACACCTGTCTCGTCGTGAATAATTAGGATAGGGCAATGACTGTTTGGCTCAGTGTCAGGATAATGCTAGCAGCCTGGTCTCCCAGTGGGGCAGCCATACAAAGTTGCCATGAGTGCACACCGTCACTGGTTGGTACCCGTCCTGATATGACCCTAGATGTTGCCAGCACGTAAAACTCCAACAACCAATTTACCAACAACAAACCATCAGGAGCTATAATAAATGTAATATATATTAAGACTAAGTGAACATTACTTATAAATGAAAGAGGTGACCAAATGAGAGACCCTATGCAGCAGGTACATATGCAAGTGAAGTGTGAAGGCCCAGTCAGACCATACCGGACTGAGTACCGGACACCACCGGACAAAGAATTGTCTAGTCCGGTGGTGTACGCTGTCAAACTGTTGCAACGGCCGCCGGACAAAACAGATGCTAAACGGACAAGAAACGTACATTAATGAATAGCCAACGGACGAGAACCAGACGAGAACCGGACGGCAACCGAATGGCAGACAGACGGACAGGACACCAACTGGACACCAACTGGACACCAACCGGACACCTACCGGACACCTACCGGACTGATCACGGACATGCCGAAAACAGATAAAAAAACGAACGGACCGAACTCCGGCAGCACCATCAATGGACTCTTAAGGAAGCAAACCGGAGGCATAACGGATGGGTACCAGACATGAAATGGACAAAACGGTCTAGACGGACTTAAAATGGACACCAACCATACTCCTCAGTCTGGTGGTGTCCGATACAAGTTTTGTGCATGTTAACAACTTGCTACCATACACACTGGACACCACCGGACACAGAATGGACACGCCGGATGCCAACCATATATAAACCATACATTCCCGTATTTCACCAGACAGTGTCCGAATTCTGTCTGGTTCCTCAATCCGGTGAGGTCTGACTGGGGCTTCAGGTGGAGCATGTTGAGTTTGGTTGTGGGAGGTGGTGTCAGCGCATTAAGAATCCACCTGTATGTATATCGATTTGATTCTTCAGTTACATTGATGGTTTCATTTGCGGTTACATTTATGGTTTTGCTTCCTACGTGTCCATACCGACATTGTAAATTAGTTCACTGTCAGTCAGCTGTGGATGTGGAGTTACAATATACGGTTAGTAAAGTGATTTGTTTGTTCAGTTTTGTTTGAGGAGGGGGGGGGGGGGTGGGAGGAGGTACAGGGAGGAGTTGCAAAATGATGCTTTTGATGTAAAGGCTCTTTCACACATCACCGGATTGGGGAAATGGAAAGAAACCGAACAAAGTTTGTGGATATCCGGCAAAGTCCGGTTTGTGTCCATTGCATATCCGTTGATATCCGTTGATATTCATTGATATCCAGCCCGATCCGTAGCAAGTTTTGAGCATGCACACAACTTGTAACGGATTGCGCTGGACTGACTTATGCGGTTATTATTCGTTACCGTCCATTCCCAGTCCGTTCGCCATCCGTTCCCCGTTCGTTTCTCGTCCGTTCCCGTCCATTCCCATCCGTTCCCGTCCATTCCCGTCCATTACATAACCATTACACGTCTGTTACCCGTCCGTTACCCGTCCGTTACCTGTCCGTTACCCGTCCGTTACCCGTCCGTTACCCGTCCATTACCCATCCGTTACCCGTCCGTTACCCGTCCGTTACCCGTCCGTTACCCGTCCGTTACCCGTCTCTTACCCCTCCTTTACCCGTCAGTTACCCACCAATTACATAATCGACACATTTCAAGTCCGAATAACACCGGACTAGAATATTCTTTGTCCGGTTCTATCCGTTGCTCAATGCGCCATAGTGTGACAGGCACTTTAGTATCTGAGGTACTTTCCGTTGTAAGATATATCTTTTTTTAAACATACCGAAGAAGTTTTGGGCATTGACAGCCAGCATTCATAAAACTCTCGGGCGCAAGTGACAGTGTAGCGTCCAGGATAGAGGTGCGCCGGGGCGGAGCCCCTGGTCACGTGGTCAGAGGGGGGGGGGACCATACAACAAGTAAGCCACGTCATCATATTAGGGGAGGAAATACACACATAGTCCCTTACGTGCATTTATACTCGCATAATGCTTATACATCACATATATATATTATTATAGATAGAATGAGATATATACATCCATACATGTGTAGGCAGTGTCAGAACATATGCCCATATAAGGGCCGTCTGGCTGTTGCTACATAGATAGCGGAAACACGAGTAGAGATACACATTAAATAAAAACCTCTACAAGAAGAACCCTCTTAAATGGACCCTCTCAATTAAAGCACACTCATGATGCTCCATTACGATAGACCGCTTTAATAGCCCATGTAAATGGCACGCATCTTCACCGTGGTATATGAGCAATATAGATCACCCCCACCCCTACCCCACCACCACCACCACCCCGACCCCCATATCTTCCTGCTCTGAGAGTTACATAATTGTTGCGATGCATTCGCGGAAAGCTGCACACTGAGATGACGTCATCGGGTCACGTTTTCCCATGTCAGTCACTGCGTTGCTTAGTTACCGATACCCTTCCTAGTGACGATGACGTTTATTCATAGATAATTACATAAATAAATGAATAAATAGAGCCTCTTCCATTGGAGATTTTCATATTCTGTACATGCAATATGTGGACACAAACACACATATATAATATATAATGTACAATGTGTAATGTGTCAAGTGTTAACGGACGGGGTGCCGAATCGGTAGAACGCAGGATTCCAGTGTGGGAGATTTTACGTTCGATTCCCGGTCGAGTCAAACCAACGACTTATAACATTGACAGTTGTTGCTTCCTTGCTTAGCACTCAACATTAATAGGATAAGGCAAGGACAGGTTAGCTCAGTGTCAGGATAATCGGACTGTGTGGGATATCGGGTCATGGTGCTGGCGGTTTTGTCTCCTAGTGGGGCAGCACTATAAAGTCACCATGAGTGCACACTGTCACAAGTCGGTCTCCGTCCTGATATGACCTTAAATGTTGCCAGGAGGTAAAACTCAAACAACCTACCAATTGAAATGTGTAACGTTCTAACCTATAATGTGTAACGTGTAACGTATAACGTGTAACGTATAACGTATAACATATAAAGTATAACTCTTATCTAATCATGCAGCAAGCACACGTTTTCCATATCATATGATACGTCATATATCAGTAAGAGGTCATATATCATATATAATACTTCATATATCACATATAATCCATCATATATCACATATAATCCATCATATATCACATATAATCCATCATATATCACATATAATCCATCATATATCACATATAATCCATCATATATCACATATAATCCATCATATATCACATATAATCCATCATATATCACATATAATCCATCATATATATATGGTACATAGTGTCTGCTTTAAAACTCTGCTCTCCTATATTACATACAGTGATAAGAAAGAGTACGCTCAGTCACCAATCGCTACATCTGCTTTACATGTGCTGTACACGGTGTATCATTTAGTCCTGTGGAACGCTCCTGATAGACAGTGATAGAGCCCCAGCCGTCTCCATGGCTCATGTGGATCGGGTATCATTTAGTGTGTATGCAATTTTCGCGGGGAAATGCTAAATATCGTCTGTTGACTGGTCAGCGTCCGTCGCCGACATAAAGCTTTCATTCCAAAGGCATATTTTCATATGCATTGTCGGTGATGCTAAGGCATCGCGGGTAATTGGATGCGCAAATACAGCCAAGCACCAGTAACTAAGGCCGCTCCATTATGTTGCTGACTAGTGGCTCCTTACTGAACTAACCTGAATTATATACCATTAACGCTGACGCATGGGTTTTTGGCACTTCCGCCGCACGATCGGCCAGTAAACAAGGTGACTGCAGCTCCACCTATATCTTATTATTGAACTAAATTACGCCACCTTTCGGCCAAAAACCTTAATCTTGGCTATAAAAACGCCCGGTAGCTTTATATATTTCACTTTCAACACAGGAGCCATGCGGACAACAACTGCCTTAAATTGCCATCCCACCCAACCCATTATGAGAAGGAGATATATGGTTATAAGCATGCCTAAGCCTCATCGACATCACATAATTACCCAAGAGACTGTATGTACTGATGAAAGAACTGAAATTGTAATAAAGAGCCATAACTATATTTGCTGTGTTTGTGTTTCTAATTGCACGATATGCGAGAGTCGCAGATTCAATAGTGAAAATATAGCATCCCTCTCCATTAGATTAGATTAGATTAGAGTGTTTGAGTTATATGCTCAGGCCAAGTCGGATACTCCACCATCAGGGCCCACCACATGTGGTGAGGACGCTCTGTAAAGTTTTGTCATTTGCACTAATGAGTTTGAATCTGCTGGTGTTGTTAGTTAGGTGTATCCTCACATCTGTGGTTCATCTGGTATTGTTGTTAACACCTTGTCAAGCTGCCTTTTGAATGATTGTACACTGCAGTTTCACTGATTTCTAATGTAAGTTGGCATTGTATTAAAGAGCTGGACTCCTCGGACAGAAAGACTTCCTTCATATTTGTCAATGAATCTTAAATTTTCACATCGGGTTTCGAGTTTCTGTCATTTTCTGAGATAAATACATTAGATTGGTTAGTAAAGCCATTCCACTCTCTGCTCATTTTTCAGTACATTTAATGTAATATACTCTTAGTAAAACCATCTAACCATGTGCTAATTTTTCAGTAAATATAATCGATTCGCAGTGAAAGAACCAGACACACACCTCTCATTTTTAGACAATAACTTGATAGATTCTGAATGAAACTAGCCCACACATACCGATTCCCGCCAATAAATTTAATGCATTTAAATAAAATTAGTTTACAATGCTCCTTTCAATCAATCTAATTAATTGATTCTTAGTTAAACTAACCCATTCACTCCATGCTCATTTTCTAGTAAAAGTAATCGATTCTTAGTGAAAATATCCCACCCAGGAGCAATTCTTTCAATTTTTTCAATTGATTCCTACTAAAACTATCACACTCCCTACCCATTTCTCAACAATTCTACTCGATTATTGCGGCAACTAATCCACTTCCCTCCCATTATTTTCAGTAAATGTTGATCGATTCATCGTGGAGTTAATCACTCCTGTGCCCATTTTAAAATAATTTAAATCCATTCTGGTATAACAGTCTCAGGACTGGCCCATATTTTTCAGTCAGGTTAATAGTTTCTTAACGAAACGCTCCTGACCTATTTGTCAGTAAATTTGATCGAATATTAGTTAAACTACCCAACTTCAAATTGATCGAATATTAGTTAAGCTATCCAACTCCAATTTGATTGAATATTAGTTGAGCTATCCAACTCCAATTGGATAGAATATTAGTTAAGCTATCCAACCCAAATTTGAACGAATATTAGTTAAGCTATCCATCTCCAATTTGATCGAATGTTAGTTACGCTATCCAACTCAAATTTGATTAAATATTAGTTAAGCTACGATGACCACAATTTGATTGAATATTAGTTAAGCTATCCAATTCCAATTTGATCGAATATCAGTAAAACCATCCAACTCCAACTGCACATGGTTCAGTGAACCAATTACTAATGAAATTACCAACATTTAATGGAGCGCAGAAAACAATTGATAAAGAGCAGACGACACGCACGCAAATGTAGAAGTACAGTGGATGTGGTGGATGAATCAAAAGTACAAGCTTCCCATGTGTAAGATCAGGAGTTCCAAACCCGGACGAGTGAAACCGATGACTTACAAAATTGATACTTGTCGCTACCTAGACTGGCGCTTGGCATTAACAGGATAAGGAACCAACTGGGTAGCTATCTCAATGTCAGGATAATGTTAGTGAGTCAGAAATTGGGTCATGGTTACCGGCGACCTGTTCTGCTAGCAGGGCATCGCAATAAAAGTTACCATGAGGGTGTACTGTCACAATCGGTACCCGACCTGATATGACCTTAGATGGTATTTCCCTAGGGTGTAAAATAAACCAGGAGCAAACAATTAATGACACATACTCGTACTTAACAGTGACAAACTGGTGGTGCATCCTGACATAAACTAAACCAGAAACAAACAACTAATGACACAGACTCATACATAATGGTGACAAACTGGTGTGTGCCCTGACATAAACTAAACCAGAAACAAACAACTAATGACACAGACTCATACATACCGGTGATGAACTGGTAGTGCACCCTGACATAAACTAAACCAGAAACAAACAACTAATGACACAGACTCATACATAATGGTGACAAACTGGTGTGTGCCCTGACATAAACTAAACCAGAAACAAACAACTAATGACACAGACTCATACATACCGGTGATGAACTGGTAGTGTACCCTGACATAAACTAAACCAGAAACAAACAACTAATGACACACACTCACACATTCCGGTGATAAACTGGTAGTGCACCCTGACATAAACTAAACCATAAACAAACAACTAATGACACAGACTCATACATTCCAGTGATGAACTGGTAGTGCACCCTGACATAAACTAAACCAGAAACAAACAACTAATGACACAGACTCACACATTCCGGTGATGAACTGGTGGTGCATCCTGACATAAACTAAACCAGAAACAAACAACTAATGACACAGACTCATACATAATGGTGACAAACTGGTAGTGCACCCTGAAATAAACTAAACCAGAAACAAACAACTAATGACACCGACTCATACATACCGGTGATGCACTGGTAGTGTGTCCTGACATAAACTAAACCAGAAACAAACAACTAATGACACATACTCATACATTCCGGTGATGAACTGGTAGTGCACCCTGACATAAACTAAACCAGAAACAAACAACTAATGACACAGACTCACACATTCCGGTGATGAACTGGTAGTGCATCCTGACATAAACTAAACCAGAAACAAACAACTAATGACACATACTCATACATAATGGTGACAAACTGGTAGTGTGCCCTGACATAAACTAAACCAGAAACAAACAACTAATGACACAGACTCATACATACCGGTGACAAACTGGTGTGCCCTGACATAAACTAAACCAGAAACAAACAACTAATGACACAGACTCACACATTCCGGTGATGAACTGGTAGTGCACCCTGACATAAACTAAACCAGAAACAAACAACTAATGACACAGACTCACACATTCCGGTGATGAACTGGTAGTGCACCCTGACATAAACTAAACCAGAAACAAACAACTAATGACACAGACTCACACATTCCGGTGATGAACTGGTAGTGCGCACTGACATAAACTAAACCAGAAACAAACAACTAATGACACAGACTCATACATACCGGTGACAAACTGGTAGTGCACCCTGACATAAACTAAACCAGAAACAAACAACTAATGACAGAGACTCATACATACCGGTGATGGACTGGTAGTGCACCCTGACATAAACTAAACCAGAAACAAACAACTAATGACACAGACTCACATATTCCGGTGATGAACTGGTAGTGCACCCTGACATAAACTAAACCAGAAACAAACAACTAATGACACAGACTCATACATTCCGGTGATGAACTGGTAGTGCACCCTGACATAAACTAAACCAGAAACAAACAACTAATCACACAGACTCATGCATAGCGGTGACAAACTGGTAGTGCACACTGACATAAACTAAACCAGAAACAAACAACTAATGACACAGACTCACACATAATGGTGACAAACTGTTAGTGCACCCTGACATAAACTAAACCAGAAACAAACAACTAATGACACAGAGTCACACATTCCGGTGATGAACTGGTAGTGCACCATGACATAAACTAAATCAGAAACAAACAACTAATGACACAGACTCATACATACCGGTGACAAACTGGTAGTGCACCCTGACATAAACTAAACCAGAAACAAACAACTAATGACACAGACTCATACATACCGGTGACAAACTGGTAGTGCACCCTGACATAAACTAAACCAGAAACAAACAACTAATGACACAGACTCATACATACCGGTGACAAACTGGTAGTGTGCCCTTACATAAACTAAACCAGAAACAAACAATTAATGACACAGAATACTTACAGACCGGTGACAATCTGGTAGTGCGCCGAGATGTAAAACAAACCAGAAATAAACAATTAGCAACACAAACCCATACTTACCGGTGACAAACTGGTAGTGCGCCCTGAATCCACCGCCGGTGCAGACCCCATGAGTGTCGAAGATAAGGAACAGTCGGGGGTTGGAGGTGACAAGCATGGAGGGCAGCGTCGTCCCACAGAACACCGCATCCGGGCCGTCCGAAGTGGCGTCCTGACCGCGCAGGTAGGCGTGGATGAACCCGTTGTCACACCTGGGTGGCGGTGTGGTGGTGGGGTGAGTGGGGGTAAAAGATGGACGTCATTATTATTTTAATCAATAAAGGCAGTTAGCGAACAAACAAACTATCTTTCCTATGGAGGTATCACATTTTCTCAATTCTAAGACTTATCTCCGATGAAAGCATCGCATGTTCTTAGTCATGGAGACAAAATATTGTCTAAACTATGACATTTATCTCAGATGAAAGCATCACATTTTCTAAATGATGATGCTTATCTCTGATGATGGCATCATATTTTCTAAATTATAATGCTTATATCCTATGAAGGCATCGCAGTTTCTAAATATGATGCTTACCTCTGATGGAAGGTTGACATCTTCTAAATTATGACACTTATCCTGATGAAGGCATTTCTCACATTTTCCAAATTATGATGCTTATCTCTGATGGAGGCCTCATACTTTCTGAATCATGGCACTTATCTGCTATGAAAGCCTCACATTTTCTAAATTATAACACTTACATATACACTTACCTAGATTTCATCTTACATATCGAACTTAAATACTGGCACACTTGTTAACCATTTATGGCTGCATAAAAGTGGTGTAGTGTGTTGTTCTCTGTGGCGGAGTGGTTAGAGTGTTTGACTTTTTTCTAATCTGAAGGTCAGTGGTTCGATTCCCCATGACTCCACCTCTGCCAATTTGGATTTCCACCGCTGTGTATAACTTACAGCGTCATCAAAGGCCCGTTGCTCTCATACCATGAGTATGTGGTGTGGGAGGTTAAAAATCCCTTGGCTCAGGCTTTCTATCGACAAACTGTCTAATGGTGAAAACAAGTCTATTCAGACTTATCCATGATAGACAGTATAAACCTTCCAGAAAAAAAGGGAATTATTGGTGACGCCTTGCCGACCTGATGTGACCTTAAATCTTGCCAGGACGTAAAACTCCAATAACGAATTTAAAGTCATTAAACACCTTCGTAGTACTACAATATCACCGCTTTGAACATTGCACTAATTCAATATTAGCTGCTGTGAACAAAGTTTTCCGAATTAACAAGGGTCGACTGTGTACTAGAAGAAATTCGCGACATACCCACTCTTTCAAGCCCACTAAATAAAACTCCGACACCCCGACCCATTTACTTGTACATTCACACCGCATGACCACGTGATAAATCACACCAGGTTTAGGGTAGCCACATACCTTGTCCTATCAATTACACCGCATTAAATTCCACACGTAGAATCCTTATCACTAAGCGCCCTCAAGCGGATAAACACCGAATTCACACACACATAGAGCCGTGCGTCCAGCTCACCACAGTGAAACATAGTTTAAAATATTCCGATTTAATGCATTGGTGGGGTAATACAAATGTTCTATTATTGATTGGGTATACGTGACCAGCTGCATGTATGTGTATATGTAGGTGCTGGCGGTGCCTGATTGAGATGTAAATAGACATAGTGGTGCTGGCAGGACTGTGTGTAAGGGCCACTCAGAGCCTACCCCCTCCCCTCTCTGCGAGTGAGGATCACCACACTCAGGCTCAAAGGCAGGTGGTGGCCAGGGGAGCCACACAACTTGGTGGTGGTGGGCAGATCAATAGTAACCATTGGGACCAGGAATGCTGGATCCCTATTGGTAGAGCTAAGAATGCTTGTTTCTCATTGGGAGAATAGGGTGGGGGTGTTACTCTACACTGAATCCATGTACCATATAAATAATAAACCAGAGGGCTTGACTCTCTCTCTTCTTTCACACTTTACACTCTTCCTTTCTCTTTGCCTGTATTGATTTCACTAGAGCCTGCCTACACAACAACATATTCAAGCAGTAGACTGTACAATAGGTTCATACAAATGTATCACCTGATTATACTTATCATTTACATTGCATAGTCCGATGGTTTTGAGTGTGTGTCATTTTCTGAGATAAATGTATTAAGTTGATCGTTATAGATATAATCTGCCGTACTTTATGTTGAAGTAGCTTTGCTTTAACATGATTAACTTAGAGTTGCACAGTCCGACTGTTCTGAGTTTCTGTCATTTACTGGGATACATATAGTAGCTTGATCGTTATAATGTACATTACTTTAATTTGAAGTACCTCATTTTTTTAAATGGTTAACTTTTGAGATATCTGAAGTGCAAACATGCCAAAGTAATTTTGGCAAGCACGCAAAAAACTCTGTCACCATAGGCTTCTGCAGTAACAGGTTCTATTTGTTGAAGATTTATACTGCCTATCATGGATACGCCTGAATAGGCTTGTTTTCACCATTAGACAGTTTGTTGATAGAAAGCCCTAGCCTACACTTTTACCGACCCAAGGGATTTTTAACCTCCCACACCGCAAATACATGGTATGAGAGCAACTGGCCTTTGATGTCACTGTAAGTTATATACAGCGGTGGAAATCCAAATTGGCAGAGATGGGGGCACGGGGAATCAAACCACCAACCTTCAGATTAGGAGTCTGACCTAGAAAAAAGTCAGACACTCTAACCACTCCGCCACAGAGAACACCACGTATTAAATTGCCTCAATCTTTCCTTCTATGTGGCGACAAATATTTACTAAGCACACCAGTATCTAAGTTAGATATGTCAAATCAAATCTAGATAATTATTTTGGTTTTGAAAATTGTATGTTTTCATCAGACTATGCAGCTTTAAGAGATGTATGAATTGTAAGCATGCAAGATTAATTTTGGGATACATGCCAAAACTATGACCATATGTGCTTCATCAGAACCTGGTTCTATTAAATTGATTAAACCTGCCTTTCTATGTACAATTACATTCTTAATAAGTACACTAGTATCTATCTAACTTGGATTTGAAGGATCAAATCCAGATGGGTGTTTTGTGTTTTGAAAATTGTATATTTTCATCTGACCAATCAACTTTAAGAAACAACAGCAAATGAAACAGATCCCAAAACCTAATAATTCAACTAGTACCCACTGACAGAAATTTACAAATGAAGAGTTAATGCGAAAAATCATGTAAAAGCCAATCCAATAATATGGTTTAAATAAAACATTTTCTGCCGTTCTCTGTGGTGGAGTGGTTAGAGTGTCTGACTTTTTTCTAGGTCAGACTCCTAATCTGAGGGTCGGCGGTTCAATTCCCCATGTCCCCAGCTCTGCCAATTTGGATTTCCACCGCTGTGTATAACTTACAGCGTCATCAAAGGCCGGTTGCTCTCATACCATGTCTATGTGGTGTGGGAGGTTAAAAATCCCTTGGGTCGGTAAAAGTGTAGGCTCGGGCTTTCTAGCGATCAGCAGTGGAATGAGGAAGACCAGCCGTCTATGACTGAAATTTCCCCTGCTTAAACAACTAATGGACCAACAACAACAAAAAGAAATGTTAATTCTCACTACTTCCACTTTTCATATGATCATATGGTTATGGAGAAATGAACAAACAAGTGGGAATATAAAACAATTAAATTTGTGTAGGTTTGATTCCAATGTTTATCTCCATTTTTGGATTGGTGTTTACTGGGTTTTGGGCCTGAACTCTTCAATTCTTCTTGTACAAAATGAAATCTAAATCATAAATGTGATATAAAAATGGTATCCCCTTCCCCATTTTTTTAAATCACTAATTTATTGGCATGAACATTTCCCTTTTTTGTCAATATCGTATAAAATTACCAACACTCTCTTAGTTCTTGAAAAATGACAGTCTTTTTCGAAAGAGTTCAACCGGACACGGTGGCCAAAATCGGGAAAACGCCGATTTCTCGTGTGGTTCCCAAACCGATGTCTTACCAAAGTTATACTGGTCGCTACCTAGCTTGGCACCTTGCATTTAGACAGTCTTCGTACAATTAAACTTCAAAACCCATACAGTGTCACTAGTCATCAACTCACCACATATTACACAACTATTTTGAGTTTTCCAGCTTTACTAATCGGTGAGTAGCATGGGCGTTTTATGACAGGTCAGCAAATATGGCAATATTTATGGCGATTTTAATAACCATCAACCCATTCAGTATAATGGCCCTGTCACACTACGACGTAAGAGGCCAGCAAGTGGGGAACATAGAACTCACTTATTTACGTCAAGATACTTTGAAATTCTCGTCATTTCAGGGCCAAGTTGGACGTCAGTGCAACGTAGTGGATGTACACGAAACGTCGATCCAACGTAGTGGTAACGCATGAGAACCTTACAAAAATGCTCACCGAATGCTTGTAATACGCCGGTGAACGTTATATACATTATTCGATCGCCAGAAGTATGCATTTATATGTTAAATACGTCAAAACACGGTGGAGAAACGGCAAACATACGTTAGACATACGTTATGCGTATGTTTTCAATACGTTGTCAATATGCGGACTACATTTCTGATGGCTTTAATTATGCCTGACGTAGTTCAATGTATGTATAATGTACATGTAACATATGTCTAGCATACTCAACGTATGGCTAATGTATACATAGCGTATGCTAACATATAAGTCACACATTGTCTTACGTCGAGCTACGTTGAAAGTTTTGGACATGTCCAAAACCTAAACGGGCACTGGTGTAACTCGACGTAAGCTGACGTATCTCGACGTAACTCAATGTCTGCCTAAAGTATGCATGACGTAACCCGCCGTACCTCAACGTAATGACCAAAATACACTTACGTCGGCTCACGTTACCTTGTTACGTCGTAGTGTGACAGGCATATTACTAGTTAACAACTCACCACCTTTTACACAATGAATTAGAGTTTTCCATCTTTCCTAATCACCGACTCATTCAATATTACTAATTACAACTCACCACTTTTTATCCAACAATTTCAAGTTCTGCGTCTTTACCAATGATTAGCCCCCTCAGTATTACTACGAAACACTAACAACTCACCTCCATGTACACAACGATTTCAACTTCTGCGTCTTGACTAAATTCGTGCGTATCCATATGCACATTTCCGGGCAAGGCCAAATGAGTTGAGCGTCCATTTCCCGTTTTGGTAGATCGTGGGAATCAAACCCACAGGTTTGCACCCTGGGTCGAGTCAAACCAATGACTTAAACATTGATACTTGTAGGTTCCTACCCAAGCGCTTGGCATTATTAGGATAGGGCAAGGACTGGATGGTTCAGTGTCAGGATAATGTGACTCAGTGGGATATCAGGTCATGGTGCTGGTGGCCTGCTCTCCCAGTAGGGCAGTACTATAAAGTCGATATGAGTGCGCACTGTCACAAGTCCGTACCCATCTTGATATGACCTTAGATGTTGCCTGGATGTAAAACAACCGACCAACTCAGTGTCATGACAATGTGAATAAGTGGGATATTGGGTCATGGTGCCTGGTCTCCCAATGGGGAAGCACTATAAATTCACCACGAGTGTGCACTGGCACAAGTCGGTACCCGTCCAGGCATGACCTTAGATGTTACCAGGACGTAAACCTCCAACAACCAACTAACCAAGCAACGATGGCCATATTCATGGCGATTTTACTAATCATCAACCACTTCAGTATGACTACAACTCACCATGAAATATGAAACAATTTCGAGTTCTCCGTCTCTACTAAATTTGTGTGTATCCGTATGTTCCTTTCCGAGTAATGGCTACCGACAGCCCCCCCCCCCCCCCCCCCCCCCATACACAGTCCTACGCCCCCTCCACTCAATCGCCAGGCGGCGCCATTGTCTCCGTGTGTGAGTAACAGGCTGAATGACGCGGCTGAACACCGTTGGGCCTCGTTCTCATCTCGTTCTGAGCAATGGTTCGGATAACGTGGCCGGGCAGTACACACTCTGATTCTTGCGAGATTCCGCAGCACCACGCCCCCTGGTGGACACTGTGTTATTACTTACCACGCAACGCCACCTGGTGGTCTGGACCAGGGGAGTGGATGTGAGTGTGAGTGTGTATGTGAGTGAGTGTATGTGGGTGAGTGAAGCGTATGTCTGTGAGTGTGAATGGCTGTGTGTGACTGTTTGGGGGTTATGAGTGTGTGTGTGAGAATGTGTGAGAGTGTGAGTGTGTGTGCAAGTGTGTGAGGGTGTGTATGTGTGAGTGTCTGTAGGTGTGTGTGAGGATGTGTAAGTGTGTGTAAGTATGTGTGTAAGTGTGTAAGTATGTGAGAGTGAGTGCTTGTGAGTGTGTGTGAGTGTGTGTGAGTTTGTATGGTCACATCGTGCATGTTGGCCGAGGCTAACATGGGTAATTTGCGCACGAGGCAGTCTATTCTTAGCTTTCCTCGTGCACCCATTTCCGCTTCAGTCTCACTTGGCTCGCTGCCTCTGCTCTGAACACTCCGATTTCATACCTGTGCACATCGCGTACCGTGTTTACCAAGGTGATAGTAACCTTTGCCACTTGCCAGCTCTTTTCTTCATGAACTTGGTGTCAGCAAGGACTCGTTCTAATAACGGAATTTCATCTGTAGTAGTGCAAGTATTATTCTGTTATGTTATTAACGCTGCTCGCTTGTCCTTATCGCGGTGACAGTAAATAGGCATGTGCATGACTCGTCCTAGATATTAGAACTTCATCTGTAGTAGTGCAACTGCAAGTAGTGCTTATTTTATTTGATTAGCTTTGCTTGCCTGTATTTCTGTGGTGATAGTGACATATACACGCCTATATCAGTATATGGCTGCAACACCCCGGTCCCGCACTCAGCAGGTCGCCCAATGCTAGTTGTCAATTTTAGCACGCTCTCCGACTTGGAAGCGCCGGGGAAGCCCGCCCTGAATACCGGGAATTCAACTCGTTTTGCCGCCTACTCACCCGGAACGGCCCCAGCCGCCACGTATGTGTTACAGTTTGGAGAGTTTTAGTGGAGTCACAACACCGATAAGGACGTTCACCCGCTTGTACAGTGCTGTCCCGGGCGGGCTAGGATAATGTAATACACGGTTACTCGTTGCTGCTCAGCTCTGTACCGGCGTGCTAGGATAATGTAAACTTCACGGTCACCCGCTTGCTGCTCAGTGCTGCACCGGCAGGCCAGGATAATGTTCTACACGTTCACCCGGTTGCTGCGAAGTGCTGCCCCGGCGGTCTAGGATAATGTAACTACATGTTCACCCACTTGCTGCTCAGGACGGTGCTAGCGCACTAGGATAATGTTACTACATTTCACCAAGTTGCTGCTCAGCGCGGTTCCAGCGCGCTAGGATAATGTAAACTATATGTTCCCCGCTTGCTGCTTAGTGCTCCGTGGGCTAGGATAATGTAAACTACACGTTCACCTGTTTGCTGCTCAGTGCTGCACCAGCAGTATAGGATAATGTAACTACATGTTGACCCGCTTGCTGCTCAGCGCGCTGCCGGCGCACTAGGATAATGTTACTACATGTTCACCAAGTTGCTGTTCAGCATGGTACCAGCGTGCTAGGATAATGTAAACTATATGTTCACCCGCTTGCTGCTCAGTCCTCCACCAGTGGGCTAGGATAATGTAAACTACACGTTCACCCGGTTGCTTGTATAGTGCTGTCCTGGGGAGCTAGGTTAATGTAAACTACATGCTTACTCGGTTGCTGCTCAGCTGTGTACCGGTGCGCTAGGATAATGTAAACTACACGGTCACCCGCTTGCTGCTCAGTGCTGCACTGGTGGGCTAGGATAATGTAAACTACATGTTCACCCGTTTGCTGCTATGTGCTGCACCGACGGGCTAGGATAATGTAAACTACGCGGTCACCCGCTTGCTCCTCAGTGTACCACCGGCGGGATAGGATAATGTAAACTTTACGTTCACCCGGTTGCTGCGAAGTGCTGCACCGGCGGTCTAGGATAATGTAACTACATGTTCACCCACTTGCTGTTCAGGGCAGTGCCGGCGCACTAGGTTAATGTTACTACATTTCACCAAGTTGCTGCTCAGCGCGGTACCAGCGCTCTAGGATAATGTAAACTATATGTTCACCCGCTTGCTGCTCAGTGCTCCACCGTGGGCTAGGTTAATGTAACCTACACATTCACCTGTTTGCTGCGCAGTGCTGCACCGGCAGTATAGGATAATGTAACTACATGTTGACCCACTTGCTGCTCAGCGTGCTGCCGGCGCACTAGGATAATGTTACTGCATGTTCACCAAGTTGCTGTTCAGTGCGGTACCAGCATGCTAGGATAATGTAAACTATATGTTCACCCGCTTGCTCCTCAGTGCTCTACCAGCGGGCTAGGATAATGTAAACTACACGTTCACCCGTTTGCTTGTACAGTGCTGTCCTGGGGAGCTAGGTTAATGTAAACTACATGCTTACTCGGTTGCTGCTCAGCTGTGTACCAGTGCGCTAGGATAATGTAAACTACACGGTCACCCGCTTGCTGCTCAGTGCTGCACTGGTGGGCAGGATAATGTAAACTACACGTTCACCCGTTTGCTGCTATGTGCTGCACCGACGGGCTAGGATAATGTAAACTTTACATTCATTTGTTTGCTGCTAAGTGCTGCACCGGCAGGCTAGGATAATGTAGCTACACATTCACCCGCTTGCTCCTCAGCACTCTATCGCCGGGATAGGATAACTCATTCAAGAAGTTCCGTATCTATTATGCATAATGTGACAATCTAAGAACGACCGAGAATAGCTACATACTGCCATTCTACAGCTGATTGAATCGTTCTGTGCACTTCACTTTCTGCTTTGCCCACTGCTACCCTGCACACCGATTTGCCTCACTACTTTATACCCTGTTTATCGAGTGATAGGAACCGTTGCCACTCGCCAGCTACTTCTTGCACCTGACTGAGCTCCGGATGGTAATCTACACGTTCACCCGACTCGATTCACCCGGCTGCAAAAACCAACCGATTGGACCCACCTACACCTGTAACAGTTAACACCAGGTCGTAGTACGAGCCTGTAGTTCCGAATAGTAATACTATAGATATACTGTGGCTGTCGCTTCACTGTTCAGTTTTGCACTCGTTCAAGATTAAGTCATGTTCATAATTAATAGTACCTAATTGAATCACTGACTAACCACCATTGTAACAGAATTTGATATGAAGCAGTGGAAGAGTATTTGTCTTTAACAGTGCCTCGCATCACGAGTTGTTTCCATGGTGATAACACCTTACAACTGTAATTTGTAATCTTAAGAGCAAATGTTTTGTTCTTGTTTTATGTCATAGCAACGCGCTTCAGGCCCCACCCCGGTCTCGCACTCGGCAGGGCGCCCACCAGCTGGGGTGTGAGTCATCTGGTACGTACAGCACCGATGCATTGCGCTAACAACTGAAGTACTCAACATCTAAAGCAGTATCAGGACAGGTGACGACTTGTTGGACGTTATAGTGCTGCAATACTGCGATATCGGACCGACAGCATCACCAGAGTTGGTCGAGAAATTGCCAAAGATAAGTGTTTGCCGCCTATTACTCCCAGTTGAGCCGTTCAGGTTCTCGATAGTAATCAATACAGACAATCAAGCCTCGCAGCAGGTGCTCTCAGCGGGTAGGGGTAAAGATTCAGTACTGTGTGCATGTGCCCGTCAACTATGGTTGCTGGCGGCCCGAAACAATTGTGATCTCCAAGTGATATATAAACCAGGTTCAGAATTGATTCTTGTAGACGCCCTGAGTAGGTTATGTCTGAATGCTGCATCTAAGAGAAAGATCAACGTATGTCTATGGAATGTAGGCTTAACGAAATCCCAGTTACGTTCACGTTAGATTTGCTAGATGTCACCCTGTAATATGAAACATGTATACCCTGGAAGATAGTACGTTGTTTGCCTCTATCTTCCAGGCTACACAGTAACGCACCATAGGAGGCTGCTTAGTCTCTATCATGCTGGCCTGGCTCCACGGACATGGACGAATAAGGTGCTCACCTGCGATGATACTGGCAGTACGCAGCGGCCATGGCTTCTCTCCTGAGGCTCCTCGGCGCTATGACCTGCTCTCCTTCCTCCTTCACCTTAGTGAGGCCCTCCGCTCCCCTGGAGCCGCACTGAATTATTTCGGCTTAGTTAAGCTCTGGGTCTGTGCATTCCCTGGTGACCATGCAGTTTTCCTCTCACACGAGCTCGGTGTCATGAAACGCGCGATCTTGCGCTCAGCAACTCTTGTGGTCTCACAAGTTCCGCCCATTACCCCGCCCGGCCTTCGTCGGACTGTCACAATTCTGTGGTCAACCCTACCTGTTCCTGCTGCAGCAATTGTAGCCCTGATAGTTGGATACATGTGCTTGCTCAGGCAGAGCAATCTGGTCATGACATCTGGACAGAGCCCACATGTTCTCAGATTTAAATGTGTACGGCTAACACGTGCTGGTTTGGAAGTCCTAGATTCCTCTACTGAATCCAGCCCGGCCTCCTCATGCCCTGTCCGGTTCCTCCTCCCGCCTATTCCGGCATCTCCATGCTGCCCCGTCCGAGCTTGGAAGCGGTATGTGCGCACGGTAATTCCGATCCAGACGATCCGGCTTTTCTGTTGCCTTCAGGGGTTCCCCTCTCTGCTAAGTTCCTCCTGAAACTCCTCTGGGAGGCCTCACCTTGTCCCTTGCCACAAACTCGCCTGGTCACGCTTCATAGCCTCCAAAGGGGCGCAGCTCAGGCCTGTGCTGCAGCTGGTCTGCCGCTCCCTGCACTAATGTCGGCCGGGACGTGGAAGAGCCGTGCCCTGCATGCCTACCTCTCCCACCTTGACGTCACGGATGCGCCATCAGCGCTCGCTCAATTGTTGGGTGAGCGCTGATCTCCACGTTGATTCATTCCTGTGTCATGAACTGTTCCTGGTTGCGCATCCCAGTCAGCGCATGATCCTGGCCCCTGTCGCCTACTTGATCACGATAGACCTCTAACGGTCCCGACTTGTTTTGTTATTAAATCTTCAGAAACCATGTCTGTCTATGTCTTTCCTTCTTTCTGCCTGTTGCCGAGTGCAGCGAATTGTGCATGTTGGCCGAGGCTAACATGGGTAATTTGCGCACGAGGCAGTCTATTCTTAGCTTTCCTCGTGCACCCATTTCCGCTTCAGTCTCACTTGGCTCGCTGCCTCTGCTCTGAACACTCCGATTTCCCCACCCTCCCACCCTTTCTTCTAGGGGGGTGAGCGCTGATCTCCACGTTGATTCATTCCTGTGTCATGAACTGTTCCTGGTTGCGCATCCCAGTCAGCGCATGATCCTGGCCCCTGTCGCCTACTTGATCACGATAGACCTCTAACGGTCCCGACTTGTTTTGTTATTAAATCTTCAGAAACCATGTCTGTCTATGTCTTTCCTTCTTTCTGCCTGTTGCCGAGTGCAGCGAATTACTACACCCCATTGTCGACAGGTTGTGTACTACTCATCATCATCATGCTGTTGGTCACGATGCGACAAAATTGCTTTCATTATTTCATGAAAGCTGCCTGCAAAAGTGTTGAAGCGCTGCTGGCTTTTGCAAGTTACCAGCGGCACTCTCTCGGGGAGCAAATAGAGGTTTCACACAGGCAAGAACATGTCCAGACAGGTGCAAAACTATTTGTCCCTGCAGTGGCTGGTCGGGAGATGTTTGGAGTTCCATTCAGCAACCACCCTTAATGCTGCCACAGTGACATGGTTTTCTGTTCCGGGTTTGCTCCCTTAGCCTGCATTTCTGTCAAGAACCTGTACCACAAGGTAGTTGTGTACTACTACTACCCATGTTTCACTCGTGTTGGATTGTGTGAGCGTTGTCTACATCTAACACTGACTCTGCTGTAATAGTTCCCCTGTGTACTGTGGCAAAATAGGCGAATATAATCTATATTTATAAAATTTCTAATTAGTGTTCCTAACACATTCTCTCTGGAAATAATGGTCAGCGCTTTGGTACTGAAAATATACGACTTCAGAATTCACAGGAATAAGAATGAAAAGAAAACAAAATCTATTTCCTCTGACGAGAGACTGAACCTGACCTTGAGTGGAAAGAACCAGCTATGGCCGACTTGTTTGGTTGCCTATAATGGTTTTACTGAAAGAAAAGCCAACCAGTCAGACAATGGGAATATGGTCGACTGTCCATTCCCTACTCAATGATATGGAAAATTGTCGTCTGGAAAAAAGATTGCTTGCTGGGGGCTTTAAATTCTAGCAACATCTAAGGTAATATCCTGATATGGGTACCAACTTGTGACAATGTGCACTGATGGCAACTTGTATAATGATGTCTTACTGGAAGACTGGGCCCTCGATTTCAGGACGTGATATCCCGCGCAGGCCACATTGTCCTGATACTCGGCAAACCAGTTCTTGTCCATTCCTATCAACACCGAGCGTCACGTTAGGTAGTGCCAAGTATCAATTTTGTAAATCATTATGATTCAGTCAGGATTTAAAACCATTGTAAGATATTCTGATATACAGCATAGGGGGAATGCAAATGTTCTATTACTGATTGGTCTACGTGACCAGGTGCATGTATGTATATGTATATATATATATATATATATATATATATATATATATATATATATATATGAAGAGTTCAGGTGCAAAACCACGTAAACACCGATCCAAAAATGGAGATAAACATTGGAATCAATCCGTGAAAGTTACTCTTTTTATATTCCTGCTTTTTTGTTCATTGCTCCATAACCATATGATCATATGTAGAGTGGAATTAGTGAGAATTACAATTATTTTCAGGTACAAATCTGTAATTTCAACTACATTTTTGGATTGGCGTTTACATGGTTTTGTGCCTGAACTCTTCATATGTATGTGCTCATGGTGCCTGAATGGGATGTAAATAGACATAGTGGTGCTTGCAGGTCTGGGTGTGAGGGCACTCAGGGCCTACCCCCTCTGCTGGGATAGTGATTACCACACTCAAAGGTCAATGTTGGTGGTGGCCCTGGGACCATACAGCTTGGTAGTGGTGGTGGGCAGACCACTGGTATCCATGGGGACCAGGAATGCTGGATCCCTATTGGTAGGGCCAATAATGCTTGTTTTCCATTGGGGGGAAAGGGTGGTGTTATACTCTACAATGAACCCATGTAACCATATAAATAATAAACCAGAGGGCTGGACTCTGTCTTCTTCTTTCCACTTTATACTCTTCCTTTTACTTAGTCTGTATTGATTTCACTATAGCATGCCTACACATCAACAGATTCTAGCCTTAGCCTTTCTACACCATGACATACCTCTCACACCCGTAGCCAGCCAGTGCACTTACAAATTCGGCCAACCTGTCCGGTAAGAAAAAGGGGCCCGGAACAGTTTTTTCTTAGATTTTTCCTTAGAGATTGAATGATTTCTTTAAGGTTTATACTGCCTATCATGGATAGTCTTGTTTCCACCATTAGACAGTTGGTTGATAGAAAGCCTGAGCCTACATATTTACCGATCCAAGCGATCTTTAACCTCTCACACCACATAGACATGGTATGAGAGAAACTGGCCTTTGATGTAAGTTATACACAGTGTTGGAAATCCAAATTGTTAAAGGTGATAGCATGCAGAATCGAACCACCAACCAAGAAAAAAGTCAGACAATCTAACAACCATTCCGTCTGAGAGAACACTTTGTATTTTTGTTTTGTTTACAGCTGAATTGAGATGCTCTATAGAATAACACAATTGAATCTGACATCAACAGCCCAGCTCTCTTAAAGCAAAGGATTCACCCCGACATATCAATCGTAGGATACCGGGTGGGCAATGGCACATGGGCGGGTGATGCATATTGCGCGTCGGCTCCGATTAGTCCCAACTGTCTCTAGTCTCTGACTAAAATGCATAATCGGCCCCATGTGCTCAGAACTGTCCCCCTCATCAGGAGTAGGCACTGGACAGCCGATCTCATCCATCATCAGACAGCAGAGTTACAAGTAAGGTTGGACATCACTCGCACACCATACACAGTAAAACCTCTCTAACCGACCACCTCCACAGATCGACCACTCCCCTATATCGATCGCTTTATTTGGGTTTGTTTGTTGTTGTTTTATGTCCTATCAACATCTAAGGTCATATCAGGATGGGTACCGACTTGTGACAGTGCGCACACATAGTGACTTTATGGTGCTGTCCCACTGGGAAACCAGACCGCCGGCACCATGACCTGGTATCCCACTCAGGCTCATTATCCTGACACTGAGCACAGCAGTCCTTGCCCTGTCCTAATAATGCCGAGCGCCTGGCTAGGGAGCGACAAGTATCAATTTTTAAGTCATTGGTTTCACTCGACCAGGGTTCGAACCCACAACCTTTATTTGGGTCCCAACAATACCATTGTAAGGATATTCTAATTCCCTAAACCGATTACCTCCCTGAAGTGACCACTTAAAGTTGGTCCAATGGTCGGTCGATTTAGAGAGGTTTTACTGTACATGTATATGTGATGCATAACGGATTAGGTGAGTATAAATGTAGATCTATTATATAGGTACACTATAGATCATTATATGTCAATCGATACTGGTGGCACCACCATTCATCATCCAGCATCACCACTGGCTGGACAAGAGGTATGTGTTTGTTTGGTGGGGATTTACATCCTAGCAACATGTAAGGTCATATCAAGATGGGCACTGATTTTTGACAGTGCACACTCCTAGCGACTTCATAGTGCAGCCACACTGGGAGACAAATGCTGCTGGCACCATGACCTGACATCCCACTCAGTCACATTATCCTGACACTGGGCTAACCAGTCCTTGCTATATGCTATTAATGCCAAGCGCCAGTACCGATTCAACCGGGGTTCGAACTCCATCGTCTGGTCTCCCAGTGGGGCAGACCTATAAAGTCGCCATGAGTGCGCTCTGTCACGAGTTGGTACCGGTCCTGATATGACCTTAGAGAATGGTACACCTCCTCACCTCCTGTGTTGCCAGGACGTAAAACAACAAACGAAAGAAAACCCACCCCAGGGTAGGTAAATTCAAGGCCTACATAGGAGGACATTGTGCGTGCGCATGTGTGCTTTGCAACATCCGGATTGACTATTCCCCCAACACCCCCGACGCCGTAATGAAACAATGCCAGCAACGCGCACTCGGTGCCCACTTCCGGTACGGCTCACCAGATTCTGAAAGCATGCATCAAACAGGACGCAGGATGATCACGTGATCGTGTAGTCCATAACGGATCAAGGCTTCCTTACCCTCTCCCCCACCCTAACCCCGCCCGCCCCTTCCCCCGGTCTACTTTTACCCCTCACCCCACCCCCACCCCCGAATCTTGCCCCCCCCCCACCTTCCTCACCCCCACCCTTGAATCAGGCCCGGTGTTGCGGATTCCGAGGGACACCAGTTTGCCAGGGACACTTCCATTCAAATGCATTGTCAACGGCCGTGAGCAAATCTTCATACAGACAAAAATCAAATATCTCTAAAATTACACCACCTAGAAACAAATCGCTTCGTACACATATAGAAAACATCTTTACCATTAAGATTATATTAAAGTGATAATGTTAGGGTTCTTGATTTCTATTACTTTTGAATAAAACTAATGTTTTTCACTGCGCGTACAGTCCAACTCAAGGCATTGTCAATGGCTGTGAGCAATCTTCATACATAAAATACAGGAATAGCTAAATATCTCTAAAACGACACCACCTAGAAACAAATCGTTTGGTACACATATAGAAAACATCTTTACCAAAAACATTATATTAAATTTATAAGGTTAGTGACGATGCTGTTCGATTCTGATGCATGCACAGAAGCAATGTGTCCCTGGCAAACTGGTGTCCCTGGGAAACCGCAACACCGGGCTTGTTACCGGCATGTATATACATGTATGTACTGTTGTATTATGCGTGTGCGATGTGTGTTTGTGCGGGTGTGGGGGTGGGGTGGGGGTGGGGATGGGGGGTAAGTCGATTCCGGGGGTACGTGAATTAGGGGATAAGGGAGTATGGGATAGAAGGGCGGGGGAGGGGGGGGGGGAGCAGGATGGGGTAGGTGGGTATGTGGCTGGGGGTTGCGTAGGGGTTAGTTGTGGTGGGGGTGAGGATGGGGTTTGGGTGGCGGTTTGGGTTGGGTTAGGTTGGAGGTTAGGGTGGGGGTTAGGGTTGGGATAGGATGGGGGTTCTGGGTGGGGTTTGGGGGGGGGGGGGGTTAGGGTGGCTGTTGAGGTGGGGTTAGGGTTGGATTAGCTTTGGGGGGTTAGTGTGTGGATAAGGTGGTGTTCAGAGTGGGAATAATGGTGGGAGTAGGGTGGGGGTTGGGGCAGGGGTTAGGGTGGGGGTTAGGCTGGGTGTTAGGGTGGGGGTTAGCGTGGAGGGTTAGGGTGGAGGGTTAGGGTGGAGGGTTAGGGGGGGTTAGGGTGGGGGGTTAGGGTGGAGGGTTAGGGTGGGGGGTTAGGGTGGGGGGTTAGGATGGATGTTAGGGTGGGAGTTAGACTGGGGGTTAGGGGGTGGGGGTTAGGGTGGAGAGTTAGGGTGGGGGGGTTAGGATGGGTGTTCGGGTGAGAGTTAGACTGGGGGTTAGGGGGTGGGGGTTAGGGGGTGAGTTAGGGTGTGGGTTATGGTCGGGTTAGGGTGGGGTTTAGGATGAGGGATAGGGTGAAGGTTAGGGTGTGGCTTAGGGTGTGGTTAGAGTGGGGGTTTTGGGTGGGGGTTTTGAGTGGGGGTTAATGTGGGGGAGGGGTCAGGCGACAGTTGATTTCTCCAGTGCATTTCCAACAACAACAAAAAACAATCCCCAAAAAAGAAAACAACTACGCTGGTACCCGGCTGTGATTTATGGGCGAGACTGTGATGAGGCGGGCACCCTTTGAGTCTAGAACCCTCGGGAGTCAAAGTCGGCCTAGACGTGACGCCCTGAATGATCGTTTCTCGGCCCACTTCGCTAACAAGTCACCGACTGTTCACCGCCAAATTAAAAAAACACACAAACAAACTGGCGACGTGTGACCCCAAAGCACGACGGCGAACTAAATAGGCCACGTCGCTGTATTTATTCACCAGAAAGACCCACACTATCATGTTTGTTTGTTGTGGTTTTAAGTCCTAGCAACCTCCACTGACAATAATTCACCAACCGCGCAGATGCATGCTTGAGGGGAAGAGTTTAATTTTGAGCGTGGTGGCGAGAATTGTTGTTTAACAAATTCAAGTTTTTTAGGTTTTGTTGTATGGTGTTTTTTAAGGGGGTGCTCGGGGTGTGTAGTTCTGATCTGTTTTGTTGGTTGTTAGTACATCTCCCCGGGTCCTCTGTCATGTAGTTCTGAGAGGACACTGGGCACAAATGAGATGGGACGGCGGGGAACCGCTCCGCCATATGCTAAATTCACGAGGATACATCAGCCTCCCTTCCGCCTCCCTTCCGCCTCCCTCCGCCATTAAGCATGTATTGCCCGATATGGAGTTTGAGGCAGGGACTCACTATCCGTTGACCATGTGACCAGATCTTTTCTTCAATGGGTTAAAATAAATAACTCTGGATTTTACTCCTCAGTTGAATTTATGAATTTTAAACTCTTGGTATTTTCACAAATAACTAGCCTGACCAAAACTAGCAACAACGCAAGTGATATTGGACGTAGTTTGTTAGTAGGTTAGTTTGTTGGGGGTTTTATGTCCTAGCAACAGTCCGATATCAGTTTTATCAAACTGGACAGGTCACCAGACGCTGACATTGACATCGGCGTGGAGACGGCGTTACAATATAATTTATTTTATAGTCCTTCGATTGATAACCCATTAGTGAATTGAAGTACATATTTATAAGAATTGGCCAGCACTTTCGCTGTCCTAGGAATCTCAAGCTCCCAGAAAAAAAAAGCCCCTCCCCCCCAAACAAAAAAAATTAAACAAAAATAGTGAAAGCCTAAATTGTCTAAGTATTTAATTTCACTCGGATGGTGATTCGAACCCACAACCTCCGGGACGGAAAGTGAGCACCATATCCGCTCGGTCATCTAGTCCGATATGTGTGTGAGTGTGAGTCGGCATTGTGTTTGATCAATATCCTTTGTCGTCTGCTCTCATATGTCACTAAATAAAACAGTCCGCCATCTGAATCCGACAGATGGGCGCATGCGCATATAATAAGTACACAATTGTCACAGTTGTCTTCATGTCACTGTATATCCGTACCTGCACTTGGGGGAACAGGGCATTAGACTTGTTATCAAACAAGCTGTAGAAGGTCATATTAATTAGGCCCAGATGCCTCATGGCGCGCGAGTCGGCGCTGAGCAGACTACTAGAACAGCGACAGCGGTAAATGTGGTAAATGTCGTCTGCTGTATGGAAATGTCGTCTGCCGTCCATCTCTGCAGTCAGTCAATCAAGGCAAAATCTTGTCCTCAGAGAAACAAATATGTAATATGTGGGCGGTGAGGAATAGGTCATGCGTCAGGCACTAAACAGCACTTAATATGTATGGGAGATAGTCAGGTGGGGGTTGGGGTAGGGGTGGGAGGTAAGCAATACATAATCTGAGTGTTGTCAGGTAGAAATATTTGGGACACACTTTATTCCATTCGGTGCATAATCATAAATTGATGTGGTAAGCCTACATATTACCCTTGTGCTGTCATGTAGCATTCACAAAAGATGTATGTTTAATTAGCTATGTCTATGTATCATGAGTTGATTTGGTACTTATTACCCTTGTGCCATCATGTAGCATTCACAAAAGATGTATGTTTAATTAGCTATGTCTATGTATCATGAGTTGATTTGGTACTTATTACCCTTGTGCCATCATGTAACATTCACAAAAGATGTACGTTTAATTAGCTATGTCTATGTATCATGAGTTGATGTGGTACTTATTACCCTTGTGCAATCATGGAATATTCACAACAGATGTACGTTTAATTAGCTATGTCTATATATCATGAGTTGATTTGGTACTTATTACCGTTGTGCCATCATGTAACATTCACAAAAGATGTACGTTTAATTAGCTATGTCTACGCATCATGAGTTGATTGGTACTTATTACCCTTGTGCCATCATGTAACATTCACAAAAGATGTACGTTTAATTAGGTATGTCTATGTATCATGAGTTGATGTGGTACTTATTTCCATTGTGCCGTCATGTAACATTCACAAAAGATGTACGTTTAATTAGCTATGTCTACGCATCATGAGTTGATTTGGTACTTATTACCCTTGGGCCATCATGTAACATTCACTAAAGATGTCCTCATAATTAACAATGTCTAAGCTAATCACATGATACGGTTTGTATGTAACTGTTGTGCACAGACCAGGTTATGTTTGCCAAGCACGCTTGATCCCAAAAGAAAAATCGCTTATGACTATAACTGAACATCTGTCAGATGCACTCGCCTCTTTTTGACTACAGCTGTTGGTATGTCAATCAAACTCACCTACTTACGACTATATAATGGTAAGTCTACCAGCCAACCTCGTGTCTCTTTGACTACAGCTGTAGGTATATCAATCAAACTCACCCACTTAGACTATATAACAGAATATCTGCCAGATGTGCACTTCCCTCTCTTTGAATACAGCTGTAGGTACATCAATCAAACTCACCCCTCTTTGACTACAGCTGTAGATATGTCAATCAAACTCACCCCTCTTTGACTAGAGCTGTAGGTATGTCAATACAACTCACCCCTCTTTGACTACAGCGATAGATATGTCAATCAAACTCACCCCTCTTTGACTACAGCTGTAGGTGTGTCAATCACACTCACCTCTCTTTGACTACAGCTGTAGGTATGTCAAACAAACTCACCTCTCTTGGACTAAAGCTGCAGGTATGTCAATTAAACTCACCTCTCTTTGACTACAGCTGTAGGTACGTAAATCAAGCTCACCCCTCTTAGACTACAACTGTAGGTATGTCAATCAAACTCATCTACTTACGACTATATAACAGTAGATCTACCAGATGCGCACTCACCTCTCCTTAACGATGGGTATGTCGAAGCGGTCAAACGTGAGTCTGGCCTTCTCTAGATTCTGGCGGTCGACGAGCCCGTCGACGTAGTACCGGCATGTGACGTTCAGCGGGTACCGGCCGGGGAAGGAGGGCGACGTGATGGTACCGTTGGACTCGCCGGTACTCAGCACTCGCTGGTCACACTCTGAAAACGACACAGAAGAGAGGCACAAGTTAGCAAGGATAGGATATGGACTGGTTAACAAAGTATCAGGATAATGGTTACTATGTGGGATATCGGGTCATGGTCTCCCAGTGGGGCAGTACTATAAAGTCACCATGAGTGTGCACTGTCACAATTCGATATCCGTCCTGATATTACCTTAGATGTTGCCAGGATGTAAAACCCCAACAAACAAAGATGAATCCATAGAGATAACATTATTACACTGGTATATGTGTCATGAAAAGCCCAAACCAGTACATCATTACGCATGTTGGCGAGTCAACATGGATAATTTTCTGGCGGGAACTCATGCACTTCATTCTTCGCACTATTTTCTCTCTTGCACTACCTGCCCACTTACTACTGTCACTTACTTCATTCTCACGTTGATCCTGTCCATGCAAGTCGCTTCACCCACCCACCCGCCCGATGATAATGGGGAGGGGTTGAGGGCTGCTGGTTCTGAGCTAGTCCGGTTTCCTTTTTTCATATCTTTCTTGACCCTAGACACTATCTTTACACTAAACAACATTTAACTATTCTTATCTCTAATCACTAATCAATGTACGATACAACTGACACTGATCTCCTGATACAACTTAAGAGATCTTATACTCACTACGATACCATGTACAACTGAATTGCTATTCAACTCATGCTACGAGACACGATATCGATATGTTCTCCAGCCAAGACCGACCTGCCTGCAGGTTATGTTCTCCATTAAATTTGGTTATTTCCATCTACCTCTTGTCTCCATTTGTTCCCGTAAGTAAATTATACCAATGTCTTGACCCCTCCACTACCTTTCAAATCCTTCATTCAAATACATGAACATGAATCTGAAAGCTGGTCCACACATCGCTAACTCATCCTCTACACTCAACCTATATAACCAATGGGCACCAAGTCTCATAGGGGGCAATAACTGCTTAATATCCTGGCACTTGTGGGCTAGCAATGTCAGTGCCTTCCTTAATGCGATGCCTCACCTCTTCACCCCCTCACCTCCTCACCTCCTCACCTCCTCACCTCCTCACCCCCTCACCTCCTCACCTCCTCACCCCCTCACCTCCGCACCTCACCCCCTCACCTCCTCACCTCCTCAACCACTCACCTCACCCCCTCACCCCTTCAACCCCTCACCTCCTCACCCCCTCACTCCCTCACCTCCTCACCCCTTCACCTCCTCACCCCCTCACCCGCTCAACCCTCACCTCCTCACCTCCTCACCTCCTCACCTCCTCACCTCCTCACCTCCTCACCTCCTCACCTCCTCAACCCCTCACCCCCTCACCTACTCACCCCCTCACCACATCACCTCATTTCCCCCTAACCTCGTCACCTCGTCACCTCGTCACCTCGTCACCCCTCACCTCCTCTCACCCTCACCTCCTCACCCCCTCACCTTCTCACCTCCTCATATCCTCCCTCATCACCCCCTCACTTCCTCACCTCCTCACATCCTCACGTCCTCACCTCCTCACCTCCTCACCTCCTCCCATCCTCACCTCCTCCCATCCTCACCTCCTCACCTCCTCACCCCTCACCTCCTCACCCCATCACCCCCTCACCTCATCACCACCTCACCTCCTCACCTCCTCACCTCCTCACCTCCTCACCCCCTAACCTCATCACCCCCTCACCTCATCACCCCTCACCTCCTCAACTACTCACCACCTCACCTCCTCACCCCCTCATCTCCTCATGTCCTCAGCTCCTCACCCCCGCACCTCCTCACCTCCTCACCTCCTCATCCCCTCACCTCCTCACCACCTGAACACCTCACCACCTCACCTGCTCACCTGCTCACTCCCTCACCCCCTCACCTCCTCACCACATCACCTCCTCACCACCTCACCACCTCACCTGCTCACTTCTTCACGTCCTCAACTCAGCACATCCATTTGATTTGTGAACCGCACTCAGTGGCCAAATGAGTAAGAGCGCTGACTTCATGTGTGGGAAGTAGGGGAGTTTGAAACCTGGCCAAGTAAAAATAATGACTTACAAACTTGATACTTATCGCTCCCTACCTGGCACTCAGCATTAATAGCAATGGACGATACTGGTTAGCTCAGTATCAGGATACTGTGGTTGAATGGAATATCGGGTCATGGTGTCAGTAGTCTGGTCTCCCACTGGTAGGGTGACCAGACGGGATGACTGTATGGGTTGAGCGGCAGTCTCCCGTTTTGGTAGATCGTGGGATGCGAACCTATGGGTTTGAACACTGGTCGAGTCAAATTAATGACGTAATTTATATGTGTCGGTTCGTAGCCACGCACTCAGCATTAATAGGATAGGACAAGGACTGTTTGGCTCCATGTCAGGATAATGTGACTGAGTGGGACATCAGGTCATGGTGCTGGTGGGGTGGTCTCACAGTGGGGCAGCACTATACAGTTCGCCTGAGTGTGCACTGTCACAATTCGGTACCCTGTCCCAACATGACCTTAGATCTTGCTAGGACGTCCAACATACAACCTACCCAGTAGAGCAGCACTATTAAATCCCCATGAGTGCTTTACACACTGTCACAAATCGGTACCCCATCCCAATATGACCTTAGATGTTGTTAGGACATAAAACCCTCAACAAACCAACACACACCCATCTGCGAAAGAGCCAACACGCAGTGAGGGGTTTCCAGGCCTTCTGGACTTTTGCCATAGACAACATTACCACCGGGCCCCCTCCTATAGTATTAACTGACTCCGATGATACACTCTGCGCATGCCTGTCATGCCATCACTTCTGGGGTGTAATCTGCAGATGTCAGCGCCTTCTTACGACGGCGGCCATGATGATGGCGCCAGTGGTGTACGATGCATGCTGGTCACGCACCGTCTCAATATAACCAGCTCAACAGCTTCCACTGTGAACAAGGCGTTCGTATTTATTTATATAATACATTTATTAAATATCTAAAACGTTGCAGAATGCTCACACACACATTCTCTTCTGTGATGCTGACTGCAGTGCCCAGTGACCTACTCATCCAGTCTGTACTCGATACAGGCGCAGTCACACCTTACCAGACTGGGGAAACGGATAGAAAACGGACACTGTCTGGTGAAATACGGTTTATCTGTTACATCTCCGGTTTGCTTCCTGCAGAGTCCATTGACGGTGTTGCAGGAATTTGGTCAGTATATGTTTTCAGCGTGTCCGTGAACAGTCCGATACATGTCCGTTTGATGTTCGGTCGGTCCGTTAGACATTCGGTTGTCGTCCGGTTATCGTCCGGTTATTGTCCAGTTATCCTCTGGTTGCTATTCGTTAATGTACGTTCCTTGTCCGTTTAGCATCCGTTTCTTGCGGCTCCCTTTGCAACATTTCGACACATTTCGGTACATTTTGATACTGAACACCAATGGACTAGAACATTCTTTGTCAGGTTGTGTCCGTTGCTCAATCTGGTAAGGTGTGACAGGCACTTAATACAATATATCAAAGACCGAGCCAGTCGAATGCCAGTCTTTTTGTGTTTTGCGATGTGGGTCATGCTATGTCTTTTTAAACACATTTAAATTGCAGTTTCCGTTGATGAGCTGCTCCCTGGATGAACCGCAATCTGATATGGCAAGTAGTATCTTTTTATGGGCAGTTTGAAGCTCTTAATATACACACAGAGTTCTCAAGTGCCAGTTTGGCCAATTATGCATGCTAAGGATCAAGAAGGGTCCACAGCGAGGAAAGGAGGAAAAACGGGTGACCACTGTCCCATATTGAGCCTAACCTTGCAGGAATAGTTTCCCATTCTGTAAGTACTGATATTGTGTGATTTAAACAGAAGTCGATGTAGATAAATTAAAAATATACGTCAAGCATTTTAATCTGTGCAAAAGATACACATATGTGTGCCTATGTCTGAACCAGAAACTACTAAATAAATAATGACTGGGACCCTCCCATAATTTGAGCCAATCAGAGCTGTTCTTTTCGATTGCAAATGGCTGCCCCCTTATGGGGGCCACCATCTGCAATAATAAAGAACAGCTTTGATTAGCTGACACTGAGAGCCGTTCTCAGCCAATCAGAGCTGTTCTTTTCGATTGCAAATGGCAGCCCCTATGGAGGCCACCATTTGCAATAAAAAAGAACAGCTCTGATTGGCTGAGACTGAGGTCTCACGAAAACGAGAAGAGGAAAGTCCATTTCCGGCAAGTCCAAAGAGGCTCAGACAAGTTCAAACGGGGCTGGTTGTCCCGCTCCTTTCTGCGCTGAATATGCTTATGTAAGGATCTGCAACCTAATTGCACTGTGATGAATGGATGATATGGGGATTGTATAGCCTGTGTCTCTGGGATGGGTACTTTAGCTCAACATACCCTCGGCCGTCACTCAATTCAAATGCCCTCAGGCAGAAAACCCCACTTTTGGCAATAACTAAGTTTGTACTTATTATTAATATAAATGTATATAATGCGTGTCTCATATATATATATATATATATTATATATATATTTATATTATATATATATTTATATGCACTATATAATTTATTATATATATTCTCCTGCCGGAGAATAAACTTACCCCAAACCAAGTCCTAGTCTTCCATCTCATTTTGAGAACAAACTATATTTATATATGTATATATATTTACATATATGTATGATACATAGCTAATTATGGCAGTATAAAGGGGCGGAAGGGAATTATTTGATTAGATATATTATTATTATGATTATGATTATCCCGTTTCTATGTACTCCTCCTGCGCTCCACGGACCGGGGGCGCCGACACCGGCGTTTGCCGTCCCTACCTGACGGCACCAAACATCACACGCGCATGAGGAATATATATATACATATACAATTATATATCTATGTATATATTATATGTCTATATATATCTATATCTATATATATATATATTCATTTGAGATGGTAGTAGATACTCGAATTAATTACGGTATTAAATGGAAAACCAGATTTGGGTGTTCTTTTAGACATTTTTTTTTTTTTGCGACAAGGCTCGGCACAGTGAAGGTAATGAGCCCATTTAGTCATAGAGCGACCAGCTGCAGCCCCTGTATAGTAATACCTGGATATTGGCCGAGTAGATTAAGAGCTGGTATTTGTGAATAAAATTCACATTTGTCTATCAGCATCCCCCGTAATTAGAGCCGATGATTGAAGGCAATGTGTACATGTGTTAATTAGCACTCTGCACAGTGACGACACAGGGGCTATGCGGAAATACAACGCTGACAGGCGCTAATGGGTTGCCTTATTGGGGATTTAGGGTCTAGCAACCTATAAGGTCATACTCAAATCAACCAGTGCTTGCCTGATCTAAGTCCTGACCAGCACCTGGTGCTCGAGTAACAATTTGCTAAATTATTGATTCGGTTCAATTCGGCTAGAGATTGAACCCATGACCTTTCAAATGGGAAGCGGACGCTCCAGCTGCTTGCCTATCCGGTCCTCTGCTTCAGTTCATGACTCGCAGTCTATTAAACCCTGTAGTTCAAAACACACACATTGATTGAGTGGGGAGGGAGTTAACCAGCAAATACCCAAATCGAGTGGAAAGGTCATGACCGGGAAAAAACACTTGAGAGTGGCATGGGGTCGAGTACCCATGGAGGCACACTATTCTATAACGCTAGAAGAATGTGTGGCTTGGCTCATTGATTCCCACAGCGGTGAGCCTTGTGTCTTGTACTGGCATATCGACATCATGCCATGCCCTTATTACCTATTCCCAGCCTTCCATTAAGGGTACCAGTGCGCAATCTCTACCATCCATCAATGGCATTCAAGACAATAGACTACATCACCATTCCAGCGGAGCGGTGCATTGTGGGATACGTCAAAGCAAAAGAAACCTGCAAGAAGCACATGGCACATGCTAATACACTGGGTGCAGCTATGAAATGTGCTAGTTTCAGCTCATCTCAGCTCTTGTTTGAAACATAGAACACTAACTAAACAAATATATATAATAAATTAAGATATTAATCTTTTATCCAGCATTGCATTTACATCAGTATGAGCAGCACATGTTATGCCATGTGCATTTAGATTTAGACACATCTGGACACTCAGACTAGTGTTAGAGCCATAGCCAGAGTCAGTTTTACTTACATGAGCTGGGGTCCCGGTTCCAGGCATAGCACAAAGCCCCGTGGGTGTCCTTACAGTATGCTACGCGGGTGTCGGTGTGGGCGCGGGGCTGGGGTCGGGGTCTGGCGGGGTCGAGCGGGCGTGGCTGGGTGGTGGCGGGCTGGGCGGGCATGGATAGGCACTCCAGCCTAAGGAGGTTTAGGGCGACCGGGTCGTGCCACCCGTGGGGGAGGCTTCCGTCCGCGATAGCAGTGAAGACAGTAGTCCACGGGTATATCAAATTATCCCGGCATACCGCGAGGTGGTGATGGTGAAGTCCCTGGGCGGAGTGGGCGGGGAAGTCGGGGTGGTCGATGAGGGTAAGGAGGGCGAGGGTGTATTCGTCCTTCGTCGCCTCCCCTCGTTTCACCGGCTTCCTCTCCGCCCCTCGCTTCACTAGATCAGACGGAAATATGTAATCTGCTGGTATACCTTGGCGTCTGATGGAGTGCCGCGCCTCGGCGGAGGCCAGTATCTCGCGGACGGCGTCGGCCATGGATGCGGGGCTGTGGCGGCTAGGTTCCTCCTGGTAGGCCGGGGACGTGGTAGGCGATGCTTGTGCGGAGAGGTGGCGGTACCTCTCGTACTCCGGGTGGGCGGCCCCGGGCAGGCTCGCGTGAGGCGGCGGCGGGGGCCGGGCTGCAGTGGTGGCGCGCGCCCGAGGCGGGGGGGGCGGCCTGCTGTCTTGGTGCCGGCAGCGGCCGCTCCGGGGCGGGGGGGCCCTCCCCGGCGCCGAGGGAGTCGATCCGGGCGTGTAGATCTGCCGTTGCCTGGCGCGCCTCGATCTGCATGCGCTGCATGGCTTCCAGCACCATTGACAGCTCGGAGCCCGAGGCGCGGTCCGAGGGCGCCGCGGGGGACGCCGGTGCGGAGGCCGGGGACTCGTCCCGGGGCGGTGTCGCGGCTGGCCCCGGGGTCCGGGGGGCAGCCCGGGAGCTCTTTCGTCCACGACCCTTTCCTTGAGGCATGTTGTGTTGAGGCTGGGCAGCGGTCCGAGTGGAAAGTCCGAGGTGGAGAGTCCAAGCAAGAAATTGAAGCGGGCAGGGAGACGGCAGGGAGGTGAGTGAGGAGGAGAGCCGGCGGGCGGCCTTATAAGGGGGAGGAGGGGGCGGCAGCGGGGGAGGTGCGAAAGCTGTCAGGCCGGGGGGAGGGCAAGAGGTGGCGAGCAGCGGGAGTCGCGTGAGGTGTGAGCGCCGCATGACAGAAGAGGGAGGGGGGAGGAGGCGGCGGGTCGCGCGGTCGGCCGAGGTGTGGAGGCAGCGCGACACGCGGGGCGGGGAGGGTCTCTTCCCTTTCCTCGCATCAATCGTAATGCTTCGCATTACGACCAATGTGTCAATTTACATCATATGGTTAATGACATATGTAGAACTAGAACATTAGTAAGGTTAATCAGATATTGGTTATATATTTCTCTGAAACAAGTATACGTTGGACACATTTGGCATTTTAATATTTATAACAAGAATTAATAATGGTGATGTGGACATCACTGATTGTTTTGTGTGGAATTGTATGTTTCTTAGCTCAAAATGTTTAACTCTGGCTAGTTTTGCGTTAGCTATATTCATCAGATCATTATATGCATGTGCGCATACATGTTTATGCCAAATTGTTATGTATTTCTAATCATTTTGAATAAAATCTAAGTTTTTCCCTACGCGTATTGACAAACTCAATGGCCATTGCATTTCCTTTGCTGCCAACGCCGTTTTCAGCGAATGCGCAGTCGGAACCGGGATCTCGTCTATTATAAGACACGGGGGTGAGGGGGGGAGCAGGTGGTACACACATGCACAAATTCCACATATCAAAATAAAATTCCCAGAAGAAGAACAAGCCAAACTAATGGAGCCCACTTGAAGTGAGTTCCTGTTGGGAAGACTGCCAATCTTCTGAACTCGCCAGGTTGCCTTGCTCATGTTGGCCATCGGTTGTTATGTATCTCTCCACGGTTGCCACGTAGCAGCCCACGGTTTCTACATATCACTAGCAGCCACCATTCTACATAGCGGTTTCCACATAGCAGCTATCAGTTACAACCTGCCGGCCATGGTTTCAATGGAGTAGCCACCTAGCGGCCACGGTTTCCATGTAGTGGTAACGGTTGTCACATAGTGGTGGCCACCAGTTTACACAGAGCGAGAATGGTTGTCACATAGCGTTAACAGTTGCTATATAGCAGCCACCGGTTTCCACATAGCAGCCACGCTTTCCAGGTAACAAACACCAGTTGTCACATAGCGACAATGGCTTCCATGTAGCTGGCACCAGTTTCCACTTAGCAGCCACCGGTTTCCACATTGCAACCCCTGGTTGCCACATAGTGACCACCGGTTGGCACATTTCGACCCCCGGTTGCCACATAGTGACCACCAGTTTCCACATAGCGACCACAGTTTGCCACATAGCGACCACCCGTTGCCATATAGTGACCACCCGTTGCCACATAGCGACCACCCGTTGCCACATAGCTACCATCGTTTGCAACATAGCGACCACCGGTTGCCACATTTTGAGTCCCGGTGGCCACATAGTGACCACCGTTTGCCACATAGTGACCCCTGCTTGCCACATAGCGACCAGCAGTTGCCGACCACCAGTTGCCACATTTCGACCCTCGGTTGCTACATAGCAACCAATGGTTGCCACATAGCCACCTTCGGTTTCCACCTAGTGACCACCCTTTGCCACCTAGCGACCACCAGTTTCCACATAGCGGCCACCGTTTGCCACGTAGCGGGCACCGGTTGTCACATAGCGACCACCGGTTGCCACATAGCGACCCCCGGTTGCCGACCACCGGTTGCCACATTGCACCCCCAGTTTCCACATAGCGACCACCGGTTTCCACCTAGCGACCACCTCTTACCACATAGTGACCACCAGTTTCACATAGTGACCATCGGTTGCCACATAGCGACACCAGTTGCCACATAGCGGCCACAGGTTTCCACATAGTGAACACCGGTTGCCACATCACGACCACCTGTTTCCACATTGCGACCACCGCTTGCCACAGAGCGACCGCCGGTGTCCACATCGTGACCACAGGTTTCCACATAGCGACCACTGGTTGCCCCATAGCGACCACCGGTTTCCACATAGCGACCACCTCTTTCCAGATAGCGACCAACGGTTTCCACATAGCGACCACCTCTTGCCAGATAGCGACACCCAGTTGCCAGATAGCGACCACCGGTTGCCACATAGCGACCACTGGTTTCCACATCGTAACCACTGGTTGCCACATAGCGACCACCATTGCCAGATAGCGATCCCCGATTGCCACAAAGCGACCACCAAAGCGACCCCAGGTTGCCGACCACCAGTTGCCATCTTCGACCACCGGTTGTGACGTAGTGACCGCCGGTTTCCACATAGCGACCACCGCTTTCCACATAGCGACCACCGCTAGCCCATCTGCAACATCCAGTTCCCACATAGCGACCACCGGTTTCCACATGGCGAACACCGGTTGCCAACCTTGTGTCACTGAATGGTAGGGATATAGATACTGCTGCATGCCCTACATTGATTGCCCTGGTCCTCTTTGTGCATTGAAGTGAAATACTTAATACATTTTTTATTCTGCACTTAGAGCTAACACAATGATCCACTACATGTGTAGTACTGAATGGCTGTAAAGTCATTGGTGGAACCCGTTGGTACTATAGCAACTTTAGAAAAAAGAAGACCTACCCAGTACTAGTACTGCTTACACCTCCCCTCAATACTGCCATTAGGACGCCCTGTGTGAAATTGTTTGGGCAGGGCGGTGATAAACTTTGAGGTAACATTAGGAGACATGTGCACCCAATCTCGCAGCTTTCCATATTGTCAAAGCTATTTTCCATATTCTTGAATGACTTTCAGTAACACATTTACAATAAAAAATAAACACAAAACCACAAGCCTATTATATACCTGTGCACCTGGGAAACACACTATCAGTATTCTGAAAGTCATTTTCAGTATTTTTTTTCAGACTTTCAGTAATACTTTCATTATTTGTACAGATGCGATCAGTATCTTTTAGTGTGATACAAAATACACCGATTTCCCGAACAAAGGCCAAGAAACCGTATTTCCATATTGACCCTTGCTATCTGGAACAGATCCGGAAAAATCTGAAAGGTACACAGGTCTGCATTAGTCACATGACCTGATAATCTAGGTCAACATGGCATTCATCTATACATCCATCCAATACACGCCCCATACGTGCCACCGTGTGAAATTAATCCAAATCAATTTACTACAGGAACACACATATTTATATATGTGACGTATAAGCCTTATACATATATAATTAATTGGAAGCTTTCCAGTCCAGTTATTTGATTCTCTTGCCTCAGTCATCTATTGTAGTGTTCTTTTTATTACTCTCATCGACTCTGCAACCTCCGGCCGATTGTGGCGCCACCTGTCTGTCTACACGCTAACTGGTCAAGCCGTGCGCCCTGCCCTCACTCTGCCCACGATTATTTACATATAGACCTATTTCATATGACGTCAGCATAGGTATCTAGGTCAGTGTGCATGCCTTTTGGCTGCAGGACGACACACTGTTACACTGCAAACTCAATGGCTATGACTCAGTATGAGCAATCTTCATACAGAAAAAGTGAAATATCTCTAAAACCGCACCACCTAGAAACAAAGTGCTTGGAACACATATAGAAAACATATTCAATGAACAGATTATATTAAATTTGTATGGTTAGTCTTCTGTATTTCTATTAATTTTGAATGAAATAGAAGTTTTGCACTGCACATACCGGCAAACTCAATGCATTGTCAATGTCCGTGAGCAATCTTGAATTATATTCATACAGAAAAAGTGAAATATCTCTAAAACCACACGACCTAGAAACAAACCGCCTGGAATACATTTAGAAAACATATTCAGGAATAGATTATATTAAATTTTTAAGGGTAGTGTTCTGCATTTCTATTAATTTTGAATAAAATAGACATCTTGCGCTGTGCGTACCCGCAAACTCAATGTATTGTCAATGGCCATGAGCAATCTTGAATTAGCTTCATACAGAAAAAGTGAAATATCTCTAAAACCACACCACCCCGTAACAAACGGCTTGGATCACATATAGAAAAAATATTCAACAACACGATTATATTAAATTTATACGATTAGGGTTCTGCATTTCTATTAATTTTGAATAAAATATATGTATCGGCAAACTCAATGGCAGTATGCACTCGTTCTGCAGCCAAAGGGCGCGCGCATACACAATGTTTATAAACATTGAAAGGGGTTCTATACAATGGAGGCCAGTTGTTCAGAAACTGCCTGCCATTTATTTAAACGCACCGATCTTTCTATCAAACTCATATAAAATTACCAAGATGGATTTAAAAGAAACAAAATAATGATCAGATATTTTATTTTCATTTTCTTCTTGGAAATGCAATTAACTTTTTTGTTGTTGTAAATATAGTTTATTCATTGAATAAAGTCTTTTGTCAGCGCCGTGGCACTGGTCTTCCAGCCATGTGACAATACAGTTATTTACAATATATGCAGCTAGCCCAAATCAGCTGAAATAACAATATCAAACATTCAAAGACTTACATATGGTATAGTTTGACAATTCACATACAAAAATAGCAGTTCTATGTTGTATTCATACACACTTGATACATACATGTGTATTGATTAGACCTTTACATTACAGAGTGGTTAGGTACATAGTTTTCCTTCATAGGTTTGTATGCCTACTATGTTGTGAATTGCAAAACTATCATGTTGTTGGAGTTAACATTTTGAGATGGAGTGAGTGTTAGTAGAATGGTTTGTTTATTCTGTTAGATAGAGTGTGGTTAGCTTATAGGGTTATGCTTAAAAGGTTAATACCTCAGGTGTGTTTTTTGACTACATGAAGTAGTTTGAGTAAGTAGGTTGTTAGTAATGATGGGATAAACAATGCTTGGAGGATTGTATGTTTCAGTCATTTAGTAGTCTAGTACAGACTTTATTAGTGTCTATGTTTGTACAAAGACCCCATAATACCAAGACAGCTCACTCAGCCTGTACTGTGTAATCAAAATGATCAAACCCACCACTTGGTGCGCTGGCTGTTCCCCCGGCTAAACAGATGCCACAATATATGCACAAATGTATATATGAATGTGAAAGCTGTGTGACGATGGCGACGATGATGTGTGCGTATATGTTGCAATTATATTCACTTTGTGTACAGCTACGCCCGCATATATATGTGTGATTTCAATCATAGTGGAAAGCCAAGGTAAAATTCCATCTCTGCTATTTAGCAAATTAGAGGGTGATGGTAGGAGTTGGTAGTAGGAGTGGGGGTGTGTGGGTAGTGGTGGGGAGGGGTTCTTCACTTGACACAGCAACTGTAAAATTATATCAGTCCCATTCTCAGCTTTCAGAACTGGATTACATAATATCCATATAAAACCCGATGTTATAACCTTTTCTAAACCTATCACAAATTATTAAAAGTGTTAATTTATTCATAAATTGCCATATTCCACAAACCATGTCCAAGAGTGGCAGAAGCAATAAATGCTCCATGGTGCTTTTATCCAACACTTGGCGTGTGAGAATATGCATATTAATTTGATAACATACAGGGTTATGTTGTTGTACACGGGACGGGGTGGCTTAGTGGTTAGAGCATCCGGTGCCTAATAGGAAAGTCAATGGTGCGATCATCAGTTGAGTCAAACCAAAAAACCTTTACAGAGATCGAACTTTACATGATGCTTGATATCATGAGGATGGGTGAAGGAACTGGTTGGTGCTAGTTAGTAGTTACACTGTACCCCCAATGGGGCAACACTATAAACCCGCCATGAGAACACGGTGCCATATGTTGTAATTATGATTTCAAATGTAGCCCATCTGCAACATCCAAGTTAATCAATCAATCGATCAATCAATCAATCATTTACTTTCCCCGATCTTCGACAGTGGATAGCCTCTTATCCCAATCAATCAATTCATCGATCAGTCGAGCAATCCATGCTTACTTTCCTCAGCAGATAAACTCAGATAGAACTCAGCTGCAATACCCTATAAAATCAATCGATCTATCGATCGATCAATTAATCAATCAATTAATCCATGTCTACTTTTCCTGATCTTCCCCAGTGGATAAGATCATATTTAAATGGGCTGCAACACCACACTCGATTAATGAATCCGACGTCCACTGTCCCGGTGTAACGATTTCAACTTCCCCCCTTCCCAAGTTCCCCCCCGGGAATCTGAAAACGTTTTTAACTTCCCTCCGGGGAAATTAAACACGTTTTCAGATTCCTGGGGGGGAACTTAAAAACAGTTTTCAGATTCCTCCCCCTATTTTCAAATTCCCCCCTCTGGGAATTTAAAATTGCTTAAAAGACTTTAAGAAACGTTTTAAATTTCAGACCTATAATATTTTTTTCTTAACCATCTTGGAGACTTTTTGTGTCATTTGTGGTTAAATATGTGTTGTTGTACTAGTAATCATTTCCATTATGCTATTCTCTCTATATTATAATATTTGTCATGAAAAATAATCAAAAATAACAAAAAATTACAAAAATAAAGAAAATTCCCCAAACATGGGGGGGGGGGGAGGGAAAGTTAAAACGAGGGAGGGAATTTGAAAACGTTTTCAAATTCCCCTGGGAGGAATTTGAAAACGTTTTCAAGTTCCCGGGGGGGAACTTGAATATGGGGGGAATTTGAAATCTTTACACCGGACCTCCATCAGAAATAACTAGGCCGCAACATCCAAATCAATCAATCGATCAATCAATCAATTAGTCATGTCCACTTTTCACGATCTTCACCAGTGGATAAAATCATACATAACTAGACTACAAACCCGAATCAAGAAATTACTGAATCAATCAAGCAATTAATCCATGTCTACTTTTCCCCAACTTTCCCCGGCAGCCAATCTCATATACAACTCGGCTGCAACATCTCAATCAATCAATCCATGTCTACTTTCCCCGATCTTCCCCACTGAATACCATAAGACCTAACTCAATCCGTAAAATATTCCGATATACGGCATAAGGGGGAATGCAAATGTTCTATTACTGATCGGTGTACGTGACCAGGCGCATGTATATATATATATATATATATATATATATATATATGTGTGTAGTAGGTTGCACTGACCTATCAGGCAAGTAACCAGATAGATAGGTAGGCATGGGTGGTGTGTTGATATCAGGGAGCCTAGGTGGTGTAATGGTTAGCACACTGGCACGGAATGCAAAGAGATGTGGGTTCGAGTCCCACTCTTGGCGCAATATTTCCCATTTTCATCACCCCCATGACATATGTATGGGCTGGTGATGCCTGAGTGGGATGTAAATAGACATAGTGGTTCTGGCAGGTCTGGGTGTGATTGCACTCAGGGCTTACCCCCTCTGCTGGCATAGTGATCACCACACTCAAAGGTCAATGTTGGTGGTGGCCATGTGGCCATACAGCTTGTGGTGTTGGGCAGACCACTGGGAGCCATGGGGACCAGGAATGGTGGATCCCTATTGGTAGGGCCAATAATGCTTGTTTTCCATTGGGGGAAAGGGGTGGGGTGATACTCTACAATGAACCCATGTAACCATATAAATAATAAACCAGAGGGCTTGACTCTCTCTTTTTCTTTACACTTTATACTCTTCCTTTCTCTTTGTCTGTATTGATTTCACTATAGCCTGCCTACACAGCCACATATTCGAGCCTTAGCCTTTTTACAAAATGGGCGACCATCCAGCAATCACTCACTCACTCAATCAATCCACCAGTTACTCATTGTCTGCTTTTCCCGGTCTCGGCCTCTGGGGTCACAAATAAGAATGCGCGACTGCGCGGTTATCACAACGACTGTTTTCATCTATAATTGGTGAGCGTTGTCTATGCCCGCGAGGAGTGCACTTATTTATAGTTCATTACGTCGTAATTACGCATTAGGATGGTGCCTAATTAACGCCTGCGTTCCGCTGTGCCCTATTTCTAATAACACACAGTGGCAGTAATGGCGAAAATGGCTACGCCCTCACAAGCACTCAGAATCAATTTGGGGAAGGTTTTGATATTAGCAAAGTAGATATATATACATAATTATAGCAGCATACACATAGGAACCCTCGGCTCCAAAATCCCCCCCCCCCCCGCCCACCCCACCCCACCCCCACCCCACCCCACCCCACCCCCACCCCCCACCCACTCCAGTTCCCAGGTCAGAGGGAAGGTGTTGATATATGGTATATGCAATTTCTAACAGGAACACTAACCTTCCCACCCTTTCTCCGCCTTCACACCCTCCTACTCTCTCTCTCGCCTACCCACCCTCCCTCCGCCTTCACACCCTCCTACTGTCTCTCTCGTCTCCTCAGCCTCCCTCCGCTTTCTCACCCTCCCACTCTTTCTCCCGCCTTACTACCCTCCCTCCGCCTTCTCACCCTCCAACTCTCTCTCTCTCTCGTCTCCCCACCCTCCCTCCGCCTTCCCACCCTCCCACTCTTTCTCCCGACTTCCTACCCTCCCTCCGCCTTCTCACCCTCCCACTCTCTCTCTCGCATGCCCACCCTCCCTCCGCCTTCCCACCCTACTACTCTCTCTCGCCTTCCCCACCCTCCCTCCGCCTTCCCACCATCCCACTCTCTCTCCCGCCTTCCCACCCTCCCTCCGCCTTCCCATTCTCTCTCCCACCTTCCCACCCTACCACCCTCCCTCCGCCTTCCCACTGTCTCTCCCACCTTCCCAGCCACCCTCCCACTCTCTCTCCCGCCTTCCCACCCTCCCTCCTCCGCCTTCCCACCCTCCCACTCCCTCTCCCGCCTTCCCACCCTCCCTCCGCCTTCCCACCCTCCCTCCGCCTCCCCCCCTCTCTCTCTCTCGCCTTCCCACCCTCCCACTCTCTCTCCCGCCTTCCCAACCTCCCTCCACATTCCCACCCTCCCACTCTCTCTCCCGCCTTCCCACCTTCCCTCCCGCCTTCCCGTCCGCCCTCCCTCTCAGCCTATCGTGCGCCCTCTGTCGGCAGTACCACCCACTCTCCCTTCCTGCCTTCCCCCCTCCTGACCTCTGGTGTCAGTGGAAGAACTAATGTGAATAGTAGCTTCCCATTCAGGGTGCTTTGTGGTAATGGTAGTACATGTATAGAGAATGTCCACCATCAACCCACCCTCTGACGTCAGTGCCAAGATTATAATTATATAGCGCGCAGTTGTTTCTTTCATTGTATTTTGTATATAGATGCAAGAAATGATCACCAAATGTGAACCATCTTAGCCATTACTGCCTAAAGTCAGACGACAAGGAGTTCAGTGTCAAATGACAAAGTTATGCCCTGCTGTCACAGATGTAGTGCAGAACCATTACATTGAATCTTACTTGCCAGGTACTGTTTCCCCAACTGGAAACTGTCAAACTCTCCTGACATTAATATATAGTAAACGTATTTAAAACAAAAAGAATCATGCTTTTTTCCCCGAGCACACTAACTTACTTAGACAGACTCCTCTTGACGTAAAATAAAACAGCATCCGTCTCCCATGCTGGTAGGTCGTGGGTTCGAACCCCGGTCGAGTCAAACCAATGACTTACAAATTTATACTTGTTGCTTCCTAGCCAGGCGATCGGCATTATTAGTACATGGCAAGGACTGGTGTGCTCAGTGTCAGGATAATGTGACTGAGGGGGATACCAGGTCATGGTACAGGTGGCCTGGTTTCCCAGTGGGACATCACTATATAGTCTCCATGACTGCGCACTGTCACAAGTCAGTACCCATCCTGATATGACCTGAGATTGTTGCTAGGACGTAAAACAAGAACAAACAAACAAACAAACTTGACGTAAAATAAAACAAACAGTTTGTTACTTTTAAAGAACCTTTCGGTTCCTAACATTCCTGTGGTACTGTGGGCTATCAGAAATGCATTGCGCTACAAGCTCCAAATTGTGTTAAAACAGCCATTGGTCCTTCATGTCAATAAATATATACTCTTTAATTTTGTGTAAATAATTCTGAATTGAAAAATGGCTGGACTACCAATGTCCCGCGCTGACAAAAGAAGCTCTTCAGCAGAATAAACATATTTAGAAAAATAACCTCCCCCCCGAACCGTTGAATTTAACTCAGCTGTGGTTGGATAATAAAGGAAATACATAGAGTAAATACATGTTCCTATCTTGCCATGTGAGTAAGATATGACTATGGCTCGTTGGTTTAGAATAAAGATACTGCGACTGAGTGAAATATCGCATCATGGTGCTGATAGACACAGAATGCCATCAGGTCAAACATCCACACCCACATCACGCATCAATAATCACAGTGCTGCTCCATGACACAATACCCCACTGAGTCACATTATCCAGGCACAAAACCCAACCAGTCCTTTCCCCATTCTCCTGATTTCAAGCATCATGTAAGGTCCGATTGTTCTTAAGGTTTTGGTTTGACCGATGATCGTACCGATGACTTTTTTCAAAGGCACCGGATGATCTAACCACTAAGCCATCCCCGTCCCGTGTACAACCATAGGTTGGTTGGTTGTTGGGGTTTTACGGCCTGGCACCATCTACGGTCATATCAGGACGGAACTGCTAGTAGTTCTTTTGATTCTCTGAATATCGAGCTATGAAAGAAAATAGAGTGCTACACTGTTATGAATAGGTGAACTATTTAGCATTTATTCAGTCTTGTTGCAGTTTTCCAAGAAAATATCATGCTTTGAAAATGGCTAATTCGCCAAATCAGAGTGATTTTTTTGTCAGGAATTGGACTTTTTGGTATTGTCTTATTAAAAATCTGCTTTACTAATTGATTTAGCAATTTACAATTTAAATTTCTTTATATATGTACAATGGAAATTGGTGAGCAGAACGCTTCCACTTTTTATTATATTTGGTCAAAGTTCCACATTTAATTCAAAATTAATACATCCTTATATATTTAATCTTAACAAATTACTATCTCCAGAACAATACTATATATAGCCTAACTGTTTTTGGATTTGGGTTTCTAATATTCAACGTCTACACGAAGAAATACAAATATTGGATCATAGGCATATTTTCTAATGTCGCTGACGGTAACTACTAGTACACTTATATGATGCTGCAATTTATCAAGATAATATGGACACTCGTAGACGTCGGCGGTTCTTATGACTGATGTAGAAGCTGAGGCAGTGTGATCGATAGCTGTAACATTGGTGTCAATGGGAATTAGGTCAGGTGGATGAAGTCCTTAGAAGGAGGATTTAATTAGAGGACTCAGCCCTGCTAATTGTGGATAATGTGTAGGCTGATTAGTTATGGCTACTGGCTTTCCGACAGAATTTCGCTTTCAGAACAGATCCAACATTTCCACTAATTATAATTTCTTTTTCATGTGGAGGTGTCAGCAGGAGAATCAAATCATTTCTGTCTTTAGAACATAACATTTGGGTGGCTGAACAATATTCATAGCCTCTGAACATGGTCTAAGCCCTTCTGGATTGACCATTAGAGTGCTTAGCCCTTATTTGTTTAACTTATTTGATTAGGTTTTTATAAATATATTCGCTGCCCTATCCTAGTAACGTCAAGCGCCAGGTAAGATACCGACAAGTATCAAGTTTGCAATTCTTCGGTTTGATTCGGCGAGGGATCGAACCCACGACCTCTAACACAGTAAATGACCGCCATTCGGTCCTAACAATTGTTGTTCTTTGATATGGACCTGCAAATGCTAATTCTGTTGAGTGATTTGGAGATGATTATTATATGAGGTACTGCTGAAATTATCCCGTCTCTTTACAGAAACCTGTATATTGAACCTCACACATCACAGCATTAATATTGGTTGTCGGAGTTTTACGTCCTGGCAACATAAAAGGTCATATCAGGACGGCCTCACAGCATCAATGCCAGGTGAAGATGGCTGGACACAGACCAGTCATGTGACTCTCTCAAGGCAAACACAGAATTTGGAACCATGCCCGGTGGCCTAATCCACAGAGCGCAGGCCTCGTGTACGGAAGATTGGGAGTTCGTTTGCAGTCGAGTCAAAGCAATGCCTTTAAAATGTATACTTGTTGCTTTCTAGCCAGGTGCTTCGCATTAATAGGATACGGAAAGGACTGGTTAGCTCAGTGTCAGGATAATGTGACTGAGTGGAATTGGGTCACGGTGCCGGCGGCCTGATTGATTGCCCAGTGGGGCAGCACTATAAAGGTGCCATGAATGTGCAGTCACACTTTGAGCTTAGCCAAAAGGCCGAGAAGTTTGTACCCGTCCTGATATGACATTATATGTTGCTAGGACGTAAAACTACAACCAACAACGACACTATTTGGACGCTAGACACATGTTGAGCCAATCTTTCCCCGATCATTTTCACTGACATCGCTGACGTCACTGAGATACTTACAACACGCTGACAACTCATGCCAAGTTGATGTCAATGCCGATGCTAATCCTATTTTAACTGCTGGATTTGGTGACATCTCTCTTCAGGGAGTCAGTCATGCATGGTTTTTCACGTCTGATACATCTCTCCATGCCATACTTCTGGGTGGGTTGTTTGTTTTGTTGTTATACATCCTAGCAACATCTAAGGCCATATCAGGACGAGCACCGACTTGTGACAGTGCACACTCATGGTAATTTCATAGTGCTGCCCCACTGGGAGACCAGGCCACCGGCACCATGCTCTGATATCCCACACCAGTCACTCATACAGTTGCTCTCATACCATGTATATATGGTGTGGGAGGTTAAAAATCCCTTGAGTCAGTAAAAGTGTAGGCTCAGGCTTTCTGTCGACAAACTGTCTAATGGTGAAAACAAGTCTATTCAGACTTATCCATGATAGGCAGTATAAATCTTCAATAAAAAAAAAACCTACACAATTATGCAACCTACATACTTATTAAACAGTTGTTGCCACATAGAAGGGCATACTGCCTCAATTTAAAATAATCTGTTTCTGTTGAACCCTATGGCATCAGACTTTTGACAAGCATGACAACATTATATTTCCATATTTACACTTCAAATATCTTCGAAGATTTTCATGTGAAATCACAGTTACTTCAAATTAAGGTAACTTTTCAGAGTGAAAACCTAATATATATTTTTTCAGAAAAATATATAAACTCAAAACCATCGGACTATGCAGATTGAACTGAAACTGAATGAACAAGGAGGTAGATAATGATGTGTTAGTTAACATACATTACACCACAGAGGAAATGGGTGTGGTTGTGCCGGTGATTGTGTGCCTAACAAGGCTAACAGTACACGTAGGGCGGTAGACGCCGCGTGTACGCGCAAATATTGGCATTATTTCCCCAAGATGGCGATTTGCGGGGATCAATGAAGATGGGCAATAATACGCCACATTAGGACTACAAAGTGTGTGTGGGGGGGTGGGGGGGAAGGACACTGGAGCCAACGGCTGAGGGGAGGGGAGAGGGGGGACGGAGGCGGGAGAGGAGGGGGGATAGGGGAGGGGTGGAGGGATGTGGAGGGGTATGGAGGCTAGGGGCTGGGGGAGAGGGGAAGAGGGGGGAGGGGGAGGGGGAGCAGGGTTTTGATTGATTGATTGATTGATTGGTGATTGATTGGTGGTTGCTTTACGCCGTGTCGGCAGCATAGGCCACACTCATGGCGAGAAATGTTTGTTTTTTGTTCAAACCATCGCTTTTACATGTAAAAGCAGACAATCAATTATGTGTCAATAGACACTCATTAAATTAGAAAGCTCACAATCATATATTTGTGGTCAAGGGAAACACATTCCCATAGAAAAAGAAAAGTTGTATTAATAATTGATAGAATCTATTTAGTAAACTATATGAGGTGGTACAGTCCAGCTGCCCTCAAAAAGGCTAACATGTTTTCTTGTTTTACCTTAGTAAAAAGGTCATGGATACTGTCTGCAGTGTAGAACTGTTGGCGCAGGGCCAAAAAATCAATGCAACTTAGTAAAATGTGTTTGAGTGTCAGCGGGGAGCAGGGAGAGGCAGAGAGAGGGGAGATGGTCAGGGGGATGGGGGGAGGAGGGGAGGGGGGAGGGGTGGAGGGGATGTGGAGGGGTATGGAGGCGAGGGGGTGGGGGTGGGGGAGAGGGGGAAAGGGGGAGTGGGAGGGGGAGCAGGGAAAGGCGGAGAGAGGGGAGAGGCGGATTGGGGAGAGGGGGGGGGGGGAGAGGGGAGATGGGAAGGGACGGGAGAGGAGGCAGAGGGGGAGAGTTTCCTGTTCTGGAGCTGCTTCTGTCTGCTCATCCCTCCCCCCTCGCCCACACCTCCAACTCCAAGGACAGGGCGCTGTGGCCGATTCGGTAGAGCGCAAGTCTCTCAGGTGGTAGATCGGGAGTTCAATTCGAGTCAAAGGAACGACTTGCCACTCCTGATATGACCTTAGAGGTTGCCAGGACGTAAAATTCCAACAACCAACCAACCGATACCCGCAATGCCCAACACTACACTGTTCTCTCCCGGGGCATGTCCAACGCTGGATTAGTTAAACCCGTGGATAAGGCGGTCAAGACGGATCCATCTCCAGGGTCAGTGTGCTTAGTGACCGAGAGGGGCGCCACCGGTGGCTGGTCACCGGCCGGCGCGTTTGATCATCCAGCTGGGCGCCGGTAACCATCGATCACAACGAGGCGCCACCTGGTGTGGAGCGGTTGAGGGCCTGACCTTGAATTAAAGGCGGGTGGTGGATCTGGTGTGGTTATGATCTATAATACATATGTATATAATATATATAATGTAGCTATATATAATTTAATAAATATAATATATATAATACATAATATAATATATAATGCATATAATATATAAATATATTATATGCATATTAATACATATAATGCATATAATATATACACTATATATACAACCATATTTAATATTTGAACTGCACCGTGTGCCGCGCACCGTGTGCCGCGCACCGAGTGACGCGCACCGAGTGACGCGCACCGTGTCACGCGCACCGTGTGGTGCGCACCGAGTGACGCGCACCGTGTCATGCGCACCGTGTCACGTGCACTGGGTGACGCGCACCATGTGATGACTAACATTTACCAAAAAGGAAAACAAATAGAAGCTTGGATTGTGCGACACTTGGCTGGACTTTCACAATGTTCTGCTATCTGCTTTTAAACAACAAAACAAATGACGTCAGACGCTGCTTCCTAGTCCCAACACCCACACCCACCCTCCACCCCTCACCCTTCACCCCCACCCTCCTCCACAACCCCCACCCACACCCCCATTCTTTTGGCCACTCACCCTCTCAGACTGGGAAAGTGCATATAAAAGACCACTAGCAGCTTATCGGAAAGAGTAGCCTATGTTGCGGCAGCGGGTTTCCTCTAAAGAAATATGTCAGAATGACCATATGTTTCCTGTCCAATAGCCGATGATAAAAATCAATGTGCTCTAGAGGTGTCATTAGAGAAAACAAACTGTGTCTCACCCTCTCAGACAAGCTATATGAATGGCTCTTTGTCAAACAGGTTGGTTCACAATGGCAACGTCATAGCCTTACCAGGCAGTCGGCAATATAATATGGCTTGAGGACTAGCGCAAAACAGAGCACACTACTAGCTGAATTAATTCTACAAGTTGACAACAAACTCAAGCAAAAGAAGATCTCCGCCATCCAAGGCGGGCAGGTAGTCGCACCTCGCCACAGTCATTGACGCTAATTGTTAAGGCAGGGTACTGTCGAGAGATAGCAATCGGAGGACAATATGTGGCACCGGTCTGAATTAGGATTCAATTACCGCCCCAGGTTAACACTTAATTATCTCAGAAGTGGATACCATAGTAATTAAGTGTCAATTAATTTTTATTTTTTTTAAGTGTTGACGACTTTCTTCAGCTGCATACTATCTATATTATATTATATATAGGTGATTCTTTTATAGTTGAATAGTTCGATGGTTCTGAATATCTCTCATTTTTCCTGAGATAAATATATTAAATTGATTGTTATTAGCTACCGCACTTCCGTTTGGAGTAACTTTCATTTGAAATAGCTGTGTTTTGAGATATTTGGATTGCAAATATCTCAAATTAAATTGGGCAAGTGCGTCAAAAGTCTGAGACCATCGCCTTCAGGGGTAACAGGTTCTATTAAATTGCTGCGATATTCCCTTCTGTTTGGCGACAGATGCTTATTAATAAGTGCACCAGTATCTAATCTAGAAAAGTAGAATCAATTGTAGATATTTGTTTTGGTTTTGAAAATGTAATGCTTTATCGGACTAAATAGCTTTAATGAAGGTTTTGGTGGCACGGACCAGTGGTCTGCAATGAGAACACATTTACATATTAGGGCCCACATTCCATACACGCAAGTTTGCAGCCGCGCATTACAAATATTCTCTTTTCATTCAAATATCTGATGTTTTATGGCATTATGTTGGTTGTTGGAGTTTTAAGTCCTGGCAACATCTAATGTCATTTGAGGACGGATACCGACTTGTGATACTGCACACTCGTGGCAATTTCACAGTACTGCCCCACTTGGAGGCCATGCTGCCAGCACCATGACCTGATATCAAACTCAGTCACATTATCCTGACACTGAATCAACCAGTCCTATCCTATTAATTCCAAGTGTCTACCTAGGAAGCAACAAGAATCAATTTTTTAAGTCAATGGTTTGACTCGACCAGGATTCGGTGCGATGAGATCGAATCCCATGATCTACCAAAATGAGAGACGGACGCTCAACTCATTCAGTAATCCCGTCTAATCTCTGAGCCTAACTATAACGCCAGTAAGGAACTGACTGGGTCCCGAGCCTTTGTACCTGCAAAGTCACGTACTGTAAGCACGTATTGTTACTTCATATTGAATTATACTGGTCACCTTCCTTCCAACCTCCAAAGTCCCTGAGGGCGCCACTGACACGGCTTCGCAAGGGGGCGCCACCGATGTATCCCTACATAGGCGGCGCCACCGTGGTGATAGACTCACAACAGGTTCTGCTGTCACTACCAGAGGGCGCCACAGGCACAGCTTCTCATGAGGCGCCATTGTCACCACATCACAGAGGACACACTGCACAACTGTCACAGGGTCAAGTGAGTGCCACCATGGCCGCCACAAGGGGGCGCCACCGTCATAGCCTTAATACCAGGCACCAACTATATAGCAGAAGGAGACCGGGCATGGCGGCCGAATCGGTAGAGCGCAGGCCCCTCGTGTGGGAGATCAGAAGTTTAATTCCCGGTCGAGTCAAACCAATGGCATACACAATTGATACTTGTTGCTTCCTAGCATGGTGCTCAGCATTAATAGGATAGAGCAAGGACTGGTTAGCTCAGTGTCAAATTAATGTGACTGAGTGGGATATTGGGTCATGTATGCTGGCAGCCTGATTTCCCAGTGGGGCAGCATTATAAAGTCACCATGAGTGCACACTGTCACAAGTCCCTACGCATCCTGATATGACCTTAGATGTTACCAGGATGTAAAACTCCAACAACCAACCAACATAGCAGAAGGGAGAGTAATCTGGATATGGGCTTCTGTATCTGGTTCCCGCAATCAGTTGGGAAGGCCTTGCCGATATGGACAAATCTGTCAACATTTTTGTAGAATTATGACACCCACCAACAATCTCTCGACATGGTTAACTTAATGAATTATAGCCAGGTGTGCAGGCATTTGATTTTAATTGATTCTGGACGAATGGCGGGCTCGGGATAGAAAACAAGGTGGAGTATTGAATATTTAATGCGGAGTTCCAAGATGGATTCATCCCACAGATATTCGTTAGATCTGATTAGGATCATAGCAAACTGAACTGTGGTTGGACTTATTGAGGAGTTTGTGATTAAGCAACAGCTGTCTCCATGTGCGCGAGGTATTCACACATTGTCTATAGAGGGCGCCACCTACCACACCTCACAACGCCTCACAGTAGGGCACCCCTGAACATATACTATAGGAGGCGCCACCTACACTGCCTCATAGAGGCCACCGCCCTCAGCAACACATCACAATAGGGCACCCCTGGACATATACTATAGGAGGTGCCACCTACCCTGCCTCATAGAGGCCACCACCCTCAGCAACACATCACAATAGGGCACCCCTGGACATATACTATAGGAGGCGCCACCTACACTGTCTCATAGAGCCCACCACCCTTAACATCTCAATAGGCCACCCCTGATGCTACCTCATAGGATGCACCACCCACCTAACCCATAGGGGGAGCCATCCATTAAAACCTCATAGGGTGCCCCATCACCCTTACCTCCTCGGGGGGGGGCGCCATCCTCTCAACCTCAAAGTGAACGTCACCCTCTCTACCTCATACTGGTGCCCCAGCCACCCTACCTCATAGGGGGCGCCACCCAAAGGGATCAACACGGACCACCCAACTGACCGCCACAGATGCGGGAGGTCAATGTCACGGGTTCAAGGCTGTGATGTCACGGATAGCCAGGGATCTCTGTGAAGGATCATATGAGGCTGGTACTGTGATAGAGGATCTATAGTGGGTGGGAATCAAAAGCCTGGGGTACTGTGGAAAGTAGGGAACCCGTGGCGCCCCCTGACGGTGATATCTGGGGGTGGGGAGGGAGAGAAGAGGGTATCAATTTGTGAGGAGTGTGTGTGGGGAGGGGGGGGGGAGGGGGGTGTCCAGGTGGATGTAGAGCAAAGCAGGGAGACAGGCAACCACCGACCGAGGTGCCACTTGCCTCTGTAGTCCATCGACCTTCACACTGCATATATTCACACCCACACACTACACTACCTCAAGCGCACTATATGCCCACCCACACTACACTGGCTCACACGCACTGCAACAGTTCATGCACACTGCACACTAATCCACACTGCACCTTACTCTTTCACACACACTGCAGCATCTCAAGCTCACTGCACACACACTTACACTGCACCAGCTCATGCACATTGGACACACACCCACACTTCACAGCTCATGTACACTGCACACACACCCCACACAACTCCAGCACATGCACACTGCACACGCTCCTGCAGCAAGGCCAGTTTGCAGACCACCTCTCCATATACACTGATGGTTCGAAAGACCAAACCCGGGTAGCTGCTATGGCAGTCTGCCGACGAGAAAAATTTGGCATACGCTTGCCCGATCAGAGCTCGATTTTCACTGCAGAAGCCCAGGCACTCCTTCTCACATTGGAGTGTATCGAGGTATCCAACCACACTAACTATGTTATATACAGTGATTCGTTCTCTTGCCTCCTGGCTGTTGCTGGACTGAAAACGAATCACCCTATTCAGCAATGGTCATTTATAAAATGAACCAACTGACAACGGATGGGTATGACATCCACCTGTGCTGGGTGCCTGGCCATACCGGCATACAAGGAAACAAACGAGCTGATCGGGCTGCGAAGAAGGCCCTGAACTGTGATCTTGAACCGTGTCTGATCCCTTACTCTGATCTGAAACCAATAATAGCCAGCCACATAAAATCCAAATGGCAACATGAGTGGGATGAAAACATTAATAAACTTAAAGAAATTGACCCATCTGTGGGAAAACCACCACATACTCATGCGGGAGGTCGGCGAGACCAAGTGGTCCTGCTCAAGGGGGAACCTCCCCCTGAATGTATCGGGTGTCAGTCCCCGCTGACACTCAAACACATTTGACTAACTTGCGTTGATTTTGTTTGCCCTGCGCCAACAGTTCTACACTGCAGACAGTATACATGACCTTTTTACTAAAGTAAAACAGGAAAACATTTTAGCCTTTTTGAGGGCAGCTGGACTGTACCACCTCATATAGTTTACTAAATAGATTCTATCAATTATTAATAAAACCTTTCTTTTTCTATGGGAATTTGTTTCCCTTGACCACAAATATATGATTGTGAGCTTTCTAATTTAATGAGTGTCTATTGGCACATAATTGATTGTCTACTTTTACATGTAAAAGCGATGGTGTGAACAAAAAACAAACATTTCTCACCATAAAGCAACCACCAATCAATCAATCAAACAAACCCGGCTCACACACACTGCACAGCTCATGTACACTGCACACGCCCATGCTGCACCAGCAGATGCACACTGCACACCCACCTGCAGTGCACTGGCTCACACACACTGCACCAGCTCATGTACACTGCACCCACACTCACGCTGCCCCAGCAGATGCCCTCTGCACACCCACCTGTAGTACACTGGGTCACACACACTGCACCAACTCATGTACACTGCAGACACCCACGCTGCACCAGCTCATGACCACTGCATACCCACCTGTAGTGCACTGGCTCACACATACTGCACCAGCTCATGTACACTGCACCCACACGCACACTGCACCAGCTCATGCACCCTGCACACCCACCTGCAGTGCACTGGCTCACACATACTGCACCAGCTCATGTACACTGCACCCACACCCACACTGCACCAGCTCATGCACCCTGCACACCCACCTGCAGTGCACTGGCTCACACATACTTCACCAGCTCATGTACACTGCACCCACACACCCACGCTGCACCAGCTCATGCACACTGCACACCCACCTGCAGTGCACTGGCTCACACACACTGCATCAGCTCATGTACACTGCACCCACACCCACGCCGCACCAGCTCATGCACACTGCACACCCACCTACAGTGCACTGGCTCACACACACTGCATCAGCTCATGTACACTGCACGCACACCCACGCTGCACCAGCTCATGCAAACTCCACACCCACCTGCAGTGCACTGGCTCACACACACTGCACCACCTCATGTACATGGCACACACCCACGCTGCACCAGCTCATGCAGACTCCACACCCACCTACAGTGCACTGGCTCAGACATACTGCACCAGCTCATGTCTTCTGCACCCACACCATGCTGCACCAGCTCATGCACACTGCACACCCACCAACAGTGCACTGGCTCACACATATTGCACCAGCTCATGTACACTGCACCAACCCACGCTGCACCAGCTCATGCACACTGCACACTGCCCTCACCCACACTGCTCTGGCTCACACACACTGTGCCAGCTCATGCACACTGCATACTATTATACGCTGTGATGGCTTACACACACTGCACAGCTCATGTACTCTGCCCATGATTTTGTCCACATCCACACCACACTGGCTCCCACACACGTTGCCCCTCCTCATGCACAGTGTACACTCATCCACATTGCACCGGCTCACATACTGCACCAGCTCATGTACCGTGCACACTCATTCACACTGCACCGGCTCACACACACTGCACCACCTCATGAACACTGCACCCGAAGCGACACTGCACCAGCTCACACATAATGTATTAACTCAAACACACTGCACATTGCACACTCACCCACACTGCACTGGCTCATACAATGCGCCAGCTCATGCAGGGAATATACTCACTCACACTGCACGGAACCTCTCGTGCACACTGCACCAGCTTATGGACAGTGCACACTCATGTACACTGCACCGGCTCCCACACACTGCCACGGCTCACACACATACTGTCTACTCACGCACACTTCACCATCATTAGAGCTGGTTATTCCCTCACACACCAATCACCCACCAACACCCAGGAGGAGGTGGACACCCCCCTGTCCAATATAGCCTGAATGGAACCCATACCTGCTGGAGCTTCCTCCGGATCGCCACCATTGAACCTGTTCAGAATACCCTAACCTCCAGCGACAGGCGGGTCACTGACCGATAAAAGGGCTGAACGGTGGTGCGCAGTGCAGTGATCAATAGATCGCAGACAGATCTATCTAAGCTAGCTGTTACCTCAATACTACGATAACCATGACTGAGTGGGATATCGGATCGTGGTTCCAGTGCGTAAGCAGTGGAAACACTATAAAGTTGCAAGAACTAGGAGTATGCACTGTTAGAAGTCGGTTGTTGGTTGTTGGGGTTTTACATCCTGGAATCATCTAAGGTTATATCATGACGGGTACCAACTTGTGACAGTTGTGCACTCATGCCGACTTTATCTTGCTGGCCCACCCCATTGGGGGACAAGGCTGGCAGAACCATGACCTCAGATCACACTCAGTCAAAATATCCTGCCACTGAGCCAGTCAGTCCTCGCTCTATTCTAATAATGCTGAGCGCCTGGCTATGAAGCGACAAGTATCAAGTTTGTAAGTCATTGGTTACACTCAAACAGGAATTGAACTCCCGACCTTCCAAATAGAAGGCCTTCACTCTACCGATTCAGCCACCGTGTCAAGTGTCATGAGTCAGTGCCCATCCTTACATGACTCTCAGATGTTGTTAGGACATGAAACCACACATACTCAATTCGATGGACACAAAAATAACCAGGGATAAAGGTGGTGTCCAGCAAAAACATGGTGAGGGTATTTGTAAATAATGTTGCTCCAGGGATAGCATCGGTATCCTAGTAATTATTATTAACAGAAGGGTAACTGACAACACATTTCCGCCAATATTCTCCCATAGGCTTATCACTGTCTGAGAATATCAATCAGTACAGGCTGTCTTAGGAGAGTTTCACTGTCCTTGTTGTGACTGTATTATCGCCCATGCTGAGACCAGTACTGAGAGTGCTGCGAGGTGGAGCCTAGTAGTTTCCTATGCTGTTGGTACTGTACGGTGCAGTATGATATTGGCATACACTGCCAGTGCTGCCATATATACCGTTGACAGATATGAGTGTAGTAGTCTGCACTGACCTTTCAGGCAAGTAACCACATAGATAGGTAGGCGTGGGCAGTGTGGTTATCAGGGAGCCTAGTTGGTGTAATGGTTAGCACACTGGCCTGGAATTCAACGGGATGTGGATTCGAGTCCCGCTCTAGGCGCAATATTTCCCATTTTCATCACCTCCATGAGATGACCCTAGATGTTGCCAAGACGTAAGACTCCAACAACCAACCAACAGATATCATATTATAGGCTCATATTTTAGCATATATTTACTTATATTTATTTAATTAAAACATGGTGTTTCATAATCCCAATAGAATACATATTGATTTGAAGCAAATGTCCTTGGGTTTTCAGTGTAACCGTTTCTGTGCTGTTTTGTGTCAATCGTTACAATAGACAACAAAAAAAGAGTTATCACCTTTTGAGACAGGCTCATATATATCTATATATATATATAGATAGTAAATGATAGAAGTAATCTTTAGGATTCACCGCAGTATGTATAGGCCTACCTCAACGATTACATTAATTATCTTAATTGTAAATGTGCTAAGCCCCACTTTTTATGCGCATGCAGCGAGCAAGGAATGATAGCGTGTGAGTACAAATATATGAAAAAGGACAAAAAAAGGACTTAGCTTTAACTATTAAAGCTGGATATTCTGATAAAAGTGTCACATGGGTGATGAAAATAATTTTAGTTTAGTTTGGTTCAGTTCGAGCATGTGGTGCTCAGGCCAGGTCGTTGATTCCGCCTTGGTCATCTAGTATGGATGCAGTGGTCATTGCGGGCAGCTTTGTCATTTCCTGCAATGAGTTGCTGTCCATTATGGTCAGGTTGGTATATCCTGGGATTCTTGGTAGATCTGGGATGGTTCGGAGATATTTGTCCAGTTTGTGTTTGAAACTGTGTGTACTGCAGTCTGTCTTGTTTCTTATGTCTTGTGGCATGCTATTGAAGAGGTTTGGTTCACCCACCATGAAGCTTCCTTCTCTGATTGTTTTGATCGCACAGGGAAATATTACTCATTGCCATTCCAGGGTTGGCATGGTAACCATTAGGCCCCTACACTACCTAGGTACCCTGATGTAATCAATCACCTTATCCATGCGAACCTATTTCTGTGACTCCTTGCCTCAGAGGTCAGTGCAGTCTACTACATAAGCGTACACTTTTCGAAGGCAAAACACTTCTATAGATCCGATTCTGCATTTCCAAATTAGTACTAATGCACTTAGTTAGCATAGTTCCTTGCTGCATAGAATGGAATGTTAAGGCAATTTAATAGAAACTGTTACTGCTCAAATCTACGGGGTCAACATCTCGATGTGAGTGCAAAGATTAATTTGGCATGTTTGACTTCAAATATCTCTAAAATTACCCACTTAAAATAAAAGCCTATTCAAAATGAAAATAAGGTAAATTATAATGTACAGACTAATATATTTATCTAAAATATGAATAAAAACATGAGAGGACCTCAAGACCATCGGACTATGCAACTTAACAATAATCTATTTTAATTAGATGGGATTATTTAAGAATCATTCATTAATGTAAGTGGAATAACACACTGCACAAGCTAAGCCTGTGTGTGTGGGAACGTGCCATATTAAGTAGGTCAAAATGTTCCCGGCAGCACCTGCATAACACACAATATTCCATATACCGTATATGTCCCAATAGAAGCATGCGACCCAATAGAAGCACCCACCCCCCATTTCAAGATTGAAAGCGCGCACTAATTTACGATCATATTCCGACTGAATGCACACACAATAAGAGAATCCCACTTTATTTCAGAGACACAACAACAATAAATAAAAATTGATGAAAGATTGAAAGCGCGCACTAATTTACGATCATATTCAGATTGAATGCACATAAAATAAGACAATCCCACTTTATTTCAGAGGCACAACAAAACCAAATCCATGAAATTCTTTAACTCTGAATAGATGCACATCCATGTGTCTGCACTCGCACAGTGCACGTTTATTGGGACATATACGGTATATCTATATGTATATATCCGATATCTGTTTGAATAGATTGGGCAGATAGTTAGGTATCACCACAGAGAATGCGCTATCAATATCATTTGCTGCATTTGGCAATAATATCTGCAATTGTTGGCTCACGGTTTTATTTTGTAATGTATATATATATATATATATATTAAAACAATAATTTCATTAACAGCTAGAATAGTTTCCTCAAAAATGATACCCATCCCCCCTTTTCTCTTTCTTTAGTAAATCTAATTTCAGTAACCGAATAATAACCTTTCTCAAATGTCGGCCGTAAAAAAACTCACACAAAAACAAACAACACAAATACCAGCGAAGTCGGCACAAGCACCGAACGCGGGCCACACTACACTCCGCCCGGCAGGTGGGTGGTCAAGTGTCGGCAAACTGCGTGCAGTATTCAGACCGCTTCACAGCTCCTCGGGGTTCTCACTTGTTATTAGTGCACGGGGTCCCTCTGGCCGTTATTATTGATATCTCACCCGATGCCTTATCCACCGCAGGTCAGGGGGTCTTGCGCATGCGCCTGGGCCTGTCCCCGGGCCAATTAACAAAATATATCTCTTTGTTATCCCTCTCCTTGTCCTCCTATTCCTGGACTTATCCCACTGGGTCCCTGACCTCCTGACAAGCACTCACTTGAACGGAGGTCGTCCGCTGTGCTCACATTTCGGACGCTAATTTACAAACCAAACCAAATATGAATTAATTGAACGTAAAAGATGTCTGTTGTTGCAAAAAGTCTCGCTCACTAGCTGCTCAGCACATTTCAGGAATACCACAACCTGCCACAGCATCTAGTGAAACCACAACCTGCCTCTTTGTGGATCCACAACTCCACATCGTCATACTCCAACCTGCAAACAATCAGGGAATACTCAACCTGCCACACTAACTCACACCCTGCCACAACTAATATCCAACTGCACAATATAGTGGAATAACTCACAACCTGCCAGAAGCATTTAATTGAATTACTCACAACCTGCCACAATATTCTAGTGGAATAACTCACAACCTGCCACAAGCATCTCATTGAATAACTCACAACAACCTGCCACAATAATCTAGTGGAATAACTCACAACCTGCCACAAGCATTTAATTGAATTACTTACAACCTGCCACAACAATCTAATGAAATAACTCACAACCTGCCACAAGAATCTTGTTGAATAATGCACAACCTGCCACAATAATCTAGTGGAGTAACTCACAATCGGTCAGCAGCATCTAATGGAATAACTCCCAACCTGTCAGAATAATCTAGTGGGATAACTCACAACCTGTCACAAGCATCTCGTTGAATAACTCACAACCTGCCACAATAATCTAGTGGAGTAACTCACAACCTGCCAGAAGCATCTCAATTAACTACTTACAACCTGCCACACTAATCTAGAGGAATAACTCACAACCTGTCACAAACATCTCAGTGAATAACTGATAACCTGCCACAATACTCTAGTGGAGTAACTCACAACCTGCCAGAATCATCTCATTGAATTACGTACAACTGCCACAATAATTGAGTGGACTAACTCACAATCTGCCACAAACATCTCATTGAATAACTCACAACCTGCCAGAATAATCTAGTGGAGTAATTCACAACCTGCCACAAACATCTCATTGAATAACTCACAACCTGCCACAATAATCTAGTGGAATAACTCATAACCTGCCAGAAGCATCCATTGGAATAAACCCACCCTGTAACACAATTATTGTAGAATAACTCAAAACATGCCACAAGCATCTAGTGGGAATAATGCAAAACAACAAAAATTGGTGATCTTCCCCACGCATCCCTAAAAAATCGCCCGCCACCGAATTTTCTGGAATTCTTAATTTTTCAAAAACTGTTAAATGGAGAGGGCGGGTGGATTGACAAATGGAAAGGGGAGGGAAGCGGGGGAATGGAATGGGGGAAAGGAATGGATAGCGATTTGAGGGGGTGATAGGGAGGGAACTGGGAAGGGGAGGGGGCAAGGTTGAGAGTGGAGGAAAACAAATACAAATAAAAATAAAAAGCACCCGTGCGACCCAGATTTTTATTTCAAAAGGACGATCACCAACTTAAAGAAATGTCTTTGGCGTAACCTTTAACCTGCCACGACCATCTCAAGAAATGACTCAAAATCTACCACAAACTACCAGCCTGACCCCATTTTCTGTTACGTCCTGGAGTCATCTAAGGTTATATCACGATGGGCACCGACTTGTGACAGTTGTGCACTCATGATGACTTTCTAGTGCTGGCCCACCCCATTGGGGGACCAGGCTGGCAGAAGCATGACCTGAGATCCCACTCAGTCAAAATATCCTGCCACTGAACCAACCAGTTCTTGTTCTATTATAATAATGCTGAGGGCCTGGCTATGAAGCGACAAGTATCAAGTTTGTAAGTCATTGGTTACCCCCTTTTCTGTTGCAAATATTTGTTATTCCTGCGAATGATTATTTTTCAGCACCGGAGAGCTGGTCTTTACGGTAGCAGTTCTGTTTACTTGAATTTTAATATGCCATCTCCCTCGACCAGGAGTTCACATGGTGACCTTTGATAGGTCAGGTGGTCACCAGATGCCTCAGTACTCTTATAATCATTGCAAGATGGCGGGAGAGAGTTTTCCCCATCGGGAGTAGGTGTAGGTGTTCTGAGATGCGTACATTAAGAGGGGTGTAGCTTCTATATACGCAGATACGCAGCTGCGTACTACCTGAGATTATGAATGTGTTTAAAGTTATTAAAACCAAATCTAACTGATATACAAACACAGCATATGATTTAACCACTAGTGTACATTACTGGACACTCTATCTTGATGCATATATACCTTGCACTATGTTGAGACCTATGCTGTACAATATGCAGCATAGGCTGCTCCCCCACTTTCTTTTATGTTCAGAATGGGTTGTGCTGCACACAATGCAACACATTCCACTTCCACTGTACAGATGAAATGCGACCACTCCAATGGCTGGAAGACCAGTGCCCCGGCACTGACAAAATATGTATTCAGATGAATACAAATATTTACCAAAAAAAAAAGAAAGTTGCATAGTCCGATGAAAACATTAAATTTTCTAACCCAAGACACTTATCTAGATTTGATTACACATATTCAACTTAGATAGTAATGCTCTTATTGAGCATTTGTTGCTGCATAGAAGGTCGTAATAAGTCAATTTAATAGAACCTGTTACTACTGAAGTCTATGGTGTCAGAGTTTTGCCATGCTTGCCAAAATTAATTTGGAATGCTTTGACGTCAAATATCTCCAAAGTTAGCTATTTGAAGTCAAGATTATTTCAAACTAAAGTAAAATAGATAATAACGTTCAGCATAGTGTATTTATCTCAGAAAATGGCAGAAATTCAAAAGCATCGGACTATGCAACTTTACCCACAATTATATGATCCTTTATAGTTGTTTGGTTCTTGGGAGTTTTACGTCCTGGCAATATCTAAGGACATATCAGGACGGGTACCGACTTGTGTCAGGGTATACCTATGGCGACTTTATAATGCTACCCTACTGGGATAGCAGGCCGCCAACACCATGACCTGATATCCAACTCAGTCACATTATGCTGACACTGAGCCAACCAGTCTTTGCTATATCGAGGGAGCGGGACGTAGCTGAAGCGGTAGAGCATACAGCTGTGAAGGTTTGGATCATCCAATCAATCCTGCTCAGTGGACGAATTTGCAGTTTGGGCTATTTTCCGTTCCAACCGGTGGTCCACAACTGGTTCATCAAAGACTGTGGTATGTGCTGATCTGTCTGTGGGAAAGTGCATATAAAAGACCCCTTGTTGCTTATCGGAAAAAGCAGCCTATGTGGCGGCAGCAGGTTTCCTCCACTTAAATATGTCAGAATGACCATATGCTTGACGTCCAATAGCCGATGATAAAAATCAATGTGCTCTAGAGGCATCATTAAATAAAACAAACATTTGTTTCCATTATATCGTAATAATACTGAGCGCCTGGCTAGGAAGTGACAAGTATCAATTTGTAAGTCATTGGTTCGACTTGATCAGGATTAGAACCTATTTAATTTCAAGAAAATATTAAAACAAGTTGATGAAATATTGTTAAATATTACATTTAGATAACTAAGTGGTTGGGGTATATTTAGTCAGAATCGAACTTTCAGTGTGTATTAGTGTAGAGGGGGTGTTTTTGGCGTGTGTTTTTTTGTAATGAAGACTTCTGTTGGTGTAGTCGAGGTGCTGGTAAAAGTGTAATTAACCTAATTAATAAATTGTTGTGGTATCTCTAGTTCAAATCAAACTTCCAGTGTTCGCAGTCTTTTAGAGGTGTGTTTTTGGGTGCTTTCTATGAAGGGTTGTTTTATATACTTTAGGGTTAAGCTAAAAGGCTTCATCTCACCGACTGATGAGAACCATCTTGCCCTGCTCTGTGCTCGGGCCTGGCCTTTCCCCTCCCACTCCCCTGACAGCTCCATCAACATGGAAACTCTTGCTCTCCTTCTCTAGCCTCCCTTATGTGTGCACTGCCTACCTACTAACTAACAGTAAAACCTTACAGCTACCTAACTTTTATTTGTTGTTGATTTACATCCTACCAACATCTAAGGTCATATCTGGACAGGTACTGACTTGTGACAGTGCGCACTCATGGCAACTTTATAGTGCTGTCCCACTGTGAAACCAGGCCGCCGGCACCATGACATGGTATCCCACTCAGTCACATTATCCTGACACTGAGCACACCAGTCCTTGCCCTGTCCTAATAATGCCGAGTGCCTGTCTAGGAAGCGACAAGTATCAATTTTTAAGTCATTGGTTTGACTCGACCACCCGACAATCTACCACAATCTACCAGCACATGAGACGGACGCTCTAACTCATTCGGCCATCCCGTCTGGTCTAACCTAACTTATATCAATGTTTCTGCATCTGCCCCATATAACAGAACATCAGAATCCAACTAACGAGACTAATGTCAACATGGTTATATAATATACATATATAGACACATATACATATATACACATATATATATATATTAAGCAACCCATTATGTGGCTGACATCCCTAAGCACCATCATCAATTGAACACATACTCTTTTTTAATCACTCATCACACTCTCATTTCCTAGTTTATTTATTATTAACATACTTTGTTTAAATGGCTAACTGACAGACTGCAACACGGCCAGAAGACCAGCTAGTGCATCGGACCCCACAAATGTTGAGTTGAGTTTGTTTTTTTAAGTCACCACAAACATGTAGGAAGGTCACTGTATAGCTTTCCCAAAGGTTGATCTTCCAGCCAAGCACATTATTAAAGTATTATTCTGAAGAATAAAAATGATGTACCCAATAAAAAAGGCTAGATTTTGTTGACATTGAACACCACACTCAACCAAAGGAGGAAGTCACTTGTGGTCCAGATATCGTTATAGTAGCGGACACCTACTGAAGCAACAACAACGAGAGCAGAATGCTTGCGATGTTTACTATCGTGGCGATGTCGCCCCGAATCATCAATTGACTGGTGACACAAATCCATCTATCCCTTTGGGAGTTGTATTAGTAAGGACAACAAAATGTCTTCTAGTTGCCAGTAAAATAGCCTGCAAGTGTTGTTCCATCTGCAGCTCCAGCAGGCCTGTTACACGATGATAACGCTCACTACAGAATTGCTTCTTGACCTGTCCCCCCCCCCCCTTCCGCCCTCCGCCTCATATCACCCCCCCCTGCCCCCGCGACGCTGTGACGTCAGATTGCGTGTTGAATCGGTGCATGCGCACTGAGTATGATACATCACGTCATATCTCAATGTGTCGCATCGCAGGAGTACCTCGTCAGATTCAATTTTAAAATCAGGTGAGCTTTTCTTAAAAAATGGTCTGGGGGAAAGCCCACCCGGTGTCACATTTATCTAATTGGGACACGGGTCGGGTTATACGGAGGCTAGCGACTGGGAAGTGCATTTGCAATAATTACATGATATTGGAAATAACACGAGGAATAGAAAGATTATCAGGAGGACGTAAGACGTAAGACTAAGAGAAAGACAAGGAGGTGTGGGGGGGGGGGGGGTGAGAATGAGAGGGAATAAGAGAATGAAGAGGACATTGAGAAAGAAGAGGGATGCAATGAAGAGGGAAATGAGGAAAGAGAAAACAGTGAAGACAATGAGAGAAAGAAGAAACTAATGAGGAGGAAAAGGAAGAGAAAGAAGGCAGAGACAGGGAAGAAGAACATGAGAGAAAGAAGAGGAAGGCAATGAAGAAATTGAGGAAGAAGAGGGAGATAGTGAAGAGGCATATGAGAAAGAAGAGGAAAACAACGAGGAAGAGGGATACAATGAGGAAGTGGAATACAACAAGGAGGGTTATAATGAGGAAGTGGAATACAATAAGGAGGAATGCAATGAGGAAAAGTAACACAACAGTGTGCTAACCATTACACCACCTAGGCTCCCTGATATCACCACACTACCCACACCCACCTGTCTATGTGGTTACTTGCCTGAAAGGTCAGTGCAGACTACTACACTCGTCCCCCTGGAATTGTAAGTCTTTTAATGCTTACAATTACATACATACAGGCAATGCACTAACACATACATACACAGGGGAGGTTCAACAACTATACAGCGCATAGCTTGTACAGGATCATGATCACAGCAACCAGTGTCGTTGGGCTGATGAAAATGGGAAATATTGCGCCTAGAGTGGGACTCAAACCCACATCTCTTTGCATTCCGGGCCAGTGTGCTAACCATTACATCACCTAGGCTCCCTGATATCAACACACGACCCACGCCTACCTGTCTATGCGGTTACTTGCCTGAAAGGTCAGTGCATACTACTACACTACTCTAGAAATGGCAAGAGGTGTGGATTCAAAATCTTCTCTAAGCTCAATATTTCCCATTTTCATCACCTCCATCATAGTCCATGGCAAAAGCACTAACTGAAATTACTAACTAATACAAATATTAACAATGCCCTGTTAAATACTAAATAGGTGTAAAATAAACACTGCATACAAACTAATTACTTTGTTTCTTTATTGGGGTTTTACATACTGGCAACGTATAAGGTCATATCAGGATGGGGCTAATTATTTAAATAAATAATAAATAAACAGAAAATACAGAAATGAATCGTGACAATTGCATTTCATATTAATTAACATGAATAAACAATGCATAATAAAATACATGGTTGGTTGTTGGGGCTTTACGTCCTGGCAACATCTAAGGTCATATCAGGAAGATAAAATATGAGTAATGGGGGAGTGAGAAGAAAGCGTGTTTTATTTAATGACGCCTCTAGAGCACATTGATTATCGTCATCTATTGGACGTCTTTGTCACATCGCGACCGACAGCATGATGATGATTGGACGTCAAACATATGGTCACATTTCTTTGGAGGAAACCCGCTGCCGCTACATAGGCTACTCTATCCGATAAGCAGCAAGGGGTCTTTTATATGCACTTTCCCACAGACAGGACGAGTGAGAAGAAGAAGAGCAAAAGAAAGAAGGCGAGAAAGCGAAATTAACCTTCTAATTTCGGCTTTGATTGTCAGCATAAATAAGGAAGTAGAGCTGCGCCTAGAATTAGAAAAGGGCTTCTTACCTGTGCCCCGAACGTGATGCCCTTCGGTGATGAAATCTGGAGGTAGAAAATGAGGAGAAGGTGATTAGCTTGACTATTTTAGGCCACCCAGGAAGCAGGTATTAGTGTGCTGAAGTCGGCCAAGCGAATATCGCCCCAATTAAAGTGGATGCTGTAAGAAGTTTTATGGCCTTGCAACATCTAAGGTCATATCAGGACGGGTTTTAAAGAAGATTGCCTCTTTGTTTGTTGTTTACGTCCTGGTAACATCTAAGGTCATATGAGGATGAGATTTTAGGAAGATTGCTTGCTTGTTTGTTGTTTTATGTCCTGGTGACATCTAAGGTCATATCAGGACATGTTTTTAAGAAGATTGCTTGTTTGTTTGTTGTTTTACATCCCAGCAACATCTAAGGTCATATCAGGACGGATTTGAAAGAAGATTGGTTGTTTGTTTGTTGTTTTACGTCCGAGTAACATCTAAGGTCATATCAGGACGGTTTTGAAAGAAGATTGCCTGTTTGTTTGTTGTTTTACAACCTACTAACATCAGAGGTCATATGAGGATGAGTTTTTAGGAAGATTGCTTGCTTGTTTGTTGTTTTCTGTCCTAGTGACATCTAAGGTCATATCAGGACATGTTTTTAAGAAGATTGCTTGTTTGTTTGTTGTTTTACGTCCCAGCAACATCTAAGGTCATATCAGGACGGATTTGAAAGAAGATTGGTTGTTTGTTTGTTGTTTTACGTCCTCGCAACATGTAAGGTCATATCAGGATGGGTTTTTAAGAGGATTGCTTGTTTCATTGTTTTTTGTTGTTTTTCGTCCTGGCACCATCTTAGGTTATACCAGGACGGGTTCCGACCTGTGACAGTGTAAACTCATGGTGACTTTATAGTGCTGCGCAAAAGGGAAACCATGCCACCGGCACCATGACCCGATATCCCCCAGAGTCACATTATCCTGATACTGCGCCAACCTTGGTTGTTGCTTTAGGTCCTAGCTACAGCTTAGGTTATATCAGGATGGGAACCGACTTGTGAGAGCGCACACTCATAGTGACTTAATACTGTTGCCCCATTGGGAGACCAGGTCACCATCACCATGATCCAATATCCCACACAGTCACATTATTCTGATACTGCACTAACCAGTCCGTGTCCTATCCTATTAATGCTGAGCTACATGCTAAGTAGCGACAACCATACATTTTTATAAGTCATCGGTTTGACTTGGCTGGGATTCAAACTTCTGACCATCCACATGGGAAGCTTGCGCTCTACTTATTTGCGTCCGGTATAAAATGCCGAAAGTTGACGAATAAACAAAAGGCTATTTTGTTCAATGTAAGAGGAGTGGGGGCGTCATAGTATGTCATTTAGTTTCATATTTATTAAAAATAAATTAATTTGAATATATATATATATACATATTGGGATAATAGAACGGTTGTATTGCCAGTTCACATTGATATTCCTAATTGGTTATCCCTGGATATATGAAGTTCCATAATACACAATTATTGAGCTGAATAACGAAATAAATCAATAAATACATGTATTTCGGCTGTAATTACTTTGCGATTCCACCGGACACGGTAGCCGAATCGCTAGAGCGCAGACTCCCCGTGCGGAAGGTCGGGAATTCGAATCCTAGCTGGGTCAAAGCAATGATTTATGGAATTGATACTTGTCGCTACCAAGCCTAACACTCAGCATTATTAGGATAGGACAAGGACTAGTTAGCAGTGTCAGTGTGACTGTGTGGGATATCAGGTCATTGCGCTGGTGGCCTGGTCTCTCAATGGGGCAGCACTCTAAAGTTGCCCTGTGAGTGCACTGTCACAGGTCGGTACTTGTCGTGATATTACCTTAGATGTTGCTAGGACGTAAACTAATAACAAACAAAACTTGGCAAATCCCTAGACTGTAGCATTGCAGCAGTAAATGAACGTGAAACAGCTAACCATGAATATGGCTCGTGTGTTAAAGCTGTACAGTCCGATGATTTTGAGTTTTTGTATATTTGGTTGTTAGATAACTACATTACGTTGATTGTTATGCGCCGGCCTTTGAAGTCACTTTTAATTTAAATAGATAACATTGGGGATATTTTACTTTCGACTATGCGAAATTAATTTGAACATCCACATCAACAATCTAACTCCAAAGGTTTCAACAGTAACAGGTTCTAAATTTAATTTAATTGGCTTTTTCTTGTATTCAGCAAGCCTCAGTCACACCTACCTGGACTAGCCCCGGTGTAGAACGTTCAAAACACTACGGCGTTGAAAAGACTACTGTAATGTTTTCAACTTAAGTTCAAAACACTATGGTTAAGTTCAAAACACTACCCCTACATATGTCCAAAACACTATCCAAGTTCAAAGCACTATCATAACACGGCAGTGGGGGCTGTAAGTGTAATGCTGCTTGTTTGTTTGTTGTTGTTTTATGTCCTAGCAACATCTGAGGTAATATCAGGATGGGTACTGACTTGTGACATTGCACACTCATGGCAACTTTATAGTGGTGTCCCACTGGGAGACCAGGCTGCCATCACCATGAGAGTAGTGTTTTGAACTTAAAGGGAGTGTTTTGAATTTAAGGATAGTGTTTTGAGCGTGGCCACAGTAGTGTTTTGAACCTACCTTTAACACTAAGTTGAAAACACTAGCATAGTGTTTTGAACATAGGTTGAAAACACTACCATAGTGTTGTTGTGGGGTAGTGTTTTGAACTTAGCACACCGGACCATAAGCCAGATCACCCACGGACCAATCCCCCGGACAGCCCGGGACAGCCTCGGACAGCCTCCGACGATTTCGCTATTATTGCAGTTGTTTTGTCTCCCCGTCACATATCTACGGACGAGCAAATGTGTACCCATGGACTACAAGCACGGATCACCCCGGATTGAGCCGGACAACCCCCGATAACCCCGGACGCCCCCAGTGTAGCTACGGATTAGTCCCGGACTGTTCGGAGTACACACATACAAGCTACTAACATCCTGGGGTAGTCCGTCAGTAATACGTGGTCATCCTTGGTTATACCGGGCTATCCGTGGGTAATCCGTGATCATCTGGGGGTATCTATGGCTAATCAGTGGTCATCAGGGGTTATCCATGTCTTATCCAGGCAGTCCGTGAGTTGTCCGTGGCTCTGGCGGGGCTACTCCGGGGCTAAACCGTAGCTCGTCCGGTTTCAAAATGTCCCGGACTGCCCCGGACGAGGCACGGATGACCCCTGGACGACATATGGACTACCCGGATGAGTTATGGATTACACACGGATGATGCCGGATTAACCCCAGATTGCAATACACCCCGGATCGCCCTTGATGTTTGAAACATTTCAAACATCCGGGGCCGACCGGACCATCCTAGCACCACCAAGGACCAACCAAGGATCACTATGGATAACCAAGGACCAGACAAGGATTTGCCACGGATGAACCCAGATCAGCATGGACCACACTGGATTCATGGTCCGGGTAGATAAAAGATTCACCCTTTACTTGTAGTATACGGGTGAATGACAGCGTAGTCTAAATACGGGCAAAAATAGCTTTAGTATGGAACATGAAGTAGAAAGTGTGGTTCCAGGATCAAATGGCTACATATATTGGCACAGATTTAGTGAAATGGGAGAGAATGCAAAAAGACAAGATGGCGGCCAGAGAACGCCATCGATTTCACTATTAAATTGCATTAAAGTATATGTTTTATTATATTTTCCAACTCAAAAGTAGCGGGTAAATATGAAGACATCTACAAAGAATAAATGAGCCCCGGATTTTTAGCCGGACCACCCCCGGACTGGACTGTTGCCTGGACTGTCCCGGTCAGCCCCGGATAAAATCGCTGTTTTGGTCGTTTTTGGCCTCGCGGTCACACATACCTGGACGAGCCACAGACTACAAGCCCAGATCACCCCAGATGAGCCCCAGACAATCCCTGGACTACCCGGATTAGCCCCGGACAAACCCTGGACGAGCCCCGGACAACCCCCGGATGATAACCTGAAATGCGGGACTCATCCTGGGGTAGTCTGTGAGTAATACGTGGTCATCCATGGCTATCCATGGCGATCTGTGGTAAATCTGTGGTCATCCGGCCTGTCCGGGTCTTATCCGGGCAGTCCACGAGTAGTCCATGGCTACGTCAGGGCTAGTCCAGGGCTGGTCTGGGTTAAACCGAGGCTAAAACGTGGCACATCCGGGGTGAAACAGCCCCTGACTGGCCTGGACACGGCACAGACTACTCCTGGTCCACCCCCAGACTACCCGGACCACCCCCGGATCATCCCGGACGATACCGGATCGAGCCCGGATCGGAAAATGCCCAGGACCACCCAGGATGTTTTAAACATTTTAAAACATCCGGGGCGGACCCCAGACGAGGCTGGACCAACCACGGTTCATGCCGGATCATCAAGGACCAGCCACGGATGAGCCACGGATCACTCCGGATCGCCACGGACCATGCCGGATCACGGTTCGGGGCTCGTCCGGCCCCTGATCTGGGTAGGTGATACGGGGGCTTAAAGCCAACATTAAAGGTTGGGCCGTGATCTGTTTTCGCTCTCTGAAATATCATCTGGAGATTGTGAAACCCGATTAATCCAGTGAATTTGTGGTGAAACATCACAGTAATGGGGGACCTCCGACTTTTTAGTTCAAATTCCTGCCGTTCGCGTCGCCACTGAACGAGTGGGCCTATTCGGCACACTGTCACACTGCAAACCCAATGGCTATGAGCAATCTTCATACAGAAGAAGTCAAATATCTCTAAAACCACAACACCTACAGACAAACCGCTTGGTATACATATAGAAAACATACAACGAATAGATTATATTAAATTTATAAGGTTAGGGTTCTGTATTTCTATTAATTTTGAATAAAATAAACGTTTTTCACCGGGCGTACCGCCAAACTCAGTGCATTGTCAATGGCCGTGAGCAATCTTCATACAGAAGAAGTCAAATATCTCTAAAACCACAACACCTAGAGACAAACCGCTTGGTATACATATAGAAAACATACAACGAATAGATGATATTAAATTTATAAGGTTAGGCTTCTGCATTTCTATTAATTTTGAATAAAATATACGTGTTGCACTGTGCATACCGGCAAACTCAAAGCATTGTCAATGACCATGTAGGCCCACTAGTACCGACGCGCCACCAAGTGTCAGAAAATGAACTATGCAACATGTCCCCCATTGCAACAGAATTGTTGTCACCACCATGCATTTAAATTTTATCCCCTTTGGAAATTATCAAAAGTACAGGGCGTTAAAATTGGTGGAAATGGGTGAAAAACGCAATTAGCAGACGATATCACGAAATATCAGTTTTCTTGCGACTATATCACGTGACGCCTTCAGTAATATGGCGGGTTGTGGAAGCAAGGCAGGTTGCACAGAGATGGGTGGTGGTTGTTTTGATTCTCTTATCTCGTTCCATATGTGTGTAAGGCTACTATTACTAGGGTGCCATATCTATTAAACACATTATAAATACACACATGTGTACATACGATGGCGTACATACACATATATATAAATATATATATACACACATTATATTCACACACATATACACATATATATGGGATATATAATTTATTACTATGAGTATAAAGGGGCGGAGCTCTATCCTATATCCTTCAGGATCCTTGCATTTAATGCTGCCTTTTTATTATAACCCACAATATTTATTGTCATATTCGCTGCGGGCCGGTTCCTGCTGCGCTATCCTGGCGCCACCACCATGTTGCCATAGGCCAGTCAGAGCTTGTTAGGCTCACATCGGCGCCAGTTTAAACTTTTTATGTGGTAGGGCAGTTATTGCTCAGCCAGATGGGCCTTAGCAAATAAACTAGGCTTCCACCACTTCTCGTCTTGGCTCTTATTCTCCTATGTCGTAGCCCAATTTATACACCCATATATTCACACATTCGCACATATATACGCATACATTCACACACATACGCACATATATACACAACGGAAAAGGAAATCTTGTTTTATTTAATGATCTCTCTAGAGCACATAGATTTTTATCGTTGGCTATTGGACGTCAAACCACATACATACATCATCATCATCATCATGCTGTCGGTCGCGATGCGACAAAGACTGCTTTCATTACTTGACTGCCGCTCTCCATTTAGCTCTCTGCTGTGAGAGTTACATATAGGTATATACACACATACATACACACATACACATACACACATATATTCACTATATATACATGCATACATGCACACACACGTACATACACATGCACATACATACACCCATACACATGTGCATACATACACACATACACACATGCATATACACATGCATGAACCCAAATACTCATTTATGCAGACATATACAAACATATATATATACACATACATACCTACAAGCACCAAACGATGAATCAATGACTTGATTGTTTTTGAAAAGCCAATTTCAGTGTAAATTTCTATGATTTAATACTTTGTTAGGACATTAATATTGTTTACAAATGATCAATGTCCATCTCTTATTTCGGCAGAGGGATGACATATTTGGACAACACATGAGCAGCTGTAGTTTTGTAATATAGAGATAATATATATTATATATAACACTTCTGGAGCAGCTGTAGCTTAATGGTATATAGATATAACACTATCGGAGCAGCTGTAGTTTTATATGTTATATATTTCATATGTATATGATATATATAACACTACCCGAACAGCTATAGTTTGGTAGTATATATATTATATATCTAACACTACTTGAACATTTGTAGTTTTGTAGCATATACATCATATTCTCGGGCGCAGCGTCTAGTATAGAAGCGTGCCGGCGGTGGAGCCACCGGCTACGTGGTTGGAGGCGGGGCATACATCAAGTAAGCCACCCCATAAGTAACAGGGTAGGAAATAAACATGTAATCCCTTCCATGCCTGTATACTCGCATAATGCTTATACATCACATAACATATATGATATATAACACTATCGAAGAAGCTGTAGGTTTGTAGTATATATATATATATATATATATATATATATATATATATATGCATATATATATACGTATATATAAATAATGGAGCAGCTAAAGTACAAAACAACAGGACAGGAACAAATCCTCCAGTAGGTGTCCGGTTTTCCTCATCGCTTTGGGACGAGGAGGACCGGTAGCGACGCCATCGGTCGAGCATGAAGCAATGGAGGCAGCACATAGAATAATCGGTGTAACATAAGCAAAATTCCCTTCCACGCCTTTATACTCACACAATGCGTTATTCATCACATATATATATATTGTAGTCGGTGAGTGAGGTGAGAAGCTCATGGTACAAATGTGCAGAGTCAGCTATATATGGGATGTCTAAATAAGTTGAGCATCTGCTTCCCCTTTTGGCTGGTTGTGGGGTTTGAATGCTGGCCGAGTTAAATCAATGCGTTAAAAGTGTATACCATATATATCCCAATAGAAGCACCCTACCCAATAGCTATCTATCGAGGCTGAGTGAAAGAATGTTGATGAGAAGACTCTTTCAAGATTGAAAGCGCGCACAAATTTACGATCATATTCAGACTGAATGGATATAAAATAAGACAATCCCACTTCATTTCAGAGGCATGACAAAAACATATCAATGAAATCCTTTAACTTTGAATAGACACGCATCCATGTCTCTGCACTGATGCAGTGCGCATCTATTGGGACATATATGGAATGTTTCGCTGCCTAGACCATTGTCGGCATTACTAGGAGAAGGCAAGAAGTAGAGGAATGAAGATGATCAATTGTCCGCGATTGAATTCTTTCCTGTTTGATCAACGAATGTAATGGCCCTGTCACACTACGATGCTTCTCGCCGGCGCGCCATCAGCGCACAAAATATCTTCTACGCGTCGAGAGACGTCCAACTTGTTGGCGGTTTGGGGAAAAAGATCGGCATCATTGCAGCGCGTTATTCGCCCGTGGCCAACGTGAGTCGACGAGTGAGGAAAAAAAAAAAAAAGGTTTGGCGCGATGTGCTCATATGACCTTAGATGTTGGTAGGACATAAAACAACAAAGCACCCATTTGGAGCAACATGTGGAGACGACCCTCACGCACGCGCGGCGACTGCCTAGCATTCGCATAACGTTATTCCAGCGCGGTCGACGTCCTTCTGACGTCGCCATAATATTGGAACCCACGCGTTGACGCGCATTGTGGATCGTCGCGGTTTTTTGACACACTTAAAACATTGAGCGACCAACTATGCAGGCCGCCATCCTCCGGCGACTGTCAACATCCAGGATAGTGTACCGACGTGTACCGACGTTCGCATAACGTCCCCCTAATGTTTCCCGACGTTTCCCGATGTTTCACCAAAAAATGACACACGTCGACGCGTGTTGGAGAGAAACGTCGTAGTGTGACAGGGGTATCACACTGCCCCCATCACACACGTAACCGCCTCAAAATAAATATGCATCCCATACTCCATCCACATCGACTCTGTTTACTATCAATTAGTACCGGGTTACTCGTACTGCACTAATATCTTCACTCTATATACATGCATATAGTATGTATATATACATACTATATGCATGTATATGTAGACGCATACATGCATATATACCCCATATATAACACATCTGGAGCGAATGATAAATATGTACAGGGCGTCTTCCAAGATGGCAGTAGGCACCAAGTCCGATAACTGAAAGCTGGACCTGAGAAAAAAATCCTAACCAGATTAGCATCCAGTGAGATTGCTGGTGGCGGGAGAGGGTGGATGAGGGGGTGAGGGAAAATGGGGGGAGGAGGAAGGAGGAGGGGAGGCGAGGGAGGAGGGAAGGGTGGGGGATGGTGGACAGCAGCGTGCAGGGTGGAGGAGGGGGGAGGAGAATGGAGGGTGGGGAAGGGTGAGGAGGTGGAGGACGGGGGTAGGGAAGGAGATGGGCGGTGTGAAAGAGGGGGGACTGGGAGGAGGAGGGGGAGGAGGGGGTGATGGGTGAGAGAGTGGAGCAGAGGAGGGGTGGGGAAGATGGACGGGATGGAGGGGAAAGGGTGGAGGGGTGGAGATGAGGGAGAGGAGGGGAGGAGGTTAAGGGGTGAGGGAGGGTGGAAGGGGTGGAGCTGGGGGAGGGGGGAGGGGGATAAGTGGGACGAAGGTGATAAGTGGGACGAAGGTGGAGGAGAGGGAGGGGTTGGTTGGGAGAGGGTGGAGAGGGAGGGAGGATGGGAAGGAATGTGAGGAGGGGAGAGGGAGGGAGTGGGAAAGGTGGAGGGGATGAAGGGGGAGATGGTGGAGGAGGGGGGACGAGGGTGAAGGAGGGTGGAGGAGGGGGAGAGAAGGTAGGGGAAGGGTGGCGGGAGGGGATTAAGGGGATGGAGGGGAGGGAACGATACCCGTGACAACTCCTAGTCACGCCGTGTAGTCAAACTGGCCGCGCAGCCGCAGTTAAGACATAATTGCCTTCGAACACGCCGGCCCCATTGTCTTTGATCTGGCCAATCACGTTACCCACGTCGAGGTGCGGAGGACCTTCACAGGGCCACTCCCTGTTGTCACGCCAGTCTGGGCGTCGCTAAGCTAGTTTCCCGCGCAACCGAAGGCGAAAAGAAGCCGCCTGTCACAATTGTCGTCTGCGACCGACGAAATTGTCGTCTGATGTCAAATGAAATCATATTTGCCACCCGCGTAAAGAAGTCACGTGAGACATGTGTGGATTAAATGAGTCGACTGATATGATAACGTTATTTATTGACTGCAGGGCATGTCTTAGGTCCAGGTGTTGACCCTGTGAAGTGCCCATTCTTTTGTTGTCTGGATTCATCAATGTCTGCCCTTGTAGCCTTCTTATTTTTTGTTAAAGGGGGACATTCCTTAGTAACTAGGGAATAGAGTCAGGTTACAGAGTAGGGCGAGTGGGGTGGCACGATATAACACGATGGGGTAGAAGCGGAGAGAGGTGGGAGAGGGCAGAGTGGAGAGCGGGGGGGGGGGGGGGTGGAGGAGGGGAGGAAGAGGGCATAGAGAGGGATGTGGGCGAGAGAGGGAGGGGAAGTGGAAGAGGACGGAAGTTGATGTGAGGGGTGGGGACGGGGGGACATGGGAAGGGGGAAGGGGGCCGGGGAGAACGTAGAGGACAAGTGAAGGGGGAAGAGGAGGGGGAGGGGAGGAAGTAGAAGTGGAGAGGGATATGGGTGGGAGAGGGATGGGAAGGGGAAGGGGATGGAGGGTGATGTCAGGTGAGAGGTGGACAGGGAAATGGACGAATAAAAAGGTCAGAGGAGGGGGCCAAGGGGAGAGGGGAGAGGGGGCAAGGGGAGAGGGTAGAGGGGGCAAGGGTAGAGGGTAGAGGGGACAAGGGGAGAGGGTAGCCGACAAGCGATGGGGGAGGGGACAGCGGAGAGCTGAGGAGGAGGAGAACAGGTTGGAGAGATAGGATGGAGGTGGTTGGAGTTAGAGGGAAGAGGGGGGGTGTATGTGGTGAGGGGTACGCGCCTGATTGCAGTCAAAACCGCCAGGGGACGCTCTCTTCGCGGGTGCACATTAATTTTGGAGCTGCTACTCGTAGCGTGTCAGAGATCACTCACTTACAGTCCGTTCACGCTACTCTTTTTTCTTTAGAATAAATATATAATCTACAACATTTTACTGATTAATGATAATACAAAAAAAAAGAATTACAAAAAAGTGATTATTCCAGAGTGAAACACCTGTGAAGGTCACACACACCCAAGCGTGGATGCTAGGACCCACCGGTGAGACATTCTATTTCTAGAAGGGTCTGGTGAGTGTGGGTGGGTGTGGGTGTGTGCGCGTGCTGGATGAGATGGATGTGGAAGTCCCCCAGGCACCTTGGAGGAGAACAGTAACGAGGCTGAGCGAAATAATGTCAACGAGAAGACTCACTCTCGAAGCAAAATTAACCAAGCCTCAATCCTCTTGCGTCACATATTTCTCTTCGCAATTAAAAATGGCAAACCCTATTTTCAGATCCGCAGCGAAGAGATATTAACTATGTTTGCCGGAGGAGCCTGCCCTACTGGTGCTGTTGGTGGTGGTTGTGCTAGGGTGGTGGTGGTGGTGTTTTGTGTTGGTGGTGGTGGTGGTGCTTGTGGTGGTGCTTGTGGTGGTGCTTGTGGTGTTGGTGGTGTTGGTGGTAATGATGGTGTTGTTTGTGGTGGTGATGGTGGTGGTGCTGGTGGTGGTATTGATGGTGCTGTGTGTGGTGGTGATGGTGGTCGTGCTGGTGGTGGTGGTGGTAATGATGGTGATGTGTGTGGTGGTGATGGGGGTGGTGCTGGTGGTGTTGGTGGTAATGGTGGTGCTGTTTGTGGTGGTGATGGTGGTGTCGGTGGTAATGATGCTGCTGTCTGTGGTGGTGCTGGTGCTGGTGCTGGTTGTAGTGCTGGTAATGATGGTGCTGTTTGTGGTGGTGATGGTGGTGGTGATGGTGGTGGTGGTGGTGGTGATGGTAGTGCTGTGGTGGTGCTACTGGTGGTGCTGCTGGTGGTGCTGTTGGTGGTGCTGCTGGTGGTGCTACTGGTGGTGCTGGTGGTGGTGCTGCTGGTGGTGCTACTGGTGGTGCTGCTGGTGGTGCTGCTGGTGGTGCTGGTGGTGGTGCTGTTGGTGGTGCTGCTGGTGGTGCTACTGGTGGTGCTGCTGGTGGTGCTGTTGGTGGTGCTGGTGGTGGTGCTGCTGGTGGTGCTGCTGGTGGTGCTGCTGGTGGTTCTACTGGTGGTGCTGGTGGTGGTGCTGCTGTTGGTGCTGCTGGTGGTGCTGCTGGTGGTGCTACTGGTGGTGCTGCTGGTGGTGCTGCTGGTAGTGCTGCGGTGATCGTGCTGGTGGTGGTGCTGGTGGTGGTGGTGCTGGTGCTGGTGCCCGCTGGTGCAGCAGCATCTTCCGTGGGGAATTAAGAATGTCCTGGAGCCGGGCTGGCTGTGAGTTGGTTGGTACTGAAGCCTTGCTCTTGTGGGGGTTGGTGAGGAGTGGCGGTTGGTGGAGCTGTGAAGTGTGCGCTTTGGTAGGGCAGTGGAGTGGGTCGAGCAGTGGCGTGGCGTTGGGGGTTAAGGGATGGGGGTTGGGGATGAGGGGTTGGGGATGGGGGTTGGAGGTTGGGGGTTGGGGGTTCGGGTTGGAGGTTGGGAGTTGATGGTTGGGTGTTGGGGGTTGGGGATGGAGGTTGGGAGTTGATGGTTGGGAGTTAGGGGTTGATTAAGCAATGGGATCGGTGGTGATCGAGCAGTGAGGGTGGGGGTTGGTTGGGGGTGGGTCGAGCAGTAAAAATGGGGATTGGTCGAGGAGTGGAAAGTTGTGGATTTGTGGTTGGTCTAACAGTAGGTACTCCAAAGTGGGCGTGTAGGGTGTCTGCAGCGCGAAATTTGACATATTTTAACCCTTTTAAAAACACTCCAATCTTCACTGATTCTGCTTGGTTTGAAATACAATTTATAGGAAATTAAGGCTTCTTCTTTTGTCTTTTAGGGTATCTGACTTTTAATTATTTTTATGAAATAAATTACAGTCAATGGACACTTTTTGGGAGGTACCATCGGCAGCTCTGAGCATGCTCGCCAAGTTTGTTTTCATCGAGTCTGAGCTACTCCCTTCCCTAAAATTAATACCTGGTGAGTACAGTGACCTGAGCTAAAAATAACCACCAATGAAAGACAGAGAAGAAACTAGGCTTCATTAGCATATCAAGCATGGGTGTTTTTGCGTGGGAAATTTGATTCAACTGAAGGAGTGAAAACATTAAGACATAAATCCTCCTTGAAAATTGATCAGGATCGTTTTGAAAATGATATCATCAGAAAGCTTACGTCTTCCTCTACCTAATCAGAACAATATTTGGTTGTGATTTATATCATGCGCATCAAGGTTGGTCTGAGAAGTGACCGCTGCAAGAATGTGGCTATTGTCAGCTTGCGATGCCTAAAAGTGAATGTTGTCTTTCTTTCTCTGATCAGCTAGAGCATGTCGAGCTTTTATTTCTGGTTATTTTGGTATAAAGATTGCTGTGATAGGACAATTAGAATGGGAGTTATGCTATTTTTCTTTATTTTACTGAATTTATTGTTGGTGGTTGCTGGAAATTAAGAAATTTAGCAAGTTTGACATGAAATTTCAGAAAGAATACTAACAGTGATGGTCTGTAAAAAATTGAGCTTCTTATTTGTACTATAGAGAATGAGATTTCTTTAATATTGGACAGATCATATGCAAAATAGCTTCCAGGTGGGACCCTAAACACCAAGATTTGGCTAATTTGGAAATGTGCACAAATCGGGGTAAAAAAATCAATCTTTAAACACTCATACCTTTGCAGCTATTCAATCGGTCTAAATGATTTTTATATCATTGAGATCAAATTAAAAAGATCTGTACAGATATATAACTTGTAATAATGACCTGTTGAAAATACAAATCACTTTGGAGTACCTACTAACAGTAAGAGAGAGTGTCGGGGTTTGGCTGTGGAAAGACATACAACACCCTGTTTGCTCCCTGATCTTTTCTGGTAGTTCTTTGGTGGTTATCTAGTTGTCGTTTGGCTGATTTGGCTTTAGGTTTGTCCTTAAGTTATGTTCTATGATTAGTTCCCTTTATACTCTGTAGATACTCCATATTTGTTTCATGGATGCCTAAAATGTGCTGTCTGGTTGAAATATGATTGTTCTCTGGTTGAACAGCGGTTGTTCTCTGGTTGAACTATTGCTGTTCTCCAGTTGAAATATGGATGGTCTCTGGTTGAAGTATGATTATTCTCTGGTTGAAGTATGGTTGTTTTCTGGTTGAACTAGGGTTGTTCTCTGGTTGAAGAATGGTTTTTCTCTTGTTGAAATATGGTTAATCGCTGATTGAAATATGACTGTTCTCTGGTTATACAATGGTTGTTTTCTGGTTGAACTATGGCTGTTATCTGGTTGAACTGTAATTTGTTCAATGGTTAAACTTTGATTTGCTTAAGCGTTAAACTAGTGTTTATCTTGGGTTAAACTCTTGTTATTCTACGGTTGAACACTGGTTGTGCTATGCTTCAAATATGGTCGTTCTAGAATTTACCGACGGTTGTTCTAGCTTTTAAACTACAAGTGCCCTATACTTGAATTAGGGTTCTATTATAATTGAACTAGGGTTGTCCTATGATTGTCTTAGGGCTGTTCCAGGGTTGAATTAGAGTTGTACTAGGTGTGAACAATAACTGTTATATGAATATTCACTGGTTGCTCTCTGGTTGATTTAACCACATTCCAACAAACCAGGCACCACTCGTACTTAGTTCCACGTGTAACAACTCACTGGTATCATAGGCCAACTACGCAGGGACTATACCTTCTCTTTGGTCAAGAAACTACTGGGCGTCGTCGCAGAATCGGTAGAGCTCAGGCTTCCTGTGCCGGAGATAGGGAGTTCAATTCCCGGATGAGTCAAACCAATGCCTTACAAAATTGATATTTGTTGGTTCCTAGCTTGGCACCCAGCACTAATAGGATAGGGCAAGGAATGGTTAGCTCAGTGTCAGGATAATGTGACTGGGTCATGGTGCTGGCAGCCTGATTTCCAAGTGGGGACTCACTAAAAAGTCATCATGAGTGTGCACTGTCACAAGTCAGTACCCATCCTGATATGACCTTAGATGTTGCCAGGATGTAAAACTCCAACCACCAACCAACTTGTCAAGAACCCGCGAAAACAACGCCTTCCAATTCAGTATTCCCTCTGAATAATCGATTTCCACTAAACAAACAGCACACACACTAAATCCCGTCTGATTTTATCACGTGGTACCGGACAGTTCCCAGCATAAATACCACCGTTGCACACAACGTTGACGTGAGAAATGACGTAATTTGAAGCAAACCACGTCTATGCAAAATTGACAAGTGAAATGACAATGAGCTTGTCTGCAAGATACATTTTACACCAATCTGTCTAAAAGAAATGACCTTGTCTGTCTAAAAGAAATGACGTGATTTTTCCAGGGTAACATTTCTCCCCACTTGATAAATGGAATGTCATGAATGAACAAAACTGAAGATTGGTTTATTTAACGACGCTTCTAGAGCACAATGATTTTTGTATCATTGGCTATTGGACATCACAGATATGGTCATTTTGACATATTTCTTTGGAAGAAACCAGCTGCCGCCATATTGGCTACTCTTTCTGATAAGCAGCAAGGGGCCTTATATATGCACTTTGTCACAGACAGGACAGCACATACCACAACCTTTGATGAACCAGTTGTCTACCACTGGTTGGAACCAGACGGGATGGCCGAATGAGTTAGAGCGTCCGTCTCCCGTGCTGGTAGATCGTGGGGTCGTGGGTTCGAGTCCCGGTCGAGTCAAACCAATGACTTTAAAATTGATACTTGTCGCTTCCTAGCCAGGCGCTCGGCATTATTAGGATAGGGCAAGGACTGGTGGGCTCAGTGTCAGGATAATGTGACTGAGTGGGATACCAGGTCATGGTGCCGGCGGCCTGGTTTCCCAGTGGGACAGCACTATAAAGTCGCCATGAGTGCGCACTGTCACAAGTCGGTACCGGTCCTGATATGACCATAGATGTTGCTAGGACGTAAAACAAAAACAAACAAACAAACAAACAAACCACTGGTTGGGACGGAAAGTAGCCCAAACTGCAAATCAGTCCACTGAGCAGGATCAATAGGATGACCGACAGCTTCACAGGTGGACACGCTACCGCCTGAGCTAAGTCCCGCTGCGGTATGAATGAGCTTCCAGCCAGTGAGATTTATTTATGCAAACGCCTGGAATGTGCTTCCTTCCTTACTAAGATGACAGATGAAATGACAGTTGTGGAAAGTTTGTAAGTGAAATGAAATTTACACCAATTTGATATGCCAGATGACATGACATGCCAACCCTGCCAACCCAACGCACAGTGAATAACGTTGGCAAGTGAAATGCCATGTAAGGCAAGATGACATAAAATGACATGAACCTCACTCAGCATGCCAAGCTCCGTGAATTTCATTGACCATCAGTGACAATTTACACCACCATAAACAGGCCCTGTAAAGGGCATTTTCCCTGTACTGTTACAAAGGTCAATTGGTGACACGACTGAACATCGGTTAAATAACAATACGGGGAGAAGATTTCAACAAATGATTATGAGCTGATTATAACGGTAAGGAGGTCACAAAGGCCAACTGCTACCGAATGTCCTTGTTAATTCATGGTCCCCTTTATTGGGGTCGTCTGTCTTAGCAACATTTAAATTCATATCAGTATTATTGGTTGCCAACTTGTCACAGTGCCGAGTGCCAGTGAGTAGCATAGCTTTGTAAAAATTGCAGAGTCCGATAGAGAATCACATTTTCAAAATTCAAACACTTAACTAGATACTAGAACAGTTATTAAGCATTAGTTGTTGCATAAAACGGCATACAGAATCAAGTCAGTATAATCTGTTACTATTGGAGCATATGAGGGAAAGTGCATATAAAAGACCCCTTGCTGCTTATCGGAAAAAAGTAGCCCATGTGATAGCAGCAGGTATTTTCTTTGTGGCGTTCTCTGTGGTGGAGTGGTTAGAGTGTCTGACTTTTTTCTAGGTCAGACTCCTAATCTGAGGGTCGGCGGTTCGATTCCCTGTGCCCCCAGCTCTGCCAATTTGGATTTCCACCGCTGTGTATAACTTACAGCTTCATCAAAGGCAGGTTGCTCTCATACCATGTCTATGTGGTGTGGGAGGTTAAAAATCCCTTGGGTCGGTAAAAGTGTAGGCTTGGGCTTTCTATCGACCAACAGTGGAATGAGGAAGACCAGTTGCCTATGACTGAAATGTCCCCCGCTTAAACAACTAAAAAAAAAAAACATGTCAGAATGATCATATGTTTGATGATGATAAAAAGCTTGCACTCTAGAGGCATTGTTAAATATAAAGAAGCTTTACTTTTTATTGAAACATATGGTATCAGAATTTCGATGTGCATGCCAAAATGACATGTTCTGACTCCAAAGTGAGTAATTTATAACTAAAGATACTTCAAATTAAAGTAAAGGGAGCTTATAACAATCAACCTAATATATTCACGTAAGGAAAATGCCAGAAACCATCAGACTATGCAATGTTAAGTCTCTGGTTTGACTCGGGTAGGGGATTGACCCCGTCGAACCCCCTAGGACCGTGGGAGGAGCGGGCGTTCTACCAACTTGTCCATCCAGTTCGGGTTTGTGCCTCTAAGTCGACTTTCACTTCCAGTCAATCCGCCTTCTGTGATCTGCCACCTCTGAGGTTGGATGCTTGTTGGTGTTTTAGGTCCTGGCAACATATATGACCATATCAGGACAGGTCACCTTTGATGGGGATCACTTACTTTCCCCTTTCCATCCCCTTCCACGGGCCGACCCCCGACCCCTCCTGGCGCCGGGTCTTCCAGCAACAACTGCCGGGACAAGTGCGGGGAGCCGCCGTCCTCAGACCCGGTTAGTTAGATGTTAGTAAACCATCGTCCATGGGCTACGCACCTGCCCCAACCTCCGGGCAGGATGGATGGGAAGTGTAAGGGGGCGAGGGAGAGGATGGGGTGTAAGGCGGTTCCCAGGGCGGTGGCCCCACCGGCAGGCCGGTCCGCCTCTGTGACCCACGTGACCTGACCTCAGGTCACGTGGGACCAGCTGGGTTGTATCAGACCCCGCAGGCAACGTTCACCTGTCGCACCCGTGAGAACCTTACCCAGGACTCCCCTCTCTGTGCCCTAATTAACTTAGACAACATGGCGGGTTTGTCAAGGGTTCAAGAGGAGGAGGGGGTGGGGAGGGGAAAGGAGGGGACGGGGAGGGACGGGGGGAGAGGGGAAGGGGAGAGAGAGGGAGGGGAGGGGGAGGGGAAAGGAATGGAGAAGAGGGTGGGGAGGGGGAAGGGAAGAGGGCAGGGATGAGAGGGACGGGAGGGGCGGGCGAGGAAGAGAGGGAAGGGAGGGGGATGGGAGGGGGAAGGGGAGGGAGTGGAAGGGGGGAGGAGGATGGGGAGGGGGAGAACGGAGGGGGAGGAGAGGGGGAGGTGAGGGAGGGGAGTGGAGGGGATGTGGAGGTGACGGGAAGGGGAGAGAGAGGGGAAGGGAAGGGAATGGAGAAGAGGGTGGGGAGGGGGAAGGGAAGAGGGAACGGATGAGAGCGACGGGAGGGGAGGGGGTGGGAGGGAGTGTGGAAGGGAGGAGTATGGGGGGAGGAGGTGGAGGAGGGGGAGGAGGTGGGGGGAAGGGGTTGGGGATGGGGAGGGGGTGGGGAGGGATAGGGGAGTGGCAGGGAAGGGGAGTGGAGAGGGGAGGGGAGGGGCAGGGGAGGTGTGTGGAAAGGGAGAGGGATAGGGAAGTGTTCCTTGTACTCATTCCTCACTCCTCACTCCCCACTCCTCACTCCTCACTCCTCACTCCTCACGGACCACTCAAACAGGGCACGCCATATGTCAGTCTGCCTTGCCGTCACCCCAACCTCCCAACTTGGGGAAACTCATGACGGAGCAGTCGGCCTCAATTTACATACTTTGCTGAGCCTCGGCAAGGAAATTATACACCAGCATTCCACAGGATTAGAGGCAGGCTGAATGACACCAGCGAAACCAACCCGCGACAAATCAACGGTTGGTCATCATGCCAGTCTTACCATCATGATAATATATTCTGGTATTAATATGCAGCAGAATAATAAAAGAAAGTTTGTTTTATTTAACAACACCTCTAGAAGCAGATTCATTTTTAACATCGGCTATTGGATGTCAAACATATGGTCATTCTGACATATTTCTTTGGAGGAAACCCGCTGCCGCCAAATAGGCTACTCTTTCCGATAAGCAGTAACGGGTCTTTTATATGCACATTCCCACAGACAGGACAGCACAAACCACAGCCTTCGATGAACCAATTGTGGACCACCGGTAAGAATGGAAAATATTGCAGCAGAATAATAATGCTAATTATTATTATTATGGAAAAATATCGGTTGGTTCATTGGGGCTTCACATCCTAGCAACATCTAAGGTCATATCAGGACGGATACAGACTTGTGATAGTGCACGCTCAGGCTGACTTTATAGTGATGCCCCACTGGAAGAGCAGACAGCTGGCGATATGACCCAATCTCTCCTGCACTAAAATTATCCTGAGACTGAGCAAACCAGTCGTTGTCAATCAATCAATAGTTCCGTCCTCTAGTCGAGGGTTGGATGTAATGGTTTTCCACTTGTCCAGATGGTGTGCTGTTCTGATAGACTGTGAATAATTCAAGCCTGTCCACTGTGAAATATTTGTAAACCATGATGTTCTTGGTCTCCCTCTCTCTCTGCTGCCATTCACCTTCCCTTCCAACAATGTACGGTATATTAAACTCTGACGAATGATGTGGCCAAAATAAGTAAGTTTCTTGTACTCTCCTATTAATGCTGAGCGCCAGGCTAGGTAGCAACAAATATCAGATCAGACAAACATAATCTGAATGTGGGAAAATCCTAAATGGAGACACATGTTTGCTGCGCCCCCTATCCCCTGACAATGGCCGCCTCCTCAACGCCACCTAGTGGTTTAATCCAGCACAACTTCCGACTGACAGAGCAGGCTCACCGACCACCCTGCTGGATGGAAATCTACACAGTCAGGGCGGGACTGAGCTGCTGAAACTAGCCGCCCACCCACCCTACACTAAAAAAACACAACTTGGCATGGTTGAGTGCCAGATGAAGGGTTTAACGCCACAAAAAAGACCTCTAACTTCAGACTTAAGTGGCGTTGAAATTGGACCTTAGTGAAAAGTAAAAAGCACTTCTATACTACTTGACTCTTCTGCATTGTGAATTATAACATTTTTGCGAATTATCTCAGTCAATGGCAATAATATTCAATGCGGCTAATGATTGGAGGAGACACAAGGGTTAATATCTAGACACTTTTACAAAACTGTTACAAGCCCTATTTGGAGTTTCCTATGTAAGGCATTTAATGTGTACAGCCAACATTTCTCAGTTTTTTCAGTATACATTTTCCCTCCGTTTCTCCTGGTCCCCTGCCCACATTTTTGCTAATTATCTCAGTCACTGGGAATAATATTCAACCCGGCTAATAATTGGAGGAGACACAAGGGTTAATAGATAGTATATACGCGTATATACTATCTATTGTATATACCCTGTTGGGCTACCAGTTTGGCTGGGGGCGCTTCGCGCCATTGGCGGTTTGTGGCCAGCCAGGTACAGTACTATCTTGTGTCAATAAACTGTATTTCCCACAACTACTCTTCCTTATGCCTTATCTGGTTTACATGTAGAAACTTTTACAAAACTGCTATAAGCTCTATTCGGAGTGTCCTATGTAAGGCATGTAATCTGTACAGACAACATTTCTCAGTTTTTTCAGTATACATTTTCCCTCCGTTTCTCCTGGTCCCCTGCCCACCCTTCTGCCATCTACTACTCCCTACCTCCTGGACCCATGCTCGCTGGTTATTGGTGTCTTCGTAGGGGGCCTTTTGGGATGTTGACGGGCGCTCCTATGTGGTCTTCTACAAACAGCAAGCCTCCGGGCGCCGCTCATGTTCATAAAAATAACCAGAATCGGGCCAGTTTAGATTTGTTATTTCCCGCTATTCCAGGCAGAAGGGCTTGTTTTGTTTCTTTTTCTTTTCTGAATGATGACTTAAAGCTGCATACTCCGATGAAATCATCACATTTTCAAAACCAAAACAATGATCTAAATTTGATTCTACAAATCTAGCCTAGACACTGGTGCACTTATTAAGCATCTGTCGCCACACAGAAGGGAATAGTGAGGCAATTGAATAGATCATGTTACTGCAGCATGCTATGGTGTCAGAGTGTTGGCAAGCTTGCCAAAATTAATTTGGCATGGTTGCACTTCAAATATCTCAAAAGTTAGCCACTTCAAATAAAAGTTACTTCAAGCTAAAGAAAGGTACATTATCCCGATTAACCTAATGTATTTATCTCAGAAAATGTCTGAAACTCAAAACCATCGGACTAAGCAACTATAATTCAATGTGGATTCAGAAATATAAGAATAAGAGAATCAATACAGCTCCTACCATCACCTTACACAATCATCTCCACATATCTGAATATGTCCCTGGTAACCGTCATACCTGAGGGGTAATCGTCAGTAAGCTATGATTGGTCTATTAATTGTATCAGGTAGCCTAGGTAGTGTAATGGTCAGGGCACGAGCTGTAGAATGGCAAGGAATGTGGGTTTGAATTCTACTCTCATCAGACAAGTTCCCATTTTCACCACCGCCATGACATTTGTTGTTCTGAAGAGGACGCTGTACAAGCTACGTGCTGTAATGTTGCCCTACCAACAGATAAGGTCATATCATGACAGGTGCCGATCACTTTTTTTGTTGTTGATGGGATGTGTATGCTGTCCATAGCATATAAGATCGGATGATCGAGCTGGTTTTCAATGCTGGGCAGTTATCGGGCTGTGTTTCTTAAGATTATGGTTTGTGGTTAGTGATCTATGTTATTTATTTTGGATTATCTTGGCAAGAGTTTTCTTCTTTTATTTGTTCCTACACTTAATTCTAGACTAGCCTACTCTATTTACATAGTATAGGCTTGTATGTAATAGGTGGTTGGTCCATGTTTAGACTTGATGTTATCTGGCTGTTTTCTGGCAGGGGGTTACCTCTCATGGGCTGTCCAGTTGGTGGGCCGTGACATATCACATGCCCCCTTGTGGAGCAGCTTAGACGGGGGGGTTCATCGTTTTATTTTGCACAGATCTTCTTTGTATGTTTGTGTCCGACTGACTTTATATTGCTGCCCTGCTGGAAGACCGGGATGTCAGCACCATGATCTGAAATCCCACTCAGTGACGGTATTCTGATGCTGAGCAAATGCTGATGCTGAACTGAACAATTCCTTGCCCGATCGACCAAAACTGGAGACGGACGCTCAACTCACTGGGCCTTCACGTCTGAACGCCATGTTACATGTGACCAACACTGTACAGAGGAACACTTGTTCCAGACCACTCGGAGCATGCGCAGTCAGTACCCCCGGGGTGCAATCACGGAGCTGCTTGTTGTTCCCAACCCGGAAGCTACGATGGGTTAACCACTTCTTTCCGCCTAGGATTGAATGAGGCTAGTGGGAAGGGGGGAGGGGAGGGGGTAGGGGTAGGGGTGAGGGTGAGGGGGATGAGGGCGAGCAATCAAAGGAGGAGCCATCAAAGAGCCGACAAGCTATTCTTAGCTGCATGAAGAAGCATACTTCTTATATTACAAGAAGGACCAGTGTGCTCAACTTATAATATTGTTGTGTAGAGGAAAGGACCTATAGAACAGGCATTTTGAGTGTTGTGGATTTGTACATCATAGATTCCCGATACATTTACATTGCCTCGTTCTGGCAGAAGTAGCTACTAACCAGAGCCGATAATACCTGGTTACTAGCATTGTCACAAATTGGTTTGTAGCTGGGTTCTGGTACTTTATTAAAAGGTACATAGTCCAATGAAGCATCAACTTTTGAAAACCTAAATAACTATCTAGATTTGATTCTACATACCTAACTTAGACACTGATGCACTTATTAAGCATTTGCCATCACCTAGAAGGGAATAAATACTGTGTCAGTTTAATAGAAGCTGTTACTACAGAACCCTATGGTGGCAGACTTTTGCCATACTTTACAAAACTATTTTGACATGTTTCATCATCATCATCATCATCATCATCATACTGTCGGTCATGATGCGACAAGGACTGCTTTCATTACTTGACTGTCGCTCTCCATTTAGCTCTCTGCTGTGAGAGTTGCATCCATGAGTCGGTCTTAATGTCTCTTATTTCATGAAAGCTGCCTGCAAAAGTGCTGAAGTGCTGCTGGCTTTTGCAAGTTACCAGCGGCACTCTCTCGGGGAGCAAATAGAGGTTTCACACCGGCAAGAACATGTCCAGACAGGTGCAAAACTATTTGTCCCTGCAGTGGCTGTTCTGGAGATGTTTGGAGTTCCATACATCAACCACCCTTAGTGCTGCCACAGTGACATGTTTTTTTGTTTATGGTTTGCTCCCTTAGCCCTTGGTTCTGTCAAGAACCTGTACCACAAGGCAGTGGTTTACAACTCTGCAGGGCTGGGGCATCAAACTCGCTGAGGTATTGCTATACTTGACATGTTTACACTTAAAATATCTCAACAGTTAAGCATTTAAGATAAAAGTTACTTCAAGCTAAAGCAAAGTAGATTATAGCAATCAGCTTAATATATTTATCTAAAAAAATTCCAGAAATTCAAAACCATAGGCAACTTTAACATTGCATAGTCCGATGGTATTGAGTTTCCAGCCTTTTCTCAGATAAACACATTAGGTTGATGATCATAATCTACTTTACTTTAGTTTGAATAAAAGTTTATTTTAAATGGCTAACTTTAATTAAACCTTTGGGACCATACTATGATGTCTGTGCTGGCATAATAGTAATTATTATTATTAATATTATTAGTGTAACTTAATATCACTGTTATCGCTGGTGTGGGAGCCTGCTGCTGACAATACTGAGCCCTCTGGAGTCACATAATGGACTTGAAGATCTGATTGAGTAAGGATGATTAACATTAAACATGGTTAATGAGACCCATCAATTAGAAGGGGAGTGCAACAGGAGGTTAGGGGACCAGGGTAGCAGAGAACGCTCAATGAGAAGTGAAGAACAGCAGTAGTTTGGGGACCAGGATAGTTGGGACGCTCATAGAGAAGGGAACTGCTGCAGGAGGTTAGGGGACCAGGGTAGCAGGGAACACTCAATAAGAAGGGAACTGCTGCAGGAGGTTAAGGGTCCAGGGTAGTGGGAACAAACCTAATACCAATAATCTGTTTTAGTTTAATTTGAGATACCTTTTCCTTAAAGTGCTACCTCTGAGATATTAAAATTGGAAAGATGCTAAATCCACATTGAATAAATGCTAGTCTAATAGACTTCAGCAGTGACAGGTTCTATTAAAATAACTTAGTATTTACTATGTTCAATAATACATTTTTAATGGGTGCACCAGTACACAATTTGGATATGTAGGATCAATTTTGGTGTTGTCGTTTAGACAATGTTATGCTTTCATCGGATTATACAAATTTAAATTAGTTGTTGTCGGTACATTAGTTGATTAAGTATGGGAATGTTCAACTATGGATGATAGGTCTTCCTCATTCCACTGCTCCTTGCCCTATCCTAATAATGCAGAGCGCCAGGGTAGGACGCAACAAGTATACAATTTTAAGTCATTAATTTCACTCGACCAGGGTTCGAACCTACGATCCCATGATCTACCAGAACGGGAGACGTATACTCCACTCATTCGGCCATACCGTCTGGTTACAATCAATATCAATATCAGCACGCCACATGAATAGAGACATTATTCATTAAAGTGCGTAGATTCTTAACTCAAGAATTTGATTAAAGATATAGCACAGGATTAAAGCTGCATAGTCCGATGAAATATCAAATTTTCAAAACCGAACCAATTATCTAGATTTGATGTTACATATCTCACTTAGATTCTGATGCATTTATTAAGCATTTGTTTCTGCATAGAAGGCAATACTGAGTCAATTTAACAGAACCTGTTACTGCAGAACTCTATGGTGTTAGAGTTTTGGCAAGCTTGCCATAACTAATTGTCCATGTTTGCTCTCAAAATATCTCAAAAGTTTACCATTTAAAAAAAAAGTAACTTTGAACTAATGTAAAGTAGATACTAGTGATCGATGTAATATATTTATCTCAGAAAAAATACAGAAATTCAAAACCATTGGACTATGCAACTTTAAGCTCATCTCTAAAATAATAACAACACCAAAAAGACATCGTCATGTTAATATACACGCTGGTCAGCTTCCCGTCCTGATATGACCTTAGATGTTGCTAGGAAGTAAAACAACAACAAACAAACTAAACAAACAAACAAACAAAAACTTGAACAAATTTAGAGACAAGTAAATTACATGAGAAGATACCAAGCAGTTGACGCCATCGCCTGATTGCCAGTCTGGTGTTGATGAGGGAAATGAATTATTGATCATAGGAGAGCGTATCGGGGGATGGCACTGCTAGAGAGGCGCCATCCTGATAACGTGATGGATTAGAGCCCATGAAAGATAAGACATCTACTTGGGCTCAGTACGGAAATTAGCATGCCATGTGGTTGATCTTCTACGCTGTGTATTCATGTGGATGATATATCTAATTCATGTAGATGATATATCTAGGTAGCAGCACTGGACGGTGTGGCCGAATCGGTAGAGCGCAGGCTTTCCATGTGGAAGATCGGGAGTTTATTTCCTGGTCGAGTCAAACTAATGGCTTATGAAATTCATACTTGTCCCTGCTTAGCATGGCACTCGGCATTAATAGGATAGGGCAAGGACTGGTTAGCATAGTATGGAATAATGTGACTGTGGGATATTGGGTCATAGTGCCGGCGACCTGATTTCCCAGCACTATACAGTCACCATGAGTGTGCACTGTCACAAGTTGGTACCCGTCCTGAAGTGACCTTAGATGTTGCGAGGACGGAAAACTCCATAAGACAACAACTAGAGAGTGGGCAACGTTACCCTGGATAAAAACTACATACTCTGATTATAGCCTGCCAATTTAAAAAACAAAAATAAATATCTAAGTTTTATTTGACATATGTGACTTAGATACAGGGGCATTTGCTACTGTGTAGAAGGGAATACTCAAGTCCATTTAATAGAACCTGTTACTGCTGCAGCCAACGGTGGTCAGAGTTTTTCTGTGCTTGCACAACTTATTTTGGCATGTTTTCAATTTGAATATCACTGTAGCTATTTATAATAAAAGTTTCTTCTCAAACTAAAATCAGGTAGGTTATAGCAATCAACCTAATACAGTTATCTTTTGTTATTAAAAAACGGAAACATCAATCCCATCTGACTATGCAACTTAATGCATTTTCCCAGAACATTGGATTTTGATTTGAACATCATTGATTTGTGGAGAGATGCCAGTTACATGTCGATGTAATGTCTCCGACGCTGCAGGGGTACACTGATCTCTCAGGTAAGGAGGAAGATGGAGAGGTAGGTGTGTATAGGATGATTGCATCAGGGATCCTCCATAGTGTAATGGTTAGGCAAGAAGTGCGAGTTTGAAATCTATTCTAAGAACAACATTCCCTAATTTCACCACCGCTATGATACTGGTTGTCATGACAAGCTACATCTGTATGGTTGTTGAAGCTACCCTGTGTGTAAGCATACTATCTGTAAGTATGTAATCTTGTGGCGGGGGACTTGAGGGAGGATAGGATGGGGTTGAGGCTGAGGTGAAGTTTGGTTTTGGGGGAGGTAAGATAGGTAGGAAATGAAAGGATTAACAATAATTACAATTCTAGGGGGAGGAGTGTAGTAGTTTGCACTAAGGCGCCACATAGACATGTATGCACAGACAGAGTGATTTAATCAGGGAGCCTAGGTAGTGTAATGGTTTGCATGCTAACCCCCAGAATGGCAAGGAGTGCGGGTTCAAATCCTACTTGAGGCGCAATATTTCCAGTTTTCATCACCTCGACGACAATATTGACTTTGGAGTTATCCCCAATCCCTGCCGAACAGTATTCAAAGCAAATTAACGCGCAATATATTATTTAAAATACGGAATAAATTAAAATTGCTTGAGTGTTTTGGTCGTATATTATAATCAAATTATTCCAACTGAATGCTGAGTGGAAAGTCAGTTTTAAATTCATAAAGATACTATCATCCCCAATAGCATGGGAAGAAGAGAAAGACTTACAATCATGTATCTAGAGATTATTATTTAATTTATTTAAGACGGCGAAGCATTGACAACTAACGTGACAGGTTTAATCTACACCCATCAATATTACATTCTAATATAAAAGTGAAGTGAGCCTCACATTAACCGACAATTAGACTTGGATATTTTCTACCAGTAATTCGAAAATTGGTTCATAGATTTAGTTTTAAAATGGCTTCTATAGTCGGTTTATAATATGAGCGGCACCAGAGATGGACTTGATATCGACAGTTTAAGAAGGTAGGCTGGGGGGTGGGGGTGGGAGCAGTTCATAGCAAATATTAGGTGCCGGTGTAAAGATTTCAAATTCCCCCCAGATTCAAGTTCCCTTCGGGAACTTGAAAACTTATTCAAATTCATCGCAGGGGAATTTGAAAACATTTTCAAGTTCCCTCCCTCGTTTTAACTTTCCCTCCCCCATTTATGGGGAATTTTCTTTATTTTTGTTATTTGTTGTTATTTAAAAATCTTTTCATGACAAATATAATAATAGTTTATTAATACACAGAGAATAGCATAATGGAAATTATTACTAGTACAACAAAACATATTTCACCCCACCCCACTTAACAGTCTCCAAGATGGCTAAGAAAAAAATATTATAGGTCTGAATTTTAAAAAGTTTAAACAAGTTTTTTAAACAATTAAAAATTCCCAGAGGGGGGAATTCAAAAATAGGGGGAGGAATCTGAAAACTGTTTTAATTTCCCCCCCGGGGTATCTGAAAACGTTTTTAATTTCCCCAGAGGAAATTAAAAACGTTTTCAGATTCCCCGGGGAGAACTTGAAAAGGGGGGAAATTGAAATCGTTACACCGGGATTCAGGTTTGTCAAATAATTGGTAAATGTGGGGCGGGTATTGATTGCTATCACGCAGCCTATCATGCATTATGACATCCATGACATCCACAGGAGCGTACGCAGGACGGGTGTGCTCCTGACAGGGTTTGGGTGATGAGGTGGGGATGGGGTGGGGGTGGGGTTAGGGTCTGGGTTAGGGTCGTGGTGCAGGTGCGGGTGTCGGTGTGGGTTTGGATGTGTGGTTGTGGGTGTGGGTGTGGGTGTTGGTGTGGGTGTGGGTGTGGGTGTGGATGGAGGTTTGGGTGTGGGTGTGGGTGTGGGTGTGGGTGTGGGTGTGGGTGTGGGTATGGGTGTGGGTGTGGGTGTGGGTGTGGGTGCGGGTGTGAGTGTGGCGAGTGCGGGTTTGGGAGCGAGTGTGGGTGTGGGTGCGTTTGTGGGTGTTGATGTGGGTGCGGGTGCGTGTGTAAGTGCAGGTGTGGCTGTGACTGTAGTTGTGGGTGTGGCGAGTGCGGGTATGGGTGTGGGTGTGGGTGTGGGTGTGGTGAGTGTGGGTGTCGGTGTGGGTGCGGGTCTGGCAGCAGGTGGGGTTGTGAGTATGCCGGGTGCGGATGTGAGTGTGGGTGTGGCTGCGGGTGTGTGTGTATGAGGGTGTGGTGGGTGCTGGTACGGCGGGTGTGTGCAGGGGTGAGTGAGGGTGTGGGTGTATGCGGGTGTGGTGGGTGCTGCTGTGGCAGGTATGATGGGTGCGGGTACAGCGGGTGTGAGTGCAAGTGTGGGTGTGGTGGGTGTGGTGTGGTGGGTGCGGGTGTGGGTGTGACAGCTGTGGCGGGTGCGGGTACGGCGGGTGTGTGTGGGTGTGTGTGGGTGTGTGTGGGTGTGTGTGGGTGAGTGTGGGTGTGTGTGGGTGTGTGTGGGTGTGTGTGGGTGTGTGTGGGTGTGTGTGGGTGTGTGCGGGTGTGAGTGCGAGTGTGGTTGTGGCAGCTATAGCGGGTGCAGGTACGGCGGGTGTGTGCGGGTGTGAGTCGGGTGTCGGTGTATGCGGGTGTGAGTGTGGGTGTAGGCGGGTGTAGTGGGTGCTGGTGTGGCAGCTACGGTCGGTACGGCGGGGGGGTGTGGGTGTGAGTGCGAGTGTAGGTGTGGTGGGTGCGGGTGTGGCTGTGGCAGCTATGGCGGTTGCGGGTACGGCGGTTGTGAGTGCGAGTGTGGGTGTGGTGGGTGCGGGTGTGGGTGTGGCAGCTATGGCGGGTGCGGGTGCGGGTACGGCGGATGTGTGCGGGTGTGAGTGTGGCGGGGAGTTGCTCAGTGTGCGGCAACGCGTGTGCAGCTATGTGGATCGACAGACCCCCATCAGAACAGGGTCGGGCTGGGAGTGGTTAATGCGGGCTGAGACCGGAGGAAGCACGGCGCAGGGCCCGGCCGGGTCACAGGGGCCCTGCGGACAGTGCCTCGGCAGGGTCCCGGCGGCGACAGGCCTGCAGTGGGTCGACAGCGGCCCGACGGAGGGCCGGCAACGGCGAGCACAAGCCGGGCGAAGTGACAGGACTCCGGTAGATAGAGGGCACCCTGAGCAAAGCGCTGAACAGAGTTTGAGAGCAAGCGAATGAAGGGGGTGTGGGGGTGGCGGGGGAGTTGTGGGTTGGGGAGTTGAGGGATGGGAAAGAGTAGGGTGGGGGTTGAGGCTGAGATGAGGTTTGGTGGTGGGGGGGGGGGGTAGTTAGATTGAACTGCGGAGGTGGGTTTGGGGAGGCTGCGTTTGTTTGCTTGTTTGTTGGGGTTTTATATCCTGGCAACATCAATCGTCATATCAGGACGCACCAATTTGTGACAGCGCACAATCATGGCGACGTTATAGGGCTGTCCCAGTGAGAGACAAGGCCACCGGTACAATCACCACTCAGTCGCAGTATCCTGACACTGAGCTAACCAACTCACTAGCTGGTTTGAATTGGCAGACTTCTAAACCCCCAACCTTCCACATGGTTCACCACAGCATCCGGTTTGCCATGAATGCGACTGAGTCGAGTACCAGGTCATGGTGCTAGCGGCTCGGTCTCCAAGTGGGAAGCACTATAAAGTTACCATGAGTGCGCACTGTCACAAGTTGGTACCCATCCTGATATGACCTTAGATGCTGCTAGGATATGAAACAACAACAAACAAACAATCAAACATCAGGTTTGCATTTTGATGGTTATCCGTCAGATTTGTTACGTTTTTTTCTACCGGTGGCCATCTTGTTTTTTCTACATCATTTCTGGAGACTTTCCCATGCGTCAAAATTGTCCAACTTTTGATATGCCATTCTCCACATCAAATACTACAAGAAAATATCATAAAACGTTTTGTTACAATTATTGGGGTTACATGGTATATTGACTTGACTAGAAGTAGTATACAGTCCCATATACCACACATACATATACTGCCGACCCACCCCTCCCCCCACCCCACTGTCCCCACCCCCAACCAACACCCAGGGCAGCACCCTTCTCAGCTGAACAATCACATACCTCCCCCGCTAGGTGGAGCGCATACAACCTCTGCACACTGTCTGCGCATGTGCGGAATACTGCCCTGTGTTGAGCGTTGTGGGTGGCGGCTCTAAGATTGCCATCAGTATGCGCTACACAAGGTCAAGGTCACTGCGCACGCACCACACCCTCAATATAGCATGCGCACACATGCTACGACGGACAGCATTATTCTGGTGCCCGAGCCTAGCTTGCTACGGGCCAAGTAGTCAACTGCCTTTTTATGAGGGATTGCTCGGTACCAGTATGAGAAAAAGAATTGAGAAGTTTCCTTTGTGCAAGATCAAGTATTTATGAATAGTATGTCTAACAGTAACATCTACTGCATGATGTTCTGTATTGTGAAGGTTAAAGTTGCATATTCCGATGACATTCGAATTTTTGCATAATTTGTTTAGATAAATGTATTAAGTTGACTACTATAACCTACTATTCATTATTCCCGATTCATTTGGATGAAAAATGGCTAGTTTTGTATCAATTTGAGCTGAAAGAACCCAAACTCATTTTGGCAAGCTTGTCAAAAGTCTTGTTGATGTGGCCCACATTCACATCTCGTGATGGTCATGTGATGAGGAATGACATATTAATGTGTAGGTAGTCTGGAACCTGACTAATCCCATATATGGTACTGGGAATGGGGGCAAGACGAGATTGACCTAATTGGTAAGTGGCCGCCCTGCCTGATGGCTGTCTCAATGTAGGTGCCCAAATGGATAGTGTCATAGATTAACTGATTATTCTGTATATGCTTCCCCAAAGCATTAGTTAATGCACCTGAACCTAAGTTAGATATATAACATCAAATGTAGGTAAGTGTTTTGGCTTTGAAAAAAATATGTTTCATCGGACCATGCAACATTAAGATGGTATGCAGTGTATTAGTTTCAAATATAGTATAATAGGTGTCTAATCAAAAGGATAATTATTTAACATGGCATTTTGATAGAAGGGTGATTTTATACTTGGTTCAACGACACCGGGGCCATAGGAAGTGACTGGAAAATAGTTCAACAGTAAAACAGGACTGTATTTGGGATATTTTTTTTTAATTTGTATTTCTTTATTGAGGCTGTATTTACTCTGTCCATAGCATGTAAGCCTGGGTACCCAGGCTTGTTTTCAATGCTGGCCAGCTGTAGTGTTGGTGTTGTCTTACCAAACAGTAGCTGCTGATAAGTTATTTGATTGTCTGCATTTCAGTAGCAGATAGATAGTCTGTTGGTACGTTTAGTAGTCTATGTTAGTTTTTTTGGGCCCTCTTGGCATTGTATTTTTGTTCTATTCTTATTACTATGTTAGTTGTTTTCTTAAGGTTCTATGTTAGTGTTTTGGGGTTTTCTTGGGAAGAGTTTTCCGCTTTTTTCTACTTAATTCTATTCTAGCCTATTGCACACGTGGAATGTGTATTCCGATTGTAAGATACAATGGTGGGTTTTACGCCATGTTGGCAACGTTGGATATATTCAATAGTCCGATGGTTTTGAGTTTTTGTCATTTTCTAAGATAAATATAGTAGGTGGGTCGCTATAATCTACGTTACTTCCGTTTAAAATAATTAGGATTTAAAATGTGTGGAATACTGCCCTCTGTTGAGCGTTGTTTGTGGCGGCTCTAAGATTTCCATCAGTATGCGCTACACAAGGTCAAGGCCGCTGTGCACGGATCACTCCACAATTAATTGTCTACGCTGCAGACAGTATGCATGACCTTTTTACTAAAGTAAAACAAGAAAACATTTGAGCCTTTTTGAGGGCAGCTGGACTGTACCCCCTCATATAATTTACTAAATGAATTCTATCAATTATTAATAACACTTTTTTTTTTCTATGGGAATTTGTTTCCCTTGACCACAAATATATGATTGTGAGCTTTCTAATTTAATGAGTGTCTATTGGCACATACTTGATTGTCTGCTTTTACATGTAAAAGCGATGGTTTGAACAAAAAACAAACATTTCTCGCCGTGAATATGGCCTATGCTGCCGATACGGTGTAAAGCAACCACCAATCAATCAATCAATCAACCACAATTAATTGTGGCATGCTTGTCAAAAGTCTGATCCTATAGACTTTAACAGTAATATCTTCTATTAATTTGACATAATAAGCCATTCCATGTGGCATAGCAAAACATACTTAGTATATGCCACAACATCTACATTGGATATGTAGGTTCAAATCTAGATGTTTACTCAATAAGTCCATCAATATCTAAATTGGATCTATGTGTGAAATTGTTTGCTTATATCGGACTATACAACTATAACGGCAATATATGTATATACACATACAGTAATATAGTTGTCTATATATATATATATATATATATATATGAGTCACTCTCATGAAAATAGGCCAATTGGTGCATGGGGAAAGAAAGAAATAATTATCTTAATGGTATTTATTTTCCTTTTTCGTCAAACTACATGTATTTGTGCCTGAACACTGAAAATTGGCCATTCACAATCCCATATTACATTTCTATTAAATCCTTTTTGCATAGTAGGTGTTCAGCGCCGACAACTTATGATATGTGACACCAACAACTTCTGAGGAGGGGCCGACACATTGGAGGATCAGCAGAAGGACAAAGAAAGAAGATATAATCAGCCAATTTATATACATGCATTTAATTATTTTATATATATATAGATCTCAGCACTTTCTGGTCTACCCACAAAGAGCTACAATACTGGTGAAATTTACAAAGACAATTATTTCCACCCAATCCTCTAGAGGGCGCCACTACGGCACCAGTGATCTGCTGAAAGATGCGCACAGGAAGCAGATTACCAGAAAGTAGGTTTGTTTCACTTCAGAAATTTGAAAACAAGTATTGGTTTGAAAAGAAAGGATGACTCATGATCTGTGAATGATAATTGGTGACAACACTTATTTGTGTGCTGAGATAAATGGACTTGTGGCGACACCCTCTGGGGAACCAGCGAACCAGCCAGTACTGCTCTAGAGTTCACAACTCCTTTGAAAAGAAGATCTTCCAGTAATGACTGGCTTATTTTAAACGCAATTAGGTGTGTGTCATGTTCTTTGCATAATTTCTTTAAGCAAGAAAGGGGACCTGTACAAACAACCCAAATCCTAACAATAATATGAGCTGTATGTTTTGGCACCTCAGGCGTCTGTGCATATGGTTGTTTGTTGATGGTTTACATCCTAGCAACAACTAAGGTCATATCAGCATGGGTACCAACTTGTGACAGTGCGGACTCCTGGTGACTTCATAGTGCTGTCTCACTGGAACACCAGGTCACCAGCATCATGACCCGATACCCCAGTCAAATTAACCTGATACTGAGCCAACCAGTTTCCTATCCTATTAATGCCGAGCACCAGGCTAGGTAACAACACGAACCAATTTTATAAGTCATCGCTTTGACTCGGCTGGGATTCGATCTTCCACCTGGGAAACCTGCGCTCTGTGTATGGGTGTGGGTACGGGGCTCTCGGCCTTCAGCATCGTATGAGGCTCATTCCATAGGCATCATTTAGTGAAAACCTATACCATGTAAATAGGGTATCGCTAGATCAGGTATAGATGACTGGATGCGATACCTGAACCTGTAAAGCGCATGCTTCCTGCCCGGAAGGTCGGGAGGTCGAATCACAGCCGAATCAAACCGATGACTTATCAAATTTATACTTGTCGCTACCTAGCCTGGCACTCAGCATTAATAGGATAGTGAAGTGTCAGGATAATGTGACTGAGTGAGATATTGGGTCATGGTGCTGACAGTCTGAGTTCCCAGGGTGGCAGCACTATAAAGTCACTATGTGTGCATACTGTCACAAGTCGGTACTGATATGACCTTAGATGTTGCTAGGCTGTCCGAATGTGCACACTGTACACGATTCTTGTGACGTCAAAATACCGCCACCCAACGGTCGGTGCGTTTTGTTTTGTTTTTGTTGTTTTATGTCCTAGCAACATCTCAGGTCATATCAGGACGGTCCCCAACGGTCGGTGCGTTTTGATTCGAAAATTCTCGAAAGTAGTATATGGAGAGTATGGTTTGAAAGCAGGCAATAAGGCGTATCCAATAATGTCACATGTATACACACACTGAATTTCATATACCATATCTATGGAAGGGTACAACCGAATATGTCATGAGGACACCATTACATTATATCCATCGTGCTGGATGTGCATGCTGTAATCACAGCTGTAATCTCTGTACACACAGCTCTCAGCCGCACTAAAAATACACACTTGAGTAATATCTGCGAGGGAGGAGGGGACGGGGAGGGCGTGGTCTGGAAAAGTAAATCTCTTTTACTACCTTCAAAATGTTGACAACTTTGGACATCCCATAACATCACTAAGTCTAGCAATGGTGGCACATTTTGAAGCAGAGACTAATTGGGTGGAGACTCAGCGCGGACACTTTAGTAGAGGCTGCCCATTCTCATGGGCCACATTATGAATCTGTTATCCCTTATTACATCCACAATTAGAGTCTAACTCTCTCACTGGCTGCGCATGCTGTAATCACAGCCATAATCTCTGTACACACAGCCCTCAGCCACACTAAAAATACACACTTGAGTAATCTCCCTGAGGGAGGAGGGGATGGTGGGGGAGGTGGTCTGGAAAAGTATTACACTTTGTACTACAGTGAAAACTTTGGATGCCCCATAACATCACTAAGTCTAGCAATGGCGGCACATTTTGAAGCAGAGACTAATTGGGCGCAGACTCGAGGCGGACACTTTAGTAGAGGCTGCCCATTCTCACGGACCACATTATGAGTCTGTTATCCCTTATTACATCCACCATTAGAGTCTAACCCTCTCTCTGGCTGTGCACGCTGTAATCACAGCCGTAATTTCTATACACAGACCCCTCAGCCGCACGCAAATGCACACTTGAGTAATCTCCGTGAGGGAGGAGGGAACGGTGGGGGAGGGATCTGGAAAAGTAGTACACTTTGTACTACCTTGAAAATGTTGACAACTTTGGACGGCCCTTAACGTCACTAAGCCCAGCAATGGCGGCACATTTTGAAGCGGTGACTAATTGGGTGCAGACTCAGCGCGGACACTTTAGTAGAGGCTGCCCATTCTCATGGGCCGCATTATGAGTCTGTTATGCCTTATTACATCCACCATTAGAGTCTAACCCTCTTGCTGGCTCTGCATGCTGTAATCACAGCCATAATCTCTGAGGCAGCCCTCAGCTGCACTCAAATACACACTTGAGTGATGTCTGTGAGGGAGGAGGGAACGGTGGGGGTGGTCTGGAAAAGTAGTACTCTTTGTACTACCGTGAAAATGTTGACAACTTTAACGTCACTAACTCTAGCAATGGCGGCACATTTTGAAGCATAGACTCATTGGGCATGAACTCCGGTTGGACACTTTTGTAGAGGCTGCCCATTCTTACGGGTCGCATTATGAGTCTATTATCCCATATTACATCCCCCATTAGAGTCTAAGCCTCTCGCTGGCTGCGCACGCTGTAATCACAGCCGTAATCTATGTACACACAGCCCTCAGCCGCACTCAAATACACACTTGAGTAATGTCTGCGGAACACGAGCCTGGCGGGGCGCCGTGGAGATGCAACCAGCGGCAACGGAACTGAAGTCGCCGAGAACCAGCGGCACTATTCAACCACACCCGTGTACTAATGATTCACATGCACTTTTCGACGAATTTCACCAGCTGACGCGCTGGGTTGTACCCAATGAATGGACCGACTTGCGACAGTGCACACTCATGACGACTTTATAGTGCTGCTCCACTGGGAGACCAGGTGACCAGCTCCATGACCCGCTATCCCACACAGTTGCATTATCCGGCGAGAAATGTTTGTTTTTTGTTCAAACCATCGCTTTTACATGTAAAAGCAGACAATCAATTATGTGCCAATATAAACTCATTAAATTAGAAAGCTCACAATCATATATTTGTGGTCAAGGGAAACAAATTCCCATAGAAAAAGAAAAGTTTTATTAATAATTGATAGAATCTATTTAGTAAACTATATGAGGTGGTACAGTCCAGCTGTCTTCAAAAAGGCTAAAATGTTTTCCTGTTTTACTTTAGTAAAAAGGTTATGCATACTGTCTGCAGTGTAGAACTGTTGGCGCAGGGCCAAACAATCAACACAACTAGTAAAATGTGTTTGAGTGTCAGCGGGGACTGACACCCAATACATTCAGGGGGAGGTTCCCCCTTGAGCAGCAAAGCATGAGTAAGCCACGAGTGGCCAATATGGCAGCGGCTAAGGACCACTTGGTCCCGCCGACCTCCCGCATGAGTCTGTGATGGCTTTCCCACATATGGTTCAATTTCTTTAAGTTTATTAATGTTTTCATCCCACTCATGTTGCCATTTGGATTTTATGTGGGTGGCTATTAGTGCTTTCAGATCAGAGTGAGGGATCAGACACGGTTCAAGATCACAGTTCAGGGCCTTCTTCGCAGCCCGATCAGCTCGTTCGTTTCCTTGTATGCCAGCATAGCCAGGCACCCAGCACAGGTGGATGTCATACCCATCCGTTGTCAGTTGGTTCATTTTATAAATGACCGTTGCTAGAATAGGGTGATTCATTTTCAGTCCAGCAACAGCCAGGAGGCAAGAGAACGAATCACTGTATATAACATAGTTAGTGTCGTTGGATACCTCGATACACTTCAATGCGAGAAGGAGTGCTTGGGCTTCTGCAGTGAAAATCGAGCTCTGATTGGGCAAACATACACCACATTTTTCCCGTCGGCAGACTGCCACAGCAGCTACTCGGCTTTGGTCTTTCGAACCATCAGTATATATGGAGAGGTGGTCTGCAAACTGGCCTTGGATCTCTGCATGCAGTCCTTGGTACTCGAGTGGATGTGTCCCAGACTTCCTCAGTTCCGTGAGTCGGAGGATAACCGATGGCTTTCTCAACGACCATGGGGGATGTTCTGGGACTTTGGCATCCTCCAACACATCCAAATCCACGCCCTGGGCCTCCAAATGAGGTTTCATTCGGAGCCTCAGTGGCCGAATGTAATTCGGCCTGGCTTCATACCTGGATTTGTCATGTTGCTTGAATAGACAATTGTGTGCAGGATTCAATGCATTAATTTTTATCTTGACTACATATTGCATGGCCAGTTTGATTCTCCTGTTGTTAAGTGATGGTTCATTGGCTTCGACGTAAAGGCTCTGAACCGGTGAGGTGCGGAAGGCCCCAAGGGCCAGGCTCAGTCCCTGATGGTGGATCGTGTCTAGCAGCCCAATATACGATTTCCTTGCGGAACCGTATACTATGCTGCTGTAATCCACTCGTGACCGAACCAACGTTCTGTACATGGAGAGCAGAACATCTCTGTCCGCTCCCCACTCTGAGCTGGACAGCACCCTCAGAATATCCAGCGGTTTCAGGCATCTTGTTTTCAGGTACTTTATATGTGGCACAAAAGACAGTTTTGCGTCGAGAATGAGGCCCACAAATTTGGTTTTCTCAACGACTTTAATGGGATCCCCATCCAGGGTCAGCTCCGGTTCCGCATGTATTATATGCAGTAGGCAGAAGTGCATGCAGACTGTTTTGGTCTTGGAAAATTTGAAACCCTTCAGAACTGACCATCGATGGATCCCATTTATGTTTGGTTGTAGCAGTCTCTCTATGACATTCATGTTAGCACCGCTGTAATATCAAACAAAGTCATCCACGAAAAGACTACAGGAGACCCCCTGCTTTACAGCAGCAGTAATACCATTGAGATTGACCCTGAAAAGGGTCATGGCCAGTATGCTGCCTTGAGGTACTCCTAGTTCCTGTGAGTGTAGGCTGGAATAGGTAGTCTTGACACGGACGCGGAAATGCCTGAAGGCTAGAAAGTTCCTGATGAAAATTGGCAAGTGGCCACGAAGGCCAATCGCATGAATATCCTCCATGATGCCATGCTGCCACGTTGTTTCATAGGCTTTTTCGAGGTAGAAAAAGACAGCCACAACATGCTCCTTCTTAAGGAAAGCGTCTCTTATGAAGGTCTCCATGCGCACCAAATGGTCGAGGGTGCTGCAGCCCCGTCTGAAGCCAGATTGAAGGTTGGACAGGTGGTGTCCTGACTCCAGTAGCCAGACGAGGCGGTTGTTTACCAAGTGCTCCATGGTTTTACAGATGCAGCTTGTGAGGGCTATGGGACGATAGTTGTGGGCTTCACTCTGGTCTTTACCAGGTTTGGGAATCGGTATTACTGTCGCCTCCCACCAAGAGGCGGGGACGACACCCGACTCCCAGATGTTGTTGAAGAGTTGAAGCAACAGTCTCAGTGCATGTTCAGGGAGATGTTTCAAAAATTGATAATAAATTCCATCAGGTCCAACTGCTGTGTCATGTGAGCTTTCCAAAGAACACATCAACTCACCCATACTGAATGGGGAGTTGTAGTGCTCCTCACCATCGGATACTGTGCTATCCTGATACTGTGCTAATCAGTCTTTGTCCTATCCTATTAACACTGGGCACCAGGCTAGGTAGCGACAAGTATAAAGTTTATATGTCATTGCATTGAGTCAGCCGGGAATTGAACTCCCACACAGGAACCCTCCTCACTAGCAATTCGGCCACTGCGTCCGGCCTTATCGGACTACATAACTTTACTATCAATTTACCGCCATGTGTGATGTGTTGGTAAACCATGACCCCGCAGGTTCCTCTATGCCCTGAGTGTGTAGCGCCACTTGTCCCTGACTAATTACCCACCCTCCCGAGTTGTTCCACCAGAGGGCGCCATATGCTAATCCCCCTTATTGTACTTGTTGTAAATGCCGCCAGATGGCGCTAGAGCCGGCTGCATCGGTTCCGCCCCCTTCATGTCGAGATAAGGATCGTTTTCATTGGCTCGTCCGTATTACGTGACAACACCACCTGAGGTTCGGCAAGTGAGCCGTCCCTACGGAAAAGCCAGTTTGGTGACCTTGTCTTCGAAATGGGACGGGGTGGGGGGGGGGGGGATTGTCTCATTCTGTGGTTATTTAGATGAAACAACCCCAACATTGAGTTGAGAATAACATTGGGACCAGATGGGATTTGGCGATGGAGTTGTGTTCTAGATTTCCGCGTGGTAGGTCGTCGGTTTCAAGCCATGGGTTTCAACCCCGTACCAAGTAATAAAATAAGAATGCCTTTGAAATTTATATTCATGGCTACTTAGGATAGGGCAAGGAGCAGCGGAATAAGGCAAATCATTTGTCCCCTATTTGAAATTCCTCCCGCTGAGATCAGGACCTGATATCCCACTCAGTCACATTATCCTGACAATGAGCTAACCAGTCCTTACCCTATCTTAATAATGCCGAGCACCTAGCTAGGAAGCAACAATTATCATTGGTTTGACTCGACCTGGAACCGAACTCTCGATCTCCCGCACACGAGGGCCGCGTTCTACCGATTTGGCCACCGTGCCCGCCACACTCGGACATCAGTCTGCCAGAACCATGACCTAATTTCACACTCAGTCACATTATCCCGATACTGAGGTAACCAGTCCACTGAAAATGCAAAGTATCTCTAAATTTAGATCTAAATCTACATCTAAATCTACACTTTTCTAGCAGATGTAAGTGCGGCTGTGGCTGTGGGTGGGGGTGTGGGTGGGGGTGTGGGTGTGGGGTGAGTGATTCAAATGAAATTGGTGCAAAATAATGAATGTGACTGCGAAGGACAGCGCTTTCATAAAATCTGTCTCATATCTTGTATTTCTAATCACCCTTGGTGTACTGTTGTGCTGGCTTCATATCTGCTGATTTAGATGATTCTGGAGTGTATTAGTTCTGGAGTTTTATGGACAACATTCATTCTTTTCACTGCCACCAGGTGGTGACTTGGTGATGAACATCATGTACTTTGAATTCATAATGGGAACATGGGATAAATTTCAAATACAGAGAATTGTTCTTCCTCATTCCACTGTTACTTTCCCTATTGTAGTAATGGCAAGTAAAACTGTTAATTTCCCTACCAATAGTATTACCAAATACCAATGTTACTTTCCCTATACTAGTAATGCCAAGTACCAATGTTACTTTCCCTGTCAATAGTACTGCCAAGTACCAATGCTACTTCCACTATCCATCTGCCAAGTACCACTGTTACTTTCCATATCCTAGTAATGCCAAGTAGCACTGTTGCTTTCCCTCTCAATAGTAATGCCAAGTACCACTGTTATTTTCCCTATCCTAGTAATGCCATGTACCAGTGTTACTTTCGCTATCCAAGTAATGCCAAGTATCACTGTTACTTTCCCTACCAATGGTATTACCAAGTACCACTGTTACTTTCCCTATCCTAGTGATCCCAAGTATCACTGTTACTTTCCCTATCCTAGTAATGCCAAGTATCACTGTTACTTTCCCTGCCAATAGTAATGCCAAGTACCACTGTTACTTTCCCTATCCTAGTAATGCCAAGTACCAGTGTTTCTTTCCCTGTCAATAGTAATGCCAATTACCACTGTTACTTTCCCTATCCTAGTAATGCCAAGTACCACTGTTACTTTCCCTACCAATAGTATCACCAAATACCACTAGTACTTTCCCTGTCCTAGTAATGCCAAGTACTAATGTTACTTTCCCTACCAATATTATTACCAAGTACCACTGTTACTTTCCCTATCCTAGTAATGTCAAGTACCACTGTTACTTTCCCTGTCAATAGTAATGCCAATAACCACTGTTACTTTCCCTATCCTAGAAATGCCAAGTACCAGTGCTACTTTCCCTGTCAATAGTAATGACAAGTACCATTGTTACTTTCCCTATCCTAGTAATGCCAAGTACCACTGTTACTTTCCCTACCAATAATATCACCAAGTACCACTGGTACTTTCCCTATCCTAGTAATGCAAAGTACCACTGGTACTTTCCCTGCCAATACTATTACCAAGTACCACTGGTACTTTCCCTACCAATAATATTACCAAGTATCACTGTTACTTTCCCTAACCTAGTAATGCCAAGTACCACTGTTACTTTCCCTACCAATAGTATTACCAAGTACCACTGTTAGTCTCCCTATCCTAGTAATACAAGTAACAGGCTGCATAGTGACAAGCATCAGGATAAAATCATCATGCGTGTGCACTGTCATGAGTTGCTGCCTCACTGTGAGACTGGGCAATTGGCACCATGACCTGATATTCCACTCAGTCACATTGTCCTTACGCTGAGCAAACAAGCGCTTCCTTGCCCTATCATATTAATGGCGAGAACCAGGCTTGATAGCGACAGGAATAAAGTGTGTAAGTCACTGGTTTGACTGCATTCAAACCAAGGATGTTCCACATGGGAAGCACAGCCATCACGCTTATCGATCTGACCACCCAGTCTGGTTTTGGCATGACTAAAATAGGACAAGGAATAGTTAGTTCAGTGCCTGTATAATATGACTGAATCGGTCATTAATTCATGGTGCCAGTGACACTTTACCTTATCCCACACCAGGTCATGATCATGGTCCTGATTAGATAAAAGATTCACCCGGTACTTGTAGTACACGGGTGAACGTCAACGTAGTCTAAATACGGGCGAAAATAGCTTTAGTATGGAACCTGAACTAGAAACTGTGGCTCCAGTATCAAATGGCTACTCATATAGGGACAGATTTGATGAAATGGGAGAGAATGCAAAAAGACAAGATGGCGGCCGCAGAACACCGTCGATTTCACTTTTAAATCTTATTAAACTAGATATTATTATATTATATTGTTCAACTCAAAAGTAGCGGGCTAATAATAAAACAGATGTAAAGAATAATTGTTGCTTCTTAGTTTGTGAAATTCGGCTCTCAATTCTTTGACCCGTTTTTTTGCCAGCTTTTACATAGGGTTGGTATGCACCCCTCCTGTGGCTACTGCAGCAGTACGGGGTGAATCTTGTATCTAGGTCCTGATTAGAGTGATCTCCCAGTGAGGGTAGCAGTACGGAATTCATCATTATTGCAATACCCTATCATCTCCCTTTATAAATTATAGCGTGTATAAGGGCTATATAGGTATAAATGACGGAGCTAAAATATGGGGTTCCAACCCCGTGTTTCTTGTTAATTAAGGAATTACTTATTATATCCATATTTAAGCCAACCGTTGGTCCCCTAAGATTCGCTGCGAAGAGGCGTCAGTGGCGCCCCCAACGGGTCTTCCTGGTATCATGTGACCCGGTGCTTCGATCACTTCTCCAACCTTTTTGACTTTATGACTTCAGATGTTGCTAGGACGTAAGGGCCCAGTCATTCACTCAGAAGTGGAAGACCTGTTTCATTATTTACTTAATGGATTTAAACCGGTGGCCTCGTCCCAGTAAATAATTTAAACATGCACTCTGGCTTTTTCCTTAAACTACCGCTGCAGGAATCGAGAAATCTCACTCTCGAGCTTTGAGCAGATCAATTTGATTTTGCAGGGTTCTCTTGTAGCTGGCATGAGCTCGGACTAAAGAAACTGGATGCCAGGTTTGTTTGTTTGTTGTTTTATGTCCTAGAAACGTCTAAGGTCATATCAGGACGGGTTCCGACTTGTGACACTCATGGCGATTTTACACTGCTGCCCCACTGGGAAATCAGGCCGCCAGCACCATGACCCGATATCCCATTCAATCACATTATCCTGACACTGAGCTAACCAGTCCTTGCCCTATCCTACTAATGCCGAGCACTAGGCTAGGAACTGACAAGTATCAATTTTAAGTCATTGGTTTGACTCGACCGGGAACCAAACTCGCAAACTCCCGATCTTCCGCACGCTAGTCGAATGCCAGGTTTCTCAGACAACAAAGAAACAGAAGAATGTGTGGAATTGAGTTGTCTCGCCGCGGAGAAATAAATTGATCATTTCTTGTTGATTTACGTCCTAGAAACATCTGAGGTCATATCAGAACGATTACCGAATTGTGACACTAATGCCGACTTTATAGTTCTGCCCCATTGGGAGACCAATCCACCGGGACCATGACCCAATATCCCACACAGTTATATTATCCTAGTACTGTGATAACCAGTCCTTATATTTCATATTAATGCCAAGTGCCCGTCTAGGTAGTGACACGTATCAATTGTATAAGTCATTGGTTTGACCGTCTTGGGTTCGAACTCCCTACCTTTCGCACTGGAAGCCTGCACTCTACCGATTGGGTCACCACCATGGCCACCGGAGAACTAAAGAAACCCCAGCGTGAAGGTGTCTGTCCAGGCAATAGGGGTTCTGGGTTTGAAATAAATATATTAGATGTTTTGCTGTATTTATCCAATTTATCCAGTTAAACTAATATGTAAATAACAAAAAGCTAGATAGTCTAATGAAAGCATTTTTGTTTGTTTTTTGTTTTGGTACATTAGTTGTTTAAGCAGGGGAAATTTCAGTCGCAGACAACTGGTCTTCCTTATTCCACTGCTCCTTGCCCTATCCTAATAATGCCGAGCACCAGGCTAGGAAGCGACAAGTATCAATTTTTAAGTCATTTGTTTGACTCGACTGGGAACCAAACTCATGAACTCCCGATCTTCCGCATGCGAGGCCTGTGCTCTACCGATTCGGCCACCGTGCCCGGTGCTATGTTATCGTGATGGGCCATGTCCGGCTAGTTCTTCATTGGTCTCCCTAGTAACCCACACATGGAAGAATGTTTAACAGAACAGAAATGTATGCTTCCAACATTTATTCTTCTTTCCGCCCACTGTTTTTTGTTGTTGTTGGTCCATTAGTTGTTTAAGCAGGGGAAATTTCAGTCATAGACGACTGGTCTTCCTGATTCCACTGCTGGTCGATAGAAAGCGCGAGCCTACACTTTTACCGACCCAAGGGATTTTTAACCTCCCACACCACATAGACATGGTATGAGAGCAACTGGCCTTTGATGACGCTGTAAGTTATACACAGCGGTGGAAATCCAAATTGGCAGAGCTGGGGGCACGGGGAATCGAACCTCCGACCCTCAGATTAGGAGTCTGACCTAGAAAAAAGTCAGACACTCTAACCCCTCCGCCACAGAGAACGACACAAGACCAATTGACCTGCCCTCAGATCAGCCAGGTTGGAGGAAACCTCTCACGGTAGGGGGAGCCACTAGCCAGACCCGGTATGGGCAGTCCAAGTGGAGAACTGCCCACTGACTAGCGTGCCGCTAGCTGACACAGAAGAACTGCAACAGCAGATGGCATAGTCCCCGCACCCACCGGAAACTGGTTGAGCTCATGTGCAGACCACCACCCTATAGTACCAACAGAATCACAGCAGTTTCGCAGACCGACTGTAGACGCAAACCATGCACATGAACTTGAACTTAAACATGAACTTAAAAATTATCGTGGACAATCCTCTCTCAGATATGGACTTCAGAAAAAGCAATAACACAACAATAAATAAACTGCCTAATAAATTGAACGGTGACAAAATGTCACCCATCGCACACTCAAAATAAGCAAACAAATTACATACACATCGGTGAAGGAAGATGCAGGGCGGGAGAGGGGCGGCGGGAGGGTGGGGGTTAAATAAAAAGTCTGCTGTCCACTGTCCTCACCCATGCGCACACAACAAAACATTGATGTACTAAATACTGAATGCTGCCCGTTGAAATGTCTAAAAATCCGTGCGCGCTCGGTGCGCATGCGTGGACCACGTGACATTAAAAGCGCGCGGCGCAATTGGCGTTCGGTAATCAGGCGTGTAACTGCCGTCAACTAAGCGTTGTCTTTGCCTCATTCCATCGATTGTTCCCGGGAAGTCAGCGAGTACATCTTGAGAATGGTCGACACAGGGCGACAGAGTACGCGTTTCTTTGTTTGTCTGGGTTTTTATGTCCTGGCAACATCTAAGGTCATATCAGGAGAGATACCGACTTGCGAACAGTGCACAGTCATGGTGGCTTTATTAGTGCTGCCCCACTGGGAGACCAGCCCGCTGGCACCATGACCTGATATCCATCCCAACCAGTTACATTATCCTTATACTGAGCTAACCGGTCCTTGCTATATCCTAGGCATGCGCATCGGCAGGCTGGGTTGAAACAAATATAGATTTTATAAGTCATGGTTTGATCCGGCTGGGTTTCAAACCCCCGACCTTCCACATGTCTTCTTTACCAATTCGGCCACCGCATCCGGTTTTCTTTTTTTTTTCTTGAAGATTTATACTGCCTATCATGGATAAGCCTGAATAGGCTTGTTTTCACCATTAGACAGTTTGTCGATAGAAAGCCTGAGCCTACACCTTTACCGACCCAAGGGATTTTTAACCTCCCACACCACATAGACATGGTATGAGAGCAATTGGCCTTTGATGACGCTGTAAGTTATACACAGCGGTGGAAATCCAAATTCGCAGAGGTGAGGGCACAGGGAATCGAACCACTGACCTTCAGATTAGGAGTCTGACCTAGAAAAAGGTCAGACCCTCTAACCACTCCACCACAGAAAACAGCACATTGGTGGCAAAATGTGTAGATGCTTTACAAAAGAACCATGTCAACACCCACCGCCACCCCCACCAATACCACTCTGACTCGCGAATGTCCTAACCAATGGGATAATACACATGCCGGACAGTGGTGGCGACAACAGTGGATGAGGATCGCAGGACAGTAATTCATGCGAGTGACGTCACAGCCCACGATGAGTAAACTTGGTCGGCGAATACCAGACGGGATGGCAGAATGAGTTGAGCATTCACCTCCCGGGTTGTGTAGGTCATGGAATTTTAACCCTGTCCAAGTTAAAGCAATGACTTAAAATTGATACTTGTTGCTACCTTTCCCAGCGTTCGGCATTACTATGGTAGGACAAGGAGAACGAGGAAGACCAATTGTCCACGATTGAAATTGACCCTGTTTATTTGTACCCCAACAATACAAATAACCAAATTAATTAGTGGGGTGATAGATATTCATTCATCCAATCATTCATTCACTGGACTGGATTTGGAGGCCGAATTGCTAAGAGTGTTGGTTGGATTCCCATGTGTGAGGTTAAATGATTATAACCTGAACTGAGTCAAAGCAATTACTTGTCTTGTCTTGAAGATTTATACTGCCTATCATGGATAAGTCTGAATAGGCTTGTTTTCACCATTAGACAGTTTGTCGATATAAAGCCCGAGCCTCCACCTTTACCGACCCAAGGGATTTTTAACCTCCCACACCACTTGGACATGGTATGAGAGCAACTGGCCTTTGATGACGCTGTAAGTTATACACAGCGGTGGAAATCCAAATTGGCAGAGATGGGGGCACGGGTTAAATGATTATAACCTGAACTCAGTCAAAGCAATTACTTATACAATGTATACTTGTTCCTACCCAGCCTGGTACCTGGCACCTGGCAATAACAGTACAATGCAATGAATGGGATACTCAGTAATACCATAATGTGGCTGAGTGGGATATTGGGTCATGGTGTGAGCAGCCTGGTCTTCCAATCAGGGCAGCACTATAAAGTATAAAGTCACGATGAGTGTGCACTCTTACAAGTCAGTACCTGTCCTGACATGACCTGAGCTTTTGATAGGATGTAAAGCCCAAACAAACAAACTTCATTCATTCATAAATTCAAGAGTAACCTTTATCAACCTTCATACGCAAATTGGATCCTGTATTTTTGTTCATATTCCTTAATGACATCAACATTTAATAATTTAGTCCCCAGTTTTAATTAAATCTGAAGTACAAGTATTCATTGTGCGCATGGCCGGACATTTTATATTCCTAACAATATAAAATAAACTAATTCGCAGAGAATGGGACTACTTGTCTGTATTCTCTCCTCATGCGATGAAAATTGGTTATAAAACGGGGGCGAAGGGTCCTTACTTTGTTTAGTTGTTTCTGTATTAGGTTGAGTGTCATTTAGTCAGTTCTCTTTGTTTAAGTCGTGTATTACACAATACCCACATCCTACAGTATGGACTGGTTAGCTCAGCGTCAGGATAATGTGAGTGGGTGGGATATCGGGTCATGGTGCTGGCGACAGTATATATCCCAGTGGGGCAGTACTATGAATTAGCCATGAGTCTGTACTGTCACAAATCAGTACCCATCCTGACATGACCTTAGATGTTGCCAGGATGTAAACCTCCAACAACCAACCAATCAGAATGATACATTTGTCCCCATACTGGACTTGACAGAACAAACCACAACTAACCACTAATCTTCACTAACAGTAACAACTAATGAATAATGTCACCCACCACCTAAAGCCTAACGGCCCTGTCACACTACGATGTACGGCGTCAGCGCATGCTCAACGTTCTAAAATTTGCCAGTACTTCGGCATTCGACAAACTTTTTAGCAGCTGGGGATAAAAATGGGCATACACACAACATACACACAACATACACACAACATACACACAACATACATAACGTATGCAGAACGTATCTCTGGCCTATTGCTAGCATATGAGAGCGTTCATGTGCCTCGAAAAACGTTCGCAAAACGTTCACAAAACGCTTGCATACGCTCACGGTATGCTGACCAACATTACGTACGTTACTCCATCGCTAGAAGTATGGCGTATTTGTTAAGTACACTGGAGATATGGCAGGCATACGTTCGAAGTATGTTGGGAGTATGTTATGCATCCGTTGGCAGTATGCAGACTATATGTGGACTGCACTTTCCCACTGGCTGAACGTATGGCTAACATGCAGCAACATATTTCAACGTATTCCTAATGCACTCCCAATGTATGCCGACGTATCCCAAACATACACGCAGCATACGTTCACCGTACGAGCCACACATCGACACACATTGGCCATTTTGAGCATGCAACAACCATTTTCGGAGCCTCAATGCATGGTCACATAAGACGACGTATAACGGCATACCCGGAACGTACCCGACGTACGCCCAACGTATACGTACCGTATGACGATGTATGCCGACGTGTTGGTCGAAAATCACATACGTCGGCATACGCTAAGGCTATATGTCATAGTGTGACAGCCCCTTCAGCAATCTTACCAACATTTCTCCCCCCTCCTTTTTTTTGTCTCCGAATCCCTCTTAGAGGACCCGGGGTTGGGCTCTTAGGTGATCTTTTTCTCTGGATGCCGACCAGCCCGCTCGCCCACCCTCTCACTCCCTATGTACATCCCTGAACGCGACCCATTGGAAGTTAACTCCTTGACACATGGGCCTGTCTTTGATAGTGCCCATACAGTGCTGCAGATGATGTGCAGCCTTCAGTGTGCTGACACGACTGAAAACTCACCAAAACAACAACACCATTTCTGTCAGCGCTGACGTCACACTGAAGTTCACCGCATCTACTACTGGATTGGTGACTTGATTTGCTATGGATAGGGGTTTTATGTACCAGTAACATTTATCGAGAGAGGGAACCAATTTGATTGATTGATATTGGAGAATTTGATTGATTGATCGAGTGATAGTCCTATTTACGCCTTGTGATTTTGTGTTGCAGTTTTTTTGTTGGTGTAAATATGTTGTATTATTCAGAATAACACATTTGTGTCAGTCTTTGTCCAATACTATTAAATGCTGAGCACTAACCTAGTAAGCGACAAGTATCAATTTCATAAGTCATTGCTTTGACTCGACCTGGAACCGAACTCCCAACCTTCCGCACTCCGAGCCCCGCACTCTACCGATTCAGCCACCGCACCGCGCGCCAGTGTGTCATTCGGAAGAATACCACCCCCCCCCCTCGCACCCAACCCCCCCAATCGACCAGGAACCGAACTCCCAACCTTCCGCAACGCGAATCCCGCCGTCAACCGATTCAACCACCACGCCCAGTATGTAATTCTAAAGAACCCAACCATTTTCCCCCCCAAGAAATTGAAAAGAAACCGCAACAATATTGGGATACTCACCGAGCCTGACGAAGTCCTGACTGATCTCGAACTCGGCCCTGAAGCCCTTGCGCTGTATCTTATAATCCTCGTCCATCTCCCAGTAAGGGACGTACGGCTTCTTAGTGGGCTCGACTCGGCCCGACTTGGTGACAAACTCGATGTGCAACGCCTCGGCCGTCGAGAAGAGCTCCAGGTTCTTGTGACGCCCGCAGTAAATCCCTATCGTCTCCGCCTGGTTTGTGTAGCCATCGTAGATCTTGACGTGGTCGAACGGACAGCTGGAACGAAGGAGACCGTTTATTAGAGACAAGAGAGTTTTTATTAGGGACAAGAGAGTTTTTATCAGGGACAAGAGAGTTTTTATTCGGGACAAAAGAGAGTTTTTATCAGGGACAATACGTGACCGGATGTGACCTATTTGCCGTGCCCAATAGCCTCTTGCTGTTTTCGTTGGTTGGTTGTTGGAGTTTTACGTTCTGGCAACATCTATGGTGATATGAAGATGGATCTGACCTATGTGTGCCAACCAGCGTATGCTGCTTTGATTGGTTGGTTTGTTCTTGGAGTTTTACGTCCTGGCAACATCGAAGTTTATATTACGAAGGGCACTGATTTTATCAGGGACAATATGTGACGGGATGTGACCTATTTGCCGCGCCCAGTAGCCTCTTGCTGTGTTCGTTGGTTGGTTGTTGGAGTTTTACGTCCTGGCAACATCTATGGTGATATGAAGACCGGTCTGACCTATGTGTGCCAACCAGCGACTGCTGCTTTGATCGGGTGTTTTTTCTTGGAGTTTTACGTCCTGGCAACATCGAAGTTCATATCACGACGGGCACTGACTTGTGATAGTGTGCACTCGTGGTGACTTTATGGGGCTGCCCCACTGGGAAATCAGGTCGCCAGCACCATGACTCGACATTCCGCTCAGTCATGTAATCCTGACACTGAGCTAATCAGTCCTTGCCCTATCCTATTCATGCCGAGCACCAGACTAGGTAATGACAAGTATAAAATGTGTAAGTCATCAGTCAAACAATATTGGGAATTGAACTCCCGACCTTCCGCACAGGAAGTCTGCGCTCTATTGATTTGGCCACTGTGTATGGTTCTGTTGTTTTCTTTCTTATGTAATTGCACATACCGTATATGTCCCAATGGAAGCATGCTACCCAATAGAAGCACACCCACCATTTCAAGATTGAAATCTCGCACAAATTTACTATCATATTCAGATTGAATGCACATAAAATAAGACAATCCCACTTAATGTCAGAGGCATGACACAAATAAATCCATGAAATAATAAAGAGTGATGAATGTTTCACAATATCTGCATATGTAATCATAGTACATGTTAATTTGAAACAAACCATCGCAAATAATGAATTTGCGCCCACGGGACATAAATAGACTTGCATCCATGAGTCTGTACTCCTGCAGTGCGCGTCTATTGGGGCATATACAGTATATTGTTTCGTTAAGTGTTGCACGTGGTAAGGGGTGGTTCAATCTGTAAGAGTGCTGGCTCGCCTCCTGGCTTAACATGTGGGAGTTCAAACCGTGGTCGGTCAAACCAGCGACTTAGACAATTTATATTTGTAGCTACCTAGCCTGATGCTAGGATCAGGGTCAGAACTGTTTCTGTGTCAGTATCAGTATAATGTGACTGAGTGGGATATTGGATCCTCAGGCTGTAGGATTTCAAGGAGACGATCTTTACCGGTAACATGTCATTACCGTGCTGGGGAAACTACGGAACCGAAATTGCGCTTCCCATGATATTAATAAAACGGAAGGCATTTAATTTTTTTGTTAAATTAGATGCTACAGACGCTTGTTTTCATTCTCTTGTAGATGTTTAAAGGTATATGTACAATTTCTGCACAGGTGTGTTCAAAACCTACTCCTACTAAATTTAATTAACTGTTTCAAGAATGGGTACCGATCACCAATTTTACGGAACTGAAAAACAGTTACCCATGGGTTCCCCTGAGTACCAAGCACGGAACCCAAAAAGTGTTTCCCATGAAATCTGAAATCGTACAGACTGGGTCCTGGTTCTGGTGGTCTGGTGTCCCAGTGGGACAGTACTATAAAGTCACCATGAGTGCACACTATCACAAGTCGCTACCCATCCTGCTATGAACCTTAGATGTTGCCAGCATGTAAAACCCCACCAAATAAATAAACAAACTTTCTGCACATCACCAATGAAGTTGGTTGGTTGTTGGGGTTTTACGTCCTGGCAACATCTAAGGTGACAGGACGGGCACTAATGAGAGCATAATGACAGATACTGGCAGATTAAATCTATCCAGACGAGCAATATGGACAGGGACAGGCTAGGTGAAAAAGTAGTTGCCATGTCCCCCAATTATCATAAGTCTGGAAGCACAGCAAGGTCCAGACGCTGGTAGGCAAGCAACCCAATCAGGGATCATCTGAAAAAATGTGGCCAGCTGACATTCCTTCAGGCGACCAATGCGGTGGCAATGATGCACAATGACGCAGCCAAAAGAAGAATGCTGCCCCCTGCCGGCACCTTACAGAACCAGGAAACACTCATTTATTTACTACGCCCCACTCCCGCTCCCGCACCCCCCCTCCGCCCCCGCCATTCACTATATCAGACCGGGTGATTATGTCGTTTGTGCGGCATGAACTATGCCCCAACAATTCCGTTACCATTCTAGTCACGCAACTTGCTGGCGTCCCGCGATGCATGGCGCTGCAGCGGAATCTCAAAAGCCGATATCTCAAATAGTTCTTGCTACTCACCGGGCATGCTAACATTGAGGCATACTTGGAGGATAGATGGCTGGCTTCAATGAGGGTTTTAGATCTATGTAGTGAGGCATGATAAGCAGTGGCGCTATGAGTGTCACTGGCTGGTGCTATGGGTGTCACTGAGTGATGCTAGGGGTGGCACTAGTGTTATGGCTGTCACTGGTGCAATTGGCATTATTTATGCTATGGCTGTCACTGTTACTATGGTTGTCACCAGTGTTATGGGTGTCACAAGTTCTATGGGTGTCACTGGTGATATGGGTGTCACTGGTGATATGAGTGTCACTGACTGGTGCTAGGGGTGTCACTACTGATATAGGTGTCAATGGTGCTACAGGTGTCACTCGGTGACACTGGTGCTATGGGTATCGATGGTGGTATAGGTGACACTAGTGTTATGGCTGTTACTGGTGTGTTGGGTGCCACAGATGGTATGGGTGTCACTGGTGTTATGGGTGTAACTGGTGTTATGAGTGTCACTGGGGTGTGGGTGTTACTATTACTGGTGCTATGTGTATCGCTGGTGCTATGGGTATCGCTGGTGTTATGGGTGACACTAGTGGTATGAGTGTTACTGGTGCTATGGGTGTCACTGGTGCGATGGGTGTCACTGACTGGTGATATGGGTGTCACTAGTGCTATGGCTCTCACTAGTGGAATTGGCATCAATTATGCTATGGGTGCCATTGTTACTATGGGTGTCACCAGTTATATGGGTGCCACTAGTGCTATGGGTGCCACTGGTAGTATGCATGTCACTAGTGATATGGGTGTCACTGGTGGTATATGTGCCAGTGGTGTAATGGATGTCACTGGTGCTTTGGGTGTCACAGGTATTATGGGCATCACTGGTGTTATGTATGCCAGTGGTGCGATGGATGTTACTGGTGTAATGGGTGACTGGTGTAATGGGTGGTAATATGGATCTCACTGTTGCAATTGGTGTCATTGCTGCTATGGGTATCACTGGTGCTATGGGTATCAGTGTTGATATAAGTGTCACTGGTGAGTTTGGTGTCACTGGTGCTATGAGTATCACTGGTTCAATGGCTGTCACTGTCCTTTTGGTGTCACTGTTGCAATTGGTGTCACTGGGGATATTGGTGCCACCGGTGCTATCGGTGTCAGTGGTGGCCAAGGGGAGGGGGGAGGTAGGACAGGGATAGAAGATGGAGGTACTGGTGAGTATATGTTTGTGACTGTCATGTGACACCCGACAGTGGAGGGTGTTCGTAGCGGGCAGCTTTGAGTGGTGTCACCGAGATATGACAATGGTGGGTGTCAATGTCAGGTGGTTGTAAAGACAGATCTACACATATATATATGCATACATATATTGTTACATATATGTCTACATATATCGATATGTATATATATACATATATAAAGTTAGGTCACACTCTGAAACAGACGAGATAAGCATAAGTATGGGTTAATCACTTTTAATGCGAGATATTGGCTAGCAACAATGCCTAGCCGGTTATAAGTTGAAAAGTCCGGTGCGGAATGGGCGAGTAGCGGTTCGCAGGGCACCAACACACGGTGGCGCTGCAGTAGCGCACAGAGGGATCGATCAAGTCGGGTCGTGATAGGCCAATGTACATATCAATCGTCATTAAATAACGGACCCATTACTGCACGGTAATAATCAGAACATTAATAAAGGAGAAGCCGCTCCACCTTTTTATATAATGAAACTAATTATCCTGTCTATATATCTGGATAGATAGTGGTATATATCGGTACATGTATCTACATATGTATTATATACATATATACGCACATCATATATAGCTTATAGATACACACACCAAACAGCAGGCACTTAGCCCTGGGGTGAGAGCAGACACTATCGGTGTTATTTCTCCACTATGAAGTCAACCATCGGCCGTTGCCGACACTTCGCTTCTATTGATTACACACACTCCATTTGAACGCCCGACACTTCAACTTAAAGGTGCCGAGGCGGGTTGAGGGCTAGGGAGAGGGAGAGGGAGAGGGAGAGGGAGAGGTAGAGGGAGAGGGAGAGGTAGAGGGAGAGGGAGAGGTAGAGGGAGAGGTAGAGGGAGAGGGACAGGGACAGGGAGAGGAGGGGGGGGGGAGGGCGAGAGAGATACGCAGAGGGAGAGGGAGAGGGAGAGGGAGAGGGAGAGGGACAGGCTGAGGGAGAGGGAGAGGCAGAGACAGAGGCAGAGGCAGAAGGAGAGGGAGGGGGAGAGGGAAAGGGAAGGGAAGAGGGAGAGCGAGGGGGAGAGGGAGCGGGAGAGGGAGAAGGAGAGGGAGAGGGAGAGGAAAACGGAGAGGAACAGGGAGAGGGAGGGGGAGAGGGAGGGGCCAATGGCAATGCAAATAGAGCAGCCTGGAGGAGAACTACAAACTAAATCACTTAGACGGGCCTGGTGGGTGAGGGGGCGAGAGGGGGAGAGGGTGGGGGAGAGGGTGGGGGATGAGGGCTCGGTAGAGGCTGCCACAGAGCACATATTGCCTGACACCGGCCCACATACGGCCCGCGGGAGACGGCGTGTCCCAGATATCCTAGATCGATCCGGCCCGTCGTTATCTCTTCTGGCTAAGCACCCTCGGCCCGTCGCCATCGAGCGACCCTGACGACCTATGGCCAGCAGCCCCCGCCGGGCCGGGGAATGACCGCAGATACGTGGCTGTAAAATGTAAAATGTTAGAGAAGGGGTGTAGGGGTGGGAAGGGGGTAAAGGGGGGATGAGGGGTGGGTGGGGTGAGGATGGAGGTGGAGGAGGATGGATGGGGGGAGGAGGGAGGAGGGAGGAGGGAGGGAGAGGGATGGGGGGAGGGGGTGGGAGGAGAGAGGGGGGAGGATGGAGGAGGGAAGAGGGAGAAGGGAGGAGGTGTGAAGGGGAGGGGGGAGGGAGGCGCGAGGAGAGATGAGGGAGGAGGGGTGAGGAAGGAGGGAGATGGGAGGATGGGAAGAGCGGAGGAGTATGGAGATAGGAATGAGGAGAGACGAGGGAGAAGGGATGACAGAGGATGAAGGAGGGAGGAGGGACGTGGGAGGGAGGGTGGGGGTGAGGAGGGAGGGAAGGGAGAACGGGTGATGGCGGAGGGAGGAGCGGTAGGAAAGACTGTGGGGAAATTGGGAGGGGAGGGATATGGTAGAGGTGATGGAGGGAGAGAGAGGTCAGTAGGGGGGAGGGGGGGAGGGTGAGAGGGAGACAGCGAGTGGAAGGGGGGCAGATGTGGGGAGGCGGGAAATGGGAGAGCTAGAGAGTGGGAGAGTGGGAGACGGAGAGAAGGGAGAGGGAGAAAGGGAGAGACGGAGAGAGGGGAGAGGGGAGTGTGTGCGAGAAGCTACTGAGGGTGAGGTAAAGGGGTAGCGCGTGGTGGAGTGTGGGCAAGGGGGAGGTTGCGGGAGGTTGGAAAGTGTCAAAGAGGAGAGAGAGAGAGTTTGACAGGCTTGAAAGACTGGGGTAATGAGGGAAGTGGGGAGTGGGTGGAAGGTGGGAGAAGGTAGAAGAAGGTGAGAAAAGGTGGTTGAAGATGGCTGAAGGTATGTGGAGGAAGGTCGCGGAAGGTGGAAGATAACATGGTCGAATAAAGCAACTCGACTACACAGATATATATTCGGTGTCCGAATCGGTAGAGCGCAGCTCTTTGGTGTGGTAGGTCACGAATTTGAATCCCAGCCGAGTCAATCCGGTGACTTATCAAATTAATACTTGTCGCTACGTAGCCTGGCACTCAGTATTAATAGGATAGGACAAGGACTGGTTCACACAGTATCAGGATACTGTGACTGGGTGGTATATCATCTCATAGAGCTGACGGCCAAGTCTCCCAGTTCGGCAGCACTGTAAAATACCCATGAGTGCACACTGTCACAAGTCAGTACCAATCCTGATCTGACCTTAGACGTTCCAAGGACATAAAAGAACAACAAACAGACTTCTAATACTGCAATATTATTGCTACCTCACCGCCGTCTATTAGATCAATTATAAATGAATTGTAATGGGAGTAAGTGTAGGCATCGCATATCAAATGAATCATGTCAGTATGCATAGATCAGTGTTATCTGTTAAGGAGTAGAAGAGTTAGAATGCGATGTAGTTTATTTCTTGCCCGACCTTAATATATTATTTTGCTCTCATTTCCCACTGGGTAGCGAACAGATTAGATCCGTCCTGCACGTGACCCTCACTTTCACTCCGTTGGGTTCAGGGTTTTTCCTTGTGGATTTATTTATTTATTAATTTATTGGGGGTGGGGGGAGGGATCGCGGTAGAAGTATCGGTTTCCCTTTGTTACGTACACACTTTTTGTTTTCTGTATTCTAAAGTTTAGGAATGGAGGAATGGAGGGAGGGACGGTGGAAGGGTGAGAGAATGGATGGGTATGAGGATAGGAATGTTGGAGGGTTGGAGGCTGTCATGCTGTGTTTTAGAATGGGAGGGTGGGAGGGTGGGAGGGTGGGAGGGTGAGGGAGTGGGAGGGTGGGAGGTTGCAAGGGTAGAAAGGTGGGAGTGTGAAAGGCTGTGGACGCTGTATTTTAAAGTTATGGGGAGGGAGGCTGGAAGGGTGGAAGGGTGGGAAGCTGGAAGGCTATAATGATGTCTTAAAACCTCCAGTGGTGGGAGGCTGGGAGAGGTCTTTTAAACTTTAGCGGTGGGATGGTGGGATGGTGGGAGGGTCGGAGGGTTGGAGGATGGGATAGTGGGAAGGTGGGCGCGTGGGAGGGAGCCTTTGAGGCTCTGTTTTAGAGCATAGAAGTGGGAGGGCTGGGAAGTTGAGCCCAGCAGTTGTTTCCTCTTTTCACCATGTCCGACCGAGGCTTAGTACACGTAGTAACCGCCAGGGGGCTAGTGGGAGTGTGGGAGGGAGGAAAGCAGAAAGCAAGCAAACAAACCGATCTCGATTACAAGCACATTACGGTGCATTGCGTATTGTACGCGTGGAACACAGCCCGGTCCGTATCAGACACACTCACAGGATCAATAGGCAACCAGCGACTTGGTGGACTTTTATTGCGTGTTGTTAGCCGAGTCGGGACCGCGCCCCCATCCCCCGTCAAGCCGCTCCCCCCACCCCACCCCAACCCCCACCCAGGGGCTCCAGAAACGGCGGGGACTGCACACAGCAGGGGTCCACAAACGGAGGGGCTACGTGAAAGGGGAAAGGAAGGGGAAGGGGACGAGGAAGGGGAAGGGGAAGGGGACGGGGAAGATGAAGAGGAAGGGGAAGGAGAATGGGAAAGGGGAAGGGGAAGGGGGAGGGGAGGAGAAGGGGAAATTGAAAGGGGATGGGAAATGGGAAGGGAAAGAGGAGGAGGCAGGGGAAGGGGAAGGCAAAGGGGAAGACGAAGAGGAAGGGGAAGCGGAAAGGGAAAGATGAAGAGGCAGGGGAGGGGAAGGGGAAGACGAAGAGGAAGGGAAAGGGGAAGCAGGAAGGGAAAGATGAAGAGGAAGAGGCAGGGGGAGGGGAAGGGGAAGACGAAGAGGAAGAGGCAGGGGAAGGGAAAGCGAAAAGGGAACGAGGAAGAGGCAGGGGAAGGGGAAGACGAAGTGGAAGGGGAAGCAGAAAGGGAAAGATGAAGAGGAAGAGGCAGGGGAGGGGAAGGGGAAGACGAAGAGGAAGGGGAAGGGAAATCGGAAAGGGAAAGAGGAAATGGGAAGTGGATGTAATATTAACTGCAGGGAATTCAGGGGAGATGGGACAGTGGATGGGGGATCAGGGATTGGGCAGAGAGGAAGAGGGAGGAATAGAGGAAGGAATGGCGGAAGAAGGGCGAAGGGGGGGAGTAGGAAGGGAGAGGAAGGGAGAGGAAGGGAGAGGAAGGGGGAGGAAGGGAGAGGAAGGGAGAGGAAGGGAGAGGAATGGAGAGGAAGGGGGAGGAAGGGAGAGGAAGGGAGAGGAAGGGAGTGGAAGGGGTAGGAAGGGACAGGAAAGGAGAGGATGGGACAGGAAGGGACAGGAAGGGAGAGGAAGAGATAAGAAGGGAGAGGAAGGGAGAGGAAGGGAGAGGAAGGGAGTGGAAGGGAGGGGACGGGAGAGGACATGAGAGGTGCTGATCTGGTGGTTTATGAACTGGTGTAAAGGGGACGGGAAGGACAGATGGGAAGACAGGAGTTTTGCTCTGTGGGGAGGGACAGAAATAGATGGGATTTCGGTAGTTGAACGAAAATGACATGGGAGAGTATTGACTTGGTTTGATGGTAGGGGAGGAGGAGGGGAGGTGGGAGAGGGTGATAGGTGATAGGAAAGGAGAGGGCATATTTATATGAAGGAAGTATATCGAGGGAAAGAGATTGTTTTGTAGCATAGAGAGTGGATGATTGAGGTGTCCTAGTACATCATCGGTGTGGAATGAGGGGTAGAGAGCTAGGAATGGTTGGATAGGAGACGAGGGAAAGAGGGGCAGGCAATAGCGACAGCTGTACCGAGGCAGCAGAATAGAGAGAGAGGGGGGGAGGTGAGTGAAGGGGAAGGGTTAACTGTATTGGAGGAGTGGAGGCTGGAGGGGGATAGGGAGGGGAGGGGGAGTGAGGGGAGGGGGTTGGGGTGAGGGGATGGGGGAAGGGGGGAGGGGGAGGGGGAGGGGGAGGGTTAACTGTATTGGAGGAGTGCAGGGTGGAGGGGATGGGATGGGGGAGGGGGGAGTGTGGGGAGGTGGTAGGGGCTGAGGGGATGGAGGAAGGGGGGAGGGGGAAGGGGGAGGGTTAACTGTATTGGAGGAGTGGAGGCTGGAGGGGGATAGGTAGGGTGAGGGGGGTGAGGGGAGGGGGTATTTTTCTTTAGGGGCTGGGGGAGAAGGGGGAGGGTTAACTGTATTGGAGGGGAGGTGGAGGGATGGAGGGTGGTGGTAGGGTAGGGGTGGAGGGGGGGGAGGGAGGGGGAGGGGGTGGAGGGTGTGGTAGGGGGGTGGGGGAGGAGAGGGGGGGAGGGTTAATTGTATTGGAGGAGTGGAGGCTGGAGGGGGATAGGGAGGGGAGGGGGAGTGAGGGGAGGTGGTAGGGGCTGAGGGGATGGGGGAAGGGGGGAGGGGAAGGGGGTGGGTTAACTGTATTGGAGCAGTGGAGGCTGGAGCGGGAAGGGGAAGGGGATGCGGGTAGTGAGGGGAGGGAGTAGGGGGTGAGGGGATGGGGGAAAGGGGAGCGGGAAGGGGGATGGTTAAGTGTATTGGAGGACTGGAGGCTGGAGGGGAGGGGGAGGGCGAGGTGGGAGTGAGGGGAGGGGGAAGGGGCCGTGGGGAGGGGGAATGTTAACTGTATTGGATGAGTGGAGGCTGGGGGGAGGGGGAGGGGGATGGGGAGGGGGGGGCGGGGAATGGAAGGGGTGGTGAGTGTAACGGGATGAAGATGGGCTCTCCCCCCCCCCTGTCCTCCTCTGCACTGCTATTGATCTCATAGCGAGGTTGGGGTCTAAATCACACAGACAAGTGGGGTTATGGGTGGTGAGCAATAGATTCAGGGACCGGGCACTAAGATAGTCGGTTAGCAATCCAGTTCGCAATATGTGTGTCTGGTGGCGGGTATGGTCTGTGCATGAGCCCGGTACTCAATAAAAGTTGCGTCTGGGGCTTGTGGAAATGGAACGAATAAGCAGGATAAGCCCCCAAGAGGATAATCAGCACATGGATCATAATAAGCAATGTGTATGTAGTAAATAGTGTATATGTAATAAGCACAATAAGCACCACAAGCACAATCGGCACATGGAACATAATAAGCACTGTGAATATAACGAATAATGTACATATAAACATGTAAAGATGTGCCTCTAATGTAAAGAAGACAAAATCCATGGTTGTCAGCAGAAAGGAATGCAAACCAAGAGCAGAGATAAAAGTTAATGGTGTAATCTTGGAGCAGGTAGAGTCATTTGTGTATCTGGGCCATTTAATAACTAGTGATGGCGGATGTGAAAGAGAGATTAAACGGAGAATAACCATTGCCAAAACAACATTTCTAAAGATGCAGAAAGTACTAACATCTAGAGACATAAATATAAAAACAAGACTCTGACTGCTAAAATGCTATGTGTGGTCTACACTTTTATATTGCTGCGAAACATGGACTTTGAAGAAAGCAATAACAATAAAGCGTGAGGCATTTGAAATGTGGCAATACAGACATGGACAGCAATAATAAGCAACGTGGAGGTCCTAACAAGAATGAAAATAAAGAGACAGATAATACAAACGATCAAAAACAGAAAAATTAAATACTTTGGCCACATGATACAACACCAGGAATCACAGAGAAGAATACTGGAAGGGAAGATAGAAGGGAAAAGACCAAGAGGGAGAAGGAGAACAACATGGATGGACAACATCACTGAGTGGACAGCAATGAGCTATTCGGAATGCGTGAGAGGAACGAATGACAGGAAGAGATGGAGGTTCATTGCAGCCAACCTTCTTCGAGAAGACGGCACCCATTGATTGATTGAAGCATGGCACATATAACACATAATGTATGTGGAATAAGCACAATAAGCATATTCGACACATAGAGCACAATAAGCATATTCGACACATAGAGCACAATACACATTGGGCATTGAACAAATACTGCATATGTAATAAGCACAATAAGCATAAAAAGCAAAATGGACACACATGGCATAATAAGCACTGCACATATACTACATAATGTATATATATATAATAAGCACAATAAGCATAGGCGACACATAATAAGCATTGTACATATAACAAGTAATGCATATAATAAACATGATGAGCACTGAAAGCAGAATCAGCACACTAAGTAAGCACTGCACATAAAGAAATAAAGTTCATGCACAGTACGCTTAATAAGCACAGCCAGCAAGTACAATACGGAAAGTGGGAACTATTTCCTCAATAAAGAAAAGCTCAATACGCCGAACAAGCACAATAAACAAAATGAGCTGACTATGCATAATACACAGAACACACAGCTGTCATCACAACACGCTCAACCAGAACAATAAGAACAGTAAAGATGGCCACAATAAGCACAATGAACATAGTAGGTGGAACTAAGCACGCAGTAACAACTAAGAATATACTGTAGACACAATCAACACAAATATAAGCACATTTGATTCGTTTGTTTCTTTGGGTTTTACATCCTAGCAATATATAAGGCTATATCACTGATTTGCGACAATCCGCACTTGTTTGTTTGTTGTTGTTTTACGTCCTAGCAACATCTAAGGTCATATCAGGACGGATACCAACTTGTGACAGTGCGCACTCATGGCAACTTTATAGTGCTGCCCCCCTGGAAGACCAGGCTGCCAGCACCATGACCTGATATCCCACTCAGTCACATTATCCTGACACTGAGCCAACCAGTCCTTGCCCTATCCTAATAATGCCTAGCGCCATGCTAGGAAGCAACAAGTATCAATTTTTAAGTCATTGGTTTGACTCGACCAGGCTTCGAATCCACGACCCCACAATCTACCAACACGGGAGAGAGACGCTCTAACTCATTCAGCCATCCCGTCTGGTCCCGCACTGATAGTGAATTTATAGTGCTGACCAAATGGGAGACCAGTTCACCAGCACGATGACCCAATATCCCACTTATTCAAATTATCCTGATACTGATCCTTTCCATATCCTATTAATGCCGAGCGCCAGGCTCGGTAGCGACAAGCAAACATTTTGTAAGTCAATGGTTTCAATCGGCCAGGTTTCGAACTCCCGACCTTCCCAACGGGAAGCCTGCATTCAACCGATTCGGCTACCGTGTCAGGTGAAATACATGTGGGAAAGTACTCCAAGGGACACAGTAAGGAAAACAAACACGATGTGGGAAATAACTGCAATCAGCACAGAACAAATAGACCCAACAGCCACAATAGGCAAACTCGGTACAATAAGAAAAGCGGAATCAAAGAGAAAATAAGCACGGAAAGCACGCTTAAAAGGAACAATAATACCACAACACAAGTAGTACACGCGTCCAGTGTGGATTCATGCATTGAATTGGGAACACAACGTAAAGCTTGTTTTATTTAAGGATTCCTCAAGAGAACATTGTTTTTTTTATCGTATCATCGGCTATCGGATGTCAACCATATGGTCATTCCGACATATTTCTTTGGAGGAAATCCGCTGCCGCAACATAAGGTGCTCTTTCCGATAAACAGCAAGAGGTATTTTATATGCACTTTCCCCGAATTGGGAACACACATACCAATACATCGATGTTGGGCAGCGGTTTATGTTTGCTGGTACCGGATGCGATGGCTGAATCAGTAGAGCGCATGCTTTGCCTGCGGAAGGTCTGGATTTCAAACTCAACCGAGTCAAACTAATGACTTATAAAATTGACACATTTTAGCCTGGCACTCAGCATTAATAGGATAAGACAATAACTTGTTAGCACTGCATCAGGATAATGTGACTGTGTGGGATATAGGTTCATGGTGACAGCAGCCTGGTCTTCCAGTGGGGCAGCACTATAAAGTCACCATAACTGTGGATTGCTACAAGTTCATACCCGTCCTGATATGACCTTAGACGTTGCCAGGAAGCAAAGCTCCAACAACCAACCAACGAACAAGTCAGAACCCGTCCTAATATGACCTTATATGTTGCTAGGATGTAAAACAACAAACATACTTTCGCCGATTCTGATTAGTGAGCAAGCAGCGTCGCCCAGCGAGAAAACCGTGGGCAACCAGCGAGGAAGGGTACTTTGCTATAACCACGCGTGGCTACGAGAGCTGGGTTGGGTTCCAATTGATTTAGTGACTCTTTGATGCAGTGACCGAGTGAGTGAATGGGTGTGTGGGTGTGTGGGTGTGTGGGTGTGGGTGTGGGTTGGTGAGTGTGTGAGTTGGTGGATGTTTGGGTGAATGTCGATGTGTGGGTGGGTTGGGACTCGCGAGAGGATGGAGTAAGATGGGGAGTGGAGGTGTAGAGGAGTGGAGGTGGGGGGGGGGGGGCTGTCTTTAATAGCAAATATTTGTTAGTTCTAGTCTAAGTCTCGTGGTAGTGAGAGAATATATTTGTTTGTTGGGGTTTTACATCCTGGTAACATCTCAGGTCATATCAGGATGGGTACCGATTTGTGACAGAACGCACTCATGGCAACTTTATACTGCTGCCCCAATAGTAGACCAGGCCTACAGCCCCATGACCCGATTTCCCACTCAGTCACATTATCCTGATACTGTGGAAACCAGGCCTTGATCTATCATGTTTGGGTCAAGCGCCAGGCTACGCAGCAACAAGTATGCATTTTATAAGTCAATGATTTGACTCGGCTGGGATTCGAACTCCCGCCATTCCACATGGGAAGCCTGCGCTCTACCGTTTCGGCCATCGCGTATGATACCCCTGAAGAATGTTAAAACTCACTGGTTTTGACCTGACCTAGCTGCCATAGCAATAGCGGCTTGCGCTTGGCTTCAACTGAGATGCATACACATTAATTCGCAATCCAAATATCTCTCATGTTAGTCATTTATCACAAGCTATCTGAATTAAAGCCGAGAATGTCATTATTTTTTATCCTGATGATTTGTTTTTTGGAGTTTTACATCCTGGCAACATCTAAGGTCATATCAGGAGGGGTACAAGCTTGTGACAGTGCACCCCCATATCAACTTTATGGTGCTGCCCCAGTGAGAAATCTGGTTCCCAGCACCATGGATGACCCGATATCCAACTGAGTCACATTATCCTGAGACTGAGCTAACCTATCCTATTAATGCCAAGCACCAGGCCAGGAAGCGCCAAGTATCAATTTAATAAGTCATTGGTTTGACTCGCCCGGGAACCAAACTCCTGATTTACCAGATGTAAGGCCTGCATTCTGCCGATTCGGCCATAGCACCTGCTATTCCTGGTGAATTTAACTCCAAAATACCCCAAATTTGTTTAAAACAATTGATTGCTTGATTGACTGATTGGTGGTTGCTTTATGCCGTGTCAGCAGCATAGGCCATATTCATGGCGAGAAATGTTTGTTTTTTGTTCAAACCATCGCTTTTACATGCAAAAGCAAACACTCAATTATGTGCCAATACACACTCATTAAATTAGAAAGCTCACAATCATATCTTTCTGGTCAAGGGAAACAATGGTTGGTGCAACTTTGAGAAGATTAACAAGCTTCACTTTAACACAAACCAAATATATATATATATATATATATATATGTACGCCACTCCATAACGCAATGTGAATATGGTTGCTGGAGCCATGATTAAACATCAGACAATCTACCCAGCTCGCACCGCAATCACGCCACAATCATCAAGATCTAGCGATAAAAGTAAATCATTCCAACGGCCCAAAGCGCTTTCTTCATATTCTAAGCATTGTTTGTTGCAGACATTGCTGTTTTTCTGCGTGGGAGACCCCAATATTTGGACAGAACTAGCAGAATTGCCTGGCGTTCATTCACCCACATTCCCACTGTGGTATATTGATCTTACCATAATTCTGGACTCGGGCAGTTCTCAAATTACACGAAGGGCTGATCACGGCGGGTGGAGAGAGTACTCTGTGCTCAATGTTATCAGCTGTTTGATCAGGAAAGATGAACAAAGTAACGGAAGTCTTTGGCTGATATCGCGAATATACCGAGGTTTGAATTCCAATCATCCGCGTATGTGTGACTGCAGCAGTGGGCTCGGGGATTCACTTGTTGTGGGAGGAATGGACGATGGGCAGGGGGGGGAGGGTCAGGGGGAGGAGGGGCCAGAGGAAGGAGGGGTATATGAAGGACGGGCAGTGGAAGGAGGGGTAGAGGAAGGAGGTGATGGGGAAGAAAGGGCAGAGGAAGGAGGGGCAGAGGAAGGAGATGCGGAGGAAGGAGGGGAAGAGGAAAGAGGGGCAGAGGATGGATGGGAAGAGGAAGGAAGGGTAGAGGAAGGAGGGACAGAGAAAGGCAGGGCGGAGGGGGTAAGGGCGGATGAAGGAAGGGCGGAGGGAGGAGGGTCAGAGGAAGGAGGGCAGAGGGAGGAGGGGCAGAGGAAGGAAGGGCGGATGAAGGAATGGTAGAGGAAGGAAGGCAGAGTAAGGAGGGGCAGATGAAGGAGTGGCAGAGCAAGGAGGGGATGGGGAAGGGTAGGCGGAGGAAAGAGGGGCAGAGGAAGGAAGGGCAGAGGAAGGAGCGACAGAGAAAGGAGGGGCCGGGAGAAGGGGGAGGGGATGAGAAAGGGGGAAGGAGGGGAGGGCAGAGAGCGAGTGACATTGAGGGAGGAAAGAGAGGACAGGGAAGGAACACAGGAGGAGGATGGGTGCGAAGAGGAAAGGAAGGGTGTGGGAGAGGAAGGCGGGGGAGGAGAGGAGGAAAGAAGGGGGCAGGATAGAGGGAGGAAGAGGGATGGAAGAGGGTTGGAAGACGGGTGGAAGAGGGCCAAGCAAGGTCAAGAGGGGGAATAGGGGAAACAGGAGGAATGGTGGGAAGAGGGTGGACGAGAAGGAAGAGGGGGAAACAGTGGGAACGAGGGTGGGAATTTGGAAGAGGTGGGAAGAGGGGAGAGAGGGAAAGGAGAGGGGTGAGAGGGAAGCTGAGAGAGGACAAGAAGGGAAGGAGAGGAAGAACGGAAGGAGGGGAGGGGAAGGGTGACACATTGATTCTTTGCTTATTTGCTTGGGATTTCGTCCTGGCTATATCGAAAGTCATATCAGAACGGGTAGTGACTTGTGAGAGTGTTCACACTCGGCGACTTTATGGTGCTGCCCCACTTAATGATTATATTCCCTGACAAGACACCAGCAGTCTACCTTCCCACTCAATAACTCATAACCACTATCGGCTATAGAGATCAGAAGACCTTCCAATGCCTGACCACAGAACCCGGAGTATCTGCCTGTGTTGTCCAACTTGCCTTTTAAATGTCGGGGCGAGAAAACCAAACATGGCCCGATTCAGGTTCCATCCGATTAATCAGTGGCCGAAATTGTAGCGCGGATGGCTCCTGTGTGGTAGACCAACAGTTCGGTTCCCGGTTGAGTCAAAGCAATGACTTACAAAATTGAAACTTTTTGCTTCCTAGCTTGGCACTCGACATTAATATGATAGAGCAAGGACTGGTTCGCACAGGGTCAGGATAATGTGACTGAGCAGCGGCAGATCAGGTCATGGTGCTGGTGGCCTAGTTGCCCAGTGGGGCAGCACAATAAAGTCGCCATGACCTTAGATATGACCCTAGATGTTACTAGGACGTAAAACCCCAACAAACCGATCTATCCAGCTGTCAGCGCGCACACTGCGCCGATTATTCAGTTTTACTAGCCATTAATTAAACCTGTTTGGCGAGTGCCTCGGTAACACCCACCCTTAACCTAATCTCAGAGGAATCCCTAGAAGATAAGCCCCCTGCCCACTCTCTCCTACTGCCCGATGTACTGAGTGTTCCGTGATGTGCCTACACCTCAGAATCTCGGCGTCAGATTCGATTTGTGTTTGTAAATCAGCCAGGACCACCGGTCTACCTCCTCGTTCAGACTAGCTATAATCGAGCACTGCACATCGGTTAACCCACCACTGTGTCCTCTTACAACCGGGCGAGGTGGCCGAATCGGTAGAGCACAGACCTCCCGTGCGGGAGATCGGGAGTTCGCTTCCTGTTTGAGTCAAATCAACAATGTCTTACAAAAGTGATACCTGTCGCTTCCTAGCTTGGTGTGGGCATTATTTAATAGGAGAGGACACAGACTGTGACTGAGTGGGATATCAGATCATGGTGCTAGCAGCCTGATTTCGCAATGGGGCAGCACTATAAAGTCACCATGAGCGCACACTGTCGCAAGTCAGTACCGGTCCTGATATGACCATAGATGTTGCTAGGATATAAAACCCCAAGAAACAAACTGGTCGTTCCAGAGGCACCATCTCCCAATGTCCCCAACACAACCACTTCAAACCCTCTTTGTACACACTTACTATGATTTCATTGGTTCGAATTCGTTCATGGCAGACGAGGTTTACTACGTTGAATCGGTCCATGTCACGTTTGGTTTCGTTTTCGCGTATGAATTCACGTAAGTTTGTTTGACTCCGCTGGGATTCAAACTACCGACCTTCCGCACGAGAAACCTGCGCTCTACCGATTAGGGTGCCACGTCCGGTGAATTTCCCCAGATATGGTTGGGGAGGGGGTGAGAGAGGGAGGAGGAGGGGTGGATGGGAGGATCGCCCCAAGGTGTGAGAGGGGCCGATCTGGTAAAGGGCCGGTAAAACTCCGGTAACAGCCGGAGAAACGCCCTGACTGTCCCGTTCACGAAGTGGCCAATTGTCGCCGCCTGTTGGGCATGCAGCCGTTCGCGAGTACTGCCCAGGAGGGTGTGGGTGGGGGTGTGTGGTAGGGGGGGGGTCCGGTTGATGTGGCGACAAAACACCAATCTACAGCCATTGTCACCACTTACTGCCACCAACTGCCTGCCAGTCTCTTCCGCAACCTCCCCCCCCCCCCCCCGCCGCACCCTTTCACTGTCACTACCTCCCTGCCATGGTCACTCCAGAGTGTACCCTCAACGGACAGTCTTTTGCCTGTAGGAGGACTCCTGCAGGGCGGGAGGAAGGGCCAGGGGCGGCTGGGTTTCAATGAGGGAATCGGTGGTTTTGGTGGCTGCTAAGTGCTGAAGGAAGTGTATGTGGTTATGAGTGTGAGTGGTGAGAGAATGTTAGGAGTGGTGAGGGAGTGGTGAGGGTGGGGTGAGGGAGGGGTTAGGGAGTGGTGAGGGAGTGGTGAGGGAGTGGTGAGGGAGTGGTGAGGGAGTGGTGAGGGAGGGGTGAGAAGTGATGAGGGTGGTGAGGGAGTGGTGAGTGAGTGGTGAGTGAGTGGTGAGGGAGTGGTGAGGGAGTGGTGAGGGAGGGGTGAGGGAGGGGTGAGGGAGTGGTAAGGGAGTGGTGAGGGAATGGTGAGGGAGTGGTGAAGGAGGGGTGAGGGAGTGGTGCGGAACTGAGGAGGGAATCGGATGGGAGTGCTGATGGGGTGGTGAGGTGGTGAGGGGGGTGGTGAGGGAATGGTGAGGGAGCGGCGAGGGAGCCGTGAGGGAGGGGTGAGGGAGTGGTGAGGGAGTGGTGAGCGAGTGGTGAGAGAGTGGTGAGGGAGAGGTGAGGGAGTGAGGAGGGAGTGAGGAGGGAATGGGATTGGAGTGATGATGGGGTGGTGAGTGAGTGGTGAGGGAGTGGTGCGCGAATGGCGGCATTAGGGGTAAGTACCGGACAGAGTCGGGTTTAGTGTAATTATGGCTACACTGAGTGGTAGTCGTGGTGCGCTTGGTAATTGCTGCTGTGAGAGGTCGTGGGTTCGAACCCCTATCAAATCCAAATCAAACCATCAACTGACACAATTGATACCTGTCACTCACTAGGCTGATGCTCGAACATAGGATAGGGCAAGAACTGACTTCATGTAATAATGTGACTCAGTGGGATATCGGGTCAAGGTACGGGTGGGCCAGTCTTCCAGTGGGACAGCACTAAAAAGCCACAGTAAATGCGGGTTATCACATGCCAGTACCCATCCTGCTGTGACATTATATGTTGTAAGAATGTTTAAAAAAACCCTTCAAAAATCACCCAAACCATACTTAATAATTGTGATGCTTATAATTATGATCCAGATGTGGTTTACTTTATATCTGCAGTACATTAAACCGTGTGCGTGACTAAATTGGATGATTGAATATGTATGTTAGTTGGCGGTGGGGTGCGGGGCAGGGCGGGGCGGGGCACAGCAGGGCACAGTGTGGCATGGCGGGGCGGGGCAGGACGGGATAGGGCGGGGTAGGGCGGGGCTGGGCGGGCCAGAGCGTGGCAGGGCGTGGCAGGGCGTGGCGTGGCAGTGCGTGGCAGCGCGTGACATGGTGTGACATGGTGTGACAGGGCGTGGCATGGCGTGGCATGGCGTGGCATGGCGTGGCATGGCGTGGCATGGCGTGGCAGGGCGTGGTAGGGCCCCCCCCAAGAACCCTCCCCTCCCCCACAATGCGAGGTGATGACGTCAGCAATCAGGTCCGGCACATCGCTGATGACGTCAGCAATCAGGTCGAGCAGCACGACGAGGCGGGCCAAGCTAACGTCGTTTGGCCGCAGGGATTGCCGGGAAATTACGATGGAGGGAAGGGGAGAAGGGGAGGAGAGGAGGAGGGGGAGGAGGAGGAAGGACAGGAGGAGCCCCACGTATTACTAACTGTTAACTGTCCGTTTCCATAGAGGCATCACGAGACGCTTTCTATCGGGAGTCATTTTTGGGTGAAGTGATTCGTTAGTAAGAGGGGCTCCAATGGTGGTGGTTTGGGTTTCCGGCGATCACTACTGAATAACTGCGAACACCAGCGGATGTATCTCACGTATCAGTCGGCAACTATAAGACCCTGCTAAAAGGTGGGTGGTCGGCACACCAGCAGCAGCAGCAGAGAGCAAACAAGGGAGGTGTGAATAAGCGATTGGGGAGGGAGGAGGCAAGTGAGGAGATGCAGCGGACAAACACAGCGGGTGTGAATAAGCGATGCCCGCCGATTACAAACACGGAGGTGTGAATAAGTAAAGGCGGCCTTCAGTGATGTGTGAATAAAGGAGCCGGTGTGGTGTGTGCTGGTGTGTGGGGTGGTGTGTGCTGGGGTTTGGTGGGGTAGGGTGGTGTGGATGGAGTGGGTTGGGTGGGGTGGGGTGGTTGGTTGGTTGTTGGAGTTTTACATCCTGGCATCACCTAAGGTCATATCAGGACGGGTACCGATTTATGACAGTGCGCACTCATGGTGACTTTATAGTGCTGCCCCGCTGGGAAATCAGGCTGTCAGCATGATCCGAAAGATATCCCATTCAGTCACATTATCCTGAGACCCCATTCCTTGCCCTATCCTATTAATGATGAGGACCAGACTAGGAAGCGGCAAGTATCAATTTTATATAAGTCATTGGTTTGACTCGATGGTGATATACAGAGGAGGATGGCCAAGGCTAGCGCATCTTTCGGCCGACTACGCCAGAGACTCTGGAACAACCACCGTGTGTCCATGTGGGTCAAAGGCAAGATCTATCATGCAATCGTGCTAACCATCCTACTATACAAAGCCGAGGCCTGGACAGTGTACAGACCACAGGTTCAATCATGAGGCTAACCTGGAAGGACAAAGTGACAAATAAGGAAATACTCGAACGGACAGGGCTACCCTCTATGGAAAATCTTTTGATAAAAAAGAATCTGGACTGGACACCTCATGAGGATGTCATAAGACAGGCTACCAAAGCAGATCCTCTATTCTCAACTGTTTTCTGGTTACAGAAAGAGACGGCGCCCTCGTCTCCAGTTCAAGGATACCATCAAGAGAAACCTGAAGCTGAGAGACATTAAGACCGACTCATGAGAGCTAAATGAAGAGTGGCAGTCAAGTAATGAAAGCAGTCTTTGTCACATCACGACCGACAGCATGATGATGATGATGATGGTTTGACTCGACCAGGAACCAAACTCTCGATCTCGGTCACCGCGCCCGGGTGGAGTGGGTTGGGGTGGGGTGCGGGTGGGATGGAGTGGAGAGGAGTGGAATGGAGTGGAGCAGAGTGGAGTGGAGTGGAGTGGAGTGGGCTGGGTTAGGAGGACGACCGACTGGGAGGTGTGAATGAATAAGGCACGCCATGATGGGCCTTTTATTGCAGAGGGGTGGGAACAGTTAATGGTGTGAGCTTGTGGATAACCCCCCCCCCCCCCCCCCCCCCAGCTGACCACCGCAGGCACCTCCATACATCCGGGCGGCTCGCCGGCGAAAGGGAGGCGGCGGCAAAGAGACGCGTATGTGTGTGGTGGGGGAGTGGGGCGGAGGACAGAGGGGGAGGATGTGATTGGGGCGCGTGGAGGTATGCGTGGATGTAGTTAGTGCAGCACCAATGGAGGCTTCATGCCGACGCTGCTACTGTGAGGGAGGGGCGGGGGGTGGGATAGGGGAATAGGTGTAGGTGGCTGCGTGGACTGGGTGGGTGGAGGGGCATGGGTGAAGCGGCTGGGTGGGGGTTGGTGGGAGGGTTAGGTGGGGGTTAGTGTGGGGGGGGAGAGAGGTCAGTGGGGGATAGCTGGGGGATGGAGAAGCTAGGTGGGGAATAGGTGGGCCCCAGCTAGGGAGGCTGGGTGGAAGGGATGGATGGGGTTGGCTATGTCGGGGCGCTAGTATGGGGTTGAGTGGATAGCTAGGTGGGGGCTGGCTGGAGGCTCTGTGAGGATAGGTGAGGAGCTAGGTGGGGGTTATGTGGTGGGCTAGTAGGGGGCTAGGTTAGGGGTTAGGTGGGGGGGGGGGGCTAGGTGAGGACTATGTGAGGGGCCAGGTGGGGGGGGGGGGAAAGGTTGGACTAGGTTGGGATCTAGGTGGGGAGCCAGGTAGGCTAGGTGGGAGCAAGTTGGTGGAGGCTAGGTGGAGGGGCTAATGGGGCTAGGTCGGTGGTGTGAGAGCCTATGTGGGGATGGATGCTAGGTGGGGGTTGGTTGGGGTGGATAGGTGGGGGTATGGGCGCTCAGTTGGGTGTGGGTCTGGATGGCGATGCGGAGGGTGATTGCATGGATGGGTGAGGGGCCGGGGACCAGGTCAGCTGCGGATGGTTGATATGGATGGAGTAAGAGGCATTGATGTGGTTTGTGTGGCTGACTACTTTGTTCTCCGCAGTGTGTTTGTGTGTGTTTGAGTGTGTGTTTGAGTGTGTGTGTTTGAGTGTGTGTGTTTGAGTGTGTGTGTTGAGTGTGTGTGTTTGAGTGTGTGTGTTTGAGTGTGTATGTTTGAGTGTGTTTGAGTGTTTGACTGTTTATATTTGAGTGTGTGTGTTTGGGTGCGTGTGTTTGAATGTGTGTTTGAGTGCGTGTGTTTGCATTTCGTGTGTTTGACTGTTTATGTTTGAGTGTGTATGTATGAGTGTGTGTGTTTGAGTGTGTGTGTTTGAGTTGGTGTGCTTGAGTGTGTGTTTGAGTGTGGGTGCTTGAATATGTCTGCTTGAGTGTGTGTTTGAGTGTTTATGTTTGAGTGTGTGTTTGAATGAGTGGGTTTGAGTGTGTGGGTTTGCATTGTGTGTGTGTTGAGTTTGTGTGAGTGGTCAACGCAGCAGTTGATGACGTGACAATCATTTGAATGAATGGAGTGAATATATCTGAGATAGTTGACGTGCGTGGGGTAGCTAAAGTATAGTTGGTATAAGAGTAGTAAGGTTGGTATTATTTCATTATGGTTGGTATAAGGGTGCATTAGGGTTGGCATAAATTCAGTAAGGTTGCAACAGGGGTGACCTAAGTGCATTGAGGTTGGCATAAGTACATTGGGGCTGGCATACGTGCATTGGGGTCGGAATAAGTACATTGGGGTTGGCATAAGTACATTGGGGTTGGCATATAAGTACATTGGGGTTGGCATAAGTACATTTGGGTTGGCATAAGTACATTGGGGTTAGTATAAATATATTGGGCTTGGCATACGTACATTAGGGTTGATATAAGTAAATTGGGGTTGGTATACATACATTGGGGTTGGTATAAGTACATTGGGGTTGACATACATTGGGGCTGGCATAAGTACATTGGAGTGGGCATAAGTGCATTACGGATGGTATAAGTAAATTGGGGTTGGTATAAGTACATTAGGGTTGGCATAAGTACATTGGTGTTGGCATACATACATTGGGGTTGGCATAAATACATTGGGGTTGGCATACGTGCATTGGGGTTGGCATAAGTGCATTAGGGTTGGCATAAGTACATTGGGGTTGGTATTAGTAGATTATGGTCGATCTAAGTGAATGATGGTTGGTATAACTGGATTGCCCTTGGTATAACACTCAGTGTATGAGGTTGGATATGGTGTGCATTATGGTTGGAATAAGTACATCATGGTTGGCGTAAGTGCAATAGTTTCTAACAGGAGTGAAAGCGTGTTAGCCTACGCCTGCAATAGGATTGACGGGGCCGTTCTAGCTGCATATAACATTTGTTGTAAATGTGGAGGATAGGTGTGGTTAATGTGGAGGATAGGTGTGGTTAATGTGGAGGAGAGGTGTGGGGGATGTGGAGGAGAAGCTTGGTTAATGTGGAGGAGAAGTGTCAGTGGCTAAATTGCTGATTGCTCTGATTGCACCATTTGAACTGATTAATGTGAGTCACTACAATGTTTGGCGTATTTGCAATTAGGGTGCTGGTGATAAATGCTTTGTTTGTTTGTTGTTGTTTTACGTCCTAGCAACATCTAAGGTCATATCAGGACGGCGGTGATAAATGTAGGCATATGGGTAAGAGTACAATAGTGTGGGTTTGTTGGAGGTTTATATCCTGGCAACATCTAAGGTCATATCAGGATGGACAACAACTTGTGACAGTTCGCACTCATGGCGACTTCATAGTGCTGCCCCACTAAGAGACAGCACAATACATAACACAGGCCACCGGCACCATGACCCAATTTCCCACTCAGTCATATTATCCTAATACTGAGCTAACCAGTTCTTACGCTATCCTATTAATGCAGAGCGCCAGATTAGATAGCTAGAAGTATCAATTGTGTAAGTCATCGATTTGACTCGGCCGGATTTCAAACCCCCCACTTTCCGCACGGTAAGCACGTGGTTTAGGGCCCTACTGATTCGGCCTGGGTGTCCGGTGTTGGTGTGGCTGCTCTTGAATATGGTTGAGCAACGTTCGGGGTTTGCAGTCAGTAGTTGATACGGTTACAGTTGCTAAGGAGCAATGGGTAATGTGATTGGGGTTGCCATGGTTTCATGTGCAGGGGGGTTGATCTGGCCGGTTTCACGGAAGGTGTGAATGGATGGTTGATGTGGTGGTGGTGTTCGTACACTGAAAGATCGCCAGAGGGCGAGCGGGTTGGGGAGTGATGGGGTTTGGGTGGATGAGGGATGGGGGGTGGGGAGTCGGAGTGTGGGTGGGTGGATGGGGGTGGTGGGGTGAGAAAGGCGAAAGGAGAGAGGTTGGGGTGGGGATAGCGGTGTGTGTTAGTGCGGTTGTGGTGGTGCGGGTGTGGTTGTGGGTGTGGGTATGGGTGTGGGTGGTGTAATGTATGTACTTTACATAAGCGGCTCGTGCATATAGGGGTGTGCTATTGCAGTGTGCATAGCCGGGCCAGTGTGGTGGGGGGACCAGGATGCTAAGAATAAACCAGTCTTGAATCTCCACTCGATGTGTCGACACGTGTTGTTCTTTACATGGTGTCAGATGTTCTGAACCCATACAAATGGCGTTGACAGGATTAAAGCCTCCCGGACCACTTTCCCTAGAGGGGAACCTGGCATTAAACTGGAAGTCGTGGCTAAATTCGTACCGAATTTACGCAACCGCGTCAGGGGCTTCCAGCAAAAGTGAGAAAGTGCAGTGCTGCATATTTCTACATGTTGCGGGCGTACAGGCACAGAAACTACACCAGACATTTAAAATTCAAAGCGCCGATAAAGAAAAATTGCAGCCGCTAATTGACGCCTTTGAAAATTACTGTCTCGGACGAACAAGTATAACAGTCATACGGTACCGATTTCACTCATACAATCAATCGTCAGAGAACATCGACACATACATATGCGAAATGGAGCATCGCATTGGGTTATGCGACTATGGAGAAGTAGAAGACTCATTACTATGTGACAAGCTGGTCTGTGGAGTAAAAGACAACAAGCTCAGAGACAAGTTGTTACAGACTCCAAATTTAACTCTAGACCAATGTCGGGACATTTGCCGAATGAGCGAGAATTCGTACACACAGCTAACTAACGAGAGAGGCACAGAGGAGAGTGTTGACAGTGTCGGTGCTCGCAGTGCGGAGCCGCAATGGCGGTCCCGAGGAAAACCGACAGCACCACGTGGTCGAGCATGGACAGATCGCCGCTCAGCCTCAAATACAACACGCATACAATGCATAAAGTGTGGGTATACACATATCCCAAATCAGTGTCCTGCCAAAGATAAACCTTGTTTGTTCTGCAAGAAAATTGGACACTTCCAACGAGTATGCAGGGCACGGAAAAAAGGTGACAGCAAATATAGATGAACTCGACATAGAAGACGAGAAGCTCAATGAACAATTACAGCTAGCAGATATGGAGAGTGACGATTTACTCTTTATAGGTGAACTATCTGATAATGACAATTCAGAGCACAATCTATGGTATGCCAAGTTCAAGGTACAAAACGAAGTCATCAAATTCAAACTGGATTCAGGAGCTCAAGCAAATGTCATATCTAAAGAAGTATACGAGAAGCTACAGAATGTCGTGCTACACCCATCAACATGATGCCTGGTGACCTACTCCGGAGAGCGTATTCGGCCGGAAGGGAAAGTACACTTGGAAGTCGGAGGACGTTCACTATGCTTCCAGGTCGCCGCCGCCGGCAGCCCGATCCTGAGTAAAGATGCATGCGTGGACCTGAAGTTGATAAAGCGCATCAACGAGATCAAGTACGAACGAGTGAAACCCAAGCGCACGTCCAGCAGTCAGGAGAAACCAGCAGACGAACAAACAGCCGCAAATAACCTGGTAAATAAATATAATGATGTATTTAAAGGACTGGGTACTATCAAAACTAATGCTAATATATATGTCGATGAGAATGTAACACCATGTATAGACCCTCCTCGTCGCATTCCACATGCTATTGCAGATAAAGTCAAAAATGAATTAGACACTATGCTTAAACTAGGTGTGATTGTCAAGCAAGACGAGCCCACCCCCTGGGTCAGCTCAATAACGGTGGTTAGAAAGCCAAATAAAATTCGGGTGTGCCTCGACCCGACGAAGTTAAATCGTGCTATTTTGCGTACTCCATATCCCACTCGGACGATTGAGGAAGTAATTGCCAAAACCGCTAAAGCCAAATATTTCTCAGTCCTAGACGCCAATAGTGGCTACTGGCAGATCAAGTTAAATAAAAAAAGTTCACAGTTATGTACATTTAACACCCCGTGGGGTAGGTACAGTTATACATGCCTCCCCTTTGGGATAAAAACGGCCGGCGACATTTTTATTAATGAAATGAATATAATTTTAAAAGATTTGCCAGGAGTAAATGTAGTTACGGACGATATCCTAGTATATGGAGCTACAGTGCAAGAGCACAATTGTAACTTAGAACGAGTATTAAAACGAGCACGAGAAACAGGTCTAAAATTAAATCCAAAAAAATCTCTAATTTGTCAAACGCAAGTACAATATGTAGGTCACGTATTAACACAACAGGGTCTCAAACCCAACAAAGACCGAATACAGGCAATTACAGACATGATAGAGCCCACAGACAAGGCAGGGATACAGCGTTTTTTTGGGAATGGTGGGGTATGTAAATAAATTCATACCAAGATTTTCGGAAATCACAAAACCATTACGGGCTGTATTAAGTAAAGAAGTAGCCTGGCACTGGCAACATGAACAACAAACAGCGTTTGACTTGTTAAAGAGCCTATTGATAACAGCCCCAGTATTGCAATACTATGATGTGAATGAAAAAGTAACGATACAAGTCGATGCGTCAAAATCAGGGCTAGGGGCTACCCTATTTCAAAAACATAAACCTGTGGCTATGGCATCTAAAGCTCTAGATGAGGTACAGTCGAGCTACGCAGTGATAGAAAAAGAACTGCTAGCCATATGCTTCGGCTGTGTCAAATTTCATGAATATGTATATGGCAAAGAAATAACAGTCGAAACGGATCACAAACCGTTAGTTAATATAATGTCAAAACCACTGTACATGTTGTCCGCGCGTATGCAAAGGATGCGGATGCGTCTGCAAAACTACAATATAAATGTTATACATATAAACGGCTGTAATATGTATTTTGCAGATGCACTCTCCAGGGCCCACTCCACTAAAACAACGCCGAATGACCTTTTCGACAACCAGCTGTCCATAGCTAGCATCGACATGGCACCGACCATGCTGCAACGCGTAAAAAAACAACATGTTGACAGACGACACGATGAAACAATTAATATGGTTAGTCAAAAATGAGTGGCCAACAGACAAACAAAAATTAACATCTAATGTAAAACCCTTCTTCACCTTCAGAGATGAAATAACGATAGAAGATAATATATTATTTAAAGGAAGTCAAATTATCATACCAGCTAAACTACAAGGAGAGGTATTGCAGTTATTACATGAGTCGCACATGGGAATAATTAAAAGCAAACAGCTAGCCCGAGACAATGTTTTCTGGCCAGGCATGAGTAAACAACTAGAAGACCTGATAAATCGATGCACAATATGCCAACAACATCGGAATCGGCCACATAACGAACCGTTAATATCCCATGAAATACCTAACGGCCCGTTCCGGAAAATAGGAGCTGACCTTTTCCAAATTGAAAATAAAGTATTTTTGATAATCATTGATTATTTCTCAAAATACCCAGAGGTGAGAGAATTGAAAAATACAACCAGTAAAGATGTAATAAATGCAATGTTTGAAATATTCGGGGCACACGGAGTGCCGGAGACAATCATATCAGATAACGGACCACAATTTGCTAGCCAGGAATTCGCAATGTTCGCAAATGCATATGGTTTCAGCCACGTGACATCAAGCCCGCATTACCCACAGAGTAATGGGCAAGTCGAACGGTACGTGCAAACAGTCAAAAGGTTAATAAAGAAAGCACACATGACAAATAAAAATTATAACATGGCATTATTAGACTACCGAAACACACCATTGTTAATCATAAATGCATCACCAGCACAACTGTTGATGAATCGCAGACTGCGGTCCAAATTACCCACCACAGAAAGTCATTTAAGACCGGTCATTCCGAAATCAAAAATAGTCCAGAGAGCTAAAATACAAAAAATACAACAGACCTACTACAACAGGCGTGCAGGGAAAGAACATGTAAAATTACAAGTAAACGATGCAGTTAAATACATAACACATGAAGGGAAATGGGCAGACGGACTAATTTCAAAAGCAAATAACCCGGGGCCCCGAGATTATGAGATCATTAACACGCAAGGACACAGACTCAAGCGGAATCGCAAACATATATTCAAAAAACCAAATACGGATAAAACCACAGAACAAGACACAACACGCATTCCTGACAAAACAAAAAAAAGACAAATAGCAGAACCACCGGCTAGTGAGTACGTGACCCGATTTGGTCGGGTCGTTCGCCAAACCAGAATATTAGCCGTGACACGCACCAAAATGGAAGCAATTAGGCGTGCAGACACAGACAGGGCGACCAGCCGAAATAACAATTAGACACCTGCCAAGTCAAACACAAAGCGGCCAAGCAGAAACACAGGCGTATGAAAGACAAACGAAAAGTTAGTTTAAGTAACCTGAAGACCTATAAACGTATAAAACAAGACAAAAGTTGTTAGTATTAAGTTTTGATAACTTTTATATTTCAGACATATAGATATATGCACAGGTGTTAGACGTAAGAAGACCATGATTGTTACATTGTATAATATGTTCTGTTCAAAAAAAAAAAAAAAAAAAAAAGAAGGGAGATGTAATGTATGTACTTTACATAAGCGGCTCGTGCATATAGGGGTGTGCTATTGCAGTGTGCATAGCCGGGCCAGTGTGGTGGGGGGACCAGGATGCTAAGAATAAACCAGTCTTGAATCTCCACTCGATGTGTCGACACGTGTTGTTCTTTACAGGTGGGTGTGTAGATAATGTGGGGGTGGAGGTGTGGGTAAGGCAAAGGAAGAGATGTGGGGTTGGGGTGGGAGGTAGGGGTGGGTCTGCGGGTGGGGATGGGGGTGCTGCTGGAGTGTGGGTGGGGGGTGCGGGCGTGGGGGGGCGGGTATGATTGTAGGTCCGGTGTGGGTGGGTGTGTAGAATGTGGTGAGGGTATGGTGTGGATAAGGCAAATGGACAGAGGTGGGGTGTTCGGGATGGCAGGGGGCTGTTGTGGTTTTGTGTCAGTGGGCACAGGGGAGTGAGTGTGGGTGGGGGATGGGGATGGGTGGTGGTGGGCATGTGGGGGTCTGGCATGGATGTGGGTGTGGGTGTGGGTAGGTGTGTAGCTATGTCCATGGGGTGGTACTAGCGGGGGGTGTACGGCAAAGGGGGAGGGAGAGGGCCGGGTTGGGGTTGGGGTGGGTGTGTGGGGTGATGGTGTGGGTTGGCCGGATGTGGGTGGGGGGTGAGTGGCAGGAAGTGGGTGGTGGCGGGCGGTGCAGTTTTGGCAGGCGCGGCGGTGTGCCGCCTGATTGCCGAATCTTGTTTGAGGAGGTCCGCGGTGTGAATGTTAAACGTCATTAGACGGCGACCACCGACTCTAATGGCAGACGTGCCGCGGGAAGCAGCGGGCAACACCCGCCGGGCAGGCCGGGTAGCGCGGCCGATGAGCACCAGGAAGCAGCGAGCACCGCCCGCCAGGCATGCCAGGTTGCGCGGCCCGACGAGCATCTGGAAGCAGCGAGCAACGCCCGCCGAGCATGCCGGCTAGTGCGGCCCGATGAGCACCGGGAAGCGGCACCGTCATCACGGCATGAACGAGGGGTGTGTGGGTGTGTGGGTGTGGGTGAGGGAGTCTGGGGGTGTGGGTCTGAGTATGTGGGTGGAGGTGTGGGGCGTATGTGCTTCATTAGGAGGTCAGATAGGTGGGATGGGTGGGGGAGGGGGGGTTGCATGAATTGGGGGGGGGGGCAGTTCGATAGGTGTCAAGGAAGTTGTGTGTGATTTAATAGGTGACAGTAGGGCTAGGTGTGATTTAAGAGGTGACAGTGGGGGCCACGTGTGATTCACTAAGTAACAGTGGGGATGGGTGTGATTCCAGAGGTGACAGTGGGGATGGGTGTGATTACATAAATGACAGTCGGGTTGGGTGTGATTCAAGAGGTGACAGTGGAGTTGGGTGTAATTCAAAAGGTCACATTGGGGCTGGCAGTGGGGGTGACAGTGACAGAGGTGACAGTGGGGGTGAATGATATTCAAAGCTGATAGTGGGGTGAATGTGATTCAAGAGGTGACGGTGTGGTTGGTGTGATTCAAGAGGTGACAGTGGGGTTGGGTGTCATTCAAAAGGTCACATTGGGGCTGACTGTGATTCAGGAGGTGACAGTGGGTGCGTGTGTGATTCAAGAGATAACAATGGGGCTTGGTGTGATTCAAGAGGTGACAGGAGGGCTGGGTGTGATTCAAGATGTGACTGTGGGGTTGAGCGTAACTCAATTGGTGACAGTGGGGCTGGGTTTGGTTGAAGAGGTGAGCGAGGTGTAGGGTGTGATGTAAGGGGGGCTAGTGGGGCTAGCTAAGAAGTGGGGCTAGGTGTGATTCAAAAAGTGACAGGGGGACTGGGAATAGGGGAGGAGTAGGCGTGAATCAAGAGGTGGTGAGAGAATAAACCCAGAGGTTATAAGGGGATATGAATTGTTCAAGCGGCTCAATAGGGGTTGGCTGTGATCTAAGAGATGGTAAAGGAACAGACTATGAACCAAGGGGTTCAGTAGGGGAGGAATGGACTGAGGGTGATGGCATCATTGGTTCAAGACCTGGAAAGAAGACTGGTTTTGTGATGATTGTTGGCGAAGTGCTTGGGTGTGATTCAAGACTGAAAGAGAGAAACTGAAAGCATGGGCCACGGGGGTTTGGGCGATGTGGGCGGGGAAATAATTAACAAGTAAACAAATGACGCCTAAAGTCAAAGTCTAGCAGCTATGTACTCGACACGACAAAAGAGGTCGGTCGGTTGTTGGAGTTTTACACCCTGCCAACATCTAATGGTCATATCAGGATGGGTACCGACTTGTGACAGTGCGGATTCATCAACCAAAGAGGTCATATTGGAGTTGCGGAGTGTGGACTTTCGATGGGTTAGTCAATAGGATTTGTTCGGGTTGAGGTTTTAGGTCCTGGCAACATGTAGGGTCATATCAGGATAGGGTCAGTTCAGGGGAAGAGCAGTGCAAATGCAACACCATATCTCTCCCAGTATTCCTAGTGGGCGTGGGGCTGGGTGTAAAATAGTGGAAGCCATCTTTGAGAAACACGAATACAAAAGTGTACATTGTTGATATAGAAAGACAGACAGAAGGAAAGAAAGAGAAAGGGCAAACAAAGGAAAGAAAGAAAGGAAAAAGCCTAACGACCGGGTCCGTCCCATCCTACAAAGGTCACGCTCACTTTGGCTATACATAACTGTGGATAATGTTGCAGTTCCTGCCATTTGGAAAATCCTGCTTAGAAAACCCTGCATCCGTCACCAGGCGTGAGGATCCGCAAGTAGAGAGAAGGGGTGGGGGAGGGGGGGGGGGCGGTCGGCGTGGAGAGCCCTAAGGGGCGGAAGTGAGGTGGGGACCGGAAGTGGAGGGACCGGAAGTAGCGCCTGCAGATAGGTAGGATGGAGGGCTTGGTTCGCTGGCTACGAGTAGACGGGGGTTAGGCCCTCAATGGGACCCGGAAGTGGGGGGTCATCTCTGTTGGAATCGAGGTCAGCTGGGTGGGGGGGGGGGGGAGGGGCTAGGTCCAGGGTAGAGCGATAGGAGGGAGGGCGTCCCCAGGGAGAGGCCCCCATTTTGGGCCAACTGCCAAGTGACTGTTCAGCTCTGAAAAGAGGAGTGGGAGGGGGGGGCATCAGATTAGCGGGAACTGGATTTGGATTCTGCGCGTGTGTGTGTGTGTGCACGTCAAGGTTAAAGCTGCATAGTCCGATGAAGTATCAAATTTTCAAAACCAAAACAATTATCTGGAATTGATTCTACATATCTAACTTAGATACTGATGGATGTATTAAGCAATTGTTGCCTCATAGCAGGGAATACTGAGGCAATTTAATAGAACATGATACTGCTAACGCCTATGGTGTCAGAGTTTTGGCAAGCTTGCCAAAACTAATTCAACATTTTTGCACTTCAAATATCTCAAAATATAACTGTTTAAAATAAACAGGGCTTGAAGCTAAAGTAAGGTCGATTATAACGGTCAGGTTAATCTATTTATCTTAGAAAAATTACAGAAACTCAACACCATCGGAATATGCAACTTTCATACTGGGGTCGTTGGAGCAACAGGGAATGAATTACTATATACTATATATATATATGATATACTAAATACTATATACTATTTACTATATACTTTATGCTATATACTATTTATTATATACAGTAAAACCTCTCTAACCGACCACCTCCACATATCGACCACTCTCCTATATCGATCACTTTATTTGGGTCCCAACAATACCATTGTAACCATATTCTAACTCCCTAAACCGACCACCTCCCTAAATCGACCACTTAAAGTCGGTCCCCAGGTCGGTCGATTTAGAGAATTTTTACTGTACTATATATGATATATTATATACTATATGCTATTTACTGTATACAATAAACAATAAACTATATTATATATACCATATACTATATACTATATATTATATTACGTGTTTATTGGGGTTTTACATCCTGTCAACATCTAAGTTCATTTCGGACAGTGTGCACTCATCTCGACTTTACAGTGCTGCCCCACTGGTAGATCAGGCCACTGATTCCCCACTAAGTCACATTATCCTGATACTGAGCTAACCAGTCCTTGTTCTATCCTAGTAATGCTGAGCGCCAGGCTAGATAGTGACAAGTATCAATTTTGTAAGTCAATGGTTTGATTCGGCCAGGATTTGAACTCCAACCTTTTACATGGGAAGCCTATGGTCTTACTGATTTTGTCAGTGTATTCGGTTTATATATACCATATCAATTATACAGATTTATGGTGCGATAAATAATCACATATTATATTATTTGGATTGCTGAATTAAACAAGAAATGTTTTGTAAGACAGTTTTTTAATCAGAATATACAGTTTTCGCCGTCGAGGCACTGGACTTCTGGTCGTTTATATTACATTGTAAATAGCTTGTTATTATTATACTAATAAAGTATTATACTAAACTGCCTACGCCATAAAATAATAATAAATATGCATTTCCACATGATCAATGTACAAACAAGTTGACATTTATATCAGTAATTTTTTCACATGAAAAACGAGAAAGCAGAAGTACAATACCTATGAGGTGCTTTCCCAAGTAAAAATAAGACAGATGCATTACGCTAAATCTATCCGCTGTTGACATCGCCTGTATATTTATCAAACCCTACTGCGCTCCCTGTGTATCTTCAACGTTGGAGGCAAACAAATATATATATATATATATCAAGTACTTCAACGTGAAGCACAAACCATCACTCCAAGATTGACAAATCTTGCTAAGTTCACCCCTTTTCAAATTAATGGGTGACGGGGGGGTGGTGCAGAAACCATTGGACTTCACTCAAAAGAAATCATATTGTTGCCATTATTGTTATTGTTGTTGTTAAAGCTGCATAGTCCGATGAAATATCAAATTTTCAAAACCAAACTAATTATCTAGATTAGATTCTAGATATCTAACTTAGATACCGATGCACTTATTAAGCATTTGTTTTTGCGTAGAAGGCAATACTGAGTCAATTTAACAGAACCTGTTACTGCAGAAGTCTATGGTCTCAGAGTTTTGGTGAGCTTGCCAAAACTAATTTTACAAGTTTGCACTCAAAATATTAAAAAAGTTTACCATTTAAAATAAAAGTAACTTTGGACTAATATAAAGTAGATACTAGTGATTGATCTAATATATTGATCTCAGAAATAATACAGACATTCAAAACCATGAGACTATGCAACTTTAATTAAATGTGTTATGCCTGCAAATCTATCGCATCTCAGCAAGGTGAAACTGCTTTTCAATCATAAATGGTTCTATGTTTTTGCCAGCTGTGTTTTGCTTAACTCACTGATGCACGCAACACATAAGCAATACCCGCAACTTGCATCACCGCCCTAAGGTCGGTTGGTTGGTCTTTGACGTGTTACGTCCTGGCAACATCTAAGGTCAAATCAGGACAGGTACACACTTGTGACAGTGCACACTCATGGCAAATTTATTGTGCTGTACTGAGAAATCAGGCCACCAGAACCATGACCTGAAATGGGACTCTTTAACAATTTATCCTGACACTGAGCCAAACACTGTTGCCCTATCCTATTAATTCTGATCGCCAAGCTAGGAAGCAACAAGTATCAATTTTGTAAGTCAACCGGGAATTTAACTCAGGATCTTCCGCATGGGAGGCTTGCACTCTACCGATTCGGCCACCGCACCCTCATCGTCCTATGACCTGTCTCCCTGCGGACGTGTAATACATATATATGTAAATATATATATATTATATTCACAGTCGCCAGTATATATCAAGCAACACCCATTCCAAACACCATTGCCACTTTTCAAGCCGCAGCTACTGAATACTTTATGTCCATTTCAGTGGAGCCGGCAGACGACATTTTGTTTCGCAGCGGAAGCGCGGATATGACGTGATCGCATCTAGGGACTGACTTTGCGCGCGTCTCACTCGGTGCGCATGCGCAGTGGTGCTGGCCCAGGCGTGGGCATATGGAGTAGCTGTAGTAGCCATTGTGTTAATGCAATGGGGGCTGATTATGTGAAGTGTGTGCCGCACACTTAGGCCGACAAAACACTAATCGAGTGTGGTTAGTAATGGACACCGTACTTCCAGCCACTATAGTCCCCGTCAGAAAACCAGACGGGATGGCCGAATCATTTGAGCGTCCGTCTCCCGCTTTGGTTAATCATGGGATTCGAACTCATGGGTTCAAACCCTGGTCGAGTCCTCCCCTTTTGGTAGATCGTGGGTGTCAAACCCATGGATTTGGACCGTGGTCGAGTCAAACAATAACTTACTAAATTTATACTTGTCGCTTCATAGCCAGGTACTCGGGATTATTAGGATAAGGCAAGGAAGGACTGATTGGGTGAGTGTCAGGATAATGTGACTGAGTGCGATATCAGGTCATGGTGTTGACAGCCTGGTCTCCCATTTGCACAACACTATGAAGTCACCATGAGTGCGCACTGTCACAAGTCAGTATCCGTCCTGAAATTACCTTAGATATGACTAGCGTATGAATCCCCAACCAGCAAACAAACAACCCCATCAGCAAGATGCGGGTCATGTCTATCATATGTTAGCAGTTGACAATAAACAATATCGGACAAGCAGAAGAAATCGGGAGCGGACTAGTAGGGCCTGGTAGGTCTGATAATTTCACTAAATTAACCAGCAAAACCTTCTTTCCCTCACAGGGTTACACAATTATATTTCTGCCTCACAGTAGTAGTAGTACCTGTCTTCAAAAGTAAACTCTGTATCCAGACCGATGTTGCTATCCTGACAGCTATCATATAATGAGTTCTGTCATTGGTGTGACAGTCACATGAGACAAAAACAGGTAATATATTTAAAACACGACAGGAGTTCGCTGAGGACACGTATTACTGCGTCTATCAGGGCTCTGAACAGGAATGACATTAATGGCCATCATCTTCAACTTACAGCTTGACACATCAACCTTAACCAGTGATTCTGTGTTTCCATAGTTACATAGTTGTTATTAAATGTATGGTTTAAATATGTTTTAATGTGATAACCCTAATGCTATTTCAATGTATGTACCTTCTCTCCGCGGGGATACTTGAACATATTTTTAATTAACCTGGCTGAGGGTACTCCCTCGTCATAATCTAAGATGAAATAGGAGGACTCCCAGCAATTCAAGTGTAAAATATTCCGATAACGGCATAGGGGGGAATGCAAATGTTCTATTACATCGGTGTACGTGACAAGGCGCATGTATGTATATATATGTGTGATGTATAGTGCATTATGCGAGTATAAATGCAAGGGTAACATGTACATCCTATCTTTCCTCGTGCGCATTGGTGGAGCGCCCCCCCTCCCAGCTGTCGGGTATTGCCGGGTGGGCACCCCCTCGTGTCACACTCTGGAGGAGTATATATGTAAGGGCTGGTGGTGCCTGAGTGGGGTGTAAATAGACATAGTGGTGCCCCCAGGTCTGGGTGTGAGGGCACTCCAGGCCTACCCCATCTGCTGGGATAGTGATCACCACCCTCAAGGGTCAAGGTTGGTGGTGGCCATGGGCGGCCATACAACTTGGTGGTGGTGGGAAGACCACTGGTAGCCATGGGGACCAGGAATCCTGGATCCCTATTGGTAGGGACAAGAATGATTGTTTCCCTTTGGGGGAAGGGGTGGGGTGATACTCTACAATGAACCCATGTAACGATATAAATAATAAACCAGAGTTCTTGACTCTCTCTTCTTTTTACACTTTATACTCTTCCTTTCTCTTTGTTTGTATTGATTTCACTGCCTACACAACCACAGACTCGAGCTTTAGCCATTTTCCACTAGTTATCCAGTATGATGCATTCATTTAAAATCAGCCTCCAAGGAATTCCACCCTGACAACAACAAAACTCTGGAATTCTGAACCTGGTAAGATTCTGTGATTCTTTCACGATGATAAGTTCATTAGAGACTGTCTGTTTTGTTTTGTTTGTTTGTGCGTGTATATGTGTGTGTATGTTTCAGTTTTTTGTCGTCTTTTTGGTGGGTTTCCTTTTGGGGAGGGGGGGGGCAGAGATTTAAGGGAGGATGGCAGGACAAATTGCAGAAATCGGCGAAAACGTCGATAAGTTTCAACCATATTTTTCTCTAACTACTCATTTAATGTAGACGAAGTCTTGGTTAAGGAGATATTACTGATATCAAACGACATGTCAACTTTTCTGAGCAGACAACAATTGCCAAATCAACTTTTTTGAATGTTTATTGGCATTTGACATCCTGGTAACATCTAAGCTCATATCAGGATGGGTACCGACTTGTGACAGTGCACACTCACATGACTTTCATAGTGCTACCCCACTGGAATACCTGGCCGGTATCCCACCCAGTCACATTATCCTGACACTGAGCTAACCAGTCCTTATCCTATCCCATTAATGCTGAGCGCCAAACTAGGAAGTAACATGATTCAATTATATTATAAGTTATTGGTTTGACTCCACTGGGTATCCAGGGATGAAAGTGGTCTCCGGGAAAAAAAGCCGAAATGCTGATATTATCCCATAGGGTTAGCATTGTCAGTGAATCGCGGAAAATTTCCAGAAGTCGGGTTTCATATATATTGGTATACGCTGATAGTGCTGGGCCCTTTGAAGTATGTATTAGTAGTATACACTGATAGTGCCTCGGTGTCTGCACCACATAGTAGTATACGTTGATGGTGCTGCAGGATTGAAAAATCCCGGAAATCCGCGGAATCGCGGACATCTATCATCCCTGGGTATCTGATCCCGATCTCCCGCATGGGAAGCCTGCGCTCTACCGATTCGGCCACCGCGTCCGGTGTGTCAGACTGTCTGTGTCTATAGCAGACTTAAAGGGTAATATCAGGTGTGCACACATCACCATCACCAGGTGTTTCATCACCAGGTGTTTCATTTGGCAGGCGGAGAAAGTTGCGTATTTAGCAGACGACAATAAACACTTCGGAGCAATACGCTACGCTTATTGTGTGTCCAACTATGCATTGCCCTCTCCTATTAATGCAGAGCGCCAGACTTTGAAGTGACAGGTATCAATTTTGTAAGTCATTGGTTTGACTCGACCGGGAATCGAACATCCGATCTTCCGCACAGTAGCTCTGCATTTGACCGATTGGGCCGCCACGTCCCGTGTGAAGATAACGAGAATAAACAGTCTATTTGAGACAAGAAATGTAAACGCTAGGCTGTATGCTACGCACATTTAAATTAAAGATGTTTCTTACCATTATACATTTATACAGTCTGTATAAATATAACAAGTGAGTTATCTTTACGTCCTAGCAAAATCTAAGGTCATATCAGGATGGGTACCAATTTGCCACGGTGCGCACTCGTGGCGACTTTATAGTGCTGCCCCACTGGGACACCAGACTGCCAGCACCATGACCTGATCTCCCACTCAGTCATATTATCCTGACAAGGAGCCGACCAGTCCTTGTCCTATCCTAATTATGCCAAGTGACAGGATAGGGAGTGACACATATCAATTTGTTTAACTCGAGCGGGAGCCGAACTCCCGATCTATCTTCCGCACACAAGGCCCGCTCTGTACCACTTCGGCCACCGCGCCAAATATAACCAAATACGCATATATACTATATTAGCTTTCTTCATATATATACACACAGGGCTGACTTTGAGCCAATTGCTCCCAATTGGGCCATGTATCCAAGGGGGCTTGAATCTAGAAAAACTCCTTTCATCATGTAAGTCATTTCACTAAAATATACCTTGGCTGTGAATCTAGGTTCCGCACCAAAGATGTCCCCAATGGTGTCCCACAGCTCGTATATATATATTCGTATATATATTTGGATACTTTGGTGTGACCATTACAACACTGACCCTGACTAATACAACACCGGTACACCACTTCGGGCTACACCACCTAGCACTACACCACCCACCGCTACAACACCCACTGCGACAACACCCACAAGGCACTGCGGTCTCTATTCTACCCCTTCCGCATTGTCCATGTCTTCCCATCTCTGTGATCTGTAAATCTAGTTATGCTGGCTGAACCAGCCTTCTAATAACACTAGAGAAGACTTAACATTATTATTTTGTTAATGATGACATACTATCGTTTTCCCTTTTATTCATGCAGAAACTGCATTGTCATCTGGGCGATAAAGCGTGAATTAATAATTGCCCTCAGAGGAGCGACCAACGGTGGCTAAAGCAGCAACTGTTAATCAACTCAGACACTCATCAGTGTCGAGTTATGCTACATTAGTTCTGCCTGAGGACGCCTGCCTTGTGGTGGCGCCATTCCACCTTCCGCAACTCCACATACGCCACCATGTGGCTATTATCAAAAGTTAATATTGGAAGTGCTTAGTCAGCAAAAAAAACTAAAACAAAAACAAATAAAAAAACCCACACCCGAACATCAAAGCGCCAAATAGTGCATTATTCAGTATATTCTAGTGCTATGCCAATGTTTAACACAGAGCTATAATGTGATTTTCGGAGCCACCGAAACTCAATCGCATATTTTTAGCATTTTAATAAGTTGCCTAGCACCGAAGGCCTGCCGTCCTCATAGTTCTTACATCAGATGGCACCCGCCTCCTCTCCCATTTGTAACAGACTCCTCACTCTGAGTCTGCCTCCTAATCTCGCTCTTAATTCAACAATTCCAATTAGTTTCCACCCGTGTTAGCGATGCTCGACAAATCCGACAGTGTGAAGGACATACAAATTGAACATTTATTTTGAATTTGATAACAAACAAAAAAAACATGCCAGCATTATTTATATCATAATTCATTGGACGGGATAGCGTGAGAGGGTAGAGCGCCTCCACCGCACTAGAGAGGTCATGAGATGAATCCCAGGTAATTAAACAAGGCACCTTCAATATTGAAGCTTTCCTCTCTCAACCTCGGCATTCCTGTGAGAGGTCAAGGATTGCTTAGTTCAATGATGTGACTGAACCTCATGTCGGTGTCGTCGTACTTCCGGTATCCGACAGGGCCAACACTATTAAGCCACCAGCAGTGCAGTACTATGAAATCGTCCATGAGTGCAGAGTGTCACCAATGGGTGTCCCTCTTTAAATGAACAACCCCGCACCCCCAGTCCCCACCATAATCCCCACCCCATTTTACAATGCAATGTGGTGGCCGGTGGTGAAGGGCATATTGCGGTAGCTAGCCAACACATCCTCAACCTACATACCCAACGGTGTATGAGCCGGTGGCGGTGGTATGGTGGTGTAGTGGTGGTTGTGGTGATGGCAGTGGGTGGTGGTTGTGGTGATGGTTGTGGTGATGGTGGTGGGGGTGGTGGTGGGCGGTAGTGGTGGGCGGTGGTAGTGGTGTGTGGTGGTGGGTGGGGGTTCTAGGAGGTGGTGGGTGGTGGTGGGTAGTGGTGATGATAGTGGTGCTGGTGGGTGGTAGTGATGATAATGGTAATGGTGGTGGGTGGTGGTGATGATGGTGGCAGTGGTGGGTGGTGGTGAGTGGTAGTGGTGGTGGGTGTTGGTTGTGGTGATGGTTGTGGGGGTGGTGGTGTGCGGTAGTGGCGGTGGCAGTAGTGGTGTGTGGTGGTGGTGTGTGGTGGGTGACGGTGATGATGGTGGTGCTGGTGGGTGGTGGTGGTGATAATGGTAATTGTGGCGGGTGGTGGTGACGATGGTGGTAGTGGAGGGTGGTGGTGAGTGGTAGTGGTGGTGGGTGGTGGTTGTGGTGATGGTTGTGGTGATGGTTGTGGAGGTGGCGGTGTGCGGTAGTGGCGGTGGTGGTAGTGGTGTGTGGTGGTGGTGTGTGGTGGGTGGTGGTGATGATGGTGGTGATGGTGTGTGGTAATGGTGGTGGGTGGTGGTGAGTAGTTGTGGTGGTGTATGGTGGCGGGGTTAGGGGTAGTGGCGGTGACCCGTCGCCTTCTCCACGGCAGCTCAGTTTGTGCCCACTAATACCGCCTGATGGCCGAAAGGGGAGAGGCATTCTCTGAGTTAGCCTAGTCGACACCACTCCCTCCTGCTGGGGATAGGGCGGACACATCACGCATGCCCTCAGAGGAACGACCATCAGTGGCTAAAACAGCAACTATTAATCAACTCAGACACTCATCAGTGTCGAGTTATGCTACATTAGTTCCGCCTGAGGCCGTCTGCCTGGTGGTGGCGCTATTCCACCTTCCGCAACTCCACATACGCCGGCCAGGCGGCGTCGATAGACGCCGCATCGAAAGCACAAGGCAGCTACAGGTCTTGTTGATAAATGACTGCCTGTCGTGCATGCTGGGGGGAGGGTGTGTGCGGGGGGGGGGGAACGCAGGGCACTCCAGCCCCCTCTTACCCCCATCCCCACCCTCCTCCCACCCTCCTCCCACCACCCCTCCCACCACCTCTCCCTTCCCGTTGCTCGGCTTCACACAATACATTTTAAGGTGGGAATCTTGTTGCGTGTCGTGACATGACAGCGAGAAAAGCTGCTCCAATCCTAGACCAAACCCGGAAGTGACGTCACATCTCTTTTTTATTATTTTGTTTACTACAGCGTCCATAGCGTGCGTACAGAACCTACCTGCGTTTTCCTCACTGCGCCCCTCCCCCCTCCCCACCCCACACAGACACACTCCACCACCTGACCCTGCCACTCTCCCTCCATCTACCTCCACACACACACCTCACCTGACCTATCACCACCTCCACCCACACACACACACACAAACATACAATTGTGGGGGAAAGCATTAAGCGATCATTGCGGATAAACTGATTCACTGAGAAATAGGCGGCAAAGAGGACATCAGTTGGTGGTTTACGCATCCTCCATCTTGTTAGTGGGCGAGTTATTGTTGATAAATATGGTAAAGTAAGTATGTGGTGAAAAGCAGGCTTTGCACAAAAGAGAGCTACTCAGAAAATAGGACTATATAATATATGTATGTTTATCAAAAGTTCAATATATGTATGTTTATCAAAAGTTCAAGTGCAAAACCCTGTAAACACCGATACAACAAATTGAGCTAAATATTGGAATCAAAGATTCAAAAATTGTACTTTTTAAATTCCTACTTTTTTGGGTCACTGGTCCTTAATCGTGTTATCATAAGACAAGTGGAATTAGTGAGAATTAAAATGATCTTCAGATAAGAATCTTATATTTAAACTACATTTTTGGATTGGCGTTTACAGGGATTTGCGCCTGAACTCTGCATATATTTATAAATGTGCAAGAAGAATGGAACTGAAGAAATATAGGGAAAAGTGGGTGGTTTGAGGACCGGGAGGATTAGAGTATGCTCTGAACAGTGCTGAGTGAAGACGTAAACAAAGGATGTATAGGGAAAGAGTTAGGTAGAACATGAATATGAAAGTCAAAAATAAAGGTGAATAACTGGGGGAGAAATAAAGGGTAAAATCAAGAAGTGGTGAAAAGTATAAGGTAAGACAAATACATGGTTAAAGTAAGAAGTGTAGACAAGTATAAGGCAAGACAAATGAAAGGTTAAAGCAAGAAGTGTAGAAAGGTATAAGGAAATACAAATACATGGTTAAAGTAAGAAGTGTAGACAAGTATAAGGCAAGACAAATGAAGGGTTAAAGCAAGAAGTGTAGAAAGGTATAAGGAAATACAAATACATGGTTAAAGTAAGAAGTGTAGACAAGTATAAGGCAAGACAAACAAAGGGTTAATTCAAGAAGTGTAGACAAGTATATGGAAATACAAATTAAGGGTTAAAGCAAGAAGTTTAGAAAAGTATATGGAGACAAATAAGGGGTTAAAGCAAGAAGTATAGACACGAAAAGTAGAAGGAGAGACACATAAGAGCTTAAAGTAAGAAGTGTAGAAACGTATAAGGAAATACAAATAAAGGGTTAAACCAATAAGTATAGGCAAGACAAATATAAGGAAATACAAATAAAAGGTTAAATCCAGAAGTGTAGACAAGACAAGTATAAGGAAATGCAAATAAAGTGTTAAAGCAAAAAGTGTAGAAACGTATAAACAAATAAAGGGTTAAAGCAAGAAGCGTAGACAAGACAAGTATAAGGAAATACAAATATAGGGTTGAAGCACAAAGTGTAGAAATGTACACACAAAGACAAATAAAGGGTTAAAGCAAGACGTGTAGACAAGTAAGGTATAAGGAAAGACAAATAAAGGGTTAAATAAAGAAGTGTAGAAAAGTATAAATAAATAGAAATAAATGGTTCAAGCAAGAAGACTCGAAACGTATAAGGAAAGACAAATAAGCAGTACAAGCAAAAAAGTGTAGAAACGTATAAGGAAAATAAATATAATTAAATAGAAATAGATATATGACACATAACCGACAGCTGCAGACTTTAAAATAATGAGAATAGAGTAGTACATCGAATTAGCTTCGGCGAGGAACTGAGGATGGAAAAGGTTGGCCGCGTGATTCTCATCAAGACTGCAGGCTCTAATCACCTCCTGTAGCCTACGACACAGACAGGGAAACCTGCAACCCAACCAGCACTACATCGAAGCGGAAAGCTGAGAACTTAAGAGGCTGTCACATTACGACGCATCGCACCAACGTATGCTGATGTATGCAAGTTTTGGGCGCTATGTCGTTATGCGTTACACATGAGTTCGGCACTGGTTGGTATACGTCAATGTATGTCGACATTTGTTGAGATATGGCGTCGTGCGTCAGGGGGTTGGCAAAGTTTTGTCGACATATGACAACATTCAACAACGTGTGGATTTTATGTTGGCTGTATGTTATGAATACATTAGGCATACGTTGATGTACGTTAGATGTACATTACGCAAACATAGTTCAGTATGTTGCACTATGTTGCACACCATTGACCTACATCAAAGGCAGTGGGAACATACAGTCCGCCTACTGACAACATATGGATAACCTATGTCTTACAGACATCTAACATATGTTTAGCATTTCTCCAGCATGTCTTGATGTATGTAAAATATTAGGCGTAGTTCTGGCGATCGAATAACGTATATAACTTTCACCGGCGTTCTGTGAACGTACCATGAGTGTAATTTGAGCATTTTTCGCCCGGAAGCACGTTAGCCATACGTTGGTCATACGTTCACCATATGCTAGGTATATGGTATGTATACGTCCAACTTTGCCCCCCGCACCGAAAAGTTAGACACTTCTCGACGTGACATAGTGATTTTACACGTTGGCCGCATGCTTGTGAGATGCATCCTAATGTGACAGGGCCTTTAGATCCCACCCATTTCAACTATCAGTCCATTACACACATACTTATATGCTGTATAAGAATCATACACGTATAATAACCCAGAATTCCCTATGCACTCCTCAGCTCCCCCCACCAGTAATTGGTTCATGGAGCCCGGGGCTAGTCATCTACTGCTCCAACCTACTCAATCTCAGCTGCGACTATTGATTAGAATGTGTGTATTGTTATTTTACGTCCTAGCAACATCTGAGGTCATATTAGGACGGGCACCGACTTGTGACAGTGTGTACTCATGGCGACTTTATAGTGCGGCCCTACTGGGGGACCATGCCACAAGCACCGTGACCCAATATCCCAAACAGTCACTTTATCCTGATATTGATCGCTATATTTGGGTCCCAAACGCTCACCCATGCAATACCATTGAAACAATGAAAATAACTCCTTGAACCGACCACCTCCTTAAATGGACCATTTCAAGTTGGACCCATCGTCGGTCGATTTAGAGAGGTTTTACTGTTCCACACTATACAAGTATATAGTATTGGGTGGAATGGGAGGTGGGTGAAGGGAAGTGTATGGGGTTGGTGTTTCCGGAGGGGGGTGGATGGGTGTGGGTGTGGTTGTGGGTGTGGGTGTGGGTGTGGGTGTGGGTGTGGGTGTGGGTGTGGGTGTGGGTGTGGGTGTGGGTGTGGGTCTGGGTGTGGTTGTGGGTGTGGTTGTGGGTGTGGGTGTGGGTGTGGGTGTGGGATTGTAGGTCTAATCATGGATGAATCAGATCTGCACTTGGCCGATGATACTTATTAGCGCCTGAGAAACCTGGTCGCCATTGGAGCTGCTTGTTGTTTTAATCAGGGCAGTGTACGCTTGCATCCGAATCTACCCCCCCCCCCACACACACACACACGTAGGCCCCCATGCACGCCCCCAACACACACTCCCTCAGCTGACTCACATTCCCACCCACATAGATGTGCTCAGTCACCGTGTGTTAGACAGTGCCAGTGGGTTAATCAGTGACAGTGCACTCATCAGTGACAGTGTGCTTGTCAGTCACAGTGTGATACTCAGTGACAGTGTGTTAGTAGGTGCCAGTGTGCTAGCCAGTGACCGTATGCTAGCCATTGACAGTGTGCTAGTCAGTGACAGTGTGCTACTCATTGGCAGTGTGCTAGCCAATGACAGTTTGCTAGTCAGTGACAGTGTCCTACCCAGTGGCAGTGTGATAGTCAGTGCCAGTGTGCTAGTCAGTGACTCTGTGATAGTGTGATATGCAGTGATAGTGTGCTTCTTATTGACAGTGTGCTAATCAGTCACAACGTGTTAGTCACTGACAGTGTCATAGTCAGTGACAGTCTGTTAGTCGGTGACAGTGTGCCAGTCTGGTATAGTGTGTGGTCAGTATCAATGTCTTATCACAGTGGGATAGTAAATGCGTTTACAAGTCAATGGCTAGTCTAGTAATAAGAGTAGAACAAGATAAATTACATATATGCCAAGAAAATCCAAAAAAACTAACATAGGCTACTAACCATACCAACCAACTATCTATCTGCTACTGAAATGCAGGCAATCAAATTACTCATCAGCAGCTACTGTGTGGTAAGATAACACCAACACTACAGCTGGCCAGCATTGAAAACAAGCCTGGGTACCCAGGCTTATATGCTATGGACAGTATAAATCATCATCTGTCACTATTCAGTGACAGAACACTACTTAGTGACAATGTACTAGTCAATGACAGTGTGCTCCTCAGTGACAGTGTGCTACTCAGTGTCAGTGGCAGCGTGCTAGTCAGTGACAGTGTACTACTCAGTCACAGTGTGCTAGACAGTCAAACTGCACTATTCAGTGACAGTACACTACTTAGTGACAATGTACTAGTCAATGACAGTGTGCTCCTCAGTGACAGTGTGCTATTCAGTTTCAGTGACAGCGTGCTAGTCAGTGACGGTGCCTTACCTTAAATCAAACACATTCACTGGCTTGCTAACAAGTTCGGGGTGAGCGCGGAGGGAGCAACACGTGACTTGTCTGCATGGAGGTGTCCGGGTTGGAGATCTCATCCCGCAGAGTGTCGAGGTTAGTTTACCCATAATCCCCTCTGCACTCGCATTACCGGCCCAGGTCTGCTGGGTGCTGCGGTAAGTGCACAGTGGCCCGCGCTGGTCATTTGTTTCATTGCCGGTGTAGTAAGTTCAAAAGACTACCCCACAAAAACACTACGGTAGTGTTTTCAACCTAGGTTCAAAACACTATGGTAGTGTTTTCAACCTGGCTGAAGGTAGGTTCAAAACACTACTGTGGCCACGCTCAAAACACTATCCTCAAGTTCAAAACACTACCTTTAAGTTCAAAACACTACATGGCAGTATGTAGTAAGGTGGGGCAGTAGGGGTTGTTTTTAGTGGTTATTGTTTTACATCCTAGCAACATGGAAGGTCATATCAGGATGGGTACTGACTATCCTATAGACCTATTTCATATAACGTCAGCATATGTATCTAGGTCAGTGCGCACACATTTTGGCTGCAGGACGACATGGCTATGAGCAATATTCATACATAAAAAGTGAAATATCTCTAAAACAACAACACCGAGACACAAACCACTTGGTACACATATAGAAAACCTATTCAACGAATAGATCATATTAAATTTAGGTTAGGGTTTTGTATTTCTATTAATTTTGAATAAAACTGACGTTTTGCACTGCGCATACCGGCAAACTCAATGGCAGTGTGCATTCGTTCGGCATGCACACACCGCAGCACCATCAGCGTATACTAATATGTGGTGCACACACTGCAGCACCATCAGCGAATACTAAGACGTGGCGCACATGCAGCAGCACCATCAGCGTATACTAATACGTGGCACACACCCCGCAGTGCTATCAGCGTTTATATGCTTCAAAGTAGCAAATGCAGCAGCAGGGTCAGCTTGTCATGATAGTGCTTTGAACTTTGGTAGTGTTTTGAAAGTACGTAGGGGTAGTGTTTTGAACTTAACAGTAGTGTTTTCAACCTAAGTTCAAAACACCACCATAGTGTTTTGAACGTAGGTTCAAAACACTACCATAGTGTTTTGAATGGCGTATTGTTTTGAACGTCCTACACCGGCATTCTCCTTCGGGATCGATCCAGAATGTGACAAGAGCTTGGTGAACAGTTCACAGAAGGTTATTAGTTTCCACTTCAACTTCTCCCATTTCACATCCCGTCGCCTCCCCTCCCCGTCCCTCCCCACCTCTCCTCACCCCTCCCAGTCCCTCCCAGCCCCTCGCGTCCCCTCCATTCCCCTCCCCACCCCTCTGCGGCCCTCCCCGTACATCCCCACCCATCGCCACCCACTCACTCCTTCCCAACGATCACCACCCCCTCACTCCTTCCCATCCATCTCACCCTCCCTTCCCCTCTCCACCCCTCCTCATCGCTCGCCATCCCTCCCCCAGCCTCCCCTATCTATACCCACCACCTCTTCACCCCTACCCTCCCCCTCCCCTATTCGCCCATTTCCACGCCTCTCACCCTTCGCCACTCATTGTCACTTCTCATGACCCCTGTCCATCCAGCCCCACCCTAGCCGTTTCCTCCCATGCCCCACCCTACCCGTTTCCTACCCCTCCCCATTCCTCCTCATCTCTTGCCACCCCTCCGCACCCCACCCCACAACTTCTCACCCCTGACCACCCCTCCACACTCCTCCCCATCCATCCACAAACCCTCCCCTCCACTCCCATCCTAGACATCCTTACCCTACCCCTCCCCTCCCTATCCCTCTCCACCCCTACCCCGCCCAGCCACACCCACACCAACCTCACTGCTCCTAACCCCGCCCCACCCAACCCACCCCATCCCACGCAACCTCACCCCTCCCTGCCCCTCCTCGCCCCACCCGCCCCATCCATTCGCATCCAATACCATCCAACCCCCCTTCCCACCGCTCCCAGCCCCGCCCAATCCCACCCATCCCTACCCCGCCCACTTTCCCCACTCCTCCCCACCCCTCCCACCCCTCTCCACCCCTCGCCACCCCCCCTCCCCACCCTCTCCGCCCCACCCCTACCCCACACTTCATTGCCTCTTGCGCTCTCCACACTCGCCCAGTAGGGATCCTCAGTTTACACCCCGCGTGTAACACGAGACAGGTTCAGTACTCGTGTGGCTTCTGTGTGGCTTCTGTCGGTGCGATGTCATCAGTGGCTTCAGGGTGGATTTGTCAATTGTGGCTAATTTAGGGTATGGCTAGAATTACGCGTGGGATAAAACAGATTGGGAGAGTATTCTGTCCTCTGTTACTAAATGGTCAATGTATCATTTGTGAGGCTACTTGATTTTTGGAGGTTTACATCATGGCAACATATAATGTCATATCAGGATAGGTACTGACTTATGACAGTTCCAACTCATGGTGACTTTATCACTTGATAGTGCTGCCCCGCTGGGAAATCAGGCCACTGGCACCATGACCTTTTCTTGAAGATTTATACTGCCTATCATGGATAAGTCTGAATAGACTTGTTTTCATCATTAGACAGTTTGTCGATAGAAAGCCTGATTCTACACTTTTACCTAATATTCCACTGACTCACATTATCCTGATACTGAGCTAACTAGTCTTTGGCGTGTCCTTTGAATGCTGAATATCACTATCAGGTTAGGAAGCGACAAATATCAATGTTCTAAGTTATTAGTTTGACTCGACAAGGGACAAGTTATTGTATATGGGGCTTCGTTCTGATTGGCTTAGGTATTATGTGGCCTCTGTGTCAACTCTATCTCAAGCAGATTTTGTTAGGGAGTGTGCTGTACTGGTTGGTGACTTACTGCATGTCTTAAGCAGCGTGTGTAGATAATCTTAAAGTTGCATAGTCCGATGACTTTGAGTTTCTGTCTTTTTTCTGAGATAAACATATTCATTGATTGTTATAATCTACTTCACTTAACTTTGAAATAACTTTTATTTTAAATGGCTAACGTGTGAGATATTTGAAGTGTAAACATGTCAAATTAGTTTTGGCAAGCACACCACAGTTCTGACACCATAGGCCTCTGCAGTAACATGTTCTATTACATTCGCTCAGTGTTCGCTTCTATTTTGTAAAACAATGCTTAATAAGTGTATCAGTGTCCAAGTTAGATATCTACAACAAAATATAGATAATTTGCTTGGTTGTGAAAATGTGCTGCTTCATCGGACTATGCAGCTTTAACTTATCAGACGGAATGGCTGAATAAGAGGACTACCCGCTCCCCATGTTGCAGGTCATAGGACTAATTTCCGGTTTGAACCCTGGTTGAGTCAAACCAATAACAGCAAGTGACTCTTACTGATACCTAGCCTGGCGCTCAACGTTGCTGAGCAATTGGCAAGGAGCAGTGGAATGAGGAATAACCTTGTTCACAATTGACATTTCAATAGCTCAATTCCCGGATGTAATAAAAACAATTACTATTTTTGATTAATTGTCTTCTTTGTCGGAAATTAGAATATGGGATGGTAATGAAAGGGTAAATGACTTCAGTAATCATGTGTATTTTAATTAAACTTTAAACATCATCACTGTACAACTTTGTGTAAAGGACTGTACAACTTAGGGCCGGAAGACCAGTACAACAACAATGAGAAATAACATGGATAAAATACATTTACAAAACAAATCTGTGTATTTTTTAGATGTTTTTGTTGGTAAGTTGTTTTTTCAATGCTTTGGTAGAATATTTTGCACCGATTTGTTATATATACAGGGATTTTTGTACATATGACATGTATAATGAGTGCATTATTTTAGTCAGTCTTCTGCTCTTAAAGGACTGCCCTTTTATGGACCCCCAATGTAGCTCGGGTGAAAAACCTCAATCACTCACTCAGGCCTTAAAGTCGCCAGCTATCCGCCGCGTGGAAAACAAACGAAGTCAGAATAGTTCAGATTTGGGCCACAGGGTGTTTTGTTTACACTCGGCGATTCGACGCTGATCGAGCTGCTACGTTAATATCGCTTGGAATTTAAGGTTAATTTAATTAAATTTCATTATTTTAGTATGTAATTCTGTTAAATATGATCGCATTCAATAGATTTTGGCGTAATCGGTCCCTAACACTGCCGGGCACCAGCTGAGCCCATACTGGGAACCAGCAAATCTTGTTACTGTGTGAGCCTGTTGCCGGCACAATTTCAGCCAATCACAGCACAGCTTTTGCATTGCAAATGGCCGCCGCCTATGGGGGCGGCCATTTTGAAGACAACAAACTGCCTTTGCAGTTCAGACTAGCAGTGCCCTGGTCCCATACTCTCCCCACACATACTTGGTTCATTTAAACATAAAAACTAAACAAGATTGTGCTTGGAGAGCATTTGTCGGAGTACGCGCAGTGTCCCAGCGAGCTATAGCTGGTCCCTTTAAGTGTTTGTCTGGCATTTCTGTAAGGAGGTTGGTCTTGTTTTCCGTGGCTTTAATAATGAGTGTGTTTTCACAGTGACCTTTGCAGGTAGGATGTTTGTTCTGTGCCTTCCATCGAGAAGCAGCTGTAAGTTCTGTATGTAGACACTTGACATGCGTAAGATATACGAGTGACACTGCATTGCTTCTTCTCTAAGTGGGCAGTTGCACGCAACCACTATCGATTACAAATAAACATAGCTTCCATAGTCGAGATTCTGAAATTGGACTGTTTTGATAAGAAGGGAATTCCTCATAATGACTTTTGATTACACACAAACATGGCTTCCATACTGGGGATTCTGACACTACACTGGTTTGCTAAGAGGGCAGGTACACCTAACTACTATCAATTACAAACAAACATAGCTTCCATAGTGGGGGTTCTGACACTACACTGCTTTGCTAAGAGGGCAGTTACACCTAACTACTATCGATTATGAACAAACATGGCTTCCATAGAGGGATTAAGAAGGCAGTTACACACAACAACTATCGTTTACAAACAAACATGGCTTCTGTAGTGGGCATTCTGACACTACATTGGTTCTCTAAGAGGGCAGTTACACACAACCACTATTGACCACAAACAAACATTGCTTCCATAGAGGCTTTGCTAATGAGTCAGGTTGACACAACAACAATCGATGAGAAACAAACATGGCTTCCATAGTGGGGATTCTGAGACTACACTACTAAGAAGACACTTCCACACAACAGCCATCGATTACAAACAAACATGGTTTCCATACTGTGATTCTGACACTGCACTGCTCCGCTAAGAGGGCAGTTACACCCAACAACAATCGATTCCATAGTTGGGGTTCTGACATATGCTGCTTCTCTAAGAGGGCAGTTACACACAACCACTATTGATTACAAACAAACATAGTTTCCATACTGGGGATTCTGATGCTACACTGCTTTGCTAAGCGAGCAGTTACACCCAACAACTATCTATTACAAACAAACATGGCTTCTGTAATATGGATTCTAATACTACACTGCTTCTCTATGAACAGCCCCACTATCAAATTAAAACCAAACTCGAAGAAGACAAACCGTCAGCATTCATTTATTCAAATCAACTAAACAAATGATGCATGGCCTGGCGCAGCCAGAATTGTACTTGACATGAAACATATTGGGAGAAATGGTAACGGATGAAGTATAAACCAGGAGATATGTTAAAGAAACCGATCTGAGGCGATGTGTATTGATGTTTTCTGTGCCTCGCCTATTACGCAGTTATCATGGTAAACCAGGAACTTTTCGATTTTTATATTACAGGCCGCTCTTGACAGTTTTCCCCGCCACACACCCAAGCCTTCTTAGTGTAGAGTGATACCCCATTCCTTTGCTAATAAAAGTATGACAAGAACGAGAAGCATGTATTGCTCCCCCCCTCCTCTGTGTGAAAATAATATAAGTTAATTTAAATTGAGGTCATTATATCCAGGTACTATTCTGCCACCAGTCATCTTTATTTGATAGCAGTCAAAGAGATACTGTGAGGTATAAAGTACTTATTCAAATATTATTATGTATGTAATTCTCCTGTCGTCTATTGTTCTTATTCCGATTGCTCCTGTAACCTTTCCTTTTGATATGCTCCTTTCTACTATGGGTTACTGGAGGTTGGGGTGCGGCCTGGAGACCGGGAGGCCTGCTTCCAAGCAGCTCCACTAATTCCCCTCCTTTCCTCTAGCCAGCGCCTCACCCACCTACTAACGGCCCATTTCGCCAATGATTTAGTTCAATAAAATTAACGGTAGGTCTAAAATGGCCAGCCAGAGTTATAGCCTCGATCCATACAAATCTGACTTGTCTCCTTTTTTGTTATCTATTTGTATTGCCTAATTATTATGGAAGGAATTAATAATATTGCTATAAAAAATATATATATTTCGCATTTCTCCGGAACATACATCATATATTTCCTATTTGTATAAATAACATAGATATTTATTTCCACATGCTCAATGTACATACAAGTTGATATTTATATCAGTAATGTTTCCCATGTAAAAGGAGAAAGCAGAAGTACAATACTTATTAGAAAATCTATATCTATCAGAATAATTCCTAAATCAAGGGCTAAAGGTAGAAACTCCTTCTCTGTTCATGTATGGCGATGCTTTTGAAGGCGTACAGTTTGATTGACATTCTGACGGTCTCTTTGTTTGAGGAATTAGGTATTGAATTGAGGAGGGGGTGGGGGGGGGGAGTGGCTGGTGAAAATAACCCATGAAACTCGGAAACATTTGGACGGCAGAACAGGCCTGGGTCTGATTTGACATGTGAGAGTACGAGGTGTGTGGTGGGTGGTTGTGGGGGTGGGGGGCGGGTTGGAGTGTGGATATGGGCGGTGGTTGTAGGAGTGGTGGAAGGCGTGTGTGGGGAGTGGGGCTGTGAGTCGGCATCCATACTTCCATAACGAGTTATTGTCATATTTCTCGGCGCGGTTTTTTAATATTAAAAAAACCAACAAGAAATAGCTAGACAATCAATAGAAAATTGCTTTAGGTTATGATGGTTACCATGCTTTAGAAATCCAATAAAAAGAAAGCCGGTTTGGCTTTGAACAGACTCTAAAGCCCCGTTCAAATACACGTTATTGAACATAGTTGAACGTAGTTAGCATAACGTGGGCAAGATGTGCTGTCACTACGTTCAAATACGTTAAGGTATGGCAGGTTTTGGTAGATGACCCACCTAATGGTATGGATAAATATGTTACGGTACGGATCCCGGTACGTCCAACTACATTGAACTAGGTTCAACTGCGTTCAACTGCGTTCAACTACGTTACAATCCACTACGTTCAACTATGTTCTACTTCATCCACTAACGGCTATGTGACCACGGCAGAACGGCCAAGGTTTTGTGTGGGTCAAAATACGCTAGGGTATGCTAGAGTACATTAAGAAGTATGCTAGAGTACCCTAGAGTATGCCAGAGTATCCTAGAGTATGCTAGAGTATGTTATCATCATGGAGGCTATGTCTGCCTCAAACGTAGTGCTCTTTTAAAAATGTCCAAAGCTGAAATCGGAACTCACTACCCACATACGTTATTATCATATTATCATCACGTAGAAGTACAGATCACGGTACATTGCACTACGCTGGACTACGTTGCACTACGTTGGACTACGTTGGACTACGTTGCACTACGTTGCACTACGTTGCACTACGTTGTACTGCGTTGCACTACGTTGCACTACGTTGCACTACGTTGCACTGCGTTGCAATGCGTTGCACTACGTTGCACTACGTTGCACTACGCTGCACTACATTGCACTACGTTGCACTACGTTGCACTACGTTGCACTACGTTGCACTACGTTGCACTACGTTGCACTACGTTGCACTACGTTGCACTACGTTGCACTACGTTGCACTACGTTGCACTACGTTGCACTACGTTGCACTACGTTGCACTACGTTGCACTATGTTCAACAACGTTCAAGTATGTTAGCCTCCACTACGTTCAACTCCGTTCACTAACGTGTATGTGACCGGGCCTTTAACTGAGCGGTACAGGCAGAGACTGACAGTTAAAACATGAGAAGAGGTCTACCAAACTCCCAACGTTCAGGGTTCGTTCCTGTTGCAGAGTTGAGGGTTTGCAACAGAACACTCAGTAAGTCGTTCCGATGTATCGGTATCAGTGGCCTTTGTGTGTTGGGGTTTTATAACCTAGCAACATATAAGGCCATATCAGCACGGGTACCGACTCATGACACTACGCATTGATTATGACTTCATAGTGTTGCCCATCTGGGAGATCAGGCCGCTGGCATCATGACCCAACATCCTATTTAGTCAAATTATCCTGACACTGACCTAAGCAGTCATTTGCACAAATTTATTATTAATGTTGAGTGCCTGGCCAGGTAGTGACAAATATCAATTTTGAAAGTTATTGGTATGACGCAGCTGAGATTTGAACCGCCGATCTTCCGCACAGGAAGCCATAACTCTGACCAATTCGGCCGCCACATCCAGTTTGTATCAATAATGAAATCTGATAAGGTCATGTATAGCCCATATTAAAGCTGCATAGTCCGATGAACGTATAACATTTTCAAAACTAAAATATTTATCCAGATCATACTCTACATGACCAAAGTAGATGCTTGTGCACGTAGTTATACCCCTGTCACACTACGACGTAACGAGCCAACGTGAGCCTAACGTGATGATTTTTCGTCATTACGTTGCCGTACGTTGGGTCACGTTATGATGACGTCATAATGACGTTAGAGTGACGTCGAGCTACGTCATGTTACGTCGTGTTACGTCGGCGCGCGTCGAGGTTTTGAACCTGTTCAAAACTTTCAACGTATCTCAACGTGAAGCCGTTACGTTGGGATGACGTGACAATGACGTTAGGTTGACGTTCCGCGATCGTTATAGCAGCGTAAATGACGTTAGAGTCACGTTATGTCACGTCAGACCGACGGCCCGGGTGGGAGCAACGTGTGGGCAGCGTTTTGCACGTTACGGTCACGTTACGGTCACGTTACGGTCACGTTACGGTCATGTTACGGTCACGGTTACGGTCACGTTACGGTCACGTTACGGTCACGTTACGGTCACGTTACGGTCACGTTACGGTCACGTTACGGTCAAGTTACGGTCACGTTACGTTCACGTCACACCCGTTACGGCGACGTTACGCTCACGTTACACTAACGCCCGGTCACGTCGCCAATTACCCCTCCCCTCTAACGTTGTCACGTTACAGCTAACGTCACGACGTACACCCACGTTACTTTCACGTTACGCTCACGTCAACTACGTTGCATTCACGTCCACAATTTGCATATTACGCCGATAACTTCGACGTGATATCATTATTTTCACGTTGTGGTTACGCTGACGTAGTCACGTCGTAGTGTGACAGGGCCATAAGCATTTTGTCAAGTCTGACCCCCCTCTCTCTGACTCTCACGTTATCGTGGCTGTGACTTGGGTCAGCTTCACAATATGGATGTTCTGCATCGTGCTGGACAATGCTCCTGCATAGTCTTAAGCTGTGTTCACACACACACTTTAAATCGATTCATATAAATCGACTTGCCTAGTTCGACGCACATTTGCCGTGTGAATGCGACGCTGTGTCGATTTAGGGCTGAATCAATTTGTATACATCGGTTCATGGATACCACCTCCCACGGTAGTATAGATGAAGCGATTTATCTTAAATCGGCCCAACTAGCTTGTGTGGACGGTAGCGGTTTACTTGAAGCGGATTAAGCGGATTATTTTGGTCTATGAACCGGCTAGAGGTGCACAGATATTTTGTTCATCATTTATTTTTAGGGTTTCACTGCCCAGCAGAAGTTTTGACCGTTCCAAAACAATACGATTCAGTTAATACATATCTAGGTCGAACCCACACTCTCTCGTGGTAACGTCAAAACTGGCGCTGGTTTGTATGGACTTGCTCATGCGCAGATATCAATTTCCGCCTTAAACCGCTCCGTGTGTGGACACGACACTAAATCGATTCATATAAATCGACTTGTCTAAGTCGACATAAACTTTGCCCGTGTGAACACAGCTTATGTTGTTCGCCTGTTGAAAGGAAGGAACGATACCATGGTCTTCAGAGCTCCCGATGGAAACTGACTTTAATGGTCACATGTAGTCTTTTATACCCAATTTTAACCAGGTATCTCCATATGGCCTTCGTGCAGACTGACCATTCAGATACATTTCCAGGGCGATCATTTAGATACATTTCCAGACAGCTTATTTTGATACATTTCCAGACCTCTTATTTTGATACATTTATGAAACATTTCCAGACATCTTATTTGGATACATTTCCAGACATCTTAATTTGATGCATTTATGATACATTTCCAGACAGCTTATTTGGATACATTTCCAGACTGATACATTGCAGACTGACACAGTTCAGACTTGATACAGTTCAAGACAGCTTATATAGACACATTTCAGACTGATTGGCGACTTGACACTGTGCCAATTTAATCGAGTGTATACACTTTGAAATACACCGTGTGAATTCTGCGCATACATTTAACCACACTAAGGATGGGTTTCTATGTGTACTTTTACAATGTGTTGCTGCTGCATTGAACGGAATATTAAGTAGATTTAATACAACCTGTCACTTCTGTAGCACAGGGTGTCCGAATTTGAGCATGCATCTCACAATTAATTGCGCATGTTTTCATTTCAAATATCTGCAAAGTTAACCATTTATAATTAAATCCACGTCAAACTAAGGCAAGGTAGATTACAGCTATCGACCTACTAGCTTTATCTAAAATAATGACAGAAACTTAAAACCATCGGACTATGCAACTTTTGTTGTTGAAGATTTATACTGCCTATCATGGATAAGCCTGAATAGGCTTGTTTTCACCATGAGACAGTTTGGCGATAGAAAGCCCGAGCCTACACTTTTACCGACCCAAGGGATTGTTTACCTCCCACACCACATAGACATGGTATGAGAGCAACTGGGCTTTGATGACGCTGTAAGTTATACACAGCAGTGGACATCCAAATGGGGGCACAGGGAATCGAACCACTGACCTTCAGATTAGGAGTCCGACCTAGAAAAAAGTCAGACACTCTAACCACAACTTTTAATATGAATTGCGTGATATGGGGGCATTTGAGGCATGATGGTTTTGGGAAGGAGTGAGGGGGTGGTGATGGGTGGGGACGAATGGAGAGGGGCACAGAGGGTGGGGAGGGGAATGGAGGGGCTGGCAGGGGCTGGGAGGGGTGAGGAGAGGTGGGGAGGGACGGGGGGGGCGACGACGGGAAGAGGTGCAATGCCTAAAATGAAGCACCTATTAAAGGTCTATTTAAAGCCTCAGGGAAATGAATTCATCTATTTGAGCGATTAGGAATTTACTATCTGATTACTCCTTTCAGATCTTAGCAGTGTTGCCCACTGATAGATGACATTTTAATCTATGCTAAACATACAACTTGTCATAGTAAAATATATATATTCTGACTTTATTTATCTTGAGAAAAGACTAAACAGTTTATGTTGTAAATTACAGACACTTCACCTGCTTTGCTTAGAAGTGAAACAGGCATTAGGACTTCTTGCAGTAGTAACAACAAAAGGAAAGCAAAAAGGTTGCTGAATATGTTATATTCAGGTCGCGAGACATTGCAGTAAAGAATGCGGTTCAAAGAAACTTTATGCATGTAATAAACTCCATTATGTAAGTATTAAACAAGACCATGGTTAGTCGGCACTCCCCACCCACATTTTATGTGTCGTACTATATTCAAATTCTGTCTTATGCCCTTCCGCTGATGCTCAACTCGCTTGTTACCAGCGTTCCAAGAGACCGGTTGCCGGCCCTCACACTTCCGTTTCCGGTGGCGGGTCAACATTTACTTCCCACAATATATATATATATATACACATATAAAGTTTGATGCGAGGGGGCGCGCGCCTGCAATACCCAACAGCTAGGATTGGGGGCGCGCTCCACCAATGCGCACAAGGAAATATAGGATGTACATGTTACCCTTGCATTTATACTCGCATAATGCATTATATATCACATCAGATAATACTGAATTCCAAGCTAAGTAGTGCAGTTTGTTGTTCTTTTAGGTCCTAGTAACATCTAAGGTCATATCAGGATGGGTACCAACTTGTGAAAATGCACACTCATGGTGACCATATAGTGCTGCCCCACTGGGATACCAGATCACCACCACCATGATGCAATATCTAACACAGTCACATTATCCTGACACTGTGCTAACCAGTCCTTGTCCTATCATTGTAATGCCAACTGCAAAGGCTATGTATCAACAAGTATAGATTTGATAAGTCATTGGTTTGACTCGGCAGGGTTTCGAACTCCAGTCCTTCCGCGCGGGAAGCTTTCTCTCTACCGATTCGGCGACCGCATCCGGGCGCTATGGAGCGACAAGCATACATTTTTATATGTTTTTGTTTTTGTTTGTTGTTTTACATCCTAGCAACATCTAAGGTCATATCAGGACGGGTACATTTTATAAGTCATTGACTTAACCTTGGTAGGTTAAACAAACCCACAGCCTACAAAATGGGAAGCCAGTCAGCGCTTTTTCTGATTCAGCCATCTTGTCCGGTCACTTCTGGGCGAGATGTAGAACTTGCCGATACCAGCACACCCCCGCCCCCCGCCGCCCTCCCTCCCGAACCCCCACCCCCCAGTTGGTATTCAGCCTTAAATGGGGCACTGTTGATTATAGATATACCAGCTTTGACACATACTGCTGATGATAACCGTCATGTGCAGCCTGGACACCTCGTCATCAGAGCAGTGACAGTGACACTAATAGGCGGGGTCGGAGTGCGCGCACTGCGGCCAGGCCAGGAACTACTAACAGCGCACCGACCAGTGGTCCACAACTGGTTCATCAAAGGCTGTGGTATGTGCTGTCCTGTTTGAGGGAAAGTGCATATAAAAGACCCCTTGCTGCTTATCGGAAGCAGGTTTCCTCCAAAGAAATATGTCAGAATGACCATATGTTTGACGTCTAATAGCCAAGATGGAAATCAATGCGCTCTAGAGGCGTTGGTAAATAAAACAAAAAGCAAACAACTAACAGTACACCGATCGCAGGGTAGTGTGGGGGGGGGGGGGGGGGCAGGGAGGGGGGATAATTGCAGAGTCATCAGCGGCATGCCAGGAAAAGATGTCGGCAAATGCATGGTGCAGGTTTCACAAAATGATATAAACAGTGGGTTAGGTGGGTGCCATTTTGGATGGGAGGCTTCGGTGAAGCTGTTAGAGCGGCGTGGGGTCTGTTTGATTGGTAGAACGCGTGGGGTGAAGGGGGAGGGGGAGGAGGAGGGGGGTGGTGGTGCCAAGGTAAGGTGCTGACAGTGACATGGGAACCCCATTACCCCCCTCACACACACCGCTCACAGTGGGCGGGCTGTCTGCTCCTCTCACACACCTCACAGCGGCAAGGTCACATACAGTACTTCAACATATGTCTAACTGTAGTGTGAAAGTGTGGTAGTTTGACTGACTTCACAGCGCAATGGTGGTAAGGTAACACAGAGTACTTCAACATATATATCACTGTAGTATGACTGTGTGGTAGTTTGACTGACCTCACAGCACAGTGGTGGTAAGATCACATAGAGTACTTTAACATATATCTCACAGTAGTGTGTCTGTGTGGTACTTTCACTGACCTCACAGCACAGTGGTGGTAAGGTCACATACATTACTATGACATATATCTCACTGTAGTGTGACTGTGTGGTAGTTTCACTGACCGCACAACACAATGGTGGTAAGGTCACATACAGTACTTCAACATATATGTCACAGTAGTGTGACTGTATGGTAGTTTCACTGACCGCACAACACAATGGTGGTAAGGTCACATACAGTACTTCAACATATATGTGACAGTAGTGTGACTGTGTGGTAGTTTCACTGACCGCACAACACAGTGGTGGTAAGGTCACATACAGTACTTCAACATATATCTCACAGTACTGGGTATGTGTGTTAGTTTGACTGACCTCACAGCACAGTGGTGGTAAGGTCACACACAGTACTTCAACATATATGTCACAGTAGTGTGTCTGTGTGGTAGTTTCACTGACCGCACAACACAATGGTGGTAAGGTCACATACAGTACTTCAACATATATCTCACAGTACTGGGTATGTGTGTTAGTTTGACTGACCTCACAGCACAGTGGTGGTAAGGTCACACACAGTACTTCAACATATATGTCACAGTAGTGTGTCTGTGTGGTAGTTTCACTGACCGCACAACACAGTGGTGGTAAGGTCACATACAGTACTTCAACATATATCTCACAGTACTGGGTATGTGTGATAGTTTGACTGACCTCACAGCACAGTGGTGGTAAGGTCACACACAGTACTTCAACATATATATCACTGTAATGTGCATGTGTGTTGGTGTGACTGACCGCACAGCACAGTGGTAGTAAGGTCACATACAGGACGTCAACACATATTTCACTGTAGTGTGTCTGTGTGGTAGTTTCACTGACGTCACATCCAATGGTGGTAAGGTCACGCACTGTACTTCAACATATATCTCACAGTAGTGTGTATGTGTGGTAGTTTCACTGACCTCACAGCACAGTGGTGTTAATGTCACACACAATACTTCAACATATATATCACAGTAGTGTGCATGTGTGGTAGTTGCACTGACCTCACAGCACAGTGGTGGTAAGGTCACACACAGTACTTAAACATATATTATCACTCTAGTGTGTCTATGTGGTAGTTTCACTGACCTCACAGCACAGCGGTCGTCAGGTCACAGACACAGTACTTCAAAACGCATCTCACAGCAACGTGTATGTGTTGTAGTTTCACTCACCCCACAGCACAATGGTCAGATCACACAGTAACACAGTAATCCAACACATATCTCACAGTAATATGTCTATGTGGTAGCTTCACACATCTCGCAGCCGTAAGGTTGGTTGATTGTGCAGTTTTACGCCCTGGCAACATCTCAGGTCATATCAGGACGGATACCAACTTGTGACAATCCACACTTATTGCGATTTTATAGTACTGTTCCACTGGGAAATCAGGCTGCCTGCACCATGACCCAATATTCAACTCAGTCACATTATCCGGACACCGAGCCGACCAGTCCGTGCCTCATCGTAATAATCCAGATTGCCTGGCTAGGAAGCGACAGGTATCAATTTTGTAAGTCATTAATTTGATTCGACCAAGAATTGAGCTCCCGATCTTCTGCATGGGAGGCTTACGCTCTACCGATTCGGCCACCGTGTCCAGACACATTAGTAGGGTCAGATCACACACACGACACTCCAACACACGTCTGTCTGTGTCCTACTCACACCCACCTCACAGACGCCTGCTTCCAATAAGCTACACACGCCTCATATAAGCCCATTTGAAAGCTACACAGGCCTTATGGCCAGATTTACAAATGAAATGGGGCGCAATGTTCGCATTCCATTTGATTCAGTGGGAATGACACATTTCACACCCAGTTTCCCGTGCTTTCGACTCTACTTGAGTAGACGGATGAGTTCATTTTCTATCAATACCGGTCGCGGAGGCCGAATCGGTGGAGCACAGACCTCCGCCGTGTGGGAGATCGGGAGTTCAATTTGTGGTCGAGTCAAATCAATGACTTACAATAGTTATACTTGTCGCTTGGTATTAATAGGATAGGGCAAGGACTGGTTAGCTCAGTATCAGGATAATCTTACTAGGTGGGCTATCAGGTCCTGGTCCTGGTGGCCTGATTTCCCAGTAGGGCCGCACCATATAAAGTCAGCATGAGTGCGCACTGTCACGAGTCGGTACCCATCCTGATATGACCTTACATGGTGCCAGAACGAAAAACTCCAACAACCAACCAACAACCAACCAACCAACCAATCTTCCATCCCCCCGATTCCCCAGTTGGCTTTCATACCTTTCCATCATCAAACATAGGATGCACTTTCTCTCTTCACTTATTCTCTGAGCCAGTGACACACATATTTGTATTGTATACCCTACTAGTACTACTAATATTTTGCTTTTATTTTGCTTCATCTTCTTCCTCTAGGAATGGCGCCGGGCTCTACTGTCTAATCTGAATACACTTTGTGTATCTGCATTTCTACTCCGTTTGTTCCTTTTTCCAGAATCAGACTCATACATCACTCTCACAATGCCCACACTCAAGGCCCGGTCACATACACGTTAGTAGACGTAGTTGAACATAGTTGAAGGTAGTGGAACATAGTTGAACGTAGTTGCCGTAGTTGATCGTTGATTGTAGTTGAATATACTTGAACGTCGTTTAACGTAGTTGAACGTTAGTGGACATAGTTGAACCAACTGGAGGCTAATGTAGCTAATCATAGTTGAACGTATTTGAACATAGTTGAATGTAGTTAAATGTAGTTGAACATAATTGAATGTAGTTGAATGTAGTTGAATGTAGCTGAACGTAGTTGAACGGAGTTGAACGTAGTGGAACGTACCCACATCCATAATTCTCCGTAGTTGAACGTAGTTGAATGTAGTTGAACGTAGTTGGACATAGCTGAATGTTAGTGGAGGCTAACATAGTTGAACGTAGTTAAACGTAGTTGAACGTAGTTGAACGTATTGAACGTAATTGAACATAGTTGAACATAGTTGATCTTCTCTGGTACATTCAACTACGTTCTGGGAAATCAGGCCACCAGGACCAGGACCTGATATCCCACTCAGTCAGATTATCCTGAAACTGAGCTTCTCCGGTACATTCAACTATGTTCAACTACGTTCAACTATGTTCAACAACGTTCAACTATGTTCAACTACGTTCAACTATGCTAGCCTCCACTATCTTCAACTACGTCTACTAACGTATATGTGGCCAGGCCTTAAAAACGACCTGACACACCACATGCAGATATCATAATTGTATTTGGGTGTCAATATGTTATCCATCTGAACATACATTTTATCAGCGCCGAAGCACTGACCCTTCTAGCTGTTGAAAGGATCGCATTTGGGTGTGTACATGGTGATGAGGGAGTGGACTATGCTGCATTGTGTGCAGCACACTCCACTCTGAAACAATGTAAGTGGGGAGTGGCCCATGCTGCATAGTGTAAACATAGACGCCAGAAATAGTCACTCAGATACTCTTTTACATTTAATCAATTTAAAGCTGTCTTCAAGTCTCATCTGTTGGATGTAGCTTTTAATGGTACAATTTTACGGTTTCTCTAATCTGAAACTATTGTGCCCAAGTTGTAAATATATCGTATGTCATATCGTATATAATGCTTCCTGCTAGTTAGAGGGGTCAATTGAATTGTACATTATTATTATTATTAGTTACCGCCTCCCTAGACCTGATATAGGGTTATCTAGTAACCAGAGAGGCCACAGATATCGAACCAATATTTTACAACAATTAGTACTTATATTTGTCGCCATCTAAATTGGCATTCAGCATTAATAGGATAGGGCAATGGCTTGTTTACTCAGCATCAAGATAATGTGGATGACTGGGATATCGGGTTATGGTCCCAGTTGCCTGATCTTCCAGTGGAGCAGCACTATAAAGTCTCCATAATTGTGCACTGTCACAAGTCCGTACCCATCCTGATATGATCCTAGGTTTTGCTAGGTTGTTGTTATCTTACCTGTTACTTAAGATTGGCCAATGACTGGTTATTTCAGTGTCCAGATAATGTGACTAAGTGGACATATCACTGAGCTGGTGGCAAGATAGATCAGCTGGCCACCAGTACAACGGCACAGCCATGAGCGCACTTTGTCACATATTGGAATATGTCCTCATATAAACCAGGACATAAAACCCCAATAAATTTAGTACTACCCACACAACATATGCACCCGCCAACTAAGGATCACATCAGCCTGTATGCGTACTATTCACACACAGTCAACAGAGCCTTTCACCCAACGAATCGCACATCACTCAAATACCATGCCAATCCCAACAAACGTAGAATGTGGCCATTTTCCTCCTCTCTGATTCCAACTTGACGGCTGAAAGGTGCAATCCTCAGGAGGCGGTGCTATGGCAAGCTCCCAGCTCCAAAACCCACCACCCACACCTCCCTCACACACACCCATCCTGTGCTCACACACAACCCTCGCACACACACACAGCTACCTAGTATCAACGGCATTAATTTCAGATCAGATGCTCATTAATTTCAAGTGGCCATTTCAAGGAGCGGTAGTCGGGATGCTACTCCAGAGGTACTCGGCTTCACACTTGCCGATAACCAGCTACGGCTGCGTTACCGACCCTTCCCGGTGATGTAACTAAGCAACGCGCCCGCAGCGCCGCCGGCCCCCGGCGGACACGGCTGGAACTAACATGCCGAGGTAAACAATGCCGCTAGACATCTGACACAACTCCGCCGGTCCTCCGGTAGAGGGCGTAATAATGACACGCGATACAAGTAATACTAATAGTAAAGAAAAGAACAATGAGAGTTGTGATAGTAATGAGGGTAATAGGAGTAATGAGAATAATTAGAATAATGAGAATAAAGAGAATACAGAGAATGCAGAAAAGAATGAGAACACTGAGAAGAATAACAAGAATGAGAAGAACGAGAAGAAGAATAAGAAGAAGAATAATAGGATGCTAGGAATAATAACAATAATACCAATAATAACAATAACAGCAATAATAACAATAACAGCAATAATAACAATAACACAATAATAACAATAATAACCATAATATCAAGAATATCAAGAATAATCAGAATAACCAGAATAATAAGTAAAATAGCAATAAGACAATAATTATAAGAATAATGAGAATAATATTAACAAAAACAAAAAGAAATAATGCAAGCACAGATTCTGGGGTGAAATTTGGGAAGGCAATCAGTTCAGATTCCCATGTGGTTTGAGTAGCAGGGTCTTAGGGATTAGTGTGAATGTTCCGTCTCTTGCTGACACACGGTTAGATGTGCGGAGGTGGGGAGCCGGTAGAAGGGTTTGTGGTTGCGAGTTCAGGAGCTTGCCTCATGACGATAGCACCACCACCAATCAACCAACTGCACCATGCAGCCGCTGTTGGGTTAGAATCGTAGGAAAACCATATTTGAAGCAAGCAACGAAAAGCATGGCGTTTGCGTGATGCACGACCGGTGTGGTGAGAATTGTTATGCTGGAAGAGGAAGTGGACAGCCGGAAGGGTATAGGGTGGGGGACCGTGGGGGTAAAGTATGAGAGTGGGGGTGAGGGTTGGGGGGGGGGGGGAGGAGGGGGAGGGTGGGAGGCAGGACGAGTGTTGTGCTGAGGAACAAGACTCTCCCAACAGTGCACTGTTGCGGCGTGCTGTCAAGGAGTGCTGTCATTTTGAGCCGCTCTCCCCTAGCCCCGGCCCCGTACCACAGTTTAAAAGGGTACCCAGTTTAAAACGTGTTTTTTTTGTGCAATGTACATGCGCATGCATTTCTGCCTGATTGAGAGTGTACCAGCGTAACTTCAACTTCAGGATGTAAGTTTAATGACTTGTTAACTTGTTAGTGCAGAGGGTAATATATACTATCGAGCATAACATATTCACTAGAATGATTCCTGAAGGAAGCTTTGCTTGACCTCCTCTACAGACAGAAGCAAACCAGAAATTCAGACAACATTTCAGGCTTGCCATTCGACTTTGAGGCATGCGCATTGCAAAAAAAAACTGTTTTAAACCGGGTACTTATGCAGGTATTGCAATATCTCAGGTTGTTTGTTGCCCCTGCCTTGACAGAACCAAAGGCTAAGGGAGCAAACTCTGAACAGAAAACTATGTCACTGTGGCAGCATCAAGGGCGGTTGATGTATGGAACTCCCAACATCTCCCGACCAGCCACTGCACGGATAAATAGTTTTTCGCCTGTCTGGACATGTTCTTGCCAGTGTGAGACCGCTATTTGCTCCCCGAGAGAGTGCCGCTGGTAAGTTGCAAAAGCCAGCAGCACTTCAGCACTTTTGCAGGCAGCTTTCATGAAATGAAATGGAGAGCGGCAGTCAAGTAATGAAAATAGTCTTTGTCGCATCGCGACGGACAGCATGAGAATGATGACCTTTTCAAACTGCGACACCGGCCCAGTCTAGGCCTGCCTGTACAGCGAGTAAACGTGGGCCTTGCTCGTGTTGGTTGGTGCGTGTGTGTCTGCGCTTGCGCAGTGTGTGTCTACATGATGTCGACACGGGACTGCTGTCAGGGTCAAGGTCACGAACAGACAGACTCCGATGGAAGAGTCTCTCCTTCCCCACCTCCGTTGCGCTGTTGTACGGTCCGGGAACCAAGCACAACGCGGTTGCGTTGTCATGGTGAGCTCAACTGGTAACCAGGCTAAGTTAGATTGTAATTGATGGGGAGTTGGTCGCAGTTTGGGACATACAGAGTGCGCTGTTCTATCTAGTGTGCGTTTTCCCGCCATTTGACGCGGCGTGGTGCGGCTTGGTGGCCAACACCGACTGGTGGCGTCGCCTGGTGGCGAGCACCGTCTGGTGGCGCCGCCTGGTGGATAAAACAACCTGGTACTACCCTAAGAACCAGACGGGATGGCCAAATGAGTTAGAGAGTCCGTCTCCCGTGTTGGCAGATCGTGGGTTCGAACCCTGGTCGAGTCAAACCAATGACTTAAAAATTGGTACTTTTCGCTTCCTAGCCTGGCATTCGGCATTAATAGGATAGGGCAAGGACTGGTTGGCTCAATGTCAGTATAATGTGACTGAGTGGGATATCAGGTCATGGTGCTGACAGCCTGGTCTTCCAGTGTGGTAGCACTATAAAGTCACCATGGGTGTGCACTGTCACAAGTCGGTACGCATCCTGATATGACCTTAGATGTTGCTACAACGTAAAACAACAACAAACAAACCAAGGTACCTGAAGCCACCATTTCCAATACTTTACGAGGCCAATCAGCCAAGGCGTTCAGGGATGAAAGTGGTCTCCGGGAAAAAAAGCAGAAATGCAGATACTATCCCATAGGTTTAGCATTGTCAGGGAATCGCGGACAATTTTTGGAAGTCGGGTTTCATATATATTGGTATATGCTCGCCATTTTTTTTTATTCAATTTATTTATTTTGTATATATATACACCAGTCTTTAGTCACTTTTCGTCAGTCGCCTGCTGCAAACCGTCAATCCTCTATCCCACTCCGTGGCTTCAAAATACCTTATGTATTTTTAGCGCTACATGTAGGGTATTATGGTGATTTTCACCACCTCTCTGCTACAAACTATCATTTATCCATACTACTTGGTGGTCTCAAACTTTGTCATGTAATTTTAGCACTGCATGTCCACTCTATGTTCAGTGCCAATCCACTCGCCAGAATTTTATAATTAAAAGCGATGTATAACGAACTAGTAAAGGAGAAGTAACGGATAAAAATGAACTAATATCGGACAAGCAATGGATAAAAACAAACTCATACGGACAAGCAACGGATAAAACCAAACTAATAACGGACAATTACAACCGTAATGCTCACTACTGCTGCACTCCTCGGGTAACTTCAGGTCTACCGACCTAACAACAAACAAGTACAGCCATGTTATGTTCGTTACAGCTGTACTCACCAGTTAACTTTGGGTTTAGTGACCTAACAACAAACAAGTACAGCCACGTTTTGTTCATTACAACTGTACTCACCAGTTTGACCTAACACTGAACAAGTACCAACACGTTATGCTCATTACAGCTGCACTTCACCAGTTAACTTCAGGTTTACTGACCTAACAACAAACAAGTGCCAACACGTTATATACATTACAGCTGCACTTCACCGGTTAATGTCAGGTTTACTGACCTAACAACAAACAAGTGCCATCACATTATGTATGCTACCCATCCATTCACCAGGTAACCTCGGGTTTACCGACCTAACAACGAACCAGTACAAACAAGCACGGTTTGCTATCTATCCGATCACCGGATAACCTCAGGTTTACCAACCTAACAATGAACCAGTACAAACAAGCACTGTTTGCTACCGATCCGATCACCGGATAACCTCAGGTTTACCAACCTAACAACAAACCAATACAAACAACCCTGTTTGATACCGATCCGATCACCGGATATAGGTTCCCTGTACTGGCCAAAATCAGTTATTCAATTAAACCAGCCCAGTACACAATACCTCTCACTGTGTATATTCTGACCTATTGCACCTTACAGCAAGTATATCCAATCCGCATTGACCCAGCACCATTAGACAATAACAATCCGATCGAGCATTGTCTATAGCGAATAGCCAAACTAAATTTACCTTGCCTTCCCCCAGATTATCCAATGCTCCAAAAACAAATGCACAAGCATCCCCTGCTATACTCCAGCTGTCTTAAGGCCTGGCAAACACTCAGCAACCTCAACCGTGTTGGCAGATCGTGAGGTCATGGGTTCGAACAATTGTCGAGTCAAACCAATGACTCAAAAATCGATACCCCTTGCTTTCCTGATCATAAAACCCCATGAACAACCAGCCAACAAGGAAGTCAGTACCTGTCCTGATAGTATGACAGATGCCACCAGGACATAAAACAACAACAACAAAACAATAACGACCGAATAACGTTAATTTTATAATATATATATTTGAGGTGTTTATCGGCGGCATACCAATAATGGTTAGTAACGACAGGATAATGATACTATATAGTGCGTTAAACTGCCCTACCTTCCATCGATACTTCTCGGTCATCCCATTTGTCCCAGTCAATATCATCCTTGTCAGAACCTTCAACCACCACAGAAAGCGTGTCCCACTCTTCCCAAAACATGGAAACACTGATATAAGACAAAGTAAATCAGAGTCTCACCCAGTCCGTTGAATCGCTGCTATGGACACCAGTGTTGTGGTCACCAGTGTAATATTTACAGTATGATTCATGCTCTGTAGTGGGCCTGGTCTGCCGTGGTGGTAGAATAGTGAAACACAACACAACTGACAGTGTGCTGGTGTTTATTCTCTGACAATAACTGGTACAATGCAATGCTACTCTCCTCTCCTCCTCCTCCTTTGTGCATGCCCTGCTTGCTTGAGTGCATGAATGCATACCCACGTGCTTACTTATTGGGGGGGATCGCGACCTTTTTTTTTTTTTTTTGTAAATATAGTTTATTCATTGAATAAAAGTCTTTTGTCAGCGCCGTGGCACTGGTCTTCCAGCCATGTGACAATACAGTTATTTACAATATATGCAGCTAGCCCAAATCAGCTGAAATAACAATATCAAACATTCAAAGACTTACATATGGTATAGTTTGACAATTCACATACAAAAATAGCAGTTATATGTTGTATTCCTACACACTTGATACATACATGTGCATTGATTAGACCTTTACATTACGGAGTGGTTAGGTGCATAGTTTTCCTTCATAGGTTTGTATGCCTACTATGTTGTGAATTGCAAAACTATCATGTTGTTGGAGTTAACATTTTGAGATGGAGTGAGTGTTAGTAGAATGGTTTGTTTATTCTGTTAGATAGAGTGTGGCTAGCTTATAGGGTTATGCTTAAAAGGTTAATACCTCAGGTGTTTTTTTTTGACTATATGAAGTAGTTTGAGTAAGTAGGTTGTTAGTAATGATGGGATAAACAATGCTTGGAGGATTGTATGTTTCAGTCATTTAGTAGTCTAGTACAGACTTTATTAGTGTCTATGTTTGTACAAAGACCCTATACTACCAAGACAGCTCACTCAGCCTGTACTGTGTAATCAAAATGATCAAACCCACCAGTTGGTGCGCTGGCTGTTCCCCTGGCTAAACAGATGCCACAATATATGCACAAATGTATATATGAATGTGAAAGCTGTGTGACGATGGTGACGAGGACGACAATGATGTGTGCCTGTTCATAGCAATCCGATATTGATGTGTATTCACGCTTACCCGCCTCATGCATGATATAACCGTATGTGTTTACATGTGAAACACCAACCAGCAGCTGGGTCGATCAAACCCACCACAAGGTGGCACCGCAAAATTTACACATGGGAGAGATAGGGAGTGAGCCGTCCCAGTACCATAGGGCCCCCGGTCTATAGCAATAAGACCAGACTGATACACCTTTCCGAATTTGCTGGGCAAATAATTTGTACGGTGGATAACTTGGCTGCAGGTCACTGGCTGCAGGACTGCAGCATTGTTTAAACGGCGCCGTTAAAACGGCCCGTTTTTGGTAGTTTTTTTGGTTTTTCTCCTTCTTCTCTTCCATCTCTTCTACTTGTGGGGTGGCAGGGAGGGCGGGGGGCCTTTAATGGCGTCGGTGCGGTGGTGGCGTGGTGCAGCAGTGGCCCGGTAGGTGGCAAACGTCCTTTGGGCACACAGTCCTGTACCTTGACCGGAGAGCAAAGCAGGATGCGGTGTCGTTGGCAACAGGGCTATGGGTGGCGCGTTAGTCCTCCAGGCCCCTGTCGCAGGATGGGTAATCCAAGGCCAACAAAGCTCCTGGACCGGGGTATGGTTGGTTGCTGTGACTTGGCATCTGGGGCTCCAGCACCCACTCCATCGTTGATCGAAGCGGGACTTTGTGGGCTCAGCGGTCGAGGCTGTCACACCTGGTGTATCCGGGACCGCATGGGGCTCCCGGTGTACCCAGGTGATTGTCTGTGGTCCCCTTATATACCCTGACCACTCTCCACTCCCGTGGCAACAAGCTTTACCCAGAATGCAAAGTAACTTCCTCTCTATGAAACCGTTCTCACAATAATTAACAGTCGCATTCCCTTCTGGAAGGCAGGCTCAGTGAATGTATTGTTGACAGCTTACTAAAAATTCATCATAGCATTCTACCCAACATATAGGGATACTACCTCTGCTAGCCATTACATACTGTTTACTGAGTGTAGTATCATGTTGGTACACTCTCATAATCACATCTAATTATCTCACCCTCCTCTTACTATATTTTATTACTATTTCATCCGACAAAATGTCACTCTTATTTATATGGATCCTGCCTCAACTAATTTGGCTTGGGCTGGTGGTGACACATCCTGCAAGGGTTGGTTAGTTGGGACTAAGCCCCACCACCCATATGCAAACACAGGCCACCCAAATGCAAAGACTACCCACCACCTTTATGCAACCCCTATTGGCAGCCTGGAACCGGCCCCTTTTACAATAAGCAGTAATTGCAGGTCTTATTTTTAGGGCTGTATTTACTTAGTCCACACATTTAATTAATTCCGGCTGCGCTTAATGTAGATATCGTTTCCATACTTTTACAATATGATTCTATGTAGTGCTTCATATCGCCATATGTTGTCACCAAGGCTCATGTGGTGATATATGATTCTAGGTAGTGCTACATATTGCCACACATTGTCACCAAAGGTCACGTTATGCTATGTGATTCTGTGTAATGCTCCATATCACCACACATTGTCACCAAGGGTTACGTTATGCTATGTGATTCTGTGTAATGCTAGATATCACCACACATTGTCAACAAGGGGCATGTCATGCTATGTGATTCTGTGTAATGCTCCATATCACCACACATTGTCACCAAGGGGCATGTCTTGCTATATGATTCTGTGTAATGCTGCATATCACCACACATTGTCACCAAGGGGCACGTCGTGCTATGTGATTCTGTGTAATGGTGCATATCACCACACATTGTCACCAAGGGGCATGTTGTGCTATGTGATTCTGTGTAATGCTGCATATCACCACACATTGTCACCAAGGGGCATGTCGTGCTATGTGATTCTGTGTAATGCTCCATATCACCACACATTGCCACCAAGGGGCATGTCATGCTATGTGATTCTGTGTAATGCCGCATATCACCACACATTGTCACCAAGGGGCATGTCGTGCTATGTGATTCTATGTAATGCTCCATATCACCACACATTGTCACCAAGGGGCATGTTGTGCTATGTGATTCTGTGTAATGCTGCATATCACCACACATTGTCACCAAGGGGCATGTCGTGCTATGTGAGTCTGTGTAATGCTGCATATCACCACAGATTGTCACCAAGGGGCACGTCATAGTATGTGATTCTGTGTAATGCTCCATATCACCACACATTGTCACCAAGGGGCATGTCTTGCTATATGATTCTGTGTAATGCTGCATATCACCGCACATTGTCACCAAGGGGCACGTCGTGCTATGTGATTCTGTGTAATGGTGCATATCACCACACATTGTCACCAAGGGGCATGTTGTGCTATGTGATTCTGTGTAATGCTACATATCACCACACAGTGTCACCAAGGGTCATGTTGTGCTATGTGATTCTGTGTAATGCTGCATATCACCACACATTGTCACCAAGGGTCATGTTGTGCTATGTGATTCTGCGTAATGCTGCATATCACCACACATTGTCACCAAGGGTCACGTCGTGCTATGTGATTCTGTGTAATGCTGCATATCACCACACATTGTCACCAAGGGGCATGTTGTGCGATGTGATTCTGTGTAATGCTGCATATCACCACACATTGTCACCAAGGGGCATGTCATGCTATGTGATTCTGTGTAATGCTGCATATCACCACACATTGTCACCAAGGGGCATGTTGTGCTATGTGATTCTGTGTAATGGTGCATATCACCACACATTGTCACCAAGGGGCATGTTGTGCTATGTGATTCTGTGTAATGCTACATATCACCACACAGTGTCACCAAGGGTCATGTTGTGCTATGTGATTCTGTGTAATGCTGCATATCACCACACATTGTCACCAAGGGTCACGTCGTGCTATGTGATTCTGTGTAATGCTGCATATCACCACACATTGTCACCAAGGGGCATGTCTTGCTATATGATTCTGTGTAATGCTGCATATCACCACACATTGTCACCAAGGGGCACGTTGTGCTATGTGATTCTGTGTAATGGTGCATATCACCACACATTGTCACCAAGGGGCATGTTGTGCTATGTGATTCTGTGTAATGCTGCATATCACCACACATTGTCACCAAGGGGCACGTTGTGATATGTGATTCTGTGAAATGCTGCATATCACCACACATTGTCACCAAGGGGCACATTGTGCTATGTGAGTCTGTGTAATGCTCCATATCACCACGCATTGTCCCCAAGGGGCATGTCGTGCTATGTGATTCTGTGTAATGCTCCATATCACCAAACATCCCCACCAAGGGGCACATCATGCTATGTGATTCTATGTAATGCTTCATATCACCACACATTGTCAGCAAGGGGCACATCATGCTATGTGATTCTGTTTAATGCTCCATATCACCACACATTGTCACCAAGGTGCACATCATGCTCTGTGATTCTACATAATCCTACACAGTCCCGCATGTTGCCACCCAGGACCACATGGTATCCTGCGGTTCCCCACAGTGCTGAGTAGTACCGCACATCGCCGGGCTGTGTCGCACTGTCCCGCTAGGTGCAGCAGACGGTCGCTTGCGGTCAAGTGACACTAGGAGTCACATGCTTGTTCCACCTGACGGAACTTGGCGCCACACTGCTGCCACACCGTGCACGCCTGCAGGAATGTAGCCGAATGAGCCACTGTCCACACACTAGTAACCATGACAACGTGCCATCCCACTCACACACCCCTGGATCGCCAACAACAAGTCACTACCCTGGCTAACCCTTCCTTTGGGGGTTAAATTAGAGGTAAAGGTCATTAAATCAGAATGGAACCCCGCCTTTCCAAATCAATCTGCAAACTCTGCAACAGTCAGGATGTCCAGATTGGATGGTTGAATGAGTTGAGCATCTACTTTCCATGTGACAGGTTATGGGGTTTGAAGACTGGGTTCAAACCCTGGTCGAGATAATTATCGCTCCCTAGCCGGGTACTCGGGATTACTAGGATAGGGTAAAAAGCAGTGGGATGAGGAAAGCCAAACATTGGCGATTGAAATTTGTCTTACTTACTCAACTTTTATTCAAAGAACAGAAGAAAAAACCCAAACAAAGCGTATGTAGCATAGCGTATTGAGCAAGACCAATTTTCAGTGATCCTTACCATGTGTGAACAAGGTTTGAATGCGTAAACTGCATTTGCTTAATTAGACTATCCCTCAAATCACTGGACTCCTTCTATGTCCCCATCCTGATATGACCTTAGAGCTCCAACGACCAACCAATGTTGTCTGTCAGGGCAACATTTCTCTGAATGCCCAGTTGTCCTTTGAAGATATACTACTATACTTTCCTGAACAACTGGATTTTTTCTTTAAATCTGCCAACTACAGTTAATATTTGTTTAAATAGCGAAATAAATATGCAAAAGGCGTGAGCTACAAGGATTTCTTGTTAGTCTCTTTCGATTTTGTTTCGCCCGCGGTGGTGAGAGTGTGGGTAACACATTAATTAGCATGGTACATTTTCTTTGCATTGCTTAATCAACGATTATAAAAAGAAAAAAACCCAAACAAAAGGTAGATAGCACATTGAGCAAGACCCGTTTTCAGCGACCCCTACAATGTGTTTACAAGGTTTCAATGCATCAACCGCATTTGTTAAATTAGATCTCAGATCACTGGACTCCTTCTCTGTCCCCATCCTGATATGACCTTAGATGTTCCTAGGACATAACACTCCAATGACCAACCAATGTTGTCTGCCAGGGCAACATTTCTCTGAATGCAGGTTTCAATGCGTAAACTGCATTTGTTAAATTAGATCTCAGATCATTGGACTCCTTCTCTGTCGGGGCAACATTTCTCTGAATGCACAGTTGTCCTTTGAAGACATACCACTATACTTTACTGAACAACTGGATGTTTTGTTTAATGAGAAATTCTGGCAAATTTTATTTGTAAAAAGTGAAATAAATATACAGAAAGCGTGAACTACAAGCATTTCTTGTTAGGTTCTTTCGATTTCAGCCGGCGATGGAGGAAGAGAATGCGGGTAACACATTAGCACGGCACATTTTGTTTTATCTTCAGGGGGCCCAAGACGTACGAGACCATAAACGCGCTGACGCTGTTAACCTTATTGGGCAGCCCGCCCACGTGCCTTTATCCGGAGGTACTTTGAAGTGTGGCATCTAAACGCGCAAAGGCACCTCACACCCGCCTTACTGTGTGGAGCTGTGGGAGGCAGGGGGACCAGGAGGCAGGGAGACACGGAGGTGGGGGGACACGTAGGCGGGGAGATCGGGAGGCTGGAGATTGGGAGGTGGGGTGATAAGGAGGTCGGGGGAGGACAGGGAAGTGGGGGAACACGGATGTGGGGGGAACAGGAGGTGGGAGCAGGAGGCAGGGGGACCAGGAGGCGGGGAGATCGTGAGGTGGGGAAACAAGGTGGCGGGTAGAGAAAGATGTGGGGAGTCAAACAAGCGGGGTCACCAGTAGGTGGGGTGATCAGGTGGCGGGGTGAAATGGGGGCAGGGTGACTTGGAGGTGGGGAGACCAGGAGAGAGGGAGACCAGGAGGTGGGGAGACCAGGAGGTTGGGATACCAGGAGGCGGGGTTACCAGGAGGTGGGGAGACCAGGAGGCAGTGATAAATGGGGACAGGGTGGGCAGGGTGGTCAGGAGGCGGGGTGACTGGGATGCAGGGGGGACAGGGAGGCGGGGAGACCAGGAAGTGGGAAGACCAGGAGGCGGGTTGACCAGGAGGTGGGGAGACCAGGAGGCGGGTAGTTCAGAAGATGGGAGAGATCAGACAATGTCGCTATTTGTAAAGGGAAAATAATGTAAATTGCAAACCGAATAATCCAAAGGAACTCGCAATTTAATGCTCATAATTATTCTAACAACATTTGAGAATACTATTTCTGTGCATATTTCTGTAACTTTTGGTAAACCCAGTTTATACCTACTGACCCAACCCTCCCCTTCCCCAGTCTAAGTCAATAATCACTGTCACACATAATTACATTGAAGTCACACATAATCCCAACACTGCCACACATACCCACACACATATCACACACAACCACATCACTGCCACACACATCCACCTCACTGTCACACACAACCACCTCACTGTCACACACAACCACATCACTGTCACACACAACCACATCACTGCAACACACATCCACATCACTATGCCATACATCCATGCCACTGTCACATACAATCACATCACGGTTAGGCACATCTATATCACTGTCAGATACACCGACATCACTGCCAGACACTTGCACATCACTGTCATACACAACCACATCACTGTCACACACAACCACATCACTGCCACACACATCCCACACACAGCCATGCCACTGTGACATACAATCACATCATGGTTAGGCACATCTATATCACTGTCAGATACACCAACTGGGGCTTTCTATCGACAAACTGTCTAATGGTGAAAACAAGTCTATTCAGACTTATCCATAATAGGCAGTATAAATCTTCATAAAAAAAATAAAATAAAAAAAACTGTCACACACTGCCTCAAATACTGCCAACTCAAACCCCACCATTCCTGCTGCCCAACATCAGCCACACACAGTATCCTTCACTGCCACACATAACCATGCCTGATGGCGCTAGCACTTCACATGCCTCACTGTATTTGAACACACATTTGAATACGCATGTACCGTCACCCCACCCCCCACCCCCACCACCCCATTTTCACATTCATTAAAACGCAAACACAATTGTAGTCTGCCACATTTTCAGATAATGTGTGTTTATGAATGTTGCTAAGGGTTCTTTCACAATTATTAGCATATGTTGTGTATGCTTGAGGGTGAAGAGGGTTAAGACACACAGTACCATTTAAAAAAAAAGATAAACATAATAAACATGTCAGTAAAATATGACACATCATACACTTTCTAAAAATGATAAAAATGTCGGTCAAATTATTGCAAAATATCATCAACATTTGTATTGTAGAAAAGTTGGGAGGGAAGGGAGGGAAGGGATCGTGGACAAGTTTATGTTTTGTACATTTGTGAAAATGTTGATAATTGGCAAGGACCCATAATTGTGTCATTTGCTTAGCGAAGAATATTACTTGTGTGCAATAGTTGCTGACGGAGAATAACATATCATTTTAACCTAACCCTTTCAGTACCCCATACTCCCAGACCCACTTCACCCACCCCACCACCATAACACACATAACTAATATTGGTTGATTTTTGGGGTTTTACGTCCTGGCAACATCGAATGTTACATCAGGACGGGTGGCGACTTATGACTGTGAGTGCTCATGGAAACTTTAGAGTGCTGCCCCAATGGGAGACCAAACTGCCATGGCCATGACCTGATATACCACTCGGTCACATTATCCTGACACTGAGCCAATCGGTCCTTGTCATATATCCTAATAATGCAGAGTGCCTGACTAGGAAGCCAAAAGAATAAATTTTAAAGTCATTGGTTTGACTCGACCAAGATTCAAATCAATGGGTTCGAATCGAACGATCTACTAAAACGGGAGATGGACGCTCAACCCATTCAGCCATCCCTTCTGGTCCCCTCACATAACTAATATCTAGACGCATAATTCCTCCTGGTACCAATACCTTGGCGGAATGCTGTGCAGCAGTGACATTGTTTGTCAGTGACATGTCACACCAGCCAGCTTTTGTGAGGTGCAGATTGATTTCATTTTAATCCGCCAGAGTGTCTGTCACATTGCAGCTTGTTATGGCTTTCCCAGAAGTGAGAATGCCAGGCATTATTGCTAGGACGGAACTTTCTTGTTTCTCGCAACACCTCACACTTCACCAGCTCCCCCCCCCTACAGCCGCCCCACCCACCCACCCCGCCCCGCCACACGCCGCCCGCCGCCCCTTCCGCCGCCACCTCACCGCCTATCCACTACCCATCACAGATTTACTTATTATAGAAGTCAATAAGATGCAATTATTAAGTGTCCTCCATACACATACATACACCCAATCATCTCAATTCTACCCATACACATATATGAGATACAGTAACCAGAAGGATGTGGTGGCCGAATCAGTGGAGCGCAGGCCTCTCGCGCGGAAGGTCGGTAGTTCGAATCCAAGCGAGTCAAACCAATGACTTATAAAATTGATACTTGTTGCTACCTAGACTGGCGATTGAAATTAATAGGATAGGATAAGGACTTGTTAGCACATTGCCAGAATAACGTGACTGGGTGGGATGTCGCGTCATTGTGGGGGCAGCCTGGTCTCCCAGTGGGACAGCACTATAAAGTCACCATGAGTGTGCACTGTCACAAGTCGGTATGCGTCCTGATATGACCATACAATGCTGCTAGGACACAAACCCCCATTAAACCAAAACATCGAATAGAAAACGCGCCGCTTTCGCAGTGAGCATTATCAACGGTTAAAAAAGGCAATGAACTCTATATAATAACACGAAATGGCATTTAACCGGAGCAGGTGGGCGATAATAGGGCCCTTCTGGCCTTTTGTTCCGGTACATTGGAAGGAAGTGGCGCCCTCACAGAGCGCCAGGTGTCGCCACCAGCATCTGTGCGCAGCGGGCAGCACAAGCGAAACCTACTTGTTGGTGGTTGGCTGTTGGAGTTTTACGTCCTGGCAACATCTAAAGTAATATCAGGATGGGTATCAACTTGTGACAGTGCACCCTCATGGTGACTTTATAGTTCTGCCCCACTGGGAAATCAGGCTGCCAGGACCATGACCCAATATCCAATTCAGGCATATTATCCTGACACTGAGCTAACCAGTTTTTGTGCTATCCTGTTAATGTCGAGCACCAGGCTAGGTAACGACAAGTATCAATCTTGTAAGTCATTGGTTTGACTCGACTGGGAACCAAACTCCCGATCTCCCGCACGCGAGGCTCGCGCTCTACCAGTTCGGCCATTGCACCTGATATGTCAGGTACTTACTGTGAGCAGTTCGCACCGAGCTGCTCCTGCTTCCTCAACTCATTACTCGTCCTACCAGGATTGAAGTCACCTCATCGGATACAACCAAGATAAATGAGTTTGTATACCCTTTTCCTTTTCTATTTGGGACATTTGTGGGCAGGTGTGTGAGGATAATTATTGCCTTGATTTAATTGTATTTCATTCTCTGTTCCCTGTATATGGGACTGGTTGGCTCTCAGTGTCAGGATAATGTGACTGATTGGGTTATTAGGTTATCTTGCTGGTGGCCTGGTCTCCCAGTGGGGCAGCACTATACAATCGCTACGAGAGCGCACTGCCACAAGTCCCTACCCGTCCTGATATTACCTTAGATGCTGCCAGGATGTGAAACTCCAACAACCAACCAACCAATATGTATAAAGTGGGAAATGGTGGAGTTTGATGCGAGGTGTGATCCTATAGGTAATGTTTTAATATGACATGACACCACCAATTGAGGACGCACCGGAACCCACCCCGCCATCCCCTCCCCTTCACACCCTAATGGGTTTGACATTCCTTACATCGCGCCTCCTGGTGTGAACGCACTGAGTTTCTTCGGTACATTGCTGCTACGTCCATTCTCACTCACAGACGCTTACACCTAGAATTACTCATATTCTTTTCAATTATCATTAAATATGCTTAGTTTCTGGCCTTGGATATACTCATGTTAGTTGTTTGTTGGAGTTTTACGTCTTGGCAACATATCAGGTCATATCAGAACCTCCTCCCCTACTCCTGTACTACTGTCACTCATGGCGACTTTATAGTGCTGCCCGACTGGGAGATCAGGCCACCAACAATATGATCTGATATCCCACTCAGTCACTTATCCTGACATGGAGCCAACCAATCCTTGCCGTATCCTAATAATGCTGAGCGCCTGGCTAGGGGGCGAGAAGTATCAATTTGTAAGGCAGTTTTCGAAGTTCTTGGTGGGGGAGGGGACGGGTAGAGGGACAGGGAGGGGGGAGGGGGAGAGGCACGGGATGGGGAGGAGGAGGGGGAGGGGAAGGGTAGAGGGGGAGGGGAAGGGGTGGAGAAACCGATGGGATAATTAGCCAAATCCATAATCACTCGCATTAGCTATAAAATCAATGCTATCGACAGCACATCACGCAACCGGCAGAACTAGGGGTGAGCATGACCTCTGCCTGGAATTCAATTTCTAGCTACTAACCGCCGCCTCCATCTACTACTAAAGTGCCTGTCACACTATGGCGGATTGCGCAACGGACAGAACCGGACAAAGAATATTCTAGTCCGGTGTTATTCGGACTTGAAATGTATCGATTATGTAATGGACAGGTAATGGACGGGTAACGGATGGGTAACATACGGGTAACAGACGGGTAACGGATGGGTAACAGAGGGTAACGGACGGGTAACGGATGGGTGACGGACGGGTAATGGATGGGTAATGGACGGGTGACGGATGAGTAACGGTTGGGTAACGGATGTGTAACGGACGGGTAACGGACGGGAATGGACGGGAATGGAAGGGAACGGACGGGAACGGACGGGGAACGGAGGGTAACTGATAATAGCCACATAGGTCAGTCGGGTGCAAACCGTTACAAGTTTTGTGCATGCTCAAAACTTGTAATAGATCAGGCCGGATATCAACGGATATCAATGGATATGAAACGGATATGCAACAGATATGCAACGGACACAAACCAGACTTTCACTGATATCAACATACTTTGTTTTGTTTTTTTCCGTGTCCCCAATCCGGTGATGTGTGACAGAGCCTTTACAGTTGGAGACATCCTAGCAGCTTGGTGGGTTAGCTGATCTGCGGCAGATATGGCGACATTGTGGAGAGGAGAGAAAGGCAAGTACACCCTGACAGTTGCCACTATATAAGACGGCTATTCCGAGTTCCGCTGGTTCAACAGTAAGGACACAGGTTTAAGGTACAGCAGACTAACCGGAAGTTTGGGGATGGTAGTGGTAGCACTCCAAATCCAAGCCATATCCTTTACTATGGTTGGTTGGTTGTTGAAGTTTTACGTCCTGGCAACATCTAAGGTCATATCAGGAAGGGTACCGACTTGTGACAGTGTGCATTCACGGTGACTGTATAGTGCTGCCCCACTGGGAAAACAGGCCGCCAGCACCATGAACTGACATTCCACTCAGTTATATTATCCAGAACTGACCTAGCCAGTTATTGCGCTATCCTAGTAATGCCGAGCGAAAGGCTAAGTAGCGACATCTACCAATTTTGTAGCTCAATGGTTTGACTCGTCCGAGATTCGAACTCCAGACCATCCGCACGGGAAGGTTGCGCTCTAAAGAGTTGGGAACCGCGTCCAGTGTACTCAGAATACAATTAGTCCTGAAAACTTCGACCTAAACATACAGGATAATGTACCATATGTACATAAGGGGGCGCGCATCCTGAGCTGTATGTGTATTACACTGTCCATGCAGATCTCTAAAGTGGCTGTCACACCTTACTGGATTGAGCGAGGGACATAAACCGAAAAAAGAATTGTCTAGTCCAGTGGTGTTCGGTATCAAAATGTCTCAAATTGTGTCGAAATGTTGTGCTATCGGGTGAATGTATGCTGGACGAACAGACATGAAATGAACATGAACAGATAGCCACCGGACGATAACCGGACGACAACCGAATGGCAAACGGACGGACCGGACACGTATTGGACACATACCGGACTGTCACGGACGCGTCGGAAACATATACTGACCAAATTCCTGCAACACCATCAATGAACTCTGCAGGAAGCAAACCGGAGACGTAACGGATGGGTAACGGACAGGAACCGGACAAAACAGACTAAACGGACTTAAAACGGACACCAACCGTATACCTCAGTCTGGCGGTGTCCGGTACAAGTTTTGTGTGTGTTCAAAATTGCCACCGTACACACCGGACCCCACTGGAGAGAGAATGGACACGCCGGATGTATACCATATATAAAACGGACATTGATGTATTTCACCGGACAGTGTCCGTTTTCTATCCGTTTCCGTAGTCTGGTAAGGTGTGACTGAGCCTTGAGCATCGACTGGCTCCGCTTGGGGAATCCACAGCTTCGAACCTTGGACATGTCAAACCAATGACATAACAATTTATAATAATCACTACCTAGCCTGGCGCTCGGCATTAAATAGGATAGGGCAAGGAGCAGTGGAATGAGGAAGAGCAATTGTCGGCGATCAACATTTCCCCTCCTTAATCAACTAATGTACCAAAAATCCCCTAAATATGGTTGCATAAAAGAGAGATTTCCATTAGCGTGTAAACTAGTGCCTGTTGCGGCATGCGCAATACGTAATGCGTAATGAGTACATATTCCAAATGGGCATTGGGTGAGTAAGGGTGTGGGCTGCAGGGAGGGTCCATCGGTGCGTAATCCGCGTGCGAAATCCGCGTGCGTACTCCGCGTGCGAAATCCGCGTGCGTAATCCGCGTGCGTAATCCGCGTGCGTGGTCGGAGAATGTTTGCAGCGGCAGAAAATCGAATGGTGATTGATACGTTTCCGCAGACGGATTCGAAAAGGTTCCAGTGGACACGGTCAGTGAATGAATGGGGTTTGACATCCTAAAAACATCGTATATCACAGCGGCACGTTTTTTTTGTTATCACCTTTCGACGCTAGGGGTAAAATATACCACTACTATTACCACTACTACAACTACTACAACTACTACTACCACCACTACCACCACCACTACCACCACCACGACAACCACCACTACCACCACCTCTATTACTACTACTACTACCACCACTACTACTACCATTAGCACCATCACTACTACCACCACTACTATCACCATTACCACCATCACTAATACCACCACTACTACTACCACTACCACCAACACTACTACCATCACTACCACCACCACTACCACAATCACTACTACCACTACTACTACCACTACTACCACTACCACCACCACTACAACCACCACTACCACCACCACTACTACTACCACTACTACCACCACTACTATGACCACTACAAACCACCACTACAACCACCACTACTACCACTACTACCACCACCACTACAACCACCACTACCACCACCAATGCTACCACCACTACTACCACCACTACTACCACCATCACTACTACCACCACTACTACCACTACTACCACCACCACTACAACCACCACTACCACCACCACTGATACCACCACTACTACCACCACTACTACACCATCACTACTACCACCACCACTACAACCACCACTACCACCACCAATGCTACCACCACTACTACCACCACTACCACCACCAATGCTACCACCACTACTACCACCACTACTACCACCATTACTACTAGTCCCACTACTACTACATCGGACGCAGTGGCTTCCGGTGCGGAAGATCGGAGGTTCAATTCCCGGTCGAGTCAAAACCATGACTTACTAAAATGATTGCCAGGCGCTAAGCATTACTAGGATAGACCAATTAGTTCAGTGTCATGATAATGATACTGAGTGTAAAATCAGGTCATGATGCTGGCAGTCTGGTGTCCAAGTGGGTCAACACTACAAAGTCACCATGAGTGCGCACTGTCACAAGTCGGTACCCGTCCTACTATGACCTTAGATGTTACCAGGATGTCAAACTCCAACAACCAACCTACCACTACTCCCACTACTACTCGCAGGACTAAGATCACCCCTACAACCGCCATTACTACCACCACCACACTTATCACCAATACTACCACCACAACCATTATGACCAGCACCACTACCACCACTACTACTATCACTATCTCCACCACTCCTAGCACCACCACTACTAGCACTATTACCACCTCTATGACCACCACTCCTACCACCCCTACTACCACCCCTACTACCACCCCTACTACCACCACTATATCACCAATACAACCACCACTACAACCAATATGACCAGTACCACTACCACCACTAGTCCTATCACTATCTCCACCACTCCTACCACCACTACTACTAGCACTATTACGACCACTACTATGACCACTACTACCACCACTACTACTAGCACTATTATGACCACTACTACCACCACTACTACCACCACTACTACTACCACTACTACTATCACTATTACCACCACTACTACCACCACTAATACCACCACTACTACTAGCACTATTACGACCACTACTCCGACCACTACTACGGCCACTACTACGACCACTACTACTAGCACTATTACGACCACTACTACCACCACTACTACCACCACTACTACCACCACTAGTACCACCACTCCTTCTTTCACTATTACCACCACTACTACCACCACTAAGACCACCACTACTACTAGCACTATTACAACCAATACTACCACCACTACTACCACCACTACCACCACTACTACTACTCCCACTACTACCACTCCCACTACTACTACCATTAATCCCACTACTACCACTCAGACTACTACTACCACTACCGCTACAAACAGGAAGTATAGTAACCTGCGCCCTGGTACTAACCACTACAATAGTGCACCTCATTTGAGTGTTTTTATGATGGTGGAAATATTTTAAAAGGTAACTTTCCACAACTATTGTCCATGGTTCTCTTCGAAAGAAATTGTCCATGGCTCAAAAGAATGCTTGGAAAATTAGTGGCAATAATGCATATTTAAACTACTAACGAAATCAGGGCAACCCCGCAGTATTTGAGCTGCAAATTCAATTATTGAGAGCGTCAATTTACTTACAAAACTGTGAAACTTGATTTGGAAATTAAATGGAGACTGTCCTGTCTTGTGATTGGGCGGTAATTTTAAAACAAATTCGCCACACATTTCATGGCACGCTTCTTTGAGTTTTACATCTATTCATTATATAAGGTGAAATTCAATCGGCGAATATTGTGTCTTCCCTATTTCACAGCTTGTTATCCCGCCCTAACAAGGCCAAGTGCCAGGCTAGTTTAGCTACAAATATAACTTCCAAAAGTTTTTTTTTAGTTGACCACGAATCAAAAAGCCAGAATTTGAGAACCATGACTTAAAAAAAGTCAGTTTTATTTAACGACGCCTCTAGAGCACATTGATTTTATCCTCAGCTATTGGACATCAAAGATATGGTCATTCTGACATATTTCTCTGGAGGAAACCCGCTGCTGCCACATAGGCTACTCTTTCAGATAAGCAGAAATGTGTGATTCATACGCACTTTCCCACAGACAGGACAACACATATCACAGCATTTGATGAACCAGTTGTGTACCACTCGTTGGAACGGAAAATAACCTAAACTGCAAATGTGTCCACTAAGGAGTATCGATCGGATGACCCACGCCTTCACAGGTGGACACTTTACCGCCTGAGCTACATCCCGCTCCAACGAGTAATGTGACCTTACCACATGGGAAGGCTCAACTCATTTGGCTATTCCGTGCAGTAATAATGATGTGTCATAAACTGCCAAAGGGACTGCAATAACTGATTGACATTATCCATACTCTACAAGTCAATAATTAGATTTTACCTACTGACCCCTAATCGCTGGCTGACTATCACCGAGCACTTCCGGATAGAGTTTTCCGACTTACTTCCGGTTTACTTTACCCATACATTTCCTTCGTGCTGTTGGCTGCGTACCCACCTTACCGGAACTACAAGAGATCTAGGCTACTGGTTAATCTAGTCACGCTGAGCAGTGGGATAAGCAAGACAGTGCCCACGCGTGTATAAGAACAGACACCCTCGCTGGCGCTCACCCTCAGAGCCAGCGCCCAGTTTCATGTGTTGCACCTAAATGTCGTCTACTGTCTGAAAGTACAACAGTTAGACCAAACTTGAAGGGACCATAGACATTTGTTTGGATTAACCGATCATTGGTTTAACCATGCTTTGACTTTGACTTGGCTTTGGCAAAAACGGGGGTGCATTATGAATGTACGATGTATGTGGACACTATGATTATTGTTTTTTTTTATGTATATACAGTTTAACCCCATTAAACCAACCTCGGTGAAATCAAACGATTGGTTAATCCAATCTTTTTTCGGCGACCTGCCAAAATACTACCATTTATCATATAAAAAAGTTGTAGATGACCTTAAGACCACATGCAAGTTTAGTTTAACTGAACTGGGGCCGACATTTTTGTTTGGATTAACCGATACTTTGGATTAACCGATGTTGGTTTAACCAGCTTTTTTGGTTTAACCGAGCTTGGTTTAACTGGGTTGTACTGTATTTAGGAAATAGTGGAATAACCTCGTACATGAAGAACATAACACCAACGCCAGAGCTACATGCTGCAACTACTAGTTTCATTCTGCAACCACATACTAAATTGCAATATTTATTCATGGGATCTTGGTTTGTTTTCTTAAAGAAAATTGTGATATTATAGGTGTTTTTTAAATATATTCTGGAGACGTTGTTATCACCCATTACATTGAAGTATTATAAACTAGCGTTCCTTAATTTAAAAAGAGTTTCCCATCACAGACCCAGAACAAAAACCACCAAAAAAACACACCCACAAAATGAAACCCTATTTCGGTCATCATACATATCTCATGACCTGTCGTCACATCACATTGGTGGGTGAGTTAATTACACAACCCTTTAAGAAAGGATAGCGGTGAGGTGCAGAGTCACTGGCGATTTGAAGTGGGGGCGGTGATGGGGATGGGTGATGGTGGGCGTGGGGAGGTGCCTAGCATGATATCAAATTCCTGATGAACAGCTAGCTCATATGACTGACATAACCAAAATTGGAAATTCGGAGCACTATCACCCTACATCAAAGAAATGCAATCGAAAACGCCTAATTAAATAATCACCCACAGACCCCTTTTGCTTCCGCGTATAATTAAAGATGCGCTACCAGGATGAGGAGTATTTGTAGCAGGTCTTTTAAACAACGTCCTTAATCAGGTTACTGACCCCCGTTCCCCTCCCCCTCCCCACTCCTCCCCCCTCCTCCTTCCCCACCCCCTGCATTCCCTCCCCGTCCTACCCCGTCCCCCCTCCCTCTTTCCCCCTCCCTTCCCACCTTCCCAATTCCCCCTCCTCCCTACCCCTTCCCCCTCACCTCCCCTTTACCCACCCCCCCCCCCCCCCCCCCCTTCATTCTACACGTCGTGCCTGTGTGAAACGTATGCACTGTCTTACGCTGCATCTGCTTCTTTGACTAAGAGGACAAGAGGGTTGCAATTGGAATGGGTGTTCAACATTTGGGCAGTTCCCATACAAGCCTAACCTTTACCTGTGTGGCCATGTGTCGACAGGAACACTCCCAATTGCTATCTACTTAAGTAACCACATCACGTAACCATGTACTCCCTCATTTTCAAACCACAAATTAAACGATAATAATAATATGTATTTAAATTCAAACAAACAGGTTGTGTTCATCCATATCTACCTAATTAACCACATCATGTGACAATGTACGCCCCCATTTTCAAACCACAAAATAAACGATAAAAATAACATTTATTTAAATTCAAACAACAAAGTTGTTTTCATCCCTATCTACCTAATTAACCATATCACTCCCTAATATTCCGTGCTGCCCTATCGGAAAGAGTATCATATGTGGCTGCAATGGGATTCCTCTAAAGAAACATCTCAGAATGACCATATAGTTGAAGTCCAATAGCCAATGATAAAAATCAATGTGCTCTCGAGGTATCGTTAAATAAAACAAACTTTCCCTCATATTCAAACCCTAAAATAAAATAATTGAAAAGTAAACAAACAAAAAGTGATTTTTTTAAAAATTGAAGCAAGAAAACTAGTTTCATTAGATGTGGAGGGCGGGTTATTTTTTTAGTCACAACTGGTCCGGTGTGCAGTGAGTGTTCAGAGGGAGGCTCGTGGAGAGTGGCGTTTATTCTGATTGAGTGGCTTATTGTCTAACGGCCGGGGTGATTGATGCGCTGCGGTATAGACACGTCTCCGTGGTCACGTCCCATCACACCACCAAGTCCCAATGGCAAGGTGTCACCAGAAAATCCGCCAATTTATATTTATTGGATATAATGGCTATTATTTATTAAACTTGCATGAATCCGATGCTCTTGTATTTTTTAATGTTTTTTTAAACTACGTTATATTTTAAAGTTATATTTTAAAGATATATATATATATGTTAGGTTGATATGAATAATCTACTTTATTTTATTTTGAAATAACCTTAATATAATTTTATTTTAAAGGGTTAAAATTGGGACTTTTTTTTTTTTCTTTTTCTTTTTCTGATGGGTGTATTTAGGCTGCCCATAATGGTTAAATCTAATGACTTCTTTTTGTCGCTAGAGAGTAATAGTCTTGTGACTCCCATTCTTTTTATCACTTTCAGTTGTTGTGCAGCCAACTACTGCATGGATTCTTTGTTTGTTTGTAAGCATTCTCCCACATCCCCTAAACCTCTGTGAGTTTGTTCGTTCTACAATCGGATAATTGTTTGGTTACCAATAGTTAATTTCTCTGAATCTCTTCACCTTGCTGTTTTAGTGGTCATTAGGTTTTGATTTTAAGTGTAATGTTTACCTTTTGTATGTATCATACCTAGGATCTATGCCATCATACCTAGCATCTATACGCTCTAAAACTTTGCCTGAATTATCAGTATATTTTCTATTTATTTATTTATTTATCTTTCTTTTTCTTTTTTAATTCATTTTATTTGTTGTTGTCATTAGTCTAGCAGTGCATTTAGCTCTCTTTTGATTAAATGATTTAATCTTGGCGTGAACAACACAATGCAAGATATTGGATTTGTTAATCTATTTTCGAGTGTAACAGCATAGCACATCAGTATTAAACTGCAATAAATATTTGTGGAGTGCATCCGTGTATAATTTGTACATGTAGGTTCATATCTGGATATGCGGTTTGGTTTTGAAAATATAATGACTTAACCGGATGATGCACCTTTAATATCAGTATTACTATGAGTGGATACACGGTTGCTTAAAGCTGCATAGTCCGATACAGCATTACATTTAAAAATCCAAAACCAATTATCCAGAAATGATTCTAGAAATCTAACTTAGATACTGATGCCCTTCTTAAACATGTGTTGCCATATAGAAGCGACTACTAATTCAGTTTAAAGCTGCATAGTCCGATGAAATATCAAATTTTCAAAACCAAACCAATTATCTAGATTTGATTTTACATATCTAACTCAGAGACTGATGCACTTATTAAGCATTTGTTTCTGCGTAGAAGGCAATACTAAGTCAATTTAACAGAACCTGTTACTGCAGAAGTCTATGGTGTCAGAGTTTTGACAAGCTTGCCGAAACTAAGTTTCCATGTTTGCACTCAAAATCTCTCAAAAGTTTACCATTTAAAATAAAAGTAACTTTGAGCTAATGTAAAGTAGATACTAGTGATCGATCTAATATATTTATCTCAGAAGAAATACCGAAATTCAAAACCATCGGACTATGCAACTTTAATAGAAGCTATTACCGCTGAAGCCGATGGGGTCCGAGTTTTTGGTGTGCTTGTACTTCAAATATTTCAATAGATATCCATTTAAACTAAAGGTTACTAAAGTAAGGTAGATATAATAATAAATTAAATATATTTATCTAAGAAAAATGACAGACAATCAAAACCATGCAACTTTTATACCCGCAAAAAATACCAGTGTTGAATTCAGGACATGCATTTTAGGAAAAAGAAAGGAAAGAATATCTACTTTGATGAACCAGAGAATATTGCGTTGTTATGGGTGCTGGCCTATTTGTGTTCTATCAAATAGTCATAAACCTAGTTATATATACAATTATGATCATTCACTATAGATGAAGCGTTCATTGAATACATACTTATAATTAATGGTGACATTAAGTAAAGAATCATTCATGGTATATTTAAATATAATAACCATTGAGGTATTTAAAATTATGATTAATGGTGACATATTTGATCGATTCTGTCAGTCGCTTCGGGATATATGTAGGACACAATAGTTTTTGTGTTAAATAATGTGACATGTGGATATAGACAACGGCACTGTACTATATAGTGGGTGTACTCATATACGTGAATAAATCTTCGGCTGGAGGTATTTGTTTATTATTATGAATTATACACATTTATTTCATTATGTGACCAATGCGAAATCGTCTATGCATTTGCTCCAGACTGCTGGCTACGGTGGCGCCGCCACCGCCAGACCCAGGTACTTATGCGTCAACTGCGGCCTATTCACTTGCTCAGAAAAGATCCTTCACCTCAAGTAGAACCTCAAATTTATATTATTTCAGAGCTACATCATACGTATAGTATCGTCTAGTTCACTTTTAAACCACGGTGGCGCCACCTGCTTGTGGGCACGATCTAATCTCCAGTTACCCCACACACTTATTTAAAATGAATTTCACAATTCAGTGTGCCATGGTCTTGTCTATTCATTGAACTATATAGATATCGCACATATTTACATACTTACATACATATTTGAAAATAGGCCCACATACACACATACACACACATATACACATACACACATACACACATACAAAGTGAGATGCACAGACCTCTCCAGGTAGAAGTGACATTTTTTTTTTTCTGAGGCTGTAGTTATACTGTCCATAACATATAAGCCCGGGTACCCAGGCTTGTTTTCAATGCTGGCCAGTTGTAGTGTTGGTGTTATCTTACCACACAGTGGTTGCTGATAAGGTATTTGATTGCCTGCATTTCAGTAGCAGATAGATAATTGGTTGGTATGGTTAATAGCCTATGTTTTTTTGTTTGGATTTTCTCGGTATATATGTATTTATTTTTCTACTCTCATTACAAGACAAACCCACTTCTATTTACATATCATATGCTTGTACGTAGCTGTGTGGTGTGTTATCTGGTTACTTTTGGCATGGTTACCTTCCATTGGGCGTCCCGCTGGTGGGCCGTGACATATCACATGCCCCTTTGCAGTACAGCTTAGTGGGGGTTTCCTAGCCTTATTTTACACAGATATTTTTTGTAAGTTTTTAGGTCAGGAATTTGTCGTTCCTTTACCGTTTGGGCATTCCACACGTTGGCAGCCATTTCCAGCATGCTTCTCTCATGAGCTTTTATTTGCCTTCTGGTCTGTTTTAGTAGTGGCGCATTATTTGCTCCAGTAGCCCGTTGTGGTTTTGTTAGAAGTTTAATGTTTTGACTAGAGCTATATGCTAATGTTTTCAAATGAATTATTCTCCTATTTTCTAGTAATTTCACTTTGGTTCATTTGTGTATGTGGGGTCCAGCTTGTCTACTCTTAGACAGATTTTTAGGGCTCTGTTCTGCAGTGTTTGCAGTTTTTTTAGTAGTTATTTTCTCGCACCCATGTAGTTTACATCTCCATAATCAAAATAGGGGAGCACCATGCCCAGTTTGTGGTTTACTTTTTGTATAATTTTATTTATACATAGGTTGTAGTTTAGTTGGCTGTCCAACTCAAGGCCTAGGTATTTGTAATGGTCTGCATTTTCTAGTGTTTGATTTCCTAACTTACAGTGTAGTTTTCTTTCTGGCATTTGTTTATGCAAGAAGAGTACTGTTTTTGATTTGCTTGTGTTGATGGTTGACTCACACCACTCATCTAGTTTTAGTAGGAGTTTATTTAGTTTAGTTATTACCTCCTCTTCTGTGGTGCCATTTGCGTATATGACTGTGTCATCTGTATATAGTTGGAGGCATTCAGTTTGCAACCATTTTTCAAGGTCGTTTATATAGATTATAAAGAGTAGTGGCCCTAACACTGACCCTTGGGTTACACCACATGTGACAGGTTGGTTGTCTGATAGTGTATTGTTTATTTTTGTTTTCTGTTGCCTGTTGTTCAGGTAGCATCTTATCCAATCCATAGTGTTGGATTTTATGCCCATGGTTTTTAGTTTTTCCAGTAGTATTTTGTGGTCTACTGTGTCAAATGCTTTGCTGAAGTCAATGAAGGCGGCTCCAACTCATTGTTTTTGGTTCATTGATGCCATTATAGCATTTGTTAGGTTAGCTATTGTTTTTGATGTGGAGTGCAGTTTCCTGAAGCCCCCTTGTCTTTCGTTTAGTATATCATTTTTTTCCAGGTGTTCATTGATGTGTCTATGTACCACTTTTTCAATGAGCTTGCCTGGGGTTTGAAGAATTGATATTGGCCTTTAGTTTCCCATGTTTTGTTTGTCTCCACCTTTGTGGATGGGGGTGATGGTTGCCATTTTCCAGGCTGAGATAAAACGCCCCTGCTCAAAGGAGATGTTGAATAGGTCTACTATGGTCGCCGGGATGGCTTGGAGTGCCTCTTTCAGTATTTTGGTTGGTATTTCATCTATTCCACTTGGTTTATTCATGTCTATATCATTTATGTCATCGGTGACATACCCAAGTAAGTGTAGGTAGGTTGATTGCATCAGGGAGCCTAGATAACCTAATGGTTAGGACACTAGCTCTGGAATGGCATAGGTCAGGGTTCGAGTCCCATTAGAGGCGCAATCGTTTACATTTTCATAAGTAGCCCCATGACACATATAATATCCATACACACTTATATACTCACATATATATTCATATATATATGTGTATCTATGTACATGAATACATTATATCTGCATCTACGTACATATATACATAGTTGCATTTATGTCTATGTATAAATGTTTAATTTTATGGAAATCTTATATAAGTGGTGCAGGTCAATCTACTGTGAGCTGATTCTGGAAGGTCCTATGGTATACAGCTAGAGCGGCGTGGAGCCCTATTGTGGGGACAGGTAAGCAAAGGCAGCTGGTCAGCAGGTGCTTCCTGTCCTAATACCGGTTGGTCATGCGTATATCCTAGATGTACCGGTGTAGGGAGAGCGCAGATACCTCCCCTGGTTTTAATGCGATTAACCATTCGACAATTGGGTTCGAGTGCGTCAGGTGGCATCTCAGTCCCCCACCTCCCACCCCCACTTCCTCGCGGCCAGCGCTCTCGACCAAAGCCCATTCCAATGGTCGTCGTCCCTCAGACAACCCTCTTCCTCTCCTGAGTTGTGCATTCATATACATACATACACACTTATATGCATACATACTCATATACATATGCACATATGCACTTATGCACATATGCACATATACAAATATATACATATACAAATATAATACATATATATATATATATATACATACACAGACTTATATATTATATATATATATATATATATATATATATATATATACATCATCATCACCATGCTGTCAGTCGCAATGTGACAAAGACTGCTTTCATTACTTAACCGCCGCTTTGTGCGGTTGTACATTTCATAAAAGCTGCTTGCAAAGTGTTCAAGTGCTGCTGGCTTTTGCAAGTTACTAGCGGCACTCTCTCAGGGAGAAAATAGAGGTCTCACACAGGCAAGAACATGTCAAGACAGGCGCAAAACTATTTGTCCCTGCAGTGGCTGGTCGGGAGATGTTGCGAGTTCCATTCATCACCGCCCTTAATGCTGCCATGATAACATGGTTTTATGTTAGGGTTTGCTCCCTTAGCCTTTGATTCTATCAAGAATGGGAACTTGTACCACAATGCAGTGGTTTACAACTTTGCAAGGCAGGGGTGTCAAACTCCCAGAGGTATTTTAGCACCTAAGGTATCCGAGGTACTGCATTACCCACATACCACAATATATATATATATATATATATATATATATACACAGACTTACACTAAATACATACACACATATACACATGCAATTATCACGCAGTAGTACTCACTGTTGTCCTCCGGAGTAAAGGTCAAGGTCGAGGAACTTGAACCTGATACGCTGGCCAGCCTGACCCTGCAGCTTGTAGAAGCAGAAGATGTTGTCGGGGTACATGCCGGGGTAGGTGGGCGAGAGGAGGATCCCCCGGGGCCGCTGCTCGCTCTTTATGATCTGGCCGCACACGTGTGGTGGTGCCAGCGTACCCACGTTGTAGGGCGCTGTTCGGGAGAGAAGGTGGAGGAGTCAGAGAGGGACAAATAGGTCAAGGAGGCAGTACAGTGTATCGTTTAATAATAATAATAGTAACAAAAGGAAATACTTCCCTTCCGCGCCTTTATACTCGCATAATGCGTTTTACATCACATATTTTTGTGTGATGAATTTATTGACTTCGCTAATAACGGATAAGCGTGTTAATACTTGTTTTCATCGCTTGGCAGCCCTCGTCTATTTTTTGGTCAGCTTTCTTTGTATATGTTGCTTTATGTCCAAGCAACATTTATTGTCATATCAGGATGGGTACCGACTTGTGACAGTGCGCACTCATGCTGAGTTTATAGTGCTTCCCCACTTGGACCGGGAGACCAGGCCGGATAGATGGGATGATATGGGATATGATGGGATGGAATGAGAAGAGATGACATGGGATGAGAAGAGATGAAAAAAAGGGGAAATAGAATTGTGAGTCACTCGATCTGTTCCTAGGTTGGTTGTTGGAGGTTTACGTCCTGGCAACATCTAAGGTCACATCAGGACGAGGACCTGTTCATACATTGATTAACATGAATAAGGCGGTCAGAGCTTTGATTAGCGACATGGCGGTTAATTACATGTTGGTTGCTTGTGATCATTTATGGGGTTTGCATCCTTTGATTTGGGATGTTCTGTGGAAGCGGGTCAGGGTGGGTGCCATGTTGTCGGGATTGGGCAGAAAGAGAGGTCCGAACGGTGGCGGGCTTCTCAATTAGAAATGGAGTATCAGGAGATGGGGAGGCATGTTGTGTGTGCGGGGGGGGGGGGGAGGAGGAGGGTTATAGGAGTGCACCGTTATCATTTATCTTGTGCTGTTCATAAGTTGTTTGAAAAAGCATCATCATATTCTTATTGAGACAGTATTCATTCACGTCGTGAATTTTAATTTTCATAAATCTATTAACAAAATATAAAAAGGAAGAAATCCCTGTAAGAGATGCAATCTAATATATGTATCTGAAAAAACATATGAGCAAAGCTCCAAAACATTAGATTACGGTTGAAGTATACAGACATGCCCAATATCATATATACCTGCCCTAAGCAGATCGGGTTTGAGGCACAATTAAATGTTGTCAATACATCCTGCTTTTCTTACATTTTCTGACCACCTTTTCATGAAGTGGGATCTGCCATACAAAAGATAATATAATAGAACCTGACTGGATCGCCATGTATCTTTGTAAAATATTCTGATATATGGCATAGGGGGAATGCAACTGTTCTATTGTATGTATATATATGTAAGGGCTGGTGGTGCCTGAGTGAAATGTAAATAGACATAGTGGTGCTGGCAGCTCTGGGTGTGAGGGCACTCAGGACCTACCCCCTCCCACTCTGCTGGGTAGAATCACCACACTCAGGGTCAAGGTTGTTGGTGGCCATGGGGCCATACAGCTTGGTGGTGGTGGGCAGACCACTGGTATCAATGGGGACCAGGAATGCTGGGTCCCTATTGGTAGGGCCAAGAATGCTCATTTTCAATTGGGGGAAAGGGGTCAGGTGATACTCTAAAATGAACCAATGTAACCATATAAATAATAACCCCGGGGGCTTGACTCTCTCTCTCTTCCTTTCTCTTTGTCTGTATTGAGTTCACTATAGCCTGTCTACACAACCACAGATTCGAGCTTTAGCCATTTTACATCTTGTTTCGTGTATCATTTTTCATTATCATGTATTGTGTATCATGGATCATGTATCAGATACAGTGAATCGTCATCATATATCATGTGTAGTAGGCCATCTATAATGTATCCTGTATAATATATCATTATCATCTATCATTTCTCACGTAGTATGTAGCATGCATCATGTATCATGTATCATACACCATGCATCATTTATCATGTATCATGTGTTATGTATCATGTATTAAAATGATGCCTGCAGAATGTGGCATTTAGTGTACACAATCACCATTTGATCACGCTAATAAATCACCAATAAATCACCGATGAATGTATAAACACAATGTATGTCAAGCAGGTATGCAGTATGCAGGTATAGCAATACCTCAGGGAGTTTGACGCCCCTGCCTTGCAGAGTTCTAAACCACTGCCTTGTGGTACAGGTCCTTGACAGAACCGAAGGCTAAGGGAGCAAACCCTAAACAGAAAACCTTGTCACTGTGGCAGCATTAAGGGCGGTTGATGTATGGAACTCCCAACATCTCCCGACCAGCCACTGCAGGGACAAATAGTTTTGCGCCTGTCTTGACATGTTCTTGCCGGTGTGAAACCTCTATTTGCTCCCCGAGAGAGTGCCGCTGATAACTTGCAAAAGCCAGCAGCACTTCAACACTTTTGCAGGCAGCTTTCATGAAAGGAGAATGGCAGTCAAGTGATGAAAGCAGTCTTTGTCGCATCGCGACCGACAGCATGATGATGATGATGTCAAGCAGGGCATTATTTATTGGGGATTTATGTCCTAGCTACATATAGGTTCATCTCAGGACGAGTAACCACGCACACTCATGGTGACTTCATAGTATTGCCCCACTGGGAGACCAGGATGTCAGCATCATGACCCAGTGTCCCACTCACTCACATTATCCTGATACTAAGATAACCAGTCCTTTCCTTATCCTAGTAATGCCGAGCACCAGGCGAGATAGTGACAAATATCAATCTGATAAATCATTGGTTTGACTCGGCTGGGATTCAAAGACCTTCCGAAAGAGAAGCATGCGCTTTACCGATTGCGTCACCGGTTCCGGTAGCAGAGAGCAGCGATCGCTCCGTTTATAACGGACGCCTCCTTAGTAAGGCCGGACCGGTGTACATGGCTGGTTCCAGGAAGGATGTGCAGCAATTAAGGATTGTGTCCCTGTCGGTGCCAGGCGCTTGTTAGATCTGGCTTAGTGTCGTACCTGCAACCCCACCTCCACCCCACCCCACGCCCCACACACACCCCCCACCTCAGCCCCCACACACACCCTTCTCCGGTTGATGATAGTTCCAATTTGTCCGGGCGGTGTGCTTTGCCAGATCGTTTCATCCCCACCCACCAGGCTAAAATCTGGTTTCTGTCGCACTATAGGATCGAGTCATTTATTTTTTGTTTAGACATTTATATTCAAGGTAATCATTATGTGATTATAAATAACTGGATTTGTAACTATATATATGTGGTCTATAATCCTATCCTATATTATTATCCTACTGTCACAGGAGTTAGTCCCTGCTTCTTCCACTATCGTAGATATATGTATATATGTAGGTGTGTGATATAGGTATACATGTGGGGACAGGGGTAAGGGATAAAGGTAGTGGATAGCGATAATGGATAGGGGTCAGGGGTAATGATAGGAATACGGGTACGGATATGGATATGGATAGGAGTAGAGGGCTTGGATAGAGACAGCTGTGAGCTGGTCTAGTGCTGGTAACAAGTATTGCCTACCTCAGGGAAAATGTTTATATATATTCTTGAGATTTACCTGTTTAAGCTAGCTTTTGTTCCGCTAAATAGACACTTTCTTCCCAACATATTTAATGCAGGCGTAAATATGCCATGTGTAGCCGCATTGTGCAGTACCTTATAAAGGTACTTCCGAGTAAAGGCTACATTCCTTACACGCGGTATGCAGCATGCAAATGCGAATGCGAATGCGGAAAAAAATTGAAAAGCATCTAAGTGAATAGGGGTGCTTCCATACATCCGAATACGAATGCGAATGTGAATACGGCAACTGAATCGGTCCATGTAGCCATCGGTGGGGCATGCAAATGCAAATGCTGCTGCGTTTGCCATAGAAAACAGTGGTAGAGAAACCTGACACTACGTGTGGGTGTGGGTGTGGGTGTGGGTGTGGGTGTGGGTGTGGGTGTGGGTGTGGGTGTGGGTGTGGGTGTGGGTGAGGGAGGTCTTATGTCAGGATGGGTGGCATGCCACTGGGACTCTCTCACCCTGCCTGATAAGGCAGGGTGTGGGGTTTCACTTAACGGCGGGGGAGGTTTCCCCTCTCACATTGGGTATCTTTTTAAAGTTGTTACTGTGTACTAGTCAAACCAAATCGCTGCATGCCGCATGCTGCATGCCGCATGAAAGGAATCAACCCGTTTGCATGCTGCATGCTGCATGCCGCATGCTGCATGCCGCATTCGCATTCGCATGCCGCATACCGCGTGTAAGGAATGCTAGCTTAAGGGCCTTGCTATTATTATCATCATTATCATTATCACTGATGCTTGCCGATAAGCGAAGAATTAGCACAGATAGGCTCTGCACATCATACCGATATTAATGTGTCATTACTGGTCAGGGGTAAAGGTAATTGGAAGGGGATTGGAGCCGGTTGACGATGATTTGGTTTATGACGTTTTGCCTCATAGCAACATTGAAAGACATACACGTTTGAGTATTGAGTTGTGACAGTCGCCCTGACCCAATAGCCATCTCAGTCACTCAACCAGGGGCCAAATGTAAGAGTCCGGGTTACGGCCTGTAACCCACGCGTCGTGCGGATTTCCCGGGTTAGCGGCCAAAGTGTCAATGTATGTGCGCGGGTTAGCCTACCGCCTCGAGGGTTAACGTCGCCGTCACTAACTCCCACTTGAGCCTGGGTTAACGTGCAGGTTAGGGACCGATTCGGGCCAAATCTATTCAATGTGACCATATTTAACAGAGTTACATGCTCGAATCGTGAAGTTTCATTCGATTGACCCTGGATTCGAAGCGTTATTGGGGCTACTGCGGCATTGGCGACGATATTGGTGGTTATATTTTCGAATCGACGAACATACAGTAAACAAACCGCCGGCGCCGCCAGGATGGAACGCGACGTCGATGCGGCGGTTGCGGCGGTTTGTTTACATTACGTTTGTCGATTCGAAAATATAACTATTGATATCGCCGCCAATGCGGCATTGGCCTTGATAACGCTTCGAATTTGGGGTTGATTTACTGAAGTTTCACGATTTGAGTGTGTAATTCTGTTAAATATGGTCGCATTTAATATATTTGAGCCTAATATATGGCTACAAAGGCAGAGGGATTTCCCAAATCTATAAATAACTGAAACGTTAGCTAACCCGCACGCGCTTTGGACTAATACATCCCCCGTGACACATATATTAACGCCGACAATAGATAACCCGCCGGCCGCCCTGAACTCCGCAGCCGATAAATTGTGCTTCATACATTTAGCCCCTGAGGTATAATCTATTATGTAGACATACATAGCAACGGAACTTAGACCATTTTATTATAATTGACATTCTTCCTTCAAAAGCCAAAATACACAAACCAACCCAGGACATCAACTGTGTTTACTTTTGCCACTTCCTTCTATTCCCGCATGTGTAACACTGCCACTTTATTTAATTGATATCTGGCAAACAGAGTAAAAATACTATTGAAGGAGTGACTGATGATTGGATTGCTGAGTCGCAATCCCATATGGACCCCTCGTGTCATTACAAGAATTGGTTGTTGGAGTTTTGCGTCCGGGCAACATCTAAGGTCATATTAGGAGGGGTACCGACACGCATGGCCACTTTATAGTACTCCCCACTGGGAAAGCAGGCCACCATCACCATGAACCAATATCCCACTCAGTCGCATTATCCAGACACTGAGCTAACCAGTCCTTTCCCTATCGTATTAATGCCAAGCGCTAGGTTAACAAGCAACAAGTATCAATTTTATTACTCAGTGTTTTGACTCAACCTGGAACCAAACTCCCGATCTCCCGCATGCGAGGCCCTCGCTCCACCGATTCGGCCACCGTGACCGGTGATTTACAAGAACTAGTGAAAACAGGTTTGCATGGGAAGCTAGGCAAACTAGGAGACTTTAGGGCCTATTATCCTTTCTTTTTATTCGCATAATACATTATATTTCACATATCACAATGCATGTATGTGGAATCAAATCATGTTAGTTTCATGAAGGCTGGTCGTTAGGCAAAGCACCTCAGCTAGGCGTGAATTTTATGTTTAATGAGGTTGTGGTAGTTATATTAACTGCTTGGGACTTCAACTCCCCATCCTCATCTAGCGAAGGTCTTCTTTTAAAACGCACTCAGGGGCATCGGCATCGAGCGGACACCCACATTGGGCTCCCATATCATTTATGAGAAAGCTAACATGGTTTCCGTCTACTGATATAACATGCATCCAGTCCACCAATATGATGTGCATCTAGTCTACCAATATGTTAACTTGCCTCCAGTCTACTACTATGATATGTGTCCACTCTACTAAATATGCCACCAGGTCTATTAATATAACATATCCACATTGCCTTTGGGTTACCATATGTTACCTTGTCTTCAATCTACCAGATGGTAACATACCTTCAGTCTACAATATGCTAGCACACCTTCAGTCTACCAATATATTAATATACAATCAGTCTACAAATATGTTACCATTCCTTCAGTCTACTGATATGTTAATATACCCTCAGTCTACCAATATGTTGACATACCTCCAGTCTACCAATGTTAAATGTATACAGCCTACCAACAGTCATGTTAACATACCTCAGGTTTACCAAGATGTTAACAAATCTCCAGTCTACCAATATATTAACAAACTTCCAATCTATCAATCCGCTAACATGTCTCGAGTGTATCAATCTGTTAAGATGCCCCCATTCTATCAATATTACATGCCTCCAATCAATCAACACATTATCATACCTCTATTCTACCAATATGAAAACATTGGTTATCTTGGCCCAGCTAACATGATTAATTCGCTAATGATACACCGAGATCGTGGAGGTCGGTGGTAGCTGCACTCGCCTCACGCTCCCTTGTCGGTCGGAGCCCTTTCCAACTTATAGGAATCACTCACTAGCGGCAGACACTGACATGCATATTCGTAAGTTTTTAGCTACAGAATTAATTCATGGGGCGGGCATAGGCCCGTTCGGCTCCCCTCCTTTCTGCCCTGGTGCCAGCTCAGCCCCATGATGACTAGGCCCAATAAGAATTCAAGCTCCAAAAGGATAATAATTGACTTGAGATTCCCACGGGGGAGGAGCGTCAATGCAGGTATTGTAAAAGGCTTTTATTTAGGCCGGCTATTTAATTTTTCCCTTCCCTCTGTCTCCACACTAACTGATAGGTTCACACAACTTGGTCCCAATGCCTGGATGTGGGGAGCAGACATGGTAAGGGCGTATAGACAGTTAAGAGTATGCCCCTTGTCCACACCGTTGTTAGGTATCTCCCTTAATAATACGATATATCTATACATTGCTCCCCACTTCAGGTGTAGAACCTCTGCTCTCGCCTGTGCACAAACTCCTAGAGCAATTTTCTGGTTATTACAACAAGAAGGGTATTTTTCATTATGTTACCTAGATGACTTCATAGACATAGAACATACAATACAGAGGGCCATAGCAGCATACCACAGCTTTAACAATTTAACTTCCCAACTAGGCTTAGCACTAGCACCTTACAGATATAGCACACCAAATACAACTGTTATGTGGCTCGGTTTTATTATTAATACTGTCGAAATGACAGTCACGTTACCGTCTCAAAAAATCAAAGAGGTTCTAGAGGAATGTCAGTTCTGGTCGAACAAACAAACATTTCCAGGGAACAATTACAAAGTCTAGCTGGAAAGTTACAGCATCTCTCTAAGTGTACCAAGCCTGCTGTAAGGTTCTCAAACCGAGTGCTAGAGGCCCTTAGAGTCTCCCCCTATGTAGGCCAACACCCCTTCAACTATGATCTCCTTCAGGACTTAGAATGGTTTAAAAAATTCGCTCAGAGCTATAAAGGCACACAACTCATTCCAAAAGTGCCAAGTTAGGAGTGGGTGACTGAATACGATTCTACTCTTAAGGCAGGAGGCGCCTTCTATAAAGTTGCATTCTATACAGCAGAATACCAAGCAGATCTACAATCTTCTGACTTATCAATAACACAACTAGAAGCCCTAAATCTTGTGCATGCAGTCAAGTATTTATTGCCTAGTACCCCACAGAAATTCCTAATCAAATGTAATACAGATAACCTAGCTTCACAGCATGTGCTGGAATCAGGGAGAGGAAGAGAACAAATTATTTGTGCCTGTGCTAGGCAGTTTTGGCTAATAGCAGCCAAAATAAATTTCGAGCTAGAAATCATTCATAAACCAGGTACAGACTTACTACTAGCAGATGCACTCAGTAGGGCACCCCATTTGGACATTGCACAAATTAAGGCAAATGAGATCTGTTCTGCCCGTAACCTAACAGAAATTTCCATAACAGTTAATCTTGATCTACTCCAATTTACACTGTAATAACTTGTGTATCTGGAAGATAGTAAACTGTTTGGCTCTATCTTCCAGGCTACTCGCTGAAGCACCATCAGCGCCTTCTTCGACATGTATGCTAATGCACTAGCACCAGAAACCTGGAAAACAAGGTCTCCCATATTAAGCTCTACATAGAGTTTTGCCACCAGCACAATGCTAATGCCTATCTTCCTATTGTATATGACCTTCTTTCCTTCTTGCTTCTACTCAATGATCGGTTGAAGTCACCGGGGGCTATAATGAACTACTTTAGCTCTGTTAAGCTCTGGGTAGCTGGTGGCCCAGGTGACGCTGCAGTGTTTGATGTGCAAGAGATTAAGACCATTAAAAGATGTATCTTCAAGAACTCTTCCCATGTGACGATGAGAGCCTCACCCATTACTCCGCATGACCTTAAGTGTATAATCTCCTATCTGTGTAAGCTCTCACCTGTTCCTTCCGTACTAATAGCCACTCTGCTGTTAGGCTATTTTACCCTGGTTAGGCAGAGTAATCTGGCCCATAGCTCCACAGGTTCTTTGATTAACCTGCATGTCATCGGATTCAAAGATGTTAAGGCAGAGTCAGACTCATTCACGGTAACCCTCAGGTCAACAAAAACCAGGCTAGCTTCCTCCTCACCAGCAGTCTTTAGGCTCCCTGCACTTCCAGGTGCCGTATCCTGCCCGCTTAGAGCCTGGTCCAACTATGCTCGGGGCCTAAATCCTCATGGTGATTCTCCAGCGTTCCTATTGCCATCCTGACTCCCGCTCACTATCCCAACCCTTACACGAGCCCTCAAAATCTCCTCCTACATGGCCTTTGGCGCGGACAAAGGTTTCACACTGCACAGCCTTCGTAGGGGGGCCGCCCAAGCTTTCCAAGGTTCAGGCCTGATGCTTGACAGCATCATCTCAGCAGGGACATGGCGAAGCTCAGCAGTAAACCTGTACCTTCAGGCCATTCACATAAGTGCAGGACCTGCAGCGCTCGGGTAACTTTTGGGTTGAGCACTGACCTTACACATCAGTTTTAATCGCCTTGTTTTACCTGATTGTATTGTTGTCCTCTTGTATCTATTACTGATCACATTATGTCTGCTACTCTGCTTATGTTAGACCAAAGTCAGTCTTTCAGACATTCATGACACTGCAGTCCATGTGCTAGATTAAGGAAGGCCCTGTCGCCGACTTGCCCTACACTTATCCAAGTATTGCTCACTTCCTTGAAGTACGGACTTGTTTTTAACAGAAATAAATGTCTGGTTATTTTCAAACTCATATTACAGCCTCAAATTTGGTGTCTCGCTAATTGAATTCCATCAATGCACTTAACATATACAAAACTATTTACATTAGTTCTTGTAGATGACACAACGAGCTCACCTGAGATTGATACTCAGCAAACATTATCGCAGTTTACCGATATAACATGCCTCCAACATGCCAATATGTTAACATACCTCAAGTATCCCAACCGGATAACATGGTTTCAGTCCAGCAATATAACATGCGTCTAATCTACCAATATGTTAAAATACCTCAAGTCTACCAATCTGATAACATGGTTTCCGTCCACCAATATAACATGCGTCTAATCTACCAATATGTTAAAATACCTCAAGTCTACCAATCCGATAACATGGTTTCCATCCACCAATATAACATGCGTCAAATCTACCAATATGTTAACATACCTCAAGTCTACCAATCTGATAACATATGTCAAATCGACCACTACATTTCTGTTCATAGCCTCTGTCATGCAAGAAAACTACATTTCTAGAATCATTAGATTCCTGTAGAATATTCTATAAATGTGTTAGGTATGGTAATAACCTCGACTATCCACATCCTTTACCTAATTGCATTAATTGTCATCACCTAATGGTAATGCAAACTTTCCCTTGGTGATTCCAACTGCATTAGGGTAAGTTTGGAATTGTCGGTGTGTCTGTTAATTGTCTCTTCCAATAGAATTGGCTCTGGTCCAAGCCCTTCAATTTCAACTAATAAAAGTGGCGACGGTCTTAAAGTAATTTAATCAACATTTTACCTTGAAACTCTGAAATGTCCCTTGACCTCAAGTTCACCTCAGTGAATACAGCCTCAAACTCAAAGCCCATATTAAACAACAGCTGTTCAATATAGCCATATTATTATTTACTATGTATTATATCATACATATATATGTCTATATGTGATGGATAAGGCATTATACAAGTATGAATGCAAGGGGAACATATACTTTATATATCTATTCCTCCGTGGCACATTGGTGGAGTCCTCCCCCCCAGCTGCCGGGGTAATGGGTGGGTGCCTCCCTCGCGCCACACACACTGGAGGAATTATTTCATATATGTATACATATATATGTACACATATATATGTATATATATATGTATGTATATATGTATACATATATATATGTATATATATATCGGAATGCCCGGAATCTTGCCTTAATTAATATTGCTTGTTGCTTGCTGATTGAGGTTTCACTTCTTAGCAATATTTATGATAATCTTATGACTGATGACACTTATAATATTAATGGTTAAGTTCTTTCTCTCTGTAACAGTACATTTATAATTAAATGTCGACCCTTTAATGTGATGTGTAGTAGAGAGGACCTCGTGCTCTATATGGCCCATTTATATATTCCCACTTCGTGGAGATTATTCATTGTGGTGAAATGAGGTGATGCTGGGATTAGCAGAAGCTGTCACCGAGATAAGCAGATAGCAAACACAAAATACCAGTAGACCGGTTGAGGACAGAGGATAGAGAGGGCGGGGAGGATGGAGAAAACGGGGGGGGGGGTGGAGAGGACGGGGAGAAAGGAATGGAAGGAGAGGAAGAAGCGGAAGGAGAGGAGGAAGATGAGGGAGATGAGGGAGAGAAGGGAGATGAGGCAGAGGAGGCGGGTGGGGCAGATGAGGCAGAGGAGCCAGAGGAGGCAGAGGAAGCAGAGGAGGCAGAGGAAGGAGAGGAATTATAGAAAGGAGAGGAAGAGGGCAGGGATGATGGAGAGCATGGAGAAGAAGCAGAGTAGGGCGAGTAGGGAAAGTAGGGAGAGGAGGAAGGGGGAGGAGGGGAGGGGTGGGGAAGGAACGTAGAGTAAAGAAAAGAAGGAGAAAGAAGAGAGGAGGAAGTGAAGAAGAGGAAAGGTGGTATCGCGTTGAGAACGACAAGGACGATATGAAGGAGCAGAAGGAGTACTAGGAGCATGGAGGACTGGAGAGGAGTGTGGAGGAGTGGAGTGGCGAGGAGTGGCGAGGAGTGGCGAGGAGTGGGGTGGAGAGGATTGGGGTGTGGAGGAGCGGAGATGAGTGGGAAAAGTGGGGAGGACTGGAGTGAAGTGCGGAGGAGTGAGGAGAATTGGGGAAGAGTGAGAAGGATTGGGAAGGAGGGGGAGGGGTGGGGAGGAGTGGCGAGGAGTGCGGGAGGAGTGTGGAAGAGTGGGCAGGAAGGGAAAAGAGGTGAGGTGGGAAAGAGCTAGGAGGACGAGGAGGACTAGGAGGACGAGGAGGACGACGAGGACGAGGAGGATGAGGAGGACGAGTAAAAAGGCGGAGACAGGGAATTTAGGAGGTAGGTGGGTGGAAAAGTGACGGGGGGGTGATAATAACACAACCAACTAACCGTTCTGCTTGTGTGAAGAGGGCGTGGTTTTGGTTCGTTACTGCACGCCACTGCACATGCGCAGTGCTCTCTATAACACCCAAGTCACACTATGCTTGCGATCGCTTGTGACCACCTTGCCATTTTGGACGCAAGGAGGTTGCAGCTCCTGCACCAAAAACCTCCTTGTGACCAAACAATTTTCAGCTCTTGCAACCGGTGGCTAACCGCTCGCCGACCATTGTTTGTTTTCTTGTGGTCGCAAGGAGGTCGCAAAGAACGTCATCGGCTTTTGGTCTGAAAGTGGTCTCAAGCGAATACTAGCCATAGTGTGTCTGGGGCCTTAACATTGGTCGCAAGGAGGTCCCAGGCTCGTGGTCGCAAAGTGGTCGCAAAGAGGACGCAAATTGGTCATAAAGTGGTCGCAAAGTGGTCGCAAAGTGGTCGCAAAATGGTCACAAAGTGAACGCTACCGTATTGCGACTGGAGTCTGAGCGAGCCACCCGCTGAGCAAGGTCCCGCGTTTCGCATAGTCCGGTGTATGCAGTTTGGTATTAATCCCACGCACACACACGCACACACGCGCACACGCGCACACTCACACACAGGCACACGCAGAGGTCTGAACTCAGGCACAACGAGATGCTACATCACACACAATCACTCTCACAGCGGCGCAGTTAAAGCCGCACATTATAAGATAATAAAAGCAAGGGGTGGTGGACCAGAGAGCATACCTGGTGATATAGTGTTGATGGCGGCGGGCTGGCAGACAGAGCGCCCCCTGGTGGGACCCCGTCCTGCGGCGCGTCGCGTGTGACCCCCCCGTATGAGCCGTGCTTTATGCAGCCATATACAGCGACGATTACCCACACGACTATGGGAACCGTAGGCCAGATAAGCAGGTTGTCATGGCTACAGGTCAACAATGTGGCCCCCCTCCCCCTCCCCCTCCAGCACCCCCACCCCCACCCCGCCCCGCCCTTACACGTTCGGTGGCGCCGCTTGCTTGTTTCTCCGCGCCCACATCACTGGGATACATAGGCTGAGTGTAATGATAATGGGCACGCCGATCAGCCGGATGCGCATCGTTGTACTAACTAACTGACAAACTAACTAGCAGGTTACATTAACAATTATGCTGATTCCGCAAAGCTGAGCTGGGGCTTCCGCATCATCAAGGTTGGTTGGTTGTTGGAATTTATGCCCTGGCAACATCTCAGGTCATATCAGGATGGGTACCAACTTGTGACAGTGCGCACTCAGGACAACTTTATAGTGTTGCCCCATTGGGAGACCAGGCCACCAGCACCATGACCTGATATCCCACTTAGTCACATTATCGTGACATTGAGCTAACCAGTCATTGTCCTATCCTATTAATGCCGAGCGCCAGCCTAGAAAGCGACAAGTATCAATTTTATAAGTCATTGATTTGACTCGACTGGAAAATAAACTAACTAACAGGGCCCACAAACAACTAACAGGTTATGATGCTGAAGACGTGAATCCGAGGTCGGGGGTTCTGCATTGTCAAGGAAAGATGCAGTTTGGAATGTCACAGTGGGAGATATAGGCGCGAATAGTTGATAGGATTAATAAATCAAGGTTGATGATGTGTTGGTGAAACACGGTACCTGGTTGTTAACACTAGCGGTGCTGCACCAGTAATTAAGGACAAGTGAAATGGGGAAGTGCTTAGCTTCTCCAGTCAGCTGTGTGTGCTATAATGGTACCCTTATCACTGTTTGTGCCCTATCACTACCAACTAGGCGCCAAAACGAGGGTAACGATGTGTTGTTCTCAATTGTTTGATGCACAGCTTCATGACTTCCTATGCACGCACTCGTCCGCAAAATGCAAAAACTAAACTGTTCATTTGCTCGACGGAAACCAGGATTGGTTTGTTTGTTTTTTGGTGTTTCACATCCTGGCAACATCTAAAGTTATATTAGGACGAGTACCGAATTGTGACAGTATGCACTCATGGCAACTTTATAGTGCTGTCCCACTTGGAAATCAGGCCGCCGGGCACTTGGAAATTCAGGCCACTCAGTCACATTATCCTGACACTGATCTAACCAGTCCATGCACCAGGCTAGTAAGCAATAAGCATCAATTTGATAAATCATTGATTTGCCCCAACTGGGAACCAAACTAACTAACAGGGCACACAAACAAATAAAAGATCATGCTGCCGACAAGCTGGGCCTTCCGTATCTATCAATGAAACATATAGTTTGGAATGTCGAAGCGGGAGATATGGGTGTGAATAGTTGATATGATTAACACAATGGTTGATGATGTGTTGGTGAAACATGGCACCTGGTTGTTAACACTTGCAGTGCTGCACCAGTAATTAAGGCCGGGTGAGCCGGGGAAGTGCTTACCTGCTCCGGTCAGCTGTGTGTTCTATAATGGGACCCTTATCACTGTTTATCCTCTATCACTACCAACCAGGTGTGAAAACGAGGCTAACGACATGTTCTCAGTTGCTCAATCCGGAGCTTCATAACTTTGAATGCACGCACTTGTCCACAAAATCCAAAAACTAAACTGTTCATTTGCTTGATGGAAACCGGGATTGGTTTGTTTGTTTGTTGATGTTTCACACCCTGGCAACATCCAAAGTTATATTAGAAGGAGTGCCGAATTGTGACAGTGCACACTCATTGCAACTTTATAGTGCTGTCCCACTTGGAAATCAGGCCGCCAGCAACATGACCCGATATCCCGCTCAGTCACATTATCCTGACACTGATCTAACAAGGAAGCAACAAGTATCAATTCGATAAATCATTGATTTGACCCAACTGGGAACCAAACTAACTAACAGGGTACACACACAACTAAAAGGTCATGGTCCCGAATCCGCAAAGCCAAGCTGGGGCGTCCGTATCCATCAAGGAAACATGTAGTTCGGAATGTCGAAGCGGGAGATATGGGCGCGAATAGTTGAAAGGATTAACACAAAGGTTGATGATGTCCTAGGTGAGACTGGGGAGTGGTTAGCTGCTCCGGTCAGCTGTGCATGCTATACTGGGACCCTTATCACTGTTTGTGCCCTATCACTATCAACTATGTGACAAAAAGAGACTAACAATACACTGAGTTTGGTCTCAGTTGCTTGATGCAGAGCTTCGTGACTGCCTATGCACAAACTCGCCTACAAAATCAAAAAAGTTAACTGTTCATTGCATAATCGAAACCGGGACTTGTTTGTTTATTGGTAACATCTAAGGTCATATCATGATGAGTACCATGTGTACTCATGATGACTTTTTAGTGCTGCTCCACTGGGAGGCCGGACTGCTGCCACCATGACCTGGGTTCCCACTTACTCACATGACCTGGTTTCCCACTTACTCATATGTAAATAAAATAGGCTAGTATAGAATTAAGTAGAAACAAGTGGAAAACTCTTCCCAAGAAAACCCCAACACACTAATATAGAACCTTAAGAAAACAACTAACATAGCAATAAGAATTGAACAAAAATATAATGCCAAGAGGGCCCCAAAAAAAACTAACATAGGCTACTAAACATACCAAAAGACTATCTATCTGCTACTGAAATGCAGACAATCAAATAACTTATCAGCAGCTACTGGTTGATGAGACAACACCAACACTACAGCTGGCCAGCATTGAAAACAAGCCTGGGTACCCGGGATTACATGCTAAGGACAGTATAAATACAGCCTCAATAAAAATAATTGAAATTAACAAAATCATGAAACTGATCTAACCCCAGCCCTATTTGAAAGGATATATGTAACCTGTAAAGCGCAAAAACAAATTCGATTATTTAGAGAACAACTTGTCATTTTTTTCCTGAACTCTTCCTATTCTCCTTTCAGTGTTGGCTGTATTTTAAATGTGTGTATATATATAGTGAGAGAAACAGGCACATAATACTGGATGGGGAGGGGCAGGAGGGGGTTTCCGTGCTACCACTAAACGCTCAGTTCAGTACAATGTTACAACTCCATTCCATCCTCATTGCTCTCACTTCACTCTTCAGCGCGTCACCCCTGGTGGCCTAGAACGGTACTACAGGACAAGTAGTGTTGCATGGAGTTGAAACTAAAAAAGATTCTAGCTTGCAGTTGGATAAAACCGAGACACTGATGGATCGCTCTTACCTCGTATCAATCTTAGAGTGCTAATTACCATTACTCCCTGATTCGGCGAGTTGAGCCTGTTTTGCATTCGTTAAACCCGTACATACAGACCAAAGCAATGTGGTCTGTGAGTTCTATATTGGCTTCTCTCTTTATTGACATGAACATCATCAGCGCGATGCGGCAGGATGTATTTGTTCCGTGGGCAGGTAGAGGTAGAGGTAGGCTTTTGCTTTTGCTTTTGCTTTTACTTCTTAATATTTTACATTCTGGCAACATCTAAGGTCATATCAGGAGGGGTACTTACTTGTGACAGTGCACACTTATGGTGACTTCATAGTGCTGCCCCACTGTGAGACTAGGCTGCTAGCACCATGGCCCAATTTCCCACTCACCCATATTATCCTGATACTGAGCTAAAGAGTCCTTGCTCTATCCTAGTAATGCTGAGCGATAGGCTAAGTATCAATATTGTAAGTCATTGATTTGTCCCGGCTGGATTTTGAACTCCCAACCTGTTGCACGGGAAGCCTGTGCTCTACCAATTTGACAATCGCGTAGTTACTGTGGGTAGTTGCTAGGGGTAAGGTCCGAGGTAGGGGTTAGTGGTTAGGGGATAGGGTAGGGTATAAGGGAAGGGCATAGGGGTAGGACGTAGGGATAGGGATTGGGATAAGGACACAGATAGGGGATAAGGATAACGATAGAGGATAGGGGTAGCTTAGGGTCAGGGTTAGGGCTAGGGCTAGGGTTAGGCTTTGGGTTAGGGCTAGGGGATAGGGGTAGGGTACACATAGGGATATGGGGTCAGCCAACTCAGTCATTCAGAGCAGCTTAGAACAGCTCAGAGCAGCTCAGAGCAGCCCCACATCTGTACAGCGCTGTTAAGAGCTGCTCAGAGCTGCGCATAACAGCTCAGAGCTGCCGCACAACTGCTCAGAGCTGCTCAGATCTGTTCAGAGCTGTTCAAAGCTGATCAAACCCACAACCACATACCTACACGGGAAGCCAGCCAGTCCGCTCAGTCTTACAGAATTCGAGCATCAGTTACTAACTGCGCACATATAATCAAATAGAGACCTGCAATCGAGAATAAAGACCTGCCCCAAAACAACATCCAACAAATATCAGACTCTGATCCCCTAATTAACCTGGCACCTAAAATCCTGCAGACTGATTTTTGAGTACAAAGAGCACACCCAATGTGTTGCTACCTTTTGTTACTGAACATGTTGGGTGGTTATTGGAGTTTTACGTCCTGGCAACATCCAAGGTCATATTAGGACGGGTACCAACTTGTGACAGTGTGCACCCGTGGTGACTTTATAGTACTGCCACACTTGGAGACCAGCCCACCAGCACCATGAGCTGATATCCCACCCAGTCACATTATCCTGACTCTGAACCAACCAGTCCTTGCTCTATCCTAATAATGCCGAGTGCCTGGCTAGGAAGCGACAAGTATACTTTTTTAAGTTGGTTCAAATCCCACGATCTACCAAAACAGAAGGCAGATGTTCAACTCATTCAGACATCCCGTCTGGTCGGTTTTGACTGAACATTATTTACCAGGACCTTAAAGCTGCATAGTCCGATGGTTTTGTGTTTCCATCATTTTTTCTGAGATAAATATATAAAATTGATGGTTATAATCTACCTTCCTTTAATTTGAAGTAACTTTTATTTTAAATGTCTAACCTTTGAGATATTTGAAGTTCAAATATATCAAATTAATTTTGGCAAGCATGCCAAGACTCTGACTTATGCAGTAACAGGTTCTATCAAATTGACTCGGTGTTCCCTTTTATGTGGCAAGAAATGCTTAGTAGATGCATTAGTATCTAAATGAAATATGCAGAATTAAATCTAGATAATTGCTTTGGTTTTGACAATTTGGTATTTCATCGGACTATGCAGCTTCAATTAGGCACGATGGGTCGGCAAACCCATTAGTACCACCGGATGACGACGATGACGACGGCGGACATCCTCGTTCCGCCTGAGTGACCACGATGTCGGAAGAGGCGTCGCAATCTGCTGCTCGACCAGAAAGCCGACTCAACTCGACCAGAACGCCGACGCAATGAGCCGTGTCGGGCCGATGATGTTGCCGAGTCCGACGTATCGGTGTCAAATCCGGTTCTCTGTTCACATCCAGCCGCAGGGGGCCACTTCACTAAACCATACCAGGCACGGTGGCCGAATTGGTAGAGACTGGGCCTCACATGCGGAAGTGTCGGGAGTTTGTTTCTCGGTCGAGTCAAACCAATGACTTATAAAATTGAGACTTGTTGCTTCCTAGCCTGGTGCTCGGAATTAATAGGATAGGGCAAGGACTGGTTGGCTCAGTGTCAGGATATTGTGACTGAGTGGGATATTGTGTCTATAGTATCGGCAGCCTGATGGGGCCACACTTAAAAGTTGCCATAAGTGTGCACTCTCCCAAGTAGATTCCCATCCTGATATGACCTTAGATGTTGCCAGGATGTAATACTTCAAGAACCAAACCAAACCATCACTAAACCATCACCACACACCGCAACAAGGTAACAACAAACCCACAACAAATAAACCCAACCACACCAAACTAATCCAGACTCAGCGATAGAAATTGTATAAATGTACATACAAATCGACAGAGTCCAACGCCCATGTCTCCGTATTGAGTGTAGGATCCTGGGTTGAATTGAGAGTTGACCGGAAACCACGCGAAAGAGACCGAGGGTGGAGTAGGGAAACTTAGATACCTTAGTGCAGCCCCCCCCCTGAGTTCCAGGTCGCTCCAGCTGCCCAGTTCCACACCCTTTCACCCATATGTTCGGTTTAATACATGGAGTTTATTCCACTCACAATAACATTCGCATAAGTATTTATTTCATCATCATCATGCTGTCAGTCGCGATGCGACAAAGACTGCTTTCATTACTTGACTGCCGCTCTCCATTTAGCTCTCTGCTGTGAGAGTGATGTCCATGAGTCAGTCTTAATGTCTCTCAGCTTCAGGTTTCTCTTGATGGTATCCGTAAACCGGAGACGAGGGCTCCCTCTCTTTCTGTAACCAGAAGTATTTATTTATACACCACATAATTATGGGTAATTTGCCAATTTAATTTCTTTCTGTCAAAGGAGCAGTGGAATTGTTCGGGTACCGTCCCCCTACACCAATCCTCTTCCTGTCCGCAGGGGGTCGCCACCTGGTGGATGTTCCTCAGTGAATTGCTCCCGTGTCGGCTACTTCCTTCCTCTCATCCTTCTGCTGATGTTGCTGTTTTACCGACGTGCACGCCGTCTGGTGTTTGTGAATGACTTATCCAGCAAATTACCAGCTGATTACAAACCGCGCAGCATTTCCGCCTTGCAGAGGATGTAAAAGTGAATGGAAAAGTGCACCAGCCGGTGTGTGATGTGTGAGGTGTGGGTGTGGGTGTGGGTGGGGCGGACAGGTGAGGGTAAGTGTGGTTTGAGTGGTGTATTTGTGCTGGGTGGGAGGTGTGGGCGTGGAGGTCAATATGTGTTATGGGCGTTGGGGTGTGGATGTGGGGTATGGGGGAGAGGGTATGGGTGTGGGTACATGTGATAGCGAGGATGTGGGGTATGGGTGAGCAGTGGGGTTTGGGTATGGGTATGTGGTGTGGGTCTGGATATGCGGTGTGGGTGTGGATATGGGGTGTGGATATGGTGTGTGTGTGTGGATATGGGGTGTCAGGGTGGATATGAGTGTGGATATGGGGTGTGGGTATGGGGTGTGGATATGGGCGTGGGCATGGGTTGTGCGTATGGATGTGGATATTGGTATGGTGGGGGAATGGGTATATGTCGGGGTCAGGTGCTGGAGTGTGGTTGTGGTTGTTTTGTGGTTGTGTGGGTTTGTGGGTGGGTGTGCTTGTTGGCGTGGGTATGTGTATGGGTATAAGTAGGGGATAGCTGCTGGGGTGTGGGTGTGGCGTGTGTATGGGGCGTGGGTATGGGTATGGGGGTATAAGTAGGGGATATCTGCCGGAGTGTGGATGTGGCAGTGGCAGTTTGAGTGTGGGTATGGAGCGTGGGTATGTGGCATGGGTATGGGGGGTTGGTATGGGTATGGGTATAAGTAGGGGATAGCTGCTGGGGTTTGGGTGTGGCAGTGTGGGTGTGGGTATGGGGCATGGGTATGGGTATTGGTATAAGTAAGGGATGACTGCTGGCGTGTCGATGTGAGGGTGTGGGTGTGGGTATGGGGCGTGGGTATGGGGCGTGGGTATAAGTAGGGGATGGCTGCTGGTGTGTGGGTGTGGCAGTGTGGGTGTGGGTATGGGGTGTGGGCATGGGGCATGGGTATGGGTATAAGTAGGGGATAGCTGCTGTGGTGTGGGTGTGGCAGTGTGGGTGTGGGTATTGGGCGTGGGGACGGGGCGTGTGCACGGGGCGTGGGTATGGGTATAAGTAGGGGATCACTGCTGGAGTGTCGGTGTGGCAGTGTGTGTGTGGGTATGGGGTGTGGGGATGGGTATGGGTATGGGGTGTGGGTATGGGTATGGGGGTATAAGTAGGGGATAGATGCTGGAGTGTGGGTGTGGCAGTGTGGGTGTGGGTGTGGGTATGGGGTGTGGGGATGGGTATGGGTATAGGGGTGTGGGTATGGGTATAGGGGTATAAGTAGGGGATAGCTGCTGGAGTGTGGGTGTGGCAGTGTGGGTATGGTGATATGGACTCCTGTTCCGCATGGTTGCCTCAACGCTTCTGTCTGCAGGTTCCCTACAGAACACCGACATATCGGTCCGGCGAGTGGTTAGACCTAACTTTAAGTCTACCTTCACAACTACTTAACACTCTGCAGTGTATCGTGGAATAAGCAGAATGAATTATATGTAAACAGATACATTGCACAAAGCAGGTGATGCTAAGTAAACAGGCATAATGGTGATGTTTTCTGTCACTGCACATATAAGATTCATAGCAACCACCCATACTGGTGTTGCCTAGCAACCATGCATGATGGTGATGCTTAGCAAACGGAGACAAACTGGGAAGGTTTAAAACAAACGCATAATATTGATGTTTATCAGCCAGACGAAACAGTTCAGTGTGGTCGAATCGGTAGAGCGCAGGTTGCCATGTGGAAGGTTGGGAGTTTAAATCCCAGCCGAGTCAAATCAATGAGTTATACCAGTTATACGTGTCACTACCTAGCCTGATGTTGGCCATTATTATGATAGGTCAAGGACTGGTTAGCACAGTATCAGGATAATATGATTGTGTGGGATATTGGGTTATGGTGCTGGTGGACTGGTCTCTAAGTGGGGCAGCACTATAAAGTCACCATGAGTGTGCACTATTATAAGACTACCCATCCTGATATAACCTCGGATGTTGCTAGGACGCCAAAGAACAACAAACAAACGATAATTATGACCAGTGGCAATGCCCAGCAACCATGCGTAATTGTGATAAATGGCAACTAAACGAAATGGTGATGCTTTTTTAATTTGTTTTAATTGTATTGAGGCTGTATTTATACTGTCCATAGCATATAAGCCTGGGTACCCATGCTTGTTTTCAATGCTGGCCAGTTGTAGTGTTGGTGTTATCTTACCACACAGTAGCTGCTGATAAGTTCTTTGATTGCTGCATTTCAGTAGCAGATAGATAATGGTATGGTTAGTAACCTATGTTAGTTTTTTTGGATTTTCTTGGCATATATGTATTTTATTTTGTTCTACTCTTATTACTAGACTAGCCTATTCCTATTTACATATGATAGGCTTGTACATAGCTGTGTGGTGTGTTATCTGGCTACTTTTGGCATGGTTACCTTCATGCTTAACAATCATCTACTGGTAGTGCCCAGCAACCATGTGTAATGGCACTAATATAACCATGCACATTATTTGACATATTAATATAATGTATTTACATTTCACAATTATATTATCTACTGGTGAGTACACATAACCAGGTGCATAGGTCAATCTTAGTTACCATGCATATTGCATTTTCTCAGTTATCGCCTATTATGGCCCTGTCACACTACGACGTAACGACGTCAGCGTAGGCACAACGTGAAAATAATTATATTGCGTCGAAAATCTCGGCGTCACTATGACGTAACGCACCGTTGATCTAACATAGCCAACGCATCCCTCCCACACGTCTAACATCAGTGTAGCATGAGTGTGACATCACCCGAACGTCAGAGCATCACGTCGAGCTACATCAAATGTTTTGGACATGTTGAAAACCTTGACGCGTGCTGACGTAACGTGACATAACGTGACGGAGCTTGACGTCAGTCTAATGTCATTCTGACGTCATCCGAACATAACCTAACGTACCTCAACGTAATGACAAAAAGTCACCTACGCTAGGCTTACATTGTCTCTTACGTCGTAGTGTGACAGCCCTTTAACTTGCAAATACTCCAGCAACTCTCTTTCAAGGACATGTAGAAAAAATATCTATGACTGGATCATGGACCATCTAATTGGGTAGACGCACGTGTCTATACTTACCACACACTATTTGGTGGAGTGCCTAATTGATTAAAACATGTAGATTAATAAACTTCAACAGTTGAATGGGAAAGAATCCACTGGCGTCATTCTCGCTCATTTCATTAACTCTACACCAATATAGCTGAAGACTGCACACTGGGACAAGGGACATACATAGCTTCTTTACAGTTGATTCATGCCAAAGCAGTTATAGACATGATGGCCGAATGAGTGAAACTTCTGTCTCCCGCTTTGTTAGTTCGTGGGATCCAAACGCTTTGGTTCGAACCCCGGTCGAGTCAAACCAATGAATTAAAAATGTATACTTATCGCTTCCTAGTCACTTCCTAGCCAGGTGATCGATATTATTAGGATACATCAAAGACTGGTTCTTTCAGTGTCAAGATAATGTGACTGAGTGGGATATCAGATCAGGGTACTGGTGGTCTAGTCTCCCAGTGGGGCAGCACTATAAAGTCGCCATGAGTGCGCACTGACACAAGTCAGTAGTCGTCCTGATATGACCTTAGTCGTTGTCCGGACATAAAACTCCAACAATCAGCCAACTATAGTCTATGCTGAGTCACGATTGTTTGTTTGCTTGTTGTTGTTTTACGTCCTAGCAACATCTAAGGTCATATCAGGACGGACTGAGTGACGATGCATGTTGGTAAAATTAAGATAATTGTGATGGGCTACTTACATCATTTACTCCTAATTAATTAAACAGCTCTGGCGAGTCTACAGTTCATATATGGCTCAAAGAGGTTCAGCAAATGAACTGGGTTGGTTATTTGTTTAGCAACAACAACAACCCTCCCCCAGCACAAAAAGTAGACACCGGTTATTGAGGTTAAACAAAGAGAGAACTGGATGCACAAGTACTTGATTACATTGTCATATATGACTACCAAGGTCATTCAGCTGCTCCAGCCAACGAACTTCCCTATGCAACCTTAATTGTCACCAGGATGTTAAACACCAGCAAACAACAACCAAGGGATAATTTAATTTGTTTACCTTGCACTAATTACACTTCTCGGTTTTGAGCGCGTTTAATTATGCTAAGCTTGACTATTTCATTGGTTTGTTAGAGCTGCGTATACAGTACAACCCCGTTAAACCAAGCTCGGTTAAACCAAATGATCGGTTAATCCAAACTTTTTTCGGCGCCCTGGCAAAATACTACCATTTATCATATAAAAAAGTTGGTTAAACCAAAGTCGGTTAATCCAAACTATTGGTTAATCCAAACAAAATTGTCAGGCCCCAGGCAACTTCTGGTATGGTTAAACCAGACTTTCATTTGGTTTTAAGGTCATCTGAGACTTTTTTATATGATAAATTATAGTATTTTGCCGGGCCGCCGAAAAAAGTTTGGATTAACCGATCGTTTGGTTTAACTGAGCTTGGTTTAACTGGGATATACTGTATATACATAACAAAAAGTAGTAAGTAGCACATTGAGAGTGTTTGGGTGGACAGCCATTGGTGGACTATCTCCAGCTTACCCATCCACCTAAGCTGTAAGATGGAATGACTAAAGTTTGTCCACTAAGTTCATCTTCGCTTAGGCTGGTGTGGTGCTTTGAAGGTATTGCTATTTGTATTTGGAACAAGTTGGGTAATGCACGGTATATTATATAATAAATACATGGCTAGTGTATAGCAATACCTCAGGGAGTTTGACGCCCCTGCCCTGCAGAGTTGTAAATTACTGCCTTGTGGTACAGGTTCTTGAGAGAACCAAAGGCTAAGGGAGCAAACCCTAAACAGATAACCATGTCACTGTGGCAGCATTAAGGGCGGTTGATGTATGGAACTCCCAACATCTCCTAACCAGCCACTGCAGGGACAAATAGTTTTGTGCCTGTCTTGACATGTTCTTGCCGGTGTGAAACCTCTATTTGCTCCCCAAGAGAGTGCCGCTGATAACTTGCAAAAGCCAGCAGCACTTCAACACTTTTGGAGCCAGTTTTCATGAAATGGTTACAGAAAGAGAGGGCGCACTCCTCTCCAGTTCAAGGATACCATCAAGAGAAACCTGAAGCTGAAAGACATTAAGACCGACTCATGGACGCAACTCTCACAGCAAAGAGCGAAATGGATAGCGGCAGTCAAGTAATGAAAGCAGTCTTTGATTGCGACCGACATCATGATGATGATGACATATAAAAAACAATAATCAATGTGTCCACATATTGCATTCATAATGCACCGTCGTTTTTGCCAAAGCCAAGTCAAAGTCGAATCCAAAGCTTGATTAAACCAATGCTCGGTCAATCAAAACAAATTTCTAGGGTCCCTTCAAGGTTGGTTTAACGGAGTTATACTGTATATAGATTTGGGCGGCTTTCACTGTGGCCATGTCGGTCCTGTCGCCAGCAAGTCCACTTCTCAGCCTCCACACACCCACTGACTGCCGCCGCATAATCATACTAAGTCACGGTAATGCTCGCCATCAACAAAACGGCCATCACATCCAATAACCAGGCCACGCCAGATGACCTTGGACCTCCAGCCGCAAGATCAAGGTCGCGCACACTGGACCTTCTGCACCGTACTCTGGTGGCCGGAAATTGGTGGGGGAACGTCAAAGACGTGGGTTCGGTTCGGTGAGGGGGCGGGGGGGACTGGGTGAGGGGAAGGGGAGGGGGGGGGGCGTTGGGGATGGGAGGGGGAGGGGCAGTGAGAGGGGAAGGGCGGAGGGGAGGGGTTGAGGGAGGGGGACGGGGACGGGGAGGAGTAGCGGAGGGGGAGCGGAAGCGGTGGGATAATAGGAGGGGGAGGGGGTGGGGAGGGTGTGTGGAGGGAGAGGGATAGGGAGAGGGATAGGGAGAGGGAGGGGTGGAGTGGGGTATGCGGTTGGGTAGGGGAGGGGGGAGGTGGACGGAGGGAAGGGGGATAGGGTAGAGGGAGTGGTAGGGGAAAGGGGTGGGGATATGGGAGGGGGAAGGGGGGGGGGGTAATGGGAGGGGGAGTGGGGAAGGAGGAGGGCGAGGGGGGGCAAGAGTAAAAGGGAGGGGTAGTAGGAGGGGGGTGGGATGGAAGTGTAGGTGGGGGTGCGAGGGGGGGTGTTGGAGGGCTAGGGGACCAGGATGGGGCGGAACTCCCCGTGTAAACGGGTCGGAAGGGAAGTGCGGTGCAATCAACAGATGCTAAGAAAGACTGGCTAGACTTGTTCACAACTCTCGTTGTGCATTATATACACTATATATATATACACATTATATACACTATATATACACATTATATACACTATATATGCACATTATATACACTATATATATGCATTAGGTATGTGGGTATTGCAGTACCTCTGATACCTTAGGTGTTAAATACCTCAGGGAGTTTGACGCCCCTGCCTTGCAAAGTTGTAAACCACTGCCTTGTGGTACAGGTTCTTGATAGAACCAAAGGCTAAGGGAGTAAACCCTAACAGAAAACCATATTACCGTGGCAACATTAAGGCTGGTGATGAATGGAACTCCCAACATCTCACGACCAGCCACTGCAGGGACAAATAGTTTGCACCTGTCTTGATGTGTTCTTGCCGGTGTGAGACCTCTATTTGCTCCCCGAGAGAGTGCCGCTAGTAACTTGCAAAAGCCAGCAGCACTTCAACACTTTGCAAGCAGCTTTTATGAAATGTCCAACCGCATGAAATAACATCACTCTCACAGCAGAGATCTAATTGGAGAGCGGCGGTTAACTAATGAAAGCAGTCTTTGTCGCATTGCGACTGACAGCATGATGATGATGATGATATGCATTATATACACACTTTATATGTATTATATACACTATATCTACACAGCTCTAACAAAACTCCCAGCGTATGGAATGTGCGGCCCACCCCTGCGCAGGGGGGGGGGGGCGTAGAGGATGCTTGGAGAGCCCCCCCCCTACCACAACAGGTGGGGGGGCAATACACTGCAGACCTTATTATACGCGATAAGGGACTTATCACTATCCATATATATATATATAAATATTTCCAAATAGTACTAAGATAATACAAACACAATTAATTAACCTGCACTGTATATGCCGAAATCCACTATTCCTATCTATTTTTTGGGGGGTAAAGTATTTATTCATCTGAATATGACATTTGTCAGCGCTGGAGCGCTGGTTTTCCAGCCATCTTACTATAGTAGTTGACAGTCTAAATAATTTAAGTTTGATCAGTGCTGTATTAGTTACAACACCGATCCTATAGAATTAAGGGAGTGGCTCTTGCTGTATAATGTACAACACCAGTCACTGTAGTGCATGCAGGAATGGGGAGCAGCACCGAGTAGAAAGTGTATACTCGGGGCAACTCAAAAATCTATACAAGCCAAATTCCGAATTCTCTGTGGCGGAGTGGTTAGAGTGTCTGAATTTTTTCCAGGTCAGACTCCTAATCTGAGGATCGGCGGTTCGATTCCCCATGCCCCCAGCTCAGCCAATTTGGATTTCCACCGCTGTGTATAACTTACAGCATCAAAGGCTGGTTGCTCACATACCATGTCTATGTGGTGTGGGAGGTTAAAAATCCCTAGGGTCAGTAAAAGTATAGGCCCAGGCTTTCTATCGACCAGCAGTGGAATGAGGAAGACCAGTCGTCTATGACTGAAATTTCCCCTGCTTAAACAACTAATGGACCAAAAAAAAAGAACAAAAAAGTCAAATAATGAAATAACCTGGACGGTGAAACACTTTAGGTCTATAGAACTGTTCTGAATGGAAATTAACCTCTGCTTCGCTTTGGTTGGTGGTTGTTGAAGCTTTACGTCCTGGCAACATTGAATGTTGTGTCAAAACGAGTACCAACTTGTCCCAAATATGCACTCATGGCGATTGTATAATGCTGTGCCACTCAGTCATATTATCTTGACACTGAGCGAACAAGTCCTTGTTCTACCCTAATAATACCATGCGCCAGGCTAGGAAGCAACAACTTTCAAGTATTAATTCATCGGTTTGACTCGACCAGGGAGAGGGACTCAAACCCGATATCGGGCAATAACTGCTCATCACAATGCAGTTAATATGTGAGCATTGTTGTCCCTCTGTACGTTTGCGCAGGTGCTTTCCCCAAGTTTGGCGGCTACTTACTTAGAAAATGACTCAAAGTGGAGGGCGTTAGAGGAACCAGCTCCTGATGGAAGAGCCCGACTCCCCTGGGGAGATCGGGTGTCGGGTGGGTTTGTTGGAGGGGGTGTGGTGGGAGGGGGGGAGCCCCCGGGTCCCCCCCCCCCGGACAATGGATGCTGGTGCTACTAAGTAGGTGGCGCTCCAAAGCTGATACCCCGGAGGTGGTGGGTTGCCTGCTGGAGGAAAGGAGTGGATTGCCTTCATCTGGGTTTACCTCAGATTGTTTGTGTGGGTGTGGGTGTGGGTGTGGGTGTGGGTGTGGGTGTGGGTGTCGGTGTCGGTGTGGGTGTCGGTGTCGGTGTCGGTGTGGGTGTCGGTATGTGGGGGGGTAGGGGGGAGAATTTGAGGAGGAGGAGGAGGGAGAGAGGAAGGAAGTGGAGGAGTAGGAGGAGGAGGCGTCGGGGGCGGATGTTGAGGGTGGAGGTGGTAGTCTTACACCCTGGAGGGGGTTCAATGGGTGATAAGAGAGAGAAAGAGCGAGGCGGAAACGGGAGAAAGGGAGAAAGGGAGAAAGAGTGAGAGAAAGAGAAAGAGAGAAAGTGACCCAAAGAAAAAAGGCAGAGCAAGAGAGAGAAAGAGGGAGAAAGAAACAGAGAAACAGAGAAACAGAAAAAAGAAAGAGACACGAAGAAAAAAAAACAGAGAAAGAGAGAGAATGAGGGAGAAAGAGATAAAGGGAGAGAAAGAGAGACAGAGAAAAAGATAGAAAGAGAGAAAGAAAAAGAGAGAAAGGGAGATAAGAGAAATAAAGAAATAAAGAAATAGAAAGAAGCAGAGAAAGAGGGAGGAAGAGAGAAAGAGCAAAAGAGAAAAAGCGACCAAGAGAAATAGATAAAGAGAAAGGAAGAGGGAGTAGACTGCTGGGGAAACAATCTTGACTTGGCTCATTGACGGCGAGTTGTTATTGTACTACAACCATCTGGGGGGGGGGGTGTAAACCTTCGCCGCCTGCGTGTGCCCTCCTCCATGTGAAAAGGTGGTTTCGATGCACTGCATGTACTGGAGGATGTTAGACTGGGCTCTTGGATATATGAATTTGTATATGCATATGTATCCATATGCATATATGTGAATATATATATATATATATGTATATATATACACATATATATGTATATATGTATATGTGTATGTATATGTATCTATGCACATACATATATGTACATATATATACATATATATATATATCATTTGGGGAATGTAAATAATTGTGGCATCGTGCGTAAAGGGTTTCCAAAAATGACTCAGTGCAGAGCAAGAGTAGACACGCATGACAATCCGGGCTACAAAACCCATTCCCATCCTGCCTGCAATCCTTCAATTTGCAATATGCTTAGCATATTTGAGATTCTACAGGCTGTCTGTTTTTTGTATAGCTTTCCGGACACCCACACCCTCCGCCCCCCCCACCATCGCCCCCCTACCCCCCCCCCTCCCCACGAGACACACTTACAGCACCCACCTCATCCCGCTGAATCATTAGCGCACCACTAGCGCCACACATAAATACACGGCGAAAGTGAACACCAATTACACCGTCACAACAACCGTTAACATCCACTATTTTTGTTTTGTTTTGAGACAGAGTGCGCGTGGAGGAAATGTCACAAATTTGAATAATCTTCTTATCACATGAGTAATTCAATGAGCACTGATCGGGGCGCCTGTCAGCGGTTAGAGTGTAGCGCAATTAGAACGGCTGCCTTAACCATTCCCGCCAAAACCAACTGAGCGTCGCTTTCTTTTGAGTGCCAGCTGAATGTCGTCTGCTGTTGCTAGTTCGACAGTGCACGCATGCGCGTCATTTATATCAGCGATGATGGATGGGTTTAAATGAGGAAGCCTAGATCATGCTTTAATGGGTACCTATCTACATATCTATATGTCTATCTGTCTTTCTATCTATCTCCACCGGCAGACGACATTTAGTGCAAGCAGAATTCAACGCGGGAAAGTTGGCTGCGCGGGTTTTCAAGGACTGACGCTGTTATTCCCGCCTGTCTGAGCATAGACACCGAGGCGCTGCAGTCTCTTGCCAGTAGAGAGGCGTGCATCGTTAAATGATGTATTCCGGTGGGTGTTTTTTTCTCTTTCTTTTTCTTCAGAAATATAATCATGTCAAAAATACCGGTCGCACGTACATAACGGCGACACGACATTGTTTTATGTCGCGCCTCGTGCATTATAGCGCGGGACACGCCTCTTGTCACGGGATCCAGTTGGACGAAGTAGGCTACCGAGACGTCAATGCAGTAAGCTATATATGTAAGTGCAACGCCGGGCGAATCATTGTAAGCTATACTTCTACCGCATGACAGGGCGTTTGGCCTACCCACCATATTAGCCAACCTGATATTTGGCCAACTGATATTGGTCGCGCTCGCATTTTGCGGACAGGTCTATTTAATTGCTAAGGTCGTCCCGAGATGTAATTATACGCGAAGTTAACTGGGCATATTAGCACCAGTGAGTGATTCGGGGTTTGTATCCTGGCAACATGTGTGGGCAAACGAGGGATTTAGTGATCGTGGTATTACGCCATTTCGGCAACAGGGGCCATATTTATGGCAACATTGATTGAGATATCTGGACATATGAAGATCGGTCCCGACTTGTGCCAATCGCTCTCCTGACAGCTTTATAGTGCTGCCCATTGAGATACTACTTTGACACCGGGACCATGCTAGAATATCATACACGATCACATTATCCTAAAAGTGAGCAACAAAACTGTCATTGTACTTCAATAAAGATCCAGTATTAGGCGAGCTAGCAATAGCTTCCATTTGTTAAAGTCATTGGTTTGACTCGGCCGGGAATCGTACTCACAACATACACATACAAACATACACCCATGCACGCATACACACATGAGAAGCAAATCTCTAAGGCCATCGAGTCTAGTGCACATATTCTCACAAACATTAGTTTAAATTCTATGTGGGCTATTATCAAGTAGGTTAAATTCTAAGATGCGGATGACCTCCAATCGAATCGCATAATAATAATAATATTAATAATAATAACAATAATAATAATAAGGTTATAGTGATATTTTGAGGCATTTGGCCAACTATATGGTTGATCAAAATGAGGGATGGCAAAAAGTCCTGAAACTAAATATTCACACACTGTGAATGAACTAAGCGGGAAACGAATGCCATCAGATTACGCCGATTTGAATTGAGATTGTATTAAGTACGTGATTCCTGGAAGTGTTTTATTTTGTGACGGCCGTGTTCTATTCAGAAGAGGAGAGCCCATCCCGCTATTATTCTGCTGACCAGTGTAGATGATGGCCAGGCAGCAGTGTCCTATGTGCCATGTATAATGGGAACAGCAGGGGGGCTTCATCAAACCTGACTGGATATTTCTGTGTTCCCCATTATAATTGTTTACTGAATTTGTTTTGTTAATGGTTCACTTGTGACAGATGAAAATGACGCAAGTTATTTCCACATCTCTGCTCACTGATTTTAAGACATAAAGATATTTTGTATTCCAAATTTCTATACATTATTCCACAAACATAATTATAATCAGTCCTGGCATCATTGTTTTATTTGTAAATATATTATATGTTAAGTGATTTTTGCTGTCACATTTCTTATTTCTTATCCAGGATACTTGGATTACATCATATGTGAACATCTGTGACTCAATAAATTAATTTACTGAACAACAGACCATCCAAGAACACAACACTGGATGAGCTTTTTTCTGTTCTTTTAGTTTACTGTGTGTGTATGTGAAAGCACTTGCAAGTTAAGGGAATTTGTCAGCAAAGGAGCAGACACCAAATCAGTTCAATAGACCCCACCAGTTAAGCTAGCAAGTACCCGAATAGAGTAGTTCCAGATTCTGCCGGTAGATGTCACAAGCTTAACTGGTGGGGTTTAATGCATGTGAACAGAGCGGCGGTGAAACGTAGAACAAAAATGCAATATACAGTAAAACCTCTCTAAATCGACCGACCTTGGGACCGACTTTAAGTGGTCCATTTAGGGAGGTGTTCGGTTTAGGGAGTTAGAATGTAGCTACAATGGTATTGGCGGGACCCATATAAAGCGATCGATACAGGGGAGTCATCGATCTGTGGAGGTGGTCGGTTATAGAGGTTTTAGTGTAGTTGTATTTTTGTTAAATATGTTATTACTTACAAGGATAGGAGATTGATGCCTGTTGCGAATATCTGAATATAATCAAGCATTTTATTATTTGTCCAAGCGTTCTTTACAGAGATACATCGTGTGAAGTCATAGGCAGTTAGGGAAACGACCCGACTTGAGTGGTTCCAAATTCTGCCGATAGATGTCACTAGCTTAACTGATGGAGTCTATTGACGCTGGAGATGTGTGCACTTTGCATGCTGCGCGGAAACTATGCTCGGCGAAGTGCGTCATAATTACTTAAAGTTGAATTTTACACCGCGTTCGAAATAACTCTCACGCGAAAATAATGCTGCAAAGCGAAAACCTAACTATCGTACTCACTATAATAATGATTTAAGGATAAACAACGTCCATAAGGAATTCCGGACCAACATATGTTAGAGATAACTTCATTGTCAACTTCATTTTGCAGCGCTAAATATGTTCTTCCCGATACTAGGAATTGTGGAAGTATTCGCCGGCCATGGCAACATAGACTATGAAGGTACAATACATAGACTATGAAGGTGAGAAACATGAGAGAAACACATAATATCGCAACTATAGGTGCTTTGTGTTTGTCAACTAATAGTCAACAAAACAATACATAGCAGAATTGCATTGCAAGTTAGCTTTTGGTTCGCTTTGTTGGGGTTTTACTCTTAGCAACATCGAAGAGCATATTAGAATGGGTACCCAATTGTGACAGTTCTGTTGCAATACCGTACCGTGATGTTTACACCATAACCAAATATGCCACTCAGTCACATTATCGTGACCCACTTTGCCAGGTAATGTAGCTCGAAGCATAATTGTTGGAAACCTTTGGCTTTGACTCAGGTGGGGAAGCCGGCATTGTACCAACTAATTATTCCAGCAGCGCTATCTCTGTGACAGCACTGCTTGAGAACCTAAAGTCATTGTCACACCGTACTGGATTGGGGGAAACGGACGAGAACCGGACACTGTCCGGGTGTGTACGGCGATGTCCGGGTACCGTGCGGTAACCATCTCGCAGTGTCCGGTGGTATCTGGCAGTCTCCGGCAGTCTCCGATACAAGTTTTGAACGTGTTCAAAACTTCTGCCGGACACCGCCGGACTGATGTGTCCAGTTGGTGTCAAGTTTGTCCAGTACCCATCCGGTACCCATCCGGTACCCATCCGGTACCCATCCATTCATGTCCGGTACCCATCCTGTGGTGTCCGGTTTGTCCATTTTGTCCGGTACATGTCCGGTACCCATCCGTTACATGACCGGTTCACGTCAGGTTCTCGCCGGTACATGTACGGTACATGTAGGGTACTTATCCGGTTGTCCGGTGGCAATTAACCCAATTTTACACTCCATTTCGATACATTTCGATAGATTTCTTCCGCCGGAGAGCACCGGACGAGAAAATAATGTTGTCGGCGGTCTCCTGTGCTCAATCTGGTTAGGTCTGACAATAGCTTCAAGGACCTGTCACACTATGACCTATGGCATTAGTGTATGAAGGCGCATGTGGTTTTCGACCATACACCATAATAGGTTACGCATAGGTTACGCATACGTTGGGCATAGGTCATATATGCTCTTCATAGGTCGCCATAGGTCGGTGTAGGTCGAGCTGCCAACATTTGTTTGTGCAAGTTCAAAGTTTTCAACCTATGCCGGCGTATGGCTCATAGGTTGGTCATATACTAGAGGTATGCTAGATGTATGCCAGCATAGGTCAGGCATAGGTTAGGGGTAGGTCGGTATAGGTTAGCATAGGTTAGCCATACATTGAGCCGGCGCCCTCCGGGTATCTCTGGTGTATGTAGCGTTCACCTAGCGTACAGGTAAAGGAGCTGTCACACTATGACGTATAGCATTAGCATATGCCGATGTATGCGCTTTTTGACCACCAGATCAACATACGCCATCATAGGTTACTCATAGGTTGGACATAGGTCATGTATGCTTTTCATACGTCGTCATAGGTCGGCGTAGGTTGAGCTGCCAACAATAATTTTGTGCATGGTCAAAATTTTAAACCTATGCCCGTGTGTGGCTCATACGGTTCTCATACGGTTCTCATATGCTGGGCATATGCTGGACATATGCCGGCATAGGTTACGCATACTGTGGCCATACCTCAGCATAGGTTTCTCATACGCTAGACCTGTCACCTGTAACCCAGTACGCCGCGCATAGGTCAGCATACGCTTTGCATACACCGTCATAGGTTAGGCATAGGTTAGGCACAGGTTAGGCATAGGCAATGCATACACTTCATACATCGCTGGGACCTCCCGCAGTGCAAAACAGTAGACTTATCTGAACCTATAACGATTTTCAGATTATTGTGCCACGTTACGCATACGCCGCCGCCATACGCCATAATGTGACAGGGCCTTTATATAAAAACTGTCAGAAGACTGGGTTATGGAAATAACCACATCAATTTGCAATCTAATACACACACTATATTGTTCAAACACGTATCTATCGTAGCCTGCTACTTCTAGAGCGAAGCGTTGATGAACTCCCGGAGATTAAGTAACTTTAAAATTCGAATTGGAAACATCCAGTGACTGAATTCTTGTGAGGGTTTTAATTGCATTCTCTTCCATTTCACCAACTCTGTGCCAATACAGATAAACACTGCACACTGGAACCAGGAGCACCACATCTTCATTGTAATACCAAAAATGAGTGCTTGAATTTAGACATAGTATTCATTCACCCCTAGTGGGGGAAGGTGTGTGGATCTTGTATATACCTACTCACTTGATCGTCCACTCAGGTTTGCAAATGAGGTGAATTTGTGGGAGGTGGTGGGCGGGGGCGATGAGAAGGGGGGGGGGGGGGGCAATGCGGGCTGCTGGGGGAGTATAAGGACACTTATCCAATACAGGCTTTGGCTGTTCTTTCTTTAATCAGTTTAATATCCAATCTGAAATGATATTGGCGGGTCAAATACCGAAACGACATATTATTAACTTCCGGTTGACTCACCAGGTGGCGTCACGATTGGCACCCTGACGAATACTTGGATGACTTTTATGTCGCCATCTGCTCTGATTTAAGACAACCCGGTGTTAATAGAGATTGACGGGGATAAATGCACGGATTTTATCACATTGCTTAAGTTTATGCAGAAAGGAATTGTGTAGAAATGACAAATGAGGTTATTCTATTAGTCAGAATAATTAATAGAGCAACTAAGAAGTGAAGAACCAAGAACCTAGCTCTTCAATGCAATCTAATCGCAGGGGACACGTTTTAAATAGAATACAGCCACCAGCTTTATATGTTCTATTTCTGGAATGCACTGGCCATACAGCAAATTCTATTTTGGCAATAAAACTCCCCCAGACTGGTTTATGGTATGACACAAATAGCGGTTCTATACCATAGAATATAGACTGCTCTCTCGATATAGCTTCAGGTCCACAGTGCTTCCGGATGTGCAGGGTCACACCATATCATGTACTATGTTATGAGCAGCTCGTGAGAACTTGAGTGATGTCACAAACTGCTCAGAGCCGTTATGCATTGCCCAGTACCTAAAGTTGTATAGTCCAATGAAAGCATCAACTTTAGGAAAGCTAAAGGCAGACCTAGATTATATCCTCCATATCCTCCATATCACTTATAAAATATCTTTTGATGTACGGAAGGGAACACTAAGTTAATTAAATAGAACTAAAGATTATATTGTAAAGCTGTATTATCCAATGAAACCATTGTGGTGTTCTATGTGGCGGAGTGCTTAGAGTGTCTGACTTTTTTCTAGGTCGGACTCCTAATCTGAAGGTCGGTGGTTCGATTCCCCGTGCCCCCACCTCTGCCAATTTGGATTTCCACCACTGTGTATAACTTACAGCGTCATCAAAGGCCCGTTGCTCTCATACCATGTCTATGTGGTGTGGGAGGTTAAAAATCCCTTGGGTCGGTAAAAGTGTAGGCTCGGGCTTTCTATCGACAAACTGTCTAATGGTGAAAACAAGCCTATTCAGACTTATCCATGATAGGCAGTATAAATCTTCATCAACAAACTTTTTGAAAGCAAAACGCTGACCTAGATTTTCTCCTCGATATCCCCCTTAGTTACTGGTTCACTTATTAAATATCCGGTGATGTACGGAGCGGGAAAGCTAAGTGAATTCAATAGAACTAAACATAGAAAGGAATACTAAGTCAATTGAATAGAACCTCTTACTGGTGAAGCCCATGGGGTCCAGCATTCAAAGGTAGACACCACAAGCAATTTGTTACTTTTTCACTTCAACGAGCTCGGCAGTGTATAATAATAATAAAATATTTATTTCCACATGATCAATGTAAACACAAGTTGATATTTATATCAGTAATGTTTTCACATGAAAAAGGAGAACGCAGAAGTACAATAATTATGAGGAGCTTTCCCCATTTAAAAATAACACAGATACATTGCTTATACCATAGAAATAATAAATAGAACAATAAAAGTTAAAAGCATATCAACATTTGTAACATTTATATTCAAATCTATTCCAACCCGAAGTAAGGTAGATTATAACAGTCAACTTAATTTATTTATCTAAAAATATGGCAGAAACTCAAAAGCATGGGACGATGCAACTTTTATATCATTGTTCTACCTTTCAGGTTACAACATACATATATTGTGGGTTAATATCCAACTATTGGAATCCTTAAAGCAATGGAGTCTAGCTTGATAGCATAGTAGTCTGCACTGCCCTCTGGAAAGGAGTGTGATAGCCAGATAGGTGTGCATATGATGATTGCAGGGAGCCTAGGTAATGTTTGTTTGTTTTTGTTTTACGTCCTAGCAACATCTAAGGTAATATCAGGACGGGTACCGACTTGTGACGTGCACACTCATGGCAACTTTATAGTGCTGTCCCCCTGGGAAACCAGGCCGTCAGCACCATGACCTGGTATCCCACTCAGTCACATTATCCTGACACTGAGCACATCAGTCCTTGCCCTATCCTAATAATACCGAGCGCCTGGCTAGGAAGCAACAAGTATCAATTTTTAAGTCATTGGTTTGACTCGACCAGGGTTCGAACCCACGACCCCACGATCTACCAGCACGGGAGACGGACGCTCTACCTCATTCGGCCATCCAGTCTGGTCCTTAGGTAATGTAATGGTTATCATGCTAGCGCCAGAATAACCAAAAACTATGGTTTTGAATCCTGCTCTCGGCGTAATATTTCACATTGTCATCACCCCCTTAACAAAATCAATCCACGACCGTTACGTCCTGTAACATGAACAGTGAACAGATTATGCTGTCATAGAAGACCATAATATTTAATTTTAAATTAGTTAGAAATCTCCAATTTGTGATGATTTATTTCAAATGATTATTTAGTTACAAATAATCAAGGACGCTCCTTTTTCTATTTCTTAAAAGACGATAGCGACAGAGAAAATATTGACAGACTCATTTGCAGAAATGCTCACTCTGACAATTTCATTATTCCAGATTAATTTGATGACCTAATTAATTTGATGGGTAAACAAATGAAGAACTAATATTTATTTAGCATTAGATCAAAACACTTTTCTTTTACTGCGCTGTACTTGTTATTGCGAAAGGTTCAATGCATGTAATGTTATTATTTCTGGTCTCAACTCTAGAGCCATATATTGTTGAGAGTATTAGCATAGTTCATTCTGGTATTCTCCATTACTACAATATATAGGACAAGGACAGGTTTGCTTAGTATCAGGATACTATGTCTGAGTTGGTATCTCAATGGGACATCACTATAAAGTCACCATCACTATAAAGTTACAACTCATTATTAAACCGGATATGACCATATATGTTGCCAGGACATTAACACCCAATGAACAAACACGATATTGAACCGAGTAATGCTACTTCTACCTGTTGTTTTGTAGGTTTCTGGAAACCTGCCTCAGGTGGATAATTCATGGAAGAGGAGACAAGCCAGGCCCGGAAACGACGCTACATGAATACTTGGCACGGCTCAGGATTGAGTACCCAACCCCGCCCTCCACCTTCTGTTGCGCCACACTGCTACCTGTCCTCCGGCACCCCCAACCCTTCATTACAACAGTGCTACCCACACACACACTCCCACTCTCCCCCACCCCACCCCACCCCACCTGAGCCCATGCTTACAAAAGCTCTACCCACATCCCATCTTACAACATCGTACACCGACACCAACACTCCTCCAACCCTCACACTCGTCCCCATCCCCCCTTCCACCCCACACCATCCTTACAAAAGCCATACCCACATCCACAACCACCCCACACCCACACCCCCACTCCTCCCCAAACCCCACTCCACCCCACCCCATCCTTACAAAAGCCCTACAGTACCCAGACCCACATCTCATCTTACAACAGCCCTTCCCACCCCCACCCCAACCCCACCCCCACCCCAACCCTACCCCAAACTTAGAACCCTACTCACACCCAGTCAGACCCTCACACCCTGCCCCCCATACTGACAACAACCCTACCCACATCCAGACCCACATAACCTACTCACACCCACATACCCCACCTACAACAGCCCTACCCATATCCACACCCACATCTCCCACCCCACCCTATCCCTACAACAATCATACCCCGTCACATCCCCTCTCCATACTTAAAACAGCCCCACCCACATCCACACCCCCTCCCTCCACACACACAACCTCCCGCACACCCGCTCCATCCTTATAACACTCCCACCCATACACACAACCTCCCCCACCCGCTCAATCCTTACAACACTCCCCCCCCACACACACAACCTCCCCCACCCGCTCCATCCTTACAACACTCCTCCACACACACACACAACCTCCCCACCCGCTCCATCCTTATAACACTTCTACCCACACACACACAACCTCCCCCACCCGCTCCACCCTTACAACACTCCTACACACACACACACAACCTCCCCCACCCGCTCCATCCTTACAACACTCCTCCACACACACACACAACCTCCCCCACCCGCTCCATCCTTATAGCACTCCTACCCACACACACACACAAACTCCCCCACCCGCTCCATCCTTATAACACTCCTACCCACACACACAACCTCCCCCACCCGCTCCATCCTTACAACACTCCTACACACACACACAACCTCCCCCGCCCGCTCCACCCTTACAACACTCCTACCCACACACACACAACCTCCCTCGCCCGCTCCATCCTTACAACACTCCTATGCACACACACAACCTCCCCAACCCGCTCCATCCTTACAATAGTCCAACAGACACACGCACACATACACACAAACACACACACACAAACACACGCACACGCATTGAGAAGGTAGACTCTTCTACCTGATATAGTTGTACTCGTGAAAAGATAGCAAATTGAATTCGTGACTTCTTCTAATCAAGCCACCGGTCCTGCAATGCTGCTACTAAAACCACCAGAGGGCGGGATGGAGGGGGGCTGTAGGGGGGCTGGAGGCGGGGTGGAGGGGGGCCGATAGGAGCAGGGAAGCTGGGGTAGCTGAGGGGAGGGGCCGGGCGTTGAAATCCTTTGGTGAAAGGTTACACTTAAGTAGGAAAATAACATCTCTGTATCACGCGCATCAAGAAGGAGACGTAGTAAATGAGACTGGACTTCCGACTAAAGTTGCATAGTCCGATGGTTTTGAGTTTCTGAACTTTTCTGAGATAAATACATCAGGTTGATCATTATTATGTACCTTACTTTGGCTTGAAGTCACTTTTATTTTAAGTGGCTAACTTTTTAGATATTTGAAGTGGAACCATGCAAAAGTAATTTTTGCAAGCATGCCAAAACTCTGACCCCATAGGCTTCTGCAGTAACAGGTTCTACAATTGCCTCGGTATTCCCTTCTATGTGGCGACAAATGTTTAATAAGTGCACCAGTGTCTAAGTTAGATATGTAAAATCACATTTAGATAATTGTTTTGATATTTTCATCGCACTATGCAGCTTTAAGCTTATATATCCGGTAAGGAACTGTAGCTGCAGCTAACAATATTGCCCCGTGCTAATATGCAATTTATTCCGGGTACGGGGACCGAATTTATAGGGCGCAGGTCTCCCGCGCGGGAGATCGGGAGTTCAATTCACAGTCGACTCACCTTGACCTTTGAGTGTGTTGATCCCTATACCAGCTGAGAGGGTAGGCTCTGAGTGCCCTCACACCCAGACCTGCCAGCACCACTATGTCTATTTACATCCCACTCAGGCACCAGCAGCCCATACATATATATACATACATCCGCCTGGTCACGTACACCGATCAGTAATAGAACATGTGCATTCCTCCTATGCCGTATATCGGAATATTTTACAAAGCGATGCGAGGGTTGGGTGTCAAGGTGTTGCAGCTCTTGGGAGGTTCCCAGGCAAAAAACCTAAGCAGATATCAACAAAACCACACACCAAACACATACCAACCATCTATTGCGTAGAATCCTATATGTAAATAGAGTAGGCTAGTCTAGGGATAAGAGTAGAAGGAAAACAATTGTCAAGAAAAAAAAAAAAGCTAACATAGATTTACTAACCATAAACACCAACTATAAGGGAAAAATAACGAAAACTGCCCAGCATTGAAAACAAGGCCGATCATCCGGACGTACATGTTAAGGACATCATAAACACCCTATACAAAAATAAAAATAAAATAAAACACTTAAAAATTGATAGATGTCGCTTCCTAGATTGGCGTTTGGCATTAATAAGATAGGGCAAGTACTGAGTGGGATGTCAGGTCATGGTGCTTCATAGTGATTTCACCTTGGGGAATCTCTAGAAAGTTGCCATGAGTGTGCAGTGTCACAAGTCGGTACCCATCCTGATATGACCTTAGATGTTACCAGGACGCAAAGCTCCAACAACCAGCCGACCAACGCCCGTGAATAATGTTAATAACAGCCACGTTGAATAAACACAGCAGTCCTGATATGACCTTAGATGTTGCTAGGATGTAAAACAACAACAAACAAACACAGGATATGCACAGGCCACCTCAGGGGGGTTCCGCCCGCCGAGTCAAACGGGACCAGTCACATGCGGTTAGAAATTAATTATTCACCGTTTAGGCAAAGCCAAGGGGATCTTTATAAATGGAAGACAGAATTCGAACGGCACTTAGGACCTCTGGTGAGCTGCTCCATTTGATGATGGCTCATGAAAAGAAAAAAAAAGGCTAACAGAAAAAAAAACTCGACTGCAGTGATTAACTTGCTTGAAATTATTAAGGGCCGAGACCAGTTTACAAGGGTCGTTGCTTGGTTGGTTGGTTGTTGGAGTTTTACATCCTGGCAACATCAAAGGTCATATCAGGAAGGGTTTCGAATTATGACAGTGCGTACTCATGGTGACCTTATAGTGCTACCCGACTGGGAGACCCTGGGGACACCCACACCATGACCTGATATCCCACTCAGTCACATTATGCTGACACTGAGCCAACCAATCCTTGTTCTATCCTAATAATGTTGATCGCTTCGCTAGCAAGCGGCAAGTATAAATATTTATGTCATTGGTGGCGGCGGCCTGATTTCCCAGTCGGGCAGCACTATAAAGTCACTATGAGTGCAGAGTATCAAAATACGGTAGCCGATCTCATATGACCTTAGATGTTACCAGGACGTAAAACAACAACAAACAAGGAAACAACCTTGGCTCTGTCAGGTATTGGCTGCTGATCTGTAAGGCCCCGCTTCAGGGGGGCTTAGGAACAACAGCTAAGTCTGTCTGGTTTTACCCATTCGGCTCCAAGTCCTCCCGCCCCCCCCCCCCCCGTCGCCACCTCCATCCACTACATGTCACGTGGTGGTACTTGCAGACAGCGCCCATGCGGGCCGCTCCTGTATGACTCACCCTTTCTTCTCGAGCATATCCTCAAACACTACGAGCTAGACTCTCACGGTAAATGGATCTACATCACCAGACAACAGCTTACATCACAGTGCACACCACATTACATCACATTGCATGACCTTACATCATCTAACATCACCTTACAGTGACTTATCTTGCCATACCACCGTATGACCAAACCACCACACCACCACACCATCGTCACCATACAACCACCACCACATCACCACCACTCAACCACCACATCTCACCACCACCACACCATCACCAGTACCCCACCACCACTGCCACACCCCAAGACCCCGACACCCTCACACCACCACACCCTCACCCAAACACACAACTCACACTCTCTACACGACACTCATCAGCCCTCACTGCCCCCGCCACCACCACTACACCAACCACACACCCCACCCTTTACTCTACAAATTTCTCCTTGACACCCAACACCTCGGATCACTCCAACGCCTCCAACATCCCTATAACTCTCCACCCGCCTACACCGTCGCCCCATCCAACCCCCGTGTATCGCTCAATTGCTCTGCCACTCACAGCACCCGCACAACCCAGGCCATACATACATGCAATACATCGCACATCCATAACGCCTCCAACCCCACACACTACAGCACTCGTACCACACCACCCACAACACACCACCCACAACACACCACCCACAACACACCTCCCACACCACACCACACTACACCACCCACAACACACCTCCCACAACACACCTCTCACAACGCACCTCCCACAACACACCTCCCACAACACACACCACAATAGACCACCCACACCACACCACCCACAAGACACATCCCACAAGACACCTCCCACAACACACACCGCACTACACCACCGACAACACACCTCCCACACCACACTTCCCACACCACACTACACCACCCACAAGACACCTCCCACACCACACCACTCGCACCACACTTCCCACAACACACCTCCCACACCACACACCACACTACACCACACAGAACACACCTACCACAACATAGTTCCCACTCCACACACCACACTACGCCACCCAGAACACACCTCCCAGAACACACCTCCCACACCACACACCACACCACACCACTCACAGATCACCACTTACACCTTACCAACCACCCCATACCACACCACCCCACAACAGACCACCCCACATCACACCACTGACAACCCACACCCCACACACCCACATCACCAACACCACTCACACCTCACTAACCCACACCACAACAGGAACACCACACAAACACCACTACTAACATCATTCACATCACCCACACACCACCAGGACCACCACCCACACTACACTACACAAAGCACACCAATCACAGCCCTCCACCCACACCATTCACACCACGCACACCTCACCACCCACACCTTACCACCCATACCACACCACCCCGTAACACACCACCCCACATCACACCACTCACAGCCCACCAAACACACCAATCACATCACCCACACCTCACCAACCACACCACACAACATCACCCCACACGACACCAGTCACACGACACCACCAACACAACACCATCTACAGCACACCATCCACACACCGCCAACATAACCCATACCACAACACCCACCAAACAAACGTCACACCACCCACACTACACCACCCACACTTCACCAGTCACACAACATCACTAACACCACACCATCCACAACACATCATCAACACCACCCACACCAAGACCACCCACACCACAACACCCACACCACAACACACACCACAACACCCACACTACACACACCACACACACGCCTTTCCCCCACACTTACCCCCCACACATACCCCCACCTCCCCCTCACACACACACCCCCTCCCATGCGTCGCAGCTAACCCATGGTTGGTTCGTGTTCAAGGCTCCCATCAGACCGCCGTAAACCAAACGCTGATTGGTCGGGAGTAGACCCGCGCATGCGTGGTGTGGCCTCTAATGGTTTTATTCGCCGATCGATCACCAGGGGGCGCCTGCGTGTCGGATGAGCATGTAAGCATACTGTAGCGCAACCCGGCCGGATGCGGCAGCTCCAGGAGGCTTCATGCAGCGCGATGCAGTCTGGGTGATTTTGTGACTTTCTCTCCATGTTCCTACTGTACTTCTTGTTTTATGCCCACTTCTGAAGCTGGTTCCTGGCCCTAGTCACGAGGTGCTTAGCAAGCAGGGAGTGGCTTAGCACCACTGAACATCAAGGACGTGTAACTAACTAACCACCGACCGAAATTAAGAATCACAGGTCCCAGTACAACTCCAAAATGCTATGACCATAACTATTTCTAGGAAGGAAACCCCCATCAACAACCAAAACCTATTGGGGAAAGGGTGAGGTGTGCAATTATAGTTGCCTGGCAACTAACTGACCACTGACTGAAATTAAGCATCACAGGCCCCATTACAACTCCGAAATCCTATGACCTTACCCATTGCCAGGAAGGAAAACCCCCATCAAAGCAAAAACCTATTGGGGAAAGGGTGAGCTGTGTAATTACAGTTGCCTAGCAACTTATTAACTACCGATTGTAATTACGCATCACATGCCCCATTAGAACCCAGAACAGATAGGACCTTAACTATTGCTATGACGGAAAACCCCATCAAAAACAACAACCTATTGGGCGTGGCGGGAGCTGGGTAATTAATGTTGCCTGGCAACTTACTCCCCACTGACCGAAATTGAGCATCACAAGCCCGAACTGATATGACTTCAAACTGAAAAAAATCCATGAAAAACACAACCTTGGGAGGCGGTAAGTACGGTTGCTTGGCAACTTACTAACCATCGGCGATAATTAGTGTAGTTATAACAAGGGCCATAACATACAGGGATGGTGGCAGGGGGAGGGTAGCTAAGTAATCATTGTCTATAATGAAAGACGATAAACGGGGTTATTTAGTAGGTATGCTCGGTAACTAAGCAACCACCGACTATAATGGGTGTAAACAGGGCATTATTTACCAAACTCACCAAACCAGACGGGATGGCCGAATTAGTTGATCGTCAATCTCCCGTTTTGGAAGATCACGGGTTCCAAACCCATGGGTTCAAACCATTGTCGAGTCAACCCAATGACTTGAAAATTAATACTTGTCACTTCCTAGACAGGCTATCGGCGTTATTAGGATAGGGCAAGGACTGGTTGGGTCAGTGTCAGAATAATGTGACTGAGTGGGATATCAGGTCATGGTGCTGGCAGTCTGGTCTCCGAGTGGGGCAGCACTATAAAGTCGCCATGAGTGTACACTGTCACAAGTCGGTATCCGTCCTGTTATGACCTTAGATGTTGCTAGGACGTAAACCTCCAACAACCAACCAAACCCACCAGGGGGCCTGCAACTTAGGACTCAAGCTTAGCACCACTTAGAATGGGACATGGTAATTAACAACGCTAATTGCGTTTTAAGTGTGATACACTGGCGACATGCACTCAGCCAATGAGTGGGTGCTTAGGGTTTTACGTCCTAATTACATCTGAGGTCATATAAAACTTGTTGCAGTGAGCAATCAGGGAAACTGTACCGTCCGATTAGCTAAGGACAGTGGATAATTTGACGCAACTGTGATGCAGGCATACATAAGATGTGTAATCAAACTCAAGTCCTTTCAGTTCTGTTGCTAGGATGTCAACAACTACACCAGCTGGGCTGGCCTCGAGAGACAAATGGGAACAATATGGGGGGGGGGGGGGCTCACCATCCATTAATGCCATATATATAATATTCTTTTTTATCCTAGAAAGAATTGCCAATCTAGTTCAGCAAAATATGACAAATATGACAAATGTAGCATATGTTTGCACTATTCTTTGTCAAATATTGTGTGCCTGAGTATTTGAGGCATGCACAAAACATTGCTAGTTCACTGTGTCATCTCCACAAGTCTTAGATAGCAGGTGTAATATTACAAGAATGGTCTGCTATGAGAGCGGTATACAAGAACTATCATCATCATCATGATGCTGTCGGTCGCGATGTGACAAAGACTGCTTTCATTACTTGACTGTCGCTCTCCATTTAGCTCTCTGGTGTGAGACTGATGTCCATGAGTCGGTCTTAAAGTTGCATAGTCCGATGAAATATCAAATTTTCAAAACCAAACCAATTATCTAGATTTGAATTTACATATCTAACTTAGATACTGATGCACTTATTAAGCATTTGTTTCTGCGTAGAAGGCAATACTGAGTCAATTTAACAGAACCTGTTACTGCATAAGTCTATGGTGTCAGAATGTTGGCAAGCTTGCCAAAACTAATTTTCCATGTTTGCACCCAAAATATCTAAAAAGTTTACCATTTAAAATGAAAGTAACTTTGAACTAATGTAAAGTAGATACTAGTGATCGATCTAATATATTTATCTCAGAAAAAATACATGAATTCAAAACCATCGGACTATGCAACTTTAATGTCTCTCAAGAAATATCACTGGATGGAAAACAAAGAAACTGGCGAAATGCTAATAGAAGTGTGGACTATATTGGTGTTTTTTTTTTGTATCGTCATGATAGCCCTTCCAAAGTTTCTATTGTATTTGTGAAAATTTGGGGGAGGTTTGCAAACAAAACACAAATTGTGTCTGTAGTTGCACTCGAACCCACACTTCAGCCATATCGGGATTAGCGCCTTACCCATTAGGTTATCCATCTTTCCTGAGGAAATAAACATACCCACCTCTACCTATGTATGTGTCACTTCACCTGGGTAAATCAGTTTACCTGACTCAGTACCCTGGTCATGCAAGATTCCACAATTTTGGAATAGGTTCACAAGGGTTGAAAGAAAATCTCTCCTCAAGAATCACTCTTTTAATGTGTTTTTAAAGGTGAATTCAATTCCTGCATCCTCTATATGTTGTAATCTGCAGGAATCATTGTAGGGATCTAATTATCCATATCTGATCGGGGAGATCATTGCTGAGACCTATATATCGCTAGATGATCGCAGAGATCATTATTGAGGTCTCTGGATTCTTATGTAAGTGCAGACACCATTGTTGGGATATCTCCTTATGTAACTGTTGGGCCCATATAAACCATATAAACCAATAGGCAATTAGGTTAGACAAAGCAGAGTTGGGCTGAGTTCTTTATTAGTTCTCTGGCTGGGACTAATATGCCCTACCAAAAAGAAAAATGCGAGCGAAGTGACAGTGGTTTGAATCATTTCCGCACCAAACATTTGGCACCCCAAACTTTCATTTTATCGCCTGACACTAACGTGTTGCTGCCTTCGGGTTTATTTTGAATTGTATGAAGTGTATTAGCACATGCAATGTTGTCTGTACTATTTAAATGCTGCCCTGAGCTTGTATCGTTCCCGCCGGTCTCGTCTCGACGCACGTGCGGTTTGAAAGGCATTATTTTGAGCTGGCATGCACTTTTTCCACCAACTCTGGTGAACTTTCTCGAGAGACACTCCTCGACAAATCTTCCTGTATTGCTGCCGTGCGCCTTGTTAACTCTGTAGGGGGTACTTTCTTTCCTTTCTTCTTTCCTTTCATTTCCTTGCACTTATCAGCCTTGTGCGACAATCCGCACAAGTCGCAATATGGCATTCTAGAAAAATGCGAGCGAAGTGACAGTGGTTTGAATCATTTCCGCACCAAACATTTGGCACCCCAATCGCACGCATATAAAGGGGTGGGTGCGCGAATCCCGAATACACGCAAATAATCATACAATGAATATGATATCAATATTGGAATTGCTCCGTTCCTTTATATTATTATAATACATTATAATACACATATATCCTCAAAGATCATTGTTGGGACCCGTACATCCATAAATATCCATATATATCGGCTGAGATGATTGTCGGGATCTCTAGATCCTCACGTAACTGCAAAGATCATTGTTTAGATCTCTAGATCCTGATGTGACTGCAAATACCCTTGTTGGGATCTCTAGATCCTTATGTAAGTGCAGAGATCATTATTGTGATCTCTACTTATAACAAAGGGGTTCATAATTATACACATATATATCCGCAGAGATCAATATTGGGACCCCTAGATCCATTGATATTCATATATATATCCGAAGATTGTTTTTATGGGATGTTTATGCGGTCCATAACATATAAGTTCGGATGGTCCAGTTTGTTTTCGATGCTGGACAGTTATCGGTTTGTTGTTTCTTAAAGCTATAGTTAGTTTTTTGTTTTTTTTTCTTGGCAAGAGTTTTCCTCTTTTATTTTTTTCCTACACTTAATTTCTAGTGTCCATTGTTGGGATCTGTAGATCCTTACCTAAATGTTGAGAGCATTGCTGGGAGCCAGATATCCATAGACAATTGCTGAGGCCCAAACATCGCTACTGACAGTACATCTACTTTTGATCGATACGCGCGCATAAATTACCAAGATCGAGGGTGGTGACGTCACGGCCCACTCCCGCCATGACGTATCGGTGATGCTGGAGTCGCGTGCGCCGATTCTATTATATTATGCACTCAAACCATTAAATCTGATGCCAGCTCAAAATAATGCCTTTCAAACCGCTCGGTGCGTCGAGACGTGCCAGGCGGGAACGGCGTATTCCGAACACGGGCGGCGGCACTACTACGCCGGCACTCGGGGGGGGGGGGGCGATCTGTTGTCTGAGCAGTCGGCTGGGGAGGTCGGGGGGGGAGCGGGAGGGGCATCGGAGGAGAGAGTGTGTGGGGATGGCGGTGATGGTGGGGGAGAGGGTGGAGGGGAGGGTGGCTGACAGGGCAGATAGTGAGGAGTGTGAGGATTGGGGTGAGGGATGAGGGAAGGGGAGAGGAGGGGAGAGAGTGTGTTGGTGGGGGTGACGGTGGCTGACATGTCAGTTAGTGAGGAATTTGAGGGGATAGGGAGGAAGGGGAGAGGAGAGAGAGAGTGTGAGGGTGTGTGGGTAGAGGGTCAGGGTCAGGGCAGTTGGCGAGGAGTGTGAAGGGAGGACGGGATGGGAGAGGAGAGTGGGTGTGGGTGGGGGTGAAGGTGGAGGTGAGGGCAGCTGGCGAGGAGTGTGCGGGCAAGGGGAGGAGGGGAGAGGGGAACAGTGTGACAGGGCAGTTGGTGAGGAGTGTCAGGGGACGGGATAGGATAGAGTATATGTGAGGGGTTGTGGGTGGAGGTGAGGGTGACTGACAGGGCAGTTGGCGAGGAGTGTGAGGGGAAAGGAAGGAAGGGAGAGGGGGGAAGGGAGGAGAGTGTGTGGGGGGGTTGTGGGTTGGGGTGAAGGTGACTGACAGATGGGGCAGTTTCCGAGGAGGGTGAGGGAGGGAAGGAGTAGGAGAGAGGAGATTAGAGAGTGTGTGTGATGAGTGCGGGGAAGGGGAGGGGGAAGCGGAGATAGTGTAGGTGGAGGGGGAGGAGAGTGTCTTCCAGGGCAGTTGGCGAGATGTGTGAGGGGAGCGGAGGAGGGGAGGAGAAGACAATGGGTGTCAGGGATTGTGGGTGGGGGCTGAGGGTGGCTGATGGAGCAGTTTTCGACGACTGTGAAGGGAAAGTGGGGAGGGAAAGGGAGAGGAGGGGAGAGAGTGTGTAGGGTAGTGGGTGGGGGTGAAGGTGTCTGATAGGGCATTTGCTGGGGAGTCAGAGGCGAGAGCGAGGGCGGGCGGAGAGGGGAGAGAGTGTGTGGTGGGAGTGATGGTGGGTTGAGGGTGCTGACAGGGCAGGTTGTGAGTAACGTGAGGAGGAGTGTCGGGGAGAGAGATAGTGTGTGTGTGAGGAGTGACGGGAAAGGGAGGGAGGAGGAGAGAGTGTGTATGAGGGGTTGTTGGTAGAGGTGAGGGTGGCTGAAATGTCAGTTTGCGAGGAGAGTGAGGGGAAGGGGAGGAGGGGAGAGGAGAGAGAGTGTGAGAGGGGTTGTGGGTGGGGGTGAGCGGGGACGGGGGTTCAGGCCAGGAGCTGACCGAGCCGAGGGGCTCAAGACTGACAGGTCTGAACAGACCCCTAACCAGGTGCCGACAATCCCTAACTATGTCCGAACAGTTTTCTAAACAAGGTGGGGAGGATGGTCTCTAATTGGGTCTGAGCAGTTCCCTAACGAAGTCAGGCAGGGACAGACAGGCCTGAGCAGGTCCTAACTATGTCTGGACAACCCCCTCCACGACCTTCACCCTCCTCACCCCCACCCATAGAGTCACCCCACCCACACCCAGACATCCTAACTGGGTCTAAACAGCGGATAACCAAGTCGAGAACCGTCCGTTACACATAGCTTAGCATCCTTTGGGGCTGGTATGAAAATAAATGCCTAGACAGGTGAATAAACTGAAGTAGGAGTGAATAGCCATAATGAGGTCTGTTTGGACCCCAACATTTGTCTGAACAATTTCCCAATCAGGTTTGAACAGGAAAGAGCGCAGACTTCCCGTGCGGAAGGTCAAGGGTTAGAATCTAGACCGACTCGAATCAATGACTTACCCGATGTATACTTGTCCCTACCGAGCATGCCACTCGGACATTACAGGACATGTTTGTGGGAAAGTGCATATAATAGACACCTTTTTGCTTATCGGAAAGAGTAGCCTATGTGGCGGCAATGGGTTTCCTCCAAAGCAATATGTCAGAATGACCATACGTTTGACATTCAATACCCAATGATCCGAAAATCAATGTACTCTAGAGGCATCGTTAAATACAACAAGATTTACTTTTTTTTACTAGGACATGACAAGGACTGGTTATCTTTGTATCAGGATAATGTGACTGAGTAGGAAATGTATGACGCTGCTGGCGGCCTGGTCTCCCAGTGGACCAGCACTATGAAAATCGCCATCGGTCGGCACTGACACAAGTCGGTACTCATCCTGATATGACCTCAGATGTTACTAGGACATAAAACCCCCTTATCAAAAAGGGCCCTCATCCCCGATGTTGGCCGGTGCCTCTGGGCTTTTCTGGAAGTTATGGCCTGTTCGCTTACTTAATCGTAAAAGCTCTGAACATGCATGCTTCTGCCGCTCATACTGCGAAATAACAGTCCATGTTTTATTCACTGTTTTATTTGCTGCCATTGCGCTAATTGACACGGCCTTACTGATGCATATAAAGTACTGCCATCATAGGACCAGTCGATATCAATTGTTTGTTTATTGGGGTATTACATTCTGGCAACATCTAAAGCCATATCAGGATGACTACCAACTTGTTACAGTGCACACACGTGGCAATGCTTATAGTGTTGCCCCATTTAAAGACTGGGCTACTGCCACTATGAGTATGACCCGATATCCGACCTAGTCACATTGTCCTGATACTGAGCTAACCAGTCCATGCCCTTATCCTATTAACGTTGAGTGCCAGACTAGGTAGAGACAAATATCAATTCTGTAAGTCATTGCTTTGACTCGGGTGCGGTTCGGGGACACAACCTTCTGCATGGGAAGCCTGCGCTCTATCTATTTGGCCACTGCGTCCAGTAAGGATCTATGTTGAATAGGGATTGATGGGGGAAGGATGGCATTTCTAGTTTCCAGGTAAAACGGGTCACTGCAATACACCGGGACAATGTCCGTAAGTGATTGGGTAACATTTGTAAACCCAGCAGCTAAACCCGATGCTGGTGCCACCTAGTGAACACAGTGAGCAGCATTGCATAGTGGAGCGGAAAGGGGTCTGATTGGTGCATGAATTCTGGCACGACACAGTAGCCTCGGTTTGACCACAGTAACATGCAAGCCATAGTTGGGTCTTAAATAACTCATAACAAATCAGTTTTCTCATGCTATGCTAGGCAAATCATTACTTAAATAGCTCATAACAAATAAGTTGTGTTCATACTATTCAAAGTATTATTTAAATAACTCATAAACAATGAGTTTTTTAATGCTATGCAAATTATTACTTAAATAACTTGTAAGAAATAAGTTGTGTTCATGGTATTCAAATTATTACTTAAATAACTCATAACAAATAAGTGTGTCATGCTATGCAAATTATTACTTAAATAACTCATAACAAATACGTTTATGTTCATGCTATTCAAATTATTACTTAAATAACTGAAAATAATTAAGTTTTGTTCATGCTATTGAAATGATTTCTCAAATACCTCATAACAAATATGCTTTGTTCATTTCATGCAAATTATTACTTATATATCTCATAACAAATAAGTTTCTTTACATGATATTCAAATTATTACTTAAATAACTCAAAACAAATAAGTTTTGTTTCACGCTATGCAAATTATTAATTAAATAACTCATAACAAATATGTGTGTTCATACTGTGCAAATTATTACTTAAATAACTCATAACTAATAAGTTGTGTTCCTGCTATGCAAATTATTACTTAAATAACTCATAACAAATAACTTTTGTTCATGTAATGCACATTATTAATTTTCAAAACCAAACCAATTATCTAGATTTTATGTTATATATCTAACTTAGATACTGATGAACTTATTAAGCATTTGTTTCTGCATAGAAAGCAATACTGAGTCAATTTAACAAAATCTCTTACTGCAGAAGTCGATGGTGTCAGAGTGTTGGCAAGCTTGCCAAAACTAATTTTCCATGCTTGCACTCAAAATATCTAAAAGATTTACCATTTAAAATAAAAGTAACTTTGAACTAATGTAAAGTAGATACTACTGATCAATCTAATATATTTATCTCAGAAAAAATATAGAAATTCAAAACCTGACATTTGCCATTTACTAAACACAGAGTGCTGCGTGTTAGTTTTCGTGGGCCTCGCATACGGGAGGTCGGGAGTTTGCTTCTCGGTCGAGTCAAACCAATGACTTTAAAATGTATACTTGTTGATTCCTAGCCTGGCACTCAGCATTAATAGGTTAGGGCAAAGACTGGTTAAGTTAGTGTCAGAGTAATGTGACTGGGTGGGATATCGGGTCATCGTGCCAGCAGCCTGATTTCGCAGTGGGGCAGCACTATGGAGTCACCATGAGTGTGCACTGTCTCAAGTTGGTACCTGTCCTGATATCACCTTAGATGTTTCCAGGACGTAAAACTCCAACAACCAGCCAGCGTCTCAGAGAGGACAGGGTGATGTAGCCTCGTGTACGTAATTAGTGTAATGCATGGTCGACATATTTGTTAATCTACGGCATTATGATACGCCTTTCAAAAAAGGTGAAAGTGGCCTAACATAGGTTTATTTGAAGCGCAAGACTTGTATAATCACATGTAAAATGCAACTCAATTCCTTACCTCAGCTATACTGTAATAGCAGCACGGTTTTTGCGGCGACCCACCATCTTATAGTAGCCCATAACACTGAATTTAATATGGCAAACCCACTAACTCACTAACCCTCTTCATAATCTATTAACATCTACCTTTCTACAATGTAATGTAAACGGCCGGAAGACCAGTGCCTCGGCACTGAAAAAATGTATATTCTGATGAATAAACTGTTTTACCCCAAAAAAGAAAACAACATTAAGGTCATTTTAACAAATTAAAGTTGCATCAGTCATAGCTATTTTAACAAGGGACATAGCTCACATTCTCCAATTAGGTGAGTCCCATACTTAACAACTGCTGGCAGCGACTGATGTACTTGACCTAATTGCCAACATGACAGCAATTAACAACACATACTAAGCCTCTTCGATGAATGGGTAGAATTGCCAGCGTTTTTTTAATGCACATTTCTCACCATCAATGTGTGCACAGAATAATACACATTTTCAAATGGCAACTAACCGGATGCGGTGGCTGAATCGGTAGAGCACAGACCTACCGTGTGGAAGGTCAGGAGTTCAATTTGTGGTTGAGTCCAACCAATGACTTACATAATTGATACTTGTCGCTTCCTAGCCAGATGATCGGCATTATTAGGATAGGGCAAGGACCGGTTGGCTCAGTGTCAGGATAACAACCAAGCAGTTGGTGACTGGTTAGCTCAGTGTCAGGATAATGTGACTGAGTGGGATATCAGGTCATAGTGCTGGCGGTCTGGTCTTCCAGTGGGGCAGCACTATAAAGTTGCCATGAGTGCGCACTGTCACAAGTCGGTACTCGTCCTGATATGGCCTTATATGTTGCTAGGACATAAAACCACATCAAACAAACAAACCAAGCAGTTGGTACCCATATCATTAGACATGGCTATCAGAAAGTACCTTTGTATCAAAGTAAGAGGCATGCAATAAGTACGGATGGATTCTTGATATATATATATATATGCTGAATAGAGAAGGCACGAGTGTACCATAGGTCATATATATAATGTATATATATAAACAGTTTATATTCTCACAATATTATTATAAAAACGCATACATATATACTTTATAATATGATTATGAGAAAATAAACAGATATAAATATAACAGACTATTTTCTCATATTCTGATTATAAAATACACACCTATATATAAATATATATATATATATATATATATAAACAAGCTACAGTACAAGAAGGAGACAAACAATGATATGGGATGAGATAATATATATTCTCTGGCATAGGGAATATTTGCCCTAGCCTTAAAAGGAAAATTCAGGTCGCAAGTGACAGTGGAGGCGGCGGAAGCGCGGCTCGAAGTGCATTGTGGTAGGAGGTAAATAGATACAGAGAGACGATTGGTCGATAACATAGTGTGTTATCAAGTAGTACAGAGTAATAACATATATAATAATCCCTTACGCAGCTTTATACTGGCATAATGCTTATACATCACATAAATATATATGCTTTAGGTATGTACAAACGTGCACTATGCTCGCCTATCAGCGCCACCTAGGTGCACTGAGGAATCGCTTTGTGCGGATGACTGCACCAGTCACGCATGACTGCACCAGTACTTCCCACTAAAGACATTGGGCCTCATCACTCCTCTCTCTTAACCCTGCCACCCCCCCACCTTACCACCACCCCCACCATACCCCCCATCAACCCTACTCCACCCACCCACACAGCAACAGTGCTAGCTGATTTGCCTTCTCTGTCTCGACTGAGAACATCCATGCAATTATCAGAACAAACATACGGGCTACTCTGCTTAAGCCTAGGTCACACCGACCCGGATCAGGGGCCGGTCGAGCCCCTGCCCATGATCCGGCGTGGTCCTTGGGGATCTGGCGTCATCTGTGGCTCATCCATGGCTGGTCCTTGGTGGTCCTTGGTGATCCGTGGCTAGTCCGGCATCATCCAGGGTCGGCCCCAGATGTTTTAAAATGTTTAAAACATTTGGGGCGATCCGGGGAATATTGCAATCCGGGGTCGATCCAGCATCATCCGGGTGTAATCCGTGACTCATCCAGGTAGTCCGGGTGTTGTCCGAGGGTAGTCCGTATCCCATCCGGGGCAGTCTGGGTCTTTTTGAAACCGGAAGAGCCACATTTTAGCCACGGTTTAGCCCGGACTAGCCCAGGACTAGCCCGGACTGGACCCGACAGAGCCACAGACCACTCCGGGACTGCCCGGATATGACCCGGAGGCCGGATGACCACGGATTAACCACGGATCGCCACGGATAGACCGGTTCACCACGGATCAGCCCGTTTTTGTATATATATATAGCAGGAGCAAGTCTGGGACTGATCCGGGACTACTCGGTGGATACACCGGGTAGTCCGGGGGTGGTCCCGCTCAGTCTGCGGTGATCCAGACTCTGGTCCATGGCTAATCTGTGGCTCATCCGGGTAGGTGTGAGAGTGAGCCAAAAAATGAGCAAATATCCGGGGCTGTCCAGAACAGTCCGGGGGAATGGGACGGGGGTTGTCTAGCTAAAGCTCCGGGGCAAGTCTGGGTAGGTGTGACTTGGCTTTAGACGAGAGAACATTCACATTGGCTAAGCCAGGCCGGTAGTGGATGATGATGGTTACTGATGGTTTTTAATGCCGTGTCAGCAGTGAAGGGCCATATTCACAGTAAAAAGCTAGTGGCATCTATTATGTCAGTCTTGTCAATCACATTCACATGCATATACTGAAATTTACACAAAATACTGAACGGGTCAGATCCATGTCAAATGACAGCAAAAATCTCCGTTTTTAGATTCATGTCAGCTGACAGTGAAATCTAACTCACAAAACATAACCACAATTATAGGGTCACAGGAGAAGGGAATCTGTCTACATATGGCCTTTATGTGGTGGACCAGTCATATAGCTAGCTAGATAAAAGATTCACCTGGTACTTGTAGTACACGGGTGAAGACCAGCCTTATATAAATACGGGCGAAAATAGCATTAGTATGGAACAAGAAGTAGAATGCCTGGCAACAGTGTCAAATGGTTACTTATATCAGAACAGATTTGGTGAGATGGGAGAGAATGCAAACAGACAAGATGGGCCAGAGAATGCCATCGATTTCACTTTTAAATTGCATTAAAGTATATGTTTTATTATATTTTCCAAGTCAAATGTAGCGGGTAAACATGAAGACTTATACAAAGAATAATTGTTGCTTCTTAGATAGTGAAATTAGGCTCTCATAAAGACTCAGTTCATTAGCCCGATTTTTCGACCGTTTTTATATAAGGCTGGTTTTCAACCCTGTACTGGAAGTATGTGGTGAATCTTTTATCTAATACCCTAGCTAGCTAAGTGCTATTCACTGAGACGTAATACCCCCATCACATCAAAGTAGTTCTTACTAGATTCTTGAAAATATTGCCGAACAGGCTCAAACTGTGTGCGAACGTAGTGAACGTAGTAGCAATGTTTGCAGTCTCCCGTCGCGTGTCGGCTGTCGGCAGTCTGCTACACTGGTCCCCCACATATATGCCACTCATCACACCTTCCCCACACCTTCCTTCTTTGCTCTGCTGTGATCCAGGTACGGTGAGGTGTTAACGCAACGGGGCCTATCTGCGTCGCAGTGTGTGCAGATAAATGGACCTAATGACGACCCCCTGCCCTCCTCTCTCCTCCTCCCCACTCCTCCCCAGCTCGCCCCTTCTGCCGGCGTGATTTTAATTCAGATAGAAAACTAAGCCTGTTAGTGGTTTTAATCATGCTGCTATTGTGACTAGGCCCCGCGGCCACAGAACCTATCGGCAACACGGTGCGCATGGGCAAGAGGTGGGGAGGGAGGTGGGGCGGGAGGTGGGGCGGGACGGGGCTGTGTGGGGAGCGGGACAGGGGAGGATCCTGGTGGGGTGTGGAGACGGGACAGAGTGGGCCGGGGCGGGACAAGACGGGACAGGGAGGGGCTGGGGGGGGGGGGGGGGGAGGGAGTCTGGACTCGGGAGAGTCCGGGCTGGGTGTAGGGGCGGGTCCCGCGGAGGGGCCAGGTGGGACTTGAGGCGGACGGGGAGGCTGTGGGTTGGGTGTGGGGGCGGACCCGGGAGGGCCCAGGCGGGGTGTGAGGTGGGACGGGGCGGGGCTTGGTGGGCGTATTGAGGTGGAGTGGAAGTGGAGTGGAGTAGGTGCACCATTGGGGTAGGTTGGCTGGAGGCAAGGGGTGCCATTGCAGCTTATAGGGGTTTACTAATAGATGATCCAGGTCTGCCGCTAGGGATTAGTTGCGTGAGGGGAAGGCATAGATTTATCGTGTTGGGTCAGTCGTATAACTATAACATAAGGAACAGGGATGAGCTCGGAGGAGCTGAGAGGAGCTGGCAGGGCTTGGGGGGGGGGGGGGGGCTGAGGGGAACTGTGAGGGAAGCGGAGGAGCTGCGATGGGTTGCGGGGAGCTGGGGGGAGCTAGGAGGGGCTGGGATGGGTTTGAGGGAGATGGGAGGAGCTGGGGGGGGGGAGCCTGGAAGAGCTGGGGCAGCTAGAGCTGAGGGGGAGGGGGGAGATTATCTGCTATCTGCTATTCGCTATCTGGACGCTGCTGGAAGGTTGGAGTGGTTCATTATGGGCGTCTGTGGCCGGGATGGGTTTGTGACATAAGGGCGGCTGGAAGTTTACTACTGGAAATAAGCCATGGGGTGGTTAGTGTGGATTTACTAGTGAGGTTAAGGTGGGTGCATGGTATTTGGTTATATTACACTAAGAGCCAGTGGATCATGTAGTGGATTGTGCAGTGGATTGTGTTGTTGTTGTTTTATGTCCTAGCAACATCAAAGGTCATATCAGGATGGGTATCGATTTATGACAGTGCACACTCATGGCAACTTTATAGTGCTGCCCCACTAGGAGACCAGGTTGCAGCAACCATGACTCGATATCCCACACAGTCACATTATACTGATACTATGTCAACCAGTCCTTGTACTATCCTATTAATTCTAAGCACCAGGCCTTTGAGGGAGTGACAGGCTAGAAGGTGGTTTGACTCGGCTGGGATTTAACTCCTGACCGTTCGCACGGGAAGCCTGCGCTCTACCGATTCGGCCACCGTTCAGGTGGGTGTGGGTGTAGGGTACATGCTTATATTACACCACAGGCCTGTTTACTCCATAGTTAATATTGCAGATAGGGTGGCTGCGTGACTCAAGTTTGCTCTTGCAGTCAGGGTGGGTGCGCGACAGCGACTAACCGGTGTGACTCGAGTAGGTCAAGAATATAGGTTCACCATTAATGTTTAAATGGGCACAATGTAGAGATTTAACATTGCGTTTAGGGTTGGTGCGTGGCGTATATCTATTATTGCAGGTAGGGTGGTTGCGTGTACATTTACTATTAGCAATAGGTTTAGTAAAACTGTTGGGCAGACATGTGATGTAGGTAATGTGATAAATGATATCAACCCACCTGCCCAACATGCCCTGCAACCAAAACCCAGACCCTCCCCCTATATATATATATATATATATATATATATAACATACATTTATTATTGCATTCATTATGCATTTATAATTGCATTTAATATGCATTTAATATGTATTTATATATGTATCTATATCATCATCATCATACTGTTGGTCACGACATGACAAAGATTTGAAGTGAAACCATAGCAAATTATTGCGAATGCGAATTCTGACACCTCATAATTCAACACTATCAAATAACTAAATTAGCATGTTATCCCCAATGGTATATATGCAGCAACACATTTGGTTTTGAAACGTGGATGCTTTAGGTGTGAGTAGTACACATTGTATGGGAAATGGGACTTTGCTCCAGGCTATACTGTAGTATCCTCAGGTAACCAGGGCCCCGTCACTATGGTGATAGCAATTTCCCGCTGTTAATTTGCAATATTCAAGCCACAGGTGTCAATGTAGCTTATTTCCTTTTATTTGTATGCATATTTATCATCGAAATGCACCAGAATGCATAATTGTGTATCACTGTTGTTCAGCGTATTGATACGACCAGACCCCCACCCCCATCTGCACCTCCCCATCTATGGCCATGTTATTTCTTCACTTTTTACTATTTGTGTATTACTATCAGTGAGATCTGCCTACACACTCTTATCTACTTGGCAACTCTACTTCCGTTTGCGGCTCCCTGGGATTCAGGGTTTTACGTCCTAGCAAAATCTAAGATCAGTCAGTGTTGACACGACCAGTCCGGCCCTCCTTCTTCTCAGGTGAGTGCCGGACACGGTGGCCGAATCGGTAGAGCACAGGGCTCCCGCGCGGAAGGTCGGGAGTTCGAATCCCAGCCGAGTCAAACCGATGACTTACAAAATTTATCCTTATTGCTATCTAGCCCAGCAGTCAGCATATATAGGACAGGAGAAGGACTGGTTAGCACAGTGTCAGGATATAGTGACTGTGTGGAATATCTGTTCATGGTGCCAATGGTGTGGTCTCCCAGTGGGACAGCACTATAAACTCGCCATGCATCTGCACTGGCGCAAGATGCTACCCATCTGGATATGACCTTAGATGTTACCAGGACATAATATTCCAACAACCAACCAACAAATCCCCAATGAGTTGCTCGGGCCGCCCCAGGCTGCCTGGACAGTCTCATAATACAGCCACTCGCCGCCAGGCGCGGCATTCCGATCGGATGTAGATGCACTCCTGACTTAGAGTGGACGCAGGTCGGCAATGAAGGAGGGCGTGAGGCAAGTCTCACAGGGGCTGTATTGGGGGAGGGTAAGGGTGAGGATGAGGGAGGGGGAAATGCGGGAAAGGGGAAGGGGTGGGCGGGGAATGAGGGGGAAGAGGGTAGTCAGTGTAGGAATGAACTGCTTTTGGCGGGTCTTGCTGAGCTAGACTGGGAGGGCCGGGACGGGACGGGGCGGGGGCTGGGTCTAGGTGGGAGCGGATTGGCCTTTGTGGAAGGGGGGGGGGGGCGAGGCTTGTGAGAGGAGCGAGGCGGGGCATTGTGGGGCGGACAGTAGGGGTTGTCCCGGGGAGAAATATAACGGGCGTAGGGTAGGGGGCGTGCGGTGCAGTGTGGGTTGGGACATATCAGGGCAGCTTGGGTTGGGTTGGGTTGGGTTGGGTTGGTTTGGGTCTGAGTCAGACTGGCATGAGCTTAGCTCAGAAGAGCAAAGTTTCCATAGTTAACAACAGTCCCCCGTCCCCTTCGACCCCCCTTCCAAACCACCTCCACAATGCAAACGACTTCGCATAGAAAATACTCTTCCACCATCACTACCACCATCTTCTCAATGTCACTTCACTTATTATATCATACACACATACACACACACACATACACATATACACACAAGCACACATACATATATGCACACATACGTACACATGCACACACCTACAGACTTACCCTTACACACACATATGTACACACCTACACACATACACGCATGCACCCATACACACATACACGCACACACATGCCCACATACACATATGCACACATACACATGCACACATACACACATACGCATATGTACACATTCACATATGCACACATACCCACACATACATGCACACATGCACGCATACACAAATACACATGCACACATACACATATGTGTACATACCCACATTCACACATACACACATACACATACCCACATACCCACATACCCTTTCACACAAATACATACACACACATGTGCACACATACACACATGCACATATACACACATGCATCCATACACACATACACACATACTTACACACATACACACATATGCACATACACACATGCACACATACACACATGCATACATACACCCATACACACATGTGCACATGCACACATACACACATGCATCCATACTCACATACACACATACACTTACACACATACTTACACACATACACACATACATAGCTGGCACATCTTCATTCGCAAAACATATGCAATGTCACAAAACACCGGGTACTGAGTACCAACTGTGAAGATGAAAGGCGATGATTCCTGACAGCCAAGTGTCGGCAATTCCTAACCGATAGGGGTGCACCCCACCACCCAGCCCCTACCCCCACCCCCCACCCCCCAGCCCCCACCCCCATCCACCATTCAGTAACTGAGGGGAAAACAGCACGGCGCATAACGTGTCAGTACCCAGCAAGCAGTACGAGGCGGACAGTCCACCCGGCAGCAGTCAGTCTCACATTGCCCCAACCGAGCCTCGCTTACCAAAGGTCAGGGGTTCAGTTCCCTGTCAAGGTAAAGCAATGACTTATCAAATTAATAGTCCTCGCTTCCTAGCCAGGCGTTTGGCATTATTAGGATAGGGAAAGGACTGGTTTGCTCAGTTTCAGCATAATGTGACTGAGTGGGATATCAGGTCATGCAACCCTCACCCACCTACTCCAAGCGAGCCCACATTCCTGCGTGGTCACAGACTCCCAGCGGGGCAGCACTATAAAGTCGCCCTGAGTGCGCACTGTGGCAAGAAGTTAGTACCCGTCCTGGAATGACCGTAGATGTTGACAGGACCTACAACTCCAACAATCAAACGTCCCGGTAGCCAGCATTACGGAGTGGGTAGCCCAACAGGCAGCAGTGAGTCAGTCTCACACTACCCCCCCCCCCCCCACCCTGATCCCCCCCCACCCACACAGCTGTGATCTATGGGGGTTCACCCATTGTGCGCACGGGTCTTTGACGGTTTGGCAAACGAGTTTACAAATCTCAGCTGATTGGGACCCTTACCCCTGAACCCCCTCTAAGTCCCGATGGAACGAAAATACCCCCCCCCCCTAATCCAGCCCCCCCCCCCTCTCCAACCTCCTGCCCACTCCCAAACACGACACTCTAATCCCACCCCAGTTTACAGTCAATCACCACCACCCACCCTCCTTCCCCCTCCGGGCGAGGGTACATTAGTGCGTGGTCAAGGTCATAAGCTTGTGTGGTCAAGGTCATTAAGTGTGAGTCGGGAGGTCATTAGGCCTGGGTAAGTGTCATTTAGGGGCGGTGTGGGGCCCAGAGGGTGAGAGGTATGTATGCGTGTGTGCTGGAGGGGTGGGGGAGGTGGGGGGAAGGTGTGCTACTGGAGGGTGCCACTGAACATGCAATGGGTGGGGAGGGAATGGGGGAGGTGATGGGGAGGGGAGGTGGGGAACGCAGATGGAGGCCAATGGGTGGTTTGTGCCTCCAGCGTGGCACCGGACATGCAGGGAAGAGGAGGGGTGGTGGGGTTGTGGGGGTGTTGAGGGTGTGGATGGTGGGGAAGTGGTGGGATGGAAGGGTGATGAGGGGAAAGGAGATGGTAGAGGTGGAAGGGTGATGAGGGTAATGAGGGTGGAGTGAGTGGAGGGGTAAGGGATGGAGGGTGTGGATGTTGTGGGATGGAAGGGTGATGATGGTGGGGCTGAAGAGGGTAAAAAGAGGAGAGGGTGGAGGGGAGGATGTAGGGGTGGGATGGTGGAGGAAAGGGTGGAAGGGAGGAGAGGGTGGGGGGTAGGAAAGGGCGGAGGAGAGGGTGGAGGGGAGGATGGAGGGAACGAGAAGACGGAGGGGAAGGGTGGTGGAGTGGGGGTGCAGGGGAGGAGAGGGTGCACGGGAGGGTGGAGTGGGGTTGGAGGGGAAGGTGGAGTGGAGGTGGAGTGGGGGGAGTGCAGGGCAGGATGGAGCGATAGTGGAGAGGAGGGTAGAGGGGAGGGTGCAAGGGGGCAGGGGAGGAGAGGGTGCACGGGAGGGTGGAGTGGGGTTGGAGGGAAAGGTGGAGTGGAGGTGGAGTGGGGGGGGGGGGGGTGCAGGGCAGGATGGAGGGATAGTGGAGAGCAGGGTAGAGGGGAGGGTGGAAGGGGGCATGGGAGGAGAGGGGCAGAGTGCAGTGGGAGAGAGAGGGTGGGAGGGAGAGGAGACTGGATCGGAGGAGAGGAGGAGAGGAGGAGAGGAGGAGAGGAGGAGAGGAGGAGAGGGGAGGAGAGGAGGAGAGGAGGGAGAGGAGGAGAGGAGAGGAGGAGAGGAGAGGAGGAGAGGAGAGATGAGGAGGAGAGGAGAGGAGAAGAGGACAGGAGGAGAGGAGGAGAGGAGGAGAGGAGGAGAGGAGGAGAGGAGGAGAGGAGGAGAGGAGGAGAGGAGGACAGGATGAGAGGAGGAGAGGAGGACAGGAGGAGGGGATGAGAGGAGGAGAGGGGGAGATGAGGACAGGAAGGAGGAGAGGACGACAGGAGGAGAGGAAGAGCGGAGGCGAGAAGGAGAGGAGGCAAGGAGAAGAGGAGGATAGGAGGAAAGGAGGAGAGCAGGAGAAGAGGAGAGGGGGGAGAAGGAGAGGAGGAGAGGAGGAAAGGAAGAAAGGAGGATAGGAGGACAGGAGGAGATGAGGAGAGGAGGACAGGAGGAGAGGAGGAGAGGAGGAGAGGAGGAGAGGAGGAGAGGAGGAGAGGAGGACCAGGAGATGGGCTGAGGTGGAGGAGGGTGGAGGAGGGTAGAGATGGGTGGAGATGGGTGGAGATGGGTGGAGGAGGGTGGAGGAGGGTGGGGGAGGGTGAAGGAGGGGGGGAGGGTGGTGGAGGAGGGTGGTGGAGGATGGAGGAGGTTGGAGCAAGGTGGAGGAGGGTGCAGATGGGTGGAGATGGGTGGAGGAGGGTGGGGGAGGATGGGGGAGAGTGGCGGAGGGTGGAGAAGGGTGGAGGAGGGTGCAGATGGGTGGAGGAGGGTGGAGGAGGGTAGAGGAGAGTGGAGGTGAGGTGGGCTGGAGATGGGAGTGAATGGAGTGGACTGAACTAGGTAGAAGTAATTGGATGGGAAGGGTTTGTAGTGAGGCATGCTAAGGTGGGTGGGTGTAACGCCCTCCTCCTTGACTCACTAATCTGCCTGCTAACTGCAACACGGCATTGAACACAGCCAAAGTGGGAGCAGCACCTCTATTAAGAGGGTCACCACTCTTATTCCCCATCGCAGTAGTTTGCTGTGCAATTTGTTGTTGCTTTTTTTGTGGGGTATTTTTGGTAAGTGCATCCTCGCTGGGTTTTTTTTCTTTGAGGGTGGGGGGTGGGTTAATGATGGCAACATTTCCCAATTATTTGCATACCACTAGATGGACTGTTTGGAATCTAATACTCTCGAGTAAAATTGAACTTAAAGAGGATCGGGAAGATGGTAAAATATACGGAAAGTGACGGGTGGAGCCAGTGAGATACTACATCGAGGGCAGAAGAGAGGACAGCGCCAGTGTTGGATAGTGGCGAGTGACAGAACTAAGTAGGCAGTATTACTATGACATTCATATCATATTTATGTGCTGAATAAGCATTATATAAGCATAATTATCCATAAACTGATTATCCGTTAATGGTGCCTCTGTCTGCACCTTATCTGGACACCTCACAACTACTGACACTTAACAACTCAGGCGAATGGACAGGCTCTCTGCCTTGCCTGGTGCTGCCACCTGGCCTATTTAGCTGTCACGACTCAGCCTCTTGCCTGTACCACTCTTGCCAGAGAATACAGTTTTGCATCCCACTACCTTGTTTGTCGTTCCTCCCATCTTGTAGGAAATAATGATGTGCTGTATAAGCATTATACAAGTATAATTATCCGTAAACTGATTATCCTCTAAATGGTGCCTCGGGTTGCACCATGTCTGGACAGTTCACAAGGACTGACACTCAACAACGCAGGTGGAGTGCCTTGCCTGGTGCTGTCACCAAGCGTATTCAGCTGTCATGACTCAGCCTCTTGCCTGTATTATTCGCTTAAAAATTGTTGTTTATCGGCAGAGGCCACTTACCTCTTGCCAGAGAATACAGTTTTCCATCCCACTACCTTGTTTGTCCGTCCTTCCATCTTGTAGGAAATAATTATACATATATAATTATATATATATATATGTGTGTGTCTGAAAAGTTTCAGAAAATTGGATGTTTCTCTTGTCTCTCTTAGATATAGTTCCATCAGTCATGATACTGACGAAAAGATTAGTTGTATATTATTAAACACTTCCTACATGGCTGTCTATCAGTGTCTATGTAATATAAAGATATCCGTACATACAATATGCTGAATCCTTTTTTTATCAACCTTACTTAATGCGAGACTAAGCCGAATTATCTGGTAAACTATTGCTATCCCAGAAACAGTCACTCCCCATGTTGGTTATGTATCGAAGACATAAGCAGGTTTGTTATCCCATGAATTCCTATTTTATTGGCAATGGGAAAAGTATATTGTGACTTCTACATGACTGCCATGTACTGTTAATGTTATTCACATCACGTGGCGTAGAATCTGGGGGAGGGGGTAGGAAGGAGTTGAGCACGGAGGGGAGGGTGGGTGGGTAAGTGAGTGGTTGAATGATGGTGATTTGATGCCATGTCAGTACCAAAGACCATAGTCGTGGCGATAAATGAATAAAATGGTAGTGGTGCTACTTATTTAGCTTTGTAAGTGTACTGCAGATGTCAACAACTATACCATGCCATATCACGCTTCACTATGGAAATGTCGTTCATTAGTGATGATGTAGAATGATTTTGCTGTTGTGAGGTCTGTATTTGCGCATCATTCACTGATTTGTTAATAATTAAGGACACCATATTATAATATGTACATAGGGATTTTAATTCCATAATCACCGACTAATAATAGACTACAGCTTCTTAAAACAACATTATTATAACACCTTATATAATGTAATATTTGTCATTAGACAATTCTAGTAGTGGAAGCCCTGTTGTCATATCCTATAATCTATTTGTGCTTCACTTACCCAATGGAACAGAACACACATCAAGGGAAGCAGCGAAGATCACATTAAGATCTCAGTCCCCTTAACTCAGTCACGGAACCATTTTTCATTTCACCTCTAGATTACAACAACAGTTCCCTCAACACCCTGCAGAGGACGTCACCGCGACAATAAATAAAACTGCAGATGTGTTTCCAATAGATGTATAAGTAATACATATGGTTTGCTATGTGGTCTAAGTTAGCTCCCAAGCTACCTTAGCACTAGTCATGATTCTCGACTTGTAAAAATAGATATATCATTATTACTTGTAGGTTAGATGTTTGTTTGTTGTTGTTTTACGTCCTAGCAACATCTAAGGTCTTATCAGGACGGGTACCGACTTGTGACAGTGCGCACTCATGGCAACTTAATAGTGCTGCCCCACTGGTAAAATCAGGCTGCCGGCACCATGACCTGATATCCCACTCAATCACATTATCCTGACACTGAGCTAACCAGTCCTTGCCCTATCCTATTAATGCTGAGCGCCAGGCTAGGAAGCGACAAGTACCAATTTGAAAGTCATTGGTTTGACCTTCCACATGCGAGGCCCACGCTCTACCGATTAGGCCACCGCGCCTGGTCCCATGTAGGTTAGAAATGCTGCATATATCACAAAACATATACAGGTGGGATCGACCTAATGAAAATCATTAATATATATATGGCATGTCCGGTAGGGCTAATTCCAGAATGAGGTAAGAACAAAAAAATAATTAAATCATGTGACCTCATAAGTCAAACTTGCCTCAGAGGGGTGGACAGGAAGTGTACCAATCGCCGGGGTGGGAATGCTTCTCCCTAACCACATAACACCCCCCCCCACACACACACACACCGACCATGCATCCACACATACCGGAAAGGGTAGAGATAGCCCAGCAGTTATATTACACAGCATTGACGTAGCTGGAAGGTGCCGACTTTATTTAGTTGTTGGTTTTAGTGAACCTTCTCCAACCGGAAGTGGGACCGTCGGTTGCCGGTACGACATCCGGTGTCGCTGTAGAGCGAGACAGATGTGGTTTACTGAATAATTAGTCAACTAATGTGGGACCTAACCCTGTGGGTTACTGCAGTACCTATCAGACCCACCTCCCACCAAAAAGGATCATATCCCACCCTACCATATCTAAGCACCGTATCCCATCCTTATACCCCAGTCACACTATGCTTATGACCACTTTGCGGCCACAACAAACTGGTCGCACACAGTGTCGCAAATGGTCGCAAACTGGTTGCAAAATGGTCCTCAGTGGTTGCAGCTGCTGCACCAAAATCTTCCATGCAACCAAAATGGTCTGCGACCATTTTCATAGCATGGCAACCCATCAGCGACCACTTGGCGACCAGTTGGTTTTTTTGACACAAAGTGGTTGCCAGTGGTTGCAAACCATAGTGTGACTGAGGTATTAGTCAAACACACACATCCCCAACACAATAGTCCAAATCTCGCCCATACCACAACACACTCAACGCCCCACACCCGAAACCCCACCCATACCACAACACCCACCACATCCACACATCTACACCCACACCCACACTCCTGGAGTAGGGACTGACCCGCCCTTCCCCTGATCCAGTCCTGATTCAGAAGGCATGTAGTGTGACGGGGCGGCGAGTAATGATTGCCCTGGGCGGCGTGACGAGGTGCGGCCGGAGTGAGGAGGGTAGGATCGGAGCGGGGCGGGGCTGGGCGAGCCGAGGCGGAGCGAGCAGGGAGCAGGGCCGGGTGGGGCAGGAAGCGGGACGGGACGGGACGGGGAGCGGGGTGGGCCGGGCAGGGAGCGGGGCGGCTCCGCGCAGGGCGGTGCAAGGCAGAGAGTGGGGCGGGACGGGGCGGGACGGTGCGGGGCGGGTCGGCGCAGGCTCGGTGCAAGGCAGGGAGTGGGGCCGGGCGGGGTGGGACGGTGCGGGGCGGGGCGGGGAGCGGGGTGGGGATGTGGGTAGGGAGGTTCCCTCAGAAGGCTCGGCTGAGATAGGGCTGAACACTGCCGTGTCCTACCGGGGACGTGAGGACAGCTCGTCGGTGTCCAGTCGGCTGGGTCCGGCACGGCCACCCGTCAACACGCTCCCTGACACTACAGAGCAACACATGCTTAGTAAATCCTTTTTGTTTTAAAAAGGGGGAGACATATAGTAAACAAGTTAAAGTCATTGTGCATAGCAGAAGATTTTTACTAAAATCTAGGCCAGGCGGGATTGCCATTTTCTACGATCCTTGTAGAATTGGTCGGCAATGTATTGGTTCAACCCACTACTGCCCCCTGCTCCCTTCTACCTCCCCTTCCCCTCCCTTGCTCACCCCGCCTCCCACCCTCCGCCGCCCCCCGCCCCCATCCACCGCCTTCCCGACCTGGGGCCCCGGGCCGCGCCGCCCGACCAGCGGCGGGCGGCGCCCCCTCTCACCTCATTCACCTCTTCCTCCATCCCACCCTCCCGCCCCTACCCCGTCCCCCACCCTGCCTCACCGAACTGAGGCCCCGGGCCGCGGCTCCCGAACCATGGCGGGCAGCACCCCCCTCTCCCCCTACCCTCCCCCGCTCTCGCCACACCCCTCTTCCCGTCGTCCCTCCCGCTGCCGCCGGGCGCTTATTTTCGTCATCCCGGTCTCAGTTATGATCCACTCATTACCCCGGGAGTCGCGCGGATCACACCCGGTCATTCCCCGCCCGGAGTCCGGCCTCCCGCCTCCCGCCTCCCGCATCCGGCCCCCCGCCTCCCGGTCTCCCTCTCCCCCGGCCACCCGGAGATGGCACCGGCAGATAGCAACTAGCTGGCCGCCGGAGCTAACCTTTGATGAAAATTGGAAACTTGCGGACAACCTCGGCTGGTTATGAAAAGCGTGGTGGGCTCGGTGGGCGTTTGCAATTTGATACCGGGATAGGATTGGGTCTGTGAGAGATGGTTGTGTGGTGTGGCTGGGTGTGGGTGGTGGATGTGTGTGATAGAGGAGGGTGGACTGGCTACAGGACATCGGTGAAAGGCAACACGCTGTACATATATGTGGACGGACCATGTTGGCCGTGTGGACACGCTCTGTCGTAGGAGCCGAATACACATTTCTGGAGGCATAGACATTGGCGGTTGGGACCAGACGCGGTACCGAATCGATAAGGCCACAGGCTTCCCATGTAGAAGGTCGGGGGTTCGAAAGCCAGCGAGTCAAAGCAGTGACTTACAACAATGTATACATGTCGCTACCTAGCATGGCACTCTGTATTATTAGAATAGGGCAAGGACTGGTTAGTACAGTATCAGGGTCATGTGACTGAGTAGGATATTGTATCATGGTGTCAGCGGCCTGCTCTCCCATTTGGGCAGCACTATAAAGTTGTCATGGGTGTGCACTGTCAAACCCATCCTCAATCCATCCTGATATGACCTTAGATGTTGCCTGGAATGTAAAACCCCAAGAACCAAACTTGACGGTTGGTTGAAACCACCAACAAATGTATGTTAAACATGAAACGGTGAATAACTGTTGAGAGAAATATAGTACTAGTAGAAGAGCGATGTGTAGTATGTGTGCTATGGGATCACTGTTTGTTTTATGTGCTTATTGTGTGTATCGTGGATAGAGTGTTTCATGTATTGACTGTGTGATGTGTGCGCTTATTCTGTTTCGTATAAGTGTGTGCTATGTGTGCTTACTGGGTGTATCATGTGTAGAGTGTTTCATGTATTGACTGTGTGCTGTGCACACTTATTGTGTTTAGTATAACTAGAAGTGTGTGCTATGTGTGCTTACTGTGGTGTTCTCTGTGGAGGAGTGGTTAGAGTGTCTGACTTTTTTCTAGGTCAGACTCCTAATCTGAAGGGCGGTGGTTCGATTCCCTGTGCCCCCACCTCTTCCAATTTGGATTTCCACCACTGTGTATAACTTACAGTGTCATCAAAGGCTGGTTGCTCTCATACCATGTCTATGCGGTGTGGGAGGTTAAAAATCCCTTGGGTCGGTAAAACTGTAGACTCGGGCTTTCTATCGACAAACTGTATAATGGTGAAAATAAGTCTATTCAGACTTATCCATGATAGGCAGTATAAACCTTCAAGAAAAACTGTCTGTATCATGTGTAGAGTGTTTTATGTATTGACCGTATTCTGTATGCTTATTGTGTTCAGTATGCTATGCTATGTGTGTTATGTCTGCTTACCGTGCGCATAGTGTGTAGTGTTTTATGTATTGACAGTGTGATGTGTGCCCTTATTGCATTTAGTATAAGAGTGTGCTATGTGTGGTTACTGTATGTAGAGTGTTTTATGTATTGACTGTATGTGTGCTTATTGTGTTCAGTATAAGTGTGTGATATGTGGGTTTACTCTGTGTATCATGTGTAGTGTATGCATTATGGGATGACTGTGTGCTCACAGTCATCCCATAATGCGTATCATGTGCTGTATAGTGTGTATCATGTGCTGAGTGTTTCATGTATTGAATGTCTGCTGTGTGCGCTTAGATCTACTATTGCATTGTGTGCTGAATCTGCGCTGAGCGCCCTGAGTGGGTCAAGACTTGCCATTCAAACCGTGTGCGTGTCAACATTGTAACCGCAATTAAAGCTCTCAGTGTGTCTGTCTGCATTGAAAACTGACGCTAACTTCACAGCGCATGTCTTAACTCCCCTCATGAGTCCACAATCAGTGTCCCACTTCCCCGAATGAATCCACCCTCCCACAACCCCCAAACCTCCCCCCGCACCCCCCACCCCCATTCACCAGCATCTGTTCCCGTAGATTCCCACAATACAACACACACAGAGACGCACGCACCATTCACGCCCAAGAACAAGGTGGCGCTCTGCGTTTTGGCAGTGCCTTCTCTGGCCGCGTAGATGGCGCCACCTGCGGCCGCGTCCTTAATGTAAGGCGCCGTGCAGCCCGGCTAGCCCCGCCTCCAGCGCCACTTCCGGTAGGGGCGCCCTCTCACGGCACTGCCAACGAACTGGCTGAGTCCCTTTGTCCATGTCTGTACACAGACCCACACATACACAGAACAACAACAAAAAACCTGAACTAATGCCATGCGAATTCAACTTGAAGCTGATTAAGTGTACACAGATATGGGCATGGGTGGCTGGTGAACAATCTCTTATATTATGGTGTGCCGGAAATGCAAATCCAAAAATTAATGTGGCTATAAATATTGCGCAATTGTCTTATTAACTAAACCGGGTTGGGTTAGTTGTGTATCACTGATGAAATAGTGAATAGCATCTCAAGGTACTATGCAAAATCCTCCATTATCATTGGATTTCCTATCACCTGGGGCATGTTTGAATAGCTCTTCAGGTTTAGGAGTAGAAACTTTGTCTCTGCCACATAGCAGCTGTCATTTTGTTCATACAGGTTCCACCAATGAGGTAAGTTAACACTTAGGAAGACAACGCCACCAATAAATATATAGACCATCCTTAAAGTGTAACTCTCGCCCAAAAGGTTTGATGACAATATTTCGTTGTTTCTGCTTTCCTTTGCTTTTTTGGGTAATGGTGTATTTAGGCTGCCAATACAGATTAAGTGTAATGGCTTGCTTACAATTATAAATATGTAGACAGTGAGTGCGCTTAGTTATATGAACAGGAAGGAGGTCCTGCACCCATATAGTGCGCAGTGAGTTAAACCATCCTGGTCACAGCACCGGTCAATGGAAATAGAGTGTAGTATAGTGTTGTTGTTTGCTACTAAAACAACATTCAACAATATTTCAATCAAATTGGAATCGTGCTGGCCAACGGTGAAATGAATTGCTACCAAATGTATCCGTTATGGGCAGAGTAAATAAATATCAAAGATATAATCAGGGAAGAAAACCTATGCGACATAATAGCTAGAACGGACCTCGAACCTACTTGTCTGCCAATACGGGATGAGTGTCCCGGCTACGGGACCCACCCAGCTGCCTCATGCAATCATTCTGCCTGTACATTTGAGGAAAGTTCAACACTAGCACACTAGGTGCAGTTATAGTTGGGATTATTAGAGACTACAGTGTGTCTCCTGCAATGCGAAACCTAGATGTTATGCCCGGGTGGGCGGGGGTAAGGGTGGGAGGAGTGGAGGGACTATCTGGCCGGCCCTAAGGGCTTGCGTTTGCTTGTGAAGCCTCCAAATTCGATATGACACCCAGTAAGTGGCCAATTGCGTGCAGGTCACGTGATTTACACAGTACGGGGTTTGGTTCTTCCAGGCATGCTGAGCGAATGGAGGAAGTCTCATTCGTACAATGCAGTGTGTGAATAAGACAGTCTGCACTATTCACCCTATTCACGCACGACCTAATTAGGCTTCATAACGAGTCTGAGTACGCATCGGTATTGGAAATGGCCATAAGACACTACTGTGTGCCGATGTGTATGAACTGCTACAGCAATTAAAGGAGTAAGATTTGAAGATAATCACTTTTGAAACTATCATATTCATTTTTGCATACCTTTTTTCTATTTATTTGTCAATTTTCATGAAGATTGAGTGATGTTCAGATGCATTTCAGTAGGCAATATCAACAAAGTCACTCACCTTGGCTGCCAATCTTTTCTTAAATTCAAAATTGCATAACTTTCTTAATAGAGATATATTAAGAAAATATATTTTGACCCTTTTAAAGCTTTTATTAATTTGTAATTATTAAGACTAGTTGTTTAACTGTGTTGCACAGATAACTACGCTGACAGTGCTGCATTACACGATACTGCCTACATGATACCACCATAACTATGCAGACTTGAAGTTGACAGTCACATACTAGTTAAAGAATGGGAAAAATCACTGTGCAAGGGTCACCCAATCTTCGTGAAAATTGGTCAATAGATAGAAAAGAGGTATGCAAAGATGATTATGGTAGTTTCAAAAATGAATACCCTCAAATTCGAGTGATTTCAAGAGGTTTTGGTTGACAAAAAAGTATTCCCATCACTTTTCATACAGCGGTGCCTCGCAAACCCGTAAGTGCCCATGGTCTGGTTTCAACATGGCCGTGGTGTGAATAGGATGAATTGTGCCACTGAAACCGATGCCTTCACCTAACCTTGAGCAAGGCTAGATGACAACTGTCTGCAAATTAGTTTAACAAAGAAGAATTGATCGTGTCACTTAGGTTTATTTGAGAAAGATTTTAATTTGTAACAGCTATTCTAAGCTTATAGTTGAAGAGGGTAATTATTTGATGGAATACAAGTGCAGTTAATCAGAACAAATAGATGGTGGAAGATATATCATGGAATGAAGAATTGAGCATGAGTGTAGAAAGTAAATATCAACTGATTCAATGAAGAAAATAGCTAACAGTATATCATGTATGTTCGCAAAACAAAGGTGATGGATCGTGTTCATGTGCGATCATATATGGAAATGGAATAAACTGGTTGCAAAGTAATCTCAGGTGCCCCACCGATGCTCACGGATAAGTGATTGATGATGATGATGATATGACTTCCGTTATTCAGCATTAGTCAGTTAGATGAAGTATAGATTAGTTCGTAATGGGGACCTTTCAGTTTGCATGATTCTCTCGTCAGATGGCGCACCATGCTGGTCTTATGTAATGCTGCGTTTGGATAGAAGCAGGGTGTGGTGAGGATTTTGGTGTGTGTGGTGGGGCCAGTGTGCTAACCATTACACCACCTAGGCTCCCTGATATCACCACACTACCCACGCCTACCTGTCTTTGTTGTTACTTGCCTGAGAGCTCAGTGCAGACTACTACAATACTCACATAATGAGTTATACAATACACACAGAAGACAAATAAAGCCAGTTAGAAAAGGGGAGTGCTGAAACTCACAGGCGTCGATGAATGCGTAATCTCCGAGGAAGCCCTGCTCCGTCTTCACCTTGTCCGTGTAGAAGCCAAGCACAAAGATGGTTCCCATGGTGATGAGCAGGTGGGGCAATGTCTCCTTGTCCGGCCCGCAGTAGCGGCCGTGTAGTGGGACGTCCAGCAGGTCCTGGTTGTCTCTGCGCATCTGTGTGAAGATGTCCACGTAGTCGTGTAGGCACCTGGGGGAGAGGTGGGAAGGTCAGATAGGTCAGATCAGCTTAGTACAAGTAGAAATTGGCGTCATTGAGTTTCAATTGATTTTTTTTAAAGTAGACTGTACTAGTACATATCGGCGTCATTGAGTTTTAATTGATTTAAAAAAAAGTAGACTGTACTAGTACAAATCGGCGTCATTGAGTTTTAATTGATTAAAAAAAAAGTAGACTGCACTAGTACAAATTGGCGTCATTGAGTGTTATATGATTTAAAAAAAACTAGACTACACTAGTACATATCGGCGTCATTGAGTTTTAATTGATTTAAAAAAAAGTAGACTGTACTAGTACAAATCGGCGTCATTGAGTTTTAATTGATTAAAAAAAAAGTAGACTACACTAGTACAAATCGGCATCATTGAGTGTTATATGATTTAAAAAAACTAGACTACACTAGTACAAATCGGCATCATTGAGTTTTATATGATTTTAAAAAAAACTAGACTATCCTAGTACAAATCGGCATCATTGAGTTTTATATGATTTAAAAAAAACTAGACTACACTAGTACAAATCGGCATCATTGAGTTGTATATGATTTTAAAAAAAACTAGACTATCCTAGTACAAATCGGTGTCATTGAGTTCCATATGATTTTTTTTTAAAGGAGATTAGACTGGAACAAATTGGCGTCATTGAGTTTTATATGATTTAAAAAAAATAGACTATACTAGTAGAAATCGGCATCATTGAGTTGTATATGATTAAAAAAAACTAGACTATACTAGTACAAATTGGTGTCTTTGAGTTTTATATGATTTAAAAAAAATAGACTATCATAGTACAAATCGGCGTCATTGAGTTTTATATGATTTAAAAAAAGTAGACTAGACTAGTACAAATCGGCGTCATTGAGTTTTATATGATTTAAAACAAAAGTGGACTAGACTAGTACAAATCAGTGTCATTGAGTTTTATATGATTTAAAAAAAAAGTAGACTAGACTATTACAAATCGGCATCATCGAGTTTTGTATGATTTAAACAAAGAGTAGACTAGACTAGTACAAATCGGCGTCATTGAGTTTAATATGTATTTAACAAAAATATTAATTTGTTGATAGGCCAACAACAAATAATTGGCGGTCATCCCCGCCCCGTGCCTCGAAAATCGGCCATCCATGATATATTTGTATTTGTTATTTGGTTAAAATTTGTTGAAAATGTGTCGGGCTAGCAGCATTTCAACTTTCGTAAGCCCACAATTGAAACTTCTAGACCTCTTCACCCAGTTACTGCCGACTTAATTAAATAGCCTATGATTGGTTGGTTGTTGGAGTTTTATATCCTGGCAACATCTAAGGTTATATCAGAGTGGGTACTGACTTGTGACAATGCACACTCATGGTGACATTATAGTGCTGCCTCACTGGGAAATCAGGCTGCCAGTACCATGACCTGATATTCCACTCAGTCACATTATCGTGACACTAACCCATCCTTGCCCTATCCTAGTAATGCTGAGCACCAGGCTACGAAGCGACAAGTATCAATGTGATAAGTCATTGGTTTGACTCGGCAAGGACCCCAACTCCCGATCTCGCGCTCTACCGATTCGGCCACCGCATCCTCTAAAAAGCCTTTTTGAATAATTACAAATTGTTTTAATTTGTATTGAGGCTGTATTTTATACTGTCCATAGCATATAAGCCTGGGTATTCAGGCTTGTTTTCAATGCTGGCCAGCTGTAGTGTTTGCGTTATCTTATCACACATATCTGCTGATAAGGTATTTGATCACCTGCATTTCAGTAGCAGATAGATAGTTGGTTGGTATGGTTACATTTTTCAGTCATTTTTCTTTTTCAGTTTTTCATTTTTTATTTCAAGCAGGGTCAGTAAACAGAGACATAGATAATCCGTGGCAGACATAGATAGATGATGATCTCTCCGTGCCCGGTTGGCTGACCCTGTGGGGAAAGAACCCTTAGCTTGCTGGAGGCTCACTGCTTCGCTGTATCCCCTTGAACCCTGTATTTGGGGAGCCAGGCACTAGACACGAGTCAATATGTGGCCCCCACCCCCAGCACACGGAAACACAATGACACTTCGACGTACATTTTGTATGGGTGGACAGGGTGCCTGGGACCCAGCGACATCACGCAGGTATCAGCAAACAGCTGCGCAGGCGGCAAGCGCACCTTCCACCGTCCCTTGCATAATATATATATATGTGGCGTGTAACTGGTTACGCATATATTATTCAGCAAAGTGTCGATTAGTAGTTGGTAGCACGGTCCGGTGGGACAGTGTATTCTATGTGTTTGTGCTTTGAAGTCGGGCCTGCCTAGCTGGCAGCCCCCACCCGGCTAAGGCAGCGCTCTGGTGTAAAGATTTAAAATTCCCCCCTGATTCAAGTTCCCCCCCCCCCCCCACCCCCTCCGGGAACTTGAAAAAGTTTTCAAATTCCTCGCAGGGGAATTTGAAAAGGTTTTCAAGTTTCCTCCCTGGTTTTAACTTTCCCTCCCCCCAATTTTTGGGGGAATTTTCTTTATTTTTAAAGTTTTTAAAATGTTTAAAAAGATTTTTCATGACAAATATAATAATACACAGAGAATAGCAAAGTGGAAATTATTACTAGTACAGCAAAACATATTTCACCCCAAATGACACGAAAAGTCTCCAAGATGGCTAAGAAAAAAATATTATTGGTCTTAATTTTAAAACGTTTTTTACAGTTTTTTAAACAATTTTAAATTCCCGGAGGGGGGAATTTGAAACTAGGAGGAGGAATCTGAAAACTGTTTTTAATTCCCCCCCGGGTAAATTTAAAACGTTTTCAGATTCCCCGGGGAAACTTGAAAAGGGGGGAAATTGAAATCGTTACGCTGGGCTTCAAGTGCGGATGCACGATACAGTATCTGCCTCAAGTCGGCAGGAAATTTGCATATATAGAGATGTGTTTGTGTGTGTGTCCGAAGTAAAATGATCATATATACACCAGGTGGCAGCTGGTGTGTATGTATGTATATATAATGTATGTATGTATATATAATGAAACCTCGGTTTTCGAACATAATTCGTTCCTAAATGGTGTTGGTAAACCGATCTGTTCGTCAACTGAAAGCAATTTTGAGGAAGGAAGAGCAGAGGGATGTTACTGTTTGTCCCCCTATGCCAGTATGCGCGTGTGGCGACTTTATAGTGCTGCCCTACTGAGAGACCAGGACGCCAACACCATGACCCAATTTCCCACTGACTCACATTATCTTGATACTGAGCTAATTAATCCTTGCCCAAACCTTGTAATACAGAGTGCCAGGCTAGGCAATGGCAAGCATCAATATTGTAAGTCATTACTTGTACTCGGGATTCTAACTCCTGAAGGGGCTGTCACATTAGGGTTTTTTGCGGGAGCGTATGGTGGCGTAGGCACGTTACATCATATACATGCCATACAATACGCATACGCTACACGTATGCTATGCATATGCTACGCATACGGCATCATGTGCCGGCGTATGCCGTCATATGCCGTTGTATGCCGCCATACGCTTTCTCACATCCGTCCGTCCAAGTTTTGTTGTGCATGCTCAAAAAATCTCGACCTACGGGAGCGTATGGATCATATGCTACTCATACTCTACTCATGCGCCGGCATACACTCCTCATATGCTAGGGGTATGCCAGCGTACACTAGGGGTATGCTGGTGTATGCTACTCATATGCTCAACTTGCGTCACAGGCATATCTCTGGTGTATGAAGCATACGCAGAACCTATGAGTTGCATATGGGAGCGTGTTTGTAGCTTATGCAAAGCGTATGAGTAGCGTATGGTGGCGTATGCCCGACCTATGGTCTCGGTATATAAATGCAATGCACTATATACCCAGGAGCCACCAGTTGGCGGACCGAGGAGAGATAACATAGGTCTAGCATATGCTTCGCATACGCTCCTCATACGCTCCTCACATGCTCCTCGTACGCTCCTCATCCGCTCCTCATGCCAATCAAAACTGTCAAAAAATGTCACAGTACGCTCTCATATGCTCCTCGTACGCTCCTCATAGGTTACGCATATGCTCACCAAAGGTCACAATATGTTGTCCCACGCAGTTTTTTCCCATTTTCGACGTAGGTTTTCAATATGCTCCCGCCATACGCCGTGATGTGACAGGGCCTTGACCTTCTGCACGGGAAGCCTGCTCTCCACTATATATATATCTGTGTTGTATAGCGAATTATGCGAGTATAAATACAGAGAAGATCTATATACAGTACAACCCCGTTAAACCAAGCTCAGTTAAACCAAACGATCGGTTAATCCAAACTTTTTTGAGCGGCCCGGCAAAATACTTCCATTTATCATATAAAAAAAGTTGGTTAAACCAAAGTCGGTAAATCCAAAGTATCGTTTAATCCAAACAAAATCGTCAGACCCCAGGCCACTTCCGGTACAGTTAAACCAAACTTTCATGTGGTTATAAGGTCACCTGAGATCCCACATACTTTTTATATGATAAATGGTAGTATTTTACTGGGCCGCCGAAAAAAATTTGGATTAACCGATCGTTTGGTTTAACCGAGCTTGGTGTAATGGGGTTATACTGTATACACATAAAAAACAATAGACAAAGTGTCCACATACATAGTATATTACATGTGCAATACATGCTTATTCAAAGTCAAAGTCAAAACCAAAGCTTGGTTAAACCAATGATCGTTAATCCAAACAAATTTCTAGGGTCCCTTCAAATTTGGTTTAACGGGGTTATACTGTATTACCATTACCACCTCATTATCCACCAAAGGTTACTGGTGGCGTCACCATCCAGCGACTAACCTCCCAACCTTTTAAAAACAGCGCCAAGTTGCGGATTGATACAAAACTACAGGGAACAGTAAAGCGGTTTCTGTCTATTTTCCTTCAGTTTCAGTATCATTCCGCGGATACATACATTCGGGTGCATATTCCATCAGTGATGGTTAAAACAACATGGCCACCGATCGATGAATCTCGGGAACCAGGGAAGAACTACACTATCATGGCTCCGCGTACACTCACCGATAATATGTATGGAATCTCTTTGATTGAATATTCCATAAACACGATGTGACAGCAGACCCTGGATCTGCCCCCCAAAGCCGTTTACTTCCTCTTTTTTTGGTACAACAGGTGATTAAGTAGTAGGAATTTCAATCGCACACAATTGGTCTTCCTCATTCCACAATTCCTTGCCATATCCTAGTAATGCCGAATGCCATCCTGGGTAGCAACATATATAAATTCATATGCCATAAGTTTGACTCAACCATGGTTTTATGAAAGCCAGGGATCAGCATCCCACAACCTACCAAAACGGGAGACGGGAGCCCAACTCATTCGGCCATCCCATCTGGTCTTTTGATACTGTCGTGGGGGTTGGTGAAAATAGGAAATATTGCGCCTAGAGCGGGACTCGAACCCACGTCTCTTTGAATTCCCGGGCCAGTGTGCTAACCATTACACCACCTAGGCTCCTTGATATCAAGACACCCACGCCTACCTGTCTGTAATATGGCTAAGGCTCGAATCTGTGGTTGTGTAGGCAGGCTACAGTGAAATCAATACAGACAAAGAGAGAGTCAATCCCTCTGGTTTATTATTTATATGGTTACATTGGTTCATTGTAGAGTATCCCCCCACCCCTTTCCCCCAATGGAAAACAAGCATTCTTGGCCCTACCAATAGGGATCCACCATTCTTGGTCCTCATGGCTACCAGTGGTCTCCCTACCACCACCAAGCTGTATGGCTCCATGGCCACCACCAACATACCTTTGAGTGTGGTGATCACGATCCCATCAGAGCAGGTAGGCCCTGAGTGTACCCACACCCACACCTGCCAGCACCGCTATGTCTATTTACATCCCACTCAGGCACTACCAACCCATGCATATATATATACATACATGCGCCTGGTCATGTACACCAATCAGTAATAGAACATTTGCATTCCTCCCTATGCCGTGTATCAGAAGAGTTTACATGTCTATGCGGCTCCTTGCCTGAGAGGTCAGGTCAGACCACTACAATACCAATTATTGGTCACCCCAAACCATGATATTTATAGTAAGGGTGGTTTGCTAGCCCTGAGCAACCAGGTTGTGTCCAGTTGAAAGCATGCTTTTAAGCAACTTGTCTCCGTCTCAGTTATCAAGGTACAGTGACAGCTCCTGGGGGCCCTGAATCTTGCAGCGCCAACAATAACACCGCCCAGTATAACGTCTACCATGTTTATATTCCACCATGTCCTCCACCTTTCTGCGTCCCCTGGTGGTCCCAGTTATCCGTGTCGCAGTTTCAATGCCCGGTCAGTTTCCACGGCCCGTATAGACTCAAACTCAAGGCACTGTCAATGGTTGTGGTCAATCTTCATACAGAAAATACAGGAAAAGTGAAATATCTCTAAAACTACACCACCTATTAACAAATCGCTTGGTATACATATACATATAGAAAACATCTTTACCAAAAAGACTGTATTAAATTTATAAGGTTAGGGTTCTTGATTAGTATTAATTTTGAATAAAACTAAGGTTTTGCACTGCGCGTACCGTCAAACTCAAGGCATTGTCAATGGTCGCTAGCAATCTTCATACAGAAAATACAGGAAAAGTGATATATCTCTAAAACTACACCACCTAGAAACAAATCGCTTTGTACACATGTAGAAAACATCTTTACCAAAAACATTATATTAAATTTATAAGGTTAGTGACGATGATGTTAGATTTTGACGCATGCGCATGAAACTGACCGGGCACTGAAACTGACCGGGCGCTGAAACTGCAACACCGGCACACCTCGCCTGTAGACACTGCTGTCACACGCTGCTGTAACAACATGCTGCAATACCCTACTGTCACATCATACCCGGTAGCCACATGCTGATGTCATACCATACTGTCACATCATACCCGGTAGCCACATGCTGCTGTCATACCCTACTGTCACATCATACCCGGTAGCCACATGCTGCTGGCATACCCTACTGTCACATGCTGGTCAAACAAACACATATATATAGTCAAACAAACACGTTCGCTTTTATGTTATGTGTGTGAATGTATAAATCTATCGATATATATATATATACACGCATATATATATATATATAAATATATATATATATACAGTAAAACTTTTCGAAATCGACCGACCATGGGACCCACTTTAAATGGTAAATTTAGGGAGGTGATCGGTTTAGGGAGTGTTTTTTTATGATTACAATGGTATTGTATGGGTGATCGTCTGGCACCCAAATAAAGCGATCGGTATAGGGGAGTGGTCGATCTGTGGAGGTGGTTGGTTAGAGAGGCTTTACTGTATATATAGACCTATATATCTATATATTGATATATATAAACCTGATCTAGCTGAGGTGAAGGAAGAAATATAAAGAGCTAAGTGGATTGAGAGTATTTATTTTCTCTTGACAAGTATATATAGCCTTATCATACATATAACAAGTTTTTTGCAGCAGGATGATCAATACGGCGAGAGAGATAAGTGACAAGAACTGCCGATAACTCGCTGTAACCTTGGGCGATAATACAGCAAGTCGTGGTCACGCGGTCATTTTCAAACGAAAGTATTTACTTAGCTCTGCACTGTGTCTTCTTGCATGTCACCTACCACACGAGATGCTCCCACATACAGTTCAAATGTTTGGAACACCAGTTCACTAGTCACCGGATACACTGGGTACGCAGAGTTGGATAGCTGAACTCATCAAAGTTTTTTGCAGCAGGATGATCAATATGGCGAGAGAGATAAGTTTTTTGCAGCAGGATGATCAATACGGCGAGAGAGATAAGTGACAAGAACTGCCGGTGGTGGCGCCACCATAGGCCAGTATGCCGCAGTTAATCAACATTTGTCCGTAATTGGACCTTAAATATAATATAAGAATGGTAATAGTAATAGGAAAACCTCATACCGATGATTTATACCCGTATATTTATATACTAGCTATATATACATAGATATACATATATATACATAGATATACATACATATACATATATATACATTGATATACATATATATATACATAGTTATATATCTATATATATCCCTATACATATAGTTATGTATCTCACCATAACATCAACCCCTCGTCACACTAACCTACCCTATCCCACCCCTTGCCATCACCCCTACCCCCAGCCCACCCCATCCCCAGCCCCACTCCAACCCCCTCATACCATTCAGCTCCTCGAGCTGCGGGTTCTGCGGTGCTTCCGCCCGTGTCATATTCACTTATCGCGCGGATCGGCTAGGATGTCAACAGCGGTGTCTCCAGGGTGTGGTTGGGTGCAGCGAGGCCGGGTATCGCAGTGGAGAGGCAGGGGGCGTGAGGCGGCTCGTGGGCTCGTGGGCATGGGGGTGGGGGATGAGATGGTGGGGATGGGTGGGGAGGTGAGGATGGGGGATTGGGTGAGGGGGGAGAACCGGTGAGGAGGGGGTAAGTGGTGAGGGAGGGGTGAGGACGGGGTGACGATGGGGTGAGGAGGGGTGAGGAGGGGGCGAGGAATGGGGCGGGAGGGGAAAGGATGGAGTGAGGATGAGTGGGTTGGGTGAGGATCGGGTGAAGTGGGAAGGGGATATGGAGGGTGGGGATGGGGCGAGGAGGGTTGGGGAGGGTTAGGGATGGGATACGGAGAGGGCGAGGAGGGTTGCGGAGGGTTGGGCAGGGTTGAGTAGGGGTGGAGAGGTGGAGTTGGGGTAAGGATGGTGTGAGGAAGGGGTGAGGATGGAGTGAGGAGCGGTGAGGAGGGGTGAGGAGGGAGTGAGGAGGGGAAGAGGTGGGGGTGAGGAGGGGGTGAGGAGGGGATGAGGAGGGGGTGAGGAGGGGGTGAGGAGGGGGTGAGGAGGGGGGTGAGGAGGGGGGTGAGGAGGGGCAGTGAGGAGGGAGTGCGGAGGGGTGAGGAGGGAGTTATGAGGGGGTGGGGAGGGGGTGAGGTGGGGGGGTGAGGAGGGTGTGAGGAGGGGTGAGGAGGGGTGAGGGTGAGGAGGGGGTGAGGAGGGGTGAGGGGAGTGAGGAGGGGTTGAGGAGAGGGTGAGGAGGGGTTGAGGAGGAGGGGGTGAGGAGGGGTTGAGGAGGGAGTGAGGAGGGGTTGAGAGGAGGGGGTGAAGAGGGGGTGAGGAGGGAGTGAGGGTGATGATAATGAGGATGGGGTGGGATATAGGGTGAGGCGGGGGATGGTGAGGTGTGATGAGGCTGAAGTGAGGCTGGTGTGAGGATGTGGTGAACATGGGGTGAGAATGAGGAAAGGATGGGATGATGGGGTGAGGGAGTGAAGTCATGGGGTGAGGCTGTGATGTGAGGGGGTGTGCGGACGGGGTTAGGGGGTTGAAAGGGTGGTTTGTTGTTGTTCTTGGGGGTGCGGGGTAGGGGGGGGGAGGTCAGCGAGTGAGGAGGGGTAGGTGGGGTTTAGGGGGGGGTGAGAGTAGGGCGGGTGAAGGGGGTCCGGAGGCTGATGCGGGCCGGTGCCGTAGGGGTGTTGTCGGCGTTCAGGCGTGGCTCCGGCCGGTAATTCGTCGCGCCGGCCGGTCGCCCCGCCAGGAGCCCGGAGTCGCCATAATTATACGCGCCAACACTGGGCTTATCATTGAGGTTTACATAACATCTACTGCCCAAACACAGATATCGCCGGGTACAGGCGGCGAGGGGCGGGATGGTTGGTCACAGGGCCGTGGTTACGGGGTGAGCCCCTGCTTCTTAAGTGCGTAATTGATGGGCCCCACTTAGGCCTTGGCTTCTTGTATGAGAGTAGGTATGTTTTGTATATATGTCTGTATGTTAATCATTATTATAATGTACATGCATATTTATATGCATTATATATATATATATATGTAGTGGTCTACACTGACCTCTCGGGCAAGGAGCTGCATAGACAGGTAGGCGTGCAGAGTATGGTGATACCAGGGAGCCTAGGTGGTGTAATGGTTAGCACACTGGCCCAGAGTACAAAGAGATGTGGGTTTGAGTCCTGCTCCAGGTGCAATATTTCTCTTTTTCATCACCCCCAAAACACTGGTTGCTGTGACCATGATCCTGTACAAGCTATTGACTGTATAGTTGTTGAACCTATCCTGTGTATGTATATATATGTAAGTGCATTGCCTGTGTATATGTACTTGTGAGCATTACAAGACTTACAATTCCAAGGGGACGAGTGTAGTGGTCTGCACTGACCTCTTGGGCAAGGAGCCGCATAGACAGGTAGGTGTGGAGAGTATGGCAATATCAGGGAGTCTAGGTGGTGTTATGGTTAGTACACTGGCCCGGAGTGCAAAGAGATGTGGGTTTGAGTCCCACTCTAGGCACAATATTTCCCATTTTCATCACCCGGACGACATATATATATATATATGTATGTACATTCAAATATACATGAATACATATGTGTGTACATACATTCATACATATACATTATATACATACACACATCAAACCATGCATATATACATACATTCATAGATACATAAATACATTACATACATTCATATACATTCAAATATACATAGATACATGTGTATGTACATATATTTATTTATACATAAACACACACACATATATATATGTATATATGCACATATATTTATATATACACATACATATATATGTACATACATGCATATCTATAACTATCCACTTATATCACATGTCAGACTCTGCTAGTTGTATTTTATTATTAGAGTGACTATATATGTACATATATTCATACATATATATGTGCATATATTCTTACATACATAAATACCTATATATGGACATACATTCATATATACATAAACACCTATGTATGTGCATGTATTCATATATACATAAATACATATAATGGTACATGCATTCATATATATAGTTTGTGTGTGTTGTTGTTTTACGTCCTACCATCATCTAAGGTTTCATATGTATATAACTATCCATATACACATATATCACATGTCATGTTTGTCCTCTTATTGCACACTTTTGCCGGTTTTATATTAGAGTGATTTTACTGTTCCCAGTAATAAGCTCCCAGTAATAAGCTCCTAGTAATAAACTCCCAGTAATAAGCTCCCAGTAATAAGCTCCCAGTAATAAGCTCCCAGTAATAAGCTCTCAGTAATAAGCTCCCAGTAATAAGCTCCCAGTAATAAGCTCCCATTAATAAGCTCCCAGTAATAAGCTCCCTTTAATAAGCTCCCAGTAATAAGCTCCCAGTAATAAGATCCCAGTAATAAGATGTGCAAATCGTGAAATAGCTCCGTGCATATGGAACTAACAGCAGGACACATATAGTTATAATATAAGTAATGCAAAGACCTTGGTTCCATTGAAAATCATCGTCTTCACACCCACTATTCCTTACCTCTACACATATAAATATATTGTCTACACTCATACTACTAGTAGTACTAGTACTAATAAGACTCGTTCAACTATTAATTCTACTAATAGTAGTACTACTAATAAATCTACTACAACTAATACAGGGTATGCACTGACGTCACGCTAAACAGAATTGCGGCCATTGTGGCGATAGTAACCACAATAATAAAGACACTGTCACACTGCAAACTCAATGGCTTTGAGCAATCTTCATACAGAAAAAGTTAAATATCGCTAAAACCACACCACCTAGAAACTAACTGATTGGAATACACATGGAAAACATTTTGACAACAAGATTATATTAAATTGATAAGGTTAGGGTTCTGCATTTCTATTAATTTTGATTAAAACTGGCGTTTTGTAGTGCGCGTACTGGCAAACTCAATGCATTGTCAATGGCAGTGAGCAATCTTCATACAGAAAAAGTTAAATATCTCTAAAATCACAACACCTAGAAACAAACTTATTGGAATACACATAGAAAACATGTTTAACAAAATGATTATATTAAATTGATATGGTTAGGCTTCTGCATTTCTATTAATCCTTTAATGAAACTAACATTTTGCATTGCGCATTAAAGCAAACTCTATGGGTTGTTTACTGTTCGATATCGCCACAATGGCCGCGCACCCGGTTGATAACGTCACGTGAATACCCTATATACTACTACAAATCATAACAATTCTACCACCAATAATGCATGTAATAATTCTTCTCCTATCAATACTACTAAATCTTCGATTACTAATAATAATTATATTACTGTTGATAATAATGTTATTATCACTACTACTAATTTGTCAACTACCAGTAACACTATTAATAATAATTCTTCTACTACAAATAATAATAATTGATATTCTACTACTAATTATTCTTCTGCTACTAACAAATAATAGTATTACTAATTATATATAGAGAAGGTCAGAGGGACTGAATCATTTCATGTCTCTTTAATGACACTAGACATCATGTGCTGCCATCATGTGCACGCGTCAGAATCAAATCGTTAGCACTGCGCACGCATGGAACACGACCCTGCGCAAAGTTAGGTCTGGGGCTGCGCCACACCCACAACCGGCAAATTGGTTTAGACCCTTCATAGGAGTGAGCTCCCCTCACCCCCCGGCCCCCTCCAACACTCCAACTCCTATTCCCAGGCTGTGATTTCACCGCTATCTGCATCTGAGTCGCAATTAGTTGGACGTTTGTTGGAGTTTCACGTCCTGGCAACACCGAAAGTCATATCAGAACGGATACCGACTTGTAACCGTGCACATTCATAGCAACTTTATTATGCTGCCCAACTGGGAAATCAGGCCATCAGACCTGATATCCAACTTAGTCGCATTATCCTAACACTGAACCAAACAATCATGGCCCTAGAGTAATTATGTCGAGCGCCTCGCCAGGAAGCATAAAGTATACATTTTCAAGCCATCAATTTTACTCAACCAAGGTTTGAAAGACTCAAACGATCTACAAAAATGGGAGACAGACACTCAACAAATTCGGTCATCCCTTCTGGTCGAATCCCAACTACTTTGGATTGTCCTTTAAGGATTTTGACAGACACGGACGCTGTCCACTGTTTGTTAAGCCCAAGTCACACCTACCCAGACTAGCCCCGGATTTTAAGCCGGACCACCCCCGGACCACTCCCCCGGACCACCCCGGATAAAATCGCTAATTTTGGTCATTTTTGCCTCGCTCTCACACATACCCGGACGAGCCACGGTCCACAACCATGGATTAGTCCCAGATCAGCCCCGACAGCCCTCGGACAACCCCTGGATGACCCCCCGGATGACCCCCGGATGACCCCCCGGACTACTCCCAGATAGCCTGGAGTATAAAATTACCCGGACTGCCCCGGACGAGACACGGACAACTCCCGGACAACACACTGACTACCCGGATGAGTCACGGATCACACACGGAGGATGCCAGTTAAACCGGGATTGCAATATTCCCGAGATCGTCCCAGATCGCCCAAGATCGCCCCGGATGTTTTAAACATTTTAAGACACCACGGATCACCAACGACCAGCCACGGATGAGCCACGGATGATGCCGGAGCGCCACGGACCATGCCGGATCATGGGTCAGGGCTCGTCCAGCCCCTGATCCGAGTAGGTGTGACCTAGGCTTATTTGGCGCTGGTTGTTAGGTATATGGTTGCAGCGTGTAACAAGATTTCAGGTGTGTACTGAGACGAGGTTACTACCACCTCAGCACCAACTTTGCTCCCTAGTTCCATATACACCTAGCTCCCTAGCGCCCTAAGGTGGTGTTACCTACCCATAGGCAACCCAGCTTACCGGAAGTGGTTACCGGAAGTTGTGCCAACAGTTGACTCCAGTTGCTTCTGCTTGCCTATTTGAGAGAGCCAATGCTATTAGAGTAAATGCAGCCTCTATTGAATTCATCGCTATTCATATATACAGTATTTCATCGCTATTCATATATGGGTCATTCTTTAAAACTGGGCATGAAAGTGTGATATGGAAAGCAAAAGCGAAAACCTTCCAAATAATAGCTAAAAACCTTCCAAATAATAGCCTAATCCAATGTCCTATGAACGTTTGTATGTTGCGCATATGTCAGAGTTGAACAAAATTAATTTCAATTTTTGAATTAGAACTCATACAAATTGAGCAATACATGAATATCATTTGTGTAACATGAAAATCAAATACACATCCAGAACTTTATTTTAACACATACAACATAGTCAAACAAGATTTTATTGATTTCTCTTAAGGATACAAGGTTATGACTTACAAGAAAAAAGTTGAAAAATAAGTTGAAAAAAAGTTTGGCTACATGCATAGTGTAAATGTGTAAATTTTCACTTTTTCACATTAGCACAACATTATATAGGTAAACCTTTAATTTATTTCTTGGGATAGCTTCAATAAATGTACTATTGCTAACATACTTAATACACAGAGGATACAATAATTATTTTGACTTGCAATCAATATTCAGTCGGTTAGAATCGACACTAATAAATAATAAATAATTCTCCGAGCATTTATATGTATATAATAGATTATATATAATATAAGCCTCCCCTACGAATTGAAGAGAGAGACGGCAGATTGGGTTGGTTCGTTTATTGACTCCGGGCTGAGCGATAAATGCCAAAGGGAGCCGCACGACTCCCACCCAAACCAATCAAGCTGTCTCGGAGCACAAGGTGGTTGCCACCCTCATGTCGTCCACAATCCGGACAGATAAGGGGGTTTTCAGATATGCGTAAACTGTGTCGGATGCCCAGTCCCCCCGTACCTTAATTTCCTCTACTGTGGCCCCACATAAGGCTAAAAAGGTGCAGCCACCTCAGCGAAGTGAATGTGATGATAAGTCGTCGCAATCAATACCTGCCCTTGCTGCAAAGGTCTTTAGAGTCTGCTGGTAAATAGCATATGTCATTGGCGTAGAGCCGCCCAACCCATCAGGAAGCCTGAATGCTTCCTCCCCGGGTCCAGCGGGAAGCTGGGCGAAGTGCAGTTCAACCCAGTGGACTGCGCACATCCCTGGATCGGCACATCGAGCAACGGGGACTTCCAATAGTCTCTCAGCGAACTGAATGGTCTTACTTTTCCTAATCGTTATGACCATGCCCCAGTCAAAGATTTTGAAATCCCCCCTCCGAAGCGTTGAGTCCGAGAGGGTGACCTGCACCTTCCGCAGAAGGGCTCTAAAGGAAACTAGTATAGCCGCTCTCCACGATGTATGGCCCGGGGACGAGCGCAGCATAGCAAATATCTTCCTCATCATAGAAGGAAGCAGAGGCCTGGCCCGACGTGGGGCATCACCCTTGACCCGCTTAATACCCCTCAGTGTAGAAGATATAATGAAACTGTTGTAGTCAATTGGCTGAGCACCAGTCTGTTTTAGAAAGTAGTTTAAACCGCTCAGGTAATTAGTGATTGAGCTATACTTCATAGAGCGGGCGAGCCAAGTTGCGTACAGGGCGACTTGCTCATCCGAACATGGAACAGGAGCACGAGTAGAACTAAAAGTCTCAACAAAGGCCAAGTATCTCTTGACTTGGACAGCCCTTGTTGTTATCGAGTTCGGCGCGTAGAACTGCTCCCGAAAGCTCTTTTGCTCCCTTCTCAGCTGAGACCTAGAGTATGAACAAGTTTAGCCCTACAGCAGAGCAAACCCTCAGGGTCAGCTTCTAAGATCCTGGTGTTGCTAGCACTGTCGTCGAGGCGGCTCAGGGAGTCACAGATCACATTATCCTTACTACGAATGTAAACAGACTTGAACTCAAAATTCCTGCTCACCGCCATCCAAAACAATCTCCTGAGATAATACATGATCCCCCCAGACCTTGATCTGCCTGTGCTCAGGGCAGCCTGAACGACAGCGCTATCAGTAACCATCACAACAGTTGCATCAGCCCACTTATGTGACCACCTCTCGCAGGCGGCATAGACCGCAGCCATCTCCCTAATATTTATATGGGAAGCAGCTACATGGCCCTCGGGACTAACGTGATGGTGACCCACGTAGCCAGCGAGCAATCTATCGTCGGCCTCAATGAAAGAGCCGACCAGCCAGTCGTTACCGTGAAGGGCACCCAGACCCCATCCCGAAGCATCACTGTAGGAGGCAATGAGGGGGGCAAAGCGACCAAGAATGTTGGCCTTGCCATTAAACTGGGCGGAAAATGTGATCCACCATTCGAGATCTTCGCGTACCCCCTTAGTTAGCCTAACCCTATGGTGGCCCTCCTTGAGTGCTGCTGACATATCAAATATCCTCCTAGTAAAGGTTCGCCCGCCCCTGATCACCTTTGCACAGTGGGCTAGGATTCCTCCGACCTGTTCGAGCTCCCTCTTTGAAGCTTTCTTGCGATCCCTCATTGTTACAAGTGTCCGTCTCATTTTTTCCAACTTATCTATAGGAAGGGTGAGTTCCAAATTGTCCGAATCAATGATGATTCCAAGGAACCAAACTCTCCGTCCAGCCTTGCTCACCTTCTTGTAGCTGACATAAAACCCCAACCTGCGGATAATGCCTAGAACTAACCTCTGGGCCCTCATGGCCTCAAACTCACTCTGACCTAAGACACAGAAATCATCGAGGTAATTAATGACTCGAGTAACGCCCTCCCTTACAGCACATCTTACAATAAAGTCTGATATTTTTGAAAATATGTAAGGGCTAGAGGAAAGGCCCATGCTAAGTCTATTGTCCAGGTAATAGGCTCCGTCATCACCAAGTGCCCTAGCGATAGCAAGCCCCTGACGAGGCCTGTCGCACGGATGAATGGAGACAGCTCTATAAGCATCCTTAATGTCTATGGTGGATAGAAAATCATCTCTCTCCATGCAGTCAGTAACGTTATCAATGCTTTTATAGCTGAAGGTAGTGGCTATGCCATGTGTGTATTGGTTGACAGAATTCCCTTTCGGCCTGCTACAATCGACGACGGTTCTACCACCGCCATCGTCTTTTGGTACGACAAAGACTGAATGTGTGCACTGAGGCTTGTCAAGGACCCTGGATATATTCCCGTCGGCTAGCTCTGCGTGAAACTTCTCAAAAATTATCTCGCGCTCCCAGTTGTTCCTAGCCTTCCTCTCCCTGGTGTTATAGGAGGTAACACACTCATCATTTATTACCCTGAAACCGAATACCACTCCTAGCAATATAAATATAGCGTCGGGATCGTTATCCCCCCTGAAGAATAGTTCTACAACAAATCTACAAGGCTTCAGCTGGGAGCGGTTTGCTTCAATAAAGTGGGTACAGTCACAATTGCCCTCAAAACATGATCGATATACTTCAAATTGGAATTTGTTACCGTCTATCCACTCGGAAAGCGAGACCAATATATGATCTCCCACATCCCGAATGTGTAAACGACCATCGGCATCCTTTATATTAACAGTGCCCCATAATGTAAGTTTCTCAACCCCTCCCTCCTGTACATTGGAAGAAAAACGATCAGTAATGGTATCGATGGGCCCGATTTTGTCTCCGCGACCATCGGCTCGAGTGTCAATCACCCCTCCGTCTGCAATGTCATTATTGACCACCATGTCCTCATTAAGGTCCACTCGTATCTCCCCGTCATGAACGGTGCTGCCGCTCTCCGCGGCGATGTCGGTCGATGTATATGTGTCCTCGCATGAGTTGCTGCTCCTCCGTTCGGCAACATCTCTGTTGACAGTCTCCCTGTCAACATCGACCCCCCTGATGACAGTCTCCCTGTCAACCGAGTCCCCGATCAAAACACCTATCTTCTGTCGGCTCGAGGGCTCGTGCTCCGCTGCCACAGAACTTGCCCTGGCAAGTCTTGTGAACTCTTCCCCACGAAGTCACTCTTTGCACTTATAGCGTTTGTGCCCCTTTCCGCCGCACTTCGAGCAGGTGTGCCTGAACCTGCACTCGTCTTCCTTGCGGTCGCATCCAGCGTCGGAGTTCCAGGCATAGCAGGAGCGCTTACCAGGTCCCAAAGGCGATTTTCTCCTGGATGCCGTTGAAGTTCCGTAGCCGCCCTTCCGTTGCCTACGGTTCTGGTCACTGTAGTGTGACATGCTTTCGCTTTGGTATTTCGACGCGAACGCAGCGAACCCCAATGTCTCGGCCAACTTCCTGATCTCCAAATCGTACTCGACATGAGCTACGTCTTTGTAGTGATCATCCCTCGCGCGATTGGTGACAAACTTAAGATGTTGCAAGAACGCCTTATAGTCTTGGACGGAGAGGTCCGGTAAGGTAAGGCACCAGGGCCCGTATGCACCAAGTTGTGCTAGCCTTAACCGGAGCTAGGCGCTAACTCCGGTCAGCTAGCTGCGGGTAGTGGGGGGTCCGTGAAAAAGATTAACTGGTATGCGCCAATGTTTTAGCCTGGGCGGATAGCTGACCGTGAGTTTATTTATAGATTTGGGAATTCCCTCCAGTCGATGATATGAATAACGCTGCCAATGCGGCAGCGGCTTTAATATTGCTTCGAATTTAGGGTTAGTTTGATTAAATTTCACTTATGGCGTATGTAATTCTGTTAAATATGACAGCATTTAATAGATTTGGGCTAATATATAGCCGCCGATTCGGCGGCGACGGCGGCGGCCATATTTAGTTGACGTTGGACAGAATGGATATCGATGTCGCTGCGGAGGCGGCGGTTTGTTTACTTTACATTCGTCGATTCAAAAATATTAATATCGCCGTTGCTACGGCAGCAGCGTTAATATCGCTTCGCATTCAGGGTTAAACTGATAAGATTTCACTTATTGCGTATGTAATTCTGTTAAATATGACAGCATTGAATAGATTGAGAGCCACACACCCACACTAACCGCCCCGGCTAGCAGTTAAACCTGATTTGAAGGTGGGGTAGCTTAGCCTAGGCTACGGTCCGCGGTTTGCGCTGGCACCGATTGATGCATACAGATTTTCCACAGTTAGCCGTGTGGGGATAGTCAAACCGCGATTAAGGCCTTAACTCCGATTGGTGCATACGGCCCCAGGAAGCGTTAGCGTTAATCAGTTTGTAACCGTTTAGCTTCCTCAAGTCCTTTCCCCCCAAAGTGTGTTTCTTGAGAGACCACTTACTCCGTCTTCGCCTGGACGTGCTGCTATCACTCCGTGATCGTGTCGTCCGGCGTCGTCGTCCGGCGTCCCTTGAACATCTACCCGAACGGCCGTATGAGGAATGGCCGTCGTCTTCGTTGTCCCTCGTCTTTACTTCTGATCTTGTATCATCCGGAGCTGTATGAATGACCTTAGCCAAGTCGCACCTCTCCGTGTTGTCTTCGCGCTGAGGTTCATCCCGAGCGAGTCGCCGACCGGATCTCCTCCTGTCCCTCTCTATTTCCAGCCCCCTCAACCTGTCCTGTAAGTCTTGCAATCTCAGCTCTGCCTCCAGCTCAGCGATTGCTTTCTTCACAGCTTCCTCCTTGTCGTCATACGACAAGTCCCCGACCGATGTCGTATCTTGGCCCGAATCGTCTTTCGTCTTCGCAGTGGCCATCTTGGTCGTACTTCGTGTACGCACTGTAAAGCGATCCCTCCGGTCTTCATACGCCTCCTTGTCGTTTTTCCTGTGGTTGAAGCCGCAATCACTACAGTAGGGTAGCGGCATCCCCCTCGGTCGTCCGTTATGCAAAGTTTTTCATGGGCGTCCGTTGGCCCGATAAGTCGATCAAGTCGATCAGTCCGTCGTCCGTTGGCCCGATCAGGGGTCAATGAAGAAATCGACCGTTGAGTTTGGGTGGTTAATCGTCCGTTAAACTTGCAAAATCGAAGGAGTCGTCCGTTGGCCCGATCGGGCGATCTATGGTGAACGACCGTTAGTACGGACGTTTCAAATCGATAGAATAAACAACAAGATTCAAATCGCTCGTGATAACGATATTAATATGCAATTAATCTATGTAACCTGAACTGACTGATATAGTCATCACTTGGCCCGAGTTTAAGCAGTTCTTAGCAGTTCCAGATCGATAAGAATAAACCGAAGATTCAAATAGCTTGTTGAACGATATTAATATGCAATTAATCTACGTAACTTTGAACCGACTGATATAGTCGTCAATTGGCCCGAGTTTAAGCAGTTCTTAACGATCGATAGGTATGTGACCAACAGCAAGCGTTTTCAACGTCGATCCGTCTATTTGAAAATCGACAAAGTGGAATTATTTTGTCAGTCGTTCGCTGTCCCTGTTGGATTAAGGTTTAGTTATGTGCACGATACCGTTATTCTGTGATTCTGGCACGATCGTCCTTGTTATTGCTGATAGAGTTCACGGAATCTCGCTGAAGTCGTCCGTTGGCCCCAGGTAAAACAACAGGTAGCGCAGGTAAACAAAGGAAGCACAGGTAGCAGGTAGACTGTGGTCCTTCCGAAGCAAAAAACAGGAGGCAAGTGACGATTCAAACCGATCGGGCCGCGTCGAGGGCCGCAGCAACGCAGCAGGGGCCAGCGGACGACGGCGATTGGCCAATATTCAGTCGGTTAGAATCGACACTAATAAATAATAAATAATTCTCCGAGCGTTTATATGTATATAATAGATTATATATAATATAATTCCATATATACCCATATATATATCCAGACATATCTCCATATATATATAATGTAAATATATGAATATATATATAGACAAAATATATATATCTGAAAAAAATATATCTGAAAAAATATATCCGAAAAGATATATATGAAAAATATATATATATGAAAAATATATATATGAACATATGTATATGAGAGAGAAAAAACACGTAGCACATCACTAATAATAATAATACAGTATTGGTCCGGGGGCTGATGCTATCGATCTCTGGTGTGCAAAACAATAAACACTGAACCGTGCACTTATCATCGTGTGATGTAGTGGCCTCCTGGAACACGAACGGGTGCATATATTAATATACGGAGCGGGGGAGAGGGGAGTGCGGTGGTGGAGGGTAGTGCAAATGTCTGAGGTTCGGCCTCAGAGGCCGGCAAATGTGGGTGTGTTCGGGTGAGATGGTGGTCAAAGGGTCTGAATCCCGGGATTTAAGAACAGGAAGTCAGCGGATACAGAGGAGCGGGGGGACGTCTGTGTTGGTGGGGGTAAAAAGACAGGAGGGGAGAGAAGGGGTGGGAGGGCAGGGAGGGGGTGGGAGGGGAGGAGGGAAGTGAGGAGGGGTGGGGGAAGTGGGGAGGAGTGGTGGGAAGTGGGGAGAGGTGAAGAGTGGAGCGAGGTGGAGGGAAGGGGAGAGGAGGGAAGGGGAAAGGAGGGGAGGGAAAGGGAGGGGAAGGGAATGGTGGCCAGGGGATGGAATGGGATGGGTGAGCAGGGGATGGTATGGTAAGGGTGGGGAGGGAATGACAAGGGTTGGGAGGGTAAGGGTGGGGAAGTGAAGGGAAGGGTAGGGAGGGTTAGCGTGGGGAGGGGAAGGATGTGGAGGAGAGAAGATGAGAGGAGAGCAAGGCAGGGAGAGGAGGGAGGGGGGAGACGGCCATATAATGGGGATGTCACACTACAACATAGCGTGGTCGCATAAGCCGATGTAGGTGAAATTTGGCCATTACGTCGAGATATGTCAAGGAATGTTGAGATATATTAGGCGTTTGTTAAGCCTACATCAAGATACGTTGAGTTACGTCGAGATACGGTGACACACATCAAGGTTTTGGAGATACCCAAAACTTTTGAAGTAGCTCGATGTATAGGCCGTTACGTTGGGTTATGTTGGGTTACGTTGGGTTACATTGGGTTATTTTGGGCTTACATTGCACTCATGTTAGGCTTACGTCGAGATAGGTTAGACATTCGTTAGAGCTACATCGGTCTATGTTGAACTACCGAGACTTGCGGTAGACTGACTGAGAGCCGGGAGGAATGTGCAGCCTGTGCACTGCAAATGTGCTGTTAACATATCTCGACGTAGGTCTAATGTGTCTCTGACGTGTGTCTAACGTTAGTCTAACATAAGTCCAACATGTCTTGACGTATTCAATGTAGTTGATGAATGGTTGGCGCACTCATGACGTCTGTAACGTCTGTAATGTCTGTAACATGCATTCTTCGAACGTAGGAGAACCTGCTGTGATTGTGGTGTGCACCCTTTGCATTCGAGAATATAAAGGCATACAGATCGAGCATGTTGAGCGCTCACTGTCCTTACGCTGAGCACGCTGGACTGTCGTTAGACTGACGCTGCTCACTCGCGGGCCTGATGTCGACTCACATTACGAATTACATCAGAGTCCTTTGGGTGGGCATGATGCGCGAAAAGGAAGAGAGGAGGCGGGGGTGGAAATAAAAGGTTTTTATTTTCGCCTCAGACAAGCATACAGGGCATACAGGGTAAACGAGGAGTAGATGTAAATAATGAACAAGGGATAAAAATAAGGAAGCTCATGAGGAGCGGAGTGAAAATAGGGAAACAGAGATCAAATGTCAGTGGAGTGAGGGGGTGCCGAGGAGCCCTCCACCGGTAGAGAAGTAGGAGGAGTGTAGGGTGGGTGGGGGTGAAGAGGGGAGAGCGGCAGGAGGGCGAGTGCCTGAGGAGGCCGGGGCGCCTTATAAGGGGAGAGGGAGGGGCGACAGCAGGTGAGTGTGAAAGCTGCCGGCCCGGGGGAGGGCGAGAGGTGGCGAGCAGCGGCGTCGGGTGAGGCGTGAGCGCCGCGCGACGCGGAGGGCGGGGATGGGGGCGGCGCGCCGCGCCGTCTGCCGAGGTGAGAAAGCAGCGCGACAGCGCGGGGCGGGGGGAGGGTCTCTTCCTCTCCTCGCATCAAACGTAATGCTTCGCATTACGACCGATGCGCGAAAAGGAAGAGAGGAGGCGGGGGTGGAAATAAAAGGTTTTTATTTTCGCCTCAGACAAGCATACAGGGCATACAGGGTAAACGAGGAGTAGATGTAAATAATGAACAAGGGATAAAATAAGGAAGCTCATGAGGAGCGGAGTGAAAATAGGGAAACAGAGATCAAATGTCAGTGGAGTGAGGGGGTGCCGAGGAGCCCTCCACCAAAAGTAGGAGAGGGCTCGAGGCGCGCCCGAGGCGGGGGGCCGGGGCGCCCGAGGCGGGGGTCCGGAGATGGAGGTCTGGGCGGAGAGGGCTGGCGGCGCGCCCGAGGCGGAGCAGGTGGGGCGGGCCGGCCGAGAGGTGGGCCGTGTCGGGGGTCAGGCTCCCTCTCGGGGCGGGGAGTGTCCGGGGCCTGCGTCGACAGGGAGCGGGCGGCCAAAAAGGGGGAGGCCCGCTCCTTGGCGGGATCCGGTGAGGAGGTCCGACGAGGGTCGAGCAGGGGGGCAGCGAAGTCCTCGGGGCTGGATGGGGTGGTGGTCGGGGTCTGGGCGGCGGTGTCGTGAGGATCGGCGGCAGAGGGTTCCTCCTGAGGCTGGGCTGGGATGTGGTCCGAGGTGTGATGCCCGAGGTGATGATCCTCGGCTGGGACTGGGCGGCGCTGCGATCGGTGGTCGCTGGGAGGTTGTCGGCGGGAAGTTGCGGGGCTGTCGGCAGTGGTGAGGGTGAGGCGCCGGAGGGGTCCCCCCGGGCCGGCCGGGGGAGGCCGGGGGATCAAAAATCCGTGGCGGGGGGGGTCTGGCGCTCACGGGTTTGTTTCGTGATGCAGTCGGCCTCGCTGTGCATGGTTAGGAGGCGCCTCACATTGGCGCAGTATGCGCAGACGTGACGGCGCCTGTCCCCCGCCTCACCGTGGGCCTCCCCGAGGCGGGCCCGATCGCACGAGGCGGGGGCGCGGTTCCAGGCCGGGCAGGGGGTCCCGTGGGCGTCCCTGTCGTAGGTGGCGCGGGCGTCAGCTTGGGGTCGGGGGAGGTGGGCGCCTCGGTGGAGAGGGTCGGGTAGGCGGGCAGGGGCGGCGGTGGCTTGGTCCTCGGGCATGGCCAGGCAGTCTAGTCTCATGAGGTTGAGGCGCTACCGGGTCATGCCAGCCCTGGGGGGGGTTCCGTCCGCGATGGCGGTAAACAGGGTCTCTGAGTACCAGCGGACGGTTCGCCCAGGGGTAGACGAGGTTATCCCGGCAGACTGCTAGGTGGTGGTGGTGGAGTCCCTGGGCGGAGTGGGCGGGGAAGTCGGGGTGGTCGATGAGGGTGAGGAGGGTGAGGGTATACTCGTCCTTTGTCGCCTCCCCCCTCTTCACCGGCTTCCTCTCGGCCCCTCGCTTCACTAGGTCCGAGGGGAAGATGTAGTTGGCCGGGATCCCTTGGCGTCTCCAGGGAGTCGATCCGGGCGTGGAGGTCGGCCGTCGCCTGGCGCGCCTCGGCGGCGGAGTGCTGTTGGTCGAGCTGCATACGCTGGAGCGCCTCCAGCAGTGTCGACATCTCGGGGCCCGAGGTGCGGCCCGAGGGCGCCGCGGGGGACGCCGGGGCGTAGGCCGGGGCGTCGCCCCGGCCGGGTGCTGGAGAGGGCCCCGGGGTGCCGGGGGCGGCCCGGGATCCCTTCCGTCCACGTCCTTTTCCTCGAGGCATCCTGAGGCTGAGCTGGGGCAGAGGTCCGAGGTGGAGTAGCCAAGATTGAAGAAAGGGTAGAGCTGGGAGGCGGCAGGAGGGCGAGTGCCTGAGGGAGGCCGGGGGGCGGCCTTATAAGGGGAGAGGGAGGGGCGACAGCAGGTGAGTGTGAAAGCTGCCGGCCCGGGGGAGGGCGAGAGGTGGCGAGCAGCGGCGTCGGGTGAGGCTGTGAGCGCCGCGCGACGCGGAGGGCGGGGGAGGGGGCGGCGCGCCGCGCCGTCTGCCGAGGTGAGAAAGCAGCGCGACAGCGCGGGGCGGGGGGAGGGTCTCTTCCTCTCCTCGCATCAAACGTAATGCTTCGCATTACGACCAATTATGCGAGTCATATGCTAAGCTGACAAAAGGTTTTGCTAGTCTGACGCCGCATGCGCTGGATGCTCGTCAGCCTTACGTTGGCCCTTTCTTTTTTTTTTTTTTGTTGACGTTCTAACTCGTTGACACGCGTTACAACTACATTGGACCAACAATTCGCCTACGTCCACTATGTTGCACTGACGTCCAAATTGGCCCTGCAATGCCGAGAATTTGTACATATCTCAACGTAAATAAGTGATTTCTACGTTCCCCCACTCACTGGCCCATTACGTCGTGACGTGACAGGGGTATAACTACTAACTAGCGTGAGATTGTACAGCTGAGATTCCCTTGATGCGAATTGTGATATGCGATAATAATGGTGTATTCCACCTTTAGTGCTACACTTACAGGACATTCTTTTCCCAGTTTATCTTCAAACAAGACGAGGCTCCACATTGGCTAAGTCTATATTAGTATCAATCCCAAATAGCTTAAATCCTGTAACCTTACTACTGGAAAGGGACTGTTACTTATTTAGCACACCATCCCAATATTCTGATTAGAACTATTATTAGTTAGAAAAGGAAAATCCAAGATAATATATTTTGGATTGAATATTTAATATGAAATAAGACAGGTTCTGCTTTCTTCGTTATCCTTTTATTTAAAAACTTGTTCCACATTGACCAAATTAAAAGCGGTATGGCTTCAGCGATATGAATACAGTTAGGAGAGGATAATTGCCCTCATACAAAGCCACCGACAAAGGCCTCGTTGAGCGTTGGTCGTGTAGTAAAATGAGAGGCGTGCATGTGTCAGGTGCATTGAAACAACTGTGGGTCTCGGAGACTGAGTCATGAGGCAAAATGTTTTAGTTGTAACAAATTGAATGCTGTTATGAGTTTTGCGGTTTTTGCGCCTGAATCCTTAAAATATTAAAATCTGACCATCTGCGCAGGTCTAGAGGCGGTAGTGACCAGAGACAGCTGGTATAAGGGTGCCCAGGAGCCACTCACAGGGGGCGCCGCAGTGGTAGAATCAGGAACTAACTCCTGTTACAGTAGGATAATAGGTAATAATTAATATAGAGAAAGGAACTGACAAGGGGTAGTGTCCTTGTTTATATTCCCGTAACAGATTATCAAGCACACCTATATATCTGCACGTATATATATGTGCTCTATAATCTATTATGGGAATATAAACAAGGACACTACCACCGAGCAGTTTCTCTCCCTCTATTTACTCTACACCTGAATTTCATGTGACTTAGCTACTACCCACTCCTAGTCATTGAGTTAGTACCACCCAACCTGCTATGCCTAGCTTAGTTCCTGCATCCACCACTGCACTGCCACCTGTGAGTGGCTCATGAGTGCATGATACCAGCTGCGCCTGGTCACTACCACTGCCACTCCCGCTCAGCAGGACGGTTTGCTGCTTAGTTCCTGCATCCACCACTGCCGCTCCCGCTCCCGCTCCCGCTCGAGGACGGTTTTAAATTTGTCGTCGGATTTCAGCTCGCCATGCTTTCCTTATAGTTCCTTAAAGTTCCGGATAGTTCCGGATAAGTCTGATAGCATCTTAGCTACTACCCACTCCTAGTCATTGAGTTGGTACCACCCAACCTGCTATGCCTAGCTTAGGTCCTGCATCCACCACTGCACTGCCACCTGTGAGTGGCTCATGAGTGCATAATACCAGCTGCGCCTGGTCACTACCACTGCCGCTCCCGCTCAGCAGGATGGTTTTAAATTTTAGGTGGGCATATTATATATTCCTGCCAGAGAATATACACTTTTCTCAACCACTCCTGTCTTTTGTTATTTCTGTTTCATGGGGACGACTGTTTATATATATATATATATGCTTGTAAGTTGTATACATACATATAAAGATAGTTACAGTAACGTAAATGAGAGAACTACTAAGGTAATGGGTTGAATAATTTAATCTCTGGCAAGGGACTATTTGCCCCTGCCTGCAAAAATAAAAAATATGGTGGTGCCACTGATGCTGGCCAACATTTGGTGGAGGCGAGGTGGGCTGCAGGTGAGGCCACTGGTAAAGTGTTGTCGTATGGAGTATGACAATACAAATAAGTAATATTCGCTTTAGACTCGCATAATATGTTACACATCATATATATATGTATATACTGTAAAACTTCTCTAAATCGACCCACCATGGGACCGACTTTAAGTGGTCCATTTAGGGAGGTGGTCGGCTTAGGGAATTAGAATATCCTTGCAATAGTATTGTTGGGACCCAAATAAAGCGATCGATATAGCGGAGTGGGCGATCTGTGGAGAGGTTTTACTGTATGTATCACATATATATGTATATATACATAAATACATATAAATATATATCTATATATATATATATATATAGCAAAGCATATACTACGTATATGCCGATGTAGGTTTCGCATGGTGCTGCCCATCACGGCGGTGCCTGGTACTACCGTGTGGGGTTCCGGCAAAATCCGCTACTCGGCGCTGCTGTAGCGATATATACACTGAGCGCGCGCCGGACGCGTCACTACGCCTCTACACATTCATACGAATTACTTTTATTTTTACTTGATCGGTAGGGCATTGTCAGCCCAGCCAGATACTCTCTATTATATATGTTTTACACCCATATTTATATATACGTTATTGTAATAAAGATTGTATCATCCATGCCGGTCTTCTTGTAATGCGTACTTACATATATATATATATATATATATGATGCAATTCACCGATAGATGCAGCTATGGTAGTCCGTGTCCTCGGTGTAAGCGTGCCTAGACAGCGCCTTAATCAACCACATTTCATCGTATTGCCTCCGAGGTCATCAGTTGTTCAATAACTCTTTAGGCCACACGGCGGGCCCTCCATTCCGGAGAAGGCCTCCATTTGACACTTCGTTCAGGCGTAGCATTATCAACCCCGATAAGACCTGGGGCCATATGCAGGAGTCAGTGTTATCGAGCCAAAACGCGTTTAGAGGGGATTTCTGGTTTAACGCCGAAAAGTCGATATGCACGAGTCAGTGATAGGCCTAACACCACGCGTTTAAGGTCCTCTACACTAACCCCGTTTCATATGACGTTTACGGGCTGTGTTAGCGTAACCTTGTAGCCAAATCTATTAAATGCTATCATATTTAACAGAATTAAATACGCAATGAGTGAAATTTAATGAAATTAACCCTAAATTTGAAGCAATATTAACGCTGCCGCCGTAACAGCGGCGATATTAATACTTATATTTTCGAATCGACGAACGTAAAGTAAACAAATCGCCGCCGTCGCGACCACCGCGTCGACGTCGACATCCATACTGGCCGACTTCTACGCATTGGCGGCAATGTTTTAGCGATTTGTTTACTTTACGCTCGTCGATTCGAAAATATAAATATTAATATCGCCGCCGTTACGGAGGCAGCGTTAATATTGCTTCGAATTTATGGTTAATTTCCTCAAATTTCACTTATTGCGTATTTAATTCTGTTAAATATGATAGCATTTAATAGATATAAGCCTAAAATATGGGTACACATGCAGAGGGATTTCCCAAATCTATAAATAAATTCAGGTTTAGCTAAAATGAAAGTGTTACGCGCTCCTGCATACGACTTGACACAGTTCCCGACGTCGGTGAAAGCTAAACGGTAAAAGGCTCTAACACCAAACGCCGCTAACACTGACTCCTGCATATGGCCCCAGGTAGATAGGAGCGTCGGCGCGCTGTGTGTCACGTGGTGCTTTATCAACCAATGGGGTTTGTGCGGGAGGTACCGCCCCTCGCCCCCGTCCCAACCGTTCCCACCCCGCCGCCTTCCGGTCCACCTAAAACCTCATCCGCCCCACCCTGCCTCCTGCTCGCCCGGCCCGGCCCTGCCCTGCCTCGGCACCGCACTCCTCTCATCCCCGTTCTCCCAGCCCTTGCCCCGTTGCCCCCGCCAGGCTCGGCCGGTGGTCTCACTCCTCCTCGTCTGTACTGTTCATTCCGACCGCCTCAACCCACCCCTTTTCCCACGCCTCCCCCGGCCTTGCACTGACCCTTCCCCAGGTCACCCATCCCGCAGGTATATACACACCACTTGCTTTCCAGACCAGACTTCGTCCACACCTCTTCTATTTACCTCTCTGCTGTGCTGCACTCCTCCTTGATTATGTCTGAAAAGAGTTGCAGGAGGGGGAGCCGACAAGCATTTTACTTTCTACCTATTACTCCATCTGTGTCGCTGGTTCGCCGACTGGTCACGACAGACCAAGGACGTATGGCCCTTTGACTCAACCCTCCTCATTTCTCTTTCCTCTGTACTACCCATTTCTTTTTTTTCTCCCAGGCTTACTTCTCCCCCTGATCAAGTGCGTTGTTTGGTTGGGTGGGGCCCTGTTCCTTTTTCACTGTTTCACTTTGTTCTTGCCTGCAGATCCCACCTTTTCCCATCCCTTCCTCCTGAACCATCGGCTACTGGACACAAGTGCACTGTTGCAATCAAACCGGAGTGAACTGGTACCACTCCACCGACTTGTCGTTATTGTTGTTAAGAACCCCCCGCTTCTACAACTGCCCCCACTGAAGTCAACTCTTCATCCAAAAAACGGACCGATTTATCAGGGCTGTTTTCTAATGCTGCAGTCCTGCAGCCTGTAACTGTCAAGGTTACGAACCACCCAAAAGTCGAGTATACATACCCAGTCACCGGCCAGCCACTACCCAGTTAGCATCCAGTCAGTACCCAGTCACCACCTAATCACGACCACCGACCTAGTAGTGCCCAGACGCATAACCATGTGAGAGTTTCCATACTCTGGGAACAGGCAGTGGGAGAAAGGCGACACCTGGTATGTTAAGTGCCTGTCACACCTTACCGGATTGAGCAACGGACATAACTGGACAAAGAATTGTCTAGTCCGGTGGTGTTCGGTATCAAAATGTACCAAAATATGTCAAAATGTTACGCTTTCAGCTCAAAGGCCGCCGGACGAAACGGATGCTAAACGGACAAGGAACATAGATTAACGAATAACCACCGGACGATAACTGGATGATAACCAGACAACAACCGGATGACAACCGAATGTCAAATGGACAAGTACCAGACTGTTCGCAGACATGCCAAAAACATATACTCACTGAATTCCCGTAACACCGTCAACGGACTATGCAGGAAGGAAACCGGAGACATAACGGATGGGTAACGGACAGGAACCAGACAAAACGGACTTGCCGGACTTAAAATGGTCACCAACCATACAAGTCAGTCCAGCGGTGTCCGGTTCAAGTCTTGTGCATGTTCAAAACTTGCCACCATACACACCGGACACCATCGGACAGAGAACGGAAATGCCGGATGCATACCATATATAACCCGTACATTGATATATTTCACCGGACACTGTCCGTTTTCTATCCGGTACCCCAATCCAGTAAGGTGTGACTGAGCCTATAGTAATCCACATTGCACTGAGAGCACATCAAAACTGCTATGAGGCAATTAAGGCATATATATATATATACATATATAGTATAGTTATACGAATCTTACCTGGGTATAGATGATGGATAACTGTTGTTTTCCCGAGGTATAAGCCTCGGGTAGACGAGGGCTAGAGAGAAGGAAGCACGTGAGGTACCAGCAATTTTAACCTACTTATTCAGGATAAAAATGATCTTTCAATACAATGGATACTATGATTTTCCCGTAATGGTACACCAACGGGATAGACGTGGCAGGGCGTGGTGGGTGGGCCCTAGCCCACGTCTACCCAAGGCTTATACCTCGGGAAAACAACAGTTATCCATCATCTATTCCCAGGTAAGATTCGTATAACTATACTATTTTACCTCGGTATACAGCCTCAGGCTAGCTTCAGGCTAGGGAGACCTTTACATAATTCATTTTTATCCTTAATATCATCCATTCTTATTATAATATTCAACGTTTTTGTTCTCACCTATTCTTGTTAGTTGGCGAGCAGGCGCTTTGCAATGCCGGTAGGCTTTTCTAGTCGTTTGTTGTAATGTTTTGCAAACGACTTAGCCGTCTTCCAGCCTGCATGCGCTAGTATTCTTTTCACAGAAATACCTAGCAACCGTGCCTTGGAGACCATGGCACCTCTAGTTGAGTGGGAAGAGTATTTGCCCGTATCCACTCCAGCCAATTTCAACACCGTAATTGTCCATCTGGCAAGGGTGTCTCGTGAAATTGCCTTATGTGGCTTTATAAAGCTCACTAATAGTTGTTGTGATGCACGTAAATCCTTTGTCTTAGATATATAAGCCCGTATGGCTGACACAACACATAATTTCCGATCATTCGGAAAGCAGTCTAAGTGAACCGTAGATAAAGGGTCACCTAACGTGTTCGATTTGAGCAATTGTGCTAAATCAAACGTAGCTTGTTTCTTGTCTATTTCTAATCCAGTTAAGGATAAAGCAACAATCGTCTGTCCTCTGTGTCACGTTACTAATAATAACAGGACCGCGACCTTAAAACCTAATTGTTTTATATCTAACCACGAGTTGTGAGGCCAAGCCTGAAACAACTTAAATACTATAGAAACATCCCAAAACCGACTATACTTTGGTTTTGGAGGATTCCTTTGATAAATTGAGCGAAGTAGATAACAAAGGACAATCTACCTCCTGTTGTGACCCCATCTCGATGAGCTCCCCAACCTTCTAACGAAGCATCAGTAGTAATTACCGTATTAGGTTCCACCATACGGATTGGATTTGGTGAACTTGCTATGTGTTGCATCCACCATGCAATATCCTGTAGCCCTTCTTGCGAAATAAACATCTTTCGCTCAAAATTCCCTTTAGGTTGTGTTAACGCTAAATTTTTATCTATTTCTAGAGATTTAATATGGGCCTTCCCATATAGAATAGCGGGTGCATACGATATCATTATCCCAATAAGGACTGCGACCTGTCTAATTTTAGGTTTTGGTAACTTAATAAGCTGGGTCGCTGTATTCATAAACTTAATTAGTTGTTGTTCTGTTATCGACACTGTAAGAGACTGTGTATCCAGAATAAACCCTAAACATTTGAGTTGTTTTGTTGGTTTAAGCAGTTTAGTGAGTAATGCACATAAATCCAAAACTGCATTCACACAATCAATTTGTGTTGATGCTATAATAAAGGAATCATCTATGTATGGAAACATTGTGTGACCCTTCCGTGCCATTACTGAGAAAACAGGTTTAAGCAGTTTAGTAAATAAACGAGGGGCACAAGCTAAACCATTCGGCATGCAGGTAAACTCATAGAGTTGGTTATCCCAAAGAAACCGAAGAAATTTCCGGTCTTTTTCCCTTATGGGAAGCGTATAATATGCATCTTGTAAATCAACACTAGCCATCCACGCATCTGGCGTAATCAGATCTTGTGCCGTATCTAGCGAGAACATTTTAAAATGTCGATATTCAACCATTTTATTAAGGATTGTTAAATCCAGGATCATTCGAACCTCGCCATTAGGCTTTGGTCTCGAGAAGATGTTTGAAATAAACTCTCCTGAACAGTATGTCACTTTTTGTATAATTCCTTTCTCAAAGAATGTTTGTACCTGTTTAGTTAGTGCCTCTCGTTCAACCGGTTCAATCTTATAAGGAAAAGGTATACTGCCTTGTACCGGAAATTGTGTGAAGGGAATTTGAACACCCCTATCTATTTGTAAAATTTCTTGGTCACTAGTAATTTTGTGCCACTCAGAAATATGATTATTAATATTGCCAGCCACAAAGTTGCTTACAGTTTGTGTGGTTTTAGAGGCTGCAAGGACTTGTAACGTCTGTGTTTTGACCTCTACTTGGACCCGCCCCTGGGGAAGGGTCTTGGCGAGTTGATGCCTCGGCCTAGTGGCCGTGCGGTGTTGTCGGTCCAGCCTGAGCGAACGCCCCGGCCCCGAAAAGCTTGACCGAAGTTTGAGCCCGGTCTGGTTCCCCTGGTGAACCGCCGTGGACGAAAATCCCCTCGTGACCTTTTGAAACGAGGAGTTTCCTGTTTCTTCTTGCCATCCATGTTTTTGCCGCTCTTGGCTGCAGTTTCTACCTCTTTATAGAGGTATTGTAGTTGACCGCCAAACATTTTCGTGTTATCTAAAGGTTTCCCTTTAATCGGCTCTGGAGCGAGAAAGAGCGTAAACTCTTTCCCATCATTATCCGTAATCTTCTTTGAGCGAGCCACTTCTTTGCCAGCATCTGTGCAAACCGACTTGAAGACATTTTCATATCTTCGATATGACAGGTAATTACCTGCCGCCGCCAACAATGCAATTCCTTTGTCCATCGTCTTAGCCAAAGACGAGAACTTATTTTCTCTTTGCATTCTATTTGCCACAGGAGCAATAGCTGTTAGGGTACCAAGCACCGTCTTATGCACTGTGTGCAACACACCCTCAAATCTCTTATGGTCATCCGTCATATTGACATCTCGATCCATCTCCTTAATGATGGAGTTGGGAACACCTTTAATGCCTGTTAACTCATCTCCTAACTTGGAGATAATTTCCGCCTGTTTAAACGTGCGGAAATGGCCATTAATGTTCTCGCGCATAAGCGTAGTGGTTTTAAAGCGCTTAGCCTTTGGCTTCTCCACTTTCTTAGCCACTTTGCCACCACTGGCAGCATAGACACCTTCATATTGTGTGTCTGAGTCTGATTCCGTGGAAGTGGAATCTGTGGAAGAATCGGAAGAAGAAGAATCTTTCCTCTTCTTCTTCTTCTTCTTGGACTTGGTCTTCCGCTTTTTGCGAAGTCCAGTCTTCCCCCGTTCCTTGGTGAAATCATCACCAGAAGAAACGATATGTTTCTTCTTCCTCCGTTTAGGAGAAGGAGGAGCAGGAGCTTTAAGCTCCATCGCTGAGTCTGTCTCCGAGAAATCCTCAAATGAAGACTCATCTTGGACACTCGGCATTCGCCGTTTACGAGACACCAGTGGTTTGAGAGACATAATATGACTCTCCATCGCCGCAAACCGAGTCTCCCAATTTTGAGCCGCGGCGCCGTCAGGCACTATGTCCTCGTCCGCCTCGGACAGAATATGCGGCCCGGGCTGTGTCGAAGGCACTGCCGACAACATGGGTGAGGAGTCATACTCCTCGTCCAATCCACTCGGAACACGCCCCTCAGCTGCTGCTGCACCGCACTTACTCCGCTTCGTGGCCATCGGGAACTGAAACAAAGATTTTTGGTCAGTCCCGGTATATATATATGTCACAATATGGTTGTTTCAACTCATTTGGACATCTAGTGGTGTTAGATAACGTGTTTATACCGTTATAACACAGGCGTAATAAGCTAAATTTGTGCGTGGGTTGTGGGTCAAGCCCAAACCTTACGCGGGGTCGGGACCAGTGTATCGTCCCGCCCATCCCTCTGTTCCGCACACTTCTCCCACCTGTGACTACTACGTCAACAAGTTGGAGAAAATGCTACGAAACTCGGAGAAACACCTGAAAAAGTTTGTGGGGAGTCTATAAAAGAAACCCAGGAGCATCTCCAACATTACTCTCTATTAGAGTACGAGAGAATTTCCACAGGAGACGAGGCAGAGCCCACATCTCTACCCAAAATCACACGGTGACTCGGGTGTTGACAGAACCGCTAATGATCGGTTTCGTTCCTTCGAGAAGGAATTCTATCCTTGGTTTTTTATAACCAAATAACTCGTCCAAAATGGACCAAAGAAAGTCTAAACTTTCCATACTGATGCTCGAATGCATCATAATTAAGGCAACCACAGTTTTTATTATACTTACTGCGTATTTGCTTGTATGTAGACTAAATTTGCCGGAGCAACCCAACGACATGTAATCCAGTCGTGAGTTGTATATGCTAATTGCTGGTACCTCACGTGCTTCCTTCTCCCTAGCCTGAGGCTAGCCTGAGGCTGTATACCGAGGTAAAATATATATATATATATATTAACGGAGGCTCTGTCACTACCTTTCGCAAAATTGTCTCAGAAATGTCCCAATTCGTTCTATAATGTGTTCCCTGTTTGTGCTATAATGTGTTTGTATTCCTTCTATAATGGTCTGCAACTTTTGCGGTTGGAGCAATCTGGTGGGCAGTTGACCTGCAGGTAGGTAGGCCTAGTGTGCTCTGGTCAGCAGGCAGTTCTACCTGAATTATCCTTTTAACTATAGATGGGGGGTTTAATTCCACCCAGAGTTAAATACTCTCTGTCTTTCTGTCTTGCTCTCTCTATACACACACACATCCTCCAGTGTGTGTGGCGCGAGGGGGAGCCACCCGTACATAGCTCCCAGCAGCGGGGGGGGGGGGGCACTCCCCCAATGCGCCAATGGAGGAAGTAGCAAAGTATATATGTTCCATTAGCATTTATACTTGTATAATGCGTTATACATCACATATATATATAAAGAGAGAGAGAGATATTGAGCACGTTCTTTGTTTGTGAAGTGTCAATAATATAGGTTATAATGCCTAACCAAAGTGCTTCAAATTTAGTATTAGTCAAGGTCGGCTCTGTAATACTTTCCAATGGGGAACTGCAATGTAGTAATATTCTTCTTCATAACCTTTCTCTATAATTGTTAACCCGAGAGTCTGGAGATGACCATGTTTCAGTTTTATTTAACGCTGCACAGTCCGATGAAAATTAAAAAAATTCCAAATCAAAACAATTTGATTTGATTCTACATATCTAACTTGGATGCTGGTGCACCTATTAAACATTTGTCACCACATTGAAGGGAATACTGGGGCAATTTAATAAAACCTGTTACTGCAGAAGCCTATGGTGTCAGAGTTTTGGTATGCTTGCCAAAATTAATGTTGCATGGTCTTACTTCAAATCTCTCCAAGGTTAACCATTTAAAATACTTCAAGAAAGTTACTTCAAGCTAAAGTAAGGTAGGTTATAGCCATTAATCTAATATATTTATCTCAGAAAATGAGTGAAACTCAAAACCATCGGACTATGCAATTTTAATAGAGAATGCCTATCCAAGTGTGGAAGCATTCCCAGGCCTAGGTCACTGTAATATCTGAGATAGGTAATTACAAAGACCCTATAATACTAAGACGGCTCACTCAGCTTGGACTGCGTAATCAAAATGTTCAAACCCACCACTTGGTGCACTGGCTGTTCTCTTGGTTAAACAGTTGCTATATTATACGTATAAATGTATATATGAATGTCAAAGATGTGTGATGATGTCGATGATGATGATGATGCTGATGATGATGCATATTTGTTCATAGCAATTTCATATTGATGTGTATTCATACTTACCTATCTCATGTATAATATAATGTGTTTACATGTTAAACACCAACCATGAGCCGGACTGATCAAACCCACCACAAGGTGGCACTGCAAAATTTACCATGGGAGAGATAGGGAATGAGCCATCTTATTATTATAGGGTCTTTGGTAATTAGCACTAATACAAACAATCACAGCTGCAGTACAGACATTCTCAGTCATGATTCTGCTCTAAATAAACTCCAGAAAATGGTATGTTTTATATTAAAGTTGCATAGCCAGATGAAGCATCAAATTTTGAAAACCAAAACACTTACCTAGATTTGATTCTACTTATTTATCTTAGATACTGGTACCAGGTATTAAGCATTTGTTGTCACATAGAAGGACAGGGGGAGTCAATTTAATAGATCCTGTTACTGCATAAGCCTACAGCATCAGAGTTTTGGGGTGCTTGCCGTAATTAATTTGGCACATTGTCACTTCAAATATTTCCAAAGTTTGCCATTTAAACTAAAAGTTATTTCAACCTAATGTCAAGTAGCTTGTAATGATCAATTTAATGTATTTATCTCAGAAAATGTCAGAAACTCAAAGCCATCGGACTATGGAACTTTAAATAAACCATGAATATGGATATTCGGTAGTGATAATTGTGAATAAATGACATTGTATTGCCGGTGTGACTCACCGTTTAAATTGTATTAGATAAAACTCCCACCGATTATGGAGAACTCATTTTACAGCGAACGCATTTTAACATGTAAATGAATTAATGTCATATCAGCGACAAAGGGTTAAAGCTGCATAGTCCGATGGTTTTGATTTTCTTTCATTTTCTGAGATAAATATATTAGATTGATCATTATAATCTATCTTACTTTATCTTGAAGTAACTCTGCTTGAAAATGACTAATTTAGGAGATATTTGAAGTGAAAACATGCTAAGTTAATTTTGGCAAGCTTGCCAAAACTCAGACCACATAGGCTTCAGTAGTAACAGGTTCTGCTAAATGGCCTCAGTAGTCCCTTGTATATAGCATCAAATGTTTAATAACTGCACCAGTATCTAAATTGCATCTGTAGATTCAAATTGACATAAGGCCTTAGCTTTTGAAAATTGATGCTTTCATCGGACTATGTAACTTTAACCAAAGACTTTATAATACTAAGACGGCTCACTCAGCCTGTATTGTGTAATCAAAATGATCAAACCCACCACTTGGTTCGCTGGCTGTTCTCTTGGTTAAACAGTTGCTATATTATATGTATAAATGTATATATGCATGTGAAAGATGTGTGATGATGGTGATGATGATGATGATGCTGATGATGATGTGTATTTGTTCATAGCAATTTCATATTGATGTGTATTCATACTTACCTATCTCATGTATAACATAATTGTATGTGTTTACATGTGAAACACCAACCAGCAGCCGGGCTGATGAAACCCACCACAAGGTGGCACTGCAAAATTTACATTACCATGGGAGAGATAGGGAGTGAGCCATCTTAGTATTATTGGGTCTTTGCTTTAACTTATGGTGGCTACAGATACTGCAGTTTAATGTATGAGTAACTGAGTGAGTGATGATAATTGCATATCGTACCCGCAACAAACACTAACAAGCAGCAATAAAGAGTGCATTATGTCAATACTTAGAGCACATAAACCACATTATATCAATACTTAGAAGTTAGATAACATAAGCCAATCACATTTCTGCTACAACTTAAAAGGAAATTATCATTTAAAAAGGATGTATTATCACTTTCTAAATAACATCAATGATTATATTTATTTATGTAAATAAAAGGGCGCCATTATGGATCATTAATACTATTTCAAGTGTTGTAAATCCTCTATGGCCGTGGCGTCCTGATATGACCGCAGATGTTTCTAAACAATCGTCAACGTCAGTGACTGGATCGGCAAGTGTGTATGATTGTAGGGCGTCCGCCTTCCACGTTAAAGGTCATGGGATCAATCCCAGGCCGAGTCAAACACTTACAAAATAAATATAGTAAAATAGTTAGTTATTACTACGATGTACCATTACTAGGATGAGGCACAGAATGGTTCACTCTGTGCCAGGATAATGTAGCTGTGTGTGATGTTATGGTATCATAGTATGGTATCCCAATGGGCCAGCATTAACAAGTCACCAGGAGTACGCGCTATCAATGTTGGTGTGAGATAATATTCTGACTCCTATATAATAAATAGACCCCTCCGTCACATTATTATGCATAATATAGCGACTCCTCCTATTGTATTGTGAATGTAGGTCAATGAATCTTTCTGGTTGGTAAAAGAATATGTCATGGTTTTAAAGACATACTATGCATAGCTACACATTTCCTATACATATATATATATATACCTATATATGCCTATAATAATGCCTATAATAATGTATAATAATATAATATACCTATAATAATGCATTTATATATGTTCATATATATATATATATATATATATATGTATACACATATTTGCATAGATGTATGCATATATGCATATATATTAATATGTATAACTGTATGGAGTAAATATATAAATAGAAAATGCTTTGTTTAAAATTAACAAAAAATATGTGTTTATATATATCTTTGTTATTCTTTTAACCAAAGGTGACGATCACTGAGTCAATACATAATAGAAAATAATTAAAGATTTACAAAAGGAAACTTAGGTGGGGAGTCACAATAGTATTGGGGGAGTCGATTTATTATGCAGAATCAAGTGGCTGGGTAGTCACTTCATTACGGGAGTCACAATATTATCTCACACCGGTCCTGACATGACCTCAGATGTTGCTAGGAGGGTAAACTGCAACCACACTCTCACCCACTGTGTATCAAAGAAGAGCGGATATGGCTGAACGTATCGTGTTAAGATGGTTTTCCTGCCTCAGAGGATCCTGCTGAGGCGCCAAACGACGTGGCCTGCCACCTGGCGGCCAGAGGGTTAACTGAGATAGGGGAGTCAAATGCACTTTCCATCAGTATAAATGTCAAGGGTTAAGCAAATCGCATTATATATATATATATACATATATATGGATACACATAAATATGTATATATACATATATACATATATACATACACACATATACACATGTACACATATGCACATATATACATATATACATATATGCATATACATATATATACATATATACATATGCATATATATATACATATATACATATATATATATATGCACACATATACATATATAGTTATACATATATATATACATCCAAATACACACATACCGGCATACATATTAATATATATGCATATATACATACATCTATGCAAATGTGTGTATACGTATATATATATATATATGAACATATATACATGCATTATTATAGGTATATATATGTATTTATATATTATTATTATTATCCTCTTCTTTGATGCAGGCTTGTGGTAGCCTATACAAAGCTCTACATGATAAATATGTATTCCTGTATATATGTAGTATGCATATATATGTATACATATATGTAGTTATGTATATATATATATATATATATATATATATAATTAAGTATGTATATGTGTATGTATATACGAGTGCTAAGTGATTTTCCATATATTATTCTGGAAGTGAAACACTGTGGTCTTTGACTGATTTTTGTTGTTGGTAAAACAGTTCATTCATCAGAATATAGACTTTTTATTAGCGCTGGCTTCCGGCAGTTTACATTAGATTGGAAATCGGAATATATAATATTGGATGTACTGTTGGTAGAGTCACTTGGGCAACTGTGGTTTGCTTAAATGCTCTAACTAATGACACCACTACTTCACGAGTTAACTGTAATTATTCACTCACTTTGGAAACTAGCAGTTTACATACGTATAAATAACATCATAGCTATATATACTGTCTATATATACTGTTATATATAGAGTTATATATATCTAGCAACTGTTGATATTATCATACAATCACTTCCGAGTATCACAAAGCCACATCAATACTTAGGGATAAGCAAGTGTGGCCAAATGGCAGGCATGCAAGTGATTTTGAGAACCAAAATGTATGGGAAGGTCAAATGATTTTAGCACCCGTTTCCCCTATGGCGGGTAGTTGGATCCTTATACCGACCGAGAAAAAATGCTTAATTTTAAAATGGATCCCAGTCATTACCTACCCTGGTGCAGGGAATTACTAGGATAGGGTGAGGACAACTGGAACGAGGAAAACCATATTGTCCACGATTTGAACCCCCCCCCCCCCCAGCTGAATCAATGAATGGAAGAACAAAGGAGAGATGTGGGAGGCTAACTTTGTACTTCTCATGTTGAAATGCTGACTTTGCAATTTATCAAAGCACCAAATAAAACAAAATGAAATCAACACAAAATTGTCAATTTCAACATTAATTCGAAAGTACAAATGTCCCGATTTAAATATTTTACATGAATTTTTTTTTTTTTTTTTGTGTGACAAGTTTGTTATTCTGCCCATAACGTATAAGCTCCCGTGAGGGTGCTTGTTTTCAACGCTGGACACATTTATGTCACCGCTGTGGTGATCTATACATTGTACATGAATTGTGGTGATATATATTTTACATGAATTGTGCTGATTGATATATTTTACATAAATTGTGCTGATTCATACATTGTACATGAATTGTGCTGATTTACATATTTTACATAAATTGTGATTTATATATTTTACATGAATTGTGATGATTTATATATTTTACATGAATTGTGATGATTTATATTTTTACATGAATTGTGACGATTCATATATTTTAAATGAATTGTGGTGATTTAGATATTTATTCATGAATTGTGCTGATTGATATATTTTACATGAATTGTGGTCATTTATATATTTTTCATGAATTGTACCGATTTATATATTTTACATGAATTGTGATGATTTATATATTTTACATGAATTGTGCTGATTTATATATTTTTCATGAATTGTGCTGATTGATATATTTTACATGAATTGTGGTGATTTACATATTTTTCATGAATTGTGCTGATTTATATATTTTACGTGAATTGTGGTAACAGTATGTAGCAATTACATTAGTGGACGAGAGTGATGTACTTTATTATAACACGGAGGGCAACATAAATGTTAATTGTTATAACCTCCGCATGGGGGCGTGTATAGGTTATCACCACGTGGGCCTGACTCCTGTTACGTCCTAGCTGAGTGCATTGCTGGGCGTAGTAATAGTATATATATATATATATATATCTTACTTGGTACCCGGCACCGCCCTATATCCATAGTCACCAGATATATAAATAGTAAGTATAGGGAATAGTCATCGTGAGCACCAGGACATTGAGATTCAGGACAACAACACAATGAAGACTTATTTATTAAATCATATATATACTATATTTACAATCACACATACATATACTCATATATACATTCTTATGCACACCCATATATATGCATATGCACACAAATATACATATGCCCACACATCCATATATATGCGCATACATACATATGTGCACATTTATATGTGTGCACATATACATATGTACACCCATAGATACACATGCACATACATGCATACATATGCACATATATATGCATACATATATACATATGCACACCCACATACATATGCACATATCCCTACAAATGTGCATATGCATATATGTACTCGATGTTGCTAGGATGTAAAACAACAACAAACAAACATGTATGTACCCATATACTGACATAGGCCTATAGATATAGGGCTACACATACGTAGAGATAATACTATAAACTAATAAACACATATTCACACAAACATACTTATATGTGTACATCATCATCATCATCATGCTGTCGTTCGCCATGCGACAAAGACTGCTTTCATTACTTGACTGCCGCTCTCCATTTAGCTCTACGCTGTGAGAGTGATCTCCATGAGTTGGTCTTAATGTCTCTCAGTTTCAGGTTTCTCTTGATGGTATCCTTGAACCGGAGACAAGGGCGCCCTCTCTTTCTGTAACCAGAAGACAGTAGCGAATAGAGGATCTGCTTTGGTAGACTGTCTGATGTCTGATGAAATCCTCATGAGGTGTCCAGTCCACCGGAGATTCTTTTTGATCAGAAGATCTTCCATAGAGGGCAGGCCTGTCCGTTCGAGTATTTCCTTATTTGTCACTTTGCCATTCCAGGTTAGCCTCATGAATGAACGCAGATGTCGCATCATGAAGGCATGCAGCTTTATCACCTGTCGTCTGTACACTGTCCAGGCCTCGGCTCCGTATAGTAGGGTGGATAGGCCGATTGCACTGTAGATCTTGCCTTTGACCCGCATGGACACATGGTGGTTGTTCAAGAGTCTCTGGCGTAGTCGGCCGAAAGATGTGCTAGCCTTGGCCATCCTCCTCTGTATTTCAACATCAATGCGTCCATCACTTGATATAGTGCTTCCAAGGTAGGTGAATTCCTCAACAGAGTTCAGCTTGTTTCCATCAACCATGATATCCTCCTCTCGAGTTCTTGTAGAGTTGGGTTGGTACAGCACCTCCGTCTTCTTGATGTTAATCTTCAGGCCGAACTTCTTTGAGAAAGCGTCCACTATTTTCTGGATCTCTTCAGCAGAGTGGGCAACCAGTGCAGTGTCATCTGCGAATAGCAGTTCTCTCACCAGTATCCGAGTAGTCTTGGTCTTCGCTCTGAAGTGTGCGACATTGAATAGGTCAGCGTTCTGTCTGGACTGTATATAGATGCCATCCCCCATGTCTCGGAAAGCCTCATCGAGCATTGCTGATAGGAAGATGGAGAAGAGCGTGGGGGCCAGTACACAACCTTGCTTGACCCCATCGGTAACCCTGAACGATTCCGAGACATCCCCTCCAACACAAACGTTTGGCATCATTCCTGTATGTAGAGCCTCGATCATAGTTGTGAATTTCTCTGGGCATCCATACTTCCTCAGTAGCTGCCATAGCATGGTCCTCCCGACTGTATCAAACGCCTTAGTGAAATCAACAGATACCATGTACAGTGGTCGGTCCTGCTCAATGCACTTTTCTTGTAGCTGCCGGAGACAAAATATCATATCCACGGTGGTCCGGTTACCTCTGAAGCCTCACTGTGACTCCGGAACTACATCAGGTGTTATGTGAACATACATTTGTACATATATGTGTATTTGTGAATCTTGTAAGCGTGTGTATGGGGATATATGCATGTATATTTATGCATGTGTATATATGTGTGTATATGCGTGAATGTTTGCATATATTTGCATGTGTATATGAGCCTGTCTCAAAAGGTGTTAGCTCTTCGTTTTTTTGTCCATAGAAACGATTGACACAAAACAGCACAGAAACGGTTACACTGAAAACACAAGGACATTTGCTTCAAATCAATATGTACTCTATTGGGATTATGAAACACCATGTACAAAACAAATCAGTTTATCCTGAGCAAATGCATAAGTAGATAGTGTGTTGATCGTTACTATGGACAAAGTATTGTCCCATATTGCTTAGCCCCTTTTGAGACAGTCTCATATGTGTATTTATGCAAATATTTGTGTGTATGTATATGTATGTATATATGTATAGGTGTGTCATGGGTGTGATGAAAATGGGAAATATTGCGCCTAGAGCGGGACTCAAACCCACATCTCTTTGCATTTGGGCCAGTGTACTAACCATTACACCCCCTAGGCTCCCTGATATCACCACACTACCCACACCTACCTGTCTATGTGGTTACTTACCTGACAGGTCAGTTCAGACTACTACACTCGTCCCCCTGGAATTGTACGTCTTTCAATGCTTACAATTACATACATACAGGCAATGCACTAAGACATACATACACAGGGTAAGTTCAACAACCATACAGCGCATAGCTTGTACAGGATCATGGTCACGGCAACCAATATCGTGGGTGTGATGAAAATGGGAAATATTGCGCCTAGAATGGGACTCGAACCCACATCTTTTTGGATTCTGGGCCAGAGTGCTAACCATTACACCACCTTCTCATCATCATCATGCTGTCGGTCTCGATGCGACAAAGACTACTTTCATTACTTGACTGTCGCTCTCCATTTAGCTCTCTGCTGTGAGAGTGATGTCCATGAGTCGGTCTTAATGTCTCTCAGCTTCAGGTTTCTCTTGACGGTATCCTTGAACCGGAGATGAGGTAGCCTGTCTGATGACATCCTCATGAGGTGTCCAGTCCACCGGAGTACACCACCTAGGCTCCCTAATATGGCCACACTACCCACGCCTACCTGTCTATGTAGTTACTTGCCTGAGAGGACAGTGCAGACTACTACATGTATATAGGTGTATGCATATATTTATGTGTATATATGTGTATATGTGTACGAATATAATTATACATACACATATATACACATATATACACAAATTATATATACACATATATACATATATATATATATATATATATATATATATAAATATAGTGCATCTCATATATATATATATATATATATATATATATAGACTGTATATATATATACGCTGGCATATATACGTCCAGTCCACCGGAGTACACCGCCTAAGCTCCCTATTATCGCCACACTACCCATGCCTACCTGTCTATGTAGTTACTTTCCTGAGAGGACAGTGCAGACTACTACATGTATATCGGTGTATGCATATATTTATGTATATGTACATCTATGTGTATGTCTATGTGTACATATACATATATATACATATATATATATATATATATAAATATAGTGCATCTCATATATATATATATATATCTAGACTGTATATATATAGCAGCCATATATATACGTGGCTATATATATATATATATATGAGATGCAATCATGCTACAGGGGTGGCGTGGCAAGCGTTTACGGCCTCATGCATATATACACGCTGAGCACCTACCGGCGGCCTTTGGGAAGGTCAAATGATAAACACGGCCCCGGGGTGCTGGAGGATCCTCAAGGGGTCAGCGCGCCACCAGCCGCATAAAGAAGTCACCAGGGGTCACCACTCGATGGAGGGACTGGGGTGAGAGGGTATGGTGTGATGGGGGAGGGGTGGAGGTGGAGGGAGAGGGAGGGGAAGTGGGAAAGTGAAGGGGAGGAGGAGGGGGAGGGGAAGGGGGGAAGGAGGGAAGGGGGAGAGGGAAGGGGAGGGAGTGGAGGGGGAAGGGGGAAGGGGGAGGGGCGGGGGTAGGGAAGGGGGGAGGGAGAAGGGGGAGAAGGGGGAGAAGGGGGAGGGGGGACCAACAGTTTTGCGGGGAGTCGCAAAGCTGAGTCGCATATGCGCAAAGGTGAGTGGCGGTTTACGCTGATCGAGCTGCGGCGCCAAGAGGAAGAAGACAAAAAAGATGCGGTTTTAATTGAGTTGAAATTGGGAGATTACATGGGCGATGCTTCTGACATGATCCGGTGAAATGTTTATGCGCGGAACTGTTTGCAATAAGGGGCAGTATGTTTTGTTGGTGGAGAGAACGGCAACCCGCGGAGGGGGCCGGGGTTGGTTGTTGAAGTTGTACGTCCTGACAACATCTAAGGTCATATCAGTATGACAATGCACACTCATGGCGACTGTATAGTGCTGCCCCACTGGGAAACCAGGCTGCCAGCACCATGACATGATATCCCACTCACTCACCTAGTGACACTATCCTGACACCGAACCAACCATTCATTTCCCTATCATAATTATGCCGACCGCCTGGCTAGGAAGCAACAACTATCAATTTTCAAATCATTAGTTTGACTAGATCAGGATTTTTGAACCCATGGATTCGAATCCCACGATCTACTAAAACGGGAGACGGATGCTCAACTCATTTGGCCATCCCATGTGGTCGCTAACCAGTGCGAATAGGCAGCTCTGGTGAACAGCGCCCCTGGTGGTGGTGGTGGTCATAAAAAAGCACCGTGGGGAGGGGGGGGGGAGGGGAGGGACGGGGTCTAAGCCCGGCTGCAGGCGGCATACACGGCCGGCACCTCCCGGGTTCTTATGGCCCAGTCACACTACGACGTGATGGCCAACGTGAGTCCGACGTGGGTGACTTTCGAAAAACCCGACATGATATGCAAATACGGGGGCCAAGTTGGACGACACAGCGGCGTGGTCGAGGTGGGTGTAACGCCGGTATAACGTCATCTGAATGAGAGAGGACATAGAAGTACTATTAGTGGTACTAGTAGTACTATTAGTGGTACTAGTAGTACTATTTGTGGTACTAGTAGTATTATTAGTGGTACTAGTAGTACTATTTGTGGTACTAGTAATACTATTAGTGGTACTAGTAGTACTGTGTGTGGTACTAGTAGTAATATTAGTGGGACTAGTAGTACTATTAGTGGAACTAGTAGTAATATTAGTGGTACTAGGAAAAGTAGTACTATTTGTGGTACTAGTAGCACTTGTAATACTAGTAGCACTTGTTGTAGTAGTAGCAGTGGCACTAGTAGCACAATCAACCAACAACCAACCAACAACCAACAACTATTTGTGGTACTAGTAGCACTTGTAATACTAGTAGCACTAGTAGTAGTAGTGGCACTAGTAGCACTGGTAGTAGTAGTAGCAAGAGTAGTGTTATTGGTATCACTAGTATAACTAGTAGTATCACTAGTATCACTAGTAGTACTAGTAGCACTAGTAGCACTAGTAGCACTAGTAGCACTATTAGTGGTGCTAGTAGTAATATTAGTGGTACTAGTAGTAATATTAGTGGTACTAGTAGTACTATTAGTGGTACTAGTAGTACTATTAGTGTACTAGTAGTACTATTAGTGGTACTAGTAGTAATATTAGTGGTACTAGGAAAAATAGTACTATGTGTGGTACTAGTAGCACTTGTAATCCTAGTAGCACTTGTAATAGTAGTAGTAGTGGCACTAGTAGCACTGGTAGTACTAGTAGCACCAGAAGTGTTATTGGTAATACTAGTAGAACTAGTAGTAACACTAGTATCACTAGTAGTACTAGTAGCACTAGTAGCACTAGTAGTACCAACCAACCAACCAGACGAAGTGGTCATAACAAGAGCCTAACGTGACCGTGAGCCTAACGTGACCTAACGTGACCGAGAGCCTAACGTGACCGTAACGTGACCGTAACGTGACGCGAACGTCTTATCAACTCATCAAGGTACGTCCGAGTTTTTTCAACATGTCCAAAACATCGACGTGCTCCGACGAGAGGCGACGAGAGGCGACGAGAAGCGACGAGACGCAATGAGAGCTTAACATGACTTTAATGTGACCCGACTTAATGACGAAAAATCACCCACTCGAAGTTACGTTGGCCATTACGTCATAGTTTGACAGCACCATTACCCCGCACCCACCGGCGTCCGTCCACCGCGCGTTTCTTGGCACCCACCGCCGCCCCACCTGGCGGCACCGGCCGGAAATACCGGCACCGGCTTCACACTGCTGGGCGTCTGCATCACGGGAGCACTGGAGACTCGCCAAACACGCACACCTCCCGGCACCCACTTTGCATCTCTACCGGCGTCTACTTGACATCTCTCCGGGAACCCACCTGTCATCTCCGGGCATCTACTTTGCACCCACTTGGCATCTCTCCCGTACCCACTTGGCATCTATACCGACATCTACTTGGCATCTCTCAGCACCCACTTGGCACCCACTTGGCACCCACTTGGCACCCACGTGGCACCCACTCGGGACCCACTTGGCACCCACCTGGCACCCACTTGGCACCCACTTGGCACCCACTTGGCACCCACTTGGCACCCAGGTGTCTCCCACTTGTCACCCATGTGTCCCCCACTTGACAACACCCTACCTCCACGGCATACCGTAGGGTGACCATGCAACGCGCATTCGGCTACCTAATCCACACATCCTGTTACCCACAACACACATCCCGTTACCCACTTCACACATTCTGCTACCCACATATGCTACCGACGTCACACATCGGGTTACCCATGATTCACATCACGTTACCCATGCCACACCACACTTGCTACCCACACAACACATTCTGTAATCACACCACACTACAGTTGCTACCCTTGACACAATTACACCTGATACCCACGCCACACATCCTGCTCCCCACGTCACCCTTACCTGCTACCCACGTCACACATCTTACTACCCACGCCACACATCCTACTTGCCATGTCACACATCATGTTACTCACGCCACACTACATTTGCTGCCCTTGGCACATATCCTGCTACCCACAACACACTACACCAGCTACCCACGCCATACACCATGATACCCACGTCACATATCCTGCTACCCACGCCACCCATCCTGCTACCCACGCCACACAGCCTGTTACCACGCCACACATCCTACTACCTGCGCCACATATCATGTTACCCGCGCCACACATCCTGCTACCCACGCCACACATCATGTAACCCGCGCCACACACCCTGCCACCCACGCCACACTTCCGCTACCCACGTCACACATCATGCTACCCACGCCACACATCCTGTTACCCACGCTACACATCATGTTACCCGCGCCACACATCCTGCTACCCACGCCACACATCATGTAACCCGCGCAACACACCCTGCCACCCACGCCACACTTCCGCTACCCACGTCACACATCATGCTACCCACGCCACACATCCTGTTACCCACGCCGCATATCCTACTACCCGCGCCACACATCCTGTTACCCACGCCACACATCATGTTACCCACGCCACACACCCTGCCACCCGCGCCACACATCCGCTACCCACTCCATACATCCTGCTACCCATGTCATATAGCCTGCTATCCATGCCACACCTCCTGCTACCCGCGCCACACCTCATGTTACCCACACCACACATCCTGCTACCCGCGCCACACATCATGTTACCCGCCCCCACACCCTGCCACCCGCGGCACACATCCTGCTACCCACGCCATACATCCTGCTACCGGCGTCACATATCCTGCCACACGCGCCGCACCTCCTGCAGCCTACCTCCGCCATGGGTGTTGACAGGTAAGGTTGCGCAGGGCCGGTAAGGAATCTGACAAGAAACTACCTGTCTGATAGTACTAGTGTCACCACCTGGCGCGTTGGCCGAATCGGTAGAGCGCGGACCTCGCGTGGGGGAGATCGGGAGGTCGGTTCCCGGTCAAGTGAAACAAATGACTTATCAAATTGATACATCTCACTTCCTAAGCAGACACTCAGCATTATTACTATTAGGATAGGGCAAAGACTGGTTGGATCAGTGTCAAGATAATATGACTGAGTGGGATATCAGATCATGATGTTGACAGCCTGGGGCCACACTATAACATCGCCATGAGTGTGCATTGTCACAAGTCGCTACCCTTCCTGATATGTACCACCTCATATAGTTTACTAAATAGATTATATCAATTATTAATAAAACTTTTCTTTTTCTATGGGAATTTGTTTCCCTTGACCACAAATATATGATTGTGAGCTTTCTAATTTAATGAGTGTCTATTGGCACATGATTGATTGTCTACTTTTACATGTAAAAGCGATGGTTTGAACAAAAAACAAACATTTCTCGCCGTGAATATGGCCTATGCTGCCGACACGGTGTAAAGCAACCATCAATGCAATCAAACAATCAATCCTGATATGTATGGCCTTAGACAATGCAAGGACGTAAAACTCCAACACCCAACCTCAAGATGGCTTGTGACATGATTAACATCCATATTGATGTTGCAACGCAAATGTGACTGGGAATAGAATGCCGGGTGTCCATGTTGATGTTGGCGTTGCCGCCGGTGTCTAGCCAGAGCTGTTGCTGTCGAGGTGACTACGCGCACGTGCGCATGCGCACAGGAACCGGTGGTGCCACCATGCGGCCGCTGGCGCTTCCGCCGAGTGGGTGGAGGCCCCTAGGGGTGCCCCCGGGAACCAACTAATCCATTTACCGTTGATTGGCCTCTGCGATCTTCCAGCCACTCCGGCCAATGGTTTAGCTTCCTTCCGCCGCTAGGAGGCGCCAGAAGGGACACCGTTTGCAGAGGCAGTCCCCATGTTTGTTATCACCAGTGCCCTATCTTAATAATGACTGAGGTAATTCAGCCCCCGCTCCCCCTCCCACCTTCCGCCAATTTTAGTGAATATCTGAAATGGTGCAACGTACTGCAAACTCCAATGCTACAATCCCTTATGCCTAGGTCACAAATGCCTTGCGGCGCGCTTGCTGTGGCCGGAAGTCGCCGCATCGGAAAAACCGTGAATTGGGCGTATGGTAGGATACGCTGGCCTCACGACGACTGCACGGTTTTTTGCTCGCCGCAGGTGGTTGCCGTATTTTAAAGTTGAAGTTATCTTAACTTCGGAAAATCGCAATGCCGCAGGGCGCAATCATGCTGCAATCATGCCACAACACCATATGGTCACCTTTGTTGACAACAATGAAAAGGTCTTAAAATGAGTATCAATATGGAAAAAATTCATGTTTGTGTGATCAATATTAAGACAGTTACGAAGTTTTTATATATTAAAGACGTGTAAAAAGTTAAACACAAATCATAAGGACCCCTTGCGTTGACCAGACAATATTTGTGAATAGATAAACCGCAGACCGCAACACCGTAATATTTGCATAAACTGCAAGATACACCGCAGACCGCAGCACCTTATGCCAACAGTAGCATTTGTGACCTAAGAATAAACCTGCTGAAAGCTATCTCTAAATCGAAACTGCATGCTTGTGTACTTGTAAATGTCTCCACTCACTCTATTGGAAGACACGATGATAACATGTCCAGGTCTGACTTCTCGTGGCAACTTCTCGTGGCAACTATTCGGAGTGCCTAGTTCATGGTGCAGTGGCCGCATCAGTAGAGTGCATGCCGCCCATGCCGGATATTGGAAGTTTGATTCCTGGTGGAATCAAACCAATGACTAACAAAAATTGATACTTGTTGTTTCCTAGTCTGGCACTCTGCCTTTATAGGAAAGGGAAATGACTGGTTAGCTCAGTGTCAGGAGTAGGATATCGGGTCATGGTACTGGCGGCCTGATTTCCCAGAGGGGAAGCACTATAAAGTCGCCAAGAGTGCAGACAAGTCGTTACTAAATGTATTTTTATTCAGTGAATAATCTCTTTTATCAGCGCCACAGCACTGGTCTTCCGGCCGTTCATTACAATTTGTTGGTACATAGATGACAATATGAGTTGCAATAATAACCACACACAAATTCTGTTTGATAATAAAGCATAATATAAATGGACTATTAGTTGTAATAGTAACTGCATACAATTCCAGTTCATCATATGTATTATGCACTTGGTGAGTATGCACCGGTCCGGACATGACCTTAGATGTTGCCAGGACGTAAAACTCCAACAACCAGCCAACTATTCTGAGCGACCAGTCACAACACAGTATAAGCGTGTGATGACTGAATGTGTTGATGATGCCCGGCAAGGAAGGACGAGGAGGCGTGAGTGGATAAAAGGGCACTTTATTCAGAAGTGCCGGAATATTCATGGATAGTACATTAATCAAGCATGAATAATTAGATATGTCAATGAATACATGCGGCATCAATGTAATGAGGAGTAATCAATCATGAGTAGGAGGTAAGTAAAGTATAATGTATGAGGCATCGTCATGATAACAGTGTCAAATGTCAGTTGGATAATGAGTAATCAATCAGGAGTAAGAGAGATATAAAGTATAATATATGAGGCATCGTCATGAGATATAAAGTGTCAATGTCAGGATAATGTTAGTAGTTGGGACCGGGAGGTGGGCCCGAGGAGCCCTCAACCCTATGGTGGAGAGTTGGTGTATAGGGATGGTGGGTGGGGAAAAAAGTGTATGGAGGAGCGGAGTGTCTGGAGGCAGGAGGGCGAGTGGCCTGAGGCGGTGTTGGGGGCGGCTATAAGGGGATGGAGCCGCGGTGGTTATGTAATAGCCAACGGCTGGAGGAAAGAGAAGGGGGGGGGGGGGGTCCTCCCTCGCCTCGCATCAACCGCAATGCGAGCATTACGACCAATTCGGTTTCCATGTGGTAGGCCAGGGGATGCAAATGTGTGGGATTCAAACCCTGGCCGAGTCAAACGCAATGCATTAAACATTGATACATGGCACTACCTAACCTGACGCTCGTCATTAGTAGGATAGGGACGGGAGCAGTACAATAAGGAAGACCACTTGTCTGCAATTGAAATTCCCCATGCTTACAGCTGCATAGTCCGATGAAAACATCCAATTTTCAAAAACAAAATAATGATCTAGATTTGATTCTACATATCTAACTAATGGCCCTGTCACACTATGATGTTTCTCGCTGGCGCGCCGTCAGCGTGCAAAATATCTTCTACATGTCGAGACATGTCCAACCTTTCGGCGGTTTGGGGAAAAAGATGGGCATCAGCGCAGTGCATTATTCGCGCGCGGCCAATGTGAGTCGATGAGTAAGGAAAAAATAAAAGAAGTTTGGCACGACGTGCTCATATGACCTTAGATGTTGGTAGGATGCAAAACAACAAAGTAACCATTTGGTGCAACATGTGGAGACGACCCTCATGCGCACGTGGTGACTGCCTAGCATTCGCATAACTTTATTCCAGTGCTGTCGACGTCCTTCTGACGTCATCATAATATTGGAACCTGTGCGTTGACGTGCGTTGTGGGTCGTCGTGGTTTTTTGACATGCTTAAAACATTGAGCGAGCAACTACGCGTGCCGCTGTTTCTCGCCGACCGTCGACGTCCATCAAGGTGTACTGACGTGTACCGACGCGCGCCTAACGCATACAGCTTCCCGACGTCTAGGCAAAAAGTGACACACGTCGACGTGCATTGGAGAGAAACGTCGTAGTGTGACAGGGCCATTAGATGCTGGTGCACTTATTAAACATTTGTCATAACATATAAGGGGATACTGAGTCAATTAATATAACCTGTCCCTGCAGAAGCCTATGGTGTTAGAGTTTTGCCAAGCTTGGCAAAATTAATTTAGCATTGGTCGCACTTCAAATATCTCGATAATAAAAGTTACTTCAAACTAACGTAAGGTAGATTATAATGAACAATCTAATATATTTATCTCAGGAAATGAGAGAAACCTAAAACCATCGGTCTATGCAACTTTAATCATCAAATACAATACCAAATATTTATTTACAAAATTGCAAGTTTAATGTAGTCCTAAATCCAACTCACACTGAGGAACCAAAATATGTCATATTAATTGAAGAGAGAGTCTGAATTAATCACAGCCATCGGACTTTTAAATTAGTGCACTCTGGAATTAATTATCATTATTTAAATCACCCGCTGAATATTTGCGGACTTTGGAGTGCTTCACTACATTATGCACCCTAGCTGAGTTGCACTTATTTCGTTCCCACGCGTGACGTCACGGATATTTGAGCTCGGAGCCAGGAGGTAGAGATTTAATCTGCAAGGAGCATTAGGGCAAGTGAATAACCAACCCCTTGATCGGCTTACATGTCAGCAGGCACTATAACTTCGTTAGGGGGCATTCGACTGGGTGGGCCCTTTCTATCCGCAACTTTATGGATAGAACGGATGGAGCCACATACAGACATCCGAATCATCGGTATACGAACCCACTTCCAGTCCCAGACGAATAGGAATTTGTTCGGAAATATTTTGATATTCGGATAGAGAGGCCCAGTCGAATGCCCCCATTATAACTATAAAACCGGAAGAGCACTATCAGGTTTAAAGCGCCCCCGACGGAGCATGCGCACATTACATAACGAAAGCTGCAGGCGATAGTGAGTGTGGATTGGTTGGTTGGTTGCTTGAATTTAAAATTCTGGCAACATCTAAGGTCATATCAGGATGGGTACTGACTTGTGACAGTGCACACTAATGGTTACTTTATAGTGCTGTCCCACTGGGAAATCCCAGGCTGCCAGCACCATGACCTGATAGCCCACTCAGTCACATTATCCTGACACTGAGCTAACCAGTCCTTAACCTATCCTATTAATGACAAGCACCAAGCTCGGAACCAAGAAGTATCAATTTTGTAAGTTGTTGGTTTCACTCGACAGGGAATCAAACTCCTGATCTCCCCCACAGGATGCCTGTGGTCTACCGATTCGGCCACCGCGTCGTGATTGCGGAAACTCCATCCAAGGTCACACTCTAACCCCACATTGCCGGCATCAATATTATATGTGTGCAAGTCCTGCGTGACCAGCGGGGGCGGTGGCCGAATCGGTAAGAGCGCAGGCTTCCCGTGTGGAAGGTCGGGAGTTCAATTCCCAGCCGAGTCAAACCAATCAGTTATAACATTGACACTTGATGCTATCTAGTCTCGGTGTCAGGATAAATATGACTGAGTGGGAAATGAGGTGCTGGTGGCCTGGTCTCCCAGTGGGACAGCACTATAAAATCACCACGACTGCGTACTATCACAAGTCGGTTCACATGCTGAAATGGATTTAGATGTGACCAGGCCGCAGAAGCTCATTCTGTATCTGTATGGTTAGCGACTCATTGTGTATGTGGAGAGTGGTCTGGTCATTGTGGATAGTGGGAAAGTCATTGTGTATATGGACAATGGACAGCTCATTGTGTATGTGAATAGGGGGCAGTTCATTGTATATGTGGACAATGGACAGCTCATGGTGTATGTGGATCGTAAGCAGCTCATTGTGTATGTAGATGGTGGGTTGCTCATTGTGTATGTGAATGGTGGTCACATTATTGTGTATGTAAATAGTAGTTAATGGGCAGTTCATTGTCTATGTGGATAATGGGCAGTTCATTGTGTATGTGGTTAATGGACAGTGATTGTGCATGTGGATAATGGGTAGTTTATTGTGTATGTGGATAATGGGCAGTTAATTGTGTATGTTGTTAATGGACAGTTCATTGTGTATGTGGATAATGGGCAGTTAATTGTGTATGTGGTTAATGGACAGTTCATTGTGTATCTGGATAATGGGCAGTTCATTGGGTATGTGGATAATGGACAGTTCATTGTGTATATATGGTTAATTGACAGTTCATTGTGTATGTGGATAATGGGCAGTTGATTGTGTATGTGGATAATGGGCAGCTCATTGTGCATATATGCAATGGACAGCTCACTGCGTATGATCCTGCTCAGGTAGTATCCCACGTACGGATGCTGCCAACTTATTGCAGTCATAGCCTCTTCGTGTATATATCATCACCTCATTGTGTTTCTGCATGCTGCCTAGGTTATTGTTCTCTCCACGTGGCCGCCTAAGTCATCATGTAAATATGTAAATACCAGCAACCCAGGCTACTGCCTTCTCAATGCGGCGCATGTAATTTATAGCTGTACCCCGCCTGCTCCAGGTGATTGCCTGTGTGGATGCTGTCCCAGTTGTTGCTACTACTCGGCCCGGCGACCCGCTTGTACATAATGCTTACACTAACTCCGGGCACCCTAATGTAGACTTGCACGCCGGCACCAGAGAAAGAACATTACCTGCGCCGTCTATTCTTAAGTAAATAGATTCAGCGATGGACGACGGTACTAAGGTGCTCCAGGCGGCCGTTGTGTTGACAGAGGCGGGCAGGTACGGAGAGCTGGCACCGGGGAAATGGCCTCTTGGTTGGGAGGGAGAGGGGGTGGTGGAAGTGGGGAGGGGGCATGGGTAAAGGGGAAGGGGAAAGGGAGGGGAGGGGGAGGGGGAGGGGGGATACGAAATGAAAAGGAGGGGAAGGAGAAGGGGTGAAGGAAGGGGAATGAGGTGAGGGAGGAGGGAAAGGATGGCGAACGGAGGGGCTGGGAGTAGGTGGGGAAGGAGGTTGGGAAGGACGAGATGTGAAGTGGATGAGGAGAGCCGGGGGATGAGGAGAGGAAGGAGTGGAGTAGAGGAAGGAGAGGAGATGTTTGTGGGAGGAGGAGAGGAAGCGGATGAGGAGAGGAAGGGAGGAGGAGAGGAGGGGCGGAGGACAAGGGGGGAAGAGGAAATGTGAAGGGGATGAGAAGAGGAATGGGAGGAGTAGAGGAAGGGGTTTGTTTCTTTGTTGTTGTTTTACGTCCTAGCAACAGGTAAAGTGATATCAAGCGGGCACCAACTTGTGACACTGACAGTGTGCACTCATGGCAACATTATAGTGCTGCCCCAGTGGGAGACCAGACTGCTGGGGTACGATGGCCCAATATCCCACAGTCACATTATCTTTATACTGTGGTATTAATAGGATAGGACACATACTGGTTAGCACAATATAGGCCAGGATAGGTAGGAACAGGCATCAATTTTGTAAGTCCCTAGTTTGAATCGGTTGGGATTTGAACTCCAGACCCTCCATACGGGACACCTGCGCTTTATCAATTCGGCCACTGCGTCACCGGTAAGAGAGGGAAGGGGAGGAGGAGAGGTGAAGAGGAGGAGCGGAAGTTCAGGATAGGTAAAGGGGAGAGACGAAGAGAGAAGAGGGAGGAGTAGAGGTGATGGGGAGCCGCAGAGGTGAAGGGGAGAAGGAGAGATGACGGGGAAGAGGAGAGGTTCAGCTGGCCGAAGAGGGTAGAGAGAGAATAGCGAGGCGAGTGTCACATGTCAAGAAGGACCAGAGCATGAGCAGCAGATTGAATAACCAAGTGATATCACGGAGGTGGAAGGGGCGTGGGTGTGTGAATATGAGCGTGGGTGGCTGTGGGTTTGAGTGTGGGTGAGGGTGTTGATGTGTGGGCGTGGGTGGGCGTGGTTGTAGGTGTGGGTGTGGATGTGGGTGGGTGTGGGTTGGTGTGGGTGTGGGTGTGGGGTGTGGATGTGAGTGTGGATGTGGGTGGTGTGGTGTGGGTGTGGATGTGGGTGGATGTGGATGTGGGTGGATGTGGGTGTGAGTGTGTGGGTGGGTGTGCGTGGGTGTGGGTGTGGGTGTGGATGTGGGTGAGGGTGTGGATGTGGATGTGGGTGTGGGTGTGGGGTGTGGCTGTGAGCTGTGAGCTGGGGTATGCAGTGGGCGGAGGTCGGGGGGGTGCTCGTTGGAGATGAATGATGTCGCATGATCCCTGCACCAGTCTTACAGTTCAATGTCATGCAACTCTATTCACAGTTTGATGGCACCGTCACTTTCACTGTCAACCACGGCTGGGCTTCAGTAATGCGGGAATTATTGCCGCATCCACTGGTCACGGAGTGCAGAGAGGAGTCAGATAGAGGAGGCAATCAGTGCACACTCATGCCAAACTTCATAGTACTGCCTCACTGGGAGACCAGATCCCTAGCACCTTGACATGATATCCCACTCAGTAAATTATCCTGAGACTCAGCTAACCAGTCCTTCCCCTATCCTATTAATGCTGGGCACGAGGCTACGAAGTGACAAGTATCAATTATATAAGTCATTGGTTTGACTCCACCGGGAACCAAACTCCAAATTTCCCGCACGGGAAGCCTGCGCTCTATCGATTCGGTCAACACGCCCTGTGGCCGCATTGGTAGATCATTTTACACATTTGATTTTTAATTCCCAAGCAATGCATGATACTTTGGCAGTGCAGTTTTTGGAGTAACAACCATGTGACTGAAATCAATTCTTCAGGCTATTTGTATTTTATAAACCGATATAAAATAGTGATTGGTTTTTCAATCAATATAAAATATCGATTGGTTTCCAAACCAATATAAAATATCGAATTGCATGAATACATGATGATGATGATGATGATCATGATGTATTCATGCAATACATACTCTTTGTGAGTATAAGGAATATTCAATGTGGGGTTTTCTCTAGTTATTTCAATGGTATATTCTATGAAGCAGTGATACAGTACCGAACTCATGTAGCATGCTTTGTTGCCGAGTAACGCATACACCATGTCGCACCACCTGTCCGGCTGCCTGCCTCGGCATCATTCTTCTTCTCTCAGACTTCGTACATTTGTCATACTGGTCTGTCAACACACACACTATATGTATATATATGGGTCATTCTTTTAAACTGGGCATGAAAGTGTGACATGGGAACCAAAAGTGAAAACCTTCCAAATAATAGCGAAAAACCTTCCAAATAATAGCCTAATCCAATTTTCCTATGAGGTTTGCATGCTGTGTTATGTCAGAGTTGAAAAAAATGAATTTCACTTTTTGAATCAGATCTTACATAAATTGAGCAATACATTAATATCACGCATGTAACATGAAATTTCAAAGACAAATCCTGAACCTCATTTTAACATATACAACATAGTCAGAAAAGATTTGATTCATTACAGTTAAGCAGACAAGTTTATGACTTACAAGAAAAAAGTTGAAAAATAAGTTGAAAAAAAGTTTGGCTACATGCATAGCATGAATGTGTAAATTTTCACTTTTTCACACAAGTACGAAATCATATAACTTTATAAGTAAACTTTTAATGTCTTTCTTGGGATAGCTTCAATAAATGTAATATTGCTAACATACTTATTACAGAGAGGATACAATAATTATTTGACTTGCAATCAATAAAAGAAAGAACAAATTATCACCATCGTAATGTGGAAACCAAATATGTGGTGCCCAGTTTTAAAGAATGACCCATATATATGTACATATATAGAGTGTGGGTTTATGTTATGGTGCATAGGGGGTTATGGAAGGATGAATGTGCGGAGCAATAATGTGACATTGTATTTATTATATACCGATATATTGTTATATTGTATATTGTATTGTGGATGTGCTGTGTGATACTATCACCTGTGGCACCACATGCGGCGATTACCATAACCAACCCGCGAGCGAGTTTACTCCATTCTGTCCTGAAAATGTATATATATACATTATATATAGGGTTGGTTCTTGGAATTTTACGTCCTGGCACCATCTATGGTCATACGAGGACAGGTACCGACTTGTGAAAGTGCGCACTCATGGGAATTGTTATAGTGCTGCCCAAACTGTGGGACAAAACTGCTGGCAGCATGATCCAATATCCTACTCATCCACATTATCCTGATACTGAGCAAACCAGTCCTTTTCCTATCCTACTAATGCCAACGGCAAGGATAGGTAGTGATCAGTTTTTTTGTTTGTTGTTGTTTTACGTCCTAGCAACATCTAAGGTCATATCAGGAAGCATCAATTGTGTATGTCATTGGTTTGACTCAGCTGGGATCTCTAACCCCCGACCTTCCGCACGGGAAGTCAGCACCCTTACCGATTTGGCCACCACGTCCGGTAGTGGTGGCCATCTCGGACGCCATCTTGGATTTGACAACTTTCCATAAGTCTGATTTCGATAGAATTTTACTACGATATTCTCCATCTGCAGTAGTACCGGAACCATTTGATAAACCTTTCCTAGCATTTGTTTTGGGGTAGGGGCGGGGGGGCTAAACTGTATATTGACCCGACAGCAGTCAAATAACAGAAACAGTCTAATAAACCATAAATGCTTTCCATTTGCCGATTCCGTGCCTATTGTAGTGCCTTCATCCACCACCAGGAACAGGAGTGGCAGCTGCGGCCCCCACCCACATAATAAATATCTCTTAGATATAATAGTGCGGTCGATTTAGGATATTGCCTAGCATATTTGAATGGACAAGGTTGAGGGGGGGGGGAAGGAGGTAACTCGTCTCTCGTGCAGTGGTTGGTTGTTGGAGGTTTACGTCCTGGCAACATCTAAGGTCATATCAGGATGGGTACCGACTTCTAACAGTGCACACACATAGTGACTCTATAGTGCTGCCCCACTGAGAAATCAGGCCGTTGACACCATGACCCAATATCCCACTAAGTCACATTATCCTGACGCTGAGCCAACCAGTCGTTTTCCTATCCTATTAATGCAGAGTGCCAGGCTAGGAAGCGACAAGTATCAATTTTAAAGTCATTGATTTGACCCGACCGGGAACCAAATACCTGACCTTCCACACATGAGGGCCGTGCTCAACCGATTAGGCCACCACACACGGTCCCAAGTGCATTGAGAATACTTTAGAACCAGCTTCAAATGGACCGACTGCTGCCTGATAATGATTCACCAATAGTTGCATTGCAAAGCTGTGTTTACACGGGCGAGTTAAGTCGCTTCATATAAATTGCCTTGCCTAGTTCGCCTCACATTCGCCGTGTAAACGCGCCACTGAAGCGGATTAGGGCTGATTCGCTTCATATGATTCACTTTATGTAAACCACCTTGCCAGGTGGTTTATATGAAGCGATACAACTTGTTCCCGGGCAGCAATAGTGTAAAATAGCGGTGCTCACCAGCTACAGGCTCAGCTGTAATTACACACTGGTACCCGGCAGTGTTAGGGACCAATTAGGCCGAAATCTATTGAATGCGATCATATTTAACAGAATTACATACTCAAATAATGAAATTTAATTAAATTAACCCTAAATTCCAAGCGATATTAATGTAGCCGCTACATTGGCGTCGTTATTCATATTGTGAATCGACGAATGTAAACTAAACAAATAGCAGTACTCGCCGGCTACATGCTCAGCTGTAACTAATCGCTGGTGCCCGGCAGTGTTAGGGACCGATTAGGCTGAAATCTAGTGAATGCGATCATATTTAACAGAATTACATACTCAAATAATGAAATTTACTTAAATTAACCCTAAATTCCAAGCGATATTAACATAGCAGCTACATTGGCGTTGTTATTCATATTGTGAATTAACAAATGTAAACTAAACAAATAGCAGTACTCGCCGGCTACAGGCTCACCACTAAGGCTGCTGGTTCCCGGCGCCGACACACTTTCAAACTCGGTCCGTGTAAACGCGCCACTACATCGCTTCATATAAATCGATTTGCCTAATTTGCTTCACAATTGCCCGTGTAAACACGGCTTTAGACTTGAACACGCAGTTCCGTTAATACTTTAATTTGAAATAATCCCATATTGAGAGGATCGTTCACATAAGTCTAAAATGAACCATGTTATTATTAAAAGTGTGTGAGTGTGAGTGAGAGGAGAGAGGGGGGGGTGTATTACCCAGCATGCATTACTGGACTCGTGACTAATCTTTTGTATTGAATCTATTTTGCTATAGGGATGTGTGCATTGTCATACAATGTTATTTTGGGGGGATCTAATATATTCCGCTACAGAGACTCCCTTTTCTTCTAAACATTTTTTTTATTGAGGCTGATTTATACTGTCCATAGCATATAAGCCCGAGTATCCAGGTTTATTTTCAATGCTGTCCAGCTGTAGTGTTGGTGTTATCTTATCACACATTAGCTGCTGATAAGGTATTTGAATGCCTGCATTTCAGTAGCGGATAGGTAGTTGGTTGGTATGGTTAGTAGCCTATGTTAGTTTTTTTAAATTGTCGTCGCTGTTCTGCAGTATGTGCAGTTTTTTTAGAAGTTTTTTTTCCGCACCCATGTAGTTTACATCCCCATAGTCAAAATAGGGGAGCACCATGCCTTTGAATATTTGTATTGACATTTGTTGCTTGTGTCCTGTAGTCTCTTTGCTTTGCAAATAGCCACAGTTAATGGTTTATCTTTTGGATAAGTTTGTTTATACATAGGTTGTAGTTTAGTTGGGTCCTTATATATCCATACTCTCTTGCATACTTAGTCGTAATGCTTAGCAGATTATAATTATCAACCTAATATATTTATTTAAAAATAAAATGGCAGAAACTCAAAACCATCACAGTACGCAACACGATAACTATATTCCTGCCCAATGGGATAGTATGATGAAAGCACCAATTTGTTAAAAGTAACCCTTTTATCTAGATTTTAGCGAACTGTGGGTTTTTTCCCCCAACCACCAAGCCCAATGGGCCCCCCTCCCCTGGCACCACCCTTAACCATCATGAACATCCTACACAACTATCAACCTGTTTAAACATATTGAACATTATATAAGACAGACAAAATGTCTTGTCAACTATAAACTTACCTTGTTTTATAAGAGAAAAAATGTAACCGTCAACAATTGTTTGAGAGTCCCCGAGTATACACTTTCTACTCAGTGATGCTCCCATTTTTGCATGAACTACAGTGACTGGTTCTGTACATAATACAGCAGGAGTCACTCCATTAATTCTACAGGATCGGTGCTGTAACTAATACAGCACTGATCAAACTTAGATTATTTAGACTGTCAATTCCAATAGTAAGATGGCTGGAAATGTCACATTCAGATGAATAAATACTTTACCCCAACAAATATCCATCTTAGATACTAGCACACTAAACAACCATTTGTTACTACATAGAAGGGTGAACTAAGTCAATTTAATAGAACCTGTTAAGTCTGATTTTTATAGATTTTTAGTACGATATTCTCCACCTCCAAAGTGTAGCCTCGGGCTTTCTATCGACCAGCAGTGGAATGAGGAAGACCAGTCATCTATGACTGAAATTTCCCCTGCTTAAACAACTAATGGACCAAAAAAAAAAAAGCATTTGTTTCTGCGTTGAAGGCAATACTGAGTCAATGTAATAGAACCTGTTACTGCAGAAGTCTATGGTGTCAGAGTTTTGGTAAGCCTGTCAAAACTAATTTTCCATGTTTGCACTGAAAATATGTCAACAGTTTACCATTTAAAAGAAAAGTAACTAATGTAAAGTAGATACTAGTGATCGATCTAATATATTTATCTCAGAAAGAATACAGAAATTAAAAACCATAGGACTATGCAACTTTAACGACGCCTATAGAGCAGATTGTTTATTATCATCCGCTATTGGACGTCAAATAAAGAGAACTACATATGTAGTTACACAATTTAAATGAGAGTGTGACAATCTGTAAATCATCCATATCCCCCCAGAGGGGGGCGGGGAGGGAAGAGGGAGTAATCGCCCAGTTTATAGCTAAGTGTACTACCATAGAAGACCCACTTCACACATGGTTAACGTCACTACACACTAACTGTACTGTCATAGAACACTCGCTTCACACATGGGTAACATCACTATGCATTAACTGTGCTACCATAAGATACCCACTTCACATATGGTTAACGCCACTACACACTAAATGTGCTGCCATAGATCACCCACTTCACACATGGTTAAAATAACTAACACTAACTATAACACCATAGAACACCTACTTCAGACATGAGAAATGCCACTGTGCACTAACTGTGCAACCATATACGGCCCACTTCAAACATGGTTAACATCAGTATGCACTAACTTTAATGTCATAGAATACCCACTTCACACATGGTTAATGTTCCTACACACTAACTCTGCAGTCATAGAAGACCCACTTCACACATGGTTAATGTTCATACACATTAACTCTGCTACTATAAAACACCCACTTCACACATGGTTAACATCACTACACACTAGCTGTACTACTATTGAACATCCACATCACACATGGTTAACGTCACTATGCGCAAACTGTACTACCATAAAACACCCCCTTCACACATGGTTAACATTACTAACACTAACTGTACCACTATAGAAGACCCACTTCACACATGGTTAACATTATTAACACTAACTATATTAGCATAGAACACCCACTTCACACATGGTTAACATCACTACACCACCACCATACCATACCTGTCCCACCATAGAACACCCCCTTCACACATGGTTAACATTACTAATGCTAACTGTACCATCATAGAGCACCCACTTCACACATGAGTAATGCCACTATGCACTAACTGTGCAACTATATAAGACCCACTTCACACATCGTTAACACCAGTATGCACTCACTGTACTGCCATATAACACCCACTTCACACATGAGTAATGCCACTATGTCATAGAACACCCAATTCACACATGGTTCATGCCACTACACATTAACTGTGCTACCATATAACACCCCTTCACACATGATTAGCGTCATTATACACTAAGGGTGCTGACATGGAACCGAGACCCTACTGCATGCAGGGCGCCCTTATTAAATGTCTGCAGTAACAGCTGGTTCGCCAGCAGGGGGCGCCAGTGTGCAGTCGCAGGAGGTGGAGGAAGAGGAGGTATCTGTGGGAGTGATCAGGTCACGAGTTGTTGCTCGGCGGTGAGAAAATAATGAACACCTTCATTATCGGATAGCCGCATTTAATTTGCAACACTCAAATTTAACCTAAAAAATAACTTGGCACAACTAGACCCATTGTGTGTAATAATTCTGAATGTCTGCAGCGAGATTGCTTACATTGGAAAAGGTGCCGGGAGAGGGCGTTTTTCGGAGGAGGTGCTGAGGGAGTGAATAGCGGTTGGTGGTTGAGTGGAGTTTTGTGTGAGGGTGGTGGTGGCAAGTATGTTGGATTTGTCTCTCTGCTTTCACAACGCTGAAAACTGAATCCAATGGCAACATTTTAATGTGGGTAGTTTAACAGGGTTTCACAGCTTCTTGTTTGTTTGTTGTTGTTTTACATCCTAGCAACATCTAAGGTTATACGGACTTATGACTAGTGCGCACACATGGTGACATTATAGCGCACCAGCACCATGACCCAAAATCCCAGCCACCAGCCACATGACCCAAAATCTCACAAGTTACCACATCCTGATACTGTGCTAACCAATTCCTTGTCCCATCCTATTAATATGCCAAGCACCAGGCTAGCTATTGACAAGACTAGTATCAATTTCATAAGGCATCGGTTTAACTCAGCTGGGATTCAAACTCCCAACCTTCCACACAGGAAGTCTGCGCTCGACCTGATTCGGCCACCCCGTCCGCTTCTGCAGTAATAATTTAGTTTGGCTCATAGCGAAACCCTGACTGAAACTGCGCACGCACCCTCTTTACTTCCAGTTGGAATTATCTGGTGCGACACCTGACTGGGTTCTAATCACTGGAGATAATACGCACAGCCTTGTTTGTGCAGACCGCGAGGTGTTTCGACTGGCTGTGCTCGGCGCCAATCTGGTGTTTTCAGCCTTCAACTCGTCGGCCCGACTGATTTTTACGCCTTTATGAATCAGGCGGACCAACTTTTGCTTATTCCTGTGGATAACTTGGGATGCGGCGAGTGCTAGGTTCGAGGTGCGGGTGGAGGTGGGGGTGGCTGTGAGATAGGGTCAGGATGTGGTGTGTACATAAACCACCTGGTCTCTGGCGTGGAGACTAGAGATAAAGACACCATGAATATCGATCAGTAAGAAGGAGCAGTAACAGGGATACTAGCAACGAGGAGACTAGCAACAGGGACATTAGCAACGGGGAGACTAGTAACAGGGAGACTAGCAACAGGGAGACTAGTCACGGGGAGACCAAGTGGAGAGTTCAGAGAGCACGAAGAGACTAATATGAGAGACCAGATGAAAGAGACCAGGAGAAAAAGACCAGGAGCAAAAGAACAAGAGGAAGACACCAAGAGAAAGAAACAATAGCAGGAATAGATCAGAGAGAGACAACATAGAAACCAGAGATATACTAGGGAGATACCAGAGAGACTAGGGAGATACTAGGGAGCTACTAGGGAGAGACCAGAGAGAGACCAGGAAGAGCAGAGAAAGATATTAGAGAGAGAGATATCCGGAAATACATCAGGGAGAGAGATTATGGAGAGACAAATGAGAGACCATGGAGAGACCATTGAGAGACCATGGAGAGACCAGGGAGATACCAAGGAGAGACACAGGAGAGACCATGGAGAGACCATGGAGAGCAGAGAAAGATATCAGAGAGAGAGATCAAGGAGCTATCCGGAAATACATCAGGGAGAGAGATTAGGGAGAGACAAATGAGAGACCAGGGATAGACCAGTGAGATACAAAGGAGAGACCAGGGAGAGACCAGGGAGAACAAAGAAATACATCAGGGAGAGAGATCAGGGAGATATCCGGAAAGATATCAGAGAGAGATTAGGGAGAGACAAAGGAGAAACCAGGGAGAGACCAGGGGGAGACCAATGAGACACAAAGGAGAGACCAGGGAAAGACCAGGGAGAGACAGGGATAGACCAGGGAGATATCGTATAGTGCTAGTTTAGATGTTTCTATAACATGGGTATTAATAGATATATGCATTATTGCTAGCCATGATGAGAATTCAGCTATGGTTGGTTCTCTAAGGTCACCGTTCTTGAATGCTTTGTTTCATTTTGTGAAGTAAAACACACATGGAACCAATAGTGTAGTTAGCATTAGAAGAGCGCCAAGTCAGGATAGCGGACACTCACAGAACTAACCAGGCAGTCCACGACATCATTCACAACAATACCAGCATATTCCAATACACACATCCCCATTCCAATGCACTTTCGGAAGAACCTTCCTTATCTAAGATCACTTTCAACTTGGTTTGGTATTTTATTCAGTGAGTTAAATTATTTTCTTCGTCTTCGGCGCACTGGTTTTCGGGTCATACAACATTTGAAGCTATAAGTGGAAATCAAAATATTGTTCACTGAATTTCCGTGGTTGGTGGTGACTTTACGTCCTAGCAACATTTAAGGTAATATCAGAAGGCGCACCGACTTGTCATAGTGTGAACCCATGGTGAAGTTATTGTGCTGCCCTACTGTGAAACAAGGCCACCGGCACCATTACCTGATATCCAATACAGTCATAATATTGTAGTTGCCCAGACATGAGCCCATCACAGTATCCCGATACTGTGCTAACCAATCATTGTCATCTCCCATTAATGCTGAGTGCTAGGCTAGATAACCACAAATATGAGTCATTGTGTACAATTTTCCGATCTAATGGCATGAGGATATATGTGAAACTACTATAATAAATTGCAACTTGTCTATATAATGGTAAGTGGTAATATATAAAATCCAAAGGCATATGAGGGATATGTGAAGTTGGTAAACTATTATTACTTAGGTATAGAAATTGTATAGTAAAATAGTATAGAGGAGGAGTGCCACTTCTTAGATAGTCTTTGGAGGAGTCACCTCACATAGCCCCTCCCCCCATGGTGTTATTTATGGATCACTGGCCACTGCAAGGCACTGTAGCCAGCATAACAAGGCCTTGGATACAACAGATTGAACTCTGATTGGTGGATCAACCCATGTGACCACTGCCATCTTGGATTCTATAAACCTATATAAGATAATAAACCAGGGAGTCTCACTCTCCTACTTTCACTCTTTACCTACTTTCCTTCATTACCTGTATTGATTTCTCATTAGCTTGTCCACACCATTCACACCGCCAGCCGGCGACTTTACAAAAGGTTTGAGTCAACCGGGATAAAAAAAAACTAACTCCAGAGCTTCCGCACGGGAAGCCTTCGCTCTACCTATTCGGTCATCGCGTCCGGTTCACTGGGTCGATGTCCACCCATCTCATCTCTAATTTGAAATATAACAGAATCCAACGATAAATGCTATACCACCAAATATGCTAGCTTTTACGTGCCGGGGCAGGGAGAGTTAGGCCAGTAGGGCGGAGGGGGGGGGAGGGAGTGGAGGGCTTTTATCGACCTTCCTTAAGGGCATTTATTGATCTTGAGTTCTCTTGATCAATACTCCTCCCGTCGACCCCTTCGTGCCTAAGTCCTCATATTTGATAATAAATGCTTAACTGAGTGGGTGTTTGTTATCTCTGGGTCGGTCCGTGGACGCGGTGCTCGGGAGATACTGGTCATGTTGACGCTGCTTGAGGTGGTGTGGGGGGGGGGGGTGGGTTTGAGGGTGGTGGGGGGGTAGTAGTGAGGGTGGTGGGGAGAATGAGGGTGGGGGAGAGGGAGATGTTTTTGTGGCGGGGAAGAGGCAAGCCGCTGAGAGTGGGCCGGTTTGGGGGACTAGACCCTACTGACGGCGAGGGGGGGGGGCGGGGCGGGGGGGGGAGGGGGGGGCGGGGCGGGCGGGGCGGCGCGGGGCGGCGCGGGACGGGGTGGAGGACGCAGTGGGTTGAAGTGGGGGATAGGAGGAGGAGTATGGGAGGATGGGAGGGAGGGGGAAAGGGGAGGGGTGAGAAAGGGGAATAGGATGATGGAAACGGGGAAGGGATGGGAGGCGAGGAGAAGGAATGAGACGGGAGAGGAAGGGAGGAGAAGGGGAGAAGGGGGAGGGAGGACACGCGAGAAGTGTGGGGCGGGGAGAAGGGAGGGAGAAGGGAGGAGAAGGGAGGAAAAGGGGGGAGGGAGGACATGGGAGAAGGAGGAGAAGGGAGGAGAAGGGAGGAGAAGGGAGCAGAAGGGAGCAGAATGGGAGGGAGGAGAAGGGAGAAGGGAGGATAAGGGAGGAGGGAGGACATGGGAGAAGGAGGAGAAGGGAGGAGAATGGAGGAGAAGGGGGAAGGAAGGACACAGAAAAAGGAAGGATAAGGGAGGAGGGAGGACAGTGGAGAAGGGAGGACAATGAAGGACAAGGGAGGAGAAGGCAGAAGGGAGAATGAGAAGGAAGGAGAAGGAAATGGGAGGGAAAAGAAGGGAGAAGAAGTGAGCGGAAGGGATGAGTGGGTGGAGAGGTGGGTGGAGAGATGAGATGGCTGGACAGGTGGGTAGGTGGAGACAGTGAGATGTGAACTGTAAGAATAAGGGGTTGACTGGGTGGGGAAGACAGGGTGATGAAGGACAGGAATTGTTGAATGTAGAATATGGTGTGTGGAGCAATGGACGATGGTCTGGGCAGTGGATAGTGCATGAAGGTGAAGATAATGACTGGTTGTTGGCGTTTTACGTCCTGGCAACATCTAAGGTGATATCAGGGCGGGAGATGTTGATGAGGATGAGGATGATGACGATGGTGACAGTGGTGGGGGGCATGCATGGTGTGGCTAGTAGAAGGGTGGGGTATTGAGTAGTGGTGGGGCAGTACCTGTGTGGTTATCGGTGGTGGATATTGGTGGTGGTGGTGGTACTGGAGGGAGTGGGGTGTGTATGTTCTAGATGGGGCAGAGTGACTGGAGGAGACAGGGTGAGGTGGAGCGTTGCCGGGCCGTCTGAGAGGCAACTCCGGAGGGTTTACAGTCGGAGCCGAATCGGGAACTGCATGGATGTTCGGGAAGCATGGGTGTGAGGGGGGGGGGGGGTATGGGTGGGGGTGTGGGGAGAGACTGCGTGTGGGAGGGGGACACACGTAGCATGGGGGGGGGGGCATGCAACCCATTCTGGCAGCCTAAATCACGCCGTGGTCTCCAGGTCACGTGCACCACGTGGTGTTGCAACGAGACTTGACTTGCGCATGCGCAGAATCTACACAAAAACACTAGCGTCACTGACAGCCGGGTCCGCAACCGAACAGCGGAGTTAGTGAGAGCGGTGGTGGATATATGTGTGTGTGTGGTCGTGGGTGTGGCTGTATGTGGGTGTGTAGGGTGCGTGTGGCTGCATGGGGTGTGTGGGGTGTGTGGGGTGTGGGTTAGGGTTAGGGTGGTGATGGTGGTGATGGTGGTGGTAGTGATGGTGGTGATGGTGGTGGTGTGTGGGGTGTGGGTGGTGTGTGTGGGTGTGGGTGTGGGTATCTGTGGGTGAGGGGACTGGGTATGTTGGGAGGGGGAATGTGTGTGTGTGGGTATCTGTGGGTGAGGGGCGTGGGTATGTGGGGAGGAGGGATGTGTGTGTGTGGGTGGGTATCTGTGGTTGAGGGGTGTGGGTATGTTGGGAGGGGGGATGTGGGGTGTGTGGAGTGTGTGGGTGTGTGGATGGGTGTGTGGGTGGATGTGGGTGTGGGTGGGATGGGTTGGTCTGTGGTGTGGGTGTGGGTGGTGTGTTTGTGGATGGGTAGGGGTGAAACTGCACTGGGAGTCACGATCCTGGGCATATAGAGATTTGATAGCGTTTGGCTGATCTGACAATTTGTATTTAGAAGGCAGGCGAAGGTGTAGTCACAAATGTTACTGTACAATACAAGATTAAAAGCTGCGCTCTGCACAGACTTTAAAGCTTGCTCCTGTGGAGAGCCGTCCACCCCATATAACTAAAGGCCCGGTCACATACACGTTAGTGGACGCAGTTGAACGTAGTGGAGGCTAACTAGTTTAACTTAGTTGAATGTAGTTGAATGTAGTTGAAGGTAGTTGAAGGTAGTTGAACATAATTGGACATAGTTGAAAATAGCTGAACGTAGTTGAACATAGCTGAACGTAGTTGAGCATAGTTGAATGTAGTTGAACATAGTTGAACATAGTTGAACATAGTTGAACATACTGACATCCATACTTCTCCATCATATTATTAATACGCGCCGTAGCAAGAAAGGAACAAGACATTAACATATATACAATTGGATGAGTTATACCTCTGGCTGGTACCTCTAAAAGGCCCCTCCGTTTATTCATGAAGCAAATTTACCTGCCGAATGAATGCAAATGCAAAGTCGCGCAGACGCAGAAGGCCCGCGCTGCGCTGCCGGCGCCGGTTAGGCGCTGCCCAGGAGCATCAAAGCAGCAGCGGGCTGCACAAAGCATCAAAGCAGCTCAGTGCTGCCCAAACACGGCGGCTTCAACGTCCCACCGGACCGTTTCACCAAGTAATAGAAGCCTCAGCTTTTAATAATATTTGCGTAACATGTTACACTCTACATTATTAATACGCGCCGTAGCAAGAAAGGAACAAGACATTAACATATATACAATTGGATGAGTTATACCTCTGGCTGGTACCTCTAAAAGGCCCAAACCACCCAAACCAGCTAGTTATTATCGGCCGGCCAGTAGCGTGGCCACCCGCATATCCCTTGACATTCTCTCTTGTAGCGAAGCCCTTAGATATTCGAACACCGCGTCTGATCTCCAATCGCCTCTCTCTTTTATCTCCAGTATGGAGGCGCCACATAGTCGTAGAAAGGTTGCGCCTCCCCGTCTCAGGCTATGTGTAGAGAAGTCGCGGGGGTCCAAACCCGCCCGCGCACATAGGATCTTTAACGATGATAAGTAAAATGAGTACGGCATTGATACGGAGCTTGCCCCTTTTGGCAGTCTGAACGCGTGGGCGTCCCCCCCCGCCCTCACGTCCCGGAAGTGCTCTCTCACCCAGTAGACTGCGCATAGTGCCTGGTCTGCGACTTTGGAAACGGGAATTAGGTGTACCCGTTCTCTGTACTGTATAGTTTTCGACTTCCGTACCCTCACCATCATACCCCATTCGTAGAATGCGAAGTCGGATCTTATTAGTGAGGCGTCCGATTCTGATACATGACACTTACGTAGTAAGGCCCGGAATGAGACCAGTATGGCCGCTCTTAGCGCTACGTGCCCCCTTGTGTGCAGCATCAAGCTAAATATTGACCTTAGGTGTCTAGGTAATAGGGGCGCTGCCTGCTTCGGCATGTCGCCCAGGATCCTACGTATCCCAGCTAAACACTTCTTCAGCCTATGACTGGTGTAGTCAACGGCCCCCACCCCCACGTCTTTCAAGTGATTGCTGAGTGCGCTCAAGTACTGCCTGATCGAATTGTAGCACAAACGTCTCGCTAAAAAGGATATATAAAGACATGCCTGGGATGTCGAGCACGGGTATGGTGACAACTGGTCCGCGAAGATTTCGCAGAACTCAAAATATGCTTTTATTTGAACAGATCTAGTTATTTTTGTCGAGTCTGCATGGTGGGCGCCCTCGTATCGGGCACACTCCAGCGTAAGCCGCCCCCAATCTGCAATCAACAGGAAAACAGGTCATGGCAGCACATGGTTCGTGCAGTGTCCGCATCTCGTATGCGTGCAATGTTTTTATATGCATCCAGCCTGCTTAGGCTGTCACAGATCACGTTGTCTCGCGTATTTATATAGACCGATTGGACATCGAAGTTATGTCTTATTGATAACCAGAATATTAGCCTCAGCCAGGTCATAGTGGTTTTATTTTTACTTCTCCCCGAGTTGAGGGCTGCCATTACCTGGGTATTGTCAGTCACGAATATCACTGTCCTGTTTTCCCATAGGTGGCCCCACCTACGGACTCCCGCCAGGATAGGCCATAGCTCTAGCACATTTATGTTGTCCGTCCTGCATCCCACACCTTTCGCCTCCGCGAAGTGGTGTCCCAACCACTTCCCCAATTTCCTACCTGTTTTTATGTTAAAGGCGCCTGCCAACCAGTCTTCCCCGTGTATCGCCCCGAATCCCACCAAGGACGCGTCACTGTAGACTGAGATGCAGGGTTTGCATGGTTCGATTATTTTGGCCTTCCCGTTGAACGAGCTGGCAAACTCTATCCACCATTTCAGATCTAGCCTAAACTCGTCATTGAGCCTAATCCTGTGCGCGCCTTTCTTCGCTGAGGCCACTAGATCATACACACGGCGGGAGAAAGTCCTCCCACCGTGGATCACTTTACAACAATGCGCCAAGACCCCTGCCAGGCTTTCGAGCTCTTTTTTGACGCCTTTCGTTTACGTAGGAACCACTTCAGCAGTGTCTGTAGTTTCCCTAGTTTGTCTGCCGGGAGCCTCAACTCCATCAACACTGAGTCTATGTCGATGCCCAAGAAACGTATGGTCTGACTCGGGTCTACCAGTTTCCTGTAGCTGACATAAAACCCCAGCCTACGCAGTATTTTCACCAGAACCCACTGCGCCTCCCTGCATCCCCCTTCTGTGTGTGCCACCACGCAGAAGTCGTCCAGATAGTTAATGCAGCTCGTGTACCCTTCCCTTACCATACAACGAACAATCATATCACTCACTTTGGAAAATACGTACGGGCTGCTACTCAGCCCCATGCATAGGCGGTTGTCGCGAAGGTAGACCGTGCCTCCCCCGAAATCCCAGGCCAGGCCCTGCTTCTCTCTGGATGTAGGGTGTATGTTCACCGCCCTATAGGCATTACTTATATCGACCGTAGCTAAGTAATCCCCTACCTGTAGTATCTTCGTGACTGACTCCACCGAGTTATAGCTAAAGTTAGCCCGGCAGCCGTCGGTGTAGTCGTTGACACATACACCGTCTGGGCTAGAACAGTCCACAATAGCCCTAAAATCATCATGACCTTTAGGTACAGCGCCCAGGCCATGAATACACACACATGGTTCATCAACAATAGTCAACAGTTGATCATCAATTTCAGATTGCAACCTCCCACACATTGCTACACCGACCTCGCCCTTAGTTATAGAGCCATAATTGGCTTTATTGTATTTGCTGTTACAAGATTCATCAATTACCCTGAAACCAAAACAAGCGCCCCGCAACACATATTCCCAATCGGGATCGACATCCCCCCTACAAAGGCATTCAGAAAACACACGACATGGTTTTAATTGGGCCAATGCCCCATCGATGTAATAGACACAATCACAGTAACCCCCTATGCAGGCATCCAACACATCAATGTAGTGTTCAGTCCAGCTATAGCGACACTCCCTGTCCACTACCCACAGTGTGCAGACTAATTCGCCACTCTCCATGCGGGCTGGTTCCGGGCCGATTACCCTGAACCAGTCCTCGTTACGGGCCGACAACTCCGGATGCGATACATCAAAGTTAATAGGGGTGCGACCACCCCCCCCGTCTAGGTCTATGCCCGTCCTATTGTTGTTGTCTACCCCCGCGACAGTCTCAAGCACGAGATCCCTGCCCGGGTTTGTTTGCGCAGCACTCGCATCCTCCATTGTCGGTTCTTCTATCACCAAAGCTTCCCTTTGTTGGCCGACGCCGCTTCCCATGTTAATCCCCGTGGCGGAATTAGTCGGGTCGGTCCCGGTTCCCTCGTGTGTATAGTGGTTTTAACCGCCCGGTGGCGGGATGATCCTGGGGTTTACCGTCTTCCCTCTCCCCTGCTGGCGCCGTGGTTCCAGACCCGTGCTCTGCCTCGGCGCCCTCCAGCCTCATGCCGCCCTTGCTGGGAACGCATTGTGACTGTCAATATTTCTTCTGCGGGCATGCCTCGGCCACATGAGCTTTACTGCGACACGTTACACAATGATGATCCCATGCGCACTTCTCCCGTGTACAACCTTCCTTGTTATAGTTGTGTGCGAAGCACGCACCTTTCACCTTATTATGTGTCGTACCCCTGTGTTCATTTTCCTTACTGTATGTGCCTTTCGGCTTCCTCACCTCCTTGTATGACTTGGAGTTGTCCATGTTAAAGTGCAACAGGGACAAGCCATTGTCACCCATTTTGAATGCCCGCAACCCTTTCTCCTTCGCCTTCTCCCGTATCGCTCTGTCGTAGCCTCTGTACGCCTCATCAGAATAATTATTGGTTGTAGCGTGCATGCACATGTACGCCAAGTGTCCCATATAACCCATTAGGGCTTCCAAATCCATACCCGCCTTCTTCGCTTTCTTTGAACCCCACAAGCACGATGCATACATAAGTTCATTATAGTTCAGTTTTCTAACATTTTTTCCACCTTTGGTGTATTTGTCCAGAGCAAACTTACTGCGTTTCTTTCGTCGGCGCCTCCTGCGCTCCCTACTACGTTCACTGCTGCTGTCGGTGTCCGAAGATTCCGACGACGAACTTGATGAGTCACTGCTTGGGCTTGAGTATCGGTCCCCTCCTTGCGCCTCGTCTCTCCGACCCCTGCTGTGTTTCCTTGAATTTTTCCTTCTTTTCCTTTCCTTTTTCTTCTTCCGCGATCTGCACTGCGACATTTCCTCTTCCTCCGAGCTGCTGTCTTTTTCCAGCTCTGCCCGTAGCCTCATCTTGCGTTTCTCAAGGACTTTCTGCGACAGCCTTCTCCGCAGCTCCAACTCCTCCTCATCAGGTTCTACTTCCACTACCTTTATCAGCCCTGTCGCCGCCGGCTCACCCACCGTCGCACCGCCGACTGACAATGACAACATTTTGTCTACCGCCTCTTCCATGCAGCCAGTTGCCCCTGGCGCGCCGTGTTCGCCCAGCGGCTCACTTTTTGCCATTCGCCTCGTTAACTTTGCTTTGATAACTTTACACTTCGACCCTCGTGGTGCTTCATGTTCGTCCCCACAACCTTGGCACAAATCGATAGCCATCGTACCAAGACGTGACGCAATCCACTATGATTGTGTCCTACCAGACTTGTGTCCTACCAGACTTCACTTCACGTGGCAGGGCGGGTTCCTGGCACGTCTGCTCGAAGCAAATTTACCTGCCGAATGAATGCAAATGCAAAGTCGCGCAGACGCAGAAGGCCCGCGCTGCGCTGCCGGCGCCGGTTAGGCGCTGCCCAGGAGCATCAAAGCAGCAGCGGGCTGCACAAAGCATCAAAGCAGCTCAGTGCTGCCCAAACACGGCGGCTTCAACGTCCCACCGGACCGTTTCACCAAGTAATAGAAGCCTCAGCTTTTAATAATATTTGCGTAACATGTTACACTCTACGTTAACTTGGCAATAAGGTGGGTGGGCCGTGATTTCCAATTTAATCTTTCGACATGTTCAAAAGAGCGCTACATTAGAGGCTAATGGCCGGTGCACACCTACCGTTTACGATTCGTGCACTAAACCTCGCGACGAGCTTAAGACTGAGAACGGGCCTATTCATTTTTCGAATCGCGAATCGTATGAGTAAGCAAGCAGTTTTAGCCCTGAAAAGTCGCGAATCGCAATCGGTAGGTGTGCGCGGGGGGCGCACACCTAGCGATTTTTGTGCGCGAAACGGCAGGTGTGCTCGCACAAACGGGGCACATACGGTAGGTGTGCACCGGCCATAACACACTGTGGCAAAGTCTCCATACTCTTAATGTACTCTAGCATACTCTAGCATACTCTAGCGTATTTTAGTGTACTTGGACGTAGTTGAATGTAGTTGACTGTAGTGGAGGCTAACATATGTTAAACATAGTTGCACATAGTTGAACGTAGTTGAACATACCGGCAACCATGCCATACCATATTTATCCATACCAAAACCTGCCATACCTTAATGTTTTTCACCATAGTTTAAAATACTTACACCACGGTTGACTCATGTTAATCTATCCTATGTTCAACTACGTTCACGAAGGTGTATGTGACCAGGGCTTAAAGGTTTAGAATAATAAAAACAATGAATTTCAATGAGAATACAATTTATTAGAGTGAACAATAAAAGTGATCAAATATATAACTATCACAATCAAATTGGTCATCGCCAGCATCATAGTCCCAATCATAGTCCCAACCAATGTCATTTCCCCTGCCATTTAACACCCTTTTGTCACAGTGTCTTGTAAACACACAGACAAAGACACATACACGCATTTGCATTGATAGAAAACACACAAGTAAGCAAACCTGAAGCTGCCCAGAGTGAGGATCGAATCTAAGACCTAAACATCTTCAGGCTAATGCAACTGAGCTAACAAGGCAATTTGTTAGTTATTCTAGCAATGGACTGATAAAGGATATACATGTTCATTTAGGTCATGAGAATTATTTGCGAGCATAAAGACAAAAATGAAAAACCCACATTCGCTGTTATTTATATAGATTGGAGAATCCTTCGCAGAGAGGCGCGTGCGAGTTGGGCGAATATAGGCTATTCACCCAACTGTTTACTCCTGGTGGGCGTGGAATGTGTTTCCAGGGATGTTCATGCTTTATATAATGATGTGAGCATGAACACTCAATGTAGGCTTAGTCTTTTTTTATTGATATTTTTATGTGCCAGTTATATCTGAGATCACATCAGACCAGACTAGGTAGCGACACGTATCAATTGTTAACTTATTGGTTTGACTCGGCGAGGGTTCGAACGCGGAAGTTCGAATCCCACGACCTACCAGAAAGAGACGCGGATGCTGACCTCATTTGGCCAGCGCGTCTGGTAGTGGTACCTATGTGTGTGGTACCTACGTCTGCTTCTACACATGGCTAGGGCCTGGAACACAAGGTAAACATGAACCGGGGTCACCCGGACGCTAGTGCATCCCACCGGCCACCAGGCGGCACCACCGACCGCCCGCCCACCCCGCCCGGCCGGGTCCGACCATACACTAGGTGGTGGGTGGCGGGGAAAACACTGCTTCATCGCCGTCATAGACGGAAATGATTCGCTCGTGTGGCGGGAGCATATAAATTCCCATTAGTCCGGTCAGGCCTGTACCCAGCAGGCATCAGTCCCCATTCGGCGACCCTCATATGGCGTAATTGTTTGCCGCCGGTCACAGCGGGCGCCTGATGGCGTCACACTATTCGCCGTGACACGGTGTCACACCGCCTGACCTCGATCTGTCACCGGGCGCCCGTGCTCGTGGCGCCGGGCAACTCGCGAGAACTGGCGCCGTGGTTATTTTTAAATGTCATCAGCTGCCGACGAGACTGCATTTGCATTGCAGTCACCACCACCCACAGAGACAGACATATATATATATATATATATATATATATATATATATATATATACCACCCCAGAGTACTGTTGGTATACACGCAGTGGCGTGGTGGTGGGTGTGGCGGTATATTAGTGTGTGTTTGTGGGAGGGGGGTGAGTGTGGGAGTGTGAGGAGGGCTGCTGGTTGTGGTGGTCTATTCGTGTCGGGGTGTGAGTGGGGGTGTGTGAGGAGGGTTGGAGTGAAGGAAAGAGAGAGAGATGGAGAGCGGGGAGGACGGAGAAATAGGGTGGACGGAGTTGAGGAGAAGGGGGGGGGGGCAGGAGGGTTGGAGGTCGTAGGAGGGTTGAAGTGAGTAGGAGGGTTGGAGGGTTGGAGGAGGTAGGAGGTTTGGAGAGATAGGGGTATTGAAGTGAGGAGGAGGGTTGGAGGGTTGGAGGAGGTAGGAGGGTTGGAGGAGGTAGGAGGGTTGAAGTGAGTAGGAGGGTTGGAGGGGTTAGGATAGTTAAAGGGATATGAATATTGAAGGGAGTAGGAGGGTTGGAGGGTTGGAGGGGGTAGGAGGGTTAAAGGGATATTAATATTTAAGGGAGTAGGAGGGTTAGAGGGTTGGAGGGAGTAGGAGGGTTGGACGGTTGGAGGGGGTCGGAGGGTTAAAGGGATAGGAAGATTGAAGGGAGTAGGAGGGTTGGACGGTTGGAGGGGCTAGGAGGGTTAAAGGGATAGGAAGATTGAAGGGAGTAGGAGGGTTGGAGGAGGTAGGAGGGTTGAAGTGAGTAGGAGGGTTGGAGGGTTGGAGGAGGTAGGAGGTTTGGAGAGATAGGGGGATTGAAGTGAGGAGGAGGGTTGGAGGGTTGGAGGAGGTAGGAGGGTTGGAGGAGGTAGGAGGGTTGAAGTGAGTAGGAGGGTTGGAGGGGGTAGGAGAGTTAAAGGGATATGAATATTGAAGGGAGTAGGAGGGTTGGAGGGTTGGAGGGAGTAGGAGGGTAAAAGGGATATGAATATTGAAGGGAGTAGGAGGGTTGGAGGGTTGGAGGGAGTAGGAGGGTTAAAGGGATATGAATATTGAAGGGAGTAGGAGGGTTGGAGGGTTGGAGGGAGTAGGAGGGTTAAAGGGATATTAATATTGAAGGGAGTAGGAGGGTTGGAGGGTTGGAGGGAGTAGGAGGGTTACAGGGATATGAATATTGAAGGGAGTAGGAGGGTTGGAGGGTTGGAGGGAGTAGGAGGGTTAAAGGGATATGAATATTGAAGGGAGTAAGAGGGTTGGAGGGTTGAAGGGAGTAGGAGGGTTGGAGGGTTGGAGGGAGTAGGAGGGTTAAAGGGATATGAATATTGAAGGGAGTAGGAGGGTTGGAGGGGTTGGAGGGAGTAGGAGGGTTTAAAGGGATATGAATATTGAAGGGAGTAGGAGGGTTGGAGGTTTGGAGGGAGTAGGAGGGTTGGAGGGTTGGAGGGGGTAGGAGGGTTAAAGGGATATGAATATTGAAGGGAGTATGAGGGTTGGAGGGTTGGAGGGAGTAGGAGGGTTGGAGGGTTGGAGGGAGTAGGAGGGTTAACGGGATATGAATATTGAAGGGAGTAGGAGGGTTGGAGGGTTGGAGGGAGTAGGAGGGTTAAAGGGATATGAATATTGAAGGGAGTAGGAGGGTTGGAGGGTTGGAGGGAGTAGGAGGGTTAAAGGGATATGAATATTGAAGGGAGTAGGAGGGTTGGAGGATTGGAGGTAGCAGGAGGGTTACAGGGATATGAATATTGAAGGGAGTAGGAGGGTTGGAGGGTTGGAGGGAGTAGGAGGGTTACAGGGATATGAATAGTGAAGGGAGTAGGAGGGTTGGACGGTTGGAGGGGGTAGGAGCGTTAAAGGGATAGGAAGATTGAAGGGAGTAGGAGGGTTGGAAGGTTGGAGGATTGAAGTGAGTAGGAGGGTTGGAGGAGGTAGGAGGAGGTAGGAGGGCTGATGGTTGGATGGTTGGATGGTTGGAGAGTTGGAGGGTTGGCATGGGTACGGGGCTTGTAGGGCTATGAGATATACATGAGGATAGAAGGGTAGAAGGGGGTAGGCGGGTTCGGAGGTTTGGGGGTAGGATGGTCGATTGGGGTAGGAAGGAGTAGGAGTGATAATGGGGGTAGGAGGGTTGAATGGGGAAGGAGCGGGTAGGAGTGATAATGACGCAGGAGGCTTAATGGGGTAGGAGGGTTCGATGGGGTAAGAAGGAGGCTTGGAGCGGGTAGGAGTGTAAAGTCGACGGCTGGCAGCTGTAGTTGTGTAGGCTAAATATGAAATCACTACAGGCAAGAGAAAGGTATAGTATAAAGTGCACAGAAAGACAGAGAGCTTGCCCTCTCAGGTTTATTATCGTGAATCCAAGATGGCTGTCACACCTGACCAGCTCCTCCAATCAACAGTAGGCATTCTCCAATCTACCAATGAACATTCAGCATGCTTGTATCCATGCCTTGGTTGTTTATGGCTACAGTGCCATGTTGTGTCTGGGTGTGCAGTGATCCATAAATAACAGTTGGGGGAGGGGGTATGTGAGCAAAGCTGCTAAGACTCTGGACACACTAAGAGTAGTGGCACTCTCACACTATATATAACTACACAATGTCTATTTAACTCAATAAAGGATCACCAGCACCACATAATACCTTAATGCCTCTGGCCCTATATATCATTTACCTTTTGATATAACACTTGTAATCCACTATAGACTAGTTCACACCATCCGCCAATGTCTAATTATCGGGAAATTTTACAGGAGGTTTGGAAGGGGTAGGAATGATAGGGATTAGAAATTGGGGAGAGAGTAGGGGAGGGAAAGTGGAGTGGGAGAGAAAGGAGAGAAGGGAATGAAGAGTGGGGGAAGGAGAGTGGGGGAGGGAGAGAGGGGGTGGGAGAGTTGGCAAGGGAAAGAGGGGGACGGAGAGAGGGGGAGGGCAGATGGAGGGAGGCCAGAGTCAAGTAAACAATCACAGCGGAAGGACACTTATAAATGTTCAATAGTCTCCATGGCTGCTGGTTCCCGGAGCGCCTACCCACAAACTGCTGACTCAGCACAGCTGCACATGCGCGTCACCCACCGGAAGTAGACTCCCGGACAAGAAGTGGTCCATGATGATGACAGCGGGCATATATACAGTAGTCTCCAACATTCCTGATATCACGCCTTTCTTTTATAAATCGTACCGGATGTGGTGATAGAATTGTTAGAGCACAGGCTTCCCGTGCGGAAGGTCGGGCATTGGAATCTCAGCCAAGTCACACCAATGACTTATAAGATTGATATTTGTTGCCACCGAGCCTGGCACTCGGCATTGATAGGATAGGACAAGGAGTGGTTAGTACAGTGTCAGGATGATGTGACTGTGTGATATATCAGGGCATGGTGGTGGTGCCCTGGCCTACCTGTGGGGCAGCACTATGAAACCACCATGAATGCACACAGTCTCAAATCGGCTTCTGTCCGGATATGACCTTAGACGTTTTAAGCACTGTAGGCAATCTGCAAGTTAGCATTGGGACCCCTAACACTGCTTAATATCTGCTTATATTGTGTGTTTGTTTGGGATTTTACGTCATAGTAACATCTCAGGTCATATCAGGACAGGAATTGAATTGTGGCAATGTGGACTCACGGTGACTTTATAGTGATGTCCCATTGGGAGAACATGCCGCCGACACAATTATCCAATACCCTGCAGTCACATTGTCCTGATACTCAACTAACCATCATTGCCAGGTCCTATTAATGCCGAGCGCCATGCTAAATAGTGACGAGTACCAATTTGATAAGTTTGATTGGGCTGCACTTTGAATGTCAGACCTTCCGCACGGGAAGCCATCGCCTTATCGATTCCGCCACCGCGTCCAGTAAATACAATGTATATACTAGGAAGGGTTCTTTGTTTGTTCGTTGGGGTTTTACGTTCTAGCAACATCTACGCTCAAATCAGCACGGGCTTAGAAGGGGGTTGGGTGGTTTGTTTCTTCTTTGGGGTTTTACGTCCTGGCAACATCCATGGCCAAATCAGGACAGGCTTAGAATGGGGTGGGGTGGTTGTGGCTGTGGTGGTTGGGTGTTGTCCTACACGATGGAGACTGAGAGTGGGATGTGACGGGGTTCCGGGGCCTGGGTGACCGTCTGAGGGGTGGGGGGTGGGACCGGGGGGGGGGGGGTCGGCAGGGGGCGGGGTCAGTCATAGTGCCCTACTCCAGGTGCTTAATCATTGCCACAGGCCCTACCCATCGTCACTCACTGTCTTTCTCTACTACTACCCACATCTCGACGTTCTCTTGATGGATTTCTGTCATGGCTTTACTGAGCTGTTTTTTTCTTTTTGTTGTTGTTGCATTTAGTTTTGGTCCGTATATATATATATGGGGAGATTCTATTGTTTTCCCTTCAGAGCCAATCAGTGAGTCGAACTGTGCATGGGCCATCCATAGCCATCCATAGCCATCCATAGCCATGTACTACTGAGTTTTTTTTGTTTGTTTCCTCAAAGTTGCATAGACCGATGGTTTTGAGTTTCTGTCATTTTCTGAGATACATATATTAGAATGATCGTTATAATGTACCTTGTTTTAATTTGAAGTAGCTTCACTCCTTTGTTGAAGATTTATACTGCCTATCATGGATAAGCCTGAATAGGCTTGTTTTCACCATTAGACAGTTTGTCGATAGAAAGCCCAAGCCTACACTTTTACCGACCCAAGGGATTTTTAACCTCCCACACCACATAGACATGGTATGAGAGCAACTGGCCTTTGATGATGCTGTAAGTTATACACAGCAGTGGAAATCCAAATTGGCAGATATGGGGGCATGGGGAATCGAACCAATGACCTTCAGATTAGGAGTTCGACCTAGAAAAAAGTCAGACACTCTAACCACTCCGCCACAGAGAACACCACGTTATCCTCATTATCACGAAAGCACCATTTTGTCAGATAGAACCTTTTTATAGTAAGGTCACGTTTTGTTATCGCAACAGACGATCAGGACTCAACCCCACGTCTTATATATGCAAACGCCTGTTATCTCTAATAATATTACATTTAAACTAAACTTAGACTTATCTGAAAGTTGAGGTATTCCTTAGATTTCTATGAACCATGAGAATACTCCATATGAATGAATTCTATAAGAACTTGCTCCCACACCCTTAAACATAAATCTCTGCATGCTATTCTAAATTAATTTATAGTTTTATACTGAAATGGGATGGTAGAATCAAACCTATATGTTGGGACAAGCATCGTCCAATTGACCCACCTCAGTGAAACCAGCAGTTTTCCCACGGCCGCCTGTCTATCTTGACCCCTTTCACATGTCTGACTGAGTGCACCAAACTACACGTCTTTCGCCCACTGCGCAGCTGACATTGTTTTATGTCTGCGCCTATAATTCACAGAGACGAGTGTAAAGTTTCTGGCTGGTGGTGTGAGCGGTGTGGACAAGCCAAGAGAAATCAATACAGGTAATGAAGGAAAGTAGGTAAAGAGTGAAAGTAGGAGAGTGAGACTCCTTGATTTATTATCTTATATAGGTTTCTAGAATCCAAGATGGCAGAGGTCACATGTGTTGATCCACCAATCAGGGTTCAATCTGTTGTATCCAAGGCCTTGTTATGCTGGCTACAGTCCCTTGTGGTGGCCAATGATCCATAAATAACACCATGGAGGGAGGGGGTATGTGAGGTGACTCCTCCAAAGACTATCTAAGAAGTGACACTCCTCCAAAGACTATTTTACTATACAATTTCTATACCTAATGAGTAATAGTTTACCAATTCCACATATCCCTCATATGCCTTTGGTTTTTATATATCACCATTTACCATTATATAGACAGTTTGCAATTTATTATAGTAGTTTCACATATATCCTCATGCCATTAGATCGGAAAATTGTACACGAGGTCAATGAGATTGAGTTTGGAACCTTTAATAATGTTTACTTCTAGAGATCTTCAACTGGCGTTACATACACATTACATAATAGGCATGACATATGAGTCAGTGTCCTCCCTCAGTTGCTGTCAAATTTTGACGTGGATCTGACCATTTCGGAGTTTTGTGTAAATTTCAATGTAGGCATGTGAATGTGATTGACATGACTGACAGAATAGATACCACCAGCTTTTTACCGTGAATATGGGCCGTTGATGCTGACACGGCGTTAAACTATCAGCAATCAATCACTCTGCATCCAAGACTGTAACATAATGAATGATGCATAATGAGTCATATCAATACTCAACAATATCATACAGAGTTGGCTTGGTTTAAGGGGCGGGTGTCAAAGGCGGCTTCACAATCTTGTAGGGTCTGGGTTGAACGAATAAATGTGGCTTCGAACCAAACCAGGCAGTAACCTCACAGTATCGGTCGAGCATTGAGGCGATGTGGTCAGGAATGGGATCACCAAATAGGGGTCTGTTTTTAACAATCTTTTATATCCTAGCAACATCTAAGGTGATATTAGGATGGGTAGTGACTTCATAGTCCTGTTCCACTGGGAAACCAAATTGTCAGCACGAGGACCCAATATTCCCCACACAGTCACATTATTCTGATACTCAGATAGCAAGTCCTTGTCCTATCCTAGTAATGCTAAGTGTCATGCTAGGTAGCGAGAAGCATCAATTGTATAAGTCATTGGTTTGATTCCGCTGGGATTCGAACTCCCGACCTTCCGCACGGGAAGTCTGCACTCTACCGATTCGGCCACAGCGTCCGCTCCCAAGGGGAAAGTATTGTTTATTACATACGATTGGCAATGCCACCCATACCACCCTCTGCGAATTAAAGACATTTTGTTCCAACTTGGCCCACTCCAAACAGCCAAGCGTTGCCAGGTTGGCGTTTTGTTAGTAAGGCGGGACGTGGAAGCTGGGACGAATTGCACACAAGACGTTATCTTGGAAACCGCGTTGCCTGGCAACGGGCGCCGAGACTTCCAAGGCGGCTAGACACAGTAGTACATCATCTCGCTGTTCACCGTGACAAGGTTTTGTTTGTTTTTCGTTTTTCGTTTTATATGTTGTTTGTTTGTTTCTTGTCTAGATGCTAGTGAACAATAAGCTTGAGCCACTCTGCTGGCAACACGCTGACCCATGACCCTACCGGAAGTGGGCCACTCATGACCCCCTCCCCCCCCTTCGCCCTCCATCCCTTCGTTCCCTCCTCCCTCCCTTCCTTCTTTCCTTCCTCCCTTCCATCTTTCCTCCCTCCCTCCCTCCCTCACTTTCTTCCTCCCTTCCTCCCTTCTCTTCCCTCCTTCCTCCCTCCCTTCCTTCCTCCCTCCATCCCTTCCATCATTCCTCCCTCCCTTGCCTCCTTCCCTCCTCCCTCCCTCCTTCCCTTCCTTCCTCCCTCCCTTCCTTCCTCCCTCTCTCCACTCATGGCGACTTTATGTGTGCTGCTTCACTGGCAGGCCAGACAACTAGTACCATGACCTGATATTCCACTCAGTCACATTATCCTGATACTGAGCCAACCAGTCCATGCCCCCTCCTAATACTACCGAGCGCCTGGCTAGGAAGCGACAATTATCAATATTGTATGTCATTGGTTTGACTTCATCGGGAATTGAACTAATGACCTTTCGCACAGTTTCGCGCTTTACCGATTCGGCCACCGCCTCCGGTTTCCAGGATATCAGTATTTGCACTAATCTCCGCTTCATTCTAATTCGTTCCATTTTGTGAACTTTGGGTCTACCATGAATGTATTGTGCCTACTTGTGCCTTATGCTCAAATTGCCTTCATGCAGCGACATGGAAGTCATCCAACACCCCCACCGCCCCTCCTCCCCACCCCTACCGCGGACCACACACCCACCCGGCCAAACAACGAGCAGACGACACCTAAGCCTCCACCAATCACAACAATACCGCCACCAAATGCACCTGCTCCTCAACCATCCGTCCTCCCCCGGAATATCTCACTCTGCCCCATTGCGGGTTCTTCAATCGTCCATTTAAAGCTGCATAGTCAATTATCAAACAATTATCTAGATTTGATTCTACATATCTAACTTATATACTGGTGCACTTATTAAACACTTGTCACCACATAGAGGGGAATACCGAGGCAATTTACCAGAACCTGTTACTATAGAAGCCTATGGCGGTAGAGTTTGGGGTGCTTGCCAACATTAATTTGGCATGGTTGCACTTCAAATATCTCAAATCTCACCAGCCATTTAAAATAAAAGGTACTTGAACCTAAAGTAAGGTAGATTATACCGATCAGCATAATACACTGATCTGAGAAATCTCAAAATTATCGAAGGATGCAGATTAAATTGATGAATTGTAAATGAGATGACAACAAAAACCTCAATAAACTTGAGAGTTCCCAAGAAGAACAATGCTGATGTTCACTACTACCAGTTTAACTGCAACTGATTGCTAATAGTTTATGTTTATATGTTTGTCATTCTAGCAACATCTAAGGTCATATCAGGATGGGTACCAACTTGTGACGGTGCACACTCATGGTGACTTTATAGTGTGGCCCCCCCCTGGGAGACTAGGCCACTGACACCATGACCTAATATCCCACACATTCACATTATCCTGATACTGTGCTAACCAGTCCTCTCCTATTCTATTAATACTGAGCGCCAGGCTAGGAAGCGACACATATCAATGCTATAAGTCATTGGTTTAGCTCAGCTGGAATTCGAACTTCGGACCTTCCGCATGTGAGGCCTGCACTCTACAGATTCGGCACCACGTCCGGTTGATTGCTAATAGTTCTCTTCTAACATTGCCATGTGAAGCTCTATACTGAATTGTTTGTGATGTTCGCAACACGGGTAATTGGACACTAAGACACAGCCATAGCCTTAACATTAAAGCAGACGATGCTGCCACCTATACTTAAACGGGGACACTGTCATGTGCATTGGACACTAGCGCCGTCTATGATCACTTTAAGATACAAAACCTGAGTACTGAACCAATGATACTGACTTGACACCTATGTTGAATTTCTGAACTAAATTGCTGTCTCTGCCTATATAAGGCTGGGTTTGGCGGCTACAAGCTCACTTCGGGACGAGCACAAGAGGACGTGGACTAAGCCTTAAATTGTCACCCACCCCTACGTTAAGATAAGGGATAGGGTTAAAAGCTTTCTGACCTCACTATGTTTCAACATGTTGCTATTTGCATTTGATTTTCTCTGATCAACCTGTACTCATGATTACCTGATTAAAACCAACTTTATACTACTTGCTGTGTCATTGTCCAATTAACTGTTAGCTGACTAACCGAAGCCAACAACCACCGGTTTACCAACAGTGCCCTGAGCCTACATTAGGCCATCAATATCTCCCCTAGCACAGCCATTTTAACCCTCTCACAACGCCAGCCATAAGTTATCAAATGCCTCTGTGTTACTTGCTATTGTTTTACAGTCCTCTAGGGGTTGCTACGATAAGAATATATAGAAAGTGTATTTTAGCCCGTAGTAACTGGTGAATTATTTGAATTAAAGTTCCATAGTCCGATGAAACATCATATTTTCAAAACCAAAACAATTATATAGATGTGATTCTACATATCCAACTTAGATACTGGTGCACTTATTAAACATTTGTTGACACATAAAAGAGAACACAGCGGCAAATTAATAGATCCTGTTTCTACAGAAGCCTATGGTATCAGAGTTTTGGCATGCATGCTGAAATTAATTTGGCATGTTTGAACTTCAAATATCTCAAAAGGCAGCTATTTAAAATAAAAGCTCCTTCAAACCAAAGTACGGTAGGTTATAACAATCAACCTAACATATTTATCTCAGAAAATGACAGAGTCCAGGCATTGGTTTTGCAGCCATTTGGCAGTGCAGTGTATAGATAATTAAGTATACGTGTCACTGCTTAGGAATAATCCCAATATAGATGCAAAATAGTGGTACGGCAAAGAGACACAAAACAAAATAAGTAATAATGTTCGAGATACATATGACCAATTGTGGATTAATATAGCATATATACATATTTATATGCTATATTTACTAAATACATGTGATGCTTATATAACAATGGGTGTTCTGCCACAGTGATGTAATTATGGATTAAAGTTGCACAGTTTCAGGGATTTAAGTTTTGGACAGGTTTTTGAGATAAATATATTGAGTCGATCATTATAATGGAGTGGTGCTGGTGGTGATGGTGGTGTTGGTGGTGATGGTGGTGATGGTGATGGTGGTGGTGGTGATGGTGGTGGTGGTGGTGGTGGTAATGGACAAGCGGGCTGAGGCGATAGTGTTGGCAGTGGTGGTGGGGTGGGGGGTACTGGGGAACCAACAAGGGCAGAGCTGTGATGGTGGTGGGCGTGGGAACCAGGAGAGCCACGTGGTTCTACTGGTTGGTGGAAAGTGAGGGGAGCAGGAGGGATGCCTTGTGGTACTGGCGGGATTAGGTGGGATGAGGGGACCAGGATAATTGCATAGTGGTACTGGCATGCGGGGGTGTGTGAGATGAGAGGACCAGGCGGGCTGACTAATGGTACTGGTACATGAGGGTGTGTGGGATGAGGGGACCAGGAGGGCTGACTAGTGGTACTGGCATGTGGGAGGGGGATGACATAAGGGGACCAGGAGGGACGGGGGCGAGGGGACCTGCCGACCTGGAATCTGTATGTAGCAGGCCGCGTTCAGCCGGGCACTTCCCTCAACCCCGCGCCCTGGTGGCCTGTAGCCGTAACTACCCGGGATGCATGGAGTCTGGAGGTGGTCCGGACAGGTCAGTGGACGCACCACTGCTGCTGTCCTCTCCAATGTCCACTCTTAGTATCCGTAGGGCCCCCATCCCATATACCCACCCACATACACACACATACCTCCACCCCACCTCCCACCATGGAGCTGGGGTGATGAGGAGGGGAGGGGGAGAGGAGGGGGGGAGAAGTGGAAGGAAGGGTTGGTTGGAGCGTGGCGGACAGAACTGAAGGACATGGATGTGAAGAGCATGTATGATAGGAAGGAGACTGTGGAGAATGGGAGCAGCTGGCGCAGAATGCAGTAGGGCAGGTTTTGGAGAAGGGGAGCAGACAGAGGAAGGGAGAGCAGGATGTGGGGAATGTGAGAAGGGATGCAGAGTGTAGCAGGGAAGGCTATGTAGCATGGGGGCAGGGAAAGGAAGGAGAGCAGGATGTGGGGATTTGTTTGTTTGTTGTTGTTTTACATCCTATCAAAATATAAGGTCATATCAGGACGGGTACCGACTCATGACAGTGCGCACTGATGGCGACTCTATAGTGCTGCCCCACTGGAAGACCAGGCTGCCAGCGCCATGACCTGATATCCCACTCATTCACATTATCCTGACATTGAGCCAACCAGTCCTTGTCCTATCCTAATAATGCCAAGCGCCAGGCTAGGAAGTGACAAGTATCAATTTTTAAGTCATTGGTTTGACTAGACCAGGGTTCGAACCCACGACCCCACGATCTACTAACACAGGAGAAGGATGCTCTAACTCATTCGGCCATCCCGTCTGGTCTAGGATGTGGGGAATGGGCGAAGGATGTAGAATTTAGCAGAGAAGCCGGTGGAGAACGGGAGTAGGGAGAGGAAGGAGAGCAGGATGTGTGGAATGGGAGAAGGGATGCAGAATGTAGCAGGGAAGGTTATTGAGAAGGGCAGGAGGGAGAGGAAGGAGAGCAGGATGTGGGGAATGGGAGAAGGGATGCAGAATGTAGCAGGGAAGGTTATTGAGAAGGGCAGGAGGGAGAGGAAGGAGAGCAGGATGTGGGGAATGGGAGAAGGGATGCAGAATGTAGCAGGGAAGGTTAATGAGAAGGGCAGGAGGGAGAGGAAGGAGAGCAGGATGTGGGGGATGGGAGAAGGGATGCAGAATGTCGCTGGGAAGGTTCTTGAGAATGGGAGCAGGGAGAGGAAGGAGAGCAGGATGTCCGGAATGGGAGAAGGGATGCATAGTGTAGCAGGGAAGGTTATTAAGAAGGGCAGGAGGGAGAGGAAGGAGAGCAGGATGTGTGGAATGGGAGAAGGGATGCAGAATGTAGCAGGGAAGGTTATTAAGAAGGGGAGCAGGGAGAGGAAGGAGAGCAGGATGTGTGGAATGGGAGAAGGGATGCAGAATGTAGCAGGGAATGTTATTAAGAAGGGGAGCAGGGAGAAGGAGGAGAGCAGGATGTGGGGAATGGGAGAAGGGATGCAGAATGTCGCAGGGATGGTTAATAAGTAGGGGAGCATGGAGAAGGAGGAGAGCATGATGTGGGGAATGGGAGAAGGGATGCATAGTCTAGCAGGGATGGTTATTAAGAAGGGGAGCAGGGAGAGGAAGGAGAGTAGGATGTGGGGAATGGGAGAAGGGATGCAGAATGTAGCCGGGAAGGTTATTGAGAATGGGAGCAGGGAGAGGAAGGAGAGCGGGATGTACGGAATAGGAGTAGGGATGCAGAATGTAGCAGGGAATGGTATTGGGAATGGGAACATGCAGAGGAAGGAGAGCAGGATGTACGGAATGGGAGAATGGATGCATAGTGTAGCAGGGAATGGTATTGAGAATGGGAGCAGGGAGAGGAAGGAGAGCAGGATGTGGGGAATGGGAGAAGGGATGCAGAATGTAGAAGGGAAGGTTATTAAGAAGGTCAGGAGGGAGAGGATGGAGAGCAGGATGTGTGGAATGGGAGAAGGGATGCAGAATGTAGCAGGGAAGGTTATTAAGAAGGGGAGCAGGGAGAGGGAGGAGAGCATGATGTGGGGAATGGGACAAGGGATGCAGAATGTAGCAGGGAATGGTATTGAGAATGGGAGCAGGGAGAGGAAGGAGAGCAGGATGTGGGGAATGGGAGTAGGGATGCAGAATGTAGCAGGGAATGGTATTGAGAATGGGAGCAGGGAGAGGAAGGAGAGCAGGATGTGGGGAATGGGAGAAGGGATGCAGAATGTAGCAGGGAATGGTATTGAGAATGGGAGCAGGGAGAGGAAGGAGAGCAGGATGTACGGAATGGGAGAAGGGATGCAGAATGTAGCAGGGAAGGTTATTAAGAATGGGAGCAGGGAGAGGAAGGAGAGCAGGATGTACGGAATAGGAGAAGGGATGCAGAATGTAGCAGGGAATGGTATTGAGAATGGGAGCAGGGAGAGGAAGGAGAGCAGGATGTGAGGAATGGGAGAAGGGATGCAGAATGTAGCAGGGAAGGTTATTAAGGAGGGGAGCAGGGAGAGGAAGGAGAGCAGGATGTGAGGAATGGGAGAAGGAATGCAGAATGCAGCAGGGAAGGGTATTAAGAAGGGGAGCAGGGAGAGGAAGGAGAGCTGGATGTGGGGAATGAGAGAAGGGATGCAGAATGTACCAGGGAAGATGGCGGAGAATGGGAGCATGGGTAGGGACGAGTTCAGGATGTGGGGAATGGGGGAATGGATGCAGAATGTAGTGGCGAAGGTTATGGTGAAAGAGAGCAGGGAGAGGAAGGTTTTTTTTGTTCGTTTGCTGTTGTTTTACGTCCTAGCAACACCTGAGGTTATGCAGAAGGCCAGCAGAGAGACGCAAGACATCAGCAGGGTGCAGGTTATGGGGGAAGGGTTGGAGAATGTAGCGGAAATGGTTATGGGAAAGGAAGGTTTGCTTCTTGTTGTCTTTCGTCCTAGCAACATCTAAGGTCATATCAGGACGGGTACTGACTTGTAACCGTGCACACGTGGTTAATTACATGGGTCCTTCCCTGATTCATTACATGGGTCCATGGTTTGTCACACGTGTCCCTGATTCTTTACATGGGTCCGTTGTTCGTTCCATGTGTCCATGGTTTGGGGCATGCATCAGTAGGTCAAGCCGTGGGTCACTATATCAGAACTTGGGTCACTGGGTCAGTGCAGTGCCAGTGTTTCACCATATGGGACATATGGTATACAAGCCAGTGGTTCCCTAAAAGGATCAGTGGTTCATTAAATGAGTCAGTGGTTTGGTACATAGGTCAGCATACTGCGCTAACCAGGCCTTGTTCTATCCTATTAATGCCGAGCGCCAGGCTAGGACGTGACAAGTATCTATTTTGTAAGTCATTGGTTTGACTCGACTGGGATTCCTACTCCAGACTTTCTGCCCGGGAATCCTGCGCTCTACCAATTCGGCCACCGCGTCCGGTAACAGGAAAAGTAAGAAGCTACACATGAAGAGCTCTTTTCCAATACGCGATAAGCGCCGATAAAAAAACTGAGCTAGCAATGTCAATGTCAAGCGCATAGCTTGTGTTTAGCAAAAGAGCTCTTCATATATGTATATATACATATATGAAGAGCTCTTTATATATATATGGAGAGCACTTTTCCAAGGCACGAGCTATGAGCTTGGCATTGGCATTTTAAGCTCTTTTTTTTTTATCACCACTTAACACGTTTAGGAAAAGAGTGTTTTATATATATATAGGCTGACATATGTCCTACAAGTAGTCTATAATATTGAGCATGGACTGGTGGCGCCTGAGACTGGCGCCAAGGCGCCAAGGCGCCCACATTACAGCGGCAGTAAATCATATCGGCGGTGGGCGTTATTTACTTACCTCCATAGGTAATGCACGCCCAGTTAGACATGCGCACACAATGCCATCACACGCACAGCCAAGAGCTTGTAAAAACCTGGGCTCCACCCCCCGCCCCCGGCACCGGCACCCTCCCTCCCGGGAACCCTCACTACCCCGCCTCCTGCCGCCTCCCCTCCCCTCGCCACCCCCCCTCCCCCCATCTCCCATGTGCCCCGTCCCTGTTGCCCTCGCCCACCTCACGATGTTCCTTCCTTAATGACTCCAGACTGCTTGAGCAGTCCTACCTAAGACCGAGGGGATGAAGCCGTTGTGGCGGTGGGAGTGGGGATGTGTGGTGGGGGGGGGGGGGAGGAGGGAGGAGGGGAGGGCACGTTTCTGTGCAGTGCGACGGGGGGGGGGGGGGGGGGCACTAGAACAGATATTGAGGGATTTAGGTGTTATGTCCAAGCAGCATCTGAGACTAGTAGCAGATATATATATATATATATATATATATTTATATATACATATCACTATATTTACTAATTTAGTATATTTAGTATATTCTATGTATTCTGTATATTCTGCATGTTCTGCAGATTCTGCAGATTCTGCAGATTCGGTGTATTCTGAATGTTCGATATATGCTGTATATGTTTATATTCTGTATTGTTTTGCATATTTGGTATACTTTGTATAGTCTGTACATAATCTGTATATTTTGTATGTTCGGTATATTCTGTATATTCCATATATACCTTATAGTCTCTAGTATACATGTTCTGTATGTTCGGTATATTCCGTATGTTTCATATATACATTATAGTCTGTAGTATACATGTTCTGTATGTTCGGTATATTCCGTATGTTTCATATATACATTATAGTCTGTAGTATACATGTTCTGTATGTTCGGTATATTCCGTATATTCCATATATACCGTATAGTCTGTAGTATACATGTTCTGTATAGTTTGTACGTTCTGTACATATTGTATATTCTGATTATTCTACATAGTCTACAGATTCTGTATAGGGTGTGATGTGTCTATGCTGTCTATTCTCGCTATTCTGACAATTCTGTTTAATATATTATGTTTATCTACGACAAACTATTTATTCTATAAACAAATATTTTGTATCATATATATCATACATATAGAAGAACTAGGTGAGCGTTTCACGCTCATGTTCTTTATGTAGTTGACCTACATAAAGAACATGATAGTGGGTTAGAGTGTTCTCAGCGTTAAGTGAGTAGGACAGTGAGTTGAAGCCTGATCAGTAGATGAGTAGTCTGAGGCTCAACCACTCGATTACTGGTGGGTGGGTGTTAGGATAGTATAGAAGTCTGTGTTATTATACTCGTACAATTCTCATACAGCATATGTAAGCAAGAGGAGGCGACGAATATATATAATGAATTTGGGCGATATCAATTTATCAACAATTGCACAACTACAACAATGTCGTGATATCAAATTACATTGTGGAATGCGATATCAATGATGAACAATTAGCATTGGGAAAAATCAATAATAGCATGATAATCAATTAGCATAGTAGTATGCGATATCGATGATGAACAGTTAGCATTAATGTCTTACAACAATAATTTATAAATCAGTCAATAGTAACGTGAGACTGATATCTGGCTGGGCCAACTGCCCTACCGTAAGAAAAAAAACACCAGAACTGAGTAGTCGTGTCGAGCGCAGCTGGATACCGAATGAACAGTCTAGTGCACCGGGCTGCACGATGCAGCCTGCATGCAGCGTTGCGAGCCCTCCTGGTGTCGAACCCGGGAACCGCCAGGAGTGTTACCGAAATAGAAGTAGCATAGCCGGAGCCCTCCTTGCCTGACAGCTGCATACAGGTCTGAATACAAGTTATATTACATATTATATATATTATAAATGCCAGTTATCATATCATATATTCCTTATATATTGTATATATGATATATACCCTATATATGATATATACCCTATATAGTGTATATATCATATATACCATATATATTGTATATATCATATATACCCTATATACTATATAGTATATACTATAGAATGTAGACTACATATTGTGCAAATGTATATATATAAATATATATATATTATACGCTTAACTAAATAAGGCCTTGGACGAGATTTTTTCTTTCAGCATCCACATCCCACCATGTCCCATAAGCAATACATACACGCCTTATCGTGCAAAACCAACTCGACAAGTTAATCCAAATCCCCTTTAAATGTAAAAACAGGAAAGAAGAACAACAACAAAAAAGAAAAAGAAAAGTTGGCTTTCTACTTTGCTTGCCTCTTTCTTTCTGCACATGCTCGTCCCAGGTGACCTTCGTGATGCGAGGGATGAGCCGATTGGCGTTCACCTCCAGTACCTAACAGACAAGGAGGCTGGCTCGCGCATGCGCGATAAGACACATGAGGCTCTAGGCGGTAAGCAGTGTTAAGTGGCGGCGTTATCTGCAGATCGGGAGCCGCCAACAACACTCCCTCAGCTAACAGCACGCAACCCCCTCCAGCCCCCAAGCTCCACAACACTGTCCGTTCCCGTGACATGCTACAAGGCAGGGAAGAATTGTCGGGCTCATGTTGCGAGTACTGTTGGGCCGTGTCGGGCGAGCTCAGAAACCATCCACCTCAGCTCCGGAATTACAACAACAAACAGAGATGGAGGGGAAAACAGCCTTCACGGAGAAAGGGGAAAGGATAATTAAGTTAGAAGCATTGCCCAAATATGTTTTTTGTATTTTACTTGTGAAGTGTATTGTATAGACTGTTGGGAAAAGGTAATACAGAGAACACTATCCAAATATGTTTTTTGTAGTTTAGTTGTGAAATGTATCGTATAAGAATGTTGGGAAAAGGTAATACAGAGAACATTATCCAAATATGGTGAGTGCACGCGTTGGCCACTCGCTTGCGAGATTTCTCGTAAGGTGACAGGTCCAATATATTGTGTACTGGGACCACTGTTGGAACTGCTATATGAGCTATCCTGACTTTATCTTGTCGTATCGCTGTCGGTGACTATGTATGATTCATGCTGTAGGTGTCTGGTGCACCGTGGCGGGAGGAGTGCACGCGCGTGTGTGTACCCACAAAGCTACAGTTACTCGGGTATTACTATTACCAGTACACCGCAATCAATCATGCCCATTGCACCGCCCTGACCCTGCATCCCTAAGTACGGAGCCAGCATACAATCGATCAATGTCGAGACTCTTAGGGCATGTGCACACAACCTCACAAATGGACTATTTGAAATCTCACACTGTTCAATGTAGAATACAACCAGAGTGCCTTCACTTCTATATTAGGTACTGGCAGCGACATTTAAAAAATATGCGTAGGGTGCAATAGTTTATTCCATCCTGTAGACATCGAAATTACAAGCCTAAATCCAAAAAAAGGTTATGCTATATATAGTATTTTTCTTGATATAATAATTTGTTAAGATTAAAATATAAAGATGTATTAATTTTGAATTAAAAGTGGAACTTTGACTAAATATTATTACAAGTGGAAGGATGTGAGGTTAGTTCTGCTCACCCATTTCCATTCTACATATATAAAGGAATGTAAATTGTCAATTGCTAAATCAATTAGTCAAGCATATTTGTAATAAGACAATGTCAAAAAGAGCAATTCATAACAAACAAATCTTTCTGATTTGGCCAAATAGCCATTTTCAAAGATTGGTGTTTTCTTGGAAACTTCAACACAACTGAATAAATGCTAAATAGTTCACCTATTGATAACAGTGTAACACTCTACTTTTTTCAGAGGTCTATCATCAGAGAATCAAAATATATTGCATCCTAAAATGTCAAAAATTGTAATTGTTTGCACGTAACCATCTGTAAGTGCATTATTTTCAACATTTCAATGTTTGAAAGCTCATTGCAGCAAATCATCTTTCGAATCTTCCTCAAATTTGGCACAGTATTACAACAACTATTCTCTAAGACAAAGAGATATTATTTATATCAATACTATATCCCAAAATATGATTGAACATATAAAGACAAATTGTAGGAAAACTAAATATATCAATTTGATAAATCTTTAAATTATCATTGTAGTGTAATCAATTGGTTAAACTTCCTATAAATTGACAGTGCACATCATCTGGAGGCAGTACACCTTAGGGCACTAATATTATGTTTAGAGATACAACAAGTGAATTTTGATTGCACATACAAAAGAAAAGTGTACAAAATAAAGAGTTGTTCATCAAACTATGAAACACTCACTCTGGCTCATCCAACAGGTGCATCTTCTTCAAATCTTGCAGACATTACACATGGAACTAATGCATATTGGCTATAAAAATGATTATGCAAAGAATATCAAAAGCTGCATTTTTATTGAAAATACAACTTAAAAGTGTCTGAAACCAACAATATTGATTTAAGTAAATCTTTAGATATTCATTGTTCCTAGAGTAATGGTTGCATCCTCTCCAATGTTGGCCCAATATTAGAATATATCAGGAAAGGGGAAGCAGAGACCGCCCTGTTACAGGGGGGGGGGGGCTGCTGAGAATAAGGCATGTTGGAAGCGAAAGGTGCCCAGAAGGAACACTGACAAACAATAGGGAATATTCTTTATTTATATTCCCATAATACATTATTTGGCACATAATATAGATATTATTGATGTTATTGATATTACATATATAATTGATATTATATATGCTATATATATTATATAAATATGATATATTGTACCTATCGTCCAACACAATATTCTTGAAGAGACTTCTCCGCTACTTATATATAATTCATAATATTATGTACATGCTATTCACTATATATGCTATATATACTATATATAGTATATATATTTGATAAATTATATATAGCTATATATTCTATATATTCTATAGACTCTATATAATCTATATACTCTACGGATACTATATATTGCATATCTTATATATAATACATATCTCTCAAGTGACTGAATGGAGTTATGCATTCTATATATTCTATACATTGTATACATTCTATACATTGTATACATTCTATGCGTTCTATACATTCTATACATTCTATTTAATCGATACATTCGATACATTTGATACATTCGATACATAGCCAGACATAACCATGCCTTGGTTACAAGGTTCTTGATTATCATTGGTAGATATAAGAATGCCTGTTGCTGATTGGAGGGATTGATCAGGTGTGTACAGCCATCTTGGATTCTAAAACCTATATATATAATAAAATAAGCAAGCTCCTTCTGGTTCCTTCTGCACACTCGATATCTTGCCTTCCTTCTCTATACTTGCCTGTAGTGATTTCCTATTTAGCCTGCCTACACAACCACAGCTGCCAGCCGTCCACTTTACACTGAGGTTATATCCATGAAGCAGGCTTGATATAGTTTTCATTTCATAGTTTTGAGGTTCTGCCATTTCTTTAATATATAAATATATTAGGATGACCAGTATACTCGAATTGATTTTTGTTTGAAATAACTTATGTAAGGGGTTAACTTTATGAGCATACTTGAAGTGAACACATACCAACTTAATGTTGGCACCCAAATCAAAATGCCAAAAATCACATGATTCAATAGTGACAGCTTCTGTATTAACTTGACTTAGTATTTCTTCTATGCAGCAATACATTTGTAAACAAAGCACCAGTATTTAAGTTGACTTTGTAGAATCAAATCTAGATAAGTTCTCCAGTGTTTTACCGTTAATGTTTACACACTTCAAACCATGCACTGTTAATTACACGTGGGCATGCTCAAAACTGAACAATACCTCTCACCGACTGGTCCCCTACTAACTGGTCTCCCCACCGACCTGTCCACCCACCGACTGGTCCACCCACCGACTGATCCCCCTACCGACTGGTTCACTTACAGACTGGTCCCACTCAGAATGGACCTCCTCCCCACCAACTGGTCCCCCAGCAACTTACCAACTGATCCTACCACCGACTGGTCCTCGTACCGACTGATTCGTCTACAGACTGGTCCCCCTCACATTGGTTCTCCGCTCAACTGACTGGTCCCCGACTGACTAGTCCCCTAAGCACTAGTTGCCCAACTAGACACATTAGCTACCCATCCACTAGTCACCTTCCGATTGGTACTCTGAACTACAAACAGGCTGACCACTCATCGACCAGGGCCGCATTCAGGGTCCGTCTCGGAGGCGCCGTGGCGACGTCTCGGCGATGCTTTTTGGTCTATTTGCATTCAGGGTCCATCTCGGCAACGTCTCGGCGATGCCTCCCTTTTCAGATAGGAGACAAAAAGTGCCTCGAAAATGGCCGCTGCATGCAGTCATTTCATCCGATTGCAAATGGCCGCCGCCTATGGGGGTGGCCATTTTCGAGACAAGAAACTGCCTTTGTGATTCAGACTAGCGTGATGTCACGGGCGCCTCCGAGGCGACTCCGAGACGGACCCTGAACGCGGCCCTGATATCAGCCAACGAGTCACCAGCATGCGGGTCACCCCTTCGCTGGTCACTCACCAATTGGTCACGCAGACACTTCTAACCCTCACTCCTACCCCAATCCCCATCCGATTCAAATCCCTCACTGATCACCTTACTACCTGTTCTCAGGACACACTACTTAGACACATTAGACACTTTATACGTTGTTATTCGCAATTTCCATACATTATTCCACAAACATATACTATTATGTTAACAATAGAAATTGCAGGAACAGTGTAACCATTAATGGCTGTCTTCCCACTCATTAACTTTACATAAACCAGCTGGTCACCAGCGTTCTTGTCACCCATTCTCTGGTCACTCACCCACCCACTTAAAAAAAACCACTTCCAACCCCACTCTATTCAAATCCACCCATTGGTCACCTACTTGACTGGTCTCACCACACAACAATCGCCCACAACCAGTCACCCAGCCAGCTGCACACACGCACACGCACATAAGCAAACACGCATTGTGGCACATATGGGTAAAATATTCTGATATACGGCAGAGGGGAATGCAATTCTTTTATATGTCATTTGTTATGCCCAGCAGGGTGAGCTTGCATATATATATATATTTGTATATATATATATATATATATATATATTGGTTGGGTTATATCTGAGTTGCATGTAGATGGACATAGTGAGTGCTGGCAGGCCTGAGAGTAGTTGCACTCATGACCTGGCAATTCTGCCTGAGGAGGGGTCAACACAATCCAGTAGGGGTCGACACAATCCAGTAGGGGTCAACACAATCAAGCTGTGAGTAGCAACCAGGTCAAGGTTGGTTGTGGCCAGGTAGCCACTGGTGTTGAGCACACTACTAGGTGACCATGGAGACCAGACATGCTGTTCTCCTATTGGGTGACAGGGGTGGTGTGAGACACTACCAGGGAACCTGGGAACTATTTCAATAAAGATAGAGGGCTTGCTCTCTCTTACTTTACTCACTCTTACGTTCTTTCTGTATTGTTTTTTCCGTAGAGCCTATTTGCTGTTCCGCATATCCGGGTACCAACTCTACATACGCATGCATGCGAAAACATACACAACCCTAGTAGTGTCGCCATGGCAACAACGTCTGTTTCCACAAGTAGCCACAGCGGCGGCGAGGAGGAGGAGGAGGAGGAGGATCGCGTGACCTCTGAACCGGTGACCTCGGGCCAAGGCGCCGGGGTCACGTCCTGCAGGGGTAATTCGGCGCAGGGGTCAATAGGCGGCGTTTCTGCCGCTGGTTATGGGTGTCCAAATGCGCACGGCGGCGCGCCGCCTACGCGAATATCGGAATCATTGCTGAATGGTAGGCGCTTCCCGGCCATCAATACCGGTCCGACTCAGGCAGCGGAGCCGGAATCGCAAGTGGGCGTAGTGTGGGCGCGTAATTTGAGGCCGGCTGGACGCCCATTATGACGGCAGTCAGGCCATAAGGGACAGCCTCTACTAGATGTCGCTTCGGTCGAGCTCTCAGTCGCTTTTAGTAATCATCTATCGCGAGAGCAGGTTGGTTGGTTTTTGGAGTTTTTCATCATCGTAACATCTAAGGTCATATCAGGATGGGTACCAAAATGTGACAGTGTGAGCTCATGGTGACTTTATAGGGCTGCCACACTGGGAGACCAGGCCACCAGCACCAGGACCTGATATCCCACTCGGTCACATTATCGTGACACCGAGGCAACTACTGCCTGACCTATCCAAGTGCCTGGCTAGGAAGCGATAAGTATTAATTTTTAAGTCATTGGTTTGATTCGACCAGGGTTCGAACCCATGTGTTCGAAACCCACGATCTACTAAAACGGGAGTGTGGTGGGCATATTTATAAAAGAATGGCAGAAATTCAAAACTATCAGACAGTACAAATATATGTATATTATACCGGAAATAATAAGATTGCTTCATGCATACTAGCTCAGTATTTAACTTGGATATCATCGGTTGATGTGAATGACATCTACAATGGGGGGTGGGAGTCTAGAATGGTGACGTGTGTGGCTGTTTCATCAATGTTCGCTCATTTGATCTACACTTGGAAACTAGATCTCAGACCATGGGTCGATATGATTCAACTGGCCGAAGCAGGGGGCGCTGGGCCAGCCACGGGGGTCGCTCCACACGAGGGGAGCCGTCAGGAGTATATGGCCCCTCTTGGCTGGTCCCTCGTGGCTGGCACATCATGGCTTATATCTTATCATAATAATCGCTATTCTGCTGGATAGTAATATCAGAATGTTTTGACTGCACGGTGCGATGATGGAGGTTGGTTGCTTGGTTGTTGGAGTGTTTATGCCCTGTCAACATATAGGGTCATATCAGGACAGGTACCGACTTGTGACAGTGCACACTCATGGTGACTTTATAGTACTGCCCCACTGAGAAATCAGGCCACCAACTCCATGATCCGATATCCCACTCAGTCACATTATCCTGACACTGAGCTAACCAGTCCTTTCCCTATTATATTAATATTAAGCGCCATGCTAGGAAGTGACAATGATCAAGTCATTGGTTTGACCCGACCGGGAACCGAACTCCCGATCACCCGCGAGGGTGAGGGGGGAATGTGTGTGTGGGTGTGGGTACTTGTGTGAGGGAAGGGGGGGGGGTGAGCGATGTAGTATATATCTGTGTGTCCTTCATCACAGCGCAAGTTAACTGTGTGGGTGCCAGACATTGTTGAAACAGTTCTCCTGCCCCACACAAGCAATGCGAAGTATTTATTCATGGGACAGCATTGGCCAGTGACATGCAGCCTCAATTACTCTTGAGTAGTGGCGAGCGATGTCGATCACTTCTGAACAGATCAGAGCTGCTCGGGACATTCCCGAAGCAGTTCTGAATATCCGTGAACACTCCGGAATAATTTCAATCATGCACAATCAATTCATCCAACTCCAGAATAGTCCTCAAAAGTTCCCAATTGAGCATTTCAGAGCATTCCTGAACTGCTCCCAGAATTAGTCAAAGAAATGGAATTTTCGGAAACGCTCGCTATAAGACCTCATATCAACTTCCAGCAGTTCTAAACATTTCCGAACAGTTCTGAATAGTCCTGGACAGTTCCAAAGAGTTCCATACAGTCCCAAACAGATCCTGAACCGTTCCAAACAGTCCCAGACAGGTCAGAAGTGTTCTGAATAGTTTCGAACAGTTCCAAACAGTGTTGAACAGTATAAAACAGTTCTGAATAGTTCCGAACAGCCCTGAACAATTCTGAAGCCTTGAATAGTTCCGACATGTTCTTCACAGTTCTGAACAGGTTTAAACAGTTCTGAACAGTCCTTAACAGTTTGGCATTGTCGTGAAGCACGTCGGAGATCTTAATAGTGTCGCAAACAATCGTTAACAGTCTTCAACATTCGTTAACAGTCTTTGACCGTATTTAACAGCAATTAACCTCTTTAACAGTCCCAAACAGTCCCGTACAGGCCCGAACAGTTCCGAAAAGCCCAGACCCGTCCAAAACAGTCACGAACAGGCCAGAACAGTCCAGAACAGTCCTAAACAGTCCAACATAGTCCAGAACAGTCCAGAATAGTCCAGAACAGCCCAGAACAGCTTTGCACAGTACATAACAGTTGTGAAGAAGCCAGCTCCAAACAAGCCATTTCCTCAGCAAACCAAAAGTTAACAGACTCTGCCCGAGCAGTTCCGAATGAGATTAACCCCCGCAGAAGCCGAAATCGCGGCCGACAGACCAGACCGAGGCGGATTAGATAAAAGTGGGAGGGGTGAGCGACGTTCCACATTATTTACCGCCACAGACAGTCCCCAACATTCTAGGCGACAAACTGACAGGGGGAGCACCCCGAGAGTACGCCACAGCAATATGGGCAGATATGCCCCAGGTATCACATGATCATGTGGCGCATGCGCGGTCAGAGGTTATTGGCAGGGCAGTGCGTGGTAATAATATATGGGGTTACATTAAGTCAAACTGTTTAGTCATCATGGGAGGATTGTGGGGATGACAGTATTAGCAAAGCTGGATATGTATGTATGTATGCATGTATGTATGTATGAGAGGTGGTCGTGGGATTAAACATATAGATGCGAGTAGTATGTTCTTTTGCAGAGTTTTCAGTCGCATTGGCGCACTGAAGGCTGCACATCTGCATTACTGTATTGACACTGCGGAATGCGGTCCCAGGCAGCAAGGTTTGTTTGTTTGTTGTTGTTTTACGTCCTAGCAACATCGAAGGTCATATCGTGATGGGTATCGACTTGTGACAGTGCGCACTCATGGTGACTTTTATAGTGATGTCCCACTGGGAAACCAGGCCGGTGGCACCATGACCTGGTGTGCCACTCAGTCACATTATCCTGACACTGAGCCAACCAGTCCTTAACCTGTCCTAATAATGCCGAGCGCCTGGCTAGGAAGTGACAAGTAAAAATTGTTAAGTCATTGGTTTGACTCGACCAGGGTTCGAACCCACGACCCCACGATCTACCAGCACCGGAGACGGACGCTCTAACTCATTCGGCCATCCCATCTGGTTCAGGTGGCGAGGAGTTGTTGGCTTCTAGCGGGTCGTGTTCAGAGATATTAGAGAGGGAAGCAATGGGGTGGGCTGGCTTGAATGCGAGGTGTGAGAGGTGTGGAGAGAAGAAAGTCATCTAAGGGGACCAGGAAAGGTTGTTTGTTGGTGATTTACACCCTAACAACAGGTAAGCCCGCGCAGGATGCGTCCAATCTTGTGATAGTGCCCACTGATGGCGCGACTATATGGCGAGTCGTAGCTTGAACTGAACAACACTTTTGCCACTAGAGTTGGTGTTGTTCGGTTTGATGAAAATAAGAAATATTGCGCCTTCCCAGGGCTATTGTGCTAAACATTACACTACCCAGGCTGCCTGATGCAATCACGCTATCCACACCCACCTGTGTATGTGGCTCCTTGCCTGAGAGGTCAGTGCCGAGTACTATAGGTGGTTATTGCAAAGATGACCTGGTCATTATTTCTAAGCGATGGGAGATGCTGATACAATTGTCATGCTGATAAGGTTGTCATAGTTACCAGATCGCCGTGAACATAGTCTATGTTGCAAAGGCGGCTTAAAATCAATATCAATCAATCAATCAGAAATGATCAAGGAAGTTATTAGATGGACATTGCGAGTATGGAGGAAACAGTTGGGGAAACGACCTTCAGTTGTATGGCGGTGTGCTATGTGCTAATGGGGGAATGGAAGACATTTAGTATGATAATGGGGGGAAGGAAGAGATTTAGTATGATAATGGGGCCCGGAACCCAAAGAACAAGAATTTGGGAGAGAACCCAAATCACAAAATAAATGTGGGCTGAGAACCTATAAGACTGGGAATTTGAATAGGAAACCCAATCACAGCAGGAATTTGAGCGGGGAACTCAAACGAAAGAGGTTTGGCAGGAAACATAATAACAAACAGGAATTTGAGCAAAGAAGCCAATTACAAGAAACTTGTATAGATAATCCAATCATTACAAAATATGTGGGCAGGTAACACATTCAAAACTATAATAGATCAAGAAATTATAATTAGCATAGGAATGGAACATTCGGTGATTGATTAAAGGGAACTAGGAAACCTATTTTCATGGGGAGTGATGAAAATGAGAAATATTGCGCCTAGAGCGGGAATCGAACCCTCATCTCTTTGCATTCAAGGCCAGTGTGCTAACCATTTCACGACCTAGGCTCCCTGATGTCACCACACTACCCATGCCTACCTGTCTATGTGGTTACTTGCCTGAGAGGTCAGTGCAGACTACTACACTCGTCCCCCTGGAATTGTAAGTCTTTTAATGCTTACAATTACATACATACATACATGCAATGCACTTACACATTCATACACAGGGTAGCTTCAACAACCGTACAGAACCCGTAGCTTATACAGGATCATGGTCAGGATCATGGTGTCGTTGGAGTGATGACAATGGGAAATATTGCGCCTAGAGCAGGAATCGAACCCACATATCTTTGCATTCCAGGCCAGTGTACTAACCAATTCACCACCTAGGCTCCCTGATGTCATCACACTACCCACGCCTACCTGTCTATGTGGTTACTTGCCTGAGAGGTCAGTTCAGACTACTACACTATTAATATAAAGACGGAAGTATATACTGAGAATGGAGATGGTGCAATGATTGTAGCAAAGAAAATCAGTTCAATAATTCGGGAAACAAGGGCAATCAGAAATACAAGATTGGAGCAACAACTCCATTCAGTTAGCATACAAATGAGGCAAGGAACCTACTTGATATCAAAGCTGCATAGTCCGATGAAGCATAACATTTTCAAAATCGAAGCAATTATCTCTTTTTGATTCTACATATCTAACTTAGATACTGATGCACTTAGTAAATATGTGTTGCCACATAGAAGGAAATACTGAATCAATTTAATACAACCTGTTACTGCAAAATCCCGTGGTGTCAGAGTTTTGGCGTGGTTGTCAAAACTAATTTGACATGTTCACACTTGAAATATCTCAAAAGTTAGCTACATAAAATAACATTACTTCAAAGTAAAGTAAGGTAGATTATAATGATCAGCCTAATACATTTAACTCAGAAAATGCCAGAAACTCAAAACCCTTTGAACCAAAAATTAATACGAACCCGATAATTATAAAAAGGGAGCATGCAAAGCATTAGTTACTCGATTCTTTGCCATGCCTGTCACTCACCTGAGAAGTCTACACTAGCAAGCTTTGTTTGTTGTGGCATGATGTCCTAGCAACATCTAAGGTCATATCACGACCGGTGCCAACTTGTCACAGTACGCAACTGTAGCGACTTGATAGTGCTGCCCTATTGTGAGACGGGGATACTGGGAACTATGACCCGATATCCGACTCAGTCAAATTATCTTGAGACTGAGCAAACAAGTCCTTGATCTATCATAATAATGCCAGGTGCCAGGGCTAGGTAGCGAAAAGGATCAATTGTCCAAGTCTTCAGAGGTTCACAGGCACATAGAGGAAATCAGCCATGAGGCACTCTCACTGATTCGGCCATCTTACCCAGTGCCAGCTAGATGGAGCACCGGGCACCACCTGTTTGTCTGTCCTTCTATTGTTCTTCCCTCGCTCAGCCTCACCGACATCCAATTTAAGCCGCTTTTGACAGAAAACACTGGCAGTGCGCTGAGGCTGCACACAACCAAAGTAAAGATTCCAGAACGAGGCTCATCAAACGCGCAAGGAGGGGCTTCTGGGATGCACGGAGGGAAAGGCGGCTCGCAAGGGAGTGTGTGTAGAGGTGGGGATGGGGGTGGAGGGGGGAGGTGGGGGGGGATCAGCCGCAGAGATAAAAATGGCCTGATCTGAGGGTTTCCATAGCAACACGATTGCATCGGCTGAAGGTCTAATAAGACGATGGGTAGGTGATGGGGTGTTGAATGGGTGTGGGGGTGGGGGGGGGGGCGGGGTTAAGGGAGGGTTTGGGAGCTGGTCGGTGATGTGGTTATGGGGATATGGGGATCTATGGGGGTTGTGGGCCTGGTGTGCGAGGTGGTTTGTGGGATACTGGGGTGTATGGTGTTATTAGTCGTCTGGATGCATGGATTGTGGTCAAGGGGATGAAGGGAATGAAGAGAGGGGGGGGGGAGGAGAGCCTCTGGCTGGGAGTTGGGTTCCTCTGGTGTTTGACGGACAATTGGGGCATTTCCAATAAGGAGTAGTGAGTGGAACGGAATGGGATGTATGCATGCCGAATCGGTAAGACGAAGTTCCCATGCCGGGAGGTAGGTAGCTGGTGGTGGGTTTGAATTCCCTGGCTGAGTACGAACCAGTGACTTACAAAATTGATAGTTGTCACTACCTAGCCTGGCACTTGGCATTGATAGGATGTTGCAAAGAGTGTGTTTTGCTCAGTGATAGGATAGTGTGACTGACTGCGTAGGGTGTTAGGTCATGGTGCTGCTGGCCTGGTCTCCCAATTGGGGCAACACTATAATGTTGCCATGAGTGCGCACTGTCATAAGTGTCCTGATATGACCTTAGATATTGCTAGGACACAAACCCCCCAACACCACGTGGTTTGGTAGTGCCCCCTGCCTGAGATTTAACCCTGGTTAAAAGAGCTATAGCGAATTAGATTGGTTGGTTTTTGGGGTTTTACCTCCTGGCTACATCAGGACGGCTACCCACTTGTGACAGTGTACACTCATGGCAACTTTATAGTGCCGCCCCATTGGGAAATCAGGCCACCAGCACCACGACCCGATATCTCACTCAGTCCTTGCCCTATCCCATTAATGCCGAGCACCAAGCTAGGAAGCGACAAGTATCAATTTTGGAAGTCATTGGTTTGACTCAACCTGGAATTGAACTCCCGATCTCCCACACGGGAGGCCTGCGCTCTACCGATTCGTTTGTTATCATTTCTACCAGATTACATTTAGCAGCAGCGACTTATCAGGCAAGGATTAGGCACTCAAGCAGCAAACTCACTCAACACTGGAGTTATTTATAGAACTCACAAACTGTAATACAGCCCAGGACAACACATTGCACAGAATTGCATAGCGAACCAAACACTCACTCCATAAAATAATATAATATGAACACAATTAGATAATATGGGCAACCTAGTCTTGTATAACTTCTCCACCGCCCTTCCCTCCCCACCCCCTCTAACGCCAACCCACAGGTATCTCTACTAGACCTGTTTTGACACAGGGTCCCATCCAGGGTCAGCCGCGATCCAGCTCCCTCAACCCCGGGTTAACTCGCTTTATCGTTCAGCGGGCCCTCACTGTAAAGCACCCCGCCCTTGGGGCTCACATCCCGGCCTTTCTCGGATGGCGGATCCTGTTCTAAAGACTGTTAACTGCTCGGCATTCTACAAGAACATCGCCTCCTCTATCACCCTCCTCTATCAGTCGGTCTTCACCTCAAACCTGGTGTCTTTACACGTGGCCTTATCCAACATCCGAATCCCTGCCAGTCCTGGCACCCTCTCCACACACACACACCTACACACCACCATACCCACACACCACTACCCACCACACCCACACATCACCATACCCACAGACTCACACACCATTAGACCCACCCACACCCCCAACCACACCGCCGTACTCATATACCATCATACCAACACACCGACACACCACCATACCCACACACCACGATACCCACACACCACCACCCACCACACATCACCATACCCACAGACTCACACACCACCATACCCACCCACAGCCCCAACTACACCACCGTATTCATAAACCATCATACCGACACACCGACACACCACCATACCCACACACCCACACACCACCATATCCACCCCCAGACACAACACCACATCCACACAACCACACACAACCACACCCACACACCACCATACCCATACACAGCCATACCCACACACCGCCATACCCACACACCAACACAGCACCACACCCACAAACCACCATGGCTATGACCAGACGGGATGGCCGAATGAGTTGAGCGTCCATCTCCGGTTTTGCTAGATTAATGGGATTCGAACCCACGGGTTCGAACCCTGGTCGAGGCAAACCAATGACTTAAAATGTAATACTTGGTACTTCCTATCCATGTGTTCGATGTTATTAGGATAGGGCCAGAAATGGTTGGCTCAGTGTCAGGATAATGTGACTGAGTAGGATATCAGGTCATCATTCTGGCGGATTTGTCTCCCAGTTGGGCACCGCTATGAAGTCGCCATGAGTGTGCACTGTCATGAGTCGGTACCTGTCCTGATATGACCTTCGATATTGCCAGGACATAAAACTCCAACAACAAATCAACCAACCAATCAGCCGGTCTTCACCCGAAACCTTCTGTCTTTACACGCGTCTTTATCCAACGTCCGAATACCTCCCGCTCCTGCCGTTCCTTCCACACACACACCACCACCACACATACACACACCACACCCACACTCAACCATACCCACACACCAACACACCCACATACCAACACACACACACACCTACACACCAACACACACCGCAATCCATCATCAGTACTGTAAACTGTGCGACCCTCGGCGACTGAACAACTATATCCTTTCAACTTAACCTCCCTCACCACTAGGGGTCCGATCCACCCACAGGAAATCAATGCTTTAGTTCTTCCAAGTACACTGTATTTCTAAATACATTCCTGTAGTTGAATACCACAGAATACAGTTTATCGATGATATCGGATGTACTTGTGTGGTTGTGTGTGCTCTCAGGTATGTGTGTGGGTTTACAATCCTGCTTGCCTGCGCGTCTGTGCATGTTCCTGCCATTTCGTCTGCGATTGCATGTGTGTGTCTTTGTGTATGTGCGTCTGTATGGGCGTATGTGACAAGGTGTGCGTGTGTGTGTGCATATGCGTCTGAATGTGCATCTGAATATGCGTTTGCATGTGGGTCTATGTGTGATTCTGCGTGTGTATGCATATGTGTCTACGTCTGCATATATGTTTCCATATGCGTCAGCATGCGCGTCTGCACCTACCTCTACACATGCGTGTGTGTGTGTGACTTATGTGCGTCTACGTGTGCGTCTGCGTGTGTGTCTACGTCTGTGTGTATGTTTCCATATGCATCAACATGTGTGTGTGCCTGACTCTACATCTGCGTCTGCGTGTGTGTGCGACTTCATGTGCGTCTACATGTTGACGTGTGTTGGTAGATCGTGGGATTCGAACCCACAGGTTCAAACACTGGTCGAGTCAAACCGATGACTTAAATATTGATATTTGCCACTTCCTAGCCAGGTGATCGCCATTAGTAGGATAGGGCAAGGACTAGTTGGTTCAGTGTCAGGAAAATGTGAGTGAGTGGGATATCCGGTCATGGTGCTGCCAGCCTGTTCTCCCCGTGGGGCAGAACTATAAAGTCGTCATCAGTGTGTACTGTCACAACTCGCTACCTGTCCTGATATGACCTTAGATGTTGCAGTCACAATATCCTGATATTAAGCTAACCAGGCCTTGCTCTATCCTAGAAATGCCAAACGCCAGGCTATGAAGTGACAGGATAAATGTAATAGGTGATTGCTTTCGCTCGTCTGGGATTCAAACTCCCAATTTTCTGCATGGGAAGCCTGCGCTCTACCGATTCTGCCACCACGTCCGTTCGTGGCGGTCCACTCTCAAATTCACCGCAACCGGAATAAGATCCAAAACCGTCCAACAAACATGTCCAATAATTGGAAACATTCGGTGTCGGTTGATGAAAGTGTGGGGCTGACGCGGATATGGTGTTTCAAAATGGGGGAATTCCCGGTCAAATTAGCAATATTTGTTCCCATCATCCCCCCTGCACACCCCCATGAATATATTGAGTTTCCGGACAAAGTCTGTAAAGAGTAACAAACACTAGACATCGGGCTTTAGCCGATGTCTGGTGTTTGTTACTGAGTAAACTGAGTGGGTACTGACAGCGATCAGGTGGGCAGATATGGTGTTTCATAATGGAGGAATTCCTGGTCAAATTCCCAATATCTTTTCCCATCATCTCCCTTCACAAACCCCCACGATTATATTAAAGCTGCATAGTCTGATGAAAGATCAAATTTTCCAAATGAAACCAATTGTCCATGATGTGCGCAACATGGGTAATTGAATGAACGAGACTGTGAATCTCAGTAGATTAGGGCACCATGGCGCCGACTATATTCTATTCTTAGAACTAATAACTTTGGCCGCTGATCGACGCGCCATCTACATGATACTTCTTGAACTACGCAGTTAGATTAAAATCAGACTGGTGGTGACATCTATATTCACTTTTAGAACAAAAATGGCCGCTGATTGACGCGCCACCTATAGTGATTTCCAGTCAAAGCCGATGACGTGGCACTGGAGATATTCACTTCGCCCAGACTTTTCAAACCGAGAGGACGTACTTCTGCCGCCCAGATTTGGATTATAACTGGAGCGAGCATGGAAGTTGAAAGAAAACAAGAACATGAGGTCGAAGTCAGTGGCTATGCCCTACAATATGCCGAATAGCTAGTCTCGTTCAAGTCAGACAACATTGGCTTAAGGCACGCCGAGACAAAGCAACAAGAACAAATGGATCTGGCAGAGAAGCCTGGAGGTGGCCATGACAGCATGCTCAACGAATCGCTACAGGGGCGATCGCTTGAGTCGACATGTCATTGCTCCTCCTTTGTACAATCTGGTGAACTCTCCTCTGATCCTGGATACCGGCATGAATGACGGACTTGTGAGAATCGTGGGTTCAAATCTTTTTCAGTCGATCGCGCGGAGTGTTGGACGTGTGCCGGCATGGGAGGATATATTATCTACGACGCAGTTTCTCCCAGACTGTGGCGTGCTGATGTCATGCCACTTGGAGGCGGCCATGACAGCATGTTCGACGCATCGCTACGAAGGCAATCGTTTAAACCCACAAACCATCGCTCCTCCACGGTACAATCGGCTGAAACCTACTATCAGCAAAAAGTGGACGCGATAAAGAACCCTGTGGACGTAGGATTAATCGTGGCTCTGGCTACAATAAAGAACCACGTCGCTGAGGTCAACCTTGGCATTAATGCATATATTCATGAACTGCAGGAAAACGCAGAGCGACGGAAATCCGGCTCCGTTGCGCTTCGCCGCTGGAGTGCTGACGTCATGACACATGGAGGCGGCCATGACAGCATGCTCGACGGATCGCTACGCAGGCGGTCGTCTGAGCTGACACGCCAAATCGACGCGATAAAGAAGCCTGCTGATGTAGGATTAACTGTGGCTCTGGCTGCAGTAAAAAACCTCATTGACGATATCAAACCTGGTATTAATGCAAGTATCGACGAACCGCACAAAAGTGCGGAACGACAAAAATCGAGGTCCGCTATCCCGCACCGCCAGAGTCCTGACATCACGCCATGGCGAGATGGCCATGACAGCATGCTTGACGGAAACTGCATATACAACCGCCAGTGCTGACATTACAGAAATGGTGACCAACATCAAGAACCAAAAATACAATAAGTCAGGTAACAAAAGCTAGCACTCTACATTATAATTCTCAATGCTGACATCAGCGAACCTCACATGCAACCAACAGCTTTGATTCTATTGGAATGGTGACCCACATTAAACTTGGGTAAAAAACGAAGGTAATCGGAAAATAACAACCCTGTCGATTTCCACAATGCAACAATGTAACAACTATTGCACCATACATATTCCAGAGACCTTTTGTTCACCCACCACCCTGTTAATTACACTGACCTGTACATAAGCGCCATGAACCAGACGCTGACCCAGATCTCGCACTTGGCCAGACAAAAGTTATCAGTACACAGAGTGCATGCGAAACTACACCCAGATCTTGTCTGGCTGATGTGATGGCGACCGTCTAGACATTGTCGCAGACGCAAAGTCTCAGGGAGTGCTGACATCACCACGACCTGGAGGTCGGGCAGTGCATAGGATTTGAGTAATGACATGAAACCGCAAAGCATTCTTCAATCACATTCTAAGATGTCAATTCACCAAGGGCTCTGCATTCTTTTGTCTCATAAGCTTAATAGGGTGCCGAGCCTTATCATCATGGCGCACTTGGGCATTGCTTGATAGACAAAAGCTGACAACCCACATTATAATGACATTGCATTGAAATAACCGGTCCCCGCACGCTGTTGATGCACTCATAGAACAAGTGACCCAGGCTTAAGTATACATAGCCACACTGAAGTCACGAGTATGGCACCTTCCTACACAAATTTGTTTGCAGACCATGTCAGAAGCTAACAAATCACAATCTGAGACGAAAAGGTCTACAATGCATGATAAGAATCACATAAAAATGTCTAATGACCCTGCATGGAAACGGCTCCCCGTACACTGTTGATGTACTCGCAGAACAAGTGACACAGGCTTAAGTATACATAACCACTCTAGAGTCACGAGTATAGCGACATCCTACACGAAAGCTGAATTTGTCTGGAGACCATCTCAAAAACCCACAGCTCGAGGCGATAAATCTGGTTGTCGCCCTCAAACATCTCTCTCCACATCAAGCGCACAAATACACCATCGCAATTAACACAGACAATGCAACCTCACAGCAAGTGCTCAGTTCCGGGGCAGGTTGCGACCCTGTCATCTGTGGCTGTGCCCGGGAGATCTGGCTGTTTGCCGCACGAAGGAGTACCGACATTCTTGTCCGACACAAACCAGGAAAGGACATCATTCTCCTGATGCTCTAAGTCGTAGGTGTTTCGACTTGCGTGCAAGGAGTCTAGCCAGAGACTTGTTGCTGAGGCCGGCCTGGAATCGGTGATTGTGACACATGACAATGCTTTGACCCCTAACCTGTAACCTGGGATCGATATTTAAATTTTTGCCTTCTCTCCCCAGGTTACTCACAACGTCACCATCAGCAGCTTCTTGATGCCATTAAGGCGGGCTGGCGATTGGGACCTGGAGGAATAAGGCAGCCCAGGCAAGGGAATACTACTGGTGCTAGCTACTATCATCGCACACTTCTCCGACAGACTAACCTTTCCTAAATTTGGCAGCTCTGACCCTGGCCACTATCTTCGGGCCAAGGATTTGAGGCTAACCGCAGTGGGCATCAATGTCCGAGTCCGGTAATCAAAAACAATACAAGTCATCGTCTCCAAGAGACATTTCTCGTTCCGGCGATAACTGGATCGCCCTACTGTCCACGTCAAGCGTGGAAGGATTACGTGTCCCGGACACCACTTCACCCCGATGGCCCTGCCTTCCTGACTACCAACGGATCACCTCTACGTGCAACCACGTTGCCTGACACCATACGACTGGCCCTGTCCGTGGCAGGTCATCCGGCCCCAGCGGCAATGACACTGCATAGTCTGAGACGAGGTGGTGCACAAGCCTGTGCTCTGCAACGATCGTCAATCAGCAACATCAAACACTTGGGTCATTGGACCACTGACGCAGTGCATGATTATGTACCAAGGCAGTCGGTTTCATTGGCTCCCAGGACACTTGCTCTATTTTTTGGTTAAGTGCCTGTAATCCTTGAAATATCTAAGGTCATCTCATCATGAAAGAGTAATGTAACAAGCTAAGATAGAAAGAATTAAAATTGCCACTTTATACTACTGTCTCGTTCTGTTTTCAATTGTCCATGATGTGCGCAACATGGGTAATTGAATGAACGAGACTGTGAATCTCAGTAGATTAGGGCACCATGGCGCCGACTATATTCTATTCTTAGAACTAATAACTTTGGCCGCTGATCGACGCGCCATCTACATGATACTTCTTGAACTACGCAGTTAGATTAAAATCAGACTGGTGGCGACATCTATATTCACTTTTAGAACTAAAATGGCCACCGATTGACGCGCCACCTATAGTGATTTCCAGTCAAAGCCGATGACGTGGCACTGGAGATATTCACTTCGACCAGACTTTTCAAACCGAGAGGACGTACTTCTGCCGCCCAGATTTGCCGTCCCACCCACCCAACTAATATGATGTATCGATAGGGTTAAGTGCCTGTAATCCTTGAAATATCTAAGGTCATCTCATCATGAAAGAGTAATGTAACAAGCTAAGATAGAAATAATTAAAATTGCCACTTTATACTACTGTCTCGTTCTGTTTTCAATTATGTAGATTTGATTTGACATATCTACCTTAGATACTGATGCACTTATTAAGCATTTGTTTCTGCATAGAAGGCAATACTGAGTCAATTTAACAGGACCTGTTACTGCAGAAGTCTATGGTGTCAGAGGTTTGCCAAGCTTGGCAAAACTAATTTTTCATGTTTGCACTCAAAATATCTCAAAAGTTTACCATTTAAAATAAAAGTAACTTTGAACTAATGTATACTAGAAACTAGTTATCGATCTAATATATTTATCTAAGAAAAAATAAAGAAATTCAAAACCATTGGGCTATCAAACTTTAAGTTTCCTGGGGAAAAGAGTCTGCACATGGTAGCAAACACATGACGGTGGGTTATAGCCAATGATTAACTACTTGGGTGGATAGTTACATCCATCAATGATGGACAAAAATAGTAAATACGGACCGACACATAACGACGCCAGACCAGACACGATGGCTCAATCGGTAAGACGATAGGCTTCCTGTGTGGAAGGTCAGGAGTTAGAATCCCAGCTGACCAATGACTTACAAAAATGATACTTGTCACTACCTAGCCTGCTGCTCAAAATAATACCGATCCACCCATGGGGTAGGCTAACGACTAACATGTCTATATATATATATCTATATACATAAATAATAGCCATACTCATAGAGGTGGAAAATGAATCCACCAAAATACAGCAACTGGAAATGGAAACAGCTCATCAAACGTCAGTCTGCAGCAAACAAGGTGGATGACAGCGATTGGTTAATAATATACTCAGATTGAATCGCATAATAATAACTAAATAAGTCTCCAAGGTCGAGCATTTATAAGTATATGTCAATAGACTAGTTCGGAATTCTGAACTTCCATGTTTATGCCAAATTGTTCTGTATTTCTATTAATTTAGAATAAAATTGACGTTTTGCACTGCACGTTTCGGCAAACTCAATGACAGCAATCAGATGTGATGGCCGAATGATTTAGAGCATCCGTCTCCAGTGTTGGTAGATCGTGGGATAATGGGTTCGAATCCTGGCTGAGTCAAACCAATGACTTAAACATTGATACTTGTCGCATCCTAGCCAGGCGCTCGGCATTACTAGGATAGGGCAAGGAGCAGTGGAATGAGGAAGACCAGTCATCTGCGACTGAAATTTCCCCTCCTTAAACAACTAATGTACCAACAACAACAACAAAATGGCCGCGGGTATTTGTTTTGCTCCTGACGCCGTTTTCAGCGCATACGCAGTCAGAATTCCGAACTCATCTAATCCGCGGAAACACCAAGCAGGGGTCGGTCTTAAGCATTGCTTATTCATATTAGAATAGGGCAAGGGCTGGTTAGCTCAGGATCAGCATAACATCACTGGGTGAGAATTTGGGTCATGGTGCCTGCGTCTTCATCTTCCAGTGGCGCAGCACCGACAAAGGCACCGATAAAGTCACCAGACAGGATGGCCGAATGGGTTCAGCGTCCTTCTCCCGTTCTGGTGGGATCGTGGGTTCGAACCCTGATCAAGTCAATCCAATGACTTAATAATTGATATGTGTTGCTTCCTAGACTGGAATGAGGAAGACCAATCGTCCACAATTGAAATTTCCCCCGCTTAATCAACTAATCTAACAAAAACAAGTCTGCACTGTCACAAGTCGGTAGCCATCCTCGATATGATTTTTTATTTTTTTATTTTTTTGTGACAAGTTTTTTTTATTCTGCCCATAGCATATAAGCTACTACCAGGGTTCTTGTTTTCAATGCTGGACAGCTGTGATACTGGATTGGTCTGGTCCCGCACTCAGGAGTCTTTACCTGATCTTTCTTGGGCCAACGTTTGCAGTTTTGGGTGTTAGTAGTTTTTATATTAGTTTTTTTGAATTTTCAAAGTTTTTTCCTAACCTCTATCTGATAACTTAGCCTACTATGTACATCTATGCAGATGACATACAGGCATGTGGGAGAGGATCCCATCCCATTGTGGTTTGTTACCGGATCCTTTCATCCATGCCCTATCCTTAGATAGTACACCAGCACGTGAGAACACCCCTGGACCCTTCAGAACTGCGACTAGGTGGGATGGCTGTGTTGTGTTGGTAGCCATTTTGTATTATTAGATGTTGCCAGGATGCAAAACCCCAAATAACAACCAAATCAAACAAACAAACCCCTCTCAGCCGTCACTCACTCCTGGTCGCCTAGATGGCGATATCCCATCCATCCGGCCCTGTTTATCGCCCAGACCAAGACAAGCTGCTCCAGTCTCCACTCGCTCCCTATGCAGTGTCACAGCTGTAGCTGGTCTGCAGGGAGCACGCTGCCTTGTCCCCAGGCCTGTCGGTGTCACGGAATAGAATCGCGCCCTCAAAATTGTGTCCCCCGGGGGATTCTATCTATTTAGAAATAAAACCGTCCAAGGGGATTTTATTTCGAAATAAAACTCTTCCCACTCCCTGGCCTTCTCATTCCCGCTCTTCCTTTCTCTCCCACCTTCACCCTACTCCTCCACCTTCCACCGGGCGGGGTGTTTGAGTCGGTAGAGCGCAGGTGTCCCGTACGGAAGATGGGTAGTTCGATTCCAGGTCGAATCAAAACGATGACTTACAAAATTGATACTTGTCGCTTCCTAGCTTGGCACTCTACAATACTATGATAGGGCGAGGACTGGTTAGATCAGTGTCAGGATAATGTGACTGAGTGGTATATTGGGTCATGGTGCTGGTGGCCTGATTTCCCAGTGGCAGCACTAGAAAATGGCCATGAGGGCACACTGTCCCAAGTCAGTACTCATCGTGATATAACCTTAGATACACATCCCTATTTTTTATTTGGAAATATAACTTCCAGTACATTTGTGTATATATATATATATATATATATATATTTATATATATATAGACATATATAACAGAATTTTCTTAGACAGGCCGATTCTAATTCAAAGAGAGAGCTCTTCATATGACCACAATTATTGCTAGGACCTAAAACATTTACTAGAAAAATAAAACATATCAGATTCCAACCCAGATATCTAAGCCGGCCTTCAAACTAAAGTCGATTAATACCGCTAATCCAAATTAAAAAACGGTGATGAAGTCACGTGACCAGTCATACACATATATTCACACATACACACATAGGCATACGCATAGCCACACACACACACAGCTCCCTGACTCCTTTATGGCCCTGTTTCGTGGCGCCCCATTGTTGTGGTGCGGCGTCTTGCCTTGGTCTACGCTCTATGACTGAGTTATAGGTGTACCCACTGCTGCTTGTCTGCCTATTGGGGCCCCTCCCTTCCCTCTTCCCTCTCCATCCCTCCTCCACCACCTCCCCTTCCCTCTCCTATCTCTCCTCTCCCCTTCTCCCCTCCCTCCCCTCCCGTTCCCCTCCCGCCCGTCCCTTCCCTCTCTCGTCCTCCATCCGCCCCCTCCTCCTCCCCTACCCCTTCCCCTCCAGCGGGCCTTCCTCACCCTCCGTCCCCTCGGTCATCCCTTACATCCCTGTTCCCTCCCCTCTGGCTTCCTCGCTCTCCCCTTCCCTCTCTCCCTTACCTCTATCCCCTTCCCCCTCTCACCTTCCCTCTCTCTACCGTTCCCTCTTCCCTCTCTCCTCTTCCGTCTCGCCTTCCTTCCCTCTCCCCTTCATACTGCCCTTCCTTCTGTCCTTTGATCTGCCTTCCCTCTGCTCTTCCGTCGGACCTTCCCTCTGCCTTTCCCGCTCCCATTCCTTTTCGCCTTCCATTCCCTCTTCCCTATCCCTATCCCCTTCCACCCCAAACTTACCCCCTTCTCTCCTCCATGCTTGCGTCCATTCCACCCTTCCCTTCCATTCTCCTCCCTCTCCCTTCCTGCTTCCCTCCCTCCACTCTTCTCTCTCCCTCCCCTCCAGGCTCCGCCGTCCTGTCCGGCCGGCTACCCTGCAGCACCAACCCTTTGTATATAAAGCATCTGGAAATATACCTCCACCGACGCCGACACCTGCACCATGGTAATGTAACCAGGAACTCCAGAAAGTATCCCTACACACGCACCCACATACACACATACATACACATATACACATACACACATTCACACATATCCACATGTATACACATACACACATACATAGACATATGCATACACACATACATACACATACCCACATGCACACATACACGCATATACAGACACACCTACCCATACACCCACATACACACATACACCCACCCACAAACATATACACACATACACATACATACACACAGACACACATGCAGACACATACACAAATGCACACACCCACGCACATACACGCATACACACACCTACACACATACATACACATACACCCATGCACAAACTTATACACATACACAAATACACACATACACACATACACACCTACATACACATACATACACATACACGCATGCACACACATACATACACACATACACACATACACATACATACACACATACACACATACACACATACACACACATACACACCCATACACACATACACACCCATACACACATACACACATGCACACACATACACACATACAAACACACGAACCAATCTCAGTGTGTAGGTGTCTGCTAATCACAGCACCCACTACATACAACCGGATGTGGTGCCCGAATCAGTACAGTGCATGCTTCCCAGTGGGGAACGTCGGGGGTTCGAATTCCAGCTGAGTCAAACCTATGATTTACAAAATTGATACTTGTTGCTACCTAACCTGGCACTGAGAATTAATATTATAATGCGAGGACCGGTTAGGTCAGTATCAGGATAATGTGACTGAGTGGGATATTGGGTCATGGTGCTGGGGGCATGGTCTCCCAGTGGGCCAGCACTGTCAGCATGAGTGGCGTACTGTCACAAGTCGGTATCCGTTCTGATATGACCTTTGATGCTGCTAGGATATAAAACAATAACAAAACAAAAGAAAACAATTATATATATATATATCTCGGGCGCAAGTGACAGTGTAGCAACTAGCATCCAGGATAGAGGCGCGCCAGAGGTGGAGCCACCGGTCCCGTGGTTAGAGGGGGTGGCCATACATCAAGTAAGCCACCCGATCAATATTCATGGTAGGAAATAAACATATAATCCCTTACGTGCGTTTATACTCGCATAATGCTTATACATCACATAAAGGGAGAGTCAGGGCATGTGGCCTGGCAAGTTAACACGCACACATATGGGTGACGCCAGAATCTGTAAGAGGTTATTATTGGTCGATGAGCAATAATAATAAGAACACTACAGTAGATGACTGAAGCTGGATAAACAAATACCTGGAGTGGAAAGCTTCCGATTAATTATACTCCTACAATTCTTAAACATCACATATATATCATACAAATACCACTGGGATGGCATATATACATGCCATAGCATTATATATATATATTCCATGGAATATTATATATATGACATGGCATATTATATATATATATGCATGCCATATTATTTGTATACATATATATGGTATGGCATATTATATATAGCATGCATAGGTATGGCATATTGTATATGGTATGGCATATATGTATATATAGTTCTACAAATGCCGGTAGATGGCCTTGGTCTACAGTGCACCCCTCTATACAGCCGTGCGTGGGGCGGCCATGGCTCACTGAGTTGGTCGCTAAGCGGGTTTGCGTGCAGCAGGCGGCATGTCGCCCATCCCTCATACCACCCTGGAGGCCAGGCCTGCTTAACACCTGGCTATTCGTCACGTGCAGCCGCCACAGACAGCGGCAGCCCGCCGAGAAAGGGCGACTTTCCGAATTGTCGTCTGCTTGTGGCAAAATCCACGCATAAATCCAACTGCTCCCACTCTCTGATATTATTGCAGGTTTTTACGTTCCAAAGGAGTTGTTTGTTTGCTTGTTTGTTGTTGGAGTATTATTACATCCTAGCAACATATAGGGTAATATCAGTATGGGGTACTAACTTGTGACAGTGCGCACTGACGGCGACTTCATAGTGCTGCCCCACTGGGAGAGCTGCCCTCCAGTACCCTTTCCAAAGGAGTTGTTGTTCATTAGTATTACCTCCTAGCAACATTTAGGGTAATATCAGGATGGGGTACTGACATGTGACAGTGCACCCTCATAGGAAATTCATAATGCTGTCCCACTGGGAGACCAGGCCACCAGCACCATGACCGGATAGCCCACACAGTCACATTATCCTGATACTGTGCTAACCAGTCCTGGTCTTATCCTATTAATGCCGAGCGCCAGGCTAGGTAGCAACAAGTATCAATTTTGAACTTTATGGGTTTGACTCGACCTGGAATCGACAAGTGTCAATTTTATCAGTCATCGGTTTGACTTGACTGTGATTCGAACTCTCGACCTTCCGCACAGGAAGTCTGCGATCTAGCTATTCGGCCACCGCTTCCATTCCAAAGGACTTATTCCCAAGGTTTAAGTAGTTAGTGGTCAGCGGTAGTGACTAGGTAGTGATGAGACCAATGGGTAAGATAGTCAGTAGGTGACTCCTATTCTTGGTAGGTGGCGCTAGAAGTGTGTGTGTGGGTGGGGGGAGTGTATGTGTGTGGGTGTAGGTGTGGGTGTGGGTGCTGGAGGAGAGATGAAAGAATGCCAGGAGGATGCTAACCGCCGCACGCCCGCGCCAGCACACCGCCTTCCTACACCCCTGCTGCTAATTATGGAAATGCCAACAAATTGGTTCGGCGCGCCCCGGGAGCCCCTGAACCATCCACTACCGGCCCGTCGGCGGGTGGGAGGCTGGATGTGCGAGGATGGGAGGGGGTTCATAGGGGGATGGGTGGGAGGGTGGCGCGCTGGGGGTGGATATGTGTAGGGTTAGCGCAGAATGGGCAGGGTCGGTGAACAAAATAAACTACTCCAAAACTGGGGTGGAGCATCGTTGGGTTTCACGTCCAAGCACCAGCTGTAGCTTGGTTACATTTAATGGGGTGTTGCATCCTAGCAACATCTAAGGTCATATCAGGACGGGTCCCAGCTAGTGATGCTGGGGGCAAGGGGGAAGTAATGTTGGTTTGAGATGGTCGACAGGTGTTGCGACGGGAGTAACTAGGATATGTTTGGGTTATTGTGTTTTCTATCCTAGTGACAGCTACGGTTTATTTTGGCTCACGCAGATCACACGGGATGTAGGGTTGCAGTCTGGGCGGGGTTGGTGATAAAAAACCCAAACAAACAAAAAAGAAACTGGGGTGGAGCATCGTTAGTTTATTTGGGTTTCACGACCACGCACCAGCTGCGACTTCGTTAGATTTATTAGGGTTGTACATCTTATCAACACCTAAGGTCATATCACGATGGGTGGCGGCTAGTAATAGTGTGGAGGTGATAGTGTGGATGGTTGTGGAATGTTGGTGTGAGGTGGTAGGCAGGTATTGTGACGTGAGTAACTAGGATATATTTGGGTTACTGTTTTTTTTTATCCTAGCAACATCTGAGGTCATATCAGGATGGGTGCCGGCCAGTAATAGTGTGGAGGTGATAGTGTGGATGATTGTGAAAAGTTGGTGTGAGGTGATGGCAGGTATTGTGACGTGAGTAACTAGGATATATTTGGGTTATTGGGGTTTTATATCCTAGCAACATTTGAGGTAATATCAGGATGGGGGCCGACTATTATAGTGTGGAGGTGATAGTGTGGATGGTTGTGGAATGTTGGTGTGAGATGGTAGCCAGGTATAGACCACATCACGGTTCCAGCGGCGCGGTGCATTGTGGGATGCATCAGAGCAAAACAACCTCCCCAGAAGCACATGGCATATGCTAATACACCGGGTGCAGCTATGAAATGTGCTAGTTTCAGGTCATCTCAGCTCTTGTTTGAAACATAGAATACCAACTAAAAATATATATATAATAAATTAAGATATCAATCTTTTATCCAGCATTGCATTTACATCAATATAATCAGCACATCTTATGCCATGTACATTTAGATTTAGAAAGATCTAGGCACTCAGACTAGTGTTAGAGCCATATCTAGAGGACTCAATGCATACTCAATGGCAGTGAGCAATCTCCATACAGGAAAAGTACAGGAAAAGTAAAATATTGATAAAACTACACCACCTAGAGACAAACCGATTGGAACATATATAGAAAACATGTTCAACAAAAAGATTATATTAAATTGATAAGGTTAAGGTTTTGGATTTCTATTATTTTTGAATAAAACTTACGTTTTTCACTGCGCGCATTGGCAAACTCAATGGCAGTATGCCTTTGCTTTGCTCCCAAGGCCGTTTTCAGCGCATGCGCAGTCGCAACCGTGATGTAGTCTATTGTGACATGAGTAACTAGGATATATTTGGGTTATTGGGGTTTTATATCCTAGCAACATCTGAGGTCATATCAGGATGGGGGCCGACTATTATAGTGTGGAGGTGATATTGGGGTTATATATCTTAGTAACAGATCTGGCTTATTTTCGCTTGCTCAGGTCATACCTGGTTTTGGACAGTTCACACCATGCAGCAATATAGTGCTGCCGTAGTTGGGTACCTTGCAGCAGGCGACATGGACCAGATATCATCCTAGTTAATCAGTAACATGTGGAACGTCCAGGTACGGTAGTGACACATGCCAATCTCTTAAGTTTTTGCTTTGACTCTGTTGTGGGTTGATTCCTGGACCTACGTCCACGCTTGTCCATTGGGTGCCATACCGACTCGACCATCCCGTCCACTAATCAGGCGAGTGGTTCCCATATGATAAAGTGGGAGTGAGAATGCAGCTAGGGCGTTCAGGGTAAGCGGGGTCAAGAGGTCAAACATGGTGGATGTATGACGGACGGGTGAGAAGGATGACGTGGGATTAGTGCTGTTACTGTGTTAGCGTGGGCAGTTAAAGATCGGGGGTGGCCGTATGTAAGGTCGGGGATTGGCTGGTAGGGGAGGAGGAGGCTTGGGGTTTTATATCCTAGCAACATATAAGGTCATAGTTCATAACGGGGTCAGGTGCCCAGACTTAGGATAGTGCGCTCCCATGGGGATTGTACAGTGCTTCCCCCACTAGGAAACATGGCCTATCTGACACCATGACCCGATATCCCACTCAAGAACATTATCCTGATACTGCGCTAACCAGTCCTTGCCCTATCCTGTTAATGCCAAGCATCAGGCTAGGTAGTGATACGTATCAATTTGATAAGTGATTAGTTTGACTCGGCTGGGATTTGAGCGCCCAACCTTTCGCATGCGCCAGTCAGCCAGGGTATAGGTGTGGCCTGTAGGTGGTCGGAGGTGGGAGAGGGCAGCGTTAGTGTGGTAGGAGATCTAGCGGTGCATTCTGGGTGGTGACTGAGAATTCAGGAGGCCTATGTAGGCGCGTGTATTTCGGGGGCGGTGTACAGAGAGCCGGCCCATCTGAGTACACACACTTAAAGGTGCATAGTCCGATGGTTTTGAGTTTCTGTCATTTTTCTGGGATAAATATACTAAATTAATCGTTATAATCTACTGTACTTTAGTTTGAAATAGCTCTTATTATAAATGGCTAGGCTTTGTAAAATTTGAAGTACAAACATGTCAAATTAGTTTTGGCAAGCACGCCAAAACTCAGAGATCATTGGGTCATCAGGTTATATTGTATTGTCTCAGTGTTCCCTTATATGTGGCAGCAAATGCTTAATAAGTGCATCGATATCTAATTTAGATATGTAGAATCATATCTCGATAATTGCTTTGGTTTTGAAAATGTAATGCTTCATCGGACTATGCAGCTTTAACCCAGGTCTAATGAGCATAATATTCAACGAATTTTTGCTTGGAAGCTGTTAACACTACATTGTTTATATTGCTACTGCTCATTGTCTGTGATGTTTGGCAACATGGGTAATTTGACATTCGGACACAGCCATAGCCTCGTAGTACTAAGAAGGCCTTATGCTGCCACCTATCGTGAACCGGGCGCACTACGTTATGCCTTGTACACTAGCGCCGCCTATAGTCACTTTCAAAATATGAAACTTGATTATGTAACTAATGATATTGATCTGCCATCTGTGGTCGAATTCCTGAACTAACTAGCCTTCTGTGCCTATATAAGGCCAGGACCGGCGGCTGAGAGCTCACATCGACATGGGCACGAGGAGGACACTGACTAGCCTAAAATTGCCACCCGCCTACCCCTACGAGAAATTGTGAAGGGCTAGGGTTAAAAGCTTCTTGACCTCACTGTGATTGAACCTATTGTTATTTAAATTGAACTTTGTGCTGATCAAAAACTTGGCTGCTGGTGCTTGAAAATTAAACCCAACTTTAAACTAAAATGCTGTGTCGTTGTCTAATTATCCATTACTAGTAAAGTAGGTTATAAACCTCTATCAGGATGTCTCAGGCACCGTTCATTCTCTTGTGTTCATCCATGGAAGACATCCATGACAAGGCTCAATGTTAATTAAAGGTGCATCATACAATGGTTCTGATTTTCTGAAATAAATATATTAGGTTGACCTGTATAATATACCTTACCTTAATTTTAAAGCTGCATAGTCTGATGACAACATCAAATTTCCAAAACCAAAATAATTATCTAAATTGGATTCTACATATCTACCTTCGATACTGGTGCACTTATTACACATTTCTCGCCACACCGATGGGAATAGTGAGGCAATTGAATAGAACCTATTACTGCAGAGGGCTATGGTGTCAGAGTTTTGGCAAGCTTGCCAACATTAATTTAGCATAGTTGCACTTCAGATATCTCAAAAGTTACCCACTTAAAATAAAAGTTACTTCAAGCTAAATTAAGGTATATAATAACGATCAACCTAAAGTATTTATCCCAGAAAATCTCAAAACCCCCAAAACCATCGGACTATCCAACTTTAAGTAATTTTCATTTAAAATTACTACCTTGGAATTTATTTGAAGGGTAACCATTCCAAATTAATGTTGACGTGCTTGTCAAAACTATGAGCCCATATGCTTCAGGAGGAACATGTTCTATTAGATTGAAATAGCAACAAATTGATATAGCAACACATTCTTAATATGCGCTCCAGTATCTAAGTGAAATATGAAGTTTCAAATCCAGACAAGTGCTTTGCTTTAGAAAGATGTTATGCTTGTATTAGACTATGCAACTTTAAGTTATCTGATCGGACAAGAAGCAGTGATTCCTAATCAGAGTTTGTGTGCATTTCATAATTAAGTTTTTAAGGTTTTTGTTTCTTGTCTTGGTGATTCAATTTGGTTGAGAAGGAAATGGATGTGTATGACGAGGCATGCAGTGTGTGCCATGGATTGGTTGTTGGAGTTTTATATCCTGGCAACATTTAAGGTCATATCAGGACGGGTATCGACTTGTGACAGTGTGCATTAATTGGGACTTAATAGTGCTGCTCCACTGGGAGACCAGGCTGACAGCAGCATGACCTGATATCCCACTCAGTCACATTATCCTAAAACTCTGCCAACTTGTCCTTGCCCTATCCTAATAATGCCGAGCGCCTGGCTAGGAAGCGACAAGTATGAATTAAGGCATTGGTTTGACTGGACAAGGGTTCGAATAACACAATCTACCAAAGCGGGAGATGGACGCTCTACTCATTCGGCCATCCCGTCTGGACATGTGTATGGCATTGGTTGACTGGTGGCGACTGGGTACTTACAGCTACACCGTTGGTTAGATTGCTGGGATGGGCAATGCGTGACAGTGGTGCATCAGTAGCTGTTGATGGCAATCATTGAATGTAAGTTAGGCATCAGTGGGCGTCACTGTGGTGTGCACCTCATTATGCATCAGTGACAGTGTCAGTCTATGTCATTGTATGTCACTCAGTCCAAATTACCAGGTGAGAGTGGGATTATCTGGATAATCTGACAGTTACAGTCGGTGGGCATCAATCTGACAGTCGGAGTCATTCGTGTCAATCTGTCAGTCACATATGGTAGGTGTCAGTCTATCAGTAAGAGTCAGTAGATGGCAATCTGTCAGTGGGAGTGAGTGGGTATCTATCTGTCAGTCGGGGTCTGTTAGTACAGGTCAGTTGGCGTCAGAATGTGGTCGCCAGTGGGTGTCGGTGGGTGTCCGAGTCTGTTAATTGGAGTCACTGTGTGTCGATAACAGGTCTCCAACGGTGGCCTAACACTGACCATCAGTGAGATGTCAGTGGCCGTCGCTGGGATATCACTGGCCGTCAGTGGCCGTCAGTGACCGTCAGTGGCCGTCGGTGGGATATCACTGGACGTCAGTGGCCTTCAGTGGCCGTCGGCGGCCGTCGGTGGCCGTCAATGGCCGTCACTGACTGTCAGTGGCCGTCGGTAGCCGTCGGTGGCCGTCACTGGCCGTCACTGGCCGTCAGTGGCCGTCAGTGGCCATCAGTGGCCGTCGGTAGCTGTTTGTGGCCTTCAGTGGCCGTCAGTGACCATCAGTGGCCGTCCCTGGCCGTCAGTGGCCGTCAGTGACCATCAGTGGCCGTCAGGGCCATCAGTGACTGTCGGTGGCCGTCAGGGCCATCAGTGACTGTCGGTGGCCGTCAGTGGCCGTGAGTGACCGTCACTGGCCGTCGGTGGCCGTCGGTGGCCATCAGTGGCCGTCAGTGGCCGTCAGTGGCCGTCAGTGGCCATCAGTGGCCGGTGCGCGGTTCGGGCCCGGACGTGGAATGTGAATGGGCGGCGGGCGGCCTGATGGGGTGCGGCCCGGCACGGCCCGGCACCGCCCCGGGCGTCTGATGTACGGCGGGAGGTTGGCATTTAGTGCGCCAGGCATTTAGCTTCTTATCTAGAACTGCTGCCGCCTTCAGATGGAGCCCGCCCCGTGCCGCCCCCCCCCCCCCCCGACCCCCAGACCCACACCGCCCCGCACCGCCCCGCCGCACACCGCACCGCACCGCCCCGCACCGCTCCGGATCGCGCCGCCGGTTGCGACGGCTTACTAATGGTTTACTGCAAACAGCCCGCCTACTCGCCACCACACGGACCATACACCTCATACACCAATCGTGAGTTCGAACCCCGGTCGAGTAAAACCAATGACTTAAAAATTGATACTTGTTGCTTCCTAGCCTGGCGCTCAGCATTATTAGTAGGTACTCCAAAGTCGGCGTATACGGTGTCCGCAGCGCGAAATTTGACCTATTTTAACCCTTTTTAAAAAGGCTTGAATCTCCACTAATTCTGCTTGATTTGAAATAAAAATTATATCAGATTAAAGCTTGTTCTTTTGTCTTTTAGGCTGTCTGATTTTTAATTATCATTATGAAATAAATCACAGTCAATGGACACTTGTTGGAGGGTACCATCGGCAGCTCTGAGCATGCTCGCCGATTTTGTTTTCATCCAGTCTGAGCTACTCCCTTCCCTAAACTTGATGGCTTGGTGAGTACATTGACCTGAGCTAAAAATAACCACCAATAAAAGATAGAGAAGAATCTAGGCTTCATTAGCATATCAAGCATGAGTGTTTCTGAGTGGGAAATTTGATTGAACTGAAGGAGTGAAAACATTAAGACATTAATCCTCCTTGAAAATTGATCAGGATCGTTTTGAAAATTATATCATCAGAAAGCTTAAGTCTTCCTCTACCTAACCAGAACAATATTTGGTTGAGATTTATATCATGCGCATCAAGCTTGGTCTGAGAAGTGACTGCTGCAAGAATTTGGCTATTGTCAGCTTGCGATGCTTAAAAGAGAATGTTGTCTTTCTTTCTCTGATCAGTTAGAATACGATGTCATCATGTAGAGCTTTAAATTCTGGTTACTTTGGTATAAAGAGTGCAGTGATCGGACAATTAGAATGGGAGTTATGCTATTTTTCTTAATTTTATTGTCAGCTCGCGATGCCTAAAATTGAATGTTGTCTTTCTTTCTCTGATCAGTTAGAAAATTATGTCATCATGTAGAGCTTTTGATTCTGGTTTTTTTTGGTATAAAGATTGCTGTGATGGGACAATTAGAACGGGAGTTATGCTATTTTTCTATATTTTACTGAATTTATTATTGGTGTTTGCTGGAAATTAAGGAATTTAGCAAGTTTGACATGAAATTTCAGAAAGAATACTAACAGTAATGGTCTGTAAAAAATTGAGCTTCTTATTTGTACTATAGAGAATGAGATTCTTTAATATTGGACAGATCATATGCAAAATAGCTTCCAGGTGGGACCCTTAAATCCAAGATTTGGCTAATTTGGAAATGTGCACAAATCGGGGGCAAAAAAAATCAATCTTTAAACACTCATAACTTTGCAGCTATTCAATCGATCTAAATGATTTTTATATCATTGAGATTCAATTTAAAAGATCTGTACAGATATATAAGATGTAATACTGACCTGTTGAAAATAGAAATCACTTTGGAGTACCTATTATTAGGATAGGGCAAGGAGCAGTGGAATGAGGAAGGACTGGTTGGCTCAGTATCAGGATAATGTGACTGGTGGCCTGGTCTTCCAGTGGGGCAGCACTATAAATTCTCCATGAGAGCGCACTGTCACATGGGAGTGATATGGCCTTAGATGTTGCTAGGACGTAAAACAACAACAAACAAACAACAAACAAACATACACCAACCAAACCAGACCAAACCCAGCCAGGCCGGCACCGCCCCATCGATCGGCGCCAACTGTATTATTATCATACCTGGCGAAATAGTCACACCTCTGTCCCTGTTTCACACACCCGCCCAACCACCACTCAACTCATCCCTGTGCCCACGTGATCCAACTTGCCCGTACCTGACGTCACACGAGCTTCCGTGACCCGTCCTCACCTAAAGTGAGCCTAGATGACCCTCCCTAACCTGACTTAGGCCTACCTGACTCTTCCAGACCTGACGTGATCGTACGAGCCAAACTGCTTTTGATGTGAGCCTAGATGAGCTTAGCAGAGCCGCCGTGCCCCATATGACCTGACATGATCCTACGTGATCTTATGTGACCCCACATGACCCCACGTGCCCCCCACAATACCCCACAGGATCCGGTATGAGTGGGCCTATTCGACTCTACCCGAGTTTACATCAGTCATCACGAGTTTACAGGGCCCCACAATACCCTACAGGGCCCTGAGAGAACATTACAGGACCTTCCACGATCCTACAATACCGAACAATAGACTACAGGACCCTACATGATCCTGGATGACCTGCATGATCCTGTAGAGTCCTTCAGGACTCTACATGACTTTACAGGACCCCACAATACCACACATGACCATATCACACCTCATAGGATCCCAGCGGAAGCAATATGACCCCACATGCCCCATATGACCCGATTCGACCATGGGTGACCCCATAGGACCGGACATGACACTACAGGACACTTCAGGACCTCACATGACAGTAAATGAACCTACAGAAACATACAGGACCTGTCGTGGCTCTACTGGACTCTACATAACGCTGCAGAACCGTTGTTAACCGTGCAGAACCGTACATAACCGTTGTTAACCGTACATAACCCTACAGGACCTCCCAAGACTCTACAGTACCCTACCTGACCCCTACAGGAACTGCCATGGCTCGCGATGACCATACGCGGCCAGGGACGGTGACCTGTGACATTGGTGGGGTACCCCGATGGTGGCGCCGTCTACAGGTGAGGCGGGGCATACCGGCGACACGGACTCACCGCAGCAACACAGCCGTCACGTTTTGTTTTATTTAACGATGCCATTAGAGCACATTGATCATATCATTGGCTATTGGACGTCACACCTATGGTCATTCTGACATATTTCTTGGGAAGGAAACCTGATGCTGCCACATAGGCTACTCTTTCCGATAAGCAGCTCTTTCCCACAGACAGGACAGCACATACGACAGCCTTTATTGAACCAGTTGGGGACAACCTGTTGGAACGGAACATAGCCCAAACTGCAAATGGGTCCACTGATCAGGATCAATCGGATAACCCACACCTTCACAGGTGGACACTCTACTGCCTGAGCTATGCCTAGCTCCTTTGACCTCACAATTTGCGCGCCGGCCCAACCTCGTATCAGCTCTCCGTTAATATAACCGGGTCTTCGGGGTAACTTCCCCGCAGTGCTTTATGGGACTGGATGAGGGGCAAGGCGTGAGCTAGTCGGTCGCCTGGGAATGGGGGAGTGGAGGGGGGGGGGGCCGTGGAGAGTGTGGGTGGGTGGAGGGAATCTGGGAATGTGTCTTGGGGATATGTGGGAGGGAAGGAGGATGGCAGTGTGCTTAGGAGCATCCCATGGGGTTGGGATTGGGAGGTGGATGGGGATGTGGATGTGGATATGGATGGGGACTAGGTGGGGATAGGGATGGGGACTGGATGTGGATATGGAGCGGGTGAGGTTGGGGATGATGGGGAATGGGGACAGGGTATGTATGGGTATGGGGACAGGGTGGGGATGGGGTTGGGGGTAGGCGGATGGGGATGTGGACGGGGATGGGGAAGGGATGGGGACTAGGTGGGGATAGGGATGCGGATGGGGATTGGAGATCGGGATTGGGTATGAAGATGGGGATGGGAATAGGGACGGGGATGGGGATGTGGACTGCTAAGGGGTGGGGGCGGAAAAGGAGATGGGCTGCGGAGGGGAAAGGGGTGGGAACGGGTAGGGAGACAGAGGGATGGGAGTGGTGGAAGCAATGAGAATGGGGTTGGGCTTTGGGATATCGGAGCGCGGGTTGGGTAGGAGGACCTACACTGATTTGTGGCGTAGTGGCTAGAGTGTCTGACTTTTTTCTAGGTCAGACTCCTAATCTGAGGGTCGGCGGTTCGATTCCCTGTGCCCCCAGCTCTGCCAATTTGGATTTCCACCGCTGTTTATAACTTACAGTGTCATCAAAGGCCGGTTGCTCTCATACCATGTCTATGTGGTGTGGGAGGTTAAAAATCCCTTGGGTCGGTAAAAGTGTAAGCTTGGGCTTTCTATCGACCAGCAGTGGAATGAGGAAGACCAGTCGTCTATGACTGAAATTTCCCCTGCTTAAACAACTAATGGCCCAAAAAAGAAATGACGCCGGGTGCCATGCTCTAAGAGCCGGCTGGAGGTGTGACCGACAAGTCGGGAGTCACTCAAGTCAGCCACCCCGCCCTGCACCACCAGCACGGCCCCCTCCCGGAGATAAGGCGGTCATAAAGTGTCCACACCCCCGGGACTGCCAGCCCTTCTCGCTCCCTTACAGTGACAGCGGGAGTAGCGAGATAATGCTCCGTGAGAGGGGCGTGTGTTTGTGTGTGCGTGAAGGAGGGGGGGGGGGGGTCAGGAGGAAGGTGGGAGGGAGGGCAGCGAAGCGCAGGAGTGGGGGATTCTGTGGTGTTGCTGATGCTACCACTACGCATACATGGCATTAGGTGTACTATCTATTGGCTATCTATCTCTCACGTGTGTAACTTATGTGTAGGCGGGATCGATGCGCGTTTCTTACCCACACCCACATGTATCCAATCACACACCCACACCGTACCCACCCACACACATCAACACGCAGATAGACACCCACTACCACATACGCACACATCTAAACCCCATACCCAGATACTCACCCACACCCCACACCCCACACCCACACATACATACACACATATACCCACACCCCCACACATCCACACCCGATAAACACATACTGACCCACACCCACCCCCATCCACACATCCATACCCAATACACTCAGACACACCCACACACACCCCATGCCCCCCCACACACCCACACCCCATATGTACATACCAACCATACCTGCACACCCACACCGGATACACAGACACACCCACACACACCCACACCGTACCCACCCACACACATCCACACACACATAGACACCCACTACCACATACGCACACATCTAAACCCCATACCCACATACTCCCCCACACCCCACACTCAAACAGACATACCCACCCATACCCACACTCCCACACCCACACGCCCACACCCCATACACACATACCGACCCACACCCTACTCCCAAACCACATACACACAGACACACCCACACACACCCCATCCCCCCACACACCCACACCCCATATACACATACCAACCACACCTGCACACCCACACCTGCACACTCACACCGTATACGCAGACACACCAACACACCCACACAAACAACACGTACACACTCATCTAACACCGTCAACTCGTGCTCTCTCACACCTTATGAATAACTCCACTACTAATATCTTTACTGTTTTACTCCGACACTTGTCGCTCTTCCTCCTCTCTGTGGCAGGACGCCGTACTCATCGGACCTCCTCTCTCATTGTCCGTTCAAAGCCCCTTTACTATACCCTGCTCAATGATACCTAGTCTTGTTTCTCTCTCTTTTCACTCCTCTTACCTATATAATTCTCTCGCTCTAAGCGCTTTCCTCCCAGCTCTCCTCACTTCCTCTCCTCCCTCCCCTCCCTCTCCTCCCTGTCCTCCTGTTGCTCCCTCTCCTCCCTCTCCTCCCTCTCCTCCCTCTCCTCCCTCTCCTCCCTCTCCCCCTTCTCCGCCGTCTCCTCCCTCTCCTCCTTCTCCTCCCTCGCCTCCCTCTCCTCATGTTGCTCCCTCTCCTCCCTCTCCTCCCTCTCCTCCCTCTCCTCCCTGTCCTCCCTCTCCTCCCTCTCCTCCCTCTCTTCCCTCTCCTCCTGTTGCTTCCCCTCCTCCCTCTCCTCCCTCTCCCTCTCCTCCTGTTGCCCCCTCTCCTCCCTCTCCTCCCTCTCCTCGCCCTCCTCCATCTCCTCCCTCTCCTCGCTCTCCTCATTGTCCCCCCTCTCCTCGCTCTCCTCCGTTTCCTCGCTCTCCTCATGTTGCTCTCGCTCCTCCCTCTCCTCATGTTAGTCCCTCTCCTCGCTCTCCTCGCTCTCCTCCCTCTCTCCCTCTCCTCACTCTCCTCCCTGTCGTCGCTCTCCTCGCTCTCCTCCCTCTCCTCCCTCTCCTCCCTCCTCTACCTCTCCTCCCGTTCCTCCTGTTGCTCCGACTCCTTCCTCTCGTCCCTCTCATCCTCTCCTCCATCTCCTCCCTCTCCTCCGTCTCCTCCCTCTCCTCCCAGTTCCTCTTCCCTCATCACTCTCCGCTTCCTCCCTCCTCCTTCCACCTTCACCCCGCTACCTTCTCCCCTACCCCCCTGCTCCCTCCCCATATCCCAGCCCCTCTTTTTCTCCCTCTCCTATTTTATTCCCCTTTCTCAAACTTATCATCTTCCTTCTGCTGAGCCCTCCCCTCCCCATTTTTCTCCTGCTCCCCCTACCATGGAAAGTCCTCGCCCCCTCTCCTCCCCTATCCCTCTCCTCCCTCCCCATGTCCTCCTCTCCTCTTAAATTCCCCCTGTCCCACTCTTATCGTCTCCTCTCCCCTTCCTTCTGATCCGCCATGCCCATCATCACCCTTATCTTCTCCTGTTCCCTTCCCATGTATCATATCACACAAATCCTTGCTAATCCCACCAGGCGGCTTCGAACTGCTGTCTCCAACCATCTCCCCCTCCCTACCCCCACAATCACCCCTAGCACCCCTCCTCCCTCCCCATACCTTCCTTGCTGCCTCTTCATCCCCCTCTCCTCTTTTATTCCCACTTTCTCAATCCTACCCTATCTCCCGTCTTCCTTGTCATATTTCTCCTGCTCCCCTCTCATCCATCAGATCACCCAAAGTCCTCGCCAATAGACAAGATCACCATTCGGACTGCGCATGCGCCAAAAACGGCGTTGGCAGCAAAGCAAATGTGTACAGCCATTGAGTTAGCTGATACGGATGGGAAACAACTTTGATTTTAATCAAAATGAATAGAAATACATAACAATTTGGCATAACCATGTATGCACACATGCAATATAATGAGCTGCTGAATATATCGAAGACAAAACTAGCCACAGTTAAACATTTAAGCTAAGAAACATACAATTCCGCACAAAACAATCAGTCTGCTATCCACATCACCATTATTAATTCTTGTTCTAAATATTAAAATGTCAAACTGTCAATATCTGCTTAACCCTACTCATTTTCTAGTTCTACATATGTCATTAACCATAGGATATAAATAAAAACATGAATACAATAAGTAAAACTGACTCTGGCTATGGCTCTAGCACTAGTCTCAGTGCCCAGATTTGTTTAAATCTAAATGCACATGGCATATGATGTGCTGATTATATTGATGTAAATACAATGCTGGATAAACGATTAATATCTTAATTTATTAAATATAGTTTTTTAGTTGGTATTCTATGTTTCAAATTAGAGCTGAGATGAGCTGAAACTAGCACATTTCATAGCTGCACCCGCTGTGTTAGCATTAGCCATGTGCTTCACGAGGGTTTGTTTTTCTTCCATGCATCCCACAATGCACCGTGTGGCTGGAATGGGGATGTAGTCTATTACTCCGGGCTGCTTCAAACTACTCCCTCCCCATCTCCCCACCCCCCTCACTCCCACCCCTTCCCCCACCTCCTCCCCCCTTCCCTCGCCCCCACACCCATCCGAACCGCTACCCACTCAGCACTCATGCGCCTTCGCCGTATATACTGCTCCCCCCACTTTCTTCCGGGCCACTTCATCGGAGTCGCTGACAGATGCTCTATAAGTACAATCAATTTAAACATCAATAACGCCGCACTCTGCTTTGTCATTTCACTACGGTCTGCAGTTTAATTTACTAGCGCCAGCTGCGGATACTAGGCCACATCGTAGAGCGGTGTGTTTTTGTGCATGTGTATGTGTGGGTGGAGAGGCGGGAGGGGGTGGTGGATGGTTTGTTCAGGGCAATGGGAAGAGATGGTGTAAAGGGGACATACATATCCTAGTTGTTTTGTGTGGTGTTTTCTTTGTGATAGCTTATTTACCCTGCCCATAATGAGTTAGGCTAGGATACCTTACACATGGTATGCAACATTCGGCATTCGGCATTCGGCATGCGGCATGCGGTATACAAACGGTTTGGGTCCTTTCACCCACACCCACACACATAGTGTCAGGTTTCTCTAACACTGTTGTCTATGGGCATTCGCATTCGCATGCCACACCGATCGCTACATGGGCCGATTCAGTATTTGCATGCCGCATGCCGCATGCTGCATACCACGTGTAAGGAATCACCCCCATTGACTTATATGCTTTTCGATTTTTTCCCGCATTCGCATTTGCATTCGCATACCGCATGTAAGGAATCCTAGCTTAAGTCGCATCATGGCTTGTTTTCATCACTGAACAGCAATAGTCTCAATTTGGTAGTAGCCTTTTCATCTTAGCTGTTAGTAGTTATGCTAGTTTTTGTGTGGGCTTTTTAATTTTTTAATTTATTGTTGGTGCCATATTTGCGACATTTTGGTATATACCTACCCCCTGCGCTAGTGTTACTAGGGATACTCAGTTTGCGCTGTGACTTTGTGAGGTCGGGGAATGAGGTCATTTGACGAATTGTTAGGAGTTAAGTCTTGAATGACAGTTGTGAGTGCAAACATACTACATCAGATGACCTTGCAGCCTTTGTTCTTAGAAAATTACCTCTAGCCCCATTATTGTAGTTTTAGGTTGGTGAAATTCATATTCAGTGGAGTTTGACAAGAAATCTGAGGGAATTAGGCACTAATTCCCTCTTTAGGCCCTACAGCCATGACTACTCATTCAGTGACCTTGGTTTGTGTCTTACTTAAGATATGGGGCAATGGGAGGTCGACCTTGAGTGGATGTCATGCAAGCACATCAATGTGGAAAGGAGGTCACACTTTAAATACCTCAAACTGAATCATCATCTATTAGGTATTGTGATATATAAATCTGTTTACAGCGTAAAACAAAGGTCATAGAACATCAACATCCACTAACTCTTGCAACCCCCACCCCTATACGAAATATAGGCATTCCTACCTGTTTCACGTTATTTGTTTGGACTGTCTGCGTCAAAGATAGACTCCAAAGATAGACTCCAAAGAAAGATAAAACCCCACTTCAGATAAACATTACTCCTTTTACAGAATACTTTTCCCTGAAGTGTTTTTTTTAGCATTTGAGTGCCCTTAAAATACAAGGCATGTAGTTTGATTGGACTGCTTATATCCAAAAGACAGTATTATAATTCATATACCTGTGTGCAGATAATAAAATGTAACACAGAAGCAGAAAGCAGAAGATCAGAGTAAAGAAACCACCAATCAATCTATCAGATGATCAGAAGGCTAGGTCATGCTCACCATTCTGAAATCTAGCATGAAACCTAACTCATTATCATCATCAGTTTTTCTACATACACCATAGTAGAGACAATAGGAACCCTAGCTGTGCCAGTCAATGCAATGCAGGAGATGAAGTTGAAGGTGCAGTTCTGGTTGAAGTAAGACTTAAGGCCCTGTCACACCTCACCAGATTGGGGGACATGGACAGAAAATGAACAGTGTCCGTTTTTTGTCTGTACAAGTTTTGGACATACACAAAACTAGGAACGGATGCCGCCAGATTGACATCTACAGTTCTTGTCCGGTTTGATTTTGTTTCGTCCGTTGGCTATCCATTCATGTCAGTTTCATGTCTGTTTCATATGTTTCATGTCCGTTTGTATACCCGATGTCGCAACACTTTGACACATTTTAATACATTTTGATATTTATTACCACCAGACTAGACAATTCTGTCCATTGCTCAATCCGGCATAGTGTGACATGCACTTTAAAGACTGCGGAGTAAAGGTGAAATTGTCATTAAGTAATTGATTAATTTGTTCTGTAATATCACAATATGTACATATTTTATGTATATTCAATCAGACTTGCTCTGAGGCTATATTCTTGTCCATGAAGATGAATGATTTATTCAATCATTGGTCAACCCTAACCTCAACCCCATAATTATGATTGACAACTCAATCCTCCCACCTAAGCTTAGTTTCTAACACCTCCCACTTTCAATAGTGTCTACACCCTCACCCATGCTATGTAAGTTATTGTAACCCTCTCTTCACAGGCTATCCAGGCTGTGTAGAGAGTGACCTTCCGCTGTTCTTCCTCATTGACTAACCCTGCACCATCCCAGCTGCATGCGCAATAGCTATGTGTATAAGTCGCGCCCTCTATGTTGTCAAATATATCCCCATGTCTTTACCTTAACACAAATCCCTACTCTTTAAATATACTTTCTATCCACATCCCTAAATATCGAGAATTTGCCCACCCATACTTATTTCCTGTCTAATCTCATTCTCTACCGACACTATATACATATTGATGGCATGCTCTGTATTTTGTCTGGTAATTAATTGTCCATGGATTTAGTTGATAACTTTGTTTAATGTTTACGCCATGAATATTGCCTATACTGCCGACACGGTGTAAATAAACCACCAATCAATCAATCAATCAACTTCTTTAATGTGTCACTGACATGATATGTTAATTGTTATTGTTATTCAGAAGAATCATCATCATCATCATGCTGTCAGTCGCGATGCAACAAAGACTGCTTTCATTACTTGACTGCCGCTCTTCATTTAGCTCTCTGCTGTGAGAGTGATGTCCAGGAGTCGGTCTTAATGTCTCTCAGCTTCAGGTTTCTCTTGATGGTATCCTTGAACTGGAGATGAGGCCGCCCTCTCTTTCTGTAACCAGAAGACAGTTGAGAATAGAGGATCTGCTTTTGTAGCCTGTCTGATGACATCCTCATGAGATGTCCAGTCCACCGGAGATTCTTTTTGATCAGAAGATCTTCCATAGAGGGCAGCCCCGTCCATTTGAGTATTTCCTTATTTGTTCGAGTATTTCCTTATTTGTTCGAGTATTTCCTTATTTGTCACTTTTTCCTTCCAGCTTAGCCTCATGATTGGACGCAGATGTCGCATCATGAAGGCATGCAGCTTTTTCATCTGTATTCTGTATTCAGAAGAATACAAACAATTAAACAACAAAACACACAAATAGAAATAACAAAATACACACCAAAATACTCTATATGACCTCTACACACATAAGAACACCTAGAAACCCCATTGACATTCCTTTGGAGCAGTACAAAGCATCTCTTACTCCTACAATGCTGGGAGCTGTGGGTTTGGTATTGACTTTGTTCCACAGTGGCCCTTCCCACGCATATCGCTACATACACTTGGAGGCTAGTGTATCAATAAGGGATGCCTCGTGACAAGACACCTGCACCGGATGGGATTACAGCTGACCTGTTCACACCAGAACACCACACAACGCCCTACACAACACCACACAACACCCTACACAACAACCTACATCCAGCATCAAGCATACAAGAAGCTCTTCTGAACAATTGAATTTGAAAGCCTTTATGTCACCCTTGTAATTCCACATGTGGCTTGCCCTGCAGGATTTCACAGGATTAAGGTGCATGTCCTTCAAGCCAGTAGGTTTGGCAATATGATAACATCAGTATTCAAAAGAATATGCCATGGATATTCTCGTTGATATTGTGTTCGTAATTCCAGTTGATATTTCTAGTATGTAAGCTCATGGTACCGGATCTTCATCAATAGATTCAATCGGGTTGTGTAATGTACATACTACATTACATATTGGAATTTGTCAAGCATGTATATATATCATATTATAGCACGTTATATATATATATATATATATATATATCTATATATATATATATCATGAAGACTGAACTTAGTGCATAATGGCATAATGGATGCTGGTATTCTGTAAACAATGAGTACGACATTGTACAACTGTTTGCAGCACAGATAGCGTTATCAGACACGCACACAAACCAGCAGTGAAAGGGTGCCTGCCATTAGTAACAGCTATTACTGACGTAGCAGCTCTGTCTGCGCGGGCAGATTACCAGTATCAGTGAATACTGACATAATGACTGTGTGTGCAGGCAGGCTACCAATACCAGCGAATACTGACATAATGGGTGTGTCTGCAGGCAGGTTACAAGTACCAGCAAATATTGACATAATGTTTGTGTATGCAGGTAGGCTACCCGGACCAGCGAATACTGACATAATGGGTGTGTGTGCAGGGAGGCTATCAGTACCAGCGAATACTGACATAATGGCTGAGTGTGCAGGCAGGCTACCAGTACCAGCACATACTGGCACAACATATTTGTACAGGCAGGCTGCCAGTGCCAGTTAACACTGACCAGCTATGTGTGCATGCCCGCTACCAGTCCCAGAGACTACTGACATACTGTCTGTGTGTGCAAACAGGCTACCAGTACCAGCGAATATTGACATAATAGTTGTGTGTGCAGCCTGGTTACCAATACCTATATGAGACTGTCTCAAAAGGTGCTAAGCAATATGGGACAACACTTTGTCCGTTGTAACGATCAACATACTATCTGCTTATGCATTTGCTGAGGCTAAACTTATTTGTTTTTTCATATGGTGTTTCATAATCCCAATAGAATACATATTGATTTGAAGCAAATCTCCTTGTGTTTTCAATGTAACCTTTTCGGTGCTGTTTTGTGTCAGTCATTACAATGGACAACAAAAAAAGAGTGATCACCTTTTGAGACAGGCTGATATGACCTTCTGGCTTTGTGCTTAGACTACCAGCGTCCCATGATATACCGCGTACATGCGCCGGTTACCACACACCCGTGACTGTCCGATAATGAACGCGCATGTGCGCAGTAGTACCCAGAAACCACCGCGTGCATGCGCGCTGGCTGCACAGATACGCCCATGACGCAACGCTAGAGACGAGCTCGCCGTGACCATGACGTTGTTGCCCGTGCCCGCAGGCGTGACATCGTCCATCCGTCATGGTCACCGCGCGATGAATCATTCAGCTGTCACCGCTAGGTGGCGCCGGTCACTGCGCAGGACGGACACCACGGCACAGACACATACACACACTCACACTCACTCACGCACCCTCACACAACCAGAGCGAACAATGAAAACGAGGCTCAGTTTGCGCAGGGACTCACATATATAACCAGTCCTTCTGTTCAGCCAGTACCCGTCAGTAAGCTCCATTAACTACCGGTAACTTGCAGTCACCACCAGTAACCGCCAGTAACCGGCCAATTCTCAGTCTAGAGGTCCAACATCAATCTCATAAACCAAGGACGCCTAATCTGAGTGCCATCTATGCATTCAGATTTCATTACTTTAAATTTGTGACAATTGGTACCATCTAGCGGCTCTTTTTTACCCCTAAATCCAGACTCGCTGGCACAAGTAACTATACACATTATTTTGACATTTTGACACTTGATGGCTACTAGCGGCTCTTTTACAGATCTTAAGGCCAAACTCGTTGGCATAAGTAACGATGGATGCTCTACCTGCCACCACCTAGCTTTAACTATTAAATTAATTTCACAGAAGTCACCTAGTGTTAATTATTGTCAAATATACAAAACTCTGCGCAGCCACACATTTTCATTACTTCATTTTGAGCGCCCAAACACACGAGGCAGGGATTCATCAGACTTTTTGCTGTCCCACCTACCCTAGCATATATATAAGTGGGGTATGCGGGTAATGCAGTACCTATCTGCTAAAATATCTCAGGGAGTTTGACGCCCCTGCCTTGCAAAGTTATAAACCACTGCCTTGTGGTATAGGTTCTTGATAGAAGCAAAGGCTAAAGGCCCTGTCACACTACGACGTTTCTCCCCAACGCGCTTCAACGCGTGCCGACGGGTTGGGTTTTTGTTCAACACGTCGGTACACGTCCGGTACGTTACCGGCGCGTTGCCGGGCGCTTAGACTACCAGCGTCCCATGATATACCGCGTCATGCGCCGGTTACACACAACCGTGAATGGACCGATAATGACGCGCATGTGCGGCAGTAGTCCCAGAAACCAGCGCGTGCAGCGCGCTGTGCATGCACAGATACGTCCATGGACGCAACGCTAGAGACGAGCTCGCCGACCATGACGTTGTTGCCGTGCCGGCAGCGTGACATCGTCCATCCGTCTGGTCACCGCGCGATGAATCATTCAGCTGTCACCGCAGGTGGCGCCGGTCACTGCGCAGGACGGACACCACGGCACAGACACATACACACACTCACACTCACTCACGCACCTCACACAACAGAGCGAACATTGAAAACGAGGCTCAGTTTGCGCAGGGAACTCACTATCTAACCAGTCCTTCTGGTCAGCCATTAGCCGTCAGTAAGCTCCATTAACTACCGGTAACTTGCAGTCAGCACCAGTAACCGCCAGTAACCGGCAATTCTCAGTCTAGAGGTCCAACATCAATCTCGTAAACCAGACGCCTAGTATGAGTGCCATCTTGCATTCAGATTTCATTACTTAATTTGTGACAATTGGTACCATCTAGCGGCTCTTTTTTACCCTAAATCCAGATCGCTGCACAAGTACTAACACATTATTTGACTCTTGCCACTGACGGCTACTAGCGGCTCTTTGACAGATCTTAAGGCCAAACTCGTTGGCAAACGTAACGATGGATGCTCTACCTGCCACCACCTAGCTTTAACTATTAAATAATTTCACAGAGTCCCTAGTGTTAATTATTGTCCAATATCAAACTCGCGCAGCACACATTTCATTACTTCATTTGAGCGCCCAACACACAGGCAGGGATTCATCAGACTTTTGCTGCCCACCTACCCTAGCATATATATAAGTGGGTATGCGGTAATGCAGTACCTATTGCTAAAATATTTCAGGAGTTTGACGCCCCTGCCTTGCAAAGTTATAAACCACTGCCTTGTGGTATAGGTTCTTGATAGAAGCAAAGGCTAAGGGAGCAAACCCTAACAGAAAACCATGCTTCCGTGGCAGCATTAAGGGCAGGGATGAAGGGAACTCCCAACATCTCCCGGCCAGCTACTGCAGGGACAAATAGTTTGCACCTGTCTTGACGTGTTCTTGCCGGTGAGAGACCTCTATTTGCTCCAGGAGAGAGTGATGCTAGTAACTTGCAAAAGCTAGCAGCACTTCAACACTTTGCAAGCAGCTTTTATGAAATACACAACCGCACGAAATAGCGGCAGTTAAGAAATAAAAGCAGTCTTTGTCGCATTGCGACCGACAGCATGATGATGATGACTTACAGTTAACATCCTCACTAATGAGCTTTAATTGTAAGTCCATGTAATAACAAATAAATACAAAATATATGCAAATATATACATGTCCTGGGTTCGTATTAATATAAAGGTGGGCAGATCGGATGTTAGGACGCAGGTGGCGGGTGTGTGGGGAAGCGGAGGCAGGTGGCCTTTACTTACTTAAAATTGCATAGTCCGATGCTTTTGAATTTCGGTATTTTTTCTGAGATAAATATATTAGATCGATCACTAGTATCTACTTTACATTAGTTCAAAGTTACTTTTGTTTTAGATGGTAAACCTTTGAGATATTTCAAGTGCAAACATGGAAAATTAGTTTTAGCAAGCTTGCCAAAACTCTGACACCATAGACTTCTGCAGTAACAGGTTCTGTTAAATTGACCCAGTATTGCCTTCTACACAACAATAAATGCTTAATAAGTGCATCAGTATCTAAATTAGATATGTAAATCAAATTTAGATAATTGGTTTGGTTTTGAAAGTTTGATATTTCATCGGACTATGCAGCTTTAATAATAAGCTGTCAACTCACTCTAATCAAAGCGCCTTGGTGAGAGTACCTACGCGGTCTGGTATCCATAGTGACTAGGTTCAACTATCACGTGGCACGTCGCATCACTCTGATATGTTTAGTTTCTGCGTGGGTGGCCTTTGTGGGGTTTTTCTTTTGTTACTGGTTTCTGCGTGTAACACTGGTTACTTTGAAGTACCTTCCAATCGCCAAGCAACTAACCTCTTGTCAGTGACATGATCTGGAGCTTGTTTGTTTCTGGAGTTTTATGTCCTGGCAACATCTAAGGTCATATCAGGAGGGGTACTCACTTGTGACAGTGCACACTCATGGCGACTTTATAGTAAGTGCAGCCCCACTGGGAAATCAGGCCAGCAGCACCATGACCCGATATCCCACTCAGTCACATTATCCTGACACTGAGCTACCCAGTATATTGCTCTATCCTAATAATGCTGAGATCCAAACTAGGAAGCGACAACTATCAACTATCGACCTGCAATCAAACTCCTGATCTCCAGCATGGGAGGCCTGCGCTCCACTTATTTGGCCACTGCAATAGAGAAAGCTCAACCAAAACATAGCAATACAAATGAAAAAGAAAAAGACCTCCCTCAAAGCACACACTCAAGCATGCAGGTGTTGGAGCCTGAATCTGCGACCCTTACTACTTAAACGCTCATTGTTGCAGACTGCAGGCAAATTAGCTCCCAACACAACTTCACCACTCGTGATCACACAAGATTTCCCAGGGAAAAAAATCTCTTAGCGTGAGGCGGGCTTTGTGATCACATGAAGTCTTGTTACTTACCAAAGGGCAGATCAATAACCATGCCCTCCCCCCTCCCATACTCCCCCCTCATACACACATATTCCTTCCCCCCTGGTCTTAACCCCCCCCACCCCCCACAAAACCCCACACAAATACACACACATATCCCTTCCCCTTCCCCCCTCCTCCCAGCCGCCCACCTCCTGTCTAGTCTTACCCCTCCCCCCGCACATATAGAAGCACACAACACAAATACACACACACAAACACACATATCCCTCCCCCCTCCTCTAATCCAACAAAAATCAACCCCCAAAAACAAGCCCACAACAACACAAACAAGACATATATCCCTATCCCCCTCCCCCCACCCATACCTTCCTTGTCCCCTCTTGCCCCCTCCCCCTCCCAGAACCCCTCTCAAAAACCCCTCCGCTAACTCCCCTGCCCTGATGGAGTAGGATCGCCTCGACTGCCTGCTCGCATGAGTTCTAATTAAGCCGGTCCTGCTGTAAAGTGGACCGTGCCTAACAACCGCTTCTTTCACGAGGGACCGACCAGCCAACAAGCCGACCACCAATTCCAGATGCCCCATTCAAATCTGCAATTGGAACGAGACCAACGCGCATTTGCAGTGTGCTGTGTGTGGTGTGTGTGGTGCGTGTGGCTGGGTAATGTGGTGTAGGTGTGTGGTGTGTGGTGTGTGGTGTGTGTGTGGTGTATGTGTGGTGTGGGTGGGTGGAGTGATGTATGTGGTGTGTGTGGTGTGGTGTGTGTGGTGGGTGTGGTGTGTGTGGTGTCTGGTGTGTGTGTGGTGTGGGTGGGTGGAGTGTGTGGCATGGGTGTGCGGGGTGATGTGTGAGGTGTGTATGGTGTGGGTGTGTGGTGTGCATGTGGTATGTTGTGCGTGGTATGTGTGGTGTATGTGGTGTGTGGTGTGTCTGGTGGGTGGGTCGGTGGGTGGGTCAGTGGATGTGTAGTTTGTGATGGGTGGATGTGTAGTTTGTAGTGGGTGTGTGGGTGGGTGGGTGGAGTGGTATTTGGTGTGTGATCTGTGTGGTGTTTGTGGTATGTGTGATGTGTGTGATGTGTGTGGTCTGTGGTATGTGTGATGTATGTGGTTTGTGATGTGTGTGGTGTGGGTATTGTGTGTGGTTTGGGTATTGTGTGTGATGTGGGTATTGTGTGGGGTGTGGGTATTGTGTGTGGTGTGTGTGATATGTGTGGGGTGTGGTGTGTGTGTGGCATGGGCGGTGGGGTGATGTGTGTGGTGTGTGTGGTGTGGGTGTGTGGTGTGCATGTGGTGTGTTGTGTGTGGTATGTGTGGTGCATGTGGTGTGTGGTGTGTCTGGTGGGTGGGTCGGTGGGTGGGTTAGTGGGTGTGTAGTTTAGGTGGGTGGATGTGTAGTGTGTAGTGGGTGTGTGGGTGGAGTGAAATAGGGCAAGGAGGACTCAGTAAGACAGGAGGAGTACATGTCAGGCTGGTCGGGTAGGCGGGGTAGGACACTCTTATTGGAAGCAGTGTTGGTTTGTTGTTGGAGTTTTACGTCCTGGCAACATCTAAGGTCGTATCTTGGAAGCAATGTGACTTATGCATGTGTTCAGTCGTGAGCTGACACTCGGATCACATGGGGCATATAATTATGTTGTGGTTCTTCTTCTATTTCTTCTCTTTTTTAATAAATTTGTACCAGTGGAATTAAAACTTAAAAGTCTTAACAATGTTAGTTATACAAATAAAAGGGTCGTCGCAAAATACGCACAGAAACATGGTATCAGTGTTGTAAGTAAGTGTTTATAATCTTCACACCCCAGGATTTGTTTATTTGTTTTTTTGGGGTTTCATTCCCTAGCAAAATATATGGTCATATCAAGATGGGTACCGGTTTGTGAGAGTGCACATTGATGACGACTTTATAGTGCTTCCCCGCTGGGAGACCATGCTGCTGGCACCATGACTCAATATCCCACTCAGTTACTTTATGCCAATACTGAGGTAACCAGTGTGCACCCACATCCTAATTAACACCCAGCATCAGACTAGATAGCGAGCGCCAAGTATAAATTTAGTAAGTCATTGATTTGACTCGGCCAGGATTTCAAGCGCCCAACCTTCCACACGGGAAGCTTGCCATCCTACCGATTCAGCCACCGCGTCCTGTAATAGTGCTGTAGCCAGTGGACGGGGAGGCCTGCGGTGTAGAAGCCCATCCGAAGCCACTTACACCGATCAATTTGGCGCTATTGGTACGATTGGCTTCTAATCGGACGCTAATTCAACCTGCGCCAACCAGCGCATCGGCAAATTCACACAAAATATACCTACTGATTTTCAGGCTCACTCACCACACTCTCCCCCATCTCCTCACCCTCCTCTCCCCTCCTCTCACCCCAGACCCACACACATTCCTCCAACCCCCGTCTCCCAGATTGCCAGACTCGTGAAGATTGGAAGAGCTTACACATTTATTTGAGACCACATTAAGATGTGATGAGACGGTCGACGTGGTGGGGTCTGTCGGGTCTGTCGTTACATGGTGCGACGTGGTTGTGTAGTTGTATGGTGTGGTGACATGTAACGACAGACCCCACCACGCCGACCGTCTCATCACATTTTAATGTGGTCTCAAATAAATGTGTGTGACGTGGTTGTTTGGATGGATTGTGGTAAGATGTGGTAGAAGGATGCTGTCGTTTAGGATGTTGTTGGCAAGTGTGCAGTGTGGTTGGTTGGTTTTGGGAGTATAACGTCCTGGCAACATCTACGGTCATATCAGGACGGGCATCGACTTACAACAGTGCGCACTAATGATGCCTTTATAGTGTTACCCCACTGAAAAACCAGGCTGCCAGCACCATGACCTGATATTCCACTCAGCCACACTATCCTGACACTGAGGCAACCAGTCCTTGCCCTATAATACTGCTGAGCGCCTGGTTAGGAAGTGACAAGTATCAATTTTTAAGTCGTTGGTTTGAGTCGACCGGGAACCATACTCCCAATCTCCAGCACGCGAGGCCCGCGCTCTACCGATCGGGCCACCACGCCCGGTGTGCAGTGGTGGTGTGCGGTCAATCATCAATCATGTCAGTTTCTCATCATTTCATTTAGCATAATGTGCTGGGCAATCTTAGCCACAGCCCTACCATCCAATTACAACCTGACCATCGATCCTTCCCCGTTACCACTTCCGGTCTAGGGGCAGACATTGAGGTCTGACCACATACCTTAGTCTGATCTTGCTAGCTATATTCTACCATGTTGTACCATGTTGTACCATGTTGTAAAATGTTGTACCATGTTGTGCCAAGGTGTACCATGGTGTACCATGTTGTACCATGTTGTAATATGGTGTGCCATGGTGTACCGTGGTGTACCATGGTGTACCATGGTGTACCATGTTGTACCATGATCTACCATGTTCTACCACATTCTACCATATTTTACCATGTTCGACCATGCTCTACCATGTTCAACCATGTTCTACCACGTTCTACCATGAGCTATCATGCTCTGTCATGTTATTCCGTGTTCTACCATATTCTACCATGGTATTCCACATTCTACCATGTTCTACCGTGTTCAACCATGTTCAACCATGTCCTACCACGTTATACCATGTTCTACCGTGCTCTACCATGTTCTACCATAGTATATCATCTCATACCAGGTCCTGCCATGTCCTGCCATGTCCTGGCATGTCCTGCCATGTCCTGCCATGTCCTTCCATGTCCTGCCATCTCCGGCCATATCCTACCATATCCTACCGTGCCATACCAGGTCACGCCATGTCCTGTCATATCCCACCTTATCATGTCATGTCCTATCCAGCCATGTCCTACCATGTCCTGGCATAACCTGTAATTCCCTACCATATCATGCCATGTTCTGCCATGTTCTGCCATCTCCTGCCATGTTCTGCCATGTTATACCATGTTCTACCATGTTCTACCATGTTCTACCATGTTCTACCATGTTCTACCATGTTCTACCATGTTCTACCATGTTCTACCATGTTCTACCATGTTCCATTATGTTTTACCATGTCCTGCCATGTCCTGCCATCGCCTGCCATGTCCTATCATGTCCGACCAGGTCCTACCAGGTGCCGCCATATCCTGCCATATCTCATTCTACCTTGTCATACCAGGTTCTACTAGTTCTACCATATTCTACAATATGGTCCTTTATTCTACCATATTATACGATATTCAACGATATTCTCCCATATTCTTCCATATTCTGCCGTATTCTCCCATATTCTACCATATTCTACCGCATCATACCACGTCCTACCGTATCTTACTGCATCCTACTGTATCATATTATATCCTGTTGTATCTTACTGTATCATATTGTATCCTACTATATCACACTGTATACTGTTGCATCCTACTGTATCCTACTCTATCCTACTATATCCTACTATATCCTGCTACATCCTAATGCATCCTACTGTATCCTACTATGTGCAAGTTGACCTGTTCTGATCGGGGTCGCCCAGCCCCCAAATTCCTGTGTGCAAACTAACTCCACCCCTCCGCCCATCAAAAGCCAAAGCAAATGTGTATGGATATTTTAATGTGCTGTTTTACCCCCCGCGGTGCCAGCATCCCCCCCCCCCCCCCCCCACCAACCACCACCGGAATCAATGCCAGAAGAAGGGAAGGAGGGGGAAGATAGAGAGAGAGAGATCTAGAGTTGTGTCTCTCCCGTGGATGCACTGGGGTTGGGAGGGGGGGGGGGTAGACCTGTGTGTGAGTGGATGGTGAGGTGGTGGAGGTGGAGGAAAGTGGGTGATGGAGGGCGGGGGGAGGGAGTACTGATAAGAACACCTCACACACTACTGAGAATCAAAACTTAATAACCCATGAACATCCACTTCAGTTAGTGTTCTTATTTGTGTGTGCTTTATCCGATGATTAAACATGGCGATTTAAAGTTGAAGATAGTTTAAAAGGTTCTTAGCCGATTTTAAAATCGAATCTGCCCGGATTGAACCTGGTAATCTGCACGCAAGCTGCTGCAACTCCTTCATCATAATGGGTGGCATGCTGGCTCTACTTAAAGCTGCATAGTCCAGTGGTTTTGAGTTTCTGCCATTTTCTGAGATAAATATATTAGGTTGCTCGTTATGATCAACCTTAGTGTAGTTTGAAGTATCTTTTATTCTAAATTCCTACCTTTTGAGATATTTGAAGTGTAAACATCACAAATTAATATTGGCAAGCCTGCCAGAACTCTGACATAATAGGATTCTGCAATAACAATTTCTATTAAATTACCTCAGTATTCTCTTATATGTGCCAATAAATGCTTCACCAGTGCACCAGTATCTAAATTAGATATGTAAACACAATCTAGATAATTCCTTTGTTTTTGAAAATTTGATGTTTTCATTGGCATTAATAAGATAGGACAAGGACTTATTAGCTCAGTGTCAGGATATTATGACTCAGTGAGATATCAGGTCATGGTCACTGCGGCCTGAATTCCCTGTGGGGCAGCACTAAAAGCTTGTGACGAGTGCGCACCGTCACAAGTCAGTGCCCATCCTGATATGACCTGAGATGTTGCCAGGATATAAAACTCCAACAACCAAACAAATAACCAGACCACAGGGCGTTTCTGGCTCCTCTGGAAGTTTCACTTCCCACACAGCCAATGAGGGGAATCTTAGACAAAGCTGTTAGCATTCAAGACAAACCTCACCTGACGTGCATCATTTAAATTCAACACCACTTCCTGTAGGTCAGCAGCGCTGCCCCCCCCCCCGTTCCTACCACACCCACCCATGTCTGTGATTTCTCAGCTGTCGGCCCAACCCTCCTCCCACCACACCCACGACAACACACAGTAGGCCTACTTGCTGTCCCTGTAGGATAGCAGCACCCCATGTTCTACCACTCCACACTCTTGCCCACACCAATCCTTTTGCTTGATTTCTGAGGCTGACCAACTCCCACCCTCAACCACACCCCTCTCCTACACCCACTTTATCTCCCACCAACCACACCCACCTCACACACCCACACCTCTTCCACTCGCACCCTCGGGCTCTCCCAACTATATCTGTGTGCAACTTTGGTCCTTTTAGCTATGAAGTGTTTTTGTACCAAAAGTCAGTACATTTGTAACATGACATATGGGACATGGTTGAATCCTTACTAACATCTTGTATTGCATTGATACATCAAACAAAACAGTTCCCAAATCAAAAAGGAAGTATTTATTAACATGTATCCATGCTTAAATTAAATAAAGAATTATTTGATGCCTTCAGAAATAACATTACAAATTTCTGTCACAGATGTAACCAGTCGTGTCTGGATGCCACACAAATATTGTACACTAATTATTCAGTGAATAAAGGATGGCTGGGAATTACTTTTTGTATCAAGACAAGCACTACTCTTTTCGGTATCTTATGCGATGATTAATATACTTCTCAGTATGAACTTATTTAATTCTGATTAGATTTGTATTAAGCATACTGTGTGGTGTCCTAAACGTGTACTACATCTGAGCAACACATGTTATGCTGCCATAATACATAGCTTAATCATGGACTACACCTTTATTTTTTATCTCATCAATTTATATTTTACATAGATGTAAAGGTGAGATTTCCATCTTTCATTTACAACTGAAAAATATTTAAAATTCAAATATAAGATTTTAACTCTCCATGTAACACTTCTGGCCAGTTTTAAGGAGGCGTGACCCATATATGCTATGTATAATCATTATGAGAGTATAAAGACGCAGAAGGGGGATTATTATTATTGTTATTATATTACTATTGCTAGAACCATTTGATGTGGTGCATTCCACACCCCATCTGACTAGTGGCGCCGCCACCGCCACCGATCCTAACTACGGGCAATCTGCACTGTCATTCAGCCCAAACCTTGTATTTGTTCATTATTATTGATTAGGCTAGGGCTTAGCTAAGATTCATTATACACGGTATGCGACATGCGAATGCAAATGCAAATGCGAATAAAAATCAAAAAGCATGTAAATGAATAGTGGTGCTTCCATACATCCGAATGTGCGAATGTGAATGCGAATGCGGCAAATTGATCGACCCATGGACCCATGCAAATGCGTATACTGCTGCATTTGCCATAGAAAACAATACTGTTCCTTCACAAATTTGGAGGAAAACCCCAACAAATGTTGGAGGTTGGCATATATCTAACACATTCGCATGCCGCATGCCACATGCCGCATACTGTGTATAAGGAATCTTAGCTTTAATATTCCCTACACCAGAGAATCACGACTCACTTCTCGTGTTTCTTCCTTCTTTGTACTGTAGCCAGCCTTTATATATATATATATATATATATATATATACATACATACATATCCACTGATCATTGCTCAATTCTTACCGAAATCGAATGCCGCGCTTTTGCCACCTCACTGAGAGCAGACGACATTTGGACGCCACTGGTTTAGATGCTTAAAAGTATCCTGTAGATTCCCGCATCGTGGAGGGGTTATGGCGAGATGGAACTGCCAATAACGGGCGTGAAGCTAATGTCGAAGCTCCCCCCCCCCCCCCACCCCGGCTGCATTGACGGCAGGCACACTGACAGCAGAAAAAGGGGAACGCTATTTTTGTTGTGTCAAGGATTCCAATCTTTTGGGGTAAAATGTCATCAGCCATCAATCAAATGTTACTGCATCAGTTCGACTAGATAATCACAAGTGACTGTGGATGTATCGAGTGGGGTGAGTTGTGCCCTAAATAAATCAATCAAGTTTGCATACTTTAGTGCTTAACAATCTAGGTCACATGTCCTGCTGGAGAACATTGCAAATGTGATCGTTTTCTCGGTGTTGGTGTCTATAGCAGGTAGGCAGGGGGAACACAGGCTGCGGGTGGGAGGGTGGGGGAGGAGTGGAGGGAAGTGGAAGGAAGAGGTGGAGGAGGGAGGTGGAAGGGGGAGGGGGAGAGATAAGGGGAAGTTGAGGGGGGATAAGAGGGAGAGATAAGGTGAGCGGAAGCGAAAGCTGGAGAAAGGGGAAGGAGAGGAGGAGGGGGAGAGAGGGGAGGGGTAGGGGTGGAGGAGGGGAAGGGGGAGGAGGATGGGAGGGGAGGGAGAAGAGGGGAGGGGGGAAAGGAGATGGATCCGTGGAGAGGAGAAGGGTGGGGGAGGTTAAGGAGAGCGGGGAGAGTGGGGGAGAGGAGAAGGAGAGGGGGAAGGGTAGAATAGAGGGAGAGAGGAGGGGATGGGGGAAGGAGAAGGGGCGGGATAGTGAAAGTTCAGGGGGAAGGGGAGATAAACGGGGAGGGAGAGAGAAAGGGGAGGGAGAGGGGAAGGGAGAGGGAATGGGAGGGGAGACGGAGAAGGGGGGTTGCTAAGGGAGGGAGAAGGGAGGGGAAGGGAGAGTGGGAGATGGAGGTGGAATTAGAGGTTAGGGAGATGGGGTGGAGGAGGGTGAGTGGGAGGTGGGGGTGGAGTGAGAGGGTAGGGATAGAGGGTGGATGAGGGTGAGAGGGAGGGAGAGGGGAGGTGGAGGCGGGGTGAGAGGGTAGGGAGAGAGGATGGAGGAGGGTGAGAGGGAAGGAGAGGAGGAGGTGGAGGTGGGGTGAGAGGGGAGGGAGAAGTGGTGGAGAATGGCTGGGGAGAAAGCTTCCCTTGTCACGCACGGACTGGGACAGTTCTGGCTTTGGGATAAATGGGTCCGTGTGGCAGAGATGGTCGAGGTAGTACGATCCAATCCCGCCGGTTGTACCAACACTTTGCTGGTTACCACCACCCAGCCCCGATCAACATGGTAAACCCATGTTTTCACGGTGACAGATCCAGGAGAATGCAACATATATGTCCAAGTATATATATATATATGTATATCCAAGTATATTTTCGGCGGTACAGTGAGTGTCGGTAAGGTGGGGCAGTGGTGTGTGCACAGACAGGTGGCGCCCCCAGCGTATCTGAAGTTGACTAGAACAAGGCTCCTCCAGGCAATGATTGAGGAGCAGATGGAATCTTCCGGCCTTAGAATACTTGTATAATAGCTTATACAGGACATACACATATTTATCAGAGACATATCCATTTATATGTATGTACATATGTGTGTTGTATAATTTATTATCCGAATATAAATAACAAACAGACCTCAAGCAAATGTGTCTTTTTCGGCGTGTTCTGTACACAGTTAGCTACTAGCTAGCCACTGTCCCTCCTCAAACCTCGACAGTAGCGACACCTAGGGCTGCTTTGGGCACTCCCCACTTCTGTCCTTCTTCCTTACTCGGTGCACAATTATATATATTTATATAGATGTGTACATATATGCATGTATGTATAGATATCTATGTATATGAAGTGGGCAAGACTATAATCGAGCTGTGGCCGGTGCGGAGTTGGGTTGAGCAACCCGCATATGGAAATGTGGGCTGCTTGCCAAGACAAACCCGCATTGGCCACCAAATGTGGGGAAGGGTTCACTGCTGTAAATCTTTGCTAGGAGATGCACCGCTGCATCCCACACTACTCTATGAGCAAGGATGAAGGTTCGAGCCGTCGGGCCCAGACCCATCAGATGTTTTTCATTGGCGCTCTGATGTTTTAGATGATAATATGGCTTTAAATACAGTATCTTGACTATAAAGGAAATGGAGGAGAAGTATTTATTCATACCATTGAGATTTGAAGACATTAGATGGTGTTGGCAGGTACAGAAATAAAGTTGTGAGCTCTTAAAATGTGATTGAGACGTTCCTTGCATTCCTTACCCTTTATGAACAGGTTCCTTATTACACTAACCATCATGGTCAACCCCCTAATGATGGTTCATTATTATATAAATTACTATTGGCCTGCTGCACAGACAAGGGAGTAATGTAGACATCACAGTATGTAGCCTGACCCTCTCCTCGGGGCTAGTAACCACCTTCTTAATACAGACAATAACAATAATAGGAAATATCTCGGGTGTTTATAAGTGACCGCGGCGGTGGAGTACACCATCGACCCAAGCAATGGAAGCATAGGGGTAATGGTAATTAATGCACAAATGATATGCGGGGGTAGAGCCCATGAACATCTAGTACATAGGCTGTCGGGCTGGATTATATTCATGAAAACATGAAATGGCTACGAGATGGAGAGACGGCGGCGGCCAGCAGCAGGAGCAGGGAATCCATGGTATTTTAATAGAACTAGAGGAATAGAACAGTTAAACATATATATATATACATATATATATATACATATGTTTGTTGTTGTTGTTTTACATCCTAGCAACATCTAATGTCATATCAGGACGGGTACCGGCTTGTGACAGTGCGCACTCATGGCGACTTTATAATGCCCATCCCACTGGGAAACCTGGCCACTCAGTCACATTATCCTGACACTGAGCACACCAGTCCTTGGCCTGCCCTACTAATGCCGAGGGCCTGACTATGAAGCGACAAGTATAAATGTTTAAGTCATCGGTTTGACTCGATCAGGGTTCGAACCCAGGACCCCATGATCTACCTATATAGAGAGTATAATGTATTATACGTATATAAAAGGGGCGGAGCTCTCGCATGATTATCTATAATATTATCACGATTATTCCTCTGTTATTTCTACTACTATTATTGTCCAATCGCTGACTTGCCCGCATTTGCCCCGGTCCTTGCCTACCCCAGCGCCACCACCTGTGGGTTCTTGGCACTAGTTGCCCGGGCAGTCAGTCTCTCTCCTGCCTTTGAAAATGTTGATGGTGCCAGAATGCTCTGTTGCAGCGACACGTTTGACCGATCGCTCGTCTCTTTCAGGGAGGGCAGCCCTGAGAGTCGAGCAGCAGCAGTACCAGCATCAGGCATACGCTCAGAACTCAACAATAGCGAGGACCACGCAGATCAAGAAATATTTAAGATATGCTGAACTTTTCCATTCTTCCAGGTCTCCCATACCACGCTCCGAGGAGCAGGTGGCCCTATATGCCGCCTGGTTGGCGAGGGATCTCAAGTATGTATCTGTCATCAACTACCTCAGTGGCCTAAATTTTTTCCTTAAGCAAAACGGCGAAAGGCCTATAGACTATACCAACTTTGTCCTTTCTTCTACTCTCAAGGGTATACGGAGAGCTAAGTCGGATATACCTAGGCGTGCTATGCCTCTCCTTCCCCATATGCTTCGCAAGATCTTCGCTTTGTTAACCAATAGCCCCCGGCCACATCGCCTGGCGCGCAGCAGTCCTCTGCTCATTCCGAGGGCTGTTGCGTAAGTCCCAGGTCACCTTGTCCGATGCCTCTTTATTGAGATCGGACTTCCAGTTTTATGACTGGGGGCTGATTTTGACTGTTCGTCGCTCCAAGACGATTCAGTTTAACGAGAGGGTCCTCGAGATCCCGATATCTAGGTGTGTTGATACTGACATGTGTGCTGTTTATTGGACTGAGCGGCATTTCAGCCAGATTGCCGCTAAACCATCTCAGGCAGCCTTCCGCATTCCATGCGGCGGCGGGAGTTCCGCCCCCTTCCCTTACTCGGCCTATCAGGAGACCCTAAAGATATTTTCGGCCAGGGCGGGGCTCGATGCCGCCACCCTCTCGTCCCACTCACTCAGGAGGGGGGGTTGCACCTTCCTTTCCATGTGTGGAGCCACCATAGAGGAGCTGAAGGTCCGGGGCGACTGGGCGTCCGAAACTGTCTACTCATATCTCAAGACACTGCTCGCTACAAGGATTGTGAACGACATGAGGGTGGGGGTGGCGCTATGTTCGAGTCAGGCTGGCGTTGGGTTGGGGGGAGACGCTTAGGCGTCTCCTTGGCCTATATTTTGCTGCCCTGACGCAAATAAAGTCTCCTACCCATCACCGCCTCTTGTCTCTCTCCTTGCCGTAGCCCAACTTTATACAGAGTATAATGTATTATACGTATATAAAAGGGGCGGAGCTCTCGCATGATTATCTATAATATTATCACGATTATTCCTCTGTTATTTCTACTACTATTATTGTCCAATCGCTGACTTGCCCGCATTTGCCCCGGTCCTTGCCTACCCCAGCGCCACCACCTGTGGGTTCTTGGCACTACTTGCCCGGGCAGTCAGTCTCTCTCCTGCCTTTGACATTTGTTATGGTTTTTTTCTTACCGGTAGCCTATATTTTGCTGCCCTGACGCAAATAAATCTCCTACCCATCACCGCCTCTTGTCTCTCTCCTTGCCGTAGCCCAACTTTATATATATATATATATATATATGTGAAATATAATGTATTATATAAGTATAAACGGGCGGAGATATGCTATTATTACTTAATAACTTATTTACTACTGCTATATATTTATTGTTTAATTATATTATTTTGCTGCGGGGCAGCGACTATTCCGCGCTGGTAGCGCCGCCAACGTTCACTTCGCACACCACTGAGCGCGCCAAAACGCCACTTGATCGAGAATTTAAAACCCTCCCTGGCCTGCTCTTGTCGCCACATCTGATACTGGCTTCAATTAATCATTTAAATATTCATTCACAATATCCTGCCTGGACTATTTTCTCTTGTGTCGTTGGTACTGATAGGGCATATGTAGCCATATTATTTTGAATGCAGCCTGCATACATGAATCAACCTTAAACCTCGACCCCCCCCCCCTCCCGTGCCGCGCCCTACACGGATACAGACCCACCCTCCCTCCGTTAGTTGGATCTGTACATGTGGAGTTGGAGAGAGTGTGTGTAGGGGGGGGGGGTGAGGGTGAGGGTGTTATAATGGAGATGCCGGTGGGAGGAGATTAGGAATGGCGTGAGTGGAGACCGCTCGGTGTGTGGTAACGAGGTGATGGAGGCGCAGCAGTGCGTGACTTGTGGGTGCTTTGGGGGCGAGGCCGGGAGAGCAGGGTGAATCACAGAGGAAGCGACGAATTGAACGTGGGGGAGGGGAGGGGGAGGGGAGGGGAGGGGATGGGGGGAGGGGAGGGGAGGAGGAGAGGAGGGGAGAGGGGTAGAGGGGCGAGGAGGGGAAGGGAAGGATGGGATGGGGACGGGGAGAGGAGGGAGATGGGGAGAGGGGGAGAGGAGGGGAGGGGACTGATGGGACGGGAGGCGATGGAGGGAGAGGAGATGTGGAGATTGGGAGAGAAGAGGAGGAGAGGGGGACAGTAGAGGGAAGAGGGACTGAAGTCGAGAGAGGGTGGAGGAGAAGGAAGGGGGAGGAGAGGGGGAGGGGAGAGAGGCGGGGGATGGAAGAGATGGAAGAGAGGGAAGCGAGGGAAGGGAGAGAAGAGAGGGAAGAGAGGGAAGAGAGGGGTGAGGGAATAGGGAATAGAGAGAACAAACGAACAGAGGGAAGAGCGTGAACAGAGGAGGCGGAGAGGGGTGACAAGGAGGAGAGGGAGGAGGCGGAGGAAAGGGGGGAGAGGGGACAGAGAGAGAAGAATGAGGACTTTTGACAGTGCGCACTCATGTCGACTCTATACTGCTACCCCACTGGGAGACCAGTTCACTAGCACCATCACCTGATAAAGTGATATCCCACTCAGTCATCTTATTGTGGGCCATCCAGTTGTATTCGAGCCAACCAGTCCTTGCCATATCCTAATAATGCGGAGCGCCTAGCTAAGAAGCGACACGTATCAATTTTGTAATTCACTGGTTTGACTCGACCGGGAGTTAAACTCCCGACCTTCCGCACGGGAGGCCTGCGCTCTACCTATTCCACCACTGCGTCCGGTTTTGAGAAGGAAAGAAGGAGAGGGGAGAGATATGCGAGAAAGAATGGGAGGCAGGAGACTTGGAGCGGAAATAGAAGGAAACATGACAGAGGAAGTGAGTGGGGCTGATAGAGTGATAGTGGAGTGACGGATTGTGGGTGTGGGGGGGGAGGGATGTTAAGATGTGAGATCTAGGCGCGGAGGTGTGACTTGATAGGCGCGTGGGGCGAGTTAGTGAGGTGGGAAGGCTGATTTTTGTTTTGTTGTTTGTTATTGTTGTTTTACATCCCAGTAACATCTAAGGTCTATCAGGATTGTTTCCGACTTGTGATAGCGCGCACTCATTGTGCCTGTATAGTGCTGCACCATTTGGATACCAGGCCGCCAACACCATAACCCAATATCCCACACAGTCACTTTATCATGATACAGTGCTAACCCCTCCTTGTTCTATCCTAGTAATGCCGAGAGCCAGGCTAGGTAGTGACAAGTATCAATTTTGTAAGTCATTAGTTTGACTCGGCTGCGATTCGAAATCCCAACCTTCCGCACGCGAAGCCTGCGTTCTACCGTTCCGACCACTGCGTTCGGTGGGAAGGCTGGTAGCTATATGTACAGTTGGGATGTCGAGGTTGGCATGGTGTGTGTGGTTACATTATATACATATATAATATATATATGATGTATAACGAATTATGCGAGTATAAAGATACGTAAGGAAATTATTATCATTATTGTTATACTCCGTAAAGCCCCAGTCAGAACTCACCGAATTGAGGAAACGGACAGAAACCGGAGACTGTCCGGTGAAATATGGCAATGTACGGTTTATATAGGGTACCCATCCGGCGTGTCCGTTCTATCTCTGGTGGTGTCTGGCGGTGTCCTGTACACGTTTTGAACATGCACAAAACTTGTACCAGACACCACTGGAGTGAAGTGTACGGTTGATGTCCGTTTTGTCCGTTTTGTCCATTTCATGTCCTGTACCCATCCGTTACGTCTCTAGTTTGCTTCCTGCAGAGTCCATTGACAGTGTTGGGGGAATTCAGTCCAGAGGGCTGCACACAACACTCACTACACACCACACACCACACACCCCAATCATCACTCACCATACACGCCGCATACCACTCACCACACATCACCCACCACACACCACACCCACCACACACCACACATACCACTCACCGCACACCACACAACCCCCACCACACACCACACCTCACACATCCCACACACCACACAGCACTCACCACACACCACACCCACCACACACACCACACACCACACCCCCCATACCACACACCGCTCACCACACGCCACATCCCACACACCACATGCCACACACCATACCCCACACACCCCATATCCCACACACCACACATCCCACACCACACACCACACACCACACACCACCCACCACACACCACCCACCACACCCCACACACAACACACCACACACCACACACAATCCACCACACATCACACACCACACCCCACACACCACACACCACACACCACACACCACACACCACACACCACACACCACACACCACACGCCACACACCACACACCACACAGTGACTGTCTGGTGGCTATTCGTAATATGTTCGGTCCATCCGTTTGACATTCGGTTGTCGTCTGGTTATCGTCCATTGGCTATTTGTTAATGTACGTTCCTTGTCCGTTTAACGTCCGTTTCGTCCGGCGGCCGTTGCAACAGTTGCCATAAATTTTGATACCGAACACCACCGGTGTCCAGTAGTTATTCCGGTAAGGTCTGACTGGGCCTTGAGACTCCCAACACTGTACCGGTGGCGCCACCTGCGGCCTCCTCGCCTCCACCGGATTTACACCAGTGTCAGTCAAACCGGAGGATTTTAAGATAGGTGGCATGTGGGGACTGAGGCCATGTATATAATAATGATTTGCAGAATGTGGGTTTCTCTACGGTTGGACACCGTGGAACTAAGGTGTAGAATTGATTGATTTTGGCGTTTTAGATCCTATCGACCGCTGAGGTCACAATAGGGTGGTTATCGAGTTGTGACTGATAACCACGAATTGTAGCTTTATAATGACGCAAAACTGGGATGTAATTCTGCTGCGATCATCCCTCGATATCCCACAGAGTCACATTATCCTGGTACTATCAGGATAATGCGAATATGCAATGTGACGATTTTGAATGTGTGGGCTAAGGATATGTTTTTTTTAGGGTTGCGGCGTATAGCTGTGCAACGTAATATAGCAATGTGAATGAACATTATGGATAAATATGGGTAAGAGTTGAACATATATGGCCAATATTCGCCAGTGTAGATTATATAGTAGTAAATAAGGCCCTGACTGCCTGCACTGTTTCCACACTCCCCACTTGACGCGCAACAAACACCACGTACACAATCTGCATGCCTGGGTGATTGTCAGTCATCACAAATCATCCTTCGGACACACTCCAGTACCCGGACCGACACACACTGCAATTACCTACGCACTAATTGCGGTAACCAGAGTAGAAAACCGGTCAGTAAACCCATGGTCGGGCAACATTGGCAGTACCCCCACCCCCACACACCCCCCAACCCCCACCCCACCCCCACATACATCCCTTCACACCCCCACCCCAACACACACACATCCCCTTGCAGGAGGCCTCACATTTAATCCAATGTGGGGAGCCCCACATGTTCCAATGTGGGGGCCCCTATTAAGACCTAGTTCCCCCCCCCCCCCATCTCCCAGTGTGCCCCACATCTACCAGTGACACCACTCCAGCATATCCTTCAGTGGGTTCCCCACGTCTCACACCGTCCCTCCCTCCCCCCCCACCCCCCCCCCCCCCCCCCCCCCCCCACACCACACACATCTCCCAGTATGTCTCCCACATCCCGCATTTCCGAGTGTACCCCACATCCCCCAATGTAAAACCCAGTATAACCCCCTCTTTTCACAGTGGATCCAACATCTGGCATCTATTCCTCCCCCCCCCCCCCCCCCCACATACATTTCCCAGAGTGCCTCCACATTTCTCAGCGTGCCCCCACATTTCTCAGTGTGCCATCCACATCGCTCAGTGTACCCACACATATCTCAATGTAACCCCCACATTTCCCGGTATACTACCACATTTCACAGAACCCTACCACATTTCCCACTGTCTCTCCTCATTTGCCAGTATTCCTCACAGATTTCGCAGTGCACAGCCACATTTCCTAATGTACGCCCACATCTCAAATTATTCCCCTATATCTCCTGGTGTGCTATCCATATATCCCGGTGTGCCACTCACATATCAGGGTGTACCCCGACATCTCCCAGTACTACCCCATATCTCCCAGTATTTCCCAGATCCCCCAGTGTTCCCCCACATCTCCCAGTATTCCCTCCCCATCTCCAAGTATTCCCCCACATCTCCCAGTATTCCCCCACATCTCCCAGTATTCCCCCACATCACCCAGTATTCCCCCACATCACCCAGTATTCCCCCACATCTCCCAGTATTCACGCAGATCTCCCAGTATTCCCACACATCTCCAAGTATTCTCCCACATCACCCTGTATTCCCCCACATCTCCTAGAATTCCCCCCACATCTCCTGCTGTGCCCCCGGCCTCTTGTCGGGGGCCTCCGAGCAGGGCCTGGCCCTGCTTTATTACCGCCATTAATTGTCTTAATTAGTGTTAAATGAAGCAGCAATTGTGCTAGTGGGTGCCGATGTGTGTATGTGTGTGTGCATGCAGGACACTGGGAGACGAAGGGTGCAGGGTGTGGCGGAGCGATCGGTTGGTTGTTGGAGTTTTACATCCTGGGGACATCTCAGGTCATATCAGGACGGATACCAACTTGTGACAGTGCACACTCATGGTGACTTTATCATGCTGCCCAACTGGGAAAACAGGCCGCTGGCACCATGACCCGATATCCCACTCAGTCACATTATCCTGACACTGAGCTAATTAACCAGTCCTTTCCCTATCCTATTAATGCCGAGTGCCAGGCTAGGAAGTGACAAGTATAATTTTTAAAGTCATTGGTTTGACTCGACCGCCAACCAAACTCCCAAACGTCTGTGCGCGAGGCCTGCACTCTGTTGATTAGATCTCTGCGCGATTGGATATTTCTAAAAATAAAATCACTAAAATAGTGCTGCACATTCACCGTTGACTCAAACCAATGACTTACACGATTGATAACAGTCACGACCTGGAATGAGGCTCATCATTACTATGATTGGGCAAAGATGGGTTCGCTAGGTTTCAGGATACTGTGACTGAGTGATGAATTGGGTCATGGTGCCAGTGGCTAGTCTCCCATTGTTGCAGCACTATACTGTCGCCATGAGTGCGCACTGTCACAAGTCGGTTCCCATCCTGATGTGACAATAGATGTTGCCTGCATGTAAAACCCCAACAATAGAAGAAATAGAAGAATAATAATAATAATTCCCTTCCACGCCTTTATACTCGCATAATGCTTATACATCCCATAAATGTATATAAAGCGATGACATTTTTCATATCCTTTGCCTGCCTGGTTCCACAAGGAATATGGATCTTGGCGATGAAACTCAATCGGCAACGATTGAGCGTTCCAATATAATTGCATTTTCATCAATATTTTCAGTAGTTTCAAGTTCAATCGAGTTTGAATATTAACGGTTTGGGTATTTTGTAAAGAAATAACATACACACACACGTCTCGCAGCAAAGATTCTATTCGAATCTTTCCAGTGAAATGCGTGTCGGGAAGGGGTTATGGCTTGGTGCTGAGGTTGCCATGGGTTCTTCAAATGAAGAGTTGTGGTGTCATAGGTCTCGCTAGGGTGTAGATAAAAGATTCACCTGGTATTCGCAGTACACGGGTAAAGACCACCCTTATATAAAAACAGTCGAAAAATCGGGCTGATGAAATGAGTCTTTATAAGAGCCTAATTTCACAATCTAAAAAGCAACATTTATTCTTTGGATGTCTTCATATTTCCCCGCTACCTTTGAGTTGAAAAATATAATAAAACATCTGGTTTACTAAGATTTAAAAGTGAAATCGACGCCGTTCTATCGCCGCCATCATTTTGCATTCTCTCGCATTTCACCAACTCTGTGCCGATATAAGTAACCATTTGATACTGGAGCCAGGCATTGTACTTCCTGTTCCACACTAAAGCTATTTTCGCCTGTATATATACACTATGTTGTCGTTCACCCGTGTACTGTGAGTACCGGGTGAATCCTTTATCTAGCTATGGTGATGTGGGGCATGCACTAATGGAATCCCTTCAGTGGTATGTCTCAGCCACAGTTTTCTAGCATTTACCACACACTAGTAGCAATGTGGAGTCGACCCGACTAGCCTTTCACATCTCCAAGTGGGCCGCGCTCACCTTTCACAGTACAGCGGCGCATGCGCAAACTGTTTCCAGGGTAGTTGCTAGTTGTGAGGAGTGTATGTGAAGTATGGATGTAAGCCTTTAGATATAGTATTAATAAGGGGGAGATGTATCTCCCTCTGTCTGTGGAGCCTGAAGGCCCGGTCACATACACATTAGTGGACGCAGTTGAATGTAGTGGAGGCTAAGGTAGTTGAACGTAGTTGAACGTACCGGCATCCATACTTCTCCTTGGTAATAATGTGGGTGGGCCAGGAGTTCTGATTTAATCTTTGGACATGTTCAAAGCGCTATGTCAGAACGATATGTTAGGTGAATGTAGTGGAGGCTAACGTGGGTCAAATATGGTGTAAGTATGTTAAACTACGTTGAAATACGTTAAGGTAGAGCAGGTTTCGCTACAGATAAATACGCTGCGGTACGGATACATATGTTAGAGTATGGATAAATACTTTACGGTACGGATAAATACGTTACGGTATGGATAAATATGTTACTGTATGGATGAATACATTATGATACAGATGCCAGTATGTTCAACTATGGTCAACTACGTTCAACTATGTTAGCCTCCACTACGTTCACCTACATCCACTAACGGCTATGTGACCAGGGCTTTGTCCACGTATGCTAGGGTGGCTAGAGCACACAAGAGTATGCTAGAGTACACTAGAGTATGTTAGCATCATGGATGCAAATTCAGCCTCTACAACTACATCCACTAACGTGTATGTGACCGGGGCAGGAATCTAAACTGTTAGATTGGGGGTGGATTTTCTGTCTGTCTAGCTTGCTGTGTCTGGAATGTGAGTGAAATCCTTTAGTTACGGACTGCGGCTTGTACCCAGCCTGCCTGCCCATGTGTATGCTGTATGTGGACTGTGAGTGCAAGCCTTTCCTTGCAGACTGTCACATGGGCATGTCCTGCCTGGTTGTGTGTGCGGTGTGTGTGGACTGTGAGTGTAAGCCTATATTTGTGGACTGTGGCTTGTACCCAGCCTGCCTGCCCATGTGTGTGATGTATGTGGACTGTGCATGTAAGCCTTTCCTTGCAGATTGTGGCATGGGGCTGGCCTGCCTGGTTGTGTGTGCAGTGTGTGGACTGTGAGTGTAAGCCTATATTTGTGGACTGTGGCTTGTACCCAGCCTGCCTGCCCATGTGTGTGATGTATGTGGACTGTGCGTGTAAGCCTTTCCTTGCAGATTGTGGCATGGGGCTGGTCTGCCTGGCTGTATGTGGTGTGTGTGGACTGTGGTTTGGACCCCGCCTGCCTGCTTGTGTGTGCGGTGTATGACTGTGAGTGTAAGCCTATAGTTGCGGACTACAGCCTTTACTTGCGGACTGTGGCTTGCACCCAGCCCGCCTGTCTGTGTGTGTGGCATGTGGACTGTTAGTGTAAGCCTTTAGTTGCGGACTGCGGCTTGGACCCAACCTGCCTGCCCATGCGTATGCTCTATGTGGACTGTGAGTGCACGCCTTTCCTTGCAGACTGTGGCATGGGCCTGTCCTGCCTGTTTGTGTGTGCGGTGTGTGTGGAATGCGAGTGTAAGCCTATATTTGTGAACTGTGGCTTGGACCCAGCTTGCCTGCCCATATGTGTGCTGTATGTTGAGTGTGAGTGTAAGCCTTTCCTTGCAGACTGTGGCATGTACCCAGCCTGCCTGCCCATGTGTGTGATGTATGTGGACTGTGTGTGTAAGCCTTTCCTTGCAGATTGTGGCATGGGGCTGGCCTGCCTGGCTGTGTGTGATGTGTGTGGACTGTGGCTTGGACCCTGCCTGTCTGCTTGTGTGCGCGGCATATGGACTGTGAGTGTAAGCCTTTAGTTGCGGACTGCAGCTTGGACCCAGCCTGCAGGCCCATGTGTGCGGCGTATGGGCTGGGCAGCCACTACCTTGCGTGGACCCACCCATATATTTCAATCAACACGTGACCCGCTGAACATAGGTCAACTCCGCCGCGTCCTTTTCTCGGAAGCATGCAGCATCCCCGAGCTGTGTAACCCTTGACTGGCAGTCGCCATGGTAACGGTTATAACGCCCCACCAAATCCCCCCCCCCCCCTCGCAGTCCACCAAGACAAACCAACACCACCGACACCCAAACGCTCATTTCCGTTTAAAATTCACGTTCCGTATTTTATGCCCAACTGAATACCGCGAGGCTGAGAAGTTTTGGAGGGGGGGTGGGGGTGGGGGTGGGGGGGTGGGGGGGCGCTGGATGTCGGAATGAAGGGGCGGGAGGGGGGCGGGTCTAAGGGAGTGAGGGTGGAGGGGAGATGCATGGGGGGGGGGGGGGACCCCGTGCAGTCGAGCGCGGGTCCCCGTCGTCGTGCCCCTGCCGTGCATTGGGGGTGGGGTGGGAGGGGGGGTCACGTGGTGTCCGAGGAGGAAAGGAAAGGAAAAGAGAGGAGAGGGGAGGAAAGGAGAGGAGATGGGGAGGAGGGAATGAGAGGTGCCAGCCGGGTGGATATTGGCGTGTGTGTGAGTGTAGGTGTGCGTGTGGGGGGGTGGGGGGGCGCGAGCGGAATCAATACGAAAACTCTGGCTAAGCCAATATGGATCAAATGTGCGTTAAACCCAAACACCTACCATTCCGGCCACCGGTCAGTTTAACGCAGTTTCCTCTTTCGTAACTATCCAAACCACTCATTGAAACCTACATTCCTTAGGCACTATATATATATATATATATATCTATAGTGTGGCTCATTGAAACCTAAATTCCTTGACGCATAACTTAAAGTTGCATAGTCCGATGAATTATGAAATTTTCAAAACCAAAACAATTATCTAGATTTGGATTGTACATATCTAACTTAGATACTGATGCACTTATTGAACATTTGTTTCTGCATAGAAGGGAATACTGAGTCAATTTAATAGAACATGTTATGGTACAGGTCTATGGTGTCAGAGTTTTGGCAGGCATGCCAAAACTAATTTTCCATCTTTGCACTTCAAATATCTCAAAACTTTACCATTTAAAATAAAAGTAACTTTAAACTAATGTAAAGTAGATACGAGTGATCGATCTAATATATTTATCTCAGAAAAATTACAGAAACTCAAAACCATCGGACTATGCAACTTTAACTTGTAGGCACTATAACATATATATTGTTTGTTAAACCCAAACACCTCACAGTCCTGCCACCGGTTTGTAAAGGCAATAGCTTCCGCTTTAGTAACTACCCAAAGCGCTCACTGAAACCTAAATTCCTAAGCACACAACCTACCTTGTATGCACTATATATATATATATATATACATACATATATATATATATATAGTGTGTTAAACCCAAACTCCTAACATTCCCACCACCGGTCAGTAAAGGTGGTGGCTTCCGCTTTCTTAACTACCCAAACCGCTCGTTGAAACCTAAATTCCTTAACACATTACTTACCTTGTAGGCACTATACACCTATATATATATATATATATAGTATGTATGTGTATGAAACCAACACTGATGAACTCACCTGCAAACAAGACATAGACGAGGTCAGGGATTAACGTAGTAGTCTCATAAGATATTAACATACACCGTTTTTTTTTAATTGTTCATTTCAAAGGCGCTGAAATAAATGCTTAGTGACATAGTTATCAAATGGGGTCCTTTTAATGTGTTCAATGTTTTCCGTTAAAGGACAGACTCGAAGCCCCTCTGGACCGAGCTCTATTCTAAAACTCAACCGTTTATTAATGCACACATGTGAGCAAAATGCACCAACTTCTCCCAATTTCTATTTTAAGCTCACTATTGTTACACTGCTGAAGCCATAAGACACAGATGAATCGTTAAAGTCAACACTACCGAGCAACTCACCCTCTTGAGATTCCTTCCCCTATGCGCTTTAGAAACCAGGTCATTCCAGGTCAATCCAGGTCATTCCAGGTCATTCCAGGTCATTCCAGGTCATTCCAGGTCATTCCAGGTCATTCCAGGTCATTCCAGATCATTCCAGGTCATTCCAGGTCATTCCAGGTCATTCCTGGTCATTTCAGATGACACCAAGTCGTTCAAGGTCATTCCAGGTCATTTCACGTCATGTCAGGCCATGCCGGGCATTACAGGTCATACCAGGTCATGTCAAGCCATGGCAGGCCATGCCATGTCATACCCAGTCATACCAGGTCATTCTAGGTCATTCTAGGTCACGCCACGTCATTCCAGACCATTCTATATCATTCCAGACCATCATATATATCATTCCAGGCCATTATGGACCATCATAGACAACCGCCTCCTCAAGGTCATTCCCTCCTCAAGGTCAATGTCAATAACGAGAAAGTGTAATTCCAGAGTCTACCGCACCTACCCACGTTGTTTTTCGATATATGCAATGCTGACATTAATGCTATATCCCTTAGTGCCATGCTGGTGCTATGGAGTCCCATAAATGGTCTCACATTGGTAGACTAACACCTGCTTGGTGCCTGTCGTTTGATAATTACGGGGCGATGAACATCTCTGTATTGCGGTCGAAATAGAGAGGTCACGTGACATCAGATAACGGTTAAGTTTAAAGCTGTAGTCACACGGGCAAAATGTAAAGCGATCTACACAAGGCGAATCATATGAATCGATTTAGACGCGCATTCACACGGGCAGTACTTGGGCCGGAAATCGATATCAGCGCATGAGCAAGTCGATACTAACCAGAGCCAGTTTGGGTTCGTCGACGTCGGCCGAGAGAGTGTGGGTTCGACCTAGATATGTATGGACTGAAATGTATTGGTTTGGAACAGTCAAAATTTCTGCTGGGCAGTGAAACCCTAAAAATAAATGATGAACAAAATATATGTGCACCTCTAGCAGTTTCATAGAATAAATTATATGATATGTGCTTTTGATCGACCGGAAAGTCAACAAACCAAGGTCTCGACTGCGCATGCGTGTCACGTCATAAATCGCTTCATATGGCTTCACACGGACAAGATAAAACGATTCAGCCTAGGTCGGTTCCTGTAGACCACCTTGGTAAGCGTTTTACATTAAACGATTTATATGAATCGATTCAGCCCTAAAACGCCTCAGCCGTGCATTCACATGGCAAATGTAAGGCGAACTAGGCAAGTGGTTTTACGTGAGGCGTTTTAACTCGCCTGTGTGAATACAGCTTAAGATTACAATTATGAAACCACCAACGCGCTAAGTTCATCAACCCAGAACGTCAAGTTGATTGGCATCACAATTGGCAAATTGGAAATTCAACTGCGATACTCATATGTAGATGGTGAATTTAGCTAGTGGTAAGGTTAGTTGCTGGAATTTTACATCCTGGCAATATTTAAGGTCATATCAGGATGGGCACCGACTTATGACAGTGCGCACTCATGGTGACTTTATAGTGCTGCACAACTGGGGAACCAGGTCACAAGCACCATCACCCAATAGCACAATCAGACACATTATCCTGGCACTAAACCAACCAGTCCTTGCCCTATCCTATAAATGCCGAACGCCAAGCTAGGAAGCAACAGGTACCAATTTTCTAAGTCACTGTTTTGACTCGACTGTGATTCAAACTCCCAATCTCCCGCACAGGAAGTCTGCGCTCTACCCATTCGGGCACTGTGTCCGGCGTGAGTGTAAAGCGCCAGGATATTTAAATATAAATATAAATATATATATATATATATATATATATATATCCAGAAGCGCATTTAGAACAACACCACACAGGCCATACCCGCTGTCTCCCAACTCAATCCAGTCTGTGCACCGACCAGAACCACCCGGTCCAGTCTCCACACATCTCGTCGGACTGGTATTTGGCGGCGTGGTGCTGCTGCGCATGCGCGGCCAACCGGAAGTGGGCCTCACCGCTGCAAATACGCAGCATCCGTCATGCGCGGTAGAACGAGCATAGGCTGGGATGTCGACTGAGAGGCGATGTATAGGGCAATGGGGGCGCATCCCGGTGTCGGCTAGAAGTGATTAAAGCAAAGGCTAGACTGCGCACAGCAGAGGTGTGCCTGGTTGGTTGGCTGATGGAGTTTTACATCCTGACGACATATACGGTCATATCAGGACGGGTACCGACTTGTGACAGTGCACACTGATGGCGACTTTATAGCGCTGCACCGACTTGTGACGGTGCACACTCACGGCGACTTTATAGCGATGTACTGACTTGTGATGGTGCGCACTCATGGTGACTTTATAGCGCTGCACCCACTTGTGACAGTGCGCACTCATGGCGACTTCATAGCACTGCACCGACTTGTGACGGTGCACACTCAAAGGAACTTTATAGCGCTGCACCGACTTGTGACAGTACACACTCATGGTGACTGCATAGCACTGCACTGACTTGTGACGGTGCACACTCAAGGTGACTTTATAGTGCTGCACCGACTTGTGACGGTGCACACTAATGGCGACTTTATAACACTGTATTGACTTGTGACGGTGCACACTCATGGCAACTTTATAGCACTGCGCTGACTTGTGACGGTGCACACTAATGGCGACTGTATAGCGCGGTACCGACTTGTGATGGTGCACACTCATGGCAACTTTATAGCACTGCACCGACTTGTGACAGTGCGCACTCATGGCGACTTTATAGGGCTGTCCTCCTGGGAGGCCAGGCCTCCAACACCATGACCCTGTTGGTTGGTTGTTGGGGTTTTATGTACTGGCAACATGAAGGGTCATGTAGGACGGGTACTGACTTGTGACAGTGCACACTTATGGTGATTTTATAGTGCTGCCCCACTGGGAGACCAGACCACCAGGACCATGATCTGATGGCCCACTCACTCACTTTATCCTGACACTGAGCCAACCAGTCCTCATCCTATCCTAATAATACCGAGTGTCTGGCTAGGAAGTGACAAGTATTTACAGTTTTAGGTTTTTGAGTCATCGGTTTGGGGGTAAAACATCTGTAGATCTGAGGGCACATTTTGGGAGTTTTCCTTTTGAATACAGATTGAGTACGCAGTGACCGAATCGGTAAGAGCGCTGGCTTCCCATGCGGAAGGTTGGGAGTTTGCATCCTATATGAGTGAAACTAATTACTTACACAATCTGATACTCGTCACTACCTAGCCTGGCATTCAGCATTAATAGGAATGAGCAAGTACTGGTTAGTTCAGTGGCAGGATAATGTGACTGAGTGGGTTCAATCAATCAATGGGTGCCGTCTTCTCAAAGAAGGTTGGCTGCAATGGACCTCCACCTCTTCCTGTCATTCGTTCCTCTCACGCATTCCGCATAGCTCATTGCTGTCCACTCAGTGATGTTGTCCATCCATGTTGTTCTCCTTCTCCCTCTTGGTCTTTTCCCTTCTATCTTCCCTTCCAGTATTCTTCTCTGTGATTCCTGGTGTTGTATCATGTGGCCAAAGTATTTAATTTGTCTGTTTTTGATCGTTTGTATTATCTGTCTCTTTATTTTCATTCTTGTTAGGACCTCCATGTTGCTTATCATTGCTGTCCATGGCATTTTTAACATTCTTCTGTATTGCCACATTTCAAATGCCTCAAGCTTTGTTGTTATTGCTTTCTTCAAAGTCCATGTCTCGCAGCAATATAAAAGTGTAGACCACACATAGCATTTTAGCAGTCGGAGTCTTGTTTTTAAATTTAGGTCTCTAGATGTTAGTACTTTCTGCATCTTTAGAAATGTTGTTTTGGAAATGTTTATTCTCCGTTTAATCTCTCTTTCACATCCGCCATCACTAGTTATTAAATGGCCCAGATACACAAATGACTCTACCTGCTCCAAGATTACACCATTAACTTTTATCTCTGCTCTTGGTTTGTATTCCTTTCTGCTGACAACCATCGATTTTGTCTTCTTTACATTCATTTTGAGGCCACATCACTCACTTTTTTCCGGAGTGGGTTATTGGGTCATAATGCCAGCGGCCAGGTCGACCAGTGGGATGAGTGAGTGATTTAAGGATTTTACGCCATGTCGGCAACTATGGCCATAGTCATGGCGAGATGCTTTTAATCAACTTAGCTATATCACTTAGCAAAGACATACAAGAGGCTAAAAATATGTAAGAGTTTTTATGTTTTATAAATACTGTTCTATGTAACTCCCCGTGGTGTGTCCTATGAAGTCGCGCTGAGTGCACACTGTCAGCAATCGGTCACCATCCTGGTAGGAACGTCAATGTTGCTAGGACACAATACCCTACACACAAACTAGAATACGGCTGCTGCAGACCCACCACTAAATATATTGGGTGCACTCTGGTCAGATTGTATTTAGGTCAGGTTTGTTTATTGGGGTTTAATGTCCTGGCAACTTCTAAAGTCATTAGATGTTGACTTATTGCACCTTAGGGCTTGTCTCAGTTTTCGACTATCATTTCATCATTACATTTTCTCTTTGCCTGCAGTACTATCTTCTTGTCATTGTTTCGCCAACTCTTATGCTAGGTACACACCTACCGTTTTTCCGCACCCAACTGCCCAAAAGTTGTGAGGTGTGCACTCCCCTAGCACACCTACCGATTGCGATTCACGACTAAAAACTCATTTTTAGTGCTAAAACGGTAGGTGTGTACCTAGCATTATGATTGCGATTCGCGATTCGAAAAATGAATCGGCCCGTTTTCAGTTTTAAGCGGGTCGGGTCGACTCGTGAGTTTTAGTGCGCGAATCCTATACGGTAGGTGTGTATTTGGCATTAGCCTCCTAACCCAGGAGCTTTGTAGGTTCTGAATAATGTCCTTCCTACAGCGCCCTCTTTTGAGCTGACTATTCACCATTTGCATAATTGCCTGCATCAGTTGAGGTACACGGCAATAATTAGTAGACCTATGTACTGTGGTTATTTACTCTCTGATCAATCTGCACCATTCCCTGTAGGATATATATGTAGGCGTGACTCTATCGCCCATTTCTGCATGCTACTCACAGAGAAAGCGATAAACAACAAGCAACTATCCCTGGCAAGCAGTAAATAGTTTAAAGCGGCTGTCACACCTCGCCAGATTGCGCAATGGACAGAATTGTCTAGTCTGGTGGTGATAAGTATCAAAATGTATTAAAATTCGTCAAAATGTTGCACTATCGAGTCAATGGCCGCTGGATGAACAGACATGAAACGGACATGAAATCGACATGAATGGATAGGCAACAGACGCTAAGTGGAGTAAACGGACTCAAACCAGACAAGAAATGTACACGTCAATCCGGCGGCATCTGTTCCAAGTTTTGTGCATGTTCAAAACTTGTATGGACACAAACCGGACATTAACAGACTTTGTTCAGTTTCTATCCATTTCCCCCAATCTGGTGAGGTGTGATAGCAGCTTAAACAATACATACCCATCTCAATACGCACCATAACTTGGACTTGTTCCTTGTCTTGCCACCCCAATCCCTCTTAATCCTCGTCTCCCCACTCAATTGCCCACCTCAACTACACAGGCAACTAACAGTCCTATATTTTTGGGCTGCAATAACAGATCAGACTGAATGCGGAAATGTGTGAGAGATGGCTCCATTCATATGGCGCCTACACTTCACCCACAATAATCACCAACACTGTAGTCTACAATACTGAACTTAGTATAGCCAACCCAGTAACACACTAAGCTCCTTCTTAGTCTGAATCTCCTAATATGCCTTACCTAGGTACCCACTGAACTATCTACCTACAATATAATGTAAATGGTTGGAAGACCAGTCCCTCTGCACTTAACAAATGCATGTTCTGATGATTAAACTCTTCATACAAATATTCTATTGGATGTTGGAGTTTTACGGCCTGGTAACATCTAAGGTCATATCAGTACAGGTTTATCAATAGAAAAAGAGACATGACAAATATACAATATGCCATTGCGTAAGGGTTATACGGAAGCATTTTCTTAACTTCCCACTCGGGTACTACTAGTGTGAAGGTGTTTATTGTACATAAATGCACTTGAACCCGCCCTACATATAGTTAAGCCAGTGGTTACAAAGTGTGCTAAGTACAAACCAGGTAGGTAAATGGCTTGGGTTATTGATGGTTTACATACTAGCAACATCTAGGATCACATCAGGATGTAAAACATTCCGATAAAACGCATTGGTGGGGAATGTGAAATGGTCTATAAAGGAGTACAAATGGTCTATTAATGTAAATGGTGTATAGGGCCAGGTGCATGAATGTATTTATGTAGTTGCTGGTAAGTCTTTACTTGTAGTCAATAGTCATTGTGTATTAGGTAGATAGTGTGAGAGGGGCACTACTGTTAGTGTGTAAGGAGCTCAAGAGCTCCACTCACTACCCCCTCCCCCCAACTGTTAGTCACGGATCACCACACACACAGCAGGCGGGTGCAGGCCAAGCAGCCACACTGCATGGTGGTGGTGGGTAGATCATGGTAGTCATGGTGACCAAAGAATGCTTACTGTTCATTGGTGGAACTAGAAATGCTGATTGGAGATAATGGTCAGGTGGTATGCCATATCAGATCCATGTACCACTATATAATAATAAACCTGAGGGTGCAAGCTCTCACTTGAATTTCACTCTTTATAGTCTTCCTTTCTCTCCTTGCCTGTATTGATTTCATATAGCCTGCCTACACAACTGCAGCTGCCAGACGACGACTTCACAAGGAGATGTGTACCGATACTGGGTCCTGGTGGCATCTATTTAGTAAGTTATTGGTTTAACTTGACCCCGAAGCTTCGTCTATGTCCTCACCCCCAGGCAGGCTTCGCTCTATTGAGTCGCTTGTCCTGTCCTGTCTAGACACTTGGTAATTGGATCTCTTCACATAGTCATTTTCAGTTTTCAACTGAAGCTATGACTGGTAACCCCCACTTTTTGTGTATAATTAAATCAAATAAATTGATCGATTACGATGAGGGTGCTTGAACGCGAACTTGTCTATACGCGGCCACATCTATTCAATATATATACTAGTGTAGTGGTCTGCACTGACCTCTCAGGCAAGGAGCCGCATAGACAGGTAGGCGTGGGTAGTGTGTTGATATCAGGGAGCCTAGGTGGTGTAATGGTTAGCTCACTGGCCCGGAATGCAAAGAGATGTGGGTTCGAGTCCCGCTCTAGGCACAATATTTCCCATTTTCATCACCCCCATGACACTATATTATATACATATAAGAACATGGAGAAATAGAAAGACCGGTGTACAGATTAAACAGGCGCATATATATGTGTGTATGGACATATCCGATACATAAATATCGGATATGTCCATACATACATATATATGCGCCTGTTTCAAAAGGTGATAACTAATTTTCTTGTTGTCCACGTAACAATTGACACAAAACAGTACACAAACGGTTACACTGAAAACACAAGTACATTTGTTTCAAGTCAGTGTGTATTCTATTGGGATTATGAAACACCATGTAAAAAACAAATCAGTTTATCCTGAGCAACATGGTCTTTCATAATCCCAATAGAATACATATTGATTTGAAGCAAACGTCCTTGTGTTTTCAGTGTAACTGTTTCTGTGCTGCTTTGTGTCAATCGTTACAATGGACAACACAAAAAAGAGTTAGCACCTTTTGAGACAGGCTCATATACATATAAATACATATATATATACCTCTAGAGCGAGTGGGGGTTGGCGGCCCGGTAGTTACAGTGGTGGCCGGTGGTGGTGCCACCATCGGGCAGAGGAGGAGACAATTTTTAAGCGAGTGGTACAGGCGAGAAGCCAAGGCATGACAGCTGAATAGACCAGCACCAGGCAAGGAGGGGAGCCTGACCAGTCCGATTGAGTTGTTAAGTGTCAGTAGTTGAGAACTGTCAGAACATGGTGCAGCAGGAGCACTCTTAGAGGATAATCAGTTTACGGATAATTAAACTTGTATAATGCTTATACAGCACATATATATATATACACAGAATGCGTACAGTAATATAGACAATACATTCCCTTCCACGCCTTTATACTAGCATAATTGGTTATACATCACATATATGCATGACCTGTGTGGGACCTGTGAGCCATTGAAAAAAAGAACATTTAAAGATTCTAAGAAGTATCTTCACCTAGCATGACCATAGCATCATGAGTCACCCACAAAATGTCGTCTGCTGTGTCTGAGGTTAACACACCCTTCACACCGAGGTCCCATAGACTACTCAGGCATTGCGCGTGGTCGCTATATATTATTAGAGTTCTATCAAAATCAGACGACATTTCTCCAGAGCAGACGAAAATGGTTGACAAGTTCCCGTGCGCGAACAGCACCAGGCCAATCTCGGAGTCGCAATGAGATAAGGCATTATTAGATTAGGTCTGCCCACAGATACAAATTTACACCACCGTATATGGGATAAGGCGCCCTCCTCTGATTGGATGGGAGGACAGTGCGCGCCATGACCTCATGTCACGTGACGTGACCCAGTGGTATACGAGATCCTCACGGGACTAAGGATAGATCACGTGTGCGTGCGGTGCTGGTGATATGTTTGTTTAGTTTGTTCTTGTTTTACATCCTAGCACCAGCTAAGGTCATATCAGGACGGGTACCTAATTGTGACAATGTGCACTGCTGGCGATTGACTTTACAGTGCTGTCCCACTGAGACAGCAGGCCACTGGAACCATGACCTAATAATACCCCACACAGTCACCTTATCCTGGTGACTTGCTAACCAGTCCTTGTGCTATCCTATTAGTGCTGAGTGCCAGGGAAAGCCCCAGTCACACCTACCCGATCAGAGGCACGGACCGTCATCCGGGGTGGTCCGTGGCGATCCGGGGTGATCCATGGCTCATCCGTGGCTCGTCCGTGGTGGTCCGGCGTGATCCGTGGCTGGTCCGGGGTCCACCCCAGATGTTTTAAAATGTTTAAAACGTCCGGGGCGGTCCGGGGCATTTTGCGATCCGGGCTCGATGGTCTGGGGCTGGTTCGCCCAGGATGAGCCACGTTTCAGCCACGGTTTAACCAGGACCACCCCCGAACTTTCCCAGACTACCCCAGGCGTAGCCACGGACCACTCCCGGACTGCCCGGATAAGACCCGGATGCCTCGGATCAGCCCGGATCACCACGGATCAGCCACGGATCGCCCTGGACTTCCCGGTTTACCCGGATCTCTCGTCCGGGACTAGTCCGTGGCTACACCGGGGAGTCCAGGGGGTGGTCCGGGGTGGTCCGGGCGACTGGTACGGGGTGGTCCGGCTCAAAATCCGGGGCTCGTCCGGGTAGGTGTGACTAGGGCTTTAGGTAGCGACAAGTACCAATTTTACAAGTCATCGGTTTGACTGGGCTGGGATTCGAACTCACGAGTCGGCCGGCCACCGCGGCCGGTACTAGTGAGAGGTGTCGGTTGTGGGGGATGGGGGGGGGGGGGGGGTGCTTGTCCTAAAGCTACAGAGTAGGACTGAACTCTTTAAAGTTAAAACAATTTAAAATCAACCCTATTTTTTGTTTGTTTTATTGTTATAAAAATACACATTTGTAATTTGTCCAGTGTCGCAGTTTCAGTTTCCAGCAGTTGAAGTTCCCACAATTGCTTCTGCACATGCGTCAACATCTAACAGCATCGTCTGCGCATTGTCAATGGCCGTGAGCAATCTTCATAAAGTAAAAGTTAAATATCTCTAAAACCACAGCACCTAGAAACAAGCTGATTGGAATACACATAGAAAAGATGTTTACCAAAAAGATTATATTAAATTGCTATGGTTAGGGTTCTGGATTTCTATTAATTTTGAATAATGTTTTGCACTGCGCATACCGCCAAACTCAACGAATTGTCAATGGTCGTGAGCAATCTTCATGCAGAAAAAGTGAAATATCTCTAAAACCACATCACCTAAAAACAAATCGCTTGGTACACATATAGAAAACATGTTTACCGAAAAGATTATATTAAATTGATAAGGTTAGTCACACTGACACTATAGTGACAGCGATTTGCGGTGATCAGCGATGGTTTAAATCGGGCTAATGTTGACACATGCGCAGACAATGCTTTGACGCATGCGCAGAAGCAATTGTGGGAAGTTCAACTGCTGGGAACATCAACTGCGACACTGGCTCCTCCACACTATCCGGTCAGCTTGACTGCAGATGGTTGGTCTTCCTGTGAGCATGCGCGTGTTGTTGAAGTATCAGGTTGATGTATGCTGGTGAGGGGCTGTTGCACTCTATTTGTATGCCGGGTGGTTGTAGGACGGGCCGTGTGATGTAATGGCGGGGTACGGCCCCTGTACGGCGGCCAAGTTACCCACACTTACGTGTATTGGTTTTGGTAATTGCATCCTAGACAGCCAGGCCGGCTGCATAACATTATTTTGGGCGATATAGGTTTAGTTTTTTTTAAATGTGTATACAAAACGCCATTGCTTTTTTTTGTGTGGGGGTGGTGGGCTGGGGATAATTGCGTGTGGCAAGGGTAGATTGACGAGATCGTCATTCCGACTGCGCATTCCCTGAAAACTGCATCGAAAGAAAAACAAAGGCGTCCAGCCATTGAGTTTGCCGATAGGCATAGGGGCAACACTTTGGTTTTATTCAATATTAATCAAAAAGTTATAACAATTTGGCACAAACATGGATGCATACATGCAATATAATGATAAAATGAATATATGTAAGGCAAAACTAGCCATAGTTAAGCATTTTGAGCTAAGAAACATACAATTCCACACAAAACAATGTCACTCTTAGGCTGATGTCCACATCACAATTATTAATTCTTGTTCTAAATATTAAAATGCCAAATGTGTCAACATAAACTTGTTTCAGAGAAATATATAACCAAGGTCTGATTAACCTTACTCATTTCCTAGCTCTACATGTCATTAATCATATGAATTATTAGGATATAAATAAAAACGAATAAAATAAGTAAAACTGACACTGGTTATGGCTCTAGCACTAGTCTGATTGACCAGATTTCTCTAGATCTAAATGTAGATGGCATAAGACATGCTGATTAGATTGGTGTAAATGCAATGCTAGATAAAAGATTAACATCTTAATTTATTATATATATATATTTTGAGTTGGTATTCTATGTTTCAAACAAGAACTGAGATGATCTGAATCTATCATATTTCATAGCTGCACACAGTGTAATAGCATGTGCCATGTGCTTCTCGCTGGGTTGTTTTCCTTAGACGCATCGCATAATGCTCCGCACGGCTGGAATGACGAACTAGTCTATTCACACTGAGTGGTGTGATATTGTAGCTATGACGTGAGAGGGCTGGTGTGACAGTGTGGCTATGGTTTGAGTGGGTGAGTGTGACAGTGTAGCTCTGCTGTGAGTGCGTGTGTGTGACAGTGTAGCTTTGGCGGGAGTGCGTGGATGTGACAGTGTAACTTTGGCGTGAGTGAGTGGGTGTGACAGTGTAGCTGAGTGGGTGTGACAGTGTAGACTTGGTGTTATTGGGTGGGTGTGACAGTATACCTTCGGTCTGAGTGGATGTGTGTGACAGTGTAGCTTACGCCTGAGTGGGTGGGTGTGACATTGTAGCGTTGGTGTGATTAAGTGGGTGTGACAGTGTAGCATTGCTGTGAGTGAGTGTGCGGGTGTGACAGTGTAACTTTGGCATACATGGGTGGGTGTGACACTAGCTTTGCTGTGAGTGGGTCCGTGTGACAGTGTAACTTTGGCGAGAATGAGTGGGTCTGACAGTGTACCTTCGGTGTAAGTGGGTGCGTTTGACAGTGTAACTTTGGCGTGAATGAGGTTGTTTGACAGTGTAGCTTTGCTGCGAGTGGTTGCATGTGACAGTGTAATTTTGGCGTGAATGACTGGGTCTGACAGTGCAGCTTTTCTTTGAGTGGGTGCATGTGACAGTGTAACTTTGGCGTGAATGAGTGGGTGTGACAGTGTAGCTTCGGTGTGAGTTGGTGCGTGTGACATTTTAAGTTTGGCGTGAATGAGTGGGTGTGACAGTGTAGCTTCGGTGTGAGTTGGTGCGTGTGACATTTTAACTTTGGCGTGAATGAGTGGGTGTGACAGTGTAGCTTTGGTGTGAGTGGGTGGGTGTGACATTGCAACTTCATGTGAACTGGAGGATGTGACAGTGTAGCTTAACTGATTCAGCCATCCTGCTCGGTAATATCCAAATAGTAATCACATTTATTTCTAACATAACATTCCGACCATTGAGAGAACACAACAAATAGCTCCAGTGTGCTTAGTCTGGTTAACCTAGGTTCTTTGGCCACCAGCCTCTTTTAGTCACACTTTCTGATGTTACGCCAACTCCTTACTGCATACTGGCAACATATCAAGGGAGAGTGGGGAACTGATAGCGGCGCCTGCTGGAGCTGCATATCAGTTTAGAGGCTGTGCTGGCTCTTGGCGACAACGAATTTGTAAACGACTCACCTGTGTGTAACAGGCATTTCGCTTTGTAAATCGCAATTAACACACAGGCATGAGTCTCTTCCCGACTTCTATCACGAACCATCCGAGTCTGTTTCCGACACTCATTCTGAGGCCGTTCTATTAATGAAAACATAATTAAAATGATCAAAATTGTTGAATTCTTAAAATTACAGGCATGCTAAACTGCTCCCACCTGGCAATCACCATGAGTGGACACTGTCACAAGTCGGAACGTGCCCTTATATGGCCTTAGATTTTGCCATGATGAAAAGCCTTCCGCACAGGAGGTCTGCGCTCTACCGATTCGGTCACCGCGTCCAGTCATCATTTCATGGATTTACTGTATCGGACCTTAAAGGTGTGCTCTAAATAATGTAGAGTAATGTAAATTGAATGGAATGCCATTATTATTACATGATCTCACCACCCATTACTAATACTACTACACCACACAATTCTGAAGTGTGTAAGTTTGGATGATGATATTATTGTAGTTCACAAATCACCACCATTCATTGTATATGTCCTTGCTCCAGACACCAATATCTGACCATATATATTTGATAAATAACTCTGCTATCCCAAAGCAGGAAGACAAATGCTCTAGCCATGTGTATACACAAAGTGTGGGGGGGGGGGGGGAGGGGGGGGGGGCGGGGGATTTATTCAACGTATAACACTTATTTGTTTTGTTTAAACAAAATAACAATAACAATACTGTCAAGCTAGTGTTTTCACTTTTGAACTCCTCATGCTCAAAATTAAGTCATCGTCCTCTACACAGAGCAAGAAACTAGCAGCAGAAAAACGCACTTTGCAACTTCATGCTAGATTGTGGAGTTGGGGTGGAGGGTGGGAGGGTGGGAGGGTGGGAGGGTGTAAGGGTTGGAGGGAGGGAAGGTGGGGGGTGGGAGGATGGAGTGGAATGGTGGGAGGATGGGAGGGTGAGAGAAGGGTGTGAGAGGGTGGGTGAGGTTGGGGGGAGGGTGGGGGAGTGTGGGAGAGTGGAAGGGGTGTGTGGAAGGGGGGGGGGGAGAATGTGAGGGTGGGAGGAGGGTGTGGGAGGGTGTGGGAGGGTGTGGGAGGGTGTGGGAGGGTGGGAGGGGGTTCGGCCGCCTGCCCTGCCCGGCCGGTGCTCCCCAGTCGCCCGTCACTGATGGCAGCCGCTGATATGGTTGCTGTCATAATGCTGTTGCATTTCTTCTCCCACTTCAGTAGGCTATTCTCCTCCCCCCCCCACCCCCCCCCCCCCCCCCATAGCCCCTCCCCGCCTCCCGATCTACTCCAGCCTTCACTCCCCTACCCACCTCCTTCTCCAGCCTTACTTTCCTCCATCCCGCCTCCGCCTCCCTCTCCCGCCTCACCTCCCCCCTCCCCTCGCTCCTCTCCTCCCTCCTCCCCTCTCATCCCTGTCATTGCTATCACTGCTCTCACCTCCGTCCTCCTCCTGCTATCTCCCTCCGCCTCCCTCTCCCCTTCGACCAATCCTCCTTCCATCTCCCCCGTCCCACCTCGGCCCATCTCTTTCCCCCCCTCCCAACTCGCCCCTCCCCTCTCCCCGCTCCCCCTACCCTCCCCCTTTCGCCTCCTTCAACCCCTCTTCTCCTCCCATGCCCCCCCCCCCCTTTCGCCTCCAGTGACCCGCCTCCCCACCCTGGCCTCATCTACCCCCCCCCCCCCCCCATTCCCTTCCCATACCACTCCCAGGGTGAGGAGGGAACAAGTACAAGCCTCCCTGTCTCCCTCCTCCCCTTCCCTCCTCCCAGGTGCACTTCCGACACAACATCCGGTCCAATCTCCAACCGTAATTAATGTATCTTATTTCCTTGCACTCTGCCCGGTATGTGGGCCGATGGCAATCTCTGTCACCCACCCACCCGTCCTCTCCCACTAAAACCGCGTGACCCAAAGCCCATCATATACTAAACGACAATGTATCTTGCTTAGCGGCGATCAAATGTCCGAAGCAGTTCTAAGTTTATAACAAAGACACCTATGTTGGTGGGTAATTTGCCTTTCATGTGTATGTTTGCAGACACTTTGTTTGTTTGTTTGTGTAACGACCTCCCAGAAGAAAAAGTAAACCCCCTATTGGGGGTTGTTTGCATGACTGCACTGACCTCTCGGGCAAGGAGCCGCATAGCCAGGTAGGCGTGGATAGTGTGTTGATATCAGGGAGCCCAGTTGGTGTAATGGTTAGCACACTGGTCAAGAATGCAAAGAGATGTGGGTTCGAGTCTCGCTCTAGGCGCAATATTTCCCATTTTCATCACCCCCATGACACTGGTGCCATGACCAGGATCTTGTACAAGCTACTCGCTGTATGGTTGTTGAACCTACCATGTGTATGTAAGTGCGTTGCATTGCCTGTATGTATGTACTTGAAAGCATTAAAAGACTTACAATTCCAGTGGGACGAGTGAGTGATCTGCACTGACCTCTCAGGCAAGGAGCCGCATAGACAGGTAGGTGTGGGTAGTGTGTTGATATCAGGGCACCTACGTGGCATAATGGTTAGCACACAGGCCCGGAATACAAAGAGATGTGGGTTCGAGTCCCGCTCTAGGCGCAATATTTCCCATTTTCATCACCCCCATGACAGTAATATATGATTACGTGACATATTATTAGCCACTAGACAATCTCCCTTATTAAATAAGGCAATGGCGAAATGGCTCTTCCATTGACATCCCCCTACATTATTTTCAAATCGTTAACCATGACGACTGCTAATTCCACCCCCCAACAGTTCCACTCACTGGTGACTAATACCAAACAATAGTACACTAACCTACAATGATTACCTCCCTCCCTTCTAGCCCTCCCTGATATTTATCTATCACTGTATTATCGACACATTTATATGAATAGAAACAGATGGTGAACCAAACCCCATGGAACTAGACGTAATAATTAAGGAAGTATAGTAAATTCACATCTGTTAATTAGCTATATACAGTATTGTGGTGGCCCACGGTCTTCTCACTGCCATGCACTCACGGAAGAACGCCAAAATTGAGTAACAGTATGCTTCAACTGGTTTATTCCAAAACTTACCTGCTCTCCGTGGCATCAACAGTCAACTCACCTGCCCCCTAACTCGGTAGGTCCTACTTCGTCTCTATAGGTGCGTGGGGGTGTGTGCTAGCTACACGCAGTAGAGGGCAGCCCAGTCGGGGCCCTGTCCAGTGGCTAGCGTGCCACCACCTAGCGCAGTTCAGTGTAACTGCGTAGATGTGTGCAGTCATGTCTGCCACCACCGCGTGGTAGTGGAGCTCATGTACAGACTACTAGAATATGATTAATCAATTATTGTGATCTGGAGCTGAGAGATTGAAGCTGCAGTTACTTCACCTGACATGGTTTTGGTTTTGTTTGTGTATGTGTACATTAGGTTACAGTACATAACATGAGAATTTCTGATGGAGTTAGAGTGAGGGTGTGGTAATATTGCCAGGCGTTCGGCATTTTTAGGATAGGGAAAGGACTGTGTGGCTCAGTGTCAGGATAATGTGACTGAGTGGGATATCAGGTCATGGTGGTGGCGACGTGGTCTTCCAGTGGGGGCCACATTATAAAGTCGCCATGAGTGCACATTGCCATAAGTAGGTACCCGTCATGATATGACCTTAGGTATTGTCAGGACATACAACTCCAACAACCAACCAAGTGTCCCGCTCACATCTAACGTCATATCAGGACGGATATATGTGCCTGAGCAGGTATTGAAGGAGGGGGATGCCTCCGTACTAACAATGCATAATCAGTACTGGTTCAGACATTTCTCACTAGGGGACGCTACTTTCCGGTATGACCGTTCTTTCCAAAAGTAGCTGTCACATGAAAGTTGCATCGTCCGATGGTTTTGAGTTTCTGTCATTTTTCTGAGATATTAGATTGGAGCGTAATAATCTTTAGTTTGAAGTAACTTTTATTTTAAATGTCTAACTTTTAAGATATTTGAAGTGCAAACATGTCAGATTAGTTTCGGCAAGCATGCCGGAATTCTGACACCATAGGCTTCTGCAGTAACAGGTTCTATTCGATTGAACCCGCAGGTAATCACAATTGGGTACAGAAGTGGGTGACCTCTTAGTGATGTGTAAATAAATTGGAGAATTCTATTTTTACTAAGTTTGAATCATACTATAATAACATGAGGTTGCTCGGCCGCTGTGAGCACCCCATGCTACTACAAAACTCTCCCCTTCATTTCACCTGTGATGCAATCATCCTAAATCAAGATAACCAACTCTGGAACCAGTACTTACAAGAGAAAGTAAAACAAGTCACACAGATGAAGAGTGAATCAGTTGTGCTCTATTGGCATCAACTCTTGTCCATCCCCCTACATGTGACCTATCATCTTCACTCCTTACCTGCTGTCCACACAGTATCTCATTACCACCTTAGCCTGTGTACAGAAAGCAGTGCCTCCAGCCCATGGGACAGGAGTCTTATGGGTGTGTATACACTCAATTGGAAGATATGAATTTTGCTAGCATCAGACAGAGTGTCTGGGGTTCCTGCTCAAGAGTAGGTCTGTCTCACTCAAGAGCCAGGAGTAGAGTGATCCCTCTCCAGAGTGTCTGGAGAACTTTCTTGAATAATTAAATAGAATGAGACTTGTGAGGTGATGATAGGCCAAATGGGGGTCAGGTGACTGGATTTCCCACAGCCAGCCAATCAGACACTCCCCTACAGACTGGTCAGTGCAATGCCCTAATATGGGGGAGTTGCCACCCAAACCAGCCTGCAGGGTGTGGCTCTAAGGAATGTGGTATGGCTGGTGTGCTTGGCCCTGGGTCTGGTAGGGACAGGTAGTTGTATACAGTTACAATTAGATATATATATTTATATATACCAAACATGTCCTTTTTTCTCCAATTGCATTCTTTATGAATACATAGAGGAACATTTCATCAACCTTGAACTGCTTCATATATAAGAACATCTCTTCATTAACTTTAGGCATCATGTATGAACATATACCTCACATAGCTTATATCATCTCATCATGTGAGTGGGGGGGGGGCACCATTGCTTCTCCCCACTTCAAAGCCCAAGAATAATAATGCTCTCTGCCAATATATAATTCTTTACCGAAAATCCGTATATTTTTACAATACTGTAGAATCGATCCTATTTCGCCATCCCTCCACCCTCCTGCGCCGCCAAGCCCTATTCATAGGCTACTGTATAACTTCTATAACTGAGGTTTTCAAGTACTCTAACTCAACGAGTTAAGTGACAGTCCATACTAAAGCACACATCCTAAACATTACGCTAAACTGTTCATGTCTAGAACACCCTGGGCTATAAAACCTATTTACATCATGACACGCTGTCGCTATTTGTGTCTGACACAAACCTACTAAGTGACACTCAATTCTCAACCACCGGCCCATTAATCATGCCGCTAAATGTGACGACGATTCTACTAAACCAGCGTTATGCATGGCATTTGTCGTTGAGCCATTGTCTACTAGACAATCTACCATCATGAATACTCAAACTGTCTTAATAATCTTATCTACCATTCGGTATTTTCATATTAACCCATCAGTGCCATTAGCTCATACTAGATGAATTATCAAGAATCTTCATTTAAATCATATATATATATATGGATAGTGATATATCATTTATCACGTGTAATAAGCTCTATAGTGGTTCCTCCCACCACCCCCTATCATGGGGTGGGGGGGGGTGGGGTAACCAGCATCCACCTCGTCCCCTTCTCTTCTCGGGGCTGCTTTCGGCACTCCCACTTCTTTCCCTACCACCCTCCAATATGCGATGGATATGACATTATGCGAGTATTAATGCGTGGAAGGGAATTATAAGCCCCCCCGCCCCACCCCCACCCCCCACAGCCATGTGCATGGGTGAGCGCAGCTGAAAGAATTCAGGTTTTATTCCTAAACATTGATTCCATGCTAGTTAGCTGCTCTGGTTTGAGCTCCAATGGAAAGAAGTGATTATTGTCTTCCTATTGGCTGGTTATGCTGGGGACATTGAATAAAAGAGCGCCGATAGGGAATCAGCTATAAAATGGTTCCATCTGACAAAATGGTGCTTTTGAGATAATGAGGACTGAAACTGTGTAACTGCATGATAGCAAAGCAGATAGAACAATATTATTTTAATTTGTTCTCAGTGAACAATACCAGTTGAAAAACAGTTGTGTAACTGCATGATAGCCTTTTGTCCTCCATGGTGAGTCAACTATGTGATTTCAAATGGGACTCAGGATTCAAGTATTATGTTCCCTACAAGTATGCAATATAATGTTCTTGATTATCTATTTCATCTGTACTCTAAATACATCCTGTACTGACCTTATATGTTGCAAGGACGTACAACTCCAACGAGCGACGATCTACAGACTTCATAATTCTTAGTGTCATTCGACGGAGCAGAAGGCACGTGACCACAATACTTCCCACCATTAGCTGTTGAGAGATCTACTGTTTCCATTCACACAGTATGGTACATTCCACAGATGCCAGACTGATCCTGCACTATTGCATCTTTAATATCCAGTGTCAGGGCCTGCGCTCAGCAGTAGATTAATCAGAAACATGCATAATTATGAATATCATCACCGCGCACCTGACCGTACACTGCAACCGCTCAGACTAAATCACCTTCCTTCAGAACAGAACCAGACGGGATGGCGAGATGATCGTCCATCACCCATGATGGTAGATCATGGGATTCGAACCAATGAACCCATTTTGAGCCAAACCAATGACCTAACAATTCACGATTTTCATTTAACTAGCCAGGCACTCAGCATTACTAGGATAGGGCAAGGACTGGTTGGGTCAGTGTCAGGATAATGTGACTGAGTGGGATATCAGGGCATGGCGCTAGCAGCCTGGTATAATGGTTCATATCACCGGCTATATATCAGCTGTAATTATGACGCACTATAAACTCACCATGAGTGCATACTGTCACAAGTTGGTGCCCCTCCTGATATGTCCTTAGATGTTGCCAGGACGTAAAACTCCAACAACCAACCAACATATGTGCCCAGTTCTGGAGAAAAGTTGGACAAACAGGAAACATTGAACGACACAAACATCACCGCTCTCACTATGCAGTCAGAAAAGCAAGTTCATAGGAGTATCCATAACCAAACCAAAACTCCAGCACCATGAGCCGATTTCCCACTCAGTCACATTATTCCTGACACTGAGGAAACCACTGAGGAAACCAGTTAGACTAGGCACCCTCCATCCCCCACCCACCAATCTATCTAGAGGTGACATTTCCCATCATCTATCACACCCTAAACCACCTCATTGCGTGACATATATTGCTCCATTCTGACCAATCACACTTTGACTGACCTCCTAAACTGAACCATATCCCTGCGTGTCATCCCTGACTGCCCACTCCACTCGCCCCCCCCCCCCCCCCATAACCCCTTGGGGCCATCCTAATTGAATTACTGCCGACAGCACACATGACATTCTGGTGGACTGTGCCGGCAGCTATGGTATAGCCATTAGTTGCAGTTCCCAATAACTTAACTTAATTTTGTTATTCCCTATCGTCGTCCTAAGTTAATTGACAATTCTTGACCTGCAGTGAATGAAACAAAGACCGGACGTGGTGCCCTAATATGTAGTGCTCAGGCTTCCTGTGTGGAAGGTCGTGAGTTCTAATCCCAGCCAAGTCAAACAATGACTTATACAATTGATACTTGTCACTAGCTAGTCTGGCACTTGGCATTAATAGGATAGGATATGGACTGGTTTGCACAGCATCAGGATAATGTGACTGTGTGGGATATGAGGTCATGTGCTAGCTGCCTGGATGCCCAGTCGGGCGGCACTATAAATGTCACCATGAGTACACACTGGCACAAGTCGGTATACATCTGATATGAACTTAGATGTTGCTAGGACATAACACAACAACACACAAACCATAGATTCCTATGTTGCAAGTCATCAGATATCCTGTCATTTAGCGTTATTTAAATGTCGTTGTAAAATCAAGCTTGTGAGGTGTTCTACCCGCTTCTGCTATAGCATAGGTGGATTGAAGAGGGTCTGTCCCTCACGGGGAGGGACACGGGACATGGCTGGAGGGAGCCCCGGTGGACACGGTCATTGTCCCCCTTTTGCCATCCCCGACCCCGCCTCTCTCCACACAACGGGCCCGGGGGGAACTGAGGGCTGCCGGCCCGACACTGATTGGTCATTTCCCTACTGGGCGCCCAGCCTGTAACTATGACGTATGTGGTTGCCATGGTAACTAATCAAGACCAATGGACGGTGATTCTGCTATGAGCATGAGGTGGAGTGGGGTGGGGTTGCTGAGTGGTCGGGGTGGGGGTTCATATGGGGGGTCAGCGATAATACCGCACTATATGTAATGCCCACACTGTTATCTATTATTATCAGCTCAGGTGTATGATGATATATCATGTTCTCTACCAGCTAATAGACAATGGTTACACACTGAACATGGCCTTCAGACAGCCACCAAAGCAACTACACTTGACCGGATTGGATGGCCGAATGAGTGTTGAGCGTCCATCTCCCACTTTGGTAGATCGCCACATTCAAACCCTGGTCGATTCAAACCAATGACTTAAAAATGTATACTCGTCAATTCCTAGCCAAGCACTCGGCATTATTAGGATATGGCAAGGCCTGGTTTGGCTCAGTGTCAGGATAATGTGACTGAGTAGGATATCCGGTCATGATGCTGGCAACCTAGTCTCCCAGTGGGGCAGCACTATAAAGTCACCATGAGTGCATGCTTTCACAAGGCGGTACCAGTCCTGATATGACAATTAGATGTTGCCAGGACGTAAAACTCCTACAAACAACCAGTAATTCATACACTGCACACCGTCCGGATCATGCTGCGTTATGCAGCTGGATTGATGTATTCAGTGACACTACCAGTGACGTATTTAAGAAGTGGACACTACCAGTTCTAGTGTAAAGCTACTGGACTAAACACTGTCTCTGTTGGTGTCCTGGATCTGGAACAGAAACAATGGGCACGACAGCACCATTGCCTCCACATCTGACACCATGTATCGTATTGAGGAAGTCGACATTAAGAGTTCTGGGTTGCAACTGACTTTATTATTGGTGTTGAGTCACCACATGGACTCCATGACGTCATCAGCGTTATACTTAAAGCTGCATGGTCTGATGAAAATATCAAATTTTCAAAACCAAAACAATTATCTAAATTTGATTATACATATCTATCTTAGATACTGGCGCACTTATTAAACATTTGTAGCCACATAGAAGGGAATACTGAGGCTATTGAATATAACATGTTACTGCAGAAGCCTAATAACAAAGCTTGTCAGAGTTTTGACAAGCTTGCCAACATTAATTTTGCATGGTTCTACTACAAATATCTCAAAGGTTAGCCACTTAAAATAAAAGTTACTTCTAAAGACTATTTCAGATTCAGCTATCGCATCCGGTGGATAAAATATTGAACAAATATTGTTTTTATAGTCTTAATTGTGTCACAAACTCTAAATACCCAATTGACATTTCCTAGGATTTGAAACAATAATATTTAATTCATCAAGGTCAAGGACCCTCCGTAGTGATACCATAATGTAATAATAATTAGACAATGACACATCATATTAGTTCAAGGTTGGGTTTAATTTTCAAGCACCAGCAGGTAAGTTTTTGATCAGCACAAAGTCCAATTCAATTAAAAACAGGTTCCATCACAGTGAGGTCAAGAAGCTTTTAACCCTAGCCCTTAACAATGTCACATAGGGGTGAGCGGGTGGCAATTTTAGGCTAGTCAGTGTCCGTCCTCCTTGTGCCCGCATCGATATGAGCTCCCAACCGCCGGAGCTGCCCTTATATAGGCCCAGAAGGTTAGTTAGTTTAGGAATTCGACTGCAGATGGCAGATCGATATCATTAGCTACGTAATCAATTTTTGTATTTTGAAAGTGACTATAGGCGGCGCTAGTGTACCAGGCATAACGTAGTGCGGCCGGTTCTCGATAGATGGCAGCATAAGGCCTTCTTAGTTCCTATGAGGCTATGGCTGTGTCCGAATGTCAAATTATCTGTGTTGCCGAACATCACGGACAATGTCTTAATCATTCACCATGTGGCATTATAGGCCCTACTGCAAGTACCCTGAAACCTAGATAAAAGATTCTCCTGGTACTTGTACTACACAGGTGAATGACAACGTAGTCTAAATACAGGTGAAAATAGCTTTAGTATGGACCATGAGCTAGAACCTGTGGCTCCAGTATCAAATGGCTACCCATATATGCACAGAGTTGGGGAAATGGGAGAGAATGCAAAAAGACAAGATGGCGGCCGCAGGACGCCATCGATTTCACTTTTAAATTGCATTAAACTGGATATTATATTATATTTTTCAACTCAAAGGTAGCGGGCTATCAATAAGACATATGTAAAGAATAAATGTTGCTTCTTAGATTGTGAAATTAGGCTCTCAATTCATTGACCCGTTTTTTCGACAGCTTTTACATAGGGTTGGTTTGCACCCCTACTGCAGCAGTACGGGGTGAATCTTGTATCTACCTGAAACCATATTCAGCATTAGAACTATCATTAGATTAGCCATTGGCATGTCATTCGTCTGGTTGGTTATTTGAGCTTTACATCCTAGCAACATTTAAGGTGATATAAGGACAGGTGCCGACTTGTGACAGTGTGCACTCATAACGACTTTATAGTCCTGCCCCACTGGGGAACTAGGCCACCAGCACCATGACCTGATATCCCACTCAGTCATATTATCCTGACAACAAATCCTTGCCCATCCTAACACTGCGAGCACCTAGCTAGGAACTGACAAGTATAGATTTTAAAGTCTAGCCTCAGGCATGTCGCAAACCTCTCTGTGATGTCAGTGAGAGCAATCGGAGGGAACAATTAAATTAGCTCAGTAATGTGTCTAGTGTCCAAATCGTGACGTTGTCGTGAAAGACACAACCATATAGGATCGACGTGTGTCTAGTCACTTTCAAGCCGAATCTAGGACTGCAAACCCCCAATCGGTGACCTGCGCAATAAATCTGCGTACACAGCATCCCTGCACGCACTCTCCTTTGTGACTGATCAAAGTCTCCCAACGCGCAATCCTTCACGCATTTCCCACGTTCCAATTCGATTTAGCTGCACGCTCGGCTTGCTGTTTCGTGCTGACTCATCACACCATGGATCTTTATCTGCTATCATCCGCCCGCCAGGGTGGGTTCGTTTTACACGGCAGGCGGCGATACGCCTTATCAGTGCGCCGGTAGGGCAGCCGACAATTGGACGCGGCCCGAATAGACAGACATCAATTGTGCAGGTTAGATTCGACCTGGCCGCCCCCCCCCCCTACACCCCCCCCCGCCCGTACAGTCGACAGAACACCGGTCTGTCTGGCCGAATAACCCAGCTGTGACCCGCCAAGTGCCGAGCGCCTAGTGCCGGGCGCTGAGCGCGCCCCTTCAATTGTCGTCTGCTCCGACACAAATGTCGTCTGCTGGCAATAATGACGTCGTTAAGTTCTCATTGAAATAAACAGTAAAAGCCGTATATATTCACTGACTGGGTCGTGCTTGGAAAATGAATTAGCCCAATTGGCCATTCCACTAGCGTCTTGGTCCTTTGAGGCTGATTACGTTGATTCAATAGGTCATGGTTGGAAATCAAAGAGCCCATTTGATGTGTGTTAGAGTCGAGTGTCTACAGCCAAAGAAAACATTCACCAAATGGACCGTGTTTGAAAACCAAAACGCCCATTTGACATACATTTGCGGGGGGTAACCATTGCAGCAGACTACATTCACTAAATGGGGTTTGGAAAGAAATGTGTTTCTTTTGATTTGTGTTAGTTTCCAGCAGACGACATTTAATAAATAGGTCATGTTTGGAAATAAATGCACTCATTTGATTTGTGTTAGATTTTTGTTAGAGAGACCCAGATGACATTTACTAAATACGTTGTGTTTCAAAACTAATGCGCACCTTTTGCCATTTCATTAGTTTGGGTATCCATTGAAGCAGACTACCTTCACTAATTGCGTCATCTGTGGAAATAAATGCGTTCATTTGGTTTGTGTTAGAGTGGGTATCTGTTATAGCAGATGACATTCCCTAAATGGGTCATGTTTGGTAATAAATCCGCCTATTTGACATTCATGAGTATGTGTGTCAATTGCAGCAGACGACTTATATGGGTCATGTTTATAAATAAATGTCTTCATTAGGTTTGTGTTAAAACTTAAAGTGGGTATCCAATGCAGCAGACGACATTTACTAAATGGGTCATGCTTGAAAACCAATGCACCCATTTGATTGGTGTTATAGTGGGTGTCCATAGCAACATACGACTCTTGGAGACCTTCCAATCAGTCTGTTCGGATTGATATGCGTGACCGGCGGAATGCCGTAAGTCCTAGGAGGTAGGCTAACTGATATTTCCACACCCCCACTAAAAAGTGCCACCCAACAAAAACACCCAATTACTGAAAATAATATTATCAAAAATAGGGGGCTTTGCTGCTGGTCCTGTATATATCTAATACCGAGTGTGGTGTAGGGGGTGTACTGGGTGCCTGGCGTGTGGGGATATGTGGAAGGGGGGGTTGTGGGGGTGATGTGGGGTGAGAGGGCGTGAATGGAGCGGGGGATGGGTTGGGGGCTGACTGGGGTGGGATTGGTGTACGCGTAGAGACTGGAGTGTGTGAAGTGCGGGCACAAGGATGGAGAGCAGGAGCGTGGGTGAGGGGAGAGTGTGTGGGAGGGGAGGGTGAGGGTGACGGGAGAGAGAGGGTGACGGGAGAGTTAGGGTGAGGGGAGAGTGAGTGTGAGGGGAGAGTGAGTGTGAGGGGAGGGTGAGTGTGAGGGGAGGGTGACGTTGAGGGAAGAGTGAGTATGAGGGGAGAGTGAGTGTGAGGGAAGAGTGAGTGTGAGGGGAGAGTGAGTGTGATGGAATAGTGAGTGTGAGGGGAGGGTGAGGGTGAGGGGAGAGGGAGTGTCAGGGGAGAGTGAGTGTGATGGAAGAGTGAGTGTGAGGGGATGGTGAGGGTTAGAGGAGAGTGAGTGTGAGAGGAGAGTGAGAGTGAGGGGAGATATTGTCAGGGGAGAGAGTGACGGGAGGTAGTATCAGGGGAGGGAGTGTGAGGGGATGGGGTGTGCGGAGGGGGTATGAGGGGAGGGGATGTCGGGGGAAGGAGAGTTAGGGAAGGGAGTGTGTTCTGAGGAAGTAAGGAAGTGTGAGGGAAGGGACAGTAATGGGATGGAGTGTCATGGGAGGGAGTGTCAGGGGAGGGAGTGTCAGGGGACGGAGTGTCAGGGGAGGGAGTGCCAGGGGAGGGAGTGTCAGGGGAGGGAGTGTCAGGGGAGGGAGTGTCAGGGGAGGGAGTGTCAGGGGAGGGAGTGTCAGGGGAGGGAGTGTCAGGGGAGGGAGTATCAGGGGGGAGTGAGTAGGAAAGAGGGGGAGTGTGGTAGACGAGGGAGTGTGAGTGGAGGTAGTTTTGTTTGTTGTTGGTTTACATCCTACCAACATCTGAGGTCATGTCAGGACAGGTACCTACTTGTGACAGCACGCACTCATGGCGAGTTCTATAGTGCTGCCCCACTAGGAGACCAAGCCGCAAGCACCATGACCTGATATTGCACACTGTTACACCAACCTGACACTGAGCCAACCAGTTCTTGCCCTATCCTAATAATGCTGACCGCCTGGCTAGGAAGCGACATGTATCAATTTTTAAGGAGGGAGGGAGTTTGGGGGAGAAGTAGAGTGGGGGAATGGAGTGGGAGCGGAGGGAGTGTGGGGGAAGGGAGTGGGAGGGGAGGGAGTGGGTGACGGGAGGGAGTATGGGGGAGGGAATGTGAGAGGTTTGAGTGTGAAGGAAGGAGTATGAGGGGTAGGGAGTGTGGGGGGAGGGAACATGGGGCGAGGGGATGTGGGAGGCGGGGGTGTGGCGGGAGGGAGTATGGGACGAGGGAGTGTGGGGGAAGTTAGTATGATGGGAGGGTAGTGTGGGGGGCGTGAGTGTAGGGGGGAGGTAGTAGGATGGGAGGGAGTGTGGGGGGGACGAGAGAGTGGCGGGAGGGAGTGTGGGGGGAGGGAGTGTGGGAGGAGGGAGTGGGGGTGGGAGCGAGTGTGGGGGAGGTAGTAGGGCGGGAGGGAGTGTGGGGGCGGGAGAGGGGGGCGGGAGTGTAGGAGGAGGGAGGGTGGGGGGGGCGGGAGTGGGGGTGGGAGCGAGTGGGGGGGAGGTAGTAGGGCGGGAGGGAGTGTGGGGGTGGGCGTGGGGAGGGGTGCGAGTGTAGGAGGAAGTGTAGGAGGAAGGAGTGTGGGGGAGGTAGTAGGGCGGGAGTGAGTGTGGGGGAGGTAGTATGGCGGGAGTGAGTGTGGGGGTAGGTAGTAGGGCGGGAGGGAGTGTGGGGGCGGGATTGGGGGCGGGAGTGTATGAGAAGGGAGTGTGGGGGAGGTAGTAGGGCGGGAGGGAGTGTGGGGGGAGGGAGTGTGGGGGGCGGGAGTGTGGGATGAGAGAGTGTGGGGGGAGGTAGTAGGGAGGTAGTAGGGCGGGAGGGAATGTGTGGGGGTCGGGGGAGTATGGGAGGATGGAGTATGGGAGGAGGGCGTGTTAGGAGAGGGAGTATGGGAGCAGGGAGTGTGGGTGAGGGAGTATGGGAGGAGGGACATTGGGGGAGAGAGTGGGGCGGAGGAGGGTGAGGATAGTGGGGCGTGTCGGGTGAATATAGTGCACCTGGCGGGCGGAATGTTAAGCTTGGAGGTCATTCTAAACCGACGCGCATCCTTATGCATTATTCATGGTCCCGCTTAGAATAACAGTACATCCCCCCTCCCCCCCCCACACCGTCCATTCTCTCACACCTCAGCCTCGCTCCCTCCCCCCCCCACACACACACCGCCTCTAACCCCCGCCCCTCCCGTCCCCGCTGACCCCACCTCCTTCCCGGTTGCACAGTGTATACCTGTGTGCAGATTTCCTCTCACAAACTCCCTATTGAGCAAGGCGTCTGAATGCACATTGCCTTCTGATGAGATGGCCGAATGGATAGCGGTCCGCCTCCAGAGTGTATGGTCGTCTTATCCATTTCCGGTTGAGTCAAAATTAAAGGTATATATCATTGATAGCGGTCACCACTCGATGTGGCGCTCGGCTTTGCTAGGACTGGTTAGCTTTTAATGTCAGGAAAATAGGACTGAATGGGATGATACTCCACCGTGTAGCCGACGGCATCGTATCACAGTGGGGCAGCACTATAAAGGAATTACGGGTTCACGCACTGGCAAGCCACAAGTCGGTGCGCCTCTTTATATGATATGGAATGTTTCCAATACATTAAATTCCCACTATATGCATGGCCTGTTCTATTAGGTTTATCGTTCAATTCTGTGCACTCTTGTCGACTGAACCCCAACTACATGTTATATACAGTCTACATCTGTATATTACACGCTTACGAGTAATATGCTTCTGATGGGTCCGAGATGAGAGAGTCTTCGCCTAAGTTTGGTACCGGGTCAAGTCACCGGAGGAGAGATGCGGGTCGGGAGGTGACCACAGGTAGATGTGTACTGGGCACATGTGCATCTGTTAAATGCACAGGGGGTACATGCACAGGGTACATATGTACATAGATGTAGATGTCCATGGCGTAGATGTCCACGGGGTAGATGTCCATGGTGAATATGTCCGTGGGGTAGATAGTTTGTCTGTTTGTTTATTGTTGTTTTACATAGATATGGGAATGGCAACCATCACCCCCATCTAGAAAAGCGGTGACAAACAAAACATGGGCAACTACATACCAATATCAATCTTGCAAACACCAGGCAAGCTAATTGAAAAAATATTCCACAGGCACATAAATGAGCACCTGGAAAAAAACAATATACTAAACAAGAGGCAAGGAGGTTTCAGAAAACTACACTCCACATCAAAAACAATAGCAAACCTAACAAGTGATGTGCTGGCATCATTGAACCAGAAGAAATTAGTTGGAGCAGCCTTCATCGACTTCAGCAAAGCCTTTGACACTGTAGACCACAGCATATTAATAAGAAAATTAAACAACATGGGCATTAAATCCAAATCAATAAACTGGATAAAAAGCTACCTAAACAACAGACAGCAAAAAACTAAGTAAATGGTACACTCTCAGACCAACAAACTGTCACATGTGGTGTACCCCAAGGATCAGTCCTGGGACCACTACTATTTATACTCTAAATAAACGACCTAGAAAAATGGCTGGAGACATAATGTCTCCAGCTATATGCGGATGACACTGTCATATATGCAGAAGGAAGCACAGTAGAGGAGATAGCAAACAACTGAACAACCTCCTGCTAAAACTGGACGGCTGGTGTGAATCCAATAAAATATCCATCAATGCAAATAAATCTAAAACTGTACTCTTCTCACATACAGCAATCACAGGAAGAAACCTACAATGTACACTAGGAAACCAAACACTGGAAAGTGTAAATCACTACAAATACCTAGGCCTAGAACTAGATAGCCAGCTAAACTACAATCTGTGTGTAACAAAAATCATACAAAAAGTAAACCACAAACTATGGCTATTTGCTAAACTAAGAGACTATATGACACAAGATATGTCAATAGAAATCTTCAAAGGCATGGTACTCCCCTACTTTGACTATGGGGATATAATTTACATGGGTGCTAAAAAAGAGATGGACAGGTGGTAGATGGACACCGGGTAAATGGACTTGGGTAGATATACAGGGGGTGATAGACAGGGGGGGGGGAGATGTCAATGGATAGATGTGCAGGGGGTAGATGGACAGGACGTATATGTCCAGTGGATCAGTGGTACAGGTGTGGATGTACTGGAGGTAGATTTACATGGGTAGATCTGTGGGGGAGATATGTACATGAGGTAGATGTACATGATGTAAATCTACAGAGGGTACATTGGACATATTTGGAGGAGGTAGATGTACACATTGTAGATGTACAGGGAGGTAGATGCCCATAGGCTAGATCTACAGGGGGTACATGTACAGGAAGTGGATGTACCAATGTAGATATACAGCTAACATATTAAAGTGGGTTGATTTACAGGGTAGATATTCAGGTACCGTCAGTGGACAGGCTGGCACCTTCTAGTTCTACCCTCTGCTTTATCAGTCATGGCGCGTCATTTGACTGCCTCTGGAGTTCTTGTGCGCCGTAATCAGCCTCTCTGGGCTTGGTGAAGCTAATGAGGTCTCACCAACGCAGCCCGACACTGACACTGATCCCAGAATAATCACCATTGTCGCAACTTCAAGTGTAAAAACCCAACTTAAGTGACCTCGTCGAGCAGAGCCTAGCACTAATCCATAGGAGTAGGTCGGAACACCAGTATTTACTAATGTCGGATATTTTGAAGCAGCCTTATTTAATTGGGCAAAACATGACCAATCAATATTGACCTGTTCATAATTATCATGAATCAAATATGACATGTCATAGTTTGTGCATATCAAAAGTACTGATTCTCCTCGAGTAATTTAGTGTTCTGTCAAGAAGGTGGGTATGTGATAAGGTTGACCATCAGCCCTAATGACCCTGGTCCAGTCAAACCGATGACTTAGAAATTGATACTTGTCACTTCTTAGCCAGGCACCCAGAATTATTAGGATAGGGCAAGGAATCAGGATAATGTGGCTGGGTGGGATATCAGGTCATGATTCTGGCAACCTGGTCTCCCAGTTGGGCAGCACCATAAAGTCGCTATGAGTGTGCCCTCTCACAAGAGGGTACCCGTCTTGATATGACGTTAGATGTTGCTAGGACGTAAAACTCCATCAACCAACCAACCAACTAACACCTGTGTCCTCATGAATTACTTATATTTGTCGTGTTCTCTGTGGCGGAGTGGTTAGTGTGTCTGCCTTTTTTCTAGGTCGGACTCCTAGTCCGAAGGTTGGTGGTTCGATTCCCCATGCCCCCACCTCTGCCAATTTGGATTTCCACCACTGTGTATAACTTACAGCATCGTCAAAGGCCAGTTGCTCTCATACCAGTTCTATGTGGTGTGGGAGCTTAAAAATCCCTTGGGTCAGTAAAAGAGTAGGCTTGGGATTTCTATCGACAAACTGTCTAATGATGAAAACAAGTCTATTCAGACTTATTCATAATAGGCAGTATAAATCTTCAAGACAAAAAAACTAAAACTGACCAAATCATATAGCCATACCTGCCAGATTAGTATTGTGGTAGAAAGGAGGTCGATAGGTGGTAGGTAGCCGATGGAACGGCCATGTGGCGGGTGTGAGTAGTATACGCAGTTGCACACTAGCAGCAGGCCTCACTGACATGTGTCAGTATTGAGTGAGCTGACAGATCTCACTTACCGCCCACTACACGCCCGGCTATAGGACGGCGGTGTGACGTGAATGTAGCTATTGATTTGAAGTGTCCATCTCCATTCAACCATAGCAATGCAGAATCCTCAGTTCACATCATGTCCACTGGCAGTGCGCAGGCGGGACCGGAAATTGGCGACGTGGGCGCGTGTCCGCCCCTCCCCCCCCCCCCCCCCCACACACACACGCCCACTACAGTTCTTAGCGGTCAATGTTTTCTAGACATATGGTCTAATTATGGAATATATTGAACAGCTATTGTAAGCTCTACAGCTAGAAAACTTGTATTGGAAAATGTGGCAATGTGCATATATATATATATATATATATATATATCAGAACACTGGAATGTAACCCATGCAACTACCTGTCACTAGGTAATTAAACCTGTGACGCTGTTGTATTGGCAACATCACAAGACAGCATAATCAATCAAAAAGTACCAATGCACAGTAGTGTTCATTACTCATCGCCCCCCCTCCTGATATGACCTTAGATGTTGCTAGGACGTAAAACAACAAAAAACAAACAAACTTACTCATCGCATTCTCATTCCTCAGTTTATTAATCATCAGAATCACTAACCGTATCGCCAGTTCGGCACTGACAAATGTGTTATTCTGAAGACTAAAACAATTTACAGAAGAAAAGGTCAGCAATGCTGGGATTGATTGTGGAATCCTAAGGGGAATGACAACTCAATTCAGAAGACCCATTCATTACCTGGGTGCCTATTGCATTGAACTCACTTTTATTAGTTGATTGGTTTGTTATTGTGTTTTACGTCCTGGTAACATCTAATGTAATACCAGAACATACTTGTGATAGTGCATACTCATGGTGAGTTTATAGTGCTGCCCCACTGGGAAATCAAGCTGCAGGCACAATGACCCGATATCCCACTCAGTAACATTATCCTGAGATTTAGCTAACCACTCCTTGTCTTATCCTATTAATGCTGAGCGCCAAGCTAGGAAGCGACAAGTATCAATTTTATAAGTCATTGGTTTGACTTGACCTGGAACCAAACTCCCAAACTCCCGCACGCGAGGCCACCACGCCCGTTTTTTTGTTAGTAGAAGGAACAAAGGATAATTGCAGCGACAAACAAAAGCTGCATTGTCCGATGAAAGCACCACATTTTCTAAAGACCTACAACTACCTATATTTCATCCTACATATCAAGCTTAGATACTGATGCAGTTAATAAACATATGTTGCTACTAAATCAATTACATTGAACCGGTTGGTGTTGAAGACTATCATATCCAACATTTGTATGTGCATGCCAACATTAATTTGGCATGTTTCCACTTTGAAAACCTCCATAGTTACCCCTTTAGCAACGTAAATGCTTTGATTGATTGGGGGTTGCTTTACGCCGTGTCGGCAGCATATGCCATATTCAAAGCGATGGTTTGAATCCATATACATATGGATTAAAACCTTCGCATTTACATGTAAAGGCATACAATCTATTGTGTCAATAGACACTCATTAAATTACAAAGCTCACAATTATATATTTGTGGCCATGGGAAATAAAATTCGTGACAAAAAAAGAAAAGTGTTATTACTAATTGATAGAATTTATTTAGTAAACAATATGAGGTGATACACACCAGCTGCCCATGTTTCCTTGTTTTACTTGAGTAAAAATGTCATGCATACTGTCTGCAGTGTTAAATTGTTGGCGCAGGGCAAGGTTGATTGATTGAGTGGTGGTTGCTTTACGCCATGTCGGCAGCTAGAATATTATAACGATCAATCTAACATATTTATCTGACAAATATGGGAGACAAATCAAACTCATAAGAGTATACAACTTTAAGTTCAAACTACTGTTGGTTTAACTGATTATATAAAAAATGCCAATAATGCGTTTCGGTGATGATGACGATGATGTTGATGATGATGATGCTGGTGGTGGGATGTGCTAGGATAGAGGTGGATTGTATGCTGTTTAGTCATCAAGACGGGATCATTTGCTATTTGACCAGGCCATATCCACTGGACCACAGTAGTATCAATAGTATCAACCCACAAACACACATACATGCACACACAGCTGGCTCTCTCACGTGACCGCATCGTGGTCACGTGACCATCACTCGGCAGGGAACAATTAGAACCAGCGACACTTGTCACCGGAGCAGTTATTCGCTGCACAATGCACTTAAATGGAACTAGATGCGATTGTAGTTATTTTGGTACTCCAGTTCAGCACAGTCATCAAAGTAAACACACGCAAGTGCCCAGCTTCAAGTGGCTCATGTTCCATTCTTTATTTATGTATTTATTTAATACCAGGAGGACATCAAACAATCCCATTAACACTGCACTGACGGGGACATAGTATGGCAAATATAAACATTTTACATTATGCACACATTAGGGGTAGGTTGGGATAGGTTGGAACACGTTAGCTTACGTTCAGCCATGCAGTCAGCAGACAGCCAACGGATGCATAATGTACTCTTAACATACTTCAAACGTATGCCTGCCATATCTCCAGCGTACTTAACGCATATGCCATACTTCTAGCGATTCAGTAATGTATGTAACTTTGGTACGTGTACCGTGAGCGTATGCGGTAGGTCAGAGATACGTTCTTCATACATTACGTATGTTGTGTGTACATTGTGTGTACGTTCTGTGTACGTTGTGTCTACGCCGAGTGCCGATGTACTGGCAAATTGTCGTACGTTGGGCACACCCAAACGCCATATGTCATAGGGCCTTGAGGGTGGCCCTGGTGTGTTACTGTAGCCAAATCGCGGGTGCATCTTTACACATCACGTGGTTTGCATTCTTGCAACTTCACTGATCCATGACACCGGGCCCGATATCCAAGGTGTGGGGCGCTGACGTGATCATGCACCACTACGCTGCTCAGACTGCGCTCGAAGGCTGTGACCTCCGGCAGAGATGCCAGCCAGATGTGACGAATTCCAGCACAGGTATATTGTTGTTTTACGTCCTAGCAACATCTGAAGTCATATCAGGATGGGTACCGACTCGTGGCGTCTTTAAATAGGACTGCCCCACTGGGTTGGTTGGTTGTTGGAATTTTACGTCCGGGCAACATATAAGGTTATATTAGGAGGAGGGCCCCACTTGGAGACCAGGCCATGGGCACCATGACCTGATATCCCACTCATTCACATTATATATTTGGGTGTAAGTCTATGTCGTCACACGCTCGCATTACGACCAATGCCAAGCACTAGCCTAGGAAGCGACAAGTATCAATTATCTAAGTCATTGGGTTTGACCCGGCTGGGATTCAAACATCCCGAACCTTCCGCGTGGGGAGCATGCGCTCTGACCGATTCGGCCACTGCGTCCCGGTGAAATGGAATTGAATGAATACCACAACAGAAAAAAGTGGACGATCCACACTCTGACTGATACTTAATTCTATTCAAACTGTTTGTGATGCGAGGTACCGGGGAATCAGGCTGGTCCCGGGCTCCACTCAATGAACTGCCTCCTTCGTATGTGACTGCGCATGCCCAACTTTATTGACATTTCAACCCTGTTGTGTCAATATGGTCTCAGTGAATTGAATGCTCGAACTGAACTAGATCCAATTGCAATGGAGTCTGTCTGTCTGTCTTTAAAAAAATGCAACATCGAAAGCCTGATGTTAATTCCGTTAGCAACGTAATTGTTTTTCGGTTTTTGTTTTGTTTTTGTGTGACGGTCTATTTATGCTGCCCATAACACTTAAGTCTAATAATTTGATTTTCGGTTCTGGACAGTAATAGTTTTGTGGTTCCCCTTGTTTCGTCACTTTCAGTCATTATGTAGCTATCTACTGCATACATCCTTTCTCCGTTTGTAAGTATTTTCCTACATCTCCCTACCTTCTGTGAACTTGTTAGTTCTACAATTGCTTACTTGGTTAGTTACTTTCCCTGACTGCCCTCACCTTGTTGTGCTAGAGGTCATTAGAGTTTAAAAAAAATTAAAATATTAAAGGTTACCTGCTGGGTCTACCATGATGGGCATTTCAACCCTCCACAAAATGGTTCAATCATTAATGGATTACAACAAAAAAAGTTGTTTATTGGTTCACGATTTTCAAATATAGGTCATTCACTGGGAATAACGAAAGCCACCTTGCTGACACACCTTCCTTTGAGTACCACAACACTCTTCCTTCTCTCTGATTGGCCAGTTGGCTCCTTCACCTCTCTCGCCATTACTATCGGGAATACCAATCCAGCATCACTCTCACTGCCTCGATAGCTGGCGATATAGACAAACTCCCCCTCCCTCTACCCGCCAACACACTGACCGGACCACTGAATTTATGATACCAGTAGCCTTGAGCGTGCCTCGTCCTTCCTATCAATATGCCTGAAAGAAATAACGCTTTCTTTATGTGGACCTTTCACTTCCTCATTATTCCTTTAGCACTTGTCCTGACCTGGCTCCCTCTCCCAACACCCGCACCCATTTCGGCTCCAAGCAGAGGGAGTATTGGTAGTGGAAATCCCTATTCCATTCACTTCCGGTGGTTTCCTATGCCATCTCAATTTCACCCCACCCACCCACCCACACAACCGCTCAGAAACCCATCCACCCCCTCCTCCCCACCCTCCTTCTATGCCATCCGCCTAACCTCCACCCACCTACCCCCCTCCGCCTCCCCTTCCCCAATGCACCCTCCCACCTTTCCACCCCTCCCTCCTGCCCCCCCCCCCACAACAAAAATCACCATCTCCATTCCTTCGCAACCCTGACAGATGTTGTTGGGCCCCCGTGCCCGTCCCCTCTGCCCCTACCAGACACCCCCCTACCCGACAATCCCCTACCGGACACCCCCCTCCTGCCTATCCACCTGGCAGATGCCCGCTCCTCCTTCCCCATCATTCTCCTCCAGGTGGCTGGTGATTGTGCTGCGTCAGCAGTTAGCTGTGTACTCCGCTCTACTTTTGATTACCGGCACCGTGAAGAGGGGGGCGTGAGGGGGTGGTGAGGGGGCCGTGAGGGGAGCCGTGAGGGGGACAATGAGGGGGGGGGGCTGTGAAGGGGCATCGATGGTGGGGGGGGGGGGCAACCAGGTTTTCAGGCAGGTGTTTATATGACAGTCGTCACACGCACACACACACTCACCACCACACCCACATCCACTTATACGTTTATACCTCACAGCCACCCGCAAACACCCACCCACACACCCACCCACACGTACCCACACACAGTCATACCCACCCTCTATATACGCACTCCCACGCACCCACCGACACCCACAGACACCCACACATACCCCACACACTCAAATCCACCAGCAATACCCGCATACCCCCACCTCCCAGCCACCTGCACTCACACCCACACACACCCTTAGCACACTTACACACCCACACCGACCCACACAGTCATACCTACCCTCAAACAATACCCATACACACCAACACACTCACACCCACTCACACCCATTCCCATACACAACCCACACTCATGCATACACTCTCACACCCACACACTCACACGTACAATTACACCCAAATATCCATTCACACCCACATACACATGCACACATTCATACCTACCCCCACACTCTCACATCCGCCCGTGCACACATACCTACATGCACATACCCACATGCACACCTACACACACTCACACATACCCACGCTCACTCCCCCGTACACCCTCACCCACTCACCCACACCCACACCCATCCACATACACAACCCACACTCATGCACACACTCACACACCCACACACTCACACGTACACTCACACCCAAATACCCACCCAAACACGCATACCTACACTCACACCCACATACACATGCACATATTCATACCTACCCCCACACACTCACACCCACCCGCCCACACACATACCTACACACACCTACCCACACTCACACCTACACCCACACTCACACATACCCACTCTCACCCACCCACCCACTCACTCTCACCCCCTCCGACTGATCCACACACCCACATCGCGCCAGACATTTAGGGGCGTAATCGATTAATCACCTCGGGTCACCCGAGCCACTTTTTGACGCATGCGCACATCACACATACTTTGGTTGAATAAACGAATACGCTCGGGGTGGAAACAATGGTGGCTTAATCTAAACATTAATATTTTTTTCAGTAACCGATATAAGTACAACAAAATAGGATTTGAAGTAGTTTATGATTGTATGAGCTGACAATCTGGGTTATTAAAAAAAAAAGCATTCAAACTACAGGTAGGACTTGTTCTGGTAGCTGTTATCCTACAGGTACCAGCACAGATGTGACGTCATCGCTCCTAGCAAACCCCATCCAAGAGATGTGTATTTCTCGACTCGACTCGCGGTGTTCGATTTGAAAGTCTGACGACTCGGGTGACCCGAGTAGCCCGGGTCGTGGTACTCCATCACGGCTCTAGCGCTATCATAGCCAACAACCGTGTAACCGGTCTGTCTTCATTGACATTGCTAATGTGTACACTCTAGCAGCTGACACCCAACAATGTACCTATCACTACACTGGTGCAACATTCAAACCACGACGCACCTAATCACAACTCCAGAAATAAACCTAATTAACACTAATCATGCAGGACCCCGCGTGCGGAAGATCGGGAGTTCGGTTCGTTTTAATCAATAACTTTAAAATTGATACTTGTCACTTGGCACTCGGCATTAATGGGATAGATGTTGCTAGGACGTAAAACAACAACAAACAAACACACATTAATAGGATAGGGCAAGGACTGCTTAGCGAGGTGCCAGGATAATGTGACTGAGTGGGATATCGGGTCATGGTGCCGGCGGCCTGATTTCCCAGTGGGGCAGCACTATAAATAAAATCGCCACGAGTGCACCCTGTCACAAGTTGGTACCCATGCTGATATGACAAACATTAATATGTTGGTACCCATGCTGTTGCCAGGATGTAAAACTCCAACAACCTACACATACCCTCCCACCTCTCCGTCCGCCTCCCTCCTTTACCACACGGGATGGCCGAATGAGTTAGAGCGTCCGTCTCCCGTGTTGGTAGATCGTGGGATTGTGGGTTCGAATACCGGTCGAATCAAACCAATGACTTAAAAATTGAAACTTGTTCCTTCCTAGCCAGACACTTGGCATTACTAGGATAGGGTAAGGAGCAGTGGAATGAGGAAGACCAGTTGTCCCCGACTGAAATTTCCCCTGCTTAAACAACTAATGGACAAAACAAAACAAAAAACCAATCTGCAACAAGGGGATCTGATTGATTGGTTGGTGGTACCTTGTTATGGTCTTGAGTTGGATCCCAGGCCGAGTTAAAAAAAAGATTTAGACAATCATATATTGCTCTGGGTAACATACCAACAAAAACAGACGAGTGGCTAAATGAGTTGAGCGCCTACCTCACCTTTTAGTATGTCGTGGATTTCGGAACCCAGTCGACTCAAACCAAAGACTCACAAAATTATACCTGTCTGTAAAGTCGCCGGCTGGTGGTGTGACTGGTGTGGACAGCCTAATGAGAAACCAATACAGGTAATGAAGGAAAGTAGATAAAGAGTGAAAGGTAGGAGAGTGAGACTCCCTGGTTTATTATCTTATACAGGTTTCTAGAATCCAAGATGGTGGTGGTCACCCGGGTTGATTTCCCAATCCTTAACAGGTATTTATCTACCCACCAATCAGAGTTCAATCTCTTGTATCCATGGCCTTGTCATGCTGGCTACAGTGCCTTGTGGTGTGTAGTGATCCATAAATAGCACCTGGGGGGAGGGGGTATGTGAGGCAACTCCTCCAAAGACTGTATCTAAGAAGTGACTCTCCTCCTCTATACTATTTTACTATACAATTGTATACTTAATGAGTAATAGCTTACCAACTCCACATATCCCTCATATGCCTTTGGGCTTTATATATTACCATTTACCATTATATAGATAAGTTGCAATTTATTCTAGTAGAGTTCATATATCCTCATGTCATTATACCGGAACATTTTACATTTTGCTACCAAGCCTCGCGTTTTACAGCACTAGGAAAGGGCAAGGAGCAGTGGAATGAGGCAGATCAATTGACCACGATTTAAAATGCCCTTGCTTAATCAATAAATGTACCAAAAAAACGTTGTGTTATACGAAGCCAACTCTTGATAGTCTAGACCAAACCCGTCAGGATAGCCGCCTAATATATTTCCATATGAGTGAATTTAGTGGTTGTTGGAACAGAAGCTTTGGGAATTGCTAAGTTGATAAATAAACATACCTTGACATTAAAAGAATTAAAAAAAACTAATTCACCAAAAATCATGTAAATAAATCAAAACAAACAACAGAAAAACTGGACGGGGTGGCCGCATGAGGTAGATGCTGTCTCCTGTGTTGGTAGATCGTGGGATCGTGGGTTCGAACCCTGGTCGAGTCAAACCAATGACTTCAAAATTAATACTTGTCACTTCCTAGCCAGGGGCCATATGCATGGAGCGGTGTTAGAGAGCCAAACCGCGTTTAGGGTGGGATTTCTGGTTTAGCGCCGAAAAGTTGGTATGCATGGAGCAGTGTTAGGCCTAACACCGCGCGTTTAAACTCGGAAATTCTAACTCCGCTCATAACTGGTTTACAGTGGTGTTAGTGTTAGGTTAGTGTCAGGATGGAGCCCAAATCTATTCAATCCGACCATATTTAACAGAATTACATGGGCAATAAGTGAAATTTAATCAATTTAACCCTAAATTCGAAGCGTTATTAAGGCTACTGCCGCATTGGCGGCGATATTAATAGTTATATTTTCGAATCGACGAACGTAAAGTAAACAAATCGCCGCAAGCCGCCGCATCGACGTCGCGTTCCATACTGGCGGCGGCGGCGATTTGTTTACATTACGTTCGTCGATTCGAAAATATAACTAGTAATATCGCCGCCAATGTGGCTGCTGCGTTAATATCGCTTCGTTTTTAGGGTTAATTTGCTTAAATTTCACTTATTGCGTATGTAATTCTGTTAAATATGATCGCATTCAATAGATTTGAGGTAAATATATAGATACAAACGCAGAGGGATTTCCCAAATCTATAAATACATTCACGTTAAGCTAACACTCACCGTTTAGGCCGTCATGCATACGTTTTCGCCGCCGCCGATAAACGGTGATAGCTACCCAGTGTTAGAGCCTTAACACCACACACTACTAACACCGCTCCATGCATACGGGCCCAGGTGCTTGGCATTATTAGGATAGGGCAAGGAGCAGTGGAATGAGGAAGACCAATCGTCCATGATTGAAATTTCCCCTGCTTAAAGACCGAATATAAAAACAACAACAAACGTACCAAAAACCGTCATCATCAAATCGGATTGCATTGGGTGTCTGCATCTGCTGTTGCTATGGAAACTGACAAGTCGATGACCTGAAGTGACATACTTATCCATTACGCGTGTAGCTTTGAAAATGAAAGGCCATAAAATGTAGAAAATACATGTCAACCAAACATGGTGCCTACCCACCACCCCGTTCTGAACTGCCCGCCAGCTGGCGGGGATAGACCAGACTACTGTAGGAAGCTTATATAATAGACACACTGGGTGTCTCTGACAGACGTCACACCCATTCCGAACATAATATATCAGTGGGCATGTGCAATGCCAGAAAGTGACCACTCTCCCCCCCTACCCACCCCTCCCCCACTGGTCCGGACATAGTGGCCGAATAGGTAGAGCGCAGTCTTCCCATGTGGAAGGTCAGCGATTCGATTTCTAGCCGAGTCAAACCAAGGACTTATAAGATTGATACTTGTCGCTATCTAGCCTGGCACTCAGCATTAACAGGATATGGCTATGACTAGGTAGGACAGATTCAGTATTAATGTGATTGAATGGGATATTGGGTCATGGTGCCAGGTGGCCTGGTCTCCCAGTGGGACAGCACTATGAAGTCACTATGAGTGTACACTGGCATGTACAAGCGAGCCTTTCAAACCGGCAAATGCACTCTTCTGAGTGTCCCGTTGTTGCATTTCCGGTCAGGAATCACCCAGCAATCTCCGCGGCAGCCCAAACGGATTGCATTTGCAATGGCGCCACCTCGCGGATTAAACTGGCGACACATGAGCCTGACTGGCTTCCTGCCCGCTTCCTATGCATCACCCAGGGCTGGAGAGTTCATATATATTTCAATCAAATTAACATCATAGATTACACAGCAGGAGCCACTCCCTTAATTCTACAGGATCGTGCTGTAAATAATACACCACACATCAAACTTAGATTATATAGACGGTCAATTTCCAATTGTAAGATGGCTGGAAGACCAGTGCTGCAGTGCTGACATTTCCTTTTGCACGAACCACAGTGACTGGTGCTGTATATTATACAGTAGGAGCCACTCCCTTAAGTCTACAGGATCGGTGCTGTAACTAATACAGCACTGATCAAACTTAGATTATATAGACGGTCAATTTCCAATTGTAAGATGGCCGGAAGACCAGTGTTCCAGGGCTGACAAATATCATATTCAAATGAATAAACATGTTACAACAAAAATAAAAATCTATACCCTGTAAGCATACAAACAGAATTGTGTTGACCTGTAAGGCGTGACCTAATAACTAGGTGGCAGCAGTGGTTATGTTTTGGCGGCATGACTTGATTGAGAGCATGGCAATCAGGAACACTGTGTTATTTTTTTCTATATTCATATAATAATTTGTGTAGCATATATGTACAAATATAAACACATCAACCAATGAATAAACTGCGTATCGGAGACACTTTGCGCAAACCGCTATAATATGGCTCACAGGAAAATTTATTCTGAACAATGAAACTAATCATGTAGTGACACCAACTAACTTGCAATGCAGCTTACTTTTTTTTTCTTTTTTTCGATGATTAGCTTACCGCTAGATGATTAGCTATGTGATTAGATGTTGTGATGATTAGCCCACTCAGCTTACCTCTGTTCCATTGCCCCCATAATTTAACTTGCACAATATCGTACAGTTTCCTCAACGTCTAGTCTATCATATCCTATTGTAGGATATTCTCAATGGGCATCCCACTTTTTAACACTATCGCCATGTGAAAAGAGATAATTCTAAATCGCTGGCAAAATCTCTAAGTGGAAGAAAATAATGATGACACTATGGATTAACTATTCTGAAAAATAATTAATGTACCAATAATATAAATAAATAACACACATGCTTACCGATACCGTTGAAAATACTTCCATCTTAATGTGGAACTCACCTATAAATAAAACAAAGAAAGATACACATTAGCACAATCCAGTTTTAAAGGTGTATAGTGTTTCAGTAGTGGTAGACAAGCTTGGAATCATATCAATGTCCCAGGCGACAGAGTTGGGGACCATTGCTAGGTAATATCGATGCAATGTGTGCCCACTCGCTGTGTGATATATAAATAACTATGTGGAAATGTTATGGTGCACAGTAACCGGGATTACGGTATGATGTCCAGATATGACAATGCGGTTATTAATTACAGAAATGCTCCCGCCATGCACCAGGAAGAGTGCAACTGGAGTGGGCAAATATATTAATGTTTGTTGTAACTGTATGAGAACTACTTGTTACCAGAGAACTGCTGGGTAAGCACACCCAGCCATTCTGAATATATTATGGACACCACTTGTTCTGGGGTTGAGTGACAGGTGCCCCTCTTGGGTGCCGCCCCTCCCAGGCTGCAGAGTTGTCTGATTGGCTAGCTGTGTGAGCCCAGTCACATTGTACTCTTTGCACTTGTTATGCAGACACACTCACTCTAGAGATACTAAAGGAGGCAGCTCACCACTGAGGTGTGTGTAACCCACATGGGACTTAGGTTCAATGGGCTGTAGGCAGTGATTAGACTGAACAAGCAGGAACCATGTGGGTCTAAGTGAGTCAGGGTGGCAGGTCACTAGTAGGGGAACAAGAGTTGTAGCAATAAAGCTCAACCTTATTCTGACATCATAAGCTTCTGCAGTAATAGGTTCTATTAAATTGACCCACAATTCCCTTCTATGCAGAAACAAATGTCTCATAATTATATTAGTATCTGAGCTAGATATGGAGAATCAAATCTAGATAATTGTGTTGGTTTAAAAAAAAAAGATACTTCATCAGAGTGTAAAATATTCCGATAAAACGCATTGGTGGGGGAATACAAATGGTCTATTGTTGTAAAAGGTATATAGGACGATGTGCATAAATGTGTTTATATAGTTGCTGATGATAGTTTACTCATGGTCAATAGTCATTGTGTGTTAGTCAGATAGTGTGTATGGGGCACTTAGAGCTCTACTCACTACCCCCTTCCCCCTCTGTCACGGATCACCACACACTCAGCTCAGGGCATGTGGTGGCCAAGGGAGCCACGACGCATGGTGGTGGTGGGAACCATGGGGACACAGGAATGCTTGATGTTTATTGGTAGAGCTGTAGATGCTTGATTCTCATTGAAGAATATCAGGTGGTATGCCATACCAGATCCATGTACCACTAGAAATAATAAACCTGAGGGCTTGGCTCTCTCTCTACTTTCACTCTTTATACTGTTCCTTTCTCTTTTGGCCTGTATTGATTTCAATATAGCCTACCTACACAAACCACATATTCCAGCCGTGGACTTTACAAGAGTAGGCAGCTTTAAAGTAGGACATAAAATACATTTTAGCCTTAACTCTTGTTTCTTCTTTGTGTCCACCTCTTTCTATTTGTTTGTACATCCGGTGATTAAACTAGTTAAAACAAAGCAGACCTTTGCCAGCTCTGGCACCAGGGCGCCCCTCACCCCCTCCCTCCCCACACCCCACCCCGCACTACCCCACCCCACCCATCGGCCCCACCCCTCCCTGCCACACGCACCCTCCCCACCCCACCTAACCCCCCAACCCAATATCAGTAATAACTTGTCGATGCACAGATTGTCCCGGGAACATGATGATTGATGCTGCTAATTTGCAATAAGCACACATCCCTTTTCATTCATCTAGCCTCATTGGTCACTCGCTCTCTAATCACTCTCCGACCCGCTCTTTGGTCACCCCACTCCCTCACACCACACACCCCACATACCAAGCCAGTCTCTTTAGCCTTCCCCGACCTTCCGACACAGGCCCAGCCGTGCACAAGACGGGTGAGGCTGTGCCTAGTTTGAGATTACTGCGCGCCAGGCGATTGTTCTCTGTCGTGCAAAATGAATGATTGCCGCTATTAGAACGCTAATATGTAGCCACGTGATTAATGATGTTGCCCTAGCGGTGGATATAGGTATTACTCACTTGTGTAGCTCGTTGAGGGTGATCGGTTTTGGCTAGCAGCATACCTGCGCTCTTGTCGTAAGTAGTTGTATATCGCTGTTTGTTGGCGTTAATTGTTTATAATATGAAAATAAAAATAACAAAAAAAAAACCCCCCAAAAAAACCAATAACAGCAAAACAAGAACACAATAACAACAAACAAAAATAAATAAACAACAAAACAACAAAACAACAATGATAAACATGCCCCTACGACTCATGACCTTTTGAAAGATGGTCACTTGATTTTAAACTTGCATTCCTGTTAACAATTTTGGCTATATATCGTAACAATAACATAACCATATTCTAGAAAAATCACCTGCATTGCAGTTACAACTAATGAGACTAGCTAGGGGGGTCATCGGGCTAGTGGTCCTGGAGAGGGCAGGTTGTATGTAATGATTTGGGGCTCAAATAACCCATAGTGTATTTACGTAATTCAATGAAGAGATATTATAAGTAGGAATTAGAAATGTTAGATGTCATTATCACAACAGGGCTTCACTAATATTAAACAAAGCAGGTGTTGTGATAGCTTCCTTGATCAACTTATATTTGGGCAATGAACTTACCATGTTGTGTGTTGTTCTGTCTGTGGGAAGGTGTAAATAAAATACCCCTTGCCGCTTATTGGAAAGAGTAGCCTATGTGATGGTACTGGGCTTCCTTTGAAGAAATATGTCAGCATGACCAATATGTATGACGTCAAATAACTGATGGTAAAATAACAATGAATATGCTCTAGAGGCGTCATTAAATAAAACAAACTTTACTTTTTGTGTCATGGGGGTGGGGTAGGTTTGCAACCGAATGAAAACATCAAACATAGAGCATACATCGCTTACCCTACATCTAAGCCCAGTGTTCTAATCATGTTCTGAATCAGTCATCTAAGCTCCCTTATTCAGCACAACCTACAAACCCAGCCCAGCCTGCGTGTGTGGTATTAGTATTGGGAAGGTCAGTTCACCTCATTACGCTATGTTGCAAGGAACCCTGCATGAATATCCAATCTAGAATTACGTTAATATATACATATATTATATATGGGCTGTATACACTATTATGGGAATATAAACAAGGAAACTATAACGCTTCATTATTTCCATCTGCTATATAAATATATATATATATATATATATATATATATATATATATTCACCATCAGTACTATATAGTACCTGCTTAACTGCTAAAGGTTAAAATATACATATAATATATACATGCTCTATAAACTATTATGTGAATATAAACAAGGAAACTATCACACTTCACTTCCATCTGCTATATATATATATATATATTCACCATCACTACTATATAGTACCTGTTTACCTGCTAAAGGTTAATATATACATATAGTATATACATGCTCTATAAACTGTTATGTGAATATAAACAAGGAAACTATCACATTTCATGTCCATCTGATATATAAATTATATTCACCATCACTAATATATAGTACCTTCTAAATGTTAATATATACATATAGTATATATGTCCTCTATAAACTATTATGGGAATATAAACAAGGAAACTATCACACTTCATTTCCATCTGCTATATAAATACTCCATCACTATTATATAGTACGTTCTAAAGCAGGACCTAGTTACAGTCTGTCCACACTGGTGCCACCTGGGAGGGCTCTGACCATTTGCATACCCATGGTGTCTGCTCCTCATCGCCTCCAGAACTGCTAGTAGGGAACACTCTTAACTTTAGGTGGGCAATTAATATATTCCCGCCAGAGAATATATACACTTTCTCAAACACGTCAGAATTCTTGTTATTCTGTTTATCTGGGCCAACTGTTTATATATATATATATATATATATATATGAGTTGGCCTCACGAAAATGGGCCACTTGGTGGTCAATTTAAGATGTTGGCATCGCAATTCTTATAGGGTAGTGCATTTCTTTGTTTCATATTATCCTATGAACAAATAGGGTTGTTGTATTTTCTCTACCTTTACATTCAGGATAAATTTAAGAACTTTCCAACACCTCTGTCAATGCTAAACTATAATTATGCCGTTCGATGCCATCATCCAAAGCTTGACGCCGATAACTTTAATAGGTGTTGGCATCGCAATTCTAAAAGTGTAACGCATTTCTTTGTTTCATATTAAATTAGCCTAGAAACAAATAGGGTTGTTGTATTTTCCCTACCTTTACATTCAGGATAAATTTAAGTATTTTCCAACACCTCTGTCAATGCTAGACTATAATTATGCCATTCGACGCCGACATCCAATGCTCGACGCAAACAACTTTCCCCGATTGGCCTATTTTTATGAGCCTGACTTATATATATATATTACACCTTTGGTAATTAAAACTACAGGGTGAGAGCCAAATCGGGCTGGAAGGTAAGCCCAGAGAGATATTTAAGCGCAACCTTCTCTAATTATTCAGCAAAGTATATACTGTTACAGGAGATCACCGGTTCAAGAGTATCATAACTGATATTCGATCGGTATCCTGCCCAAAGGCCAAACTAAGACCGCCATTGTCTAGTATAGGCGTATACATGGTGGTGCCAGATACCCTTTGTCTAGGGCTCTACTCATATATTAGTTTTTTTTTCATCGTTGTCTAATGTGTTTTCACTACTGTCTACCCTGAAAGTCGTGTTCTGCACTCTGTGTGGTCTCCTGATTGGCTATCACAAAGCCGACATATGTCTGACCTCACACATAACCCCACCCGCACCCACCCACCGACACACCCACAGTGAACCCCCTGGCGGACACAGCCGGTATTACTCTCTCCTAGCAACTCACACAGCTCATCCTGACCTCCACATGACTTCTTGTGACTTCTCGTGACCTCTCGTGACCTGTGGACCGGCGGGATTACGTCCGGCCAGGTCACATGATCTGTCAGGGGCGAATCGGCGCGCTTGTCGTTGTGGGGAATTACACTGGATAGGATTGTTTACATTCTGTGTGCTGCGAGTAGGAATGATCGTCGCCGCAGCAGAGTAGTTCCTGGTGTAGCGAAAGGAGAGGCTTATTTTAAGTGCCTGTCACACTACGATGTATAGTCATAGCGTACGCCGAAATATGTGATTTTCGACCAACACGTCGGCGTACATCATCATACATTACGTATACGTTGGGTGTATGATGGGTACGTCATTATACATCGTCTTACGTCACCGTGCGTGGAGGCTCCAAACAATTTTTGCGCATGCTAAAAATGTTGGTGTGTCGACGTGTGGCTCGTACGTTGAACGTACACAGCATCAACAACAACAACAAATCCTGATACTGAACTAACCAGCCATTACCCTATCCTATTAATGCTCAGTGCCAAGCTAGGAAGTGACACTTATCAATTTTGTAAGTCATTGGTTTGACTCGACCAGGAATCAAACTCCAGATCTCCCACATGGGAGGTCTGCTCTCCCCCGATTCGGCCACCGTGCCCGGTACTTGTGGTGAGTTAATGGTCAAGATGAGATGGAATGATACCTGCGCCCCCCCCTCCCCTCACCCGCCCTCGACCCACCATGCTTTGGACTCTTCTTTGAGTGGACAGATGAGTCCATTCTCCGTTCGCCTGATTGGCTGGCGGGCTTTCACATGTTTTCATCCGCCATTGCCAGCTTGCAGCCTTCCCGTCACTTATCAGCGAGCCAGCAATGCACACTCTCCTCCAATACTGACTGAACTTTTCCAACCCACCCACCCTTCTACAATTAGTATCTCTTCAGGTTGGGTCGAGGACAGTTCTGTCCCCTCACGTTAAACAGTTCAGACCTGCACTATATTTTCATGACATTCCTTTCTAAATCACTAACCGTTTTCTTTTTTTAGTTAAAAGTCATTTTCTTTCCCTTTATGTTACTTATTTTGGATATATTGCATCAACATCCTGCTATCTCAGGATTCTCAGGATCTACACCGGGAGGTACTGACTTGATAACATATCTCTCAGGATTTTACGCTATGAAGATTTTTGAGAATATTGCATTGGGTACTTTATTCCACAGTGGATTTGCTTGGTAGATGAAAGAGCTGCTATACATAGAGTGGTTTTGTCTATAGGGGAATATGTGAAAAGTCAGCTTGTGGTAACCCATTTGGAGAAAACATTTTACTCATACATCTTGATACAGAGCTACAGCCTCCCAAATCAGTCGTGAATACGATAAGATCAGAATAAGTGCTGACAACGCACTGTGTATAGTGGATATTAAATACATCTCTCATATGCAACAGTGACTGATATATCTCTCATATGCAAGATAAATCAGCCACTGTTTTTCTATACTAGAAAAGAGCTTGCAGTCTACAGAATTGACAATATACTGAATGGTTTTAACATTTTGAGAAGCATTGTCGGTTGAGATAAAAGATTGGAAAGTTAATACACATCCAACGGTGCTTAATAGGTAATGTGAGGCTTACTGTAAATTAAAACAAGGTTTTTTAATGTTTGTTGCGTTATTTCAGTGCGTTGCAGTTTTGCAATCAGTCAACATCCAAGGTTATCATGTTATATCAGGACGAGTACCAACCTTCGAGCGTGTGCACTCATGGCGATAGTGCTGCTCCATCATGACCCAATTTCCCCACGTAGTCACATTATCCTACTAATCAGTCCTTGCCCTTTCCTAGTAATACCAAGCACCAGGGTGGGTAGCGACATATATCAATGTTGTAAGTCTTCGGTTTGACTCGGCTCGGATTCGAACTCCCGACTCTCCGCACTGGAAGCCTGTACTCTACCGATTCGACCATTAGGTCCGGTCGTCGTTAGGTGATGAATTGAATGGGTCATAAACTTACAAATGCTTCTGAGTAGTATATTGCTTATAATTTTAAGTTATATATGTCAATAACGCTGGGATTTCTTGTTAATACAGATTGAATATGTCATGATATATTTTGTTTCCTGATTCACTCTGTATTACCGTATATGACCTTAGGACGTAAAACAACAACACACAAACAAACAACTGTATTACCTTGAACAAGGTCGAGAGTTCGAAACCCGCCGGAGCCGAACCAATGACTTACAAAATTGATACTTGTTGATACCTTGCTTGGCACATGACATCACTAGGATACAGCATGCACTGGATAGCTAAGTGTCAGGACAATGTGAATGACTGGGACATAAATGCATGGTGCTGGTGGCCTGGTCTCCCAGTGGGATACCCCTATAAAGTCACCACGAGGGTGCACTGTCACAAGTCGGGACCAATCATGATATGACCTTGGAGGTGAAACCCCAAACAAACAAACAAACAAACACTCTGCAGTCAGTTTTAGTTGCATTTGACAACTTTACAGTACGCTGATTTTGGTAGATATTTAGTACGATGTTCTCCACATCCAATACTATCAAACAACTTTGAGAAACCTTTTCTAACAATGTGTTTTGGGGTAGTGTAGTCATTTTTCATTTATCCACCCGACTATTGATGAACTAAACGATCCCTACACATCATGGCGTCAAGTTTAGTGCTTGGATGTAGTAACCCCCAGCCTGTATGCATGATAAAGTGTTAGCTTACACTCGGTGTGTTTGCGCTAACACCACTCCTTGCTTACTGAGTTTTCGCCGCTAACCTAGAAATCCCCGCCAAAACCAGTTTTAGCTTGCTAACACCACGTCATGCATACGGCCAGGAATTGTTTCCACCAATAACAGAGCCTTACCACAAGCAAACTCCGAACCCCATGTTGGTAATTGTGCTCACAAACACACCCCATATGGAGAGGTAGCAATAACCTTAGACGCTATCTGCCTATTGTCATTTTATTGTCCCCATATTTCTTCGGACGAGGCGAACATAAAGCGATGCAGAATCGACTAAATCCTGTCATATGAGTAAAGAGCGTGGCAGTTTATAGTATGGCTATTCAGAAGCAATGTTCCTAAGTTATTGATTATGTCAAAGGTTTGTCACATAATGCATTATGTCTATATAAATAACGGAACCATTAAAGCTGTTTCAGTGTTATTGTAGTGGATGTAAGTTGACTCCTGGCATGTAACTCCTTGTTCAAGCTGTATTATCGGTTCTGCATCACTGATTCCGCCTCTGTATCCACCAGTCCTATGCATACACATGAAATGCTTACACATATACCTACATACCGTATATGTCCCAACAGAAGCACACTATCCGCTAGAAGCACACCACCCATTTCAAGATTGAAAGCGCACACACATTTACGATCATATTCAAACTGAATGCACATAAAATAAAACAATCCCACTTTATTTCAGAGGGACAACAAAAACAAATCAAAATTTACGATCATATTCAGACTGAATGCACATAAAATAAGACAATCCCAATTTATTTCAGAGGCACGACAAAAACAAATCCATGAAGTTCTTTAACTTTGAATAGACGCGCATTCCATGTGTCTGCACTCGCTCAGTGCGCGTTGACTGGGACATATACAGTATATGTACCTACACACATTTATACATACCCACATAGATGTATGCACACAATTACACACATGCACATACACACGACCAAATATACACACATCCACACACAACCACATGGCCAAATATACACACATAAACACACATACACCCGACCACACATACACAAAGATACACACAGTCGCACATACATAATCATACACACATACATACACCCATACATAAACAGACATACACACAGACACACGTACATACAGATCCACATACATAATATACACAAACATACACAAACATGTACAAAGACACACATAAATAAAGAAACACACAAACAGAAACACTACATGTAAATACATAGATATATTTTATAGACGAGGCTATTCGCAGACATTCTTTACTCTGCAAATTAGCGGAAGAAGTAGCAGAATAATGATTATTATTTGCAGAGCAGCTTTGGTCTGCAAATTAGCAGAATAATTATTTGAATTAACAGAGCTGCTTTGCTCTGCGACATAGCAGAATAATGATTAGTTTTTGCAGACTGCTTTGCTCTGCGAAGTAGCAGAAGAATGATTATTATTCGCAGATCTGCTCTTACCATCCCTAACTAATAATATAATACATACAAGAATACTTGTTTCGGTAAATGCCATAAAAAGACACAAACCTTAACCTTGTACAATACATACAGTAATTTCAAAATGGATGAGGCTATTCGCGGAGCTGTTTTCATCTGCAAATTAGCAGAAGAATGATTATTATTCGCAGAGCTGCCTTACTCTACAAATTAGCAGAAGAATAATTATGATTTACAGAGCTACACTCACCATACCTAACTAATAATATAATACATACATGAATACTTGTTTCGGCAAATGGCATAAAACACAGCAAAATTAATCTTTTACAATATATACATGCAGTATTTTCTAAAATTGAGACCAACACAATGCTGATTGGTTGGTCTCAGCTCACAGAATTACAGTATTGGTGGCAATAATTCGCAAAGCAGCTCTGCGAATAGCCAGTACAATATTGTATAGATATGGTTTTTGATTGCAGTTATCACGGGATTGCACCTACGACGTGTACCCTCGACCACAGCGTCCGATTGTACTAAATTAGTCTGAACATGCATCCTCATACTTGCAACTGCATCACCGCACTTGCACTTGCATCACCACACTTTCAGCTGCATTCCAACACTGGCAACTGCATTCCAACACTTGCAACTGCATTCCCACACTTGCAACGACATCACCATACATGGAAATTATTCACCGTAGTTGGATACAACTGCATCTCCACACTTGCAACTGCATCACCATGCTCGCAAATGCATCACCACAATTACAACTGTATCATCATACTTGCATCTGCATCGCAACACTTTCCCCTGCATTGCCATGTTTGCACTAGTCGCACAAGATCCATTTCTACAACTATTGTACTATAACAGTAATAATAATAATAAGCCATAATGTAAATTTAATAGAGCACCCCCTCTCCAGCAGGAGTTATTCTGATGAGCTGTACAATAGCTACGCTACAACCAGTGGAAGAAATCCTGCAGAGACAGACTGAACATTGACGGCGCCAATTTGTCCCAGGAATTAATGCTAATGGCCGACGATTTCCTGTCGCCTTAATTGCATGTATCGCTTTGACTGTCAACATGAGTCTAACTGCTGTGTGATAACAGTCCACGCCAGCCGTCACAGTCCCAACACCCACAGGAACTGGCTCGTGTATCAAGCCTCTCCAAAATGTGTTTGGTTCTTGGAATTTTCCCTCCTGGCAATATCTAAGGTCATAAGACATTAAGACATTTAATACATTTTGTATTCACAATTTCTATACATTATTCCACAAACATATACTGACAAACATATGTTGACATGATAATAGGTACCGACCTATGACAGTGCGCACTCATGGGCGACTTCCTAGTGCTGCCCCACTGAGACATCTTCAATTTTGCAGGGACATAACACTCCAACAATAAAAGCTTTTTAAATAAGAAAGACAGACCATCAATGAGTCATGTTAAAAGCTGCATATCACGATGAAATCATCCACTTTTCAAAAGGAAAACACCTGCCTAGATGAATACTGGGTAACCCGATAGGTAAAGTGCAGGCTTCCTGTGCGGCCTGTGGGGAGTTCGAATCCCAGCCGAGTAAAACCAGTCCTTGCCCTATCCTATTAATGCTGAGTGACAAGCTTCATGTATACATATAAACATAATATCAATACAAGAAACCAACACAGCCACCAACGTAGACTGGGTAATTTAACAAATATTCTAAGGATGAGGTTTTGTTGAATCTTTATTAAAAGTGGTCCCGACCATTTGAGATTATTCTAGCCTGACGTGCCCCCCCTCGCGCCCCCCTCCACTGATTGACCTATATTTAGGGCCCATTCATCATGATAGCGGAACGCGTTACCTAAACACACCTCGTTAGGGTGATGTAAGGAAGAATTGGTTTGCTCTGTGTAAAGGCATGGGTGTGTGTGGGTGAGGTGGGTATGGGGTGGGTATGGGTGTGGGTGTTGCATGGGGTCGATATGGGTGTGGGTGTGGGTGAGGGTTTCGGTGTGGGTGTGTGGAGTGGGTGTGGGTGAGAGTGTGGATGTGGGGGTATGTGTGTGGGTGAGGGTGTGGTTGTGGGTGGGGTGGGAGTTTGTTGTGGGTGTGGGTGTGGCGGTGTGGGTATGGATGTGTGTGTATGTGTGGGGTGGGGCAGATATGGGTAGGAGTGTAGGGTGGGGGTAGGGGGGGTAGTGGTGGGGGAGGGGATGGATAGAACCCCAACTTGAGGCTGGTGGGAGATTGAACGACGGCTGCCTTTGGTTAACCCGTCAATCCATCATGCGCGCAACTGCTAAATTCTCGCCATCAGACTAGGGTTTCTTTCTTCTTCTTTTTTTCCCGTCCACTCATAATTAGCATCAGCGTACACAACATGCAAAGTCAAAGCTGCCCGTTGTCTGTTGCTTAGTACTCGCTGTCTCACCCAATCACTCTGCACACATAAACATTCAACCGGGAAGAGATAACACGGATCTCCCGTGACTAAATAACTCTATGACCTGCCACATATAATCTTATACATCGTAACAAAAGCATGCACATTCTTGGTAACCAAAGATCAACCCCTTTTTAAATAACCAGATGTGGAGGCCGAATTGGTAGAACGCAGCCCTCGCGTGCGGGAGATCGGGAGTTTGGTTTCCGGTCGAGTCAATCCAATGACTTATCAAATTGATACTTGTCGCTTCCTAGCCTGGCGCTCAGCATTAATAGGATAAGTCAATACTGGTTAGCTCAGTGTCAGGATGATGCGACTAAGTGTCCGGATGATGTGACTAAGCGGGAAATCGGGTCATGATGTGTACGGATTGATTTCCAAGTGAGAGCAATATAAAGTCACCATGATTGTGCACTGTCACAATTCGGTACCCGTCATGATATTACCTTAGATATTGCAGGGATATAAAACTCCAACAATCAAAGCTTTTTAAATAAGAAAAACAGACCATCAATGTGTGCATATCACAATGAAAGCATCCACTTGTCAAAAGGAAAACACCTGCTTAGATGAATACTGGCTCCAGACACGGTAGCCCGATCGGTAGAGCGCAGGCTTCCTGTGCGGGGAGGTGTGAATCCCAGCCGAGTCAAACCAATGACTTATACAATTTATACTTGTTACTACCTAGCCTGGTGCGCAGGAATAATTGGATATGACAAGGACTGGATAGCACAGTATCAGCGAGGGTGAGAGCTTTGGGGGCACGGGGGAGGTTATTGGGAAGGTGAGGGTGAAGGTAAGGGTGAGGGTGAGGGTGAGGGTGAGGGTGAGGATGCGGGGAGAAGAGTAGGGGAAGATGAGCTTGTGGAAGAGTGAGGGTGAGAGTTTGGAGGGCGGGTAGGGAGGAGCGGGAAGGGCGAGCGTGATGGTGATGGGCTGACGGTGATGGGGTGATGGGGGAGTGGACTGTGGAGGGGGTGATGGGCAGGCAGACGGAAGCAACTCTTGACATCCATGCCTATTATATGAGACCGGTATGAGTGGACACATACCAGCGCTGCCCGCCCTCTGGTGGTGGATTGCGTCATGGCTGCTCCACCCGTCTGTATCCGGCAATAGACCATGGCGACCACCAATAAAAAAACAACAAACGGCAGATGAACGCCAATGACTTGGTTATAATTGCAAGCGTACAAAAAGGAGTGAACCGCCATTATTCAGTTTAATTCCAAAAACCTGATAGTATTCATTTGTTTATTTCTTTACTGAGTGATTGATGTCGATGTGAGAGCATAGATATTGTTTAATGTAAAGTGCATTTAGTTAGGGTTATTTAAAAGTAGATATGTATGTAAGAAATTATATGTAAATATATTTAAATATGTGTATAGATGTGTACATATGTGTAACCCTTGTGTGTACATGTGTATATTTGTATGTATGTATCTGCATTTATACATATGTAGACCTGTTCGGGTAATTGTATATATTATATACATGTATTTATATAGTGATGCATGCATATACATGCGTATCTATATGTAATATACACTTATATATTTGTATATATGTACATATTTATATGTGTTGTATAAGCATTATACGAGTATAATTATCTGTAAACTGATTAGTTATGAACTGTGTCTGTAGTTGGCACCTAAATGTAACTACACAACTAATGATACTCAACTACTCAAGCAAATGGTCAGACCTGCTGCCTCGCCTGGTGCTGCCACCTGGCCTATTCAGCTCTCCTGGCTCAGCCTCACGCCTGTACCACTCGCTCAAAAATATACATCCATGTATGTGTATATATGTATATATATGTATGTATGTATGTGTGTATATATGTATATATGCATATGTGTACTAATGTGTATATATATATATCTCGATTTATTATGGGTATGTGTGTATATATCTACATATGTACATCTGCCTATATATACACACACCAGATATCCCAAACTAAAGTCAGCTTCAACGTGATTGCAGGATAACCTATCAGACCGACATAGTGGGGCTCCGAATGTAAATCACAAAGAACCGAAGCCATGACAGACCGAAGCCCCTGGTAGAAGCCACAGTGGAATCCACTGGTAGAAGCCACAGTGGAAGCCAGCGGCCGGGCCTGCCTCTTTGAAGCGCTAATCTTTCAAGCAGTATGCCCCATAATGCTCATTGCAAAGACAACATCCCGATTTGTGCCGACGCACGGGCGCCATTTGTACCCTGCACCGCGACGAGGGTAAGAGGGGAGGGGGTGACCTAGCCCAGGGCTCGCGCCAAGGTCAAGGCCGTTACGCCGGAAGTGAGTGTCATGAATGGTATGCCGGGGAATATGCCACACGGTACGGTTGTTGAGGCATAACGAAATGTGCCCTGCCTGGTTGCTGGTAGCTGGTTGCTGGTAGCTGGTTTGGCACTGGTGTTTGTGTACGGACCGTGTCAGGACGGCCGCACATCAGCCAGACTTCCGGCTTCCAGAAGCTTCCAACACTACATCTGCGCTCGTCTGGTTCAAAAGGGAGCTAATTATTTGACAACTGCTGAAGTATATCAAGCCGTCATATCTACATCCCTCATTCCCATCACTTTCAAAACCCTCCTACCTCCCCTATGGCATAGACGGTGAGAATCTAAGCTTCCAATTCGGAAGGTCAGAAGTTCGAAATCTGGCCAATTCAATCCGATGACTTACAAAATTGATAATGATTACTACCTAGCATGACACTCAGCATTATTAACATAGGGCAAAGACTGGTTAGCTCAGCGTCAGGATAATGTGAATGAATTGAAATGTGTAACAGTTGGAAATTAGGTCATGGTACTGGTGGCCTGGTCTTTCAGTGAAGCAGCACTATATAGTCGCCATAAGTGTGCACTGTCACACGTCGGTACCTATACTGATTTACTATTATTCGTTCTACAGTGATGTCAAGATGTGATAACAAAGATATGTGGAATTAAATAGGTTACAAGGCACAGTCAAAGTGCTTCAAATGTACCATTATTCATAATAATAATAATGAGATAGTGGTGCCAGACCTAGGAATAAAATGTGGAAGCACATAGGTGACTTTATAGTGCTGCTACACTGGAAGAGCAGGTCACCAGAACCATGACTTGATATCCCAGCCAGTTACATTATCCTGACACTGATCCAACCAGTCCTTGCCCTATCCTAATAATGCTGAGCGACCACGGTTAGAACCCGTCGGTTTGAATCTCACGATCTATCAAAACGGGAGACGGACGCTCAACTAATTCGGCCAACCCGTCTGGTCAAACTGAACCTGTATATATGGACTATATATATGTCTATGTCTATATAGTGTGTATATATCATGGGTTACATTAAGTAACTGGGTAAAGGAAGTGCAGCAAAGCAAATGGGGGAAGAATCCTGTCAAATGGTCAATGCACTTCGTGAATTATTAATTGATTCATTTCAATTATACGGTCCAACATAAAGCGTTGCAATGTGGTTCAATGTATTCGCTCCGAGCAGCCTGGGTTATCACTTACCACAGTAAACCGTACAAGTCGTAATTCCCCACAACGAGGATGGCTAAGCTGCATGACCACGTTGCACCTGCCTGTTGGAACAGCCCCCAGATTGCAATGCGCCCTGTTGTGGGTGCACTGTGTCGGCGGCTTCACATATGGGCAACACAGGACCTGTCCTTCTTTTGTATGTATTAATGCATATATGTGATGTATAAGAATTATGCAAGTATGGAGGCGTGTAAGGGATGTTTCCTTATATTATCATATTATTGTTAACCACTGAGATGCTGTGTACTACTTTATGGGTGACCAACCCACGTGACCGGTGACGCCACCACCGGTCAAACCTCCAACCACTGGCGCGAAACTGTCACTCGCGAACTGGTAGTATATATATATATATATATATATATATACTGGAAGTATATATATATATATATTGGAAGGATATATATATATATAGATATATATACTTCCACATATATATATATATATACATATACTGGAAGTATATATATATACATATATATATATGTACACAATCAATACATACTACAGTTAGTTTACCCACACGAGGTAAACTAACTGTATTATATCCTTCCACATATATATATATATACATATACTGGAAGTATCTATATACTGGAAGTATATATATACATATATATATATATGTCCACAATCAATACATACTACAGTTAGTTTACCCACACGAGGGTCGTAGCCAGAAATTCAAAAAGTGTGCCCACAAACATGTTTGCGCATGCTTATGGGAAATGAAAAATATATAAGCACAAACATGGGTGTGTATTGTAAATGAGATTTAAAAAATGATTGCCCAACATTCTTCACATGTGCATTCAGGAAATAAGACAAATGTATGCACACCACTTAAAAAGGTACATATTATGAAAGGTTTAGTGTGAACAAAATATGATGCGAGAGAAATTGTTCACACATACTTAGAATGTGACAGTGTAGCTACGCCCCTGTACACGCATATATAATTATACAATTATACAACTATACAGCTATGCAACTATACACATACATGTCTATATCTTTACAACTCAAACTTGTTCGATGATACAACTGTTAAAAGCCGTGCAGTAAAACTGATATACCATGCAGGGCATGGACTACATACACCTATTTGGTGCATCATTTATTGCATGGCATGCATTTTAGGTAATTGTACGGCATAGCCATCGCTGATAACAAAACTCCCAAGCATGTTTTGATATTAAACGTCTACACCCTGCCCTTATGTCTAGAACCCGTATCGTGTAAAAACCAGGGTTATATCTGGCTCTGGATTCTATATAAAATAAAACTGCTCTCTTATCGAAGGGAACGCCCTGTTATTATTGTGCTATATAAATACATTATATCAATATTATTTAACGGCGGGCATGTAGCTTCTGACCCGAAAATGTTACTATCACCCCACCCACTGGAAATGCAGCGGCCTGTGTGACTTGGGTATGGACTCAGGGAGGCAAACATGCGGTGAGTCACAGCCGGGCTGGCGCAAGCTCTACTATCACCCTCACTCTCATCGGAAATATTTACCATAAAATAAACGGTAGGCTAGATTGTTGGCCAGCCAGAGGTACCGATCTCAACCAACATACGTGTTGCATTGTCTCTTCAATCAATCAATAGTTCCGTCCTCTAGTCGAGGGTTGGATGCAATGGTTCTCCACTTGTCCCGATGGTGTGCTGTTCTGATAGACTGTGAATAATTCAAGCCTGTCCACTGTGAAATATTTGTAAACCATGTTCTTGGTCTCCCTCTACCTCTGCTGCCATTCACCTTCCCTTAAAACAATGTACGGTATATTGAACTCTGACGAATGATGTGGCCAAAATAAATAAGTTTCTTTGTCTGTATAGTGGCAAACAAGCTTTTCTTATTTTTAATTTTTCTGAGAACTTCTTTGTTGGTGATCTTCTTTGTCCATGATATTTTCATCATCCTTCGATAAGTCCACATCTCAAATGCTGCTAAACGTTTGTACATTTGTACATTGTCTCTTACGGAGTCTATACAAATATTAGTAGTATTAGCAAATAGTTAAATTTTCTCCGCTGAGAATGGCGTCATGGAGTTAAAAGTTGAGTGAATGATTTAAGGGACGTACGGCCGAAAATACACTTTACATATTTTTCTCATCTACTATTCACAGCTCGCCCGCTCTCACCCCAGCCCCTAAACAGGAAGACATTACTGCTCACCACTAAAAGTGCCGCAAAGACATAATAAGGTGGTCCCTATTTCTTGCCGTTTATACTGGAGCTATACTTCACGGATACGCAATACGCAATACGCAATACACAATACCCAATACGCAATACGGCTATAAGTCGGATGAAATTAGCGGCAATATGCCATCAGCTGTAGATGATTGAACGAGCGATGTTTGTTCATTTGTTTGTTGGGGTTTGACATTCTGGCACCATCTAAGGATTATATCAGGATGGGTACCGACTTGTGACAGTGTACATTCCTTACGACTTTATAGTGCTGGCCCAGTGGGGATACCAGGCCGCCTGCACCATGACTCGATTTCCCACTCTGTCAGATTATCCTGCCACTGAACTAATCAGTCCTGGGCCTATCCTACTAATGTCGAGCGCCATGCTAGGTTGTGGCATGTGTCGATTTTATGTTATTGTTGACTCGCCTGGGTTTCAAACTCCTGACTGGATTTCCTCCGCTGTCTATAACTTACAGCATCATCAAAGGCCGGTTGCTCCCATAGATGTCTATGTGGTGTGGAAGGTTAAAAATCCCTTTGGTCGGTAAAAGTTTAGGCTTGGGCTTTCTATCGACAAACTGTCTAATGGTGAAAACAAGTCTATTCAGACTTATCCATGATAGGCAGTATAAATCTGAAGAAAACAAAAAGTTGACAGGCCATGGTGTACATGCTACCACTGTACTTGTCCAAGTAAACATGCATAAGTATACATGGTGTCTCTATACTAACCAAATTTAACAGGTATATGCGTACATGCTATTACTGTGATAGTCCACGTTAACATGCCTAATTGTATATGTTATCACTCCGATAATTCATGGTACCATCACTCACCTAGATTCTATTGTTGTAAAAATGTCCATATCTGAACTTCACACACAAGTGTGTGAAAAACAAGGTCCCTAGAGTAATTGTAATCTGGATAAACAACAAGTACTATATTAGTTATAGTCGTGGGCTGCCCCTCAGGTCTGGTGGTGAGATAGCGATTCTCTCAGGAATGTATAATATAATCCTCACCATGCCGCCTAGATGCGCTGCATTCCCAGACCAGGCTTTTCAGTGCGCACATATTAAGACAGAACATTTCATTCCACTCTTACCAAACTGTTAGCACCAATGAACTGTGTCCTGGTTAACTTACCGAACACAGGCTATGGAGTCGCGGAGGGATGCAGAGGATGGAGACAGGGCTATGCCAACGAGAAACCTTCTGATTTGTGATTATTTGCAGTTGTATGACCCTATACATTGATGATTTTCTGTATCAAGACAATAAATCACCATACACCCATCTTAGGCCATATATCCATAGATTCTTCCCCTATGGCATGTTCCCTTGTTCTGTGTTCGTTTGTGACCTTGCGACGTGCCACACAGACAATGAACCTGTGTTTTGCTTAGTGGCTGTTCCCATAGGTTGGAGCCAGGGACAGTACAACCTTGGCAACAGCAGAAGTTATGTAGTGACCGGGAACATAGAGAATGAACATGTTCATTGTCTCTGTGGCGATTCACAAGGTCACAAGCAACTACAGAACAAAAGAACATGCCACAAGGGAAGAGTCACTGGATGCATGGCCTTAGAGGTAATGAAGCATGGACCACTATAAAAGGTCCTTAAAGAAAACATAATACACAACCACCTACTGAAGAAACAATATCTCACCTGATCTTGGGCGCAGTCACTGCTTGCTGTGTTCTGGCACAAAAAGCAAAAGACAGGCCAGAAAAGATGGTAGATATTACAAATACGAAAACTAGCCCTACTAAGTACTAAGGAATTCAAAATGACTATCACCATAGGGCGCAGTCAATCTGGGTATGTGTACTGGCACAAACCAAAGCAGAACCAGGCAGGCCATGGTCATGCATCCGAATCATCCTGAATTACAAAATGGCTAACCATACAACACAGCCACCCCACCTAGTCGCAGTCCTCAAGCGTCCAGGGGTGTTCTGGCACACTGGTGTACTATCTAAGGACAGGGCATGGGTGAAAGGATGCTGTAACAAACCACAATGGGATGGGATCCTCTCCCACAGGCCTGTACGTTATCTGTGTAGATGTACATAGTAGGCTAAGTTATCATACACAGGTTAGGAAAAAACTTGAAAATTTAAAAAAAAGCTAATATAGAAACTCCTAACACCCAAAACCGCAAAGGTTGGCTGGAGAAAGATCAGGTAAAGACTCCTGAATGCGGGACCAGACCAATCCAGTATCACAGCTGTCCAGAGTTGAAAACAAGCACACTCACGGGAGCTTATACGTTAATGGAAGAATAAAAAACTTGTCACCAAACAAAAAGTACAATTGATTACTGCCTTTACGTGGATGCACAATAGTTGATCAGTGGGTGTCCAGACTTATCTGTTCTAATTGCAGTTGTCTGGTGTGCGTGACATAGCTATCTGAACAAATTTAGGGTGTACTAAGTCAATTTAATAGAACCGGTTACTGTCAAACCCATCGCCATCAAAAGAGAAGCGAAGCAAAATTAATGTTGCAGGTTTATACTTCAGATATCTCCGACGGTAGCAATTTAAAATCATAATTACTTCAAACTAGGCACCAGTTCCTTTAATACTAAACAGTGAAGCTACTCAGTGCTCGGGCGACCAGAACCTTGTTAGGGAGGTCCCGGTGGCAACTCAAACATCATCAGCATTTATGACAAAAGACACTGGGGCCTAACTCCTTTAAACGCCACCAACCACCGACATATCAGAAAACCAGCATCAGTCTGATGGGTGATACCCCCCCCCCCCCACCATCTCGTCCACCTCCACCCCCAGTCCCCTCCTTCTACCGCACCCGTCAGCCACGCTTGATGCATGCGCGCTCCTCATTGGTTGTCTCCAGGAGGTCAGAGGTCAACGCTGTCATAGCCATGGCAGGGAGGGTCAAGATCCCGCCTATCCTTGTAGGGGTGTGGATGGAGGGTGGGTGGGTGGTGAGTGGGTGGGTGGAGGATAGGGCTTGGTGGGGGTTGATGGAGGGGGGGGGGGGTGGCGCTGGTACCTAGACTGACAAAGACGAAGAGTAGCCATACCAAGTCGGGGGTTCAGTGACACTGACAGGTAGACCCCTGGATCTGATATCTACATGCAGTTACCCTGTTTGGGTGGTATTTAGGTGGTCCCAGTCCTCACCTCTCCTCTCCACTCCCGCTTCCCTCCCGCACCCCTCCCCTCCCCCTCCACTCCCCATCCCCTCTACCCTGTCCTCCCTTCCCCTCTCCTCCCGCACCCCTCCCCCTCCCCCTCCGCTCGTCTCCATTCCCCCTCCCCTCCACCCTGTCCTCCCTTCCCCTCTCCTCCCACACCGTCTCCCCTCTTATGCCGTAGTGGACTGGCGATTTCTAGCCATATCGGTTAGAGATACATCACTCATTTTGACGTACCTAAATTGAAACCACATTCGGAACCATGCCCTACATCATGACCCGATTCATCAACAACAACAACAAAACATTAGAAAAACAGAGCTCAAGCATCTCCTAAGCCACTTTGGAAACCATCTAACCAGCCACTTTCAAAGCCCCGCTCAGAGAGCATCTTGAGACATGTGTAGTAGGTTGTAGATGGGAGATTGCTTGGTAGAGATGAATGTATAACTACAAAGATATTTCCCACATAGAATAACCATCATGATACGACCTTATATGTTGCTAGGACGTAAACAAACCAACCAAAAAGACATGGGATAACAGACAAGGATACCCCAACATGATGGGTAGATTAATGAGGTTTAGACTAACTCATGTCACAAACTAGACATGTTTGCCCACTCAGCACACACACACCCATTCATTCATCATCACTGGGAAAGTGGACAGACAGTCCCGACACACGCTGCATACCACACTCAGCACACATAGACCCACCCATTAATCATCACCGGGAAAGTGGACAGTGCCCACCCACGCTGCATACCGCTCTCAGCACACATAGACCCACCCATTCATCATCACCGCTAAAGTGGACAGTTTCCCCCCATGCTGCATACCGCTCTCAGCACACATAGACCCACCCATTCATCATCACCAGTAAAGTGGACAGTCCCCACCCACGCTGCATACCGCGCTCAATACTCATACACCCACACATTTATCATCACCGGGAAAGTGGACAGTCCCCAGCCATGCTGCATACCGCTCAAAGGAGACAAGGCATATCTCATATTGGCCTGTAATAGCCGGGCTTGGTCACGTGTCACTTCCAGTAATCACTGGTGCGCCGTCTGGCGGATCAGAACGAAAGCACCAGGAAGAAAGAGAAGCCATTATAATATACTGAGCGTATCGCATGTTAAACTTGCCAGAGACTCCCCAGGCACGGAATGCCCACCACCCACCACCCTACCACCACCCCCATCACCGCCATCACCACCATCACCACCACCACCCACCACCCTAGCACCACCCCCATCACCGCCATCACCACCATCACCACAATCCCCACCACGATACCAGCAACCTAACGCCCACTACCACCCACACCCACCACCATCACCCGTAACCCCATCACCACCATTTCTACCACCACCCCCCACCTGCATCACTGCCACCACTACCCCACCACTAACCTCCCCCCCACACACACCGCCAGCATCACTACCCTACTACTACAACCACCCCAGCCCCACCCTAACCACCACCCCCGACCATCACCACTATCCCCACCACCATATCCCCACACCCACACCTACTGCCACTCCCAATCCCATCAGCACCCCCGCACTCCCTTCCCCAACCCAACCACTGCACCACACCACACGCACATACATACCTACACCCACCACCAACACGTCCACTTCCCACTTCCACCAGCCACCCCCCCCCCCGACCACCCCCGTCACCACCACCATTATCCCCGCCACACCCACCAGCACCACAATGCCCACTTCTCACTTCCACAACCACCACCACCAACCATCACCACCACACCCACCCGACCACCACCCACCACCTCCACTACCACAGCTATATATACACCTATTCCAACCACCAACACCTACCCCAACCACCACCACCCAGCACACCCACCACCCACCGGCTCCACCACCACATCACACCTACATATGCACCTATTCCAACCACCAACACCAACACCTACCCCGACCACCACCACCCACCACCCCTCCACCACCACCCCAACCCTCCACCTCGAACCCCACCACACCCACCACCCACCATCTCCACCACCACACCACACCACACCTACATATACTCCTATTCCAAACACCAACACCAACACCTACACCAGCCACCACCACCCACCACGCCGACCACCACCACCCCAACCCTCCATCACCACCACAACCGTCGACCACCACCCACCACCCACCACCTTCACCACCACACCACACCTACATATACACCTATTTCAACCACCAACACCAACTCCTACCCTGACCACAACCACCCACCGCGCCGACCACCACCACCCCAACCCTCCATCACCACCCCAACCCTCCACCACCACCCCCATCCCCACCACCACACCACACCTACATATACCTATATTCCAACCACCAACACCAACACCTACCCCGACCACCACCACCACCCACCACGCCGACCCTCCCCCCCCCACCCCCACCCTTTCCCTGCCACACCTCTATCTCCCTCCCTACTTTCTGGTAGTATTGGCGAGTTGTTGCTGCTCTTTCAGATCTCTGAGATGTGACGGGAGTTGGCCTTCAGTGCTCAGAGGCACTGTGAACACGGTGCCTCCTTCATCGAGCGTGCAGGAAGCCGGGACGCGGCGAGTTGTTGGTGCAAGCAGTCACCGGCTACACCCAGCTCCAACCCATTCAAACCGCCTCAGATCCATCTAACGTACTCCTGTGTTTGTTCCACCACTTACTTGCTCCCTTCTTCTTGGATTCCTTTTAGATGTATTAAAGCTGCATGATCTGATGAAAGCATCAGCTTTTCAATAGAAAAACACTCATCTAGATTTGATCCTACTTATCTAATTTAGTTAGATACTGGTGCATCAACCAATTAAGCATTTGTTCCGGCATACAAGGAAACACTACTAACTCACATTAAAGCTGCATAGTCCGATGAAATATCAAATTTTCAAAACCAAACCAATGGGGGACATGTTGTGTAGTTCATTTTCTGACACTTGGTGGCACGTCGGTACTAGTGGGCCTACACGGTCATTGACAATGCTTTGAGTTTGCCGGTACGCGCAGTGCAACACGTATATTTTATTCAAAATTAATATAATCTATTCGTTGAATATGTTTTCTAAATGTATGCCAAGCGGTTTGTCTCTAGGTGGTGTGGTTTTAGAGATATTTGACTTCTTCTGTATGAAGATTGCTCACGGCCATTGACAATGCATTGAGTTTGCTGGGACGCGCAGTGCAAAACGTCTATTTTATTTAAAATTAATAGAAATGCAGAACCCTAACCTTATAAATTTAATATAATCTATTCGTTTAATATGTTTTCTATATTTCTATCAAGCGGTTTGTCTCTAGGTGCTGTGGTTTTAGAGATATTTGACTTCTTCTGTATGAAGATTGCTCATAGACATTGGGTTTGCAGTGTGACAGTGTGCCGAATAGGCCCACTCATTCAGTGGCGACACGAACGGCAGAAATTTGAACTAAAAAGTCGGAGGTCCCCCATTATCTAGATTTGATTTTACATATCCAATTTAGATACTGATGCACTTATTAAGCATTTGTTTCTGCGTAGAAGGCAATATTGAGTCAAATTACCATAACTCGTTACTGCAGAAGTCTATGGTGTCAGAGTTTTGGCAAGCATGCCAAAACTAATTTTCCATGTTTGCACTAAAAATATCTCAAAAGTTTACCAATTAAAATAAAAGTAACTTTGAACTAATGTAAAGTAGATACTAGTGATCGATCTAATATATTTATCTCAGAAAAAATACAGAAATTCAAAACCATCGGACTATGCAACTGTAATAGAAGCTGGTACTACCGAAGCCCATGGTCTCAGGAATTGTTTAAATGAAAACCAACATTGATTTCATGTTTTCATTTCAAATATCTGTAAAGTTATCCCTTAAAAGAAAAGTGCCTTCAAAATACAAAATAGCAGTTTATATTCATATAATAGGTCGATCGTTATACAGAAAAGACCAGAACCTCAAAACCTTAGGATTATGCAACCTTAATTAAAGTTCCATAATCTGATGGTGTTGAGTTTCTGTCATTTTTCTGAGATAAATAGATTAACCTGACCGTTATATTTGACTTTACTTTAGTTTCAAGTCTTGTTTATTTTAAACAGTTATGTTTTGAGATATTTGAAGTGCAAGCTTGCCAAGTTTGCCAAGTGCAAGCTTGCCAAAACTCTGACACCATAGTCTTTAGCAATAACAGGTTATATTAAATTGCCTCAGTATTCCCTGCTATGTGGCAACACATGCTTAATACATGCATCATATCTAACTTAGATATGTACAATCAATTCCAGATAATTATTTTGGTTTTGAATGTTGATGCTTCATCGGACTATGCAGCTTTAAAGAGGACAGTTTCTCACTAGTAGGATTACAAACAACTGGTTTTCCATCACTCCACTGCTCAGTGTAGGAGCCCAATGCCACAAAAGATAGTGAAGAGTTACTGGTGTTGTACATCTTCGTTTTGACTCGCCTGGGGATTTAACCCTTGACCTCCTGCAGTTAAAGCGAAAAGTCAACAAGCTTTTGTCATATTACTTCTGGAAGATATACATCCTCCTTCATTATCGAGGTTGAGCTGCGGTTAATCAGTGTGAGCTAAAAACACAATGGTTTATAATATTCGGTTTATACAGCTTTTTATTTTCATTTGATTGAAGTGGGTTTCCTCAAATACCATACATCTGTGACCACACTAATTATATATTGATTTAGACACAGCATTAAAGCCACTTGGATGAATGCATCCCATCTCTTCTCACCAATCGTAGAAGTCGGTAGATGTATGCAGGGATTTCAATTATGAAAGCAGGGGCGATGCTATGAACGCTGTGATGCTGGCTGCCTGGTCCGACTTGCCTTACATGATTGCTAAAGCCCAAGTCACGCCTACACGGCCGAGCCCCGGATGTTTAGCCGGCCTACCCCCGGACCACCCCCCTTGACTGTTCTGGACAGCCCTGGATAAAGTCGCTATTTTGGTCGTTTTGGGGCTCGCAGTCACACCTACCCAGTCTAGCCCCCGGTCTAGCTGGACCACCCCCGGACTACCTGGTGTATCCATGGAGTAGTCCCGGATCAGTCCCGGACTTGAAGTGCACTTGCTCCTGCTATATATATACAAAAACGGGGCTCATCCTGGACTGATCCGTGGTAAACCGGGCTATCCGTGGCGATCCGTGGCCAATCCATGCTCATCCGGCTTGTCCGGGTCTTATCCGGGCAGTCCGGGAGTGGCCCGTGGTTATGTCGGGGCTAGTCCGGGCTGGTCTGGGTTAAACCATGGCTAACATGTGGCTCATTCGGTTTAAAAAACACCTGGACTGCCCGGACTGCCCCGAAATGTACACAGACTACCCTGGAGCACCCCGGAATACCGGGACAACCCCCGGATTACACCCGGATGATGAACACCCGAACACCCACATGATTACACCCACATGATGAACACCCACATGATTACACCCGAACATGAAATCTGAACTCCCAAATAATAGTCTCACTACTATTTCTCCCTATTATAGGCCCAGTCACACTACGACGCTTCTCCCGGCGACCTGTCAGCGTTGAAAATAAAATCTTGTGCGTCGAGAAACGTCCAACTTTTCGGCGGTTTGGGGAAAAAGATTGGCGTCAGCGTAGCGCATTATTCACGCGCAGCCAACGTGTGTCGACGCGTTAGGGAAAAAGAATTAAAAAGTGTGGCGCAAACGTGCTCATATTACCTTAGATGTTGGTAGGTCGTAAACCAAGAAAGCAACGATTTGGTGCAACATGTGGAGATGACCTGCCCACGCGTGCGCCATCTGCCTAGCATTCATATAACGTTATTCCGGCGCATCCAACGTTGCTCGACGACCGCCTAACATTCTTACCCATATATTTGCATGCGCTGGCGGTCGTTGTATTTTTTTTTGACATGCTTAAAACCTTGGGTGACAGGGAACGTGCGCCAGCATTTTGCGCCGATTGTCAACGTCAAAGATGGTGTACCGAAGTGTACCGATGTGTACCGACGCGTGCATAACGCGCCCCCAACGTGTCTCAATATTTCACCCATTTTCGCCCCAAAACACCACACGTCACCGGGTCGCCGGCGAGAAGCGTCGTAGTGTGACAGGGCCTTAAGGCCCGGTCACATACACATTAGTGGACGGAGTTGAACATAGTGGAGGCTAACATAGTTGAACGTAGTTGAACATAGTTGAACAGAGTTGAACGTACCAGCATACATACTTCTCTGGTATGTCCAACTCCGTTCAACTACGTTCAGCTACGTTAGCCTCCACTACCTTCAACTACGTCCACTAACATGTATGTGACCGGGCCTTAAGAAATTAACTTGATGGAAGATTAGTGGTTAGGTTTCCTGTTAGTGTCATACACTGAAGCTTGGGAAGACACTTTAAGAATATGAAAGGGTTTCAATAGATGCATAGAGCTCATCCATGAAGAACTGGTTATATTGCACTCATTGGCTGGCTCATATAAATATATATATATGATATACATATGATATGTAAATGATATAATTATTTAAAAGCTATATATGATATATAGTATGATACATATTATATATATTACATACTTAATATACCCCTTAGTATATATACTTAATGTATATAACACATGGTATATAGTATTATATGTTTAACCGTTTGGCTATTCCACCCCCGCTTAAGGCAAGCCTATGTGTTAATATATAATTGTTTCCATGTGAATTTCCGGGCCTGCCACCGGGCTGCTGTCGCCTCTCGTCCCGCCGCCGGTTGACCGCCTTCACTTGACCCTGGGGTAACTTGACCCAGGCTAGAAAGGTGGCTACTATATCCCCAGAGGTGGGAAGTTCGATTCCATACAGTCCGTGGGGCGGAAGGCCCTTAATTAAATACGTTTATAGAACAATTGAATACCAATACCAGGTTGACCATAGCAGTTAATAATATAAGACTGGAGAATAGTAAAGAATGCAAGGAACGTTCCAATTACTTCTTAAGAGCTCACAGTTTTATTCTTACCCTAAGTAACAATGTAAGAGTTCTTTCAAAGATGAATTTCACTGAATAACGACTATGTACAATAAGGATATCACCCCCCGTATTTGTTAAGTTAAATCAGTTTGGAATTTCGACAATAAAAGCCTAAATCTCATCTAAAACATCAGAGCATGCAGAAACATGTCTGATGGGTCGGAGCCCTAGCACTTGACCTCCCACCGTTGCTAGGAAAGTCACAATTTACTTATCCTAGCAATGCTTTACAGCAGGGAACCCGGCCCCGCAAATGGTGGAAAATGCGGGTCTGGTGAGTAGCCCGCATTTCAGAATGCGAGCTAATCAGCCCAAGCCGCATTTCCACTGGTTTTGTAGTCTAGCCCACTTCACATACATACTATATACCTTACCTATATATATATTATATGAATAATATATCATGTGTCTGGTATGTATGATATATTCTATATATATATTCTATATATATCATATGTATCATATAGATCAGCTATATATCACATATTTTAATACTATGTCCATCCATGAAGAACTGGTTATGTTGTACTCGTTGACTGGCTCATATATATGATATGCATATGATACGTAAATGATATAATGAAGTAAATATAATATGATATATATGGTTATATTACCGGTATACATTAAAATGAAAATTAATTAAATTATATATATTATATATATGACGATACATAGTACATACCTCATATATATTGGTATGTATTTAATATGTAATCTATAATATATATATTATTATATACTTAATATATATATAACATGGTACACACTATTATATACGTAATATATACATTACATATGTATATTAGATGAATAATATATCATATATCTGGTATATATTATATATATTATATATATGCATGTATAAATCATAGGTATCATATTTATCAGCTATAAATCACATATATTAATATTAATACTCATATATATAATATGATAATTGCATCAGGTATATCATATGATACACATCGTATATATGACACATATATAATATATATCACGATATCTATTATATATTTCAGGAAGCAGTTCATCAATGAGATGAACCTTACCTATGAACAGTGACCATGTTTACTTGGCAGAAAGATTGCACTATAATTGATGGTGCCATGACCAGCAACCAGACAGCAGTCATGCTTCAGCTGCCACGGTTTGTAACCAGCACAACCCCCAGCCTCAAGTACCAATCACTCACGGAGCACAGTGTGTGCCCCACACTCGGCCATTCATCCCGAGAAAGGCCTCAATGTATTCACATTTCCTTCTGTGAAAAAAAAAAATCTACTTTTCACGTCCTAACAATCTTTGGACGGTGAGCCGCGAGGTGAGTGTGTGGGGGGAGCAACTCTAGGGGGGGGGGAGAGAGTGCTGGATGGGATCAGGTGGGAGGGAACGGGCAGGGCGTGGAGATTAGAGGGGGGTAGTCGACTTGAGGAGGGAGTGATGGAAGGAGAGGGGACGGGAGGGGCGGGGGGATATAGGGGATGGGAAGGGAAAGGAAGAGAAGGGAGGAAATATGAAGGGAGGGGACCGAAAGGGGAAGGGGAGCGGGAGAGGGGAGCGAGAGGGGAAGCGACCGAAGGTTATTGGACATGGATGAAGGGAGGAGATAGGGAAGGAAGGGATGAGAGAAGGGAGGAAGGGAAGAAAGGAGAAGTGGAAGAAAGGAGCGGGAGGAAGGGAGGAGGACGACAGAGGAGGCGGAGAGGTGGAGGAGGGGAGAGGAGGAGGATTAGAGGAGAGGGGGGTGAAGAAGAGGACGAGGGAGAAGGGAATGGAGGAGGGAGGGGAGAAGGGAAGGGAAAAGGGAGGGAATAAGCGAAGGGAGAAGGGAGAAGGGAAGAGGAGGAGGGAAGTGGTGAGGAGTTATGAGGGAGGAGAGGCAGGAAGTTAGGAAGGATCGGCGGAGGAGGATGGACATGAGTGAAGGAGGGAGGAGGTGAGAGGCAGGAGGGTGGTTCTAAGAGGAGGAGGGTTAAACTAAGATTCCATATACACGTTATGCGGCATGCGACAGCGAATGCGAATGCGGCATGAAATGGAAAAGCATATAAATATACATGGGTGCTTCCATATGTCTGAATGCGAATGCGAACGCGAATGCGAATGCGGCAAATGGATCGACCCATGCACCGATCGTTGTGAAAGCGAATGTGAATGCTGCTGCGTTTGCCATAGAAAACAATAGTAACTTTGACTTTCCTTCACAAATTTGGAGCAAAACACTCCAAAAATACGACGGGTATCTTTTTTATTTGGGGGGTGGGGTGGTTGTTTAGCAACCCACCAACACAAAACGAAGACATCGACTATTGGAGGTTGGCATGGGAATCTATGCCGCATACCGCATTTGCATGCCGCATACCGCGTATATGGAATCTCATCTTTAGGCTGAGGGAGAAGAGGGTGGGAGGAGGGGGAAGTGGGAAGAGTGGAGCGGCGGACAGTGTCCTCCAGGGAAGCAACACTTAATATTCCCTGCGCACAACAAGCACACATACCGCCACCCGTTCCAACCTGACACACCGCCACCGGGCAGGGCACCGCGTTGACCTCAGCACTGACCCCCGGCGTTGACCTTGGGAGTGACCTTGACAGCGGGGTGGGTGGGTCGGCATTCAGGGGCCATTGCCCCTTTGAGTGGTGGGGACGGGGGGGGTGGGGGGGGAGGGCGGGGACGGCTGGGGAGGGGGCCCCTTCGTGTGCGCGCACTAATCTCCGTGTCGCGCCGACGCGAAGTGACAGGACCGACTGCACACGCCTCTTTGCCTGTTCCTGTTGAACCGCACGCATGCGCGGGTAATGCCTGCAAATAGGCGCCTAATGGCGACCATTGGCGCCCGCGGCCCGCCCCTCCCGCGCGTCGACCCCAACCCCCTGCGCCCCTCCCCCCGCGCCGCTCCCGTACCTTCTCTGGGGCGGCGGCGCGCTGGGCCCCCTCTGACGGCGGCCATTTTAACACATGCCGGTCCTGCCCCCCACTAGCTCCGCGCGCCCCCTGCCGGCCAGTTCATAATAAAGTGCTGCAAACAAGCTCTTCAGCGCAATGGTCGCCACGGGATCAGGCCGTGAAGGGTGCCGGCCGGGGAGAGGGCGGCCCCGGCAGTCGCCGCCGCAACTCTCATTTATCTAAATATGGACCCCTCCGGAGCATTCCCCTCTCTCCCCTTCTCTTCCCCTCTCACCCCCTCTCTTCCCCTCTCTCCCCCCTCTCTGCACCTCTCTCCCCTCTCTCTCCGCCTTTCTCCCCCTCTCTCCGCCCTCTCTCCCCCACTCTCTCTCTCTGTCTATTGACCCAACATTGATTGTATGCTTTTACATGTAAAAACGATGGTTTGAACAAAAACAAACATTTCTCAACACGAATATGGCCTATGCTGCCGACACGGCGTAAAGCAACCACCAATCAATCAATCTCTCCCTCTCTCTCCCTATCTCTGTGTCTGCATCTCCCTCTCTCCCTCTGTCCCCCTTTCGCCGGGAGCCCTCCCGTCATAACACCCTCCCCCGCCTCCCGCCCCCCCCCCACCTCCTACTCAGGAGACAGCCGTCCCGAGAGGAGTTGTGGGATGTGGCCGGCCGGATGTTGGGAGTGTGAGTGTGTCTGTGTGGGAAAAGAGGGGAGGGCGAGCAGGACATGGGTGGGAAGCAAAGCATAAGTATTGTAGTAGTCTGCACTGACCTCTCAGGCAAAGAACCACATAGACAGGTGGGCGTGAATAGGGTGATGACTTCAAGGAGCCTATCTGGTGTATTTGTTTGGACACTAGCCCGTTTGTCATCCAATAACCGATAATATGAAAAATGGATGTGCTCTGGAGACGTCGTTAAATAAAACAAGCTTAACTATGGACACTAGCTCAGGGAATGCAACAGATGTGGTGTTTGTATCCTGCTCTGGGCGCAATATTTCCCATTTTCACTACCCCCTTGACCGTGGAGCCGTGACCAGGCTACTGTACAAGCCACATGATGTACAATAGTTAAACCTGCCCTGCATATATATATATATATATATATATATTTAACCGTCGGGCTATTCCACCCCCGCTTAAGGCGAGCCTAACGTGTTAATATAATTAATTGTTTCCATGTGAATTTCCTTGGCCCGCCGCCGCCGTCGTAGCCTTACCGCCCGCCTGCGCGTATTCCGTCGTCGGTGTCCGTCCCGTACTGTAGGCGCCAGCCAGAGTACTAGATTTGCCACCGTGCGCATTTATCGGCCTAAAGTGTATTTATATTAGGTTATTTCAACTACTGGCTGCCCCCTTCATCGTTAGAGATATTATGAATGTTACTAAATGAATCCAAATATGCGCAGTCCAGCACGAGTTGCTGCCGCTGTCACTACTGTTTAATTTACCTTATGTGTCGTGGTTCTAGCCTAAAAGTAACACTACGTTAATTCTGTAAATGCGTCAGTTATTAGATTCCTGCAGAGGGGTGCATTACTTGCAGAAGGCCGACTTAGGCTTAAGGCCTCTCAGTTCATAGAAAGCAATCGAATATCAAGGTTCCATAGCGGTTAATCTACAATAAGACTGGAGGATAGGAAAGAATGCAAGGAACGTCCTGATTCACCTTTACAAGAGCTCACGATTTATTCTTAACCAAAGACTAACAAGGATACCAACATAAATAGTAAGGAAGGTCTCCCGTTCCCTCCCGTGTTGTTTCTATAATTTAGTTTAGAATTTTGACCCTAAAAAGCCTAAATATCGGTGGAAAACGACGGAGCGTGTAGAAACACGTCCGCCGGGTCTGGCCCCGAATGCCCGAACCCCGATCGTTGCTTAGCTAGTCGCTAAGCAACGCTTTACCACCGAGAACCCTCGCGTGCACAAGTGTTAGCAATTTGCGCGCGCAATTTGCGCGCGCGCAAATGGCTTAGGCGAGTAGGCACGCCCACTTCACTTATATATATATATATAAGCGAATTGCCTGTATGTTATATAATTGTAAGCATTACAACCGACTTATGGACGTAAACTATTAAAATACTTGGGTCATTCTCTAAAACTGGGCACAAAAGGGTGACATAGAAACCAAAAGTGAAAACTTTCAAAATAATAGCAAAAATCCTTCCAAATAATAGCCTAATCCAATGTCCTATGAAGGTTTCCATGTTGTGCATATGTCAGAGTTGAACAAAATGAGTTTCACCTTTTGATTTAGATCTTATGCCGAATTGAGCAATACATTAATATCAGTTGTGTAACATGAAAATCAAAGGCACATCCAGAACCTCATTTTACCATGTACAACATAGTCAAACACAATTGTATTGATTAGTGTTAAGCAGACAAGGTTATGACTTACAAGAAAAAAGTTGAAAAATAAGTTGAAAACAAGTTTGGCTACATGTATGGTGTGATGTGTACATTTTCACATTTTCACTCTAGCACAAAATAATACAATTATAATTTTGATATCTTGTGTGTATTAAATTCTATACATGTAAAACTGCTAACATACCTAACAGACAGAGGCTACAATAATTATTTGACTTGCTATCAATAAAACAAAGACTTAATTACCACCATCATAACATGGAGACCAAATATGTGGTGCCCAGTTTTGGAGAATAACCCACTTACATTCCCCGGTGTACGAGTAAAGTAACTTGCTCTGACCTCTGCGACAAGGATCCATATAGACAAGTGGGCTTGAGTGGATAGGGTGGTGGTATCAGGGAGCCTAGATAGTGTAATAGTTAGCACACTAGGAAGGGAGGAGCAAGGTGGAGGGCTGCAAAGCTGAGGGGCAGGGTGGTTGTGTGTTGGGGAAGGGCATGCAGGGTGCCAGTGGGCGGGAGGCTTAGGCAGAGAGGTTTTGATCTCTCCGGGTGGACAGTTCTTCTCGACCTTACACTGTACATGAAGAACATACTAATGCGTCCCCGGTAATCGGCAATTGTACTCTCGCGAGAACTTTAAGCTGGCTGGCTCCTTTTATAAGTGACATTTAAGCTTCCTTGATGGGGTATATCTGGCATTTGTGATCACCTTGCAACCAAAAGCGTGTGACCTTGTGGGCAAAATAATGGTTGGCGTTCGGTAGGTGACCGGTCAGTGACCAGTCTATGACCTCAGGGCAATGACTTTGGTCGAAATGAGATTGCAGGTTCTGCATCAAAATCTTTGTGCTGAAAATTGTCGCAAGGAAGTCACCAACCACTTTCAAAACTTGTGACCGGTCAGTGGCCAGACGGCGATCAGTCGGTATTTTGTTTGCAAAGTGGTAACAAAGACATCGCAAAGTGGTGATAAAGTGATTGCAAAGTGGTTGCAAAGTGAATGCAACGTGGTCATACAGTAGTCGCAAAGCGGGTGCAAAGTGGTCGTCTTAGAATGAGGTATGTAGGAGAGTAGACAAGTATATTGGTGGGCAGGTGGGTGGCTGTGTAGGTGTGTAGGTGACCGTAGATGTGTATGTGTCTGTATGGGACATATATTAAGCGTGACACCGGTAAGGGGTGTACTAGTACCTAATTCACCACACAGATGTCGCCGGTGGTGTTTTGCTATGCGGGAGCCGCAGTAATAATGCAATAAATAATACCGAGTAGTTGTGCTGCATTGTTATTGAAATAATGTGTTGCATATCAGATATTTATCGCCCCACACTGGTACCATCATTTCCCAGCCATCACGAGGTGGAATGACCAAGTTGCAATACAACGGCACTTATTTCATCCTTAATTCTGTTATTTCGCGGAGGGCCACAACAACAGCCGATGATCTTCCATCCCATAATATTCATTCAATGGCAGTTTACACAATGGGTATGCAAAAGAGATACTAAATATTACTACAATGCACCGGAAAGTAGAAGCTTGAATTATATGCACTGAAGTGCAGTTGGGGGAGAGTAGTACTGGTTGTGGTAGCAATGTGGTTTCTGTTTTAAGACATCCTTGACCAAGTACGCGCTGTGGACACAGTACCTTATTGCTAGTTTGTTATCTGTGTTCATTTAAGCCCCCGTCATTTGCGACCACTTTGCGACCACCTTGTAACTACTTTTCTACAACTCTATGACCACTCTGTGACCACTTTGAAACCACTTTGCAACCACATTGCGACCACTTTCCAACCCCTTTCAGATCAAAAGGCTGACTGGCCGCCATCTGGCGACTGACCAGTCGCAAGTGCTGAAAGTGGTCGGTGACCTCCTTGCGACCATTTTCGGCACAAGAAGGTTGTTTGCTGCAAAACATGCAATCTCATTTCATGCAAAATTATCGCCCTGAGGTTACCGACCGATCGCTGACCGGTCGGCGACCGATTACCAACCATTATTTTGGCCGCAAGGAGGTCACTCGCTTTTGGTCGCAAAGTGTCTGAGGCCTTAGCACAACAATTACTGTGCCTGAGGCCTTAGCACAACAATAGCTGTTCCCCGCCCACTCTAATTGTCCTGGTGAGGATTATGGCTGTGCACTGAGGTATTTTATGCCTTGTGGCCATCATTGTTTCAGTGTTATAGTTTGAAGTGAATAGTATGGCTGAGTTTCTCGATGATGGCGGGAGCTGGGAGGTGGATTTGTGTATCCACATTGACAGGGTTTATTGTGTGGAAGGAAGCTTTTGACAAAGGGAGTCGGGAGGGAGGAGTGAAAGGGGGGGGGGGGGTGAGGGAAGAGGGTTGGGGGAGGGGGTAGGGGGAAAGGGAGGTAGACGGAGGATGGGGAGGGAGGAGGGGGAGGAGAGGAGACGCAGATGGGGTAGCGGAGAGGGGGAGGGGAGGGGGAGATGGGGAGGGGAATGGCGAGGTGGAGGGGGAGGGGAGGGAGAGGGAGGAGGGGTAAGGGGTAGGGGGAAGGAGATACGGGGGAGGGGAGGGGGCAACGCAGCGTGAAGAACCAATGTACAACCATGTTCTACTTTGGTATTAAAGCTGGGAGTCACCAGCTCAGTCCTAGGGACGGTCACAGCCAGTGTTGTTCAACTGGTCACGTGACTGTGCCAAAGAGTGTGTGCGACTTCCATGTGTCCGAGTGTGGATTGTTGTTTGTTGGGGTTTTACATGGTGACAAGGTCAAGGCACGATGGGTACCGACTTGTAACAATGCACACTCATGGGGATTTTATGTTGCTGCCCCACTGGGGGACCATGCCGCCAGCACCATGACCTGATATCCCACTCAGTCCTGATACTGATATCCTACTCACTCCAGATATCCTGATAATGAGCCAACCATTCCTTGCCCTATCCTAGTGATGCTAGCGATTCGATACTCCCGACCTTCCACACCGGGCGGTTGAAGTCTACCAATTCACCCACCACACGTCTGGTCTGAATTTGGATATACAGTAAAACCTCTCTAAATCGACCGACTATGGGACCGACTTTAAATGGTCGAGTTAGGGAGGTGGTCGGCATAGGGAGTTGTTGTTAACGTTATAATGGTATTGTATGGGAGATCATTTTGGACCTAAATAAAGTGATCGATATAGGGGAGTGGCCGATCTGTGGAGGTGGTTGGTTAGAGAGGTTTTACTGTATATGTAAAATGCTCCGGTGTGACCTGTGGTTTGGCGTGCATGGTAGGGAGGCGATATTCATAATAATAATAACATTTATAATAATAAATAATTCATTTCCACAGTGTTGTACTTGCATAAGGCGCTATACATCACATATATCTTGAAGTGCATATGAGACTGTCTCAAAAGGTGCTAAGCAATATGGGACAACACTTTGTCCATTATAACAATCAACATACTATCTACCTATGCATTTGCTCAGGATAAACTGATTTGTCTTTTACATGGTGTTTCATAATCCCAATAGAATACATATTAATTTGAAGCAAATGTCCTTGTGTTTTCAGTGTAACCGTTTCTGTGCTGTTTTGTGTCAATCCTTATAATGGACAAACAAAAGAAAAGTTAGGACCTTTTGAGACAGGCTCATATATATATATGACGGGATTGGTTTCTAATCATCTTATAATGATGGTGTTGAACTAGGTGAATGGGCACACCATGGTATATAGATGGTCTTACTCCTCAGTCCTTTCTGGTTTATTCCGGAAAGGTCACAATATAAGTGACCTACACCTGACTATCTGGGTCACACACAAACTCTGGCGAGGGGACCGAGGGCAGGGGGCAATGTGCTGCCACCTGCCGGTCCTTCTGACCAACAAAGGGCAGGGTAGTAAAGACTGCCACTTGGTGGCAGTGCGTCTCGTTAGGGACTACTACATACGGATATTGTACGCTATATGAATGAATATACACTAAAACCTCTCTAAATCGACCGACAATTGGACCTACTTTTAAATGGTATATTTAGGGAGATGGTTGGTTTAGGAAGGTTTTTCTTTTATCGTTACTGGTATTAGTTGTTACTTTTACTGGTTGCTTTTTATGGTATCGTACGGGCGATCATTTGGGACCCAAATAAAGCGATCGATATAGCGGAGTGGTCGATCTGTGGAGGTGGTTGAATTAGAGGTTTTACTATATATATATTATGCGAATATAAATATTTCCAGCTATGCGATGTGTTCTTATGTATTCTAAATTGTATTCAACGAAACGGTTGAAACATAGTATGGCAGCATTGGTACTCTAGGTAGATATACACATAATGAAGCCGAATTATTTCTTAGATGTTTGTGTCCATTCATTGATTAAGCAGGGGAATTTCAACCGTCGAAAATGGGTCTTCCTCATTTCACTGATCCTTGCAAGATTCTAGTAGTGCCAAATGCCAGGCTAGGTGTTTGTGTTTGCTGTTGCTGTGTTACGTCCTAGCAACATCTAAGGTCATATCAGGATGGGCACTGACTTGTAATAGTGCACACTCATGGTGATTCTATAGGGCGGCCCAACTGGGAGACCAGGCCACAGGCATCATGACACGATATTCCACAGTCACATTATCCTGATCCTATGCTAACCAATCCTTTCCTATCCTACTAATGCTGAGCACCAGGCTACGTATGTATCAATTTTTATTAGTCATCGGTTTAACTGGACTGGGACTCGAACTCACGACCTTAGCATGGGAATCCTGAGCTGTATCGATTCGGCCACAACGTCTGGTGTTAGGCTAGGTAATGATAAGTATCGATTTTAGAGTCATTAGTTTGAATCAGCAAGCAGTTCAAATCTGGGGCTTCGAATCCTATGACCTACTAAAAAGAGAGGCGCTCGCTCAACTCATTTGGCCATCCATTCTGGTTGTGACTGTGGCCTTTCAAATGTCTCATTAGTTCTAATCACATTAGAGCATTGAGCACTGCACAGCAGCTATCTCGGGACAAACCCAGACACAAATCACAACAAAAACAACAACATACACTTCTTACCTTGGTGGAATTCCTTTGACATAGAAGAAGTTGAACTTGATGGAGACACGTTCGTTTGGCAACGCGATGAACTTGTACACGCAACGCAGCCCGTTGTCGTAATTGTTGGGCCAGTTTGGGGAGTGGAACGTGCCATTCTTAGGGCCGCCATTGGTGCTGCGTATTGTGACGTCACAGTCTGAAAGAAACCGGAAATGGACGCTATTAGAAGTGGGCAACATTCACAATGTACAGGTTGGTTGGTTGGTTGGTGGAGCTTTCCGTCCTGGCAACATGTAAGATCATATCAGGATAGGTACCAAATTGTGACAGTGCATACTCATAGTGGCTTTATAGTCCTTCCCCACTGGGAGACCTGGTCACTGGTACAAATGACCTGATATCCCACTCAGTCACATTATCCTGACATTGAGCCAACCAGTTCTTGCCATTTATCCTAATAATACCAAGCGCCTGGCTAGGAAGTGACAAGTATCAAGTCATTTGTTTGAGTCGCCCCGGGTTACAACCCATGGGTTTGAATCCCACGTATCTACCAAAACTGAAGATGGATGCTCACCTCATTCGGCAATCGCGTCTGGTAGCAGTACAGTTTTATATTATCAAATACTACCCACCAACGTCTCACCATCGACTCCTACCCACTGACACCATGTAATGAAAGGATGTGGACACATTGAGATCGAGTGTAAGACTGGTTTATTCTCCTCTCCTCACCTGCCGGCGTCTCGTGCCTGGTCACATGACCAGCACGCCCGGTCTCTCATTCAATAAATAGCCCACGTTAACGACATACATTAAACCCACCCCCACCTTGACACGATGCACTACCTTAAAGTGAACTGGTCATCAGTCAATCAATTCCTGTACATCATTCATAATATTGCTTTAAAATCATGAGGCAACAGTAAAACAACTCCCTCGCCTTCTACCTCATGCTAGTCTCCTTATTACCTGTCTGATAATTTCCTGTCCGTCTGCACCCACCCGCACACCCATCACACACTTCGCCATGAATATGGCTTTTGCTGCCGACACGGCGTTAAGCCATCACAAATCAATCGACCCCACTGCACCAGTCCCATCAACCCTTGCCACTCGATCACTGTCCAACAACCCTCTCGATCACTGCCTCATAGTCGTTATCTGGACCTGGCTCCCCAGTTTTCTCACCCAGATTCCATCACCCAATCCTCTACCTGCCTTTCTTTCTCTATGTTTTCCGGTCCTCTTATGTTTCTCCCCTTTGCCCTTGTCTCCTTTGCCCTTCTCCATGTTGTCCTTCTCCTTTGTACCCATCTCCAGTTTGCCCATCCCCACGTTACTCATCTCCACTTTACCCATCTTCTCTTCCCCCTTCTACCCTTCCCCCTTCTTCCCTTTGTTCTTGTCCCCTCCGCCCTCCTAATCCCCTCCTCCCCATTTGCTCTTCGCCGCTTTGCCCTTCTCCTCTTTGCCTTTCTTCCTTTGAACACATCCCCTTTGCCATTCTCCCCTTTGCCCTCCTCCCCTTTGCCCTCCTCCCCTTTGCCCTCCTCCCCTTTGCCCTTCTCCCCTTTTCCCTCCTCCCCTTTGCCATCCTCCCCGTTGCTCGCCTTCCCTTTACTCTTCTCCCCTCTGCCCTTCTCTCATGTTCCCTTCTCCCATGTTCCTTTCCCCTTTGCCCTTCTCTTCTTTGCCCATGTCCACGTTGCCCATCTCCCCTTTGCCCTTCTCGCCTATATCCTCCTGGTTCACTCATCTCATCCCTGGCTCATTCTACCCCCCCCGCCCCCCATCACCAGTTTTCACACTGGTATCCTGCCCACCACCCAATCCCCATCAACATCCAATCGCCACCACCCAATCCCCTCCACAAAACCAACCTTCACCGTCTTAGACAACCCCAAATAAAGCACCCACCCACCCACCACAGCAACGCCCACAAACCACCACCGAGAATGACGTCACCACTTCTCAACCCATCCCGGAAGTACCAGGCGTCCAGCACCAGCACCAAGCACCGACCGACTTAAGGCGGTGGCGGCGGCCATCAGTGATACCTTAGCCAGCTAATGAGTTGCTTTGTCTGAGTGAGAGGGCCCTCCCCTCCCGGAGACCCGCTTATCTGTCGAGCAGTTGGCCCAGCCGGTGATGGGCCGATAAGATGGCCGGGAGAAGGAGCCAGTCTCATCATGGCGTGACTGCTCCTCTTCACTGTCTGTGTCTGTGTGTGTGGGGGGGGGGGGGAGGGGGCTCACTCTAACATTTCCACGTTGATTCTGTGTATATGTGTGTGTCTGGGGATGGAGCCTCGCTCTCGCATTTAAATGTTGAGTTGGTTGGTTGGTGAAATTTAACATTCTGGCAACATCTAAGGTCGTATCAGCATGGGTACCGACTTGTAACAGTTCACACTCATGGCAGCTTTATAGTGCTACCCCACTGAGAAAATAGGCCACCAGCACCATGCGCTGCTATCCCACACAGTCACATTATCATGATCCTGAGCTAACTAGTCCTTCCCCTATCTTATTAATGTCGAGCGCCAAGCTAGGAAGCGACAGATATCAATTTTGTAAGTCAGTGGTTGACTCGACTGGGAATCAAATTCCACATGGGAGGCCCTGCACTCTACCGATTCGGCCAGCGAGTCCGGTCTCAACCTTGATTTTCCCCTAACATTGCTGACAGCAGAAGAAAAAAATAACAAGCATGGTTTTTGGTGTCACTTGTTTCTAGATGTAGAGTCGCGCATGCGCGTGAGCACTCCCTTAAAGCATATATGTTTAAATTAGCGATAATGGTCGACGCATATGTTGGTGAATGCGGACTGCTACTTCCGGCAGCGTGTTTTACGTAATGATCCCCAACCAATATCGATATCAGGACCCGGGATGGTTGACTTCATTAAGCTGCTATATTATCCACATAATTATATAGTTAAAATTGAATGCATTAAGGCCAGGCGCAGCTGGCATACAGTGCACAGGGCCGCTCACAGGGGGCGCCACCGTGGTCTATGTCATAATAACCGGGTCAGCTAGATAGGATAAGTGCTAACTATTACATAGGGAACTGAAGATCGGTAGTGTCCTTGTTTATATTCCCATAATGGATTACAGAGCACATATATATATATATATTTAGAGGAATTTGGAATAAAAGTCCAACTCAAATGGGGATTCTTCATATGAGTGTGATCTATTTAAGTAAGGTCAAGTAACAGCTATGTTAACTAGGCGATTGAGGAATTGTTTGTAGCGAAGGAATCTGGGAGACAACACTTGTTATCAGTAACTCTCATCCGTGTAGAAGCGCGGTATCTGCCCATTCTGTCTGTGCGAGTGTTCCCTCACCTCTCCCCTTTTGCATCCCACTCCCTTCTCTGCCACATCACCCTAGGTATACCCCTCCCCTCCATCTTCCTTCATCCCCTGTGCTCTCTTTCTAACTCCCTCTCTCCCTTCCTCTTCCTATCTTCCTCTTTCTTCCTGTCTTCCCCCTTTCGGACCCTCGCTCATTCTCTCTCCCTCCCCCTCCTTTTCTCCCTCCCTCCCTTTCATTTTCTCCTGTTCCCTTCCTCCCGTCCTCCCTCTTCCTATTTCCATCCTTCTCCCTTCCAGCCTCCATCCGTTTCCATCCCTACCGCATTCCCTGTCCCTCCTTTCACACCCTACCTCTCCCTATCTTGCTCCCTTCCCCCCCCCCCCCCACTCCCTCTGTCTCCCTACATTCCTCCCTCTCCCTTCAGGTCTCATTACCTCTCCTTTCCTGACTGCCTCCGTCTCCCTCCCTCCCCCCCCCCTCCTCCGCCCTCACCTTACCCTCATCGCTAGTCACCCCTCACCTCCCTCCATCACCCAACTTCTCCCTCCCCGCCGCCCCTCACCAGTTCCCCTCCCACCTTACCAAACCCCCATTTGCAACGCCTCACCACTCCTCACACCCACTAACCAACCTTACCTTCCACCACCCCGTCCTGCTATGACTTTAGATGGTGCTAGGGCGTAAAACAACAACAAACAAACAACAAACAAACCTTCCACCGTTAACCCCCTCCTACTCCCCCGACACCCAACCTCCCCATCTCCCTCAATATGACAACCCTACTTGTCTCCGCCTCATGACTTGTTCTATCCCCTTATACCCCGTCCCCCCCACCCCAACCCCATCTTTCCTCTCCACCCACTTCTGTCAAGGCTCTGTCCCGACTCCTTCTCCTCGCCCGTCAGCCTAGGGCTATTTGGCGACCATCCAACCAAGTCCTGCTTCCTGATTACCTTATGCATTATATACAAGCACACCGCCGTTAGGTCTTCAACCCATATCACTTGTCCTGCCAGGATGCCTATATTTAGTCGCCAATACTTGGTCCTACCCGTTGTATATCAACTAGAAACTCATCTTTTTATATTAGTGTAGTGGTCTGCACTGACCTCTCAGGCAAGGAGCCTCATAGATGGCTAGGCGTGCATCGGATGATTGCATCAGGGGATATTGGTAGTGTAATGGTTAAGATGCTAGCCCCGGAAGGGCAAGATGTGTGCATTTGAATCCTTCATTGGGGACAACATTTACCATATTCATCGGTCTGATGACATGGTGTAAAGTCCACGGCTCGAATCTGTGGTTGTGTAGGCAGGCTATAGTGAAATCAATACAGGCAAAGAGAAAGAAAGAGTGAAAGAAGAGAGAGAGAGAGTCAAGCCCTCAGGTTTATTATTTATATGGTACATGTATCCAGCCCATTCTCCCACCCCACCCCATTCTCCCAATGAGAAAAAAGCAGTTCTAGCTCCACCAATGAGAAACAAGCATTTCTAGCTCCACCAATGAGAAACAAGCATTCCCAGTCCCCATGGTTACAGTGATGTGCCGACCACCACCATGCTTTTTGGCTCCCCTGCCCACCACCTGCCTTGAGCATGCGTGTGGTGATCCTGACTACCAGAGGGGGGAGGGGGTAGTGTGTAGGGCTCTGAGTGCCCCTTCCACAGTATCTTACTAGCATTACAATGTCTATTTACCTATCAATCAAGCACCACCAGCAACTACATAAACACATCTATGCACCTAACCATGTATACCTGTTTCACAAATAGAATATTTGCATTCCCCCACCAATGCATCATTATCGGAATATTTTACAACTGGTTGCCATGACAATGGATCATGTACTGGCTACCGGTTGTATCATCCTTGGACCTACCACGTGCATGTATATATATATATGTAAGCGTATTGCCTGTGGGTATGTACATACATGTAAGCACTAAGCAAATTCTCAATGTAAACTCATATAAACAACCTCTAGAATTTTCGAGGGACGAGCATAGTTGTAGACAGACTGACCTCTCAGGGAAGGAACCTTATAGATAGGCATGGATAGGGTGATTGCAGCAGGGAGCTCAGATAATCTAATGGTTAGCACACTAGCCCTGGAATTGTAAGAAGGGTCATCATCCTTAGGACACCAGTTACTATAATACTGAGTACTCCATATACATATCATGTAATTTAATCATGATTTAATCTATCAATGTGAGATACCCCACCCCTCCCCATGTACACTGATTGAAATGCTCCTCATATGAGATTGCAGTAGCTATATTGCGCTACACTACACTGATGACAACTTCACTTGAAGGCTAATGCACATTATCCGACCACAATCAACCACAGAGAAAATGGATAAGGAACGCAATCAGAAAATGCTTAGTCAGCATAATACAAATGCTTTTCTTTGACAATTTTTGCCTTTGTGCCACATCTCCCTTTTTATCGCTCACCGCTAAATGCCGGCCGTTGTGTAAATAATTTACAAATCTGTCCATTAATTTGACATACCCTGAGAAATAATCATGCGATAATTCCTTTTTAAATGTATTTTTATTGACAGCCTTTGTTTTTGTGTCGTTGAATATTGAATCAGCGTTATGATAGTCTGAGCACTCGCAAAGGCTTGCATGGCATAAGATTCAGAAATGATCAGCAGCATTAGTGAACTTCTTTGCAGCGTTAGTGAACGTCTTTGTTCAAGACTGTGTAGCATTTGGTGTCATGTTCTTGAACAATCAATTCAGTGACGTTCACAGCGAGACACTTTTCAAGTGGTGTGATGATTAGGGCAAGTTTAGAAGCTGAGCGCTTTTGAAATTACTGATGTTTTAGAGACCCCTTATAAACTTCACTGGGGATTTATCTCCGAGAAACAACTGAGGTAACATTATGACGCTAACAGATTTGTCTCACTATATGCTTATGCCAACTTGATTGGTTGGTTGGTGGTTGGAGGTTTAGGTCCTGGCAACATGTAAGGTCATATCTGGACGGGTATCGACTTGTAGCTGTATGCACTCATGGCGACTTTATAGTGTTTCCCCACTGAGAGACCAGGCCACCAGCATCATGACCTGATATCCCATTCAGTCACATTATCCTTGTACTGAGCCAACCAGTCCTTGCCCTATCCTAATGCCGAGCGATTTTTAAGTCATTGGTTTGGCTCGACCAGTGTTTGAACCATACCAAATTGGGATGTAAATAGACATTGTGGTGCTGGCAGATCTGGGTGTGATTGCACTCAGGGCCTAGCCCTTGTGTTGGGCTAGGGGGTCACCACACTCAAAAGGTGAAGGTTGGTGGTGGCCATGTGTCCATACAGCTATGGGTGGTGGGCAGACCACTGGTATCCATCGAGACCAGGAATGCTGGATCCCTATTGGTAGGGCCAAGAATGCTCAATTCCCATTGGGGGAATGAGGTGGCATGATACCCTACAATGAACCCATGTAACTATATAAGCAATAAACCAGAGGGCTGGACTCTCTCTTCTCTCCTATTATTCTTTGCTCACTTTCTTTCTATTTGTCTGTATTGTTTTCCTCATATCCTACGTACACAGCCACAGATCCGAGCATTAGATTATACAATGGCACATTATCCCACTCAGTTACATTATGTTGACACTTACCCAACGAACCGGCATTATATCTTAGTGTGAAGGACTGTGTCCTACTCCCTTTGTGGAATAAAGAGTAATACTGAGATTGGTTCAAACCCCAGGGTCATCCCTCGTTTATTTTACCAAGGCAAGAATAGAATGACCTGTCACTGCCCTGCCGGGTAGCATATAACCTTCCTCGGAGGGGGGGGGGGGGGAGGAACGGGTGGCTGCTAACAATGTGTGGAACAGTCCACCCGAGGAACTGTTCCTGTCTGTGGTAGTGGGGCATATTGCACACTACTAAACTAGTCAAGCCGAACGTCAGAACAATGTAGCCATGAATACCATTTGTGTAAGTCTTTTTTGACTCGTACAAACGCCTATCCACATATGAATGTGACACCTCACCCAGTATACTATTCCTTCCACCTCTTCCTGCAGTGCTGTTGTGCTAACTGTCCTAAGCTCATTGGCTCTCTGATCATTGAAGTTCTCAACGCTGTATCATCACATATCCGGCAGATTCCTTCTTAAATTGTGCATGTTAATTTTAACATGGGTAATTCACACACAAAGACTGGACAGCCAACACTTAACAATATGATACTGTGCCACCACCTTGTGGATCCTGCCAAAATAACCACCCAGTGGCCACCATCGCTCTGGTGGCGCCACCTTGAGGAACCTCGATAGGTGGTGAAACAATATCAAATTTTCCACCATTTCGGTCACGTGAGCCTATGGCGGTTTGAACTCCACGCGCAACTGTCGCACCCGCCGCCATCTTCGCACCATCCAGCTTTTTTCGCTCACCCACCCACACCACTAGAAAAAGCTTCAATCTATAGGGTTAAGGGTTCAAGTTCCGCCTGATCCATTCATCACCAGTGGACCTAAAGAAGCAGAATGACGGCGGTTCCGGTTCCAACAACTCATACCTGTACCAATGATAACCGATAAAATAAAGCCATTGTACCAAATGCTGTCTCGTGTTGTGAATTATGGTATTTGTGTATAGGTAGAGTTGTCTTACTCAAGATACTGACCCTTTAAGTGGGTAGTGAGAAGCTCACAATTTCAGCTTTCCTCACCAATTTATTTATCTAGCAGCAGCTCTTCCTAGGATATGACAATGGTGTCAGGCGTTTAATCTTCTCTTCTAATCATTCCATTTGTCATTCAATCCTAATTACTTGCTGGATCCAGACACAACAGACCATATTTGGGCATAGCAATCGCTGCAGCAGTGCACACATCTAAAAGGCATTGTAGCCATGATACTGGGGCAGTCTGGACATGAGCACACATGTATCATGAACCTAATTGTCCACGCATCTCTCTTTTCTTGCCTCAGTAATAAGAGGACTGCAGCGGTTTTCATAATAAACCTTTTTCTGTGGAATATGGGTAACGAGCCAAACACACATTGGTTCTTCCACTACCGCCAGATGGCAGGTTAGTGGTGGAACTCTATTATTACGACATTTTCCACACTGCGATCAGAGTACAACATACACAAGCTTACATCAATTATTGATCAAGTAAATCGAGCCGGCGAAAACAAGTGCATGGCCCTAACCGTTATGAGCAAAATAAACAAAGGATGATCAAAAGAAATCAAACACATATATATGTATGCGACTATAAATACTATCCTCCGATATACCGTTGTTTTCTTTTTTTTATAGATTTATGTCATGCAAACATCTAACGTAATATCAGGACGGGTACCGATTTGTGACAGTGCACACTCATGGTGACTTTATAGTACTGTCCCACTGGAAGATCAGGCTGCCAGTACCATGACAGGATGTTACCTTAAATGTTGCCAGGACATCAAAACTCCAACAATCAACCAACCGCAGAGCAATGCGCAGCAAGCTGCTATCCACAACAGTGACGTCAGGCGAAGGGTAAGTGTGTGTGTGGTAGGAAATCGTCTTGAATCTGGATATGAGAGTGTGTGTATATATTCTAGTGGCGCCACCTGGTGCTGAGTCTCTAGTGACAGAAGAGGAGCTCGCCTATAGTGCACCGACCCCGATTCACCATACCCCATGCCCCATTCATGGAATCTAAATAATCATCCATATGGAATGACAGGGGACCGAGGTAAACAAACACCCCCAACCTTAGGTAACCTCTAATTGCCACAGCCCATATAAGGTCATAACACAACGACGGAGAGGTGTGGCAAGGTCGTATACGGTATATCCAGCTCACGAGCAAGCGCTGCCTCGTGTGCACATATGACCGACAAGTCGTGTCAGACGATTAGCCGTAATAGCTGCACCGATCACGTGACCGGCGCACGTAGTGAAAGGGGTGGGTGTGGGAATAAATACGACGCTGCACGAACTGCGGTACACCTGTTGTAAATAGCGTCATGAGGTCGGATCTAGTCGGCAGTCAGTGTCTCACATCCGCCATATCACGAACTTCTCCCATGTCAAGACTGTGGGTCTTTTGGGGGGTTTTATGTGCTATCAACAATTAAGTTAATCTCATATCCAGAAGGGTAGCGACTTCCCGCATGCAGTCAATGCGGATTTACATCGCTGTGTAACTGGGGGAAACCTAGATAAAGGATTCACCCTGTACTCGCAGTACATGGGTGAATACCAGCCCTATATAAAAGCTGTTGAAAAAGCGGGGAAATGAAATGAGAGCCTAATTTCACAATCTAAGAAACAACAATTATTCTTTTTATATGTCTTCATATTTCCCCCCTACCTTTGAGTTGAAAAATATAATAAATCAGCCCGCTACCACCATGACCCGATATCCCACTCAGTCACATTCATCCTCTCATTGGGCCAAGCAGTCCCTGTCCTATTCTAGTTGATGGTGTGTGGCATGTCAAAGTGGTGACAGGTATCCAGTTTGTAAGTCTTTCGATTAGTTCTGAGGAATTAACCCACGACATTCCGGCCGTGAAGCCAGTGCTTTAGTGATTCGGCACACTGTGTTAAAAGGGGCTGTTCCGATGGCGTGTTACTCAATGTATGTGATTTTTTGGCGCAACATCGGGATACGTCAGGAAGTGTTACGCGCGTGTTAGGTGCGTGTTGGTATTCGTTGATGGATGGCGACGGTCGATGAGGGTCGGCGGCATGCGTCATCGCACATCGAAAGTTTTGTGTTTGCACAAAACTTTCAACGTGCGCCACCGCACGGGTGCCAACGTTATGGCTGCATTACGGGCGCGTCAAGATACGTTAGAGTCACTGGAATAATGTTATGCGAATGCTAGGCAGATGGCGGCGCGCGTGAAGGTCATTCCCACACATTGCGCCAAACTGTTGCTTTTTGTTGTTTTATGTCCTAGCAATATCTAAGGTCATATCAGGACGGTGCGCCAAACTTTTACCACAATGTCGGCCGCACACTACCAATATGTTGACGATGAGGTTTGATGTGTCTTGACGATTAAAAGTGATTTTGCGCGTTGGCTGTGCACCGGCGAGAAGCGTCGTAATGTGACAGCACCATAATGTATAGCTCTCATTTGAACCAAATCTGAGCATTTAAGATTTCTGTGTAAATTTCAATGTTGGGAGATAAATGTGATTAATAAAACTGACCTCCGAAAAATGCCACTAACATTTTGCCTTGAATATGGCCCCTGCTGCCAAACATCAGAGCTAAAACATCAGTAGTGGATCAATCAATATATCTAGATGGAATACTTATGTGAGACCTACCTGTGTATAGTTGAAATATGATATATATATATATATATATATATATATGGATAGTGATAAGACAGTTATCGCGTGTAATATGCAGTGTCCTTCGCCTCTCCCGCCCGCCCTCCTCTGCGTGGGGGGGGGGGGGGGGGGGCGGGTACCGGCATGCCTCACGCTACCCCCAATGCGCGGGCTTTCCACTCCATATATATATATATATTTATAAATATATATAGATGTGAATTATAATGTATTATAATAATATAAAATAACGGAGCATGTACAAGGTTTATTATTATTCATTTATTACTGTTTGCATGATTATTGTGTATTTTGGAGTCGCCCAAAATAGTATTACTTCTATCACAATTTTCTTTAAATACAGCTGGTGAGAGATACAGTTAAGCTTAATTAATCCGACCACGTTCGATCCCGAAGTTTTGCAATCCGACCCAAACACACGTGACATTGATTCCCAAATCCCTCTAATTCATAGCTCGTGTTATCCGACTCAGCCAGGTATATTTGCAATACACAATCACCCAAGAAAATACCAACCATGCAGTAAATGGAAACATCTTCACTCAACCTGCTCTAGTTTATTTTAAGGAAATCAGAATCATATGTGCTACAGAGAATCCTTTAAGGCCCGGTCACATAGCCGTTAGTGCGCGTTGTGATCCGTAGGATTGATTATGTGGGTCAAACGTGGTGTAAGTATGTTAAACTACGTTGAAATACGTTAAGGAACGGCAGGTTTTGGTACGGATAAATATGTTATGGTACAATGCCTGTATGTTCAACTACGCTCAACGACGCTCAACGATGTTAGCTTCCACTACTTTCAACTATGTCCACTAACGGCTATGTGACCAGGGCTTCATCCAAGGATGCTTAAATCGGAGAACACGGCTCAGCCACGTTATTACCAAGTCAACATTACGGACGTTCAACTACATTCAACTACGTTCAACTACTTTCAACTACGTTAACCTCCACTACGTTCAACTACGTCTTCTAACGGCTGCGTGACTGGGTCTTAACATTCTTAGTGACCATTCTGACTATATATTTTATGTGTACATGAAAAGTCCGACACATTATTTAGCGGTCTTACTAGTTATTTAATTAATTATATCATACTCGATTATCTGACGAATCTTGGATTAATAAAGATTGACATTAGACCATTCGGTGTATCTCCTCCCCCCCGCCCCTCCCCACTCGGTTCAATGCTACATTGCATCGCCTCTGCTTGGCGGCCAAGCGCTACCCAGGAGCAGCCAAAATACCTCGTGGTTCAGTCATAAATAGTTATTGGACATTTCCAAATCGCATCATGTACAGAAGCCGGCGAGGCACGACGATATGACAGGCACGTGACCCTTGACGGGGAGATGTGGAGGGGAGGCCGGGGGAGGGAAGAGGGGGGAGGGAGGGAAGGCGGGGGGGGAGGCGAAGTGGAGGGGAGGCGGGGGGAGGGGCAAGGGATGCGGGGGAGGGAGAGATGAGGCTGGGGGAGGGGAGGCGGGCAGGGGGAGGAGGCGAGGGAGGAGGGGGGCGGGGAGGCGGGGGAGGGGGAGGCGGAGGGGAGACGGGAGTAAGGATGGGGATGGGGGCGGGTGGCTGGGAGCGTGGGTAGGAATCGGATGCTAGCAGCGTGGACAGTATACAGGCTGGTTGGCTGGTTGTTGGAGTTTTAGATCCTGGCAACATCTAAGGTCATATCAGGACGAGTACAGAATTATGACAGTACAGACTCATGGTGACTTTATAGTGCTGCCTCACTGTGAGACCATGCCACCAGTTTTAGATCCTGGCAACATCTAAGGTCATATCAGGACGGGTACCGACTTAAGACAGTACACACTCATGGTGACTTTCTAGTGCTGCTTCACTGGGAGACCATGCCACCAGCACCATGACATGAGATCGCACTCAATTCATGTTATTCTGACAACCAGCCCTTGCCCTATCCTAATAATACCGAATGCCAGGCTAGGAAGCGATAAATATCAATTCTTAAGTCATTGGTTTTACTCGACCAGGGATTCAACCCGTGGGTTTGAATCCCTCGATCTAGCAACACCGATAATGGGACGGAACTGGATATCATGTCATGGTGCTTGTGGCCTGGTCTCCCAGTGGATCAGCACTATAAAGCCACCATTAGTGTGCACTGTCACAATTCAGTCCCCATCCCGTCTCGCAGTATATATAGGTCAGCCTACTGTGCATGTATAAAACTTATGCGAGTATAAAGGCGCGTTATGGAATATTCCTTAGTGGCCACCCTGATATTGTGTACTATTTTATGGGTGACTCCTCTTCACTGTGGGACAGGTGGCGCCACCACCCGCACCGCTACCAGTGCTGCAAATATATGTACTCCTCACCCACTAGCCCCACTAGGGAGCGGGTATATGTATAGACAAGTCAACTTCCGCCACTGATCAGTGAAGATAAAACACAGCAGAAGTCCAATGCGTGCAAAGCTACAAACACGCTAAAATTTTGATGACGCATGCGCAGCTCAATATGCGACGATGGATATATATACGCTTGCCACATTATGTATGTAGTCATGGCGAGCAAAAAAAAAGGCTATTTGTCTGTAGTTGTCTGTGTCATGACATGCGTGAGTGGTTTCAGCTGCTACAACAAACAACTCCTGTGTAACTATTTCTGCGTCTGAAAAATCAGTCTGAATAAAGGATGACAGCCCTAGGGCTTTGTTCTGAGCCAACTGAAAGCTGCGAGTGTATTGATGCGCATGCGCATCGCACAAACTTCTCTTGTGGCAGTCATTATTTGGAGATATCGGATTGGCTGAATATGCTTGGCACTGTCATGACATTTACCACCCGCGATTTGCCACCCGCTATTTGCTAGTTGATAATTGCCTCCCACTACTTTCTCAGCTGGGATTTCCTTTTGCCGACTGGGACTTTGGCCAGCGGGGACTTATATGGAGAGTACATTATATCATCCCGCTGCATTATGTAGATTTGTGTTCACATGATAATGAGAGCACTTAGAATATATATGCTATATTTAATATATTCAATTAGTAGAAAAACCATACTGGGCCTCGCGTGCGGGAGATCGGGAGTTCGGTTCCCGGTCAAGCGAAACCAATGACTTAGACAATTTATATTTGAAGAGTTCAGCCGCAAAACCACGTAAACACCAATCCCAACAAGTAGTTTAAATAAAAGATTTGTATCTGAAAATAAGTTTAATTATCACTACTCCCACTTTACATATGATCATATTGTTATGGAGCAATGAACCAAAAATTAAGAATATAAAAAAAACTAAATTTTGTGTAGGTCTGATTCCAAATCTTTAGCTCCATATTTGGATTGTCGTTTACATGGTTTTGCGCCTGAGATCTTCCTTTGTCCCTTCCTATCCTGGTGCTCAGCATTAACTGAAGAGGGCAAGGATTGGTTAGCTCAGTGCTTGGATAATATGACTGAATGAGATATCGGGTCATGGTGCCAATCATGTGCGCTGTCAGAAGTCGGTGCCCATCCTGATGTGACCTGAGATGTTTCCAAGACGTAAAACTCCAACAACGGACCAACCACCTCATGGATTGTAAACCTCCAAATGATAATATATATATATATATATATAACTGGACCCATTAGCGTAAGATTTTAAATATAGCATTATGTGGGAATCTATTCATCTGGCAAATGTCCCCAGCTAGCAAAAGTCCCAGCTAGGAAGGTGTTGGGTGGCAGCTACCCGCTGGCAAATAGTAGATGACAAATCATGGGTAGCAAATGTCACCCAACTGGCTTACACAATAGCCTCTTTTCTTTAACATCCTCCAATATTCGCTATATAACTATTAACTCGAATTACATGTCAATTATCCCTAATATCATGTGACAGAATGACATATGTCACATGTTTACATTCTCCATCAATGAAGGTACTGATGCTAAGGGTTATTGGTACCTTCCTAAGTAGTGCCTTGTTCTGCGTGTCGTAACTGTCGCAGTAATGGCCATCGTGTTAGGAAGTTACGATCATTACACCCACTTATTTGATTCTCAGTCGTCGCAAGAATCGTAACTTCCGGTCTGTGTATATTCCTCTCTCCTTCCTTCAATCCCTTCTTCCGTCCCTCAATTAGCCCCGCTATAACACTGCATGTTACATGTTCCAGATTATATTGAGTTTCTTCATATTTGTTTAGATAAACATACTAGGGTAATAATTATAACCTATTATATTTAGTCTTAAGGGGATTATTCTGACGAGCATAATTTTACAGATATTTAAAATTAAAACAGGACAAACTAATTTGTGTGTGCATGTCGAAATGTTGGACATCACCTCCTTCAGCAGGTAAATTAAATTAAATTAAATTAAAATGTATTTTTTGCGGCAATGAATGCGTAATCAGTTCACCAGTATATAAGTTGGAAGTGTAGGATCATATTTATAAAGCATATTGGCCTGGATGCTGGCCTCGGTCTATGCTGCGCAACCTAGTGTAAAGTCTACTGCTCGAATCTGTAGTTGTGTAGGCAGGCTATGATGAAATCAATACAGGGAAAGAGAAAGGAAGAGTATACAGTGTGGAAGAAGAGAGAGAGTCAAGCCCTCTGGTTTATTATTTATATAATACATGGATTCAGTGTAGAGTATCACCCCACCCCATTCTCCCAATGAGAAACAAGCATTCTTAGCTCTACCAATAGGGATCCAGCATTACTGGTCCCCATGCTTACCAGTGATGTGCCCACCACCACCAAGTTGTGTGGCTCCCCTGGCCACCACCTGCCTTGAGCCTGAGTGTGATGATCCTGACTAGCAGAGGGGGGAGGGCTCTGAGTGCCCTTACACACTGTCCTGCCAGCACCACTATGTCTATTACCCTATCAATCAAGCACCACCAGCACCTATATATACACATATATGCACCTGGCCATGTATACCTGTTTCGTAATAGAACATTTGCATTCCCAGACAAATTCTTTAATACTTAGGTGATAAGTAAAATGAACCAACAAAAACATCCTCACATCCAGTCCATAATATCACGGCTAGAGAGGGTGAAAACCTGATTAAAAACAAATAAACTGAATTAACAAAAGAGGGCTCAGAACCAAATTTAAAGAGTTAATTATTTTCACATTCCCATTTCAATTATTTTAAAGCTGCATAGTCCGATGAAAACATCAACATTTGAAAACCACCAGAATTATCTAGATTCTATTCGAGATAACTACCTTAGATACTAGTACATTTAGTAAACATTTGTCACAAGATAGACAGGAATACTGGGGCAATTTTAATATAATTGTTTACTGCACAAGCCAATGATCGCAGAATGTTGGCCACAACTAATTTTGCATGTGTGCACTTCAAATATCACAAAAGTTAGCTATTTAAATTAAAAGTTGCCTGGATGTTGGAGTTTTACGTCCTGGCAATATTTGTTGTTTGTTTGTTGTTGTTTTACGTCCTAGCAACATCTAATGTCATATCCTGGCAATATGTATGGTAATCTCAGGATGTGACTGACTTGTGGCAGTGCACAATCATGGCAACTTTATAGTGCTTCCCCACTGGGAGACCAGACCAGCAGCAGCATGACCTGATATCACACTCATTCACATTATACTGACACTGAGCCAACCAGTCCTTGCCCTATCCTAATAATGCCGAGTGCCTGGCTAGGAAGCAACAAATATCAATTGTTAAGTCATTGGTTTGACTCAATCTACCAAAACGTAAACTACACACTAAATAGAATAAGGTAGATTATAGCAATCAACCTAATATATTTATCTAGGAAAATGATAGAAACTCAAAACCACCGGACTATGCAACCTTAATGAAATTGACTAGATAAAGCAACCCACATAGGCGGTAAAGTGCCCAGCACATTCTGAGTGGGGACTGAATCAGAGGAGGGCCTGTATACGGGTCAGGTGGAGAGGAGAGGAGGGGAGGGAGAGGACGGGGGGGGGGGGCATGATGGAGTGGGGGGGGAGGAAGGGGGCCACTCAGTGCTGCAGCTGTAGTGTATTGTTATTTCCTGTATACATGGACGAGTTTTGCATGTGGAATATTCCAACAGCAGAATGACAGCAGCCGTCACATCAATCACCCGTACTGGACAGAGCGCACTGAATACCCACCACACCGACACCTTCAACTGGTCCCCTGTTCCGCTCAAATTACCCGGAAGTGGAAACAAATAATACTATTAGTATTTCATTCAAATCACTTACTATTTAAACTTGCATAGTCCGATGGTCTTGAATTTCTGTCATTTTCTGAGATAAATATATTTGGTTGATCATTATAATGTACTGTACATCGGCTTGCAGTAACTTGGATTTAAAATGGTTAACTTTGGAGATATTTGAAGTATAAGCATGCACAATTAAATTTGGCAGCCACGCCAAAACTCTTGCTCCATAGGCTTCTGCAGTAGCAGGTTCTATTCTATTGCGACACTATTCCCTTCTGTGTGATGCAAATGTTTAATAAGTACATTTGTATCTAAGTTAGATATGCAACATAAAATTGTGATACTTGTTTTGGTTTTGCAATTTGATGTTTTCTTCGGAATACGCAGTTTTAAACTAAATAAACCCAACACTGTTCATCAGCATATCATTTGTATTTGGTTAGCATGAGTTGATTAAGCATGGCTACATTTCAATTGTGGACAACTGGTCTTCCTCATTCCACTGCTTCTTGCCCTATCCTAGTAATGCCAAACACCAGGCGAGGTACCGACAAGTATACATTTATTTAAGCCATTGGTTTGACTCAGCCAGCTTTTAACCCTCGACCTGCCGCATGAGGAGCAGGTGCTCAACTCATTCGGCCAATCTGTCTGTTAGTCTGCTTAAATCTGGTTTTAAGAATCACCTGTTTCAGTGTTACTGCAATGTAATTTTAATAAGCATCTTTCGAGTTTCAACCTAAGCACCTTTTGTATGGCACCTTCTGAATGCCCCCTGCTAGTAATTAAAGGAGCACTCTATAAAGACTACATTATTAGTATCATTAAATCAAATTGTTTGTCGCTTTACTGGTTTTTGTTAAAGGTTCCTTCCACTTTATGCTGTGATGCGCTCTTTAAATTTATGTCGACAGCGGCCATAACTCCGGTTCTGGTCTGTGTGTGTGTGTGTGTGTGTGTGGAGGGGAGGTGTTGGTTGTTGGTAGCAAATACCCTATAATACTAAGACGGCTCACTCAGCCTGTACTGTGTAATCAAAATGATCAAACCCACCACTTGGTGCGCTGGATGTTCTCTCGGTTAAACATGTGCTATATTATATGTATAAAGGTATATATGAATGTGAAAGATGTGTGATGATGGCGATGCTGATGATGATGCTGATGATGATGTGTATTTGTTCATAGCAATTTCATATTGATGTGTATTCATACTTACCTATCTCATGTATAATATAAGTGTATGTCTTTACATGTGAAACACCAACCAGCGGCAGGGTTGATTAAACCCACCACAAGGTGGCACTGCAAAATTTACATGGGAGAGATAGGGAGTGAGCCGTCTTAGTATTATAGGGTCTTTGTTGGTAGTGAAACTGGATAGATGGGCAGGTGCAACTCCCAGAAACTGCTACCCACATATGGTGCGGCTATCGTGTGTGTATTGTGGCTGTAGTAATACATACAGCTGGTCTTATGAATGCCCTACCCCCCCCCCCCCCCCCCCCGCCCCACAAATACCGCCTTTCCACCCACGCTCCTGTGCCCACCTCATGTGGTGCTAACATTACATTTTCGCGATTGAAACAAAAAACCACTGCGCTATAAACAGTTGCATACGTCCGGTTTGATGGGCAATAATATATGGTTATTGGAGTTTTACGTCCTGGCAACATCTAGGAGTCATATCAGGATGGGTACTCATTTGTGACAGAGTGCACTCATGGCGACTTTATACTGACCCAGACCACCAGCACCATGACCTGATATCCCACTCAGTCACATTATCCTGACACAAAGCCAACCAGTCCTTGCACTATCCTAATACTGTTGAGTGCCTGGTTGGGAGGCGACAAGTATACAATTTTATAAGTCATTCATTTGACTCGACCTGGGTTCGAATCCCACGATCTACCAAAACGAGAAACGGATGCTCAAGTCATTCGGCTATCCATTCTGGTCTGAGCGATAATGAGGGATTATGCAATGGAAATATATATCACAGCTGGATGATTTGAGATGAGGATATCACATACATGCAATATATACATAAGCAAACGTCTGGCCTAATGAGATGCTACAAAGAAACACGCATATGCCTACTTGGTGGTGAGCGATAATAGAGGATATGAGGCATATAGCTGGTTATGGGCGATAATATGGCATGTTTCCATATATGTATAGTGATACGGGTGTAAACGCTGGTGGTGCATGGGTCGTAATGCGCCTTGCACGGCTAATCCAGATATGGCACCCTTCATCATGAATCCGCCATTAGCTCACACAGCCGCTACCCAGATTCCCCCGGATCTGTGTCAACAGCATGACCCCACGCCTGCGATCCTATCAGTCTGTGTGCGCATGTCCCCTTTGGGACGATACATCCTCAGCTGTCCAGTGGCTGCTTACGTTATAGTACTTATATATATATATATATATATATATGCGTGTGTATATTATACATGTTGATTAGCACCGAATCCTAGTCCTTCATCTTCTAATATTCTTAGAAATCATAACAATCAAGCTATTGTAGGTCTTAACAGTTCGACTTCTTTGAGAAGGCAATGAAGTCCCCATTTCTTTAAATAACTTATATATAATTTCACTGTTCATTTTCTCCAAGCAAGTGATATTACTCTTTCTTTTGTTATTTGTCTAATCCAAATTGTTCTAAATGTTTCCTAGAAAAGGAATGCCAAAAGGGGTGTTGTTGCCATGTCTCTGTGGACTGTTAGTGGTCCTTGATGTTGAAGGTTGTTCCTTTCCCTTGGGAAGCTCATCAAGTCTTTTGCTGCTGATGTTATTACCGCTAGCCATGGTTGTGTTTCCCATGCTGGTATTATCAGTACTGTGTGGATGTGATCCATCTTGATCTTCCTGGCCACTCTGCTGATAATGCTGAATGGGGGGAATATGTAATAGAATATATATTCCAAATTAATGAAAATGCATCTACTCTCCAGGCTTCTGGCTCTGGATGCCAAGACACATATTTTGGTAACTTTTTGTTGTTGTGTTATGTAAAGAGATCCAATGTCTGGCTTGCCCCATTTGTGACAAAACTGTTGAACATGTTGTGGTTCACTGATCATTCTAAATGGTCATGGAAGTGTCAGATTTTGCTGTCAGCCAAAGTCTTTTGGCTGCCTGGAATATGTGCTACTGTTAGCCATATTTTGTGTTTCTTTGCCCAATCCCAAATGAGTTTAGCGAGCTTGTTACATCGTTTGGAGCGAGTGCCTCCCATATTATGAATGTAAGCCATAGCTGTTGTGTTATCTGTTAGAACTCTTACATATATATTACATTATGGCCCTTGCCTCTTTCAGTTTGCAGCGAGCGATTCATTTAGGATAGTGGCAGACATATTGATTAGAAATGTTAGTGATCCAGAATGGAGAGCTAGATACTATACATAGAGTACTATATTTACCGGCTAAAACGCTGCGTCCATTCTAGTTACATATGCAGCCACCAGGTTGCGCCCAACCAATGCAATGTAGGATGCAATCGCTGTGAACACATTTGACCTAGCCTTTCTACATCCTCTTCCCTCCTCCTACCCCTCCCTCCCGCTCCACCCATCTTGCGCCTCCCCCTCGCTACTCTCCCTCGTCCCTCGCCACATCTCCCCTATCTCGCCCCATCTCACCTGATCTAACGCCTCGCCCCATTTCGCCCCTCCCGCTGTCCACCCTCCCGCTCTCCTTTCTCCCCCTCGCCCTCTACCCTCTCCTTTCCCCCCTCTCCACCAGCCCCACCTCACTTCTCCACCTTCCCCTCTCTTCCCTCTCCACCATCCCGTTCTCCCTCTGCAACCTCCCCCTTATCCACCCCCTTATATACCCCCTCTTTGACCACCCTCTTCCTCTTCCTTCCTCTCTTCCACTCCTCTCACCCTCTTCCCCTTTCCTCGGGCCTTCTCCCTCCCGCCCTCCCTCCCCTCCCTCTACCTCCCTCCCTCCTGAACCAAATCTCGACCGGCAAAAACAGACCTTTCAAAAAGTCGGCCGTGCACAGTTTATAGTGACAGTAGATCGAATCTCAGGGAGATCTGAAATAGGCTAGGCATAGGCTATGCTCAGTATAGGCGCAGGTTAAATGCCGTACTAAATAAGTGTCTAAACAAAACCACCAAATTTACAGAAACATAATTAGTAATGTGATATTCCAGGTTACCATAAATCTGCATAGTCCGATGAAAAGCATCACATTTTGAAAATAAAACAATTTTCTAGATTTGATTCTACCCACCAAACGTAGATACCGGCCCACTTATTAAGCATGTGTTGTTGCATAGAACTGAGAACAGAATACTAAGTCAATTTATCCTGTTTCTAATGAAGCCTATAGTATCATAATTTTGACATGCATGGCACAATTGTTTTGTCAAGTTTTCACTTCAAATATCTTGAAAGTTAGCATTTTGAACTGGATTACTTCAAAGAGAAATAAAGTAGGTTATAATGATTAACATACTATATTGGGTATTCAGGTATTGCAATACCTCAGGGAGTTTGATGCCCCTGCCCTGCAGAGTTGTAAACCACTGCCTTGTGGTACAGGTTCTTGACAGAACCAAAGGCTAAGGGAGTAAACCCTAAACAGAAAACTATGTCACTGTGGCAGTATCAAGGGCTGTTGATGTATAGTATTCCTACCATCTACCAACCAGCCACTGCAGGGACAAATAGTTTTGCGCCTGTCTGGACATGTTCATGCCAGAGTGAGACCTCTATATGCTCCCCGAGAGAGTGCTGCTTGTAATGTCCAAAAGCCAGCAGCACTTCAACACTTTTGCAGGCAGCTTTCATGAAATGTTCTACTCTCAACTGTCTTCTGGTTACAGAAATCGAGGGCGCCCTCATCTCCAGTTCAAGCATACCATCAAGAGAAACCTGAAGCTGAGACATTAAGACTGACTGATGGACATCACTCTCACAGCAAAGAGGTAAATGGAGAGCGACAGTCAAGTAATGAAAGCAGTCTTTGTTGCATTGCGACCAACAGAATGATGATAACTATTTAGCTAAACAAAGATGGCCAAAACTCAGACTATTGGACTATGCAACATTAACTTAACAGGAGCTTAGAGTGGTTTTCTTGGTTAAATGGCCATGCATGACGTTGGGATCTATTTCTGTGACATTAGGTTAGCTGGCAACGAAAATAGGGGGTGGTGGGCGGTGGGTCGACAGCGTGAGTGTGTGGGAGGGGGAACTAGCGATTTAGCTGTGAAACTGGTCAGAGTGTTCGGTGAGTTGTTGGTTAAGCATCATTGCAGGGCGGGGATGGGTCGGCTCTAGGCGAAGTGGGGGCACAGCGAAACATTGGAACCGGAAGTAAGACATATAGTGATGGTGGGTGTGGAATGTTAGTAGGGGCGGGGGTATGGGATGGGTAGTGGGGGTGGAGGTGGGGGTGGGGTAGTGCGGCAGAGGTGGGGTAGTGAGGTGGAGGTGGTGTGGTGGGAGCAGAGGTGGGGTAGTGGGGGCTGGAGTGGGGGTGTGGTAGTGGGGTGGAGTTGGGGTAGTGGGGGAAGGAGTGAGGGTGGGGTAGTGAGGTGGAGTTGGGGTAGTGGGGGTGCGGGTGGGGTAGTGGGTGTGGAGGTGGGGGTGTGGGGGTGTGGGAAGGGTAGTCGGCTTAATCTTAAGGTTCACTGTAGTCAAACACAAGCCCTTAAAGCAGCTGTCACACCTCGCCGGATTGGGGGAAATGGAAAGAAACCGAACAAAGTCTGTTGATGTCCGCTTTGTGTCCGTACAAGTTTTGAACATGCACAAAACTTGGAATGGATGCCGCCGGATTGAAGTCTACTTTTCTTGTCCGGTTTGAGTCCGTTTAGTCTGCTTACCATCTGTTGGCTATCTGTTCATGTCTGTGTTATGTCCATTTCATGTCCGTTTCATGTCTGTTTCATGTCCGTTCGTCCAGCAGCCGTTGATCCGATATCGAAACATTTTTGACACATTTTAATACATTTTGATACTCATCATGCCAGAACACCAACGGACTAGAAAATTCTGTCTGTTGCTCAATCCGCTGAGGTGTGACAGCCGCTTAACCACATCACCCCCCCAACAAAAAATCAACAAAAATCACATTGTGTCTTCACTGCCAGTTAACTATTCCCAAGAGAACAATCGACCTAACTGGCGACAATCTTAACGCCGCTTCTGAAATGCCTTGCCAACTTCCACATTACTAATTGAGATCTTGGCGCAGTTCAGTTATCAGGCGGCGCCAGTTGACGGGACTCGGACCGGCATTCACTATCCTCTCCAAGGGAGACACACTCAACCAGCAATGTCGTCTGCTAACCGTATCCGGCTAACCATAACACGGCGACGGAGACCCCCCCTCCCCCACCTCCCCACACCTCCCACCTAAAAAATATTCCTACTACTAATAATAATGAAGATGATAATAATAATAATAATAACAACAGCAATACTAATAAAAGTAATAATACTACATATAATACATGAATCAAATAAATCAAATAAATCAAATAAATCAAATAAATCAAATAAATCAAATAAATCAAATAAATCAAATAAATCAAATAAATCAAATAAATCAAATAAATCAAATAAATCAAATACATCAAATACATCAAATAAATCAAATAAATCAAATAAATCAAATAAATCAAATGAATCAAATGAGTCAAATGAATCAAATCAATTAAATCAATCAAATCAATCAAATCAATCAAATCAATCAAATCAATCAAATAAATCAAATAAATCAAATAAATAAATCAATCAAATAAATCAAATACATCAAATGAATCAAATACATCAAATACATCAAATAAATCAAATAAATCAAATACATCAAATAAATCAAATAAATCAAATAAACCAAGTACATCAAATACATCAAATACATCAAATAAATCAAATAAATCAAATACATTAATTTAAGTTAAAATAATAAAATCAACAAACTGACCAAATTAATCAAGCCAAAGTACTGCGACGCCCTGGTTCACAATGATGCCGAATGGGGGTGCCACCTTCTCCCTCCCTCATCAGGTGCCATAATTAGAAAACCGGACACTGCGCACTGCACCTGTCTTTCCAGTGCGGCCTGACAGTAATAGGAGTCTCATTTGTTAGGGAGCGGCGAGAGGGTGCGTTTTTTTTCTCTCACTTCTTTCTGTTCGAATGTGTCCCGGCGCGTCTCTATTCGGTGCATGCACACCTGTCACCGGCACAAACTGGCCGTGCCGAGCCCAGCATCCATAGTAAACGGGTCTGGTTAAGGAGGGAGGCAAAATTAAATTCACCAGTCGGTCTGTGGTGGCATCGCATGACGGAGGCGGTGAGTCACAGGTGTGTGGGTGTGTGTTGGGTGGGAGTGTGGGTTTGGCAGTGGGTGTGGCTTTGGGAAGGTGTGGTGGTGTGGGTTTGGGAAGGTGTGTGGGTGTGGGTGGGTGTAGGTGGGTATGGGTGTGGGTGGGTGTGGGTGGATGTGGGAAGGTGTGTTGGTGTGGGTGTGGGTGTGAGCTTGGGTGTGGGGAGGTGTGTTGGAGTAAATGTGGGTGGGTTTCGGTGGGTGTGTAGTGTGGGGTGTGAGTGTCGGAAGGTGTTTTGGTGTGGGTGGAAATGGGTGTGTTTGAGTATGTGTGTGTGGGTATGTGGCTGGGCGTATCCGGTGTTGGGGTGACGGTGGGTGTGGTTTGGGTGGTGGTCTGAGTGGGAGTGAGTGTGCCCCCTACACACAGTCACAATGGCCACTCCCTCCCCTCTCCCTCCCTCACCGCCCTCCCACTTCCCTCGCCCTTCCATCCCCATCCTTCCCCGCTCCCCCCTCCCCCTCCCCCCTCCTCCCTCTCACACACACCCTCGACTGGAAGTGATCTATAATGCGTGGTTCAGCGTGTGAACGACCATCACCTGCCACGGTCTGTCGACAGCTAATGGCTTGTCCTCTTGGGGCTAATCAAGACGAAGCCTCCAGACCTCAGCCTGCTTTTAAGTCAATCACTCCCCCCCACCTCATGCACCTCCCTCCCGCTCCCAGCCACACCCACACACCGACACACTCTACCTCCCACTCCCACAAACACTTAGAGCCAGCCCTGTCAGCTACACGTTGTTCACAAGCATCGGTAAGCCCTCGCAATAACCTTTACTGTGTCAACCAGCGAACTGCAGTCTACCAGACCCACTGACAAACACAATGAGACGTGTACTGACATAGGGACCAGTCTTGATGAACTATTTGAAGTTGACACCGACTGACTTACACCTGTAGACTAATGAGATACTACAAGGGTAAATACAAGGGTAACATGTACATCCTATATTTCGTCTTGCGCATTGTTGTAAATTCCCGGGCGGGCACCCCCCTGACGTCACACACTGGAAGAAATTCTTACATCGCCGTGCATCGAGGATCCAAAAAGAAGTTGTGCATGCTCAAAATTTCCAACACGTGTCGATGTGTGGCTTGTACATTGAATGTACAATGCATGTACATTTGGGATACATTGGCATATGTTGGGAGTATGTTACGTCGGTATATGTTGCTGCACATTAGCCATGCATTCAGCCGGTGTGAACCTGCAGTCCTGGTACAGTCCGCGTACTGCCATTGGATTCATTAGTGTAATCCTAACGAACTTCAAATGTATGCCTGCCATATCTCCAGTGTATTTAACATATATGCCATACTTCTAATGATGTAGTAATGTATGCAATGTTGGTCAGCATTCCGTGAGTGTATGGCAAACGTTTTGCAAAGTTTTGTGAGGCACATGAACACTCTCATACGCTAGCAATATGTCAGAGATACGTTCTGCATACATTACATACAATGTGTGTATGTTGTGTATACATTGTGTATACGCCCATTTTTATCCCCACCGCTGAAAACTTAGACGAATGCTGATATACTGGCCAATTTTCTAATGTTGAGCATGCGCTGACGCCATACGCCATAGTGTGACAGGGCCTTAAACGATGGCTCCAATATATAAGATTATGTGAGCACTCCTCTGGTGCATGGATTACCATGGCACATTGCGCCCTAATGTCCTAATAGAGATATTATATATAACGACTAGTTATAACGGAATACACCTATGTCATCTGACGCTACACTGTATAATCCAACAGTCTGGCTACATCACACTGTATAGCATGGTATGTCGCCCACACCATATTCAATGCAACAGTCTCATCACAGTAGGATACATAATACAACAGTGCACCAGTACTGTCCTATATGCAATACAATTATTCCAGCATGTTGCTATTTTATAGATCAGTGAACGAAGGATCTGATATGTCCTAAGTCAGTCTGTCCATACCATGCATTATGCACAATGATGCGTCCAGACTCAATATGGTTTATGCATGTTGCCACACGCCGTGCTATATCACACAATAGTGCACAACTCCCCGATGTATGCTATACTAATCTTTTCCACACCATGCGATATCATATGACCCCCGTTCAAACACTTCCCTGTAATACATGGCAGTCTTCTCAACCCATACTATTTAAAGTTGGATAATCTGATGGGGTATAATTTCTCCCACTTATTAAACAATTCAATATATTAGGTTGATAGCTATATTCGGTCAAAGACCCTATAATACTACGATGGCTCACTCAGCCTGTACTGTGTAATCAAAATGATCAAACCCACCACTTGGTGCTCTAGCTGTTCTCTTGGTTAAACAGGTGCTCTATTATATGTATAAATGTATATATGAATGTGAAAGATGTGTGATGATGGCAATGCTGATGATGATCCTGATGATGATGGGTATTTGTTCATAGCAATTTCATATTGATGTGTATTCATACTTACCTATCTCATGTATAATATAATTGTATATATGCATGCACCATCTTTGATAAGTGCACATACACATTTTACACCCCCAACCCCATCCCAACCCCACCCCTACCCCCACACCCACCCCCACCTACACCCCCACACCAACCCCCGCACCCACACCCACCCCTACCCCCACACCCACACCCACCTACACCGCCACACCCACACCCACACCCACACCCACCGGGCTGATCAAACCCACCAGAAGGTGGCACTGCAAAATGTACATTACCATGGGAGAGATAGGGAGTGAGCTGTCTTAGTATTATAAGGTCTTTGATTCGATGTTACTTTTAGTTTGAAATATTTTCTATTCATGATAGCCACCTTTCGATATATTTTAATCAAAACATGCAACATTATAATAGATTATGTTGGCGTGAATGTCGGAATTCTGGAGACCAGATACATTCAGCAGTTCTTCTTTATTGTGTCCTTGCACCACTTATCGCAAGGGATTTTCGAAAGCAGAGGTATGATCTTTATTCGTGGGACTTGTTCTCGGTGGTGGATGGTGGTAGGAACTCAGCAGTAATATATTCTATTAAATTTACATTAGTGTCTCCTTCTATACAGCGACACATGTTTAATGTGTACACTAGTACCTAGGTTGGATATATGGGATCAAATCAAGGCTCGTCTTTTGCATTAGAACATATGGAATTTACACCACCTAATGCAGGTTTGAATGAGACCGTACATTACATATAGCTGTCATGCTACAACTTTAAACTATACAAATCTCTCAGTCTAGAATCAGCTCTTTAGATCATTTACCCGGCAACATTATATAGCCTTTCCCAAGCTGACTCATGAACCAGTAATGTGAACAGACTGCACACTCAGTGTTTGTTTGTCGTTGTTTTATATCCTAGCAACATATAACGTCACATAAGGATGGGTACCGACTTGGTTGGTTGGTTGTTGGAGTTTCATGTCCTGGCAACATCTAAGGTCATATCAGGATGGGGGTACTGATTTGTGATGGTGCACACTCATGGTGACTGTATAGTGCTGCCCCACTGGGAGAGCAGACTGGCAGCACCATGACCCGATATCCCACTCAGTCACATTTATCCCGACACCGAGCCAACCAGTCCTTGCCCTATCCTAATAATGCAGAGCGCCTGGCTAGGAAGCGACAAGTATCAATTTTGTAAATCATTTGATTGACTCGACCGGGAATTGATGAAATCGCAATCCATGTTCACTGTCAACTCACAACTCGATACCAGCTTAGATGTTGCTAGGATATAAAGCAACAAGACACACAATAAGTGGCACTTGTGAGCACCCTCGGCAATGCATCATGCCAACATGAGAGCTACGTTACAGAGACACTCCCCGCTCGTTAGGCGCCCCTTTAATAGGCGCCCCTTTTTCCACCCGGGACCGAGTGTATCTGCCGGGCGCAGTTTTATGTTGTCGGCAGCTTCATTAACGATCCCCCCGGCACCCCCACACACCACCCCGAGTTCCTGTAGACCGGCCGGGAGGACAAAAACGGAACACTCAATACCCTCTCTGCCAACATTAGGCGGCAACAGTGAGTCACAACACGCCTCAGAGCAGGTAGGCGCGCTGAGGATGTGGGGGAAGGGGGATGGGGGCTCGGGGTGTAGGTGGGGGTGTAGGTGTAGGTGTAGGTGAGTGTGGGTGCGGGTGTGGGTGTGGGGTGTAGGTGGGTGTGGGGGTGTAGGTGGGGGCGTGGTGGGTGTGGGGGTGTGGGTGGTGGGGTGGGGGTGGGGGTGTAGTTGGGGGTGGGGGTGGATGTAGGGGTTGGGGTGGCGATGGGTGTGGGTGTGGGTGTGGGGGTGTAGGTGGGTGTGGGTGTGGGGGTAGGGGTGGGTGTGGGTGCGGGGGTTGGTGTGGGGGTGTAGGGGGGGTAGGGGGGGATGGGGGTGGGGGTGTAAAATGTGTATGTGCACTTATCAAAGATGGTGCATGCATATATACATTTATATATAATGCGATATATATATACATATGACATAGCACATATAGATCGGATATAACATCAAATACATGACAACAAGATATGTAACTTAATATATAATTGGATATATATATAGGATATAACATATAGTAAACATATATATTTGTTCTATACAACATATCATGTGTACATATATTATAATGTAATATCTATATAGATATGATATAAAATCACAAATACAGCAAATACATGTTTATATAATATCGATAAATTGGGCATAACATCATACATATTGTAAATAAATATATATCCTATATATGATGGTATATTATATCTGTGTATTAACGTATATGCATATGATGCCTATATTTATCTGTGTATTAAATGATATACATATGATGTTATAGGCCTATATCCTATTGTATTAAAGTATACAATAAATTACATATACAGTAGATAATAGGTCTATGTGGTGTGGGTGGTTAAACATCCCTTGGGTCGGTAAAAGTGTAGGCTAGGGCTTTCTATCAACAAACTGTCTAATGGTGAAAACAAGTCTATTCAGACTTATCCATGATAGGCAGTACAAATCTTCAAGGACAAAATAAATCAGAAACAGTGTTATGCAAATAATAACATGGAACATTCGAGCATTTTGCCCTGCTATGATCTGTTTTGTGGTTGACTAGTTCCATGTGGTCTGAGTGACCTGGGTCAAGTAAGGATCTGGGGCTGCAGGTAGGTCAGTTCCCACCATTTTCTGGTCAGTCAGGTTTGAAATGTCATTTTTAATAAAGAAGCAAAGGGTATTGGGACCTGCCACAGCAATATATTCGATCCATATATGTGAAGTGGGTGAGACTATACTCGAGCTGTGGCCATTGCAGGCTTGGGTCGAGCAACCCACATTTGGAAATGCAGGCTGCTTGCCCAGACAGTCCCGCATTGGCCATCAAATGCGGGGCAGGGTTCACTGCTGTAACTTGTTGCTAGGAGATGCGGGTTGCAACTCTCCTGGCAACATAGGAAGGTCGAGCGCTCGGGCTCAGACCAATGGGACATGTTACTACACGCTCTGATATTTTAGACAAGATTTAGGCTTTAATTGTCGGAATTCCAAACTGTTTTAACTGAATGAAATGGGAGAGGATGTATTTATTCGCATTGATCGTTATTGAAGAACTTAGATTGTATCAGCAGGAACAGGAATAAAGTTGTGAGCTCAATAAGGTGATAAGGAAGGTTCCTTGCATTCTTTACTAGTCTTCAGTCCCTAATTATATTAACCGCTATGGTCAACTTGATATTGATATTCGATTATTCTATATATAATTAAGGGCCTTCTGCCCGAGGGGCTGTATGAAGCCAATCACACACCCCCCTCCGGGGACATATTAACCACCTTCTTAATAAAAGCATGATTTACAGTAATAATGCCTAACTGAGTAAAATGCTATCTAGCTGTTTATAAGTGATAGTGGTGGCACAACGTAGAGTGTCTGCTTTGGTCTGGAGTACTTTAAGTATGACATAAAAAGATACATGGTGGGGAGGAGGGCCAGTGAATTAAGGGGATAATAAATATACGTCTATTAATTAAATGCGGGAAGAGCATCAATCCGTATCTCTATGGCTCTCCACCCTTAGCCCAGTTTACATAGCATGAAGGCAGTCAACCGGCGACGGGACGAGAGGTGGCGGTGGCCCACGGCAGGCTCAGGAAATTCACATGGAATTTATTATAGAAACAATATATAGGCTCGCATAATGCGGTGCGGAACGGTTAAATATATATATATATATATATATATAAATATATATATACATATATGTGTATTTATATGAGGAGTTTATACATCTATTAATACATATTATATTTAGTATACCTTATGTAATTGATATAATATAGTAAATAATATGAATAAATTAATGTACCTGTATATTTCTATAATATATGTATAACTAGGTACCTCTTGGAAACTTTGCATCCATCTCAGTACATTTAGATACATCTACATACCTCTTGGTAACTCTGTATCCATATCGGTACACTTAGATACATCAAGGTACCTCTTGATAACTCTGTATCCATCTACATACATTTAGATATATATATATGTACATATTGGTAACTCTGTATCATGTGTGGTACATTTAGATACATCTAGGTACCTCTTCATAACTATGTATCCCTCTCAGTACATTTAGATACATCTTGATACCTCTTGATAACTCTGTATCCATCTCAGTACATTTAGATACATGTAGGTACCTCTTGGTAACTCTGCATCAAACTAGGTAAATTAGATACAGCTACGTACAAACGGTATATCTTGGTACATTTAGATACATCTAGATACCTCTTGATCAATCTGTATCCATCTCAGTAAATTTAGATACATCTGGGTACATCATGCTAAATCTGAACACACATCGGGATATATGGTACGACTAGATACATATGGATATCTAAGGATACACCCAGATATATCTAGATATGGGTACATTTGGGTTCATGTAGACTAATCTGGTTCCATCTGAATTCATCTGGATACTTCCAAAGCCACTACTCCTTTCGGATGTTGATCAATACGCTATTGACTGTAGTGATGCGTGACAAGTGGCAGTGAGTTAGGCATTTGTAGGTGTATGTTAAATGGTACTGTGTGAGGCAATTAATTGCTGCAGTGTGGTCTAATTAGGAATCCTCCAGTTTGTACTAGTCCACCTAACATTCTACAATCATATATGTGTGAGCATGTATGTATGTATGTAAGTATGTTTTCCCATCTGTTCACTTCAAATCCTCCGAGGCGAGTGATGTTTTCCGGGTATACCAGGACCGGGGAGCGCCGGAGGTGGCACCACCAGTCATGACACATAAAGGATGCAGTACAGTGAATAGTGTAATAATAATAATAATAAGGAAATAATTCCCTTCCATACCATTATACTCGCATAGCGCATTATATATCACACACCCACCCACCCACATATATATAAAATTCCTCCGGTGCGACTGACACTGGTCTACATCCGGTGGAGGTGAGGAGGGTAGGTGGAGCCACCCGTACAGTGTTTGTCTTACGGAGTATAACAATAAAGTAATAATTAACCCTTATGTATCTTTATACTTGCATAATTCGTTATACATCACATATAGATCTGCTATAGAATCTATTATGTGAATATACATAAACAATAGTCCCTAATGTTTTCAGTGCTCCTTCTGGGCACCATTCTCTTCCCAACACCCCTTGTTCTTAGCAGGTCCCCCTGTAACCGAGCACTCTCTGCTTCCCCTTTCCTGGGAACTGACTCAACGGTCTCCCAACTCTCACTTCAATATATATATATGAATAGTTCAGGTGCAAAAACCAACACATCCATTTCAGCTGTTTTGTTATTATTGTGCATTCCAGTTCAAATCTATTAATGTCATATTGGGTAATGCAATATATAGGGGATGAGTCAATTTCTGCAAAAACTAAATGGATATGATTAGAATAGAAAGAACACCACTGGATGAGATTGGTCACCAGTGTTTGAATAAAACACTGACGGGAGAAAATTAGGATATAGCTGAGCGAAAGCCGAAAGTGAATTTGTATTGATTTCAATCCGTTGTTTATATAGTCCATGTCTCACTCCCTTCCCCAGTCCCGGCATCACTATTCCCCCCATCCCATAATATTAGGCAAATGAAACCCCACCCAATATATTCTGCCAGGTGACATATTGTAGGTATACATAAGTAAATACGCGTTATACACTTTGTACAATGCAGTTCTGGATTTAACCTCAATTGCTTTTGTACACCGCCACCCCCCATCTACCTTTGTTTGGCACCACTTATCTGCCCAGGCACCACAACACAGGAACCAGCAACCAACCACCAGTCACCAGCCACTAGCAACCAGCCATCAGGCACTGGTCACCAGCCCCAGGTCACCAACCACCAGCCACCAGCATCTAGCCTCTAGCCTCCAGCCACCAGTCACCAACCACCAAACACCACCAGCAGCCACCAGTCAATAGCTACCAACCACTAATCACCAGCCACCCAACAACCAGCCTCCAGCCACCAGCCATCGGTCACCAGCCACCGGTCACCAGGATCTAGTCACCAACCACCAACCTCTAGCCACCAGCCACCAACTGCCAGGCACTAACCATCAGACACCAGCCACCAGCCTCCAGTCACCAGCCACCAGCCTCCAGTCACCAACCAATAGCCACCAGCCACCAGCCACCAGCCACCAAACACCCACTACAAACCAGCAGTCAATAGCCACCAACCATCAGCCTCCAGTCACCAGCCAATAGCCACCAACCACCAACCAATAGCCACCAGCCACCAATCACGAGCCACTACCAGCCACCAGCTACCAACTACCCACTACCAACCAGCAGTCAATACCCACCAACCACCAGCCACCAGCCAATAGCCACAAACCAGCAGCAAATCGCTACCACCTACCACCCACCACCCACCACCCACCACTTGGAACACGCCGAGAAGAAGCACCCCGGTAGTACCAACCGGGCCCGCAAGAGGGCAGCAGTATGTATCGATCCGCCTCAAGATGGGTGCGGAGGGATCTGCGCCGACAGTAATTGGGTTTTATTGGCGCATGCGCAGCCGCTCTTGTTTGATCTTGCAGGGCGCAGGCGCAGTCCGGGAGCATGTGTGGGTGTGGGTGTGGGTGTGGGTGTGCGGTGGGTGTGCGGGGAGTGGCGGTGACAGGGGGGTTGGCTAGGACACAATATGTGACCGATCAAACGACCTTAAATCGTGTGATTAACGAGGTTTTATCGGCGCATGGTGGACATGATCTACACCACCAAGTGGCCATTCACAACAGGATCAGCAACTGAGGGACACACATCGGTGCACAGGATGGTTTGTTGGTTTGTTGTTGTTTTAGGTCCTGGCAACATCTACGGTCATATCAGGATGGGGCACCGACCTGGTACAGTGCACACTCATGGCAACATTATACCGCTGGGCCACTGGTAAACCACGTCATCTGTACCATGACCCGATATCCCTCAGTCATATTATCCTGATACTGAAATAACAGGTCCTTGTCCTATCCTATTAATTCCAAGTGTCAGGCTCGGTAGTAAAAAGTATCAAATTTATAAGTCATCGGTTTGACTGGGCTCGGAATCGAATTCCCGACCTTCTGCATGGGAAGCCTGCACTCTACCGATTCGGCCACTACGTCCGGTCGCAATACATACAAAGTAGCAGACTGAGGCTCTCCAATATTTGCGACAAACCTTCCTGATGGTGTGGATAAAAGGATCCACAATAAAGGAGTTACTGGCCCTTTGCTGGCAAATGGCATGGCTTATTTTGCGCAGTATGTGAATCCCTTGAATCAATAGCTACCAGCCGTTCTCTGTGGCATAGTGGTTAGAGTGTCTGACTTTTTTCTAGGTCAGACTCCTAATCTGAGGGTCGGCGGTTCGATTCCCTGTGCCCCCAGCTCTGCCAATTTGGATTTCCACCACTGTGTATAACTTACAGCGTCATCAAAGGCCAGTTGCTCTAATACCATGTCTATGTGGTGTGGGAGGTTAAAAATCCCTTGGGTCGGTAACAGTGTAGGGTCAGGCTTTCTATCGACCAGCAGTGGAATGAGGAAGACCAGTCATCTATGACTGAAATTTCCCCTGCTTAAACAACTAATGGATCAAAAAAAACCTAAAAAAAACATATATATAAGGACAAACTCCTCCAGCGCGACTAACACTTGTCAACACCCATTGGAGGAGAGGTGGGCCACAGGTGGCGCCACCAGACAAGTGTCGAATCTTACAGAGTATAACAATCGGTAGTGTCAATAATCTCAGTAATATAAATTAATATCAATAATTAGAACAATTCCCTTTCGTATTTTTATACTCGCATAATACGCTATGCATTACATATATATGTAAGAGCTAATGTTCAGGGATGAATGTGGTCTGTGGCTAAAATAGCGGAAATCAACCCAAGATTATTATACAGGAGGCAAATAAAGGCCTTCTCCTATAGACTTGGCACTGTCATGGAATGGCAGAAAAATGGGGGAAGTCTGGTTTCAGCAACAATCATTGTTATGACTGTATTATTGCCCACAGCTACCAATTTCTTGTTTGTGTTGGATGCCTTTGCAAAATTAAAGGTCATATAAGAACAGGATTCAAACTACCCAATTGTTGTCATACATATCCTGATTCCTAGAAATGTTGTGAACATTAATCAGTGAATAGAAAATCCGAGAAAGATCTTTCATTCCCGAATGTTCAACGTAGAAATCGAAGACCTAAAATAATGCATTCAAATATAATTTGCAACAATTTGAATAAAAGTGATATTTCAAATTCAATTGCATATTCACATAGTTCGATGGCCACTCGATGCAATTTGATATTTCATCAAACAAGGTGGCTCTCCATACAGTGTATTTGATATCCCCATGTTACCTCGACACATGAATGTAATAAATATGCTTCCATTGGGGCTAGGCTATCGGTTTTCTCGGAAAATAACACATGTATGACGTCATAACAAATATATTGTGGTCTAATCAAATTTGATTGTTCTATTTTAGGGAGTGTATCTGGATGGGTATAGATATCGATATATGGAATGAACTCATGCATACACAATATCTACGGCTATTTCTCCTGAATTGCGCATATCAAATCGGAATAGATAGATAGACAAATAGATAGAAAGATCACGAGGAAGAAATAAATGAAGAATGATAGTAGCATCATGGACATCTGGAATAATCCATTGCCAGTTGTTGGATTTGAGAATGTGGAGGGCACCAGTATTAGACATGCCAGTTGATGAGCCTTCATGCTTTCGAGCATTTTGAGCAATCAATCACTAGAGCTTTCGAACCCTAAAAGCTATCGAGTTTTAGAGCCTTCAAGCTTTCGACCCTTTGAGATCTCAAATCTTCAAGACTTTCAGACATCAAGCCTTGAAGATTTTGCGCCCTCCATCGTCCAAGCTTCCGAGCCTCCAAGATTTCGAGCCTTCCAGCCTTCAAGCCTTTGAGTCTTTGAGCCTTCGAGGCTTTGAGCCTCTGAGCCTTTGAGCCTTTGAGTTTCCGAACCTTTGAGGCTCCAAGCCTGGGAGCCTTCAAGCATCCGAGCGTCTGAATCTCCAAGCCTTCAAGCCTCCGAGCCTTCAAACTTTCAACCCTTTGAGCCTTCAAGCCTTAAAGCCTTCCAGGGTTCAAGCCTTCAAGCCAGCAATTCTTCTGTAGATGGTGGGAAATGGTCACTGGTGGCGATTTGAGTTGGTGATTAATGAGGTCCTTGACGATTGCGATGGGCAGGACCGGGTCTCGAAGCAGTAGAGAGGGGTGGACATTGATTTTTACCGCTGCCTAATGAGGCCTTGGCAAAGTGATAAGGCTTTAAATGATTGCTGATAGTGAGTTATGGACCCATTTAGGTCATTCTAGAAATGCTGGGTTTTTTTTTTTTCGCGGTTTTAAGAAATTGGATACGATGATTGATAAGGTCTTGAACGATTTACGATGGTGATTGGTGTGGCTAAGGCTGGACATTGGGGATAGGTATTTGAGGAGCGTCACATGATTGATTGATGTGTAGAAAGTAAGTACCTCCTACACGTCATCATTCCTAGCATAAAGAAAGCCAACCTTTTGTTAATTGTGTACATACTACTCTAATACACGATTTCCGCGACTAGTACGGCACCTGGTGATAGGCAACAACACTTGTGTTGTGGGTCGACAGTGTGTTACTGTGTGGTTTTACACTGACAATCAAGCTTTTCAATCAATCAATCAATCAATAGGATACAGCTATAATTATCAAAAATGATTAAAAATGGAAAGTATGTTTTCTCTATGAATCCACATGTGTGCGGAAAAGACTGTGTCAGTTGCTCAATATGAAGCCAGTGTTAACATAGCCTCAATTGCCTCTCAACAGCCTCTGTGACCCACAAGTCCAGCCTGGAATTTGTGTCGCGGAATTTGTGTATTCCCTCTCTTCTATGACAACTGCCACCAGTGCTGGTTGTGGTTGTTTGTTGGTTTACGTCCTAGCAACATCACATATCATATCAGCACGGGTCCCGACTTGTGACAGTGTGTAGTCATGGCGACTTTATAGTGCTGCCCCACTGGAAGACCAGGCCACCAATACCATGACCCAATATCTCCCACAGTCACATCATCATGCTCCTGTGTGAACCAGTCCTTATAATGTCCTATTAATGCCGAGCGCCAGGCTAGGTAGTGAGAAGTATAAATTCTATAGGTCATCGGTTTAAGTGAGCTGGGATTCGAACTCCCGACCATCCACATGGGTAGCTTATGCTGTACCAATTTGGCTACCATGTCTGGCACCAAGAGTGCTGGTCCCCGTCTAATTGCAAACCAACGCTATGTGAAGTGCTCAACAGAGACTTGACAACGACACCAGCTGAAGTATCCATCTCTGTCTTTTAACAGAGGCTTACTCCCAATTCCCATCGACATGCAACAAGCGAAACATAGAGGAAAACTCAAAATGCTGGTTCCTTTTATGCGAGAGTGGATCTACCTAAACCAAAGTGTGTCTTGTTTTAGATTGAACGATGAAAATACCAAACCCACATTGGGATATTTTTAAGGTCCACATTTGTTGTTTATAATATTTCTTGTTATTTATTCACTACAAACTACATCAATGGATATCTTTGTGATTCATAATAGATCGTTCAAAAATCTATTTACTACAAAGCACATCAATATTAATATTAATCACAAATATGCCCATCTTTCTGATTTGTATATTTATTTACTACAATACACATCAAGGGATATCTTTGTGATTCATAATAAATCTTGTTTTAGTTCTCTATTACAAAGGGACACCTTTGTGATTTGTTATGGATCTTTTTATTTGTGTTACTACAAACCATATCGATCGATATATTTGTGGTTTATAATAAATCTAGTTATATATTTACTACAAACCACATCAAGGGTTCATACCATCTCATCATCTCATCCATAAATAGTCCATATGCAATATAATTTTTAAGGCCGGAAGACAAGTGCATCGGTGCTGAACAAAGATGTTATTCAACTGGAATAAACTAAATTGAAAAAAAGGGTTATTTCTGTGATTTAATTTGATATCTTGTATTTGTTTATTACAGCAATATCTTTTATGGTTTATAATAGATATTGTTTGCTTATTTCCTACAACCCTCATCACGAGATATTTGTGTGACTACACAACAGCATATTGTGTACTACAAACCACATATTTCAAACAGCTACTTCATCACTGAACAACACACTGAGCTGTATGGAGTAAGTTGATTGGTTGCTCTTTTTTGTTGGCTGTTAGTAAGTAGTATAGGCGCTCTATGGAAGATCTTCTGATCAAAAAGAATCTCCGGTGGACTGGACACCTCATGAGGATGTCATCAGACAGGGTACCAAAGCAGATCCTCTACTCTCAACTGTCTTCTGGTTACAGAAAGAGAGGGTGCCCTCATCTCCGGTTCAAGGATACCATCAAGAGAAAACTGAAACTGAGAGACATTAAGACCGATTCATGGACATCACTCTCACAGCGGAGAGCTAAATGGAGAGTGGCAGTCAAGTAATGAAAGCAGTCTGTGTCGCATCGCGACCGACAGCATGATGATGATGATGATAGGCACTAGTGGTTTGAAGATGGCCTTTAGAGGGAGTCATTTGTGGCTGCCCTTTGTTTTGGTAAGTAGTATAATAATCAGTAGTTTGGAGGTGTGTCTGTGCGTGGAATTAAGTATTCCACTGATATGTTACTGGCCATTTTTGCATCGGTTTGATTTGTTAGCAGATTAAAGTTGCACAATCCGATGACTTTAAGCTCTTCTATCATTAAAAAGAAGAGATATATGTAGTAGGTATGTTGAGTATTCTCATCTAGCGTACGATCTATCAAAACGGGAGACCGACCCTCAACTCAGGTACGGCAGGTTTTGGTACCGATAAATATGTTATGGCACTGATGTTGGTATGTTCAACTACTTTTGATTACGTTCGACTACGTTCAACTATGTTCGACTACGTTCAACTACGTTCAACTACGTTCAACTACGTTCAACTACATTCAACTACATCCAACTATGTTCAACTACGTCCAACTATATTCAACTATGTTCAACACACGTTAGCCTCCACTACGGTCAACTATGTTCAACTACGTCCAAGTATGTTAAGTATCCTAGAGTATGGTAGCGTATTCTAGAGTATGCTAGAGTACACTAGAGTATGCTAGAGTACATTAAGGGTCTGGAGACTTCGCTACAGTACATTAGCATTTAACATAGTGCTCTTTTAAACATGTCCAAAGATTAAATCGGAACTCATGGCCCACCCACATTGTCCATGATGTGCGCAACATGGGTAATTGAATGAACGAGACTGTGAATTTCAGTAGATTAGGGCACCATGGCGCCGACTATATTCTATTCTTAGAACTAATAACTTTGGCCGCTGATCGACACGCCATCTACATGATACTTCTTGAACTACAAAGTTAGATTAAAATGAGACTGTTGGCGACATCTATATTCGCTTTTAGAACTAAAATGGTCACCGATTGATGCGCCACCTATAGTGATTTCCAGTCAAAGCCGATGACGTGGCACTGGAGATATTCACTTCGACCAGACTTTTCAAACCGAGAGGACGTACTTCTGCCGCCCAGATTTGGACTATAACTGGAGCGAGCATGGAAGTTGAAAGAAAACAAGAACATCAGGTCGGAGTCAGTGGCTATACCCTACAATATCCTGAATAGCTAGTCGTGTTCAAGTCAGACAACTTTGGCTTAAGGCACGCAGACGAAGCAATACAAACAAATGGATCTGGCAGAGAAGCCTGGAGGCGGCCATGACAGCATGCTCAACGGATCGCTACAGGGGGGATCGCTTGAGTCGACACGTCATTGCTCCTCTTTTGTGCGATCGGCTGAACTCTCCTCTGATCCTGGATACCGGCATGAACGACGGACTTGTGGGAGTCATGGGTTCAAATATTTTTTCAGCCGATAGCGCGGAGTGTCGGACGTGTGCCGGCAAGGGAGGACGTATTATCTATGATGCAGTTTCTGCCAGCCGGTGGCGTGCTGACGTCATACCACTTGGAGGCGGCCATGACAGCATGGTCGACGGATCGCCACAAAGGCGATCATTTAAACCCACAAACCATCGCTCCTCCGCGGTACAATCCGCTGAAACCTACTATCACCAAAAAGTGGACGCGATAAAGAACCCTGTGGAGGTAGGATTAATCGTGGCTCTGGCTACAATAAAGAACCACGTCGCTGAGGTCAACCTTGGCATACATGCATATATTCATGAACTGCAGAAAAATGCAGATCGACGGAAATCCGGCTTTGTTGCGCTTCACCACTGGAGTGCTGACGTCATGCCACATGGAGGCGGCCATGACAGCATGCTTGACGGATCGCTACGCAGGCAGTCGTTTGAGCTGACACGCCGAATCGAGGCGATAAAGAAGCCTCCGGATGTAGGATTAACTGTGGCTCTGGCTGCAGTAAAAAACCTCATTGACGATATCAAACCTGGTATTAATGCATGTATCAACGAACCGCACGAAAATGCGGAACGACAAAAATCGAGGTCTGCTACCCCGCACTACCGGTGTCCTAACGTCACAACGTGGCGAGACGGCCATGACAGCATGCTCGACGAAAACTGCATATACAACCGCCAGTGCTGACATTACAGAAATCGTGACCAACATCAAGAAACAAAAACACAATAAATTAAGTAACAAAAGCTGACAATCTACATTATAATTCTCAATGCTGACATCAGCGAACCTCACATGCAACCGACAGCTTTGATTGTATTGGAATGGTGACCCACATTAAAGTTGGGTAAAAAACAAGGTAATCGGAAAATAACAACCCTGTTGATTTCCACAATGCAACAATGTAACAACTATTGCACCATACATATGCCAGAGACCTCTTTTTCACCCACCACCCTGCTAATTACACTGAACTGTACATAAGCACCATGGACCAGACGCTGACCCAGATCTCGCACTCGGCCAGACAAAAGTTATCAGTATGCAGAGTGCATGCAAACTACACCCAGATCTTGTCTGGCTGCTGTGATGGTGACCGTCTAGACGTTGTCGCAGACGCAAAGTCTCAGGGAGTGCTGACATCACCATGACCTGGAGGTCGGGCAGTGCATGGGATTTGAGTAATGACATGAAACCGCAAAGCATTCTTCATCCGTCTAAAATCTTACCTCAAATGCTGACGTCGGCAAATCTCCCTGACAACCGCCAGTGCTGTTAATGCGGGAATGTAACAACTCTTGTAACATACATGCCCAGACTCTTTTTTCCCGCTGTTGGATATACTCGTGGAACAAAGTGACACAGGCTTAAGTATACATAGCCACATTAAACCACGAGTAGCTATGCCAGAGATATAACTCAGGTAACGCGGCCATCGACCAGACGGTGACCCACATCGAGGCCATAAAACATAAAACAAGGTAGAAAACGTTACCCTTAAGGACATCATTCTCCTGATGCTCTAGGTCATATGTGTTTCGACTTCCGTGCAAGGAGTCTAGCCCAGAGACTTGTTGCTGAGGCTGGCCTGGAATCGGTGATTGTGACACATGACAATGCGTTGACCCCTAACCTGTAACCTGGGATCGATAGTTAAATTTGTTGCCTTCTCTCCCCAGGTTACTCACAACGTCACCATCAGCGGCTTATTGCTGCCATTAAGGCGGGGCTGGCAATTGGGACCTGGAGGAATAAGGCAGCCCAGGCAAGGGAATACTACAGTTATATGCAAGAACATCATGCAGACCCACTGCGACCGTCGCAGTACCACATTATGTCGTATCTAATACACCTCAAAGATCGACTCACATTACCAAGTGCCATATTGGACTACCGGTGCTAGCAACTATCATTGCACACTCCTCCGACAGAGTAGCCTTTTTTCCTGAAATTGGCAGCTCTGACCCTGGCCACTATCTTCGGGCCAGGGATGTGAGGCTAACCGCAGTGGGCATCAATGTCTGAGTCCGGTAATCAAAACGCAATACAAGTCATCGTCTCCAAGAGACATTTCTCATTCCGGCGATACCTGGATTGCCCTACTGTCCACATCAAGCGTGGAAGGATTACATGTCCAGGACACCATTTCACCCCGATGGCCCTGCCTTCCTGACTACCAACGGATCACCTCTACGTGCAACCGTGTTGCTTGACACCATACCACTTGCCCTGTCCGTGGCAGGTCATCCGGCCCCAGTGGCAATGACACTGCATAGTCTGAGACGAGGTGGTGCACAAGCCTGTGCTCTGCAACGATCGTCAATCAGCAACATCAAACAATTGGGTCATTGGACCTCCGACGCAGTGCATGATTATCTACCAAGGCAGTTGGTTTCATCGGATCCCAGGACACTTGCTCTATTTTTTTGGCTAAGTGCCTGTAATCCTTGAAATATCTAAGGTCATCCCATCATAAAAGAGTAATGTAACAAGATAAGATAGAAAGAATTAAAAATTGCCACTTTATACTACTGTCTCGTTCTGTTTTCAATTGTCCATGATGTGCGCAACATGGGTAATTGAATGAATGAGACTGTGAATTTCAGTAGATTAGGGCACCATGGCGCCGACTATATTCTATTCTTAGAACTAATAACTTTGGCCGCTGATCGACACGCCATCTACATGACACTTCTTGAACTACGAAGTTAGATTAAAATCAGACTGTTGGCGACATCTATATTCGCTTTTAGAACTAAAATGGTCACCGATTGATGCGCCACCTATAGTGATTTCCAGTCAAAGCCGATGACGTGGCACTGGAGATATTCACTTCGACCAGACTTTTCAAACCGAGAGGACGTACTTCTGCCACCCAGATTTGCCGTCCCACCCACCCAACTAATATGATGTATTGATAGGGTTAAGTGCCTGTAATCCTTGAAATATCTAAGGTCATCCCATCATGAAAGAGTAATGTAACAAGCTAAGATAGAAAGAATTAAAAATTGCCACTTTATACTACTGTCTCGTTCTGTTTTCAATTATCACCAAGTTAGCATGATGGAGAAGTATGGATGCCGGTATGTTCAACTACGTTCAACTACGTTAGCCTCAACTATGTCCAACTATGTCCACTAACACGTATGTGACAGGGCCTTAGCTTTTATTATTCATGCTACCTTCGAGATATTAGAAATAACAACATGCACAGTTAATGGTGGTATGCACCTTGATAGGTTGACACAATAGTCTTTGGCAGTAACAATTTCTAGTAAAGTGACTGAGTATTCCCTTCAATACAACAACAAATGCTTAAGTGTATGTATGTATATATTGAGAGACAATTTCCCTGCAAATATGTATAACACATATGCACATATATATACATATATAGACATATATGCACATACATACATAATATATACAAAATATATCATGTATATTACAGCAAGGTTCAAGGATACCATCAAGAGAAACCTGAAGCTGAGAGACATTAAGACCGACTCATGGACGCAACTCTCACAGTAGAGAGCTAAATGGAGAGCGGCAGCCAAGTAATGAAAGCAGTCTTTGTCGCATTGTGACCAACAGCATGATGATGATGATGATATTCCAGCAATTATCCTCCAATGGATTCTGTGATAACCTGTGCCCGAGAGAATCTAACCCGATAACATACTTTTCTTGCCCAGTTCCGACCCAGTCTGTGGTTTGCCCAGAGGCTGAGCACTCATCTTGAACCACTTCAAGCCTCGAGGCAACGTTAACGATCATAGCCTGGCGCGTCGCCAATACGTAGGACTTACCATTGCTCTGAACAGATGTGTCCTTTAACATAGAATATTTCAAACAACCAATGCACCAACTGACAAAATCTATGTTAGCATGACATAGTTTTCTAATATAAATGAACAGGAAAGACAACAACTAACAGACCAATACCAACATACTTACTCAAACTACTTCATGTAGTAAACAAAAAACACACCCGAGGTATTAACCTTTTAAGCCTAACCCTACAATCTAACCACACTCTATCTAACAGAAAAAAAAAAACCATTCTTCTAACACTCCATCTCAAGATGTTAACTCCAACAACATGATAATTTTGCAATTCACAACATAGTCCACATACAAACCTATGAAGGGAAACTATGCACCTAACCACTGCGTAATGTAAAGGTCTAATCAATAGACATGTATGTATCTAAGTGTGTATGAATACAACATATAACTACTGTTTTTATACATGAATTGTCAAACTATACCATATGTAAGTTTTTGAATGTTTAATATTGTTATTTCAGCTGACTTGAGCTAGCTGCTGATGACAATATCAGACTACATATACATATATTGTAAATGACTGTATTGTCACATGGCTGGAAGACCAGTGCCAGGGCGCTGACAAAAGCCTTTATTCAATGAATAAACTATATTTACCACCAAAAAAAAAAGAAAAAGGGTCCCAGTGACCAAAGTAAAAAAATCACTGAAAAACTAGTGGGGGTCGTTGGCGTGACACCCCCCCCCCCACACACACACACTCCCTGCATCACCCTCTCGTGAATGTTGTGAAGCCTACAATTAAAATGGTGCAATCTGGTTGCAATCAAATTCCAACTGTTTTAATACTCCGAGACTAAGACAAAATTAAAAGTACCAGTTTTTGTTCACAGGATTTGTTCCCCCCCCCCCCCGCGTTGATTTGGAAACTGAGTTTTTGCTTAAATCAGCTATTTCGCTCAGAAATAGGATCCCTAAATAGTAAATGACTGGCGCGTTGGTTTTAAATGCACAAGCATAATGACAGTCGCATCGTGCTAATAATAAACAACTCCCCAAAACTTGCAAAGTCTTAAGGCCTGGTCACATACACGCTAGTGGACATACTTGAACGTAATGGAGGCTAACATAGTTGAATGTAGTTGAACGTAGTTGAATGTAGTTGAACATACCGGCATCCATACTTCTCCAAGACGTTCAACTTCGTTCAACTACGTTCAACTATGTTAGCCTCCACTACGTTCAACTACGTCCACTAATGTGTACGTGACTGGGCCTTAAGACTTTGCAAGTTTTGTGGAGTTGTTTATTATTAGCACAACGCAACTGTCATTATGTGTCTAATGACCTCATCTAGGGGGCGCCACGAGTACCCGAGCAGTCGCTCCAGGGGCTGGTGCTTCAATGAGGGGACTCCAGTCGATAAACTGCGGGACGCTCGCCAACTGCGCATGGGTTCTGCGCACAGGGCGGAGGGACACACGGACCAACTTCCGGCAGAGTGACTGTTTCATGCACTGAACACATTCAACCATGCACGCAAAGAAATTGAGAAAATTATGAGAAAATTATGGGTAGCATCGAAAAGGGTGGCGCCTACCCCCATAGGTTAAGCAGCAGCATTGTCATGTGCATTGGAAGTCATTATCCACACACACATCATATTCACACCATGCACCATGCACCTAAGCATCCATCCACATCCTCAACCCTACTGCCCCCCCTTCCCCCCCACCGGAACACAATTTTTAGAAAAAGAATATCACCTCACACTGGTCCATCGCCACTATTCCCAACCACATCTACACCCCCACCATTCTCAATCTCACTCCTACCCTCAGCAAGCCATCCCGACTATCACCCTCGGTCCAACCCCAAACCCCCCACACTGCCCTACCCTCGCCCCCTCCCCCCACCCCATCAATCCACCATACCCCCCCACGAATCCACAAAACTAGCCCACAAATCCACCACACCACCCCACCAATCAACCACACTGCCACATGTATCCACCCTACCACCACACCAATCCACCACACCAGCCCAACAGTCCATCATACCACCTCACCAATCCACCACTCCACCGCACCAACCCACCACCCCACCCCAACAATCCACCACACCACCAATCCACCACACCACCTCACCAATCCACCATACCACCCGATCAATCCACCACTTCACCCCAACAATCCACCACACCACCCCACCAATCCACTATACCACCCCAGCCCACCAGCATACCACACCACCACACCACCCAAACAATCCACCATACCACCACACCGATCCACCACGCCACACCTCCAACCCACCACACCGACCCAACAATCCACCACACCACACCACCAATCCACCACACCACCCCACCAATCTACCACCCCCACCACCACAAATCCACCAGCCTACCTTACCAATGCACCATACCACCCTACATATCCACCACCCGACCCCACCAATCCACCACACCGCCCGACCAATCCACCACACCGCCCCACCAATCCATCACACTACACCGCCAAACCACCCTTCTCCACCAATCCATGCAAAGCCCAACCAATCCACCATACCACCCACCTACCCACCAATTCACCTCACCAATCCACCAGTCTACCCCACCCCACCATCCCACCACCAATCCACCCCACTACCTCACCACACTACCCCACCACACCACCCTACCACCACCGCCCGTCCCGCACATTCCCACCACCATAAAAAAGACACGCAGCTCCCAGAATGGCCGCCGCGCTTCCAGACTACCGCTCACCCGGCGGCAGCCCCGCTATCGGGCCGCGGTGCGCCGCACCCGGTGTCGGTCCCCGATGTCGGCCCCCGATGTCGGGCCCCGGGGTCGGGTACCAATCTCGGACAGTGAGTCAATAGTTGTCACGCGCATGTTGTCTGAGGACCAGCCGGCGCTGCCACGTGAGTGCGCGCTGATCTCTTGCTCTCTCGCCCGGGTCTCGCCCAAGTCTCGCCGAGTCTCGTTGAGCCTCGTTGTGGTGATCGATAGGGACGGGCGTCCACTTAGCGCCGCCATCTTGATTGTGGCGACAACAGCGACTCGGGCCGGCGGCATCCGCTGCTTTCATAGCCGGGCAGGGATTTTCTCTCTTCGAAAAATTACAGTCACTTAGGCCGGGAACAGTTGCCAAGGCCAGCCGGTCAGCACTAGACAACTGGGTTGACAGTGTAGGACTTTCAAAACACTAAGGTAGTGTTTTCAATGTAAGTTCAAAACACTACTGTTAAGTTCAAAACACTACCCCTACATACATCCAAAACACTATCCTAGTTCAAAACACTATCAGAACATGGTAGTGGGCTGTCAGTGTAATGCCGCTTGTTTGTTTGTTGTTGTTTTACACCCTAGCATCATCAAAGGTTATATCAGGACGGGTACTGATGTGTGACATGGTGCACACATGGCGACATTATAGTGCTGCCCCACTGGAAGACCAGGCTGCCAGTACCATGACCTGATATCCCACTCAGTCACATTATCCTGAGACTGAGCCAAACAGTCCTAGCCCTATCCTAATAATGCCAAGCGCCAGGCTAGGAAGCAACAAGTATCAATGTTTAAGTCATTGTTTGACTCGACCTGGGTTCAAACCCACGACCCCACAATCTACAAACACGGGACTCATGCTGCCATTCTGTCTGGTCTGTAATGCTGCAAAATGTAACCTACTGGTACATATTGATATGCTGACCATGCTGCGGTGCTTGATTGATTGTTTGTTGTTGTTTTACATCCTAGCAACATATATGGTCATCTCAGGACGGGAGAGTGCACACTAATGTGAGAGTGCACACTAATGGCGACTTTATATTGCTGCCCACTGGGAGACCAGGCTACCGGCACCATGACAGTAGTGTTTTGAACATAAAGGGAGTGTTATTAACTTAAGGAGAGTATTTTGAGCGTGGCCACAGAAGTGTTTTGAATCTACCCTTAACTAAGTTGAAAACACTACCATAGTGTTTTGAACCTAGGTTGAAAACTCTACCATACTGTTGTTGTGGGGTAGTCTTTTGAACTTACTACACCGGCACCCTGACCTGATATCCCCACTCAGTCGCATTACAGCTATCCTGACCAGACGGGATGGCCGAATGAGTTGAGGGTCGTCTCCCGTGTTGGTAGATCGTGGGATTCGAACCCACCTGTTCGAACCCTGGTCGAGTCACACCAATGACTTACAAATTGACACTTGACACTTCCTAGTCAGGAGCTCTGCATTATTAGGATAGACCAAGGACTGGTTGGTTCAGCGTCAGGATAATCTGACTGAGTGGGATATCAGGTCAGCGTGCTGGAACTCTGGTCACCCAATGGGGCAGCACTATGAAATAGCCATTAGTGTGCACTGTCACAAGTCGGTACAGGTCCGGATATGACTCCAACAGACATCCAAATAAATCATGGATTGGTAATAATGGAAACCATAGTAACCAACCCTGGGTAGATGATTAAGCCGGATTTGCCCGATATGCCGTTTGAGACCCAAGTGTCTCTTGAATGTCTATTGTCCGAGTGAAAGATGAGGGTAAAATGCAACTCAGAATAAATACTAACACAATCAAATGCCATTTCACAGCGAACATGAATGCATTTTCTGACGTCAACTTTCAAGCTTTTTTGTGTTGCAGTTTCATTCTATTACATTATAGAACTCTTAACGGAAAATCACAAAGGGGGTGGGGTATTGAACTGGATCCAATCAGATCTCAGTTCAATTAGACTTGTCATGTTGCTGCGCATTTTAATAGAAAACCATATCGAGGCTGCTGACTGATTCGACTCATGCTAACACAATTTTTGTAAACATGTATTATTGAAGGAACAAATTCCCCACCCAACTACATTACATCATGGAATTCTGGAATTGGCAGGCATAACCTCAGCCTGATGGTGTTAACAGTAATCGGTATTACCAGCATCCAGGCTCACAATCGCCTGCTTAGGCTGAGAGATCTGTAATGCTGGGAAGTAAGCGCGGAGCGGATCATGAGGTAGAACTGTAATATATAAGCACTACTATAGTGACTCATCTACATATTAAATACAATGTAATTATATATATTATATAATATATACTATTTTATAAATATACTATATATTATTATATATTGATATATTATACATATAATATACACATATTATACATTTAGAATACCTATATTATACACTTAGTATACATATATTATACATATATCATGTATATATTAGGCATATAATATACATATATTATACATATAGTATACATATATTACACATTTATAATATATAATATATATTATATGAAGAGTCCACATTATATAGCATTATTTATATATTATAAATTCCTCCTGTGTGTAGGACTAAGAGGATGGCCCCCGGCTACAAATACTTGGCCATGGGGGGGGGGGGCACTCCGCCAAGGGTCGATCACGAGGAGGTCCTAAACATTTATTCCCCTCCTAGCATTTATACTTGCATAATGCGTTATACATCACAGATATTATATATATACAAGCTAGTCCATGTAAGTGACATGTAAGTGATAATGTTGGTAGAGATCGACACTATCTCTCCTTCTCTGCTATAACAAAACAGGGATGGGAAGCGTGGGCGCCCCCTAGCGGACTGTGGGTGAGGAAGTGTGCCCAGTGAACAGAACAGCACACCAGTCTTGTTGTTGAAGATTTATACTGCCTATCATGGATAAGCCTGAATAGGCTTGTTTTCACCATTAGACAGTTTGTCGATAGAAAGCCCGAGCCTACACTTTTACCGACCCAAGGGATTTTTAACCTCCCACACCACATAGACATGGTATGAGAGCAACTGGCCTTTGATGACGCTGTAAGTTATACACAGCGGTGGAAATCCAAATTGGCAGAGATGGGGCCACAGGGAATCGAACCACCGACCTTCAGATTAGGAGTCCGACCTAGAAAAAAGTCTGACAGTCTAACCACTCCACCACAGAGAACACCAGTCTACATGTGGTTAGTATGAGACAATGTGGTGAGTGGTGAAAAAGGCATTAACTGGATCCCAATTAGTACCCGTGAGAAGTCTTCTCACTATCCATATGTAAAATATGTCCTTATTCTGGGTAATTTGAGATAATTTACTTGAAGTAGAAGATAGAAGATAGCTGGATTTCTTTTCCAGCCGCATCTTCATGATAATCATTGCTAGGCCGTATATGGAGATTTAGTTTGTTAGTTGATTTTTTACATCCTGGCAACATCTAAGGTCATATCAGGATGGGAACTTCCTTGTGACAGTGCACACTCATGGTGACTATATAGTGCTGCCCCACTGGAAAATCAGGTCACCAGCACCAAGACCCAATATCCCACTCTAGTCGCATTATCCTGAAACTGAGCTAACCAGCTAATGTTGAGCACCAGGCTAGGAAGCGACAAGTATCAATTTTGTAAGTCATTAGTTTGACTTGAACGGGAATTGAATCCGGCACGGAAGGCTTGTGCTCTACCGATTCGTCCATAGAGAATGATAATACATGAATTGCGCCATTCCTTCTCTGTGTGTCCAACCTTTCATTCTGTTCTTGTATTAAATGTTCATCCCATTATTCCCTGCTCCATACCAGACAACCTCCCCCACACACACACAACTCATGGAACACTCTCACCTCTATGTCTAACATCCATTTCCGGTTCCGGCGGTGGGTCGTTCATCAATTGATAGGTGGCGCCAATGGTAGTAGATTCCTTGCACTTCTTACCAGACAGTATATAAAGAGATAAGTGTAGGTTAGTCCTGTTTAAAGGATACATGAACATGAGCAAAACCTTTGTTTTCTTTGGGTTTTACCTCCTGGAGTTTTACGTCCTGGCTACACCTAATTTTATATCAGGATGGGTTCCGACTTGTGACAGTACACACTGATGGCGATTTTATAGTTCTGTCCCACTGAGAGACCAGGCAGCTGGCATCATGACCTGCCATCTCACTCAGTCACATTATCCTGACACCAAGCCATGCAGTAGTGTGGGTATGGTACTCAGGTGCTTCTGTTGCGCCACGATAGAGAACAGGGTTGAGCTATAATGGGGTCAGATGTTCGAATCTTACACTTAGAGAGCCTTCCAGGTACAGTTGCGGCTGGACCTGCTGGTGGTTGAATTGATAACGATGTGGAAAGTTGGGATTTCGAATCAGGGCCAAGTCAGATCAAGGACTTGACGGGAGATGGACGCCCATCTCATTCGACCTCGAGTATGGAACGCATATATGGCTATGGCTGACATATATATATATATATATATATATAGATACATACATGAGATATGCCTATATATAAATATATAAATATATAAATATATAAATATATAAATATATAAATATATAAATATATAAATACATAAATACATAAATATATCCACGTATATACAACGTATATGCGGATGTAACCGAATTGCACAGTGCTGCCACCCAGGGGGCTCCTGGGGGGCTCACAGGATAGTGCCATGCACGACCACCAGGTGGGGCAGGAGCCTCCCTACACCTGTTGTTTATGTTGGCTCAGTCTGTCCCTGGCAGCCAGAGCCTCCACACTTGCTTTCAAAACAGTTACTTTTGAGACACAGTCTACCTGCTACCGTTGTCCTACGGTCTACCTATGGATCACTATACGGATCACTATACGGATCTCTGTATGGCTGCTGCTAAACCTGAATCTACATCTAGATTGCCGATCTACAAACTGTGAGCTCAAACTAACTTCTGTCGATACGGTTCATATCAGCTGCTTAATCAGTTCGTCTTAATGGCCTGTCTAAACTGTCTTAATGGTCAAGGCAGCTACACGGTTAACCCAAGTTTAGCCTAATAATATCAATAACGTAATGTCGACACGGTAATCGGCATGTCGATACGGTAATCGGAGATTCTTATCCAATATCGGTTCGGTTGTGTTGATTCAAACAACTTTTGGCGGGAAAGTCGGAACGGCTGTTCCTACGGCTCTGTGTTCGAGGCTACGGTAAACTATGAGCGACTACGGCACAACTACGGCGCTACTGACCTTCTACAGGGACGTCTGCCGTGATTTCTACCGTTTTTTCTTCGAGTAATCGACATATTTCGATTACGTCACTGTCGATACGGCCGTCTGTATGGCGACCGTCCGAACGGCGACCTGTTGATGCGGTAATCACTGCCGTATCCGCACTCACAATGCCAAAGGACTACTGCGTATTTTGTAGTATCGTCCATTTTGTAGTATTTTTCTTGGAATAATCTACATATTTCGATTAATTCCGAAAATCGCTACTGTCGATACGGCCGGCTGTACGGCGACCTGTCGATACGGCAATCTCTGCCGTATCCGCACGTATTCACTGCGTATCCGCACTGACATGCACAGGACTACGGCGCATGTATATTCCGATACGAGCCCAATAACCGATTTTTATTCTGAATAATCTACTAATTTCTATTAATGTCGAAAATCGTCACTGTCGATACGGCCGGCCGTACGGCGACCTGTCGATACGGTAATCTCTGCCGTTTCCACACGTACAATGCCAAAGGAGTACTGCGCGTTCTGTAGTATCGTCCACCAGGAGCCAGTAAACGACGGCTGCAGGCATCGTGTTCCGACGAAACGGACGACCCGTTCGACGTCGAAAGCCGACAAGATGGCCGAGGGAGGAAAATTGTTATCGTCCAAGCCCGAAGTCGTGATCGACCAGGTCGTCCGGCCCGAAGACGACGACAGCGAAGACGACGAACGGGAGATCGTAGCCCGAATCGCTAAGCTGCGAAAGCAGAAGCGTCTAGCCGAACTCGAAAGGGAGGAACAAGACTTACTCGACGACGTCGCTCAGCTCTCTGCACAAACTTCGAAACAATCCGAAGAAATCCGACGGGACGAGACGACGGGACCATCCAGCGGCCACCACGACAGCTCGCATTCGCGAGGCCGCAGCGTGACACGAAGACGATCTTCGTCCTCGCATCGTAGGAGATGTCATCATCGACATCGTGCTTCGAGTTCTTCCTCATCAGATGACCGCTCTGCCAGCAGAGAGAGGAAGGCCAGAAGCAAGTGGTCGCTGCGTAGGCACGCGGAGGATGGGAGGGACGTTAAGAAGTTGTCGCCCTTCGAGCTGATAGAGGCAACCGTAAACTGGGTGGTAGCCTCTAAGGTGACTGACGGCGGTAAGCTCTTGCGCATCCTCCAACACCTTGGATACATCGCGGGCAAGGCCAAGTCTGGGACCTTCCAGGAAAACACGCACGTGAACTATGACCGTGCCATCCGCAAGCTCGCCGTCTCTGAGGGTTACGCGGCCTTCTCCGCGGGCAATCCCTAACTTGCCCTGAAATACTATGCCTTCGAGCATATGAAGAAGCAGGGTGGGGGGGGAGTTGGTCACTCGAGCAGTGGTAACCGGGGTAGGCCGAGGCAGCTGTATGTCAGGGACGGGAAGAAGCATTGCTTCTCATTCAATAAGGATGAGGGCTGCAGCAGGGACGACCGCACCTGTAGTTACGGCCACTGGTGCTCCAGGTGCGGTAGTAAAGCGCACATAAGGAGCAAGTGCTCGAAGGACTAGGGGTTTGTTGGCGGTCCGGTGCGGCGCGTCCTGAAATTGTGTTCAGGGGATCGTCATACCATTGTTGGGTTAGATCCTAGTGTTCTGGCAGATTGTGCTGCCTCCCCGACGCCGGTTACCATTTCCGACAACCTGCCATTAATTTCTCCCGTGTGTGTGACCTCGGGCCCTGTGTTTGAACACGTTCCCCCATATGAACCTGTTCCTCGTGATGTAGTTCACGACCATTTACTTAAATCTGTTGGCCCCCTCGATTTGGCCGCCCATTGTAATGTGAACATTGACGTGCCCCCTATTGGCGGTATGCCGCACTGCCCTCTAATTGACTGCAGTTGGCTAACATTGTCCTGGGTGGAGGGTAGTATCTACGTAACTGCCTTTGATAAACTTGGCTCTTCTAGTGAACCCACTGTGTTAACTTGTTTCCCTTGCCTGTAAGAATGCCACATGTACATGTGTGCATTACATAGGCCCCAGCAGGGCTCAATTTAAACCATGTCGCGTCATATGCGAATGCTTCTTTCGCGGTTCAGTCATTGATGACTGGGAGTTCATACTGCACGGCGCCCTCTTTGGGTTCAAAGTCATCAACCCCAGTTGCACCGCCAGCTACTCGGCCCCCTCTTGGCCTACCCGGGATGGTGCCAACAACATTTTTATCAATAGTAAGCTCAACTCTGAGCTCAGCAGGTTGGAGAGCTTACCTCGTTTGAGCTACGGTGGTTAAAGTACCTAATTCGAGCCCCGGTTCAATTTCGAAGGTCGAATTTCATATAAGATTAATGTGCATGTTCACAAATATGGTTGTGGAACACTGAGTTTTGGGAGGTTTTCATATCGGAATACATCACTAGAAAGCAAAAAATTATATCTAATTTCCTGAATATTCGTAGGACATTTAGTTGGGACCGGATCGAGTAAATTAACAGTGAATATTAGGAAATAATTCAGTAGTTACAACACATGTCTACAGGACAGAACTGCCCATGAAAGTACTGTGTTGGTATAGCCATAACTCCTAAACAATAGAGGAACCTCCAGTCAACCATGGGGGTATATGCTGGTCTGTGGCCCACTCATATACTTCCAATTGCCACTGGGGGAGGTCCTGTGGGGACTGTTGTACATCATTTAGATATATTTTGTGCATACCAATATATATATGCATAATAAATAATTAACTGTGATTATGCATCTGATGCATTACCACCACAAATATGGCTTGTCTTGCTGGTACAACATTAAGAAAAACCTACCTTAAATATTATTGTATTTGATTTATTTTATTGTTGGTTATCACTTTTTATTTCTATTCATATTATTTAAGGGAAGACCGGTGCCGGGAGGCCTGGCGCCGGCAGGATGAGAGTCCCGGCGCCGTCAGGCCAAGAGTCCCGGCGCCGGCAATCCGAGAGTCCCGGCGCCGACAGGCCGAGAGTCCCGGCGCCGGTAGGACGAGAGTCCCGGCGCCGGTAGGACGAGAGTCCCGGCGCCGGTAGGACGAGAGTCCCGGCGCCGGTAGGACGAGAGTCCCGGCGCCGGCAGGCCGAGAGTCCCGGCGCCGGTAGGACGAGAGTCCCGGCGCCGGTAGGACGAGAGTCCCGGCGCCGTCAGGCCAAGAGTCCCGGCGCCGGCAGGCCGAGAGTCCCAGACTCGACTTTACCTGACTGTACTTTACCCGACTGTACTTTACCCGACCTGACTTTACTGGACTCTACATTAACTGACTCTACATTAACTGACTCTACATTAACTGACTCTACTTTACCCGACTCTACTTTACCCAACTCTACTTTACCTGACTCTACTTTAGCTGACTCGACTTTACCTGACTCGACTTTACCCGACTTGACTACATCGACTACATCCGACTCGACTTTACCCAACCCCCAAATAACCGATGTCTACTTTTTGTGCTGGGGGGGTCATGAAACAAACAAACCAACGACTTTACCGGACCCGACTTTACCAGACCCGACTTTAGCCGACCCGACTTTAGTCGACATGACATTATCCGACCCGACTTTACCTGATCCGGCTTTAGCTGACCCGACTTTACTTGACCCGACCCTACGTGAACCGACCCTCCTTGAACCGACCCGTCTTGAACCGACCCGAGTTCTCCTGACCCGACTTCACCCGACCCGACTTCAACCGACCCGACTTCACCATCCTGACTTCATATGACCTGACTTCACCCGACCCAAGCCGACTGCACCTGACCTGACTTGACAGTTAGCCGTGGTACGCATCGACGTAAGACGATTAATTACATATATATATAGATGCGAATGGTACGAGAGCCTACCCAATTAAATTGTCGAATCAAAAAATGTGATCGATATCAATCCTCTCAATCGGTTTTTGTGTCGATGCCGTTAATCTAGCAAGCGCTGTTATTAAGTAAGCAGGAATTCATATAGATGTATATACATATATAATATATATATATATATCGATATAAATATACATATACACATAGATATCTGTATACATATAAATATACATATACCTATGTGTACCTATGCCTATGTTATATACATATATAAATATTACATATACACCTATATATATTATATATGTCTATATATACATCCATTCACATATACATATATGTATGCATATATACATATGGAGACCTATATATGTGACTACATAATTATATATATATATATATATATGTGTGTGAATACATACTGTATTTAGAGATGACTGCATCATATATTGTAGAGTGGTCCTCCATTTGTCACTGGTAAGTTAACCCATGTGTAGTCTGTTTCACTCTCAGACTTATTGCAACCTCTGACACTTTAACACTCAGATTTTAACCAAAAACTGCCAAGGAAAGCTTTCACACCTCAGGTTGCCAATGGTTCACTGGGCTGCACCCCTACTGACAGCTGAGTTCACTGAGTGTGAATGTGTCAGAGCTTATGCCCTTTGAATAGGTGTGAGAGTGGATTGGATTTGGTTTATAAGGGTCTGTGCCACAGTGCACTGCACACACATATTTCTGAAGGCACACACTACACAACAGTCAACTTGCTACTTGCAAATGGATTACCATTGTGAAGGATCTGGCACAGTCATCCTTACATTTAGGAACACTGGTAAGTTATTCTTCACCTGATATTGCAATATTATTGATATATTGTATATTATATATAATACATACATATGTATGTGCATATGTGCATATATACATATACCTTTAAAAGTATGTGTATGCATACATGTACATGCATAATCAAAAATAAAATGTGAAAGTGTCAGAGGTTAGGCCCCTTGCATTGTTGCAATAAGTCTGATAGTGACACAGACTACATATGGATTAACTTAGCAGTGACAAATGGAGTACCACTCTGTGATGCAGTCATCTCTAAATACAATATGTATTTATATGCTATATATAGAGTCATGTATATATGTCTGCATATGTATATATATAGATGTATATGTATGTATATGTATATATATGTATATGTATATATATGTATATATGTATGTTAATATATATGTATGTATGTTATGTATATGTATGTATATATGTATGTGTATATTAATATATATGTATATGTATGTATGTATATGTATGTATATATATGTATAGCATTTATAATAGGCATAGGGTGTTTGGGTTTCGGGGGGGTGGGGAGAGAAGACGGCAGCCTATCGGCGCAGGGATTCCCGGTGCCTGGGTTCCTGGCATCCCGGCGCCAAGACTCCCGCTACCAGGCCTCAATTCAAATAATATAAATATAAATAAAATGTGATAACCAAAAATAAAATAAATGAAATATGAATGAAATAATATACAAGGTAAGTTAATGTTGCTGTACCAGCAAGAAATGCCATATTTGTGGGGATTATGCACCAGATGCATAATTACAGTGTTATTTATGAACATAGCTTACTGGCCTTCCATCCCCAGGCCTTCCGGCACCGGCCTTCCCATAAATAATATGAATAGAAATCAAAACCAACAATCAAATAAATCAAATACAATAATACTTAAGGTAGGTTTTTCTTAATGTTGTACCAGCAAGACAAGCCATATTTGTGGTGGTAATGCATCAGATGCATAATCACAGTGAATTATTTATTATGCATATATATATATATTGGAATGCAAAAAATATATCTAAATGATGTACAACTGTCCCCACAGGACCTCCCCCAGTGGCAAGTGGAAGTATATGAGTGGGCCACAGACCAGCATATACCCCCATGGTTGACTGGAGGTTCCTCTATTGTTTAGGAGTTATGGCTATACCCACACAGTACTTTCATGGGCAGTTCTGTCCTGTAGACATGTGTTGTAACTACTGAATTATTTCCTAATATTCACTGTTAATTTACTCAATCCGGTCCCAACTAAATGTCCTAGGAATATCCAGGAAATTAGATATAATTTTTGGCTTTCTAGTGATGTATTCCAATATGAAAACCTCCTAGAACTCAGTGTTCCACAACCATATTTGTGAACCTCCACCTTAATCCTATATGAAATTCGACCTTGGAAATTGCACCGGGGCTCGAATGAGGTATTTAACCACCATAGCCCGATCGAGGTAAGCTCTCCAACCTGCTCAGCTGTGGTTATATTAGTCGGGCCGACTCAGCCCCTATCTGCACCCACAATGTCTTTGCTGTCCCCAAGTCAGGCGGTGATGGAATGCGCACCATTGTCGACTGCAGTAAGCCCAGCGACCGCTCGGTGAACAGTTTTGTCGACGAGGTGTCACATTCCTTTTGCTACCAGGGCGTTGGCGACTTAGTTGACCAGGTCCTTTGCAGAGACTTCATAGCCGCTATAGACATTAAGGATGCCTATAGGGCCATCAACATCCATCCCACGGACCGTCCTTTCCAGGCTATCAGGTGGGACTTCGGCACTGGGGGTGGGCCAGAAATTTTCTTTGACAATCGACTATGTATGGGGCTCTCCTCTAGTCCCTACATTTTCAACCGCATATCGGATTTCGTTGCTCGCTGCGGCAGGCGCGACGGAGTCACCAGATGTGTGAACTACCTGGACGACTTCGCCGTTCTAGGCTCCTCGTTCGAGGATTGCGCAATTAATCAGCAAAAAATTGCTGCCGTCCTTCGCAGGATGGGGTTCTACTTAAGCTACCCCAAACTCCACGCGCCTGCCCAGTGTGCAAGATTTCTCGGTATCGAAGTTGACAGTGTCCTTCTCCAGCTCCGCCTTCCCCGAGATAAGATCATTAAACTTAAATGTGTACTATCAGGGTTCCTCGGCAAGCGAAAGGCCTCACGTAAAGACCTAGAGAGGTTAGGTGGCCGCTTAGCCCATTGCGCTACTGTCGTCCGGGGGGGTCGCTCCTTCTCTACCAGGGTCTACGACGCGATTCGTCAGCTGCGTAAACCATACTACATGTTCCGCCTTAATGAGGAATTCAGGTCAGAGCTCAAGTGTGGCTTGATTACGTTGATACTTTCAACGGCTACGCAAAAATTCTTGGCTCCCACGCAGATGTCGTTTCGGTCTACAGTGACGCCTCTGATTGGGGCTTCGGAGCGACCCACTCGGACGACTGGTTGGTCGGCTGTTTTCATGCAAACGAGCGCGACCTGGCCTCTGAGGTCGGCCACCATCATGCCGATGCGACTGGGATGGGCCCGAAACCCACATTAACCAGAAAGAGATGTGGGCTGTCATCGCCGCTGCCCGCCGCTGGGGCCATCTTTGGCAGGACAAAAGTGTTGTGTTCGTGACTGACAACATTACGGTTCGTGCTGCACTTGCCACCGGCCGCTGCATTAATAAAACCATCATGGGCTGGGTTAAGGAGCTCTTCTGGACTTCAGTTACCTTTAACTTCGATGTGAAGTCTGTTTACATTAGGAGCGGAGACAACACTATCTGTGACGCTCTGAGCAGGTGGCAAGATGTTCTTAGCAAGCACCGCATTGTTTGCGCCGATCCTGCCGGCCGTCTCTGTTGTGCCCAATTATTTAGCAACTAACTCTATCTTGCAGCTCTAACCTGTTAAAGTAACCCAAGATGCCTCTCTTCCAAATTCCCTCTGCTCGTGGGGGTTACAGACCTTTAGATTGATTATGTTACCCTCCAGGCAACCATAAAAATATTCTCGGAAGAGGCCGGACTAGACGCCTCCTCATTCTCCTGCCACTCGCTCTGCTGGGGTGGGTGTACCTTCCTCGCCCTACAAGGGGGCCGCCATTGATGAGATCGAGGTTCGCGGTGACTGGTCCTCGGTCTGCGTCTATAGATACATTGCTCCTCCTCTGGCTGACCGGATCGTTGCGGACATCAAGGTCGCCACAGCTCCTTCCGTCTTGGTTTAATTTCTTTATTTTTCTCCTGTCTGGTGTGTCTCTGACTTTGGCATTTGAGGCCCAGCCAGGTGCATTACTGTTCTCTACTATTCTCACTTCCTGTAAATAAATAATGTACCCACCAATACTGTGTTGCCGTGCAATTCTTACACCCACGTATATACAACGTATATGCGGATGTAACCGAATTGCACAGTGCTGCCACCCAGGGGGCTCCTGGGGGGCTCACAGGATAGTGCCATGCATGACCACCAGGTGGGGCAAGAGCCTCCCTACACCTGTTGTTTATGTTGGCTCAGTCTGTCCCTGGCAGCCAGAGCCTCCACGCTTGCTTTCAAAACTTTTTTCTTATCCATTTAGGTAGGGCATTTGAGGCCCAGCCAGGTGCATTACTGTTCTCTACTATTCTCACTTCCTGTAAATAAATAATGTACCCACCAATACTGTGTTGCCGTGCAATTCTTACATACATATATATAAATATATAAATATATAAATATATAAATATATAAATATATATATATATAAATATATAAATATATAAGTATATAAGTATATAAGTATATAAATATATAAATATATAAATATATAAATATATAAGTGTATACATATATAAATATATAAATATATAAATATATAAATATATAAATATATAAATATATAAATATATAAATATATAAATATATAAATATATAAATATATAAATATATAAATATATATATATATATATATATGCATTAGCCTTAACTACACATGTTCTGTAAATCATAAGATGTCCTGATACCCTACGAGAGGTTAGTCCCACCTACTCTATCCCACCCCGCTAACACTCCCACCAGCCCCCACACCCATACACCAATACCCCTCAACAGCCCACCCGCACACCCCCACCCACCCTATACATGTTAGACAGGGCGGGAATGCGTTTAACTCGAGCCGGCCGGAAGTTGACGGTACATGCCGACACCAGCGAAGGCCACGCGGCCTTTATTACCTCCTTGAGACAAATGACGCAGGTTAAGTGCGGGGCAACGCAAAAGGTCAGCGTCCGCTGGTGGCCGGTTGGCGTGGCCGGGGGTGAGGCGGGGGGTGGGTGGAGGCGGGGAGACCCGGGGTGGGAGGGCGGTGTGTGTTGGTAGGGTGGCCGGGGTGTCCGCGGGAAAACCCAGTGTGGGTGAGAGGTGTGGGTGGGTGGGATGGGTGATGGTGATGGGTGGGGGTGTACGAAGTACAACACAGGGTGAGTGTGGGGTGGGGTGGGTGTGGGGTGGAGGAGGGGGAGGCGGGGGAAGTCGGATGGGTGTGGGGCAGTGTAAGTGCAGGACAAACCGGGGTTGGGGTGTGCGGTATGGGGGGGGGGGGGGGGGGTGGGGGGGGGCGGTGGGGTGGGGTGGGTGGGTGGGTGTGGCGGTGGTGGGTGTGGGTGGTGTGGGGTGGTGTGGGTGGTGTGGGATGTGGGTGGTGGGGTGGGTTGTGGGTGTGTGGTGGGGTGTGGGGTGGTTGTGGTGTGGGTGGGTTGGTGGGGTGGGGTGGAAGTGGGTGGGTGTGGGGGTGGGTGCGGTTGGTGTGGGGTGGTGTGGGTGTGGGGTGGTTGGGTGTGAGGCGGGTGTGGGGTGGGTGTGGGGTGAGTGTGGGGTGGGGTGGGTGTGGAGTGGTTGTGGGGTTGGTTCTGGGGTGGTTCTGGGGTGGGTGTCTGGTGGGGATGGGGGTGGGGGTGGGTGCCGGGGGGATGCGGCGTGTGTGAGTGTGGAGGAGGGAGGGACGCTGGGTGGAGGGCCGCCTTACGGTGGGTGTGTCTGGGGGAGGGGGGGTGGGTGGGCTGTGATTAACAAACACCGGGCATCTGTTACGGGGCGGCGCTCATTGATCGCCGGGGCTGACGACTCAAACTGACTCCAATAAAAACATACCAAGGGGAGCCACAGGTGACTCGTTCCGCCTAATGCGCCCTCTGGAGGGCGGTGGGCGGCTCCATTGCACCGAGCCACTGGTTGGTCCTTTGTCTTGATCCGTTTTACAACCTCCCCCTCTCCCTCCCCCCCCCCTTCCCAACTCCCCCCTGCCCCTCCTCCCCTCCTTCCCCCTACCCTCCCAAGCCTCCTCCCTCCCACCTCCAGTTCTTTCTCATCCCACTTTGTAATAATGCTAACCTCACCCCGCCCCCCCACCACCCCTACCAATTGACAGTGGGTATATACGCATCAGATAAGACTGTATAAGCGATGGCTTACTGACTGTCACTTTGGATTATGCCCACAGGTTTTAATCCTGGTCGAGTCAAACCAATGAATACAAAATGTACACTTGTCGTCTCCTAGCCAGGCGCTTGGAAACATTATGATATGGCAAGGACTGGTTGGGTAAGTGGCAGGATAATGTGACTGAGTGCGAAATAAAGCACTATAAATTCACCATGAATGCGCACTGTCACAAGTCGATACCCGTCCACGATATGACAGTAATACTTCCTTATTCAGATTTTCCCATTCCTCCACAATTGTATTAGAACTAGTGTTACTTTTTCTTCCTCAGCTGACATGGGTAATCCTGATGAGTAACTTGGCTAATCAAGTACATGTGTTTGTTCTTCAGGAAGTTCTGCTAAATCGGGCCTGAGGTCGATCCCTAAACGCCTTACAGGTGGCCTACATAAAACATATGACCTACATTCCAAGTGACCCACATAATGCAGATTACCTATTTAACATAGGTGACCTATATACCATATAGGTGGGCTATGTAATATAGGCGACCTATATACTACAGGTAACATACATAATAATCGTGACCTCATTGGTTGTGAGATACTTGTCGCTGATGGCTTACTTATTTTGGTGGCTTAATTGTTCTGTTACCTAGCTGTGACCTACCTATTGTAGTTTGACCTATTGTTATTGTGTACGCTACGTGTTGTACTCTACTTGCTCACCCAGAGTCCGATTTTTGTGGACATGACCCACGTGTTAGCTCATGACCTAATTATAAACTGTTTGACACCCACCCGAGTTACATGCATAGACACATTAATAATATAATAATAATAATAAAACATTTATATAGTACCCGATCCAGCAAGCCATTCTCAGGCACTTTACATAAGAAACAAATATACAGGAAAATAAATGTCACCTAGTTAAAAGCAGATTTAAACAAATGTGTTTTAAGATCTTTTTAAAAGCACTGTACTTGCATTGTACTTGAACTCCCCATACCTTAAGCATTAGAATATCTAGGCCCACAATCACCCCATCCATGACACAATCACCCCATCCATGCCTACCTATCTATGCGGTGGCTCCTTGCCTGAGAGGCCAGTGGAGACGACTACAGCCATCCTCCTGGAATCGGCAGTCTTTTAAATGGTTTATGGTTATAAGGCATTTAACGTCTACGATTGCACACATACAGGCAATGCACTTAGAAATACATCCAACCAGTAGGGTCTCCAACCCTACAACATATATGTAACATATGCAGGATCCTGTGCAACCAATGGGAGCACCACACTTACAGTATGATTCGAACTGACACTGCTTGCCATATAGTGCAACCAATGGGAGCACCACACTTACAGTATGATTCGAACTGACACTGCTTGCCATATAGTGCAACCAATGGGAGCACCACACTTACAGTATAATTCGAACTGACACTGCTTGCCATATAGTGCAACCAATGGGAGCACCACACTTACAGTATGATTCGAACTGACACTGCTTGCCATATAGTGCAACCAATGGGAGCACCACACTTACAGTATAATTCGAACTGACACTGCTTGCCATCCCAGTGTCTTAAGCATTACACTACTTTGGCTCCCTAATTTAATCACCACATCCACACCTACCTGTAAGTCTGGTTCCTTGCCTGAAAGGTCCGTGCAGACTGCTACAGTACATTGCACTGGCAGAGGCAGACCACGAAGCAGGCACACACTACAAGACAAGGTTCCCATTCTATGTCCATCCTCCCCCATCTCCCCCCCCCCCACCATAACCCCAGTCATACCCTTCTAGGTGGCACTTTCGGCTTAAATGGAAAACATTGCATACTTAGCAAGGACTAAACATGTACTTACCTCATAGATAAATCACCGATCCCCTAACTGGTTAGCAACAGCTAACCCACCTTACATTAAATAAGCTAAGGCAGCATTAGGCTATACTCACATACTTAATGCTTAAGCATAATTAAATTGCATAATTAAATTGCCGTACCATCAACCTATTGAAAAACTGACACATGCAATGATCATCCCTCATTTATTAGCCCAAACTTAATTTGTCTTCTCTTTTTTGTGTGTTTGGTTAAAAGTAATTTTATTTCTTGACCAAACTTCTTTTGTTCAGCGTTGGTGTACTGAGTTTCCAGCCGTACAATATATTATTTTCACAAAGTATTTTTCTTTCAGAAGGTATAGTAGGGCACACGGTTTCTCAGAGCGACTGACTATCTATATATACATACCAATATTGTGAAATATAAATACATTATATTAATATTATTAACAGAGTGTCAGTAGTGTCTCGTCCACCGAACGCTACTATTGCCCGAACCGCTGATGGCAGCGGCCTCGTTGACTTGGGTTTGCACGCAGAGTGGCAAACCCACTGCGAGCAGCCACCAAGCATGTGCGAGCACCACTATCGCTAGCACTCCCTTTGGTAAATATTGACCATAAGATATAAACGGTAGGCTAGAAATGTTGGCCAGCCAGAGTTAGCATTCTCAACCAAATAATTGTGTCTGAGTTATGTATTACGGAGTGTCAAATAATAAAGGGGAAAACCTATACAGTATCTGGGCATTGCCAATAGCTCATGCTAGTTGACGTCCACAGGAGCTTGACACCAAATACAAGCAACATTAATTTGGCATTCAGTCGCAGTACACCAGTCGGGAACCAGCGAGTACAATACGTTCATTCCGCGGGATGCGGCCTGGGGCACGTGGCCTGGCCGGGCGTCCATCTAAAGGCCCAGTCACATACACGTTAGTGGACGTAGTTGAACGTAGTGGAGGCTAACATAGTTGAACGTAGTTGAAAGTAGTTGAATGTACCGTCGACTTCTCTGGTACGTTCAACTACGACTATGTTCAACTACCTTCAACTACCTTCAACTACCTTCAACTACCTTCAACTATGTTAGCCTCCACTACGTTCAACTACGTCCACAAACGTGAATGTGACTGGGCCTTAACCTACGTCACGCCGGAAGTGCGGCGCACAGGGACGCCCTGAATACCCTCCACTTCCGGGGAGCCTATTTCCAGCCGGCTCTCACGGGCCGTGTGTGACGTCTGAATCAGGACGTGACGTGCCTTAAAAACCAGTAAATCACATTGGACATTGGGGGTGTGGTTGTGGGTGGGGGAGGGATGTGGTGGGGTGGTGTTGGGGGTGTGGTGTGGGTGTTGAATGTGTGGTAGGGTGTGGTGCGGTAGGGGGGCGGGGGGAGAGGAGAGTACGGGGTAAAAGCGTTGTGGGGCATTGGGGAGTTTGGGTGGGGTGAGGGGCATTGGGGAGTTTGGGTGGGGTGAGGGGCACGGAGATTTGAGGGAGAGGTGGGTAGGGAGGGTGGTAGGCGGGGACGTTGAGTGCCGTGGGGGAACGGATTGTGAGCATTGGTCAGCTTGGGTTGGGTGGGGAACTTGGGTGGTCTGGAAAACTTGGGTTGCGTGAGTAGTTGGGATGGTGGGGGTCAAGTAGGTGGAGGTTGGGGTGGGCTGTGGGTGGGGTGGGGGTGGGCTGAAAGTGAGAGTGGGGGTGGGGAGGACGTGGGTGTTGATGTGGGGTGAGAGTGGGGTGGGCTATGGGGTGGGTGTGGAAGTGCGGGTGGAATGGGGAGAGGGGTTGGGGAAGAATGACAGTGAGATAATGGTGCGGTAGTGGGGAGGGGGTTGCGTGGGAGTGAGAGTTAGGGTGGGCAGGGAGTGGGGGTTGGGGTTGGGGTGGGGGCAGAGTGGGGTTGGGAGTACGGGTAGGAGTGGAGGCGGTGGTTGTGGGGAACTCGGGTGAGCGGAGAGCAGTTCGGATGAACGGGTGGTGGGGGGGGGGGGGGGGGGAGCTCCCGGACTCAGGAGATGAACAGCGCAGCTCGGTTTGAGGAAGAGGAGGAGGGCAGTTTGGGACCGTATCAAAGCGGAATTCAGGGAGGAACATATCGGAGATGGAGGAGGATGTCGTTGAGGGAGGGGGGAAGGTCGTGGAGAGAGGGGAGCAGGTCCAAGGGGAAGGGTAACAGGTCGGGGAGGGTTGGGGGGGGGGGGGCAGGTCGGAGAGAAAGGGTGGAAGGTCAAGGAGAGAGGGGAGCAGGTCGTGGAGGAAGGGACACAGGTGGAGGAGGGAGGGCAACAGGTCCGAGAGGGAGAGGGAATATCAGGGAGAGAGGGTGATGAGGGGAGCACGTAGGAGAGGGAGGGGGGCAGGTCGGAAAGGTTGAGAAACAAACCCGGAGAGGGAGGGGAGCAGATCTGGGAGGGAGGGGAGATGGGGGGGGGGGGGAGGAGAACAGGGAGGAGAGGGAGGAGAGCAGGGAGGGAGGGGGAACAGGTCGGGAAGGGAAGGGACCAGGTTGGAGAGGGAGGAGAGCCGGTCAGAGGTGGAGGGGAGCAGATCGGGGAGGGAGGAGAGCCGATCGGGGAGGGAGGGGGAGCAGATCGAGGAGGGAGGGGAGTAGGTCGGGGAGGGAGGGAGCAGATCGAGGAGGGAGGAGAGCTGTTCGAGGAGGGAGGGGAGTAGGTCGGGGAGGGAGGAGAGCAGATCCTGGAGGGAGGGGAGCGGAGCAACTAGAAAAGACGAGGGTCACGAAGTGGGAAGTGGGAAGTGGGAAGTGGGAATGGTGACGTGGGAATTGGGAAGTGGGAAGGGACTGCTTCGGAGAGTGTGGAGAATGAGCAGCTCGTGCCACGGAGGGGGGAAAGGAGAAGTAAAGGATAAAGAGGCCTCGTGGGGGAAGAGGGGGAGCTGCACTAAGAGAGGCCGACCAGGCGCCATTGGAAGCAGGACGGGTTGGGTTAGTCCCAGCAGTGATTGCAGATTCGGCTAATGAGGCCTGGCGGCTGACAAGCGCCGGTCACCGGGGGAGCGCGCACTAAGAGCTGCTCCTCACCGCACTGCAATGCGCAGGGTCCGGGGAGTCGCTCACTGCAACTGGACGGAGAGGGCGGAGAGCGGGCGAGTGAGGGGAGGAGTGAGTGGGGAGGGAGTGAGGGTGGGTGGGGGAGTGAGGGAGGGAGTGAGTGAGAGTGGGATAGTGTGTGGGGGAGTGAGTGGGCGGGAGTGAGTGGAGAGAGTGAGTGGGGCCTGAGTGGAGGGGTGAGTGTGGGAGTAAGTGGGGGAGTGAGTGGGAGTAGGGGAGTGTGTGGGGGAGCGAGTGGGGAAGTGAGAGGGAGAATGAGTGGGGGAGTGAGTGGGGATAGTGTGTGGGAGAGTAAATGTGACAGTGAGTGTGATAGTGAGTGGGAAATGAGTGAGAGAGTAAGTATGATAGTGAGTGTGATAGTGAGTGTGATAGTGAGTGTGATAGTGAGTGTGATAGTGAGTGTGATAGTGAGTGTGATAGTGGGTGTGATAGTGAGTGTGATAGTGAGTGCGATAGTGAATGTGATAGTGAGTGTGATAGTGAGTGTGACAGAGGGTGTGATAGTGAGTGTGATAGTGAGTGTGATAGTGAGTGTGATAGTGAATGTGATAGTGAGTGTGATAGAGAGTATGATAGTGAGTGTGAGATGAGTGTGAGAGGAAGTGTGATAGTGAGTGGGAGAGTAAGTGTTATAGTGAGTGTGATAGTGAGTGTGATAGTGAGTGTGATAGTGAGTGTGATAGTGAGTGTGATAGTGATTGTGATAGTGAGTGTGATAGTGAGTGGGATAGTGAGTGTGATAGTGAGTGTGATAGCCAGTGTGATAGTGAGTGTGATAGTGAGTGTGATAGTGACTGTGATAGTGAGTGGGAGATGAGTTGGAGAATACGTGTGATAGTGAGTGTGATAGTGAGTGTGATAGTGAATATGATAGTGAGTGTGCTAGTGAATGTGATAGTGAGTGTGCTATTGAGTGTGATAGTGAGTGGGAGAGTAAGTGTGATAGTGACTATGACAGTGAGTGTGATAGTGAGTGTGATAGTGAGTGTGATAGTGAGTGGGAGAGTAAGTGTGATATTGAGTGTGATAGTGAGTGTGATAGTGAGTGTGATAGTGAGTGTGATAGTGAGTGGGAGAGTAAGTGTGATAGTGAGTGCGATAGTGAGTGTGCTAGTGAGTGTGATAGTGAGTGTGATAGTGAGCGTGATAGTGAGTGTGATAGTGAGTGTGATAGTGAGTGTGATAGTGAGTGTGATAGTGAGTGTGATAGTGAATGTGATAGTGAGAGTGATAGTGAGTGTGATAGTGAGTGGGAGAGTGAGTGGGAGAGTGAGTGGGAGAGTGAGTGGGAGAGTAAGTGTTATGGTGAGTGGGAGAGTAAGTGTTATAGTGAGTGGGAGAGTAAGTGTGATAGTGAGTGTGATAGTGAGTGTAATAGTGAGTGGGATATGAGTGGGATAGTAAGTGTGATAGTGAGTGGGAGAGTGAGTGTGATAGTGACTGTGATAGTGAGTGGGAGATGAGTGGGAGAATAAGTGTGATAGTGAGTGGGAGAGTGAGTGTGATAGTGAATGTGATAGTGAGGGGGAGCTGAGTGGGGGAGTAGTCTAATAGTGAGTTGGAGAGTTAGTGTGATAGTGAGTGGGAGAATGGGTGGGAAAGGGAGAGGGTGTGGGAGGTGAGTGGGATATTGAATGAGGCGATGAGTGGAGGAGTGAGTGGGACAGAATGGGAGAATGAATGGGAGAGGATGGGAGAGTGAGAGAGTGAGTGCGAGTAGGGGTGTGAGTGACTGTTTTCAATATATTTCAATATATTTGCATATTAAAACATATATTTAGATATATTTAGATATATTTAGATATATTTATACATATTTAGACATATGTTTGGGTGTGGGTAGGGCATAGATATACACATATTCAGACATATTTAGAAATATTTAAATATATGTATTGGGTATTTCTTCGGATTTACATTACAGAAATCACATCCAGTTCAATTTAAAATGCTTTTTTATAGATCGGTTTTCAGATACAGTCTTACACTTCAAGCCATATTGCGAAACGAAATTGAAAATGTTCCTCAAATCCGCTCGCCAAGTACTATTCCTCATTTTAAGCGCAGCACAAATATAAGATGATTACACCATTCAATTGCACTCCTTGCATAGGCATACTTTGCAAAAGTAATTTACAATTCCAAATTATTCGCCAGTATGTCCAACGCGCTTGAACAATATCATAACGAGGAAAGTGGGCGAGTATACCAGGCGGGTAGATGAAATTTCAATTTATTTGCAATGATCTAATTATGTTGTATCCACTTATGGCTGGATCATATCATATTATTGCCTGCCTGCATTATAGGGCACATTTTAACATGACCGTAGGTGGTGCCCGAAACGGTAGAGCGCAGGCAACCCGTGCGGAATGTTGGGAGTTCGAATCCCAGCCTAGTCAAACCAATGACTTATCAATAGTTATAATACTTATCACTACCTAGCCTGGTCCTCGGTATTAATATGATAGGACAAGGACTGGTTAGACTCGACGTGAATATGGTCTATGCTGCTGACGCGGCATAAATCAACCACCAATCAACCAATCAGGACTGGTTAGAACAGTATCAGTATAATGAGACTGTGTGGGATATTGGGTCATGGCGCAGACGGTCTCCCAATGGGGAAGCACTCTAAAGTTGTCATGAGTGCGCACTGTCAAAAGTCGGTACCCATCCTGATATGACCGTAGATGTTGAACACGGAATTCAATCCCGTCTTCTTTTATCAATAGGACAACCAACTATTGAAATTTAAACACACCATTAAGACAACAATAACGCAAACGCTTGTGTTGCCAACGTGTACAACTATGATACCCTATTGCCAGGAACAACATTTGATGACCCGAGAACCTGGCTATCCTAGCCATACAGCTGATGCCACTCGTAGCACATCGGGCTCGTAAAACATGCAGTCACAGGTTTATAGTTGATCCTTTATGACCCGTCTGTGTACCTTGCACTGTCTGGCTAGTTGGCATTCACCAGGGTCCAGCTATGGCCATTTAGACCAGAGCCTCGCCACGATCCACTAACCTTAGGCCACTTAGATCAGACTATCGGGATGATCGCGGGCTACCAATTTACTTAGATCACTACCTAACCAGAATCTGCTACTGTCAATCTACTTTTATGTCAGTGGGTAGTCATGATCTATTGCCAGTAACGCACTAATGGCCCTGTCACACTACGACGCTTCTCGCCGGCGACCCGTCAACGTGTGGTGTTTTTGGGCGATAATGAGTGAAATATCGAGACGCGCTGGGGGCGCGTTATGCGCGCGTCGGTACACGTCGGTACATTATCGTTGACGTTGATGGTCGGCGCGAAACGCCGGCGCGCGTTCCCTATCGCCCAAGGTTTTGAACATGTCCAAAACAACCCAACGACCGCCAGCGCGCGTAAATATATGGGTAAGGAGGTTAGGCGCGCGTCGCGCTGCGTTGGACGCGCCGGAATAACGTTATGGGAACGGTAGGAAGACGGCGCGCACGGGAGGGTCGTTGCTCACGAGTTGCGCAAACTGGGCCGTTTTTGTTTTACGCCCTAGCATCATTTAAGGTTAAATGAAGACGTCGCACCAAAGTTTTTTTTTTTTTCCCCAGCGCGTCGACACACGTTGGCCGCGCGCGCATAACGCGCCGCGCTGACGCCGATCTTTTCCCTCAAACCGCCGAAAAGTTTGACGTTTCTCGACGCGCAAGATTTTATTTTCAACGCTGACGGATCGCCGGGAGAAGCGTCGTAGTGTGACAGGGCCATTAGATCAGACTTCAATCACAATATGTGACCATCAGTGTACTAAGATCACTGCCTAACCATAATCTGCTACTGTCAATCTACTTTCATGTCAGAGGTTTGTCAGTGGCAGGGTGCTGTCATTATATTACTTACATCAAAGCGATACTTTGATCCAACACCATACAATAACTTAGGTCGGAGTGCTCCCTTGATCAGTTGCCATTATGCCAATTTGATCTGAGCATGTCCTGATCTGCTACCATTTAACTATTTCGGCCAGAGCCATGTTATAATCTAGTAAAATAAAGCCACCTACATCAGAGCCATGTCATGATGTATTAGGTTAAACAAGACTTGGATCAGAGCCATGCTAAACCAGAGTTAATAGGATAAAACCACTTGGATCAGAGGCATGCCTAGATAAAAGATTCACCCGGTACTTGTAGTACACGGGTGAAGACCAGCCCTACATAAATACGGGGGAAAATAGCATTAATATGGAAGTGAGGCTCCAGTATGGAAGTGAGGCTCCAGTATGTGGCTCCAGTATCAAATGGATACTTCTATAGGCACAGAGTTGGTGAAATGGGCGAGAATGCAAAAAGACAAGATGGCGGCCGCAGAACACCGTCGATTTCACTTTTAAATCTTATTAAACTAGATATTATATTATATTTGTCATCTCAAAGGTAGCGGGTAAATAATAAGACATATGTAAAGAATAAATGTTGCTTCTTAGATTGTAAAATTAGGCTCTCAATTCTTTGACCCGCATTTTCGCCAGCTTTTACATAAGGCTGGTTTGCACCCCCACTGCAGCAGTACGGGGTGAATCTTGTATCTAAGGCATGCCATGATATATTAGGATAAAATCACTTGGATCGGAAGCATGCCATGATCTTTAAAATAAAACCACAGATGCCCAATTTTCCAGTTGAGCAGCATTGCAAAGTAACCATCAGTGCCAACTGTCACATCATAAGTACCCACCCTGATACGTTGCTAGGACACCGATTTCCAACAAAAAGACGGACGTTCCCTCCACACACACAGTGTGCATATAATATGGATCTGACTAATTTTAAATATTTGAAACATCAATATCTCCCGAGCAGTGATGGTAGTGAGAGAAAAGGAGCAAAACCAGACATGGTTTCAAATCAGGACACGTATTACAAAAAATGCACCCACTTCAGTTAGCCATGCATGACAGCATAGTCAGCCAGTCCCCTCCAATTGAGAAATTATCCAATCTTTCTGAATGCGGTCCTTTAAATGTCTTGTAATTTTTGTTTTAACCGGCCAGTTTCCTCCGCAGCAAAGCCACACCGGAGCTGGGGTAGACATCGCCATTTCTCGTCCGATCAATATGTGTTTGCTGTGTCGAGTCTGTTCCACAAGAAGCTCCGGTTAAGTATTATAGGCTAAGAAGCTACACTCGCGAGTATCCCCTTTCCAAGTGTTGTCGGGGTGGATACAGTATGTCTGTGCTTCCTAATGCTATGGATAAACAGTTGCAGGACAACGCTAAAAATCTCACTGTGTTTGTTTATAGTTCATGTAGTAAGTGTTTGTTTATAGCAACTAATAACAGTACAGATATGTATGTCTTCATACTCTATACACGTCCAATACACAGATATAGGTATATCTACGCATGTATGCATATATGCATGTATTCATTGACACATCAGTGGGTGGGTTGGTTCTTGGATTGTACGTCCTGGCAACACCTAAGGTACCGATTTCTGACAGTGCACACTCATGGCAACTTTATAGTGCTGCTCCACTGGTATACCATGCTGCCAGCACCATGACCCGATATCCTACTCCTGCGCATGCTCCTGACAGTGAACCAACTAGTCCTTGCCAGATCCTAATATTGCTGAGTGCCTGGCAAGGAAGCGACAAGTATACATTTTTAAGCCATTGGTTTGACTCGACCAGGTTTCAAACCTGTGCGTTCGAATGCCACGATTTGACGCATCAATATATGTAGATATCTGTATATATATGTAAATATAGGTATATATATGTATATATACACATCCGTCACTTGGTGCATTAAAAGAGGACATATTTGGTAATATGCAGCTGTAAAGGGTATGCAGGTATTGCAGGTATTGCAACACCTCAGGGAGTTTGTCTCCCCTGTCCTGCAGAGTTGTAAACCACTGCCTTCTGGTACAGGTTCTTGACAGAACCGAATGCTAAGAGAGCAAACCCTCATCAGAAAACCATGTCACTGTGGCAGCATTAAGGGCGGTTGATGCATGGAACTCCCAACATCTCCCGACCAGCCACTGCAGGGACAAATAGTTTTGCGTCTGTCTTGACATGTTCTTGCTGGTGTGAAACCTCTATTTGCTCCCCGAGAGAGTGCCGCTGGTAACTTGCAAAAGCTAGCAGCACTTCAACACTTTTGCAGGCAGCTTTCACGAAATGAAACCTGAAGCTGAGAGACATTAAGACCGACTCATGAACATCACTCTCACAGCAGAGAGCTAAATGCAGAGAGGCAATCAAGTAATGAAAGCAGTCTTTGTTGCATCGCAACTGACAGCATGATGATGATGATGATGAAAGAGTAAAATGACCTAATATCCCACAGAGTCACATTTTGCTGATACAGAAAGAAACCAGTCCTTGTCCTCTCATGTTAATTCCAAGTGTCAGGTGTGGTAGCGACAAGTATAAATTGTATAAGTCATTGGTTAAAACTCGGTTGGGATTTGAACTCCTGACCTTCTGGACTAGAACACTGCGCTGTTACCGATTCGGCCACGGCTTCCACAAACAAACCACACTTAGAAGATCTCTGCTGTAGTCAAAGGATATTAGTAGTATTCCTGATACCTGGGTAGAATCTGGATATTACAATTAGGTGATTTGCCACAAAACTGCAAACCCATTAACCTATAGCAATATGCAACCATCGTTGTCAATATAAGAAGCTCTCATTTGACTAGAAGCAACTCACCCTGGCTGACAACCGGTGCGTAATTCCAGTCAAAGCACCTGACAGCACTGGAAAGACTCACCTTTTGGACCTAATGGAAGTACTGGAAGGAGACACACTGTGTTGCGTAACAGTTGGAGTGCTTGTGGATATTGCTAGGAGAAGAACGAGGAAGCTGAAGGCGACGAGGAGGGGAATGATGTGTTAGAGGAGGGGTGAGGGTGAGGTAGAGGGAGAGGGAAATGGAGATGGAGAGAGATATGGATAGGGACAGGGGGTGGGAGATGCGGATGGAGATGGAGAGGGAGAGGGGGAGGGAGAGGGATAGGGAGTGGGAGAGGGGAGCGGGAGAGGGGAGGGAGAATGACAACGATAGGGAAAGGTAGATGGAGAGGAGAGGTAGAGGTAGGGGGAGAGGGTGGGGAATAGGAGAATGTAGGTGGAGAGGAGAGGAGAGGCAGATGGAGAAGGAGAGGGAGAGCAGAGGTAGAGGGATGGGGAGAGGTAGAGAGATGGGGAGAGGGATGGGGAGAGGGAGAGAGATGGGGAGAGGGATGGGGAGAGGTAGAGAGATGGGGAGAGGGATGGGGGAGGGAGAGGGATGGGGAAAGGGAGAGGCATGGGGAGAGGGAGAGGCAGAGGGAGAGGGAGAGGGAGAGGGAGAGGGAGGGGGACTGCGAGGGGAAGGGGGAGGATGGAGAGGTGAAGTGAGCAGAAGGGGGATTTGGAGAGGACGGGGAGGGGAAGGAGGAGGAAGAGAACGGCCGAGCTGTGGGGAGGAGGGTAGTGAGCTCTGCTTGACAGAGTATGTGGATGGGTGTGTGGGTGTGTGAGGGAGGTGTGTGGGGGCGTGAGGTATCCAGGTTATTTACACTTGGATGTTGAAAGCTTTCTGGAGCAGCTCCCATCCCACAACCCTTCTAACACTTCCCCACACCACCCCACCTCACCTCATCCTAAACACCACCCACACCCCTTACCCACCAGCTCCTGTCAGGTGCACCCACACCATTAACTGTGTAGAAAAGTTATTACTCTGATAGATCTCAACTGAATCATTGAAGAGAAGGAAGGCATTAGCGAGGTCTGATCCCTTCAAATGCCGTCTGTCACCAGGCACAATCTCCTCAAGTTAAGTATTGTACACGCTGTGTTCCCGCCAAAAATCTAAAAGGTGGGGTTTTCTTAGAGTGAATCTGTGTTCGGGTAATACTGGGCATCAGAGATGTGGGTCAGTGTTTTCACGGTATGGTAATTCTGGGTTGGTTTGATTATTTGTTGGAGTTTTACATCCTGGCAACATCTAATGTCATATCAGGTTGGGTATCGAGTTGTGACAGTGCACACTCATGGTGACTTTACAGTGCTACCCCATTGGCTGCCAGCACCATGACATGATATTTCACTCAGTCACAGTATTCTAACACTGAGCTAACCAGTTGTTGCACTATCCTAATAATGCCGAGTGCCTGGCTAGGAAGAGACAAGTATAAATTGTGTAAGTCATTGATTTGACTCGAGCGGGAATCAAAACTGATGACCTCTTGTAAAAATATACGAATTTTCGGTTAAGAATTATATATTGGCAGCGAGCATTATTATTCTGGGACGACGGAGTGGGAACCAGGTTATGTAAACTAAAAGCAATAGAATCCCACTCCCATTGTACATGATACTGAGTGATGTGAAATATATGTTATATATGATGCTTGGAGTTCATGAAGAGATTTCCTATAAAAGAGACAGTACATGATTATTGAAATGTTTCTCTATGTGTTCATAAAGAATACAATTGGAGAAAAAGGACATTTTGAATATATATATATATATATATGTGAAGTGGGCGAGACTACTCGACCGATTATTTGCGGGCTCACATTTAACGGGGGCACGTATTTTGCTCTTATTTGTGTGGGCTCGCAACTGCCACATTTGCAAGGCTGGGTTCCCTGCTGTAAAGCGTTGCTTGGATACGTCGATTGTGACTATCCTAGCAACGATAGGAGGTCGGGCATTCGGACCCAGACCCATCGGACGTGTTTTTGCACGCTCCGATGTTTTAGCCGATATTTAGGATTTTATTGTCGAAATTCCAAACTTATTTAACTTAATTATATGGGAGGGGATTTGGCTTATAACATACATTCCACTGTTGAACTATATTTAACTAAGAACATAGGTTTTATTGATACATTCATTCTGTTAGTAAGAGCTAAGAATAAAATGGTGAGCTCCTAAGAAGTGACATGAACGTTCCTTGCAATCCTTACTGTCCTCCAGACTTATATTATTAACCGCTATGGTCAACTTCAGATTGCTATTTGGATTGCTCTATAATCTTATTTAATTAAGGGCCTTCTGCCAATGGTCTGTCAGGAGTCGAACTCTCCACCTCGCCAATGCTAGTCAAGGGTCAGGCTGGCAGGATGACAGACAACCGGCTGCAGGAGGCACAAGTCATTCACATGGAAACAATTATTTATATTAACACGTAGGGTCGCCTTAAGCGGGGGTGGAATAGCCCGACAGTTAAATATATATCTGTAACTGTATACAACTACCTGTTCACCCATGACCATGGGGAAGGCCCACCTTCAGCCTCATTTGCATATGCACTCAGGGCACAACCTGCAGCTGAGTTGAGTGACAGCCACCTCCACTGGGGGTTGGCTCCCACCCCAGCTGATTGGCTGATGGTGGGATTGCCCACTCACCTGTGCTGCCTTGGCCTTCTGACCACACTAGCCTGATACTGAGATTTAAATAATTATTCAGGATTCTGCGTCAGACACACCAAAGAGAAATGACTCTACTCCTGGCTCTTGAGTGAGACACAATTCACCTATTCCAAATTGAGTTGAGTGCAACACCCAAGGGACCCCAGTTCCAAGGGCTGTAGGCACTGCTTCCTATATAGAAGTAAGGTAATGAGGCGTAGTGTGGCCAGCAGGTGAGGAGTGAAGGTGATAGGCCACATGTAGAGGGATGGACAGGAGTTGATGCCAATAAAGCACAACTTATTCACTGTTCATCTGTGTGACTTGTTTTCCTTTCTCTTTCCAGTACTGGTTACAGAGTTGGTTATCTTGATTAGGCTGATTGCATCACAGGTGATATGAAGGGGAAGAGTTTTGTAGTTGCATGGGGTGCTCACCGCGGCCGAGCACCTTCCTGTTTCTATAATCTGACATGGGTAACCAACCAGCACTCTTAGGATTTGGCTCCTGCCGCCTGGTTAACATGTGAATTAACACACTTCATATAGTTGTTATACCATCAAGCAATGCATTGGTTAGTTGCTTGTTTTTTGGAGGTGTATGTCCTGGCAACATCTAAGTTCATATCAGGATGGGTACTGACTTTTGATATCTCACTCAGTCACAGTATCCTAATACTGAGCCAACCAGTCGTTCCCATATCCTAATAATGCAGAGCGCCAGGCTAGGAAACGACAAGCATCATTTTTGTTTTCATTGGTTTGACTCGACCAGGGACCGGAACCCTTGGGTTCGAATCACACGATCTACCAAACCGGAAGACGGATGCTCAACTTATTCGGCGATCCCCTTTGGTGCAATGAATTGTTAGTGACACGGGTCCGGAGTAGGCCACTCATTAGGCGTTGCACGGAAGCTGGGCAAGGCGTACAAGTAAATCACTGAGTGGGTGAAACGGGATGTGGGGTGGTATTCAACCATAACAGTTGAAGCACACGATTGCATTCATTTTAAATGGTTAATACCCCCATCACACCAAAGTAGTTCTTATTACCTTCTCGAAAATGTTGCCGAACTGGCTCAAACTGTGTGCCAATGTCATGAACGTAGTAGCAACGTTTTACAAACTGCATGGACGGGCAAGGATGGAAGAGTGCTCTGGAACTTTGAGCATGTTCAACATATTTGCCTGCCACATTCGACCCCATTTTAGAATGGGGTCTGACGTTTTGAGAACTAGTTTGGTGTGATGGGGGTGTAAGCAATACATTTTTGATAGGAACAAAACATGGTCTGTAGAGTAGTTGGTATTGCTGCAAGACCGGAATTCTGATGCTGAAAATAACAAACAACAAAGTATTCCAAAGAATACAGATTTCCGACAAAAGAAATTTGCACAAAATTGGTTGTTTGTTTGTTGTTGTGTTGCGTCCTAGCAACATCTAAGATCATATCAGGATGGGTACCAACTTCTGACAGTGCACACTCATGGTGACTTTATAGTGCTGCCCTACTGGGAGACCAGTCCACCAGCACCATGACCTGATATCGCACTCAGTCAAATTATCCTGACACTGAGCCAACCAGTCCTAGTGACTATCCTAATAATGCAAAGCGCCTGTCTAGGAAGCAATGAGTATCAATGTTTAAGTCATTGGTTGGACTCGACCAGGGTTGGAACACACAAACCGATGGTTTCAGATCCCCCGGTCTCCCAAAACAGGAGACGGATGCTTCACTCATTAGGCCATCCCAAGCGTCTGGACAAAACTGGGGATGGCACTGATAACCAACACCTATGATAGAAGTAAGCATAAGTATTCATGGTTGATGGATGAATCAAAACCATAAGGTTATATTCATTGTGTATGGTTAGAATATAAACACTATGATGTCATTATCCATGCTGAATGAGGAAAACAGAAAAATGAGGATATATTAATACTTAATAGATTACACAAATATAAGGACTGTAATCTCAATATGAAGGCTCTGAATCATCAACCAAATTTTAGAATTTCAATTAAAAGAAGGCTAAGACTAAGATGGAAACATAGGATTAAGTTCAGGATAACTAAACGCTATGCGCGGAAAAGTATTGAAAAACTAAAAAATACCTGAACAAGAAAACTAGCAATATCTCGGCGAAATGGGAAAGAAACAACATGAGTCAATTGGTTGTATTATAGCCTATGTGAAACGTAAAGTGGCAGGACCGTCTTAAGTGGCGGGGATTCACTTACTTGTGTGTTCACAGTGGTTGGCTGGGGCAGGGGAATGAGAAGGCAAGGCGGGTATGATGGTGAGTGTGGGTGTGAGTGTCAGCGTGGGTGTAGGTGTGGGTGTGGCTGTGAGTGTGGGTCTGAGTGTGAGTGTTTGAGTGTGAGTGTGAGTGTGGGTGCGAGTGTGAGTGCGAGTGTGAGTGTGAGTGTGAGTGTGAGTGTGAGTGTGAGTGTGAGTGTGGGTGTGGGTGTGGGTGTGGGTGTGAGTGTGAGTGTGAGTGTGGGTGTGGTGGGGTGTGGGTGTGAGTGTGGGTGAGTGTGAGGTGTGAGTAGGTGTGAGGTGAGTGGGTGTGGGTGTGGGTGTGGGTGTGAGTGGTGAGTGTGGGTGTGAGGGTGTGGGTGGGTGTGAGTGGTGTGAGTGTGAGTGGAGTGTGAGTGTGAGTGTGAGTGTGAGGTGGGTCGTGGAGTGTGAGTGTGAGTGTGGAGTGTGGAGGTGGGTGTGAGTGTGGGTGTGAGTGTGGGAGTGTGGGTGAGTGTGGGTGTGAGTGTGAGTGTGGGTGTGACAGTGGTGTGAGTGTGAGTGTTGGTGTTAGAGGAGGGGATCCGTGGCAAAGGTGTGAGAAAATGTGAAGTGGGAAACGGGAGGGGAAGGAGGGAAGCGAGAGAGGGGAGGGAGGGGAGGGAGTGAGGGGAAAGGAGGGGAGAGGAGGGGAGAGGAGAGGAGGAGCAGATGGGAGAGGAGGAGAGGAGATACGATGGGGTCGGGGGTGGGGTGGGGATAACATGGGATAGGGGAGGAGGGAAGGGGAAGGGCAGAAGAGGAGTGGAAGGGAGGGAAGGGGAGGGGAGAGGAGGGGAGGATGTGGATGGGAGGGGATGGGGAAGAGGGGGAGAGGAAATGATGGAAGTATGTGAGTGGAGATGATATAAATAAAAGGATGAAAGGGGGGCATGCCTGAACCTTGTATTTGAAAACGGTAATTCGATTCCACTCATATTTAAACACAGACACAAAGCGTTACGCACATTTAAAACCATTTGAAAACGAGGTTTCAAGAAATGTCAACCATGGCGAGTCATATTAAGGAGAGAGAGGACGGGAGGAGGGGGGATGGATGGGAGGTGAAGGAGAGGAGTGTGGAAGTGGAGGGAGGGGAGAGGAGGTGAATGGAGGCAGGGGGCGGGGAGCGAAGTGGAGAGGAGGGAAGCAAAGGGGTGTGAGGGAAGGGGATGTGAGGGGCGGGAGGCGAAGGGAGGGGGAGGGGAAGGGGAGGGAAGAGGGGAGAGGGTGGGAGGCAATATGCTCGACCGGAAATGATGCCGGTTTCCGTTTCCTTTTCTGTCTGAGAGTTGCTCGCACGGACAGTAATGGGAACAGTATGGAGGGTCCTGGCATTGGGTGTGTGGTTCGGGGCAGCCTGCTGCCACCTGGTGATGAGTGGGGGAGTGGTGATGGGGAGGGGGTGGGGGGTGGTTGCCAGTGGCATGAGGGGCGTGGGGGTGGGGGGCTCCAGCTAAATGGCACACAAGTCCCCACATGGGAAATGATCTGTCCTTTTCTTTACTCATGTCACTCATCAGATCAGGTGAGTCTATTTACAAACTCCACCGCGACTTGTGTGGTTTATATATATGTATATATGTGCTCTATAATCTATTATGGGAATATAAACAAGGACACAACCAACTACCTTCCCATATATTAGTTACTACACCCTGTACTGTCATGTTATTAGTTACTCCTACTGTGCTAGAGTCATTGAGTTAGTACTGCCGAAGCTGCTGCCTAGTCTAGTTCCTACATCCCCCTCTAGTCTGCCTCCTGTGTGTGGCTCCTGACCTCCCTGACACCAGCTGCGTCTGGTCACTACTGCTGCCAGACCCGTATATAAATATATATATATATATATATACATATATGTCATGGGGGTGATGCAAATGGGAAATGTTGCGCCTACAGCGGGACTCGAACACACATCTGTTTGCATTCCGGGCCCGTGTGCTAAACATTACACCACCTAGGCTCCCTGATATCACCACACTACCCACGCCTACCCAGGTTGGAGAGCTTACCTCGATCGGGCTATGGTGGTTAAATACTTCATTCGAGCCCCGGTTCAATTTCCAAGGTCGAATTTTATATAAGATTAGGTAGCAGGTTAAAAAATATGCTTATGGCACACTGAGTTTTGGGAAGTTTACATATTGGAATACATCACTATAAAGCCAAAAATTATATCTAATTTCCTGGATATTCATAGGACATTTAGTTGGGACCGGATTGAGTAAATTAACAGTGAATATTAGGAAATAATTCAGTAGTTACAATACATGGCTATAGGACAGAACTGCCCATGTTATAACTGTGTTGGTATAGCCATACATCCCAAACAATAGAGGAACCTCCAGCCAACAATAGGGGTATATGCTGGTCTGTGGCCCACTCATATACTTCCACTTGCCACTGGGGGAGGTCCTGTGGGGACTGTTGTGCATGATGTAGATATATTTTTTGCATACCAATATATATATGCATAATAAATAATTCACTGTGATTATGCATCTGATGCATAATCACCACAAAGATGCTGGTACAACATTAAGAAAAACCTACCTTAAATATTATTGTATTTGATTTATTTTATTGTTGTGACAGCATATATACATATATACACATATACATATACAGGTAAACTCAGGTCGGGTAAAGTCAGGTCGGGTAATGTCAAGTATTATTCCATTTTTATCATTATATATTTGTTATTATTATCATCGTTATTATCATTATTGTCGTTATTATCATTATTCTTGTCATTATTATTACCGTATTACTTTAATCATTATTGGCATTATTTTTAGATTTACATATACATGTATGTATACATATAATATATATATATAGATATAAACATACATATGTGTATACATATAAAGATACATATGTGTATACATATAAATATACATATTACATATGCACCTATGTGTATATATGCCTATATATACATGCATTCACATCTACATATATGTATACATATATACATATGGAGACCTATATATGTGACTACATAATATATATATATATATATATGTAGATATATATATATATATGTGAATACATACTGTATTTAGAGATGACTGCATCCCATATTGTAGAGTGGTCCATTTGTCACTGGTAAGTTAACCCATGTGTAGTCTGTTTCACTCTCAGACTTATTGCAAGGGGCCTAAGCTCTGACACTTTAACACTCAGATTTTAACCAAAAACTGCCAAGGAAAGCTTTCACACCTCAGGTTGCCAATGGTTCTCTGGGCTGCACCTCCACTGACAGCTGAGCTCACTGAGTGTGAATGTGTCAGAGCTTATGCCCTTTGAATAGGTGTGAGAGTGGATTGGATTTGGTTTATAAGGGTGTGTGCCACAGTGCACTGCACACACATATTTCTGAAGGCACACACTACACAACAGTCAACTTGGTACTTGCAAATGGATTACCATTGTGAAGGATCTGGCACAGTCATCCTTACATTTAGGAACACTGGTAAGTTATTCTTCACCTGATATTGCAATATTATTTATATATTATATATAATACATGATATGTATGTGCATATATGCATATATACATACAGCTTTAAAAGTATGTGTACATGTACATGCATAATCAAAAATAAATTTAATATAAATGGAATATTATTTAGGGTAATGGCAGTGATTGGTTAAAATCTGAGTGTGAAAGTGTCAGAGCTTAGGCCCCTTGCATTGTTGCAATAAGTCTGATAGTGACACAGACTACATATGGATTAACTTAGCAGCAACAAATAGAGGACCACTCTAAGATATGTGATGCAGTCATCTCTAAATACAATATGTATTTATATGCATGTGTGTAGAGTCATGTATATATGTCTGCATATGTATATATAGATATGTATGTATGTATATGTATGTATATATGTATGTATATGTATATATATATATATGTATATATATGTATATATATATATGTATGTTAATATGTATGTATGTATATGTATGCATATGTATGTATATGTATGTATATGTATATATATGTATGTATATGTGTATGTATGTATGTATATGTATGTGTATGTATGTATGTATGTATATGTATGTATGTATATGTATAACATTTATAATAGGCATAGCGGGTTTGGATTTCCGTGGGTGTGGGAGAGGAGATGGCAGCCTATCGGCACCGGGAATACCGGCTTCCCGGCACCAGGGTTCCTGGCCTCACGGCGCCGAGACTCCCGACACTAGGCCTCAATTCAAATAATATAAATATTAATAAAATGTGATAACCAACAATAAAATAAATGAAATATGAATGCAATAATATACAGGGTAAGTTTTTATTAATGTTGCTGTACCAGCGAGAAATGCCATATTCGTGGGGATTATGCATCAGATAATTTTATGTGTATGTATGTATATGTATATATATGTATGTATATGTATGTATATGTATGTATGTATATGTATGTATATGTATGCATATGTATATTCATTCATTCAATTCAGACTCATGACTATGGTAGTTACATAATTTGGTCCATAGTAGGTAGATATAAAAATTGTTTATGTATGTTTATGTATGTTTATATGCGTATATATGTATATGAATGTATATGAATGTGTATCAAATATGTGTATATATATGTATGTATAGGTATGCATAGGTATGCATAGGTATATGCATAGCATTTATAATAGGCATACATGGTTCGGGTTCGGGGTTCGGGGTTGGGAGGAGATGGCAGCCTATCGGGGCAAGGAATCCCGGCTTCCCGGCACCAGGGTTCCCGGCCTCCCGGTGCCGAGACTCCCGGCAGCAGGCCTCAATTCAAATGATATAAATATAAATAAAATGTGATAACCAACAATAAAATAAATAAAATATAAATGCAATAATATACAGGGTAGGTTGAATGTTAATGTTGCTGTAACAGATTGTTAAATCATTGGTTTGACTCGACCAGGGTTTGAACCCATGAGGCCATGTGTTCGGATTCACCGTTCTCCCAAAACCATATATAAACATATATTTGGTGAGTGGTTGGCATTTTTATTTGATTTATTTTACTTTTGTTTATTACTTTTTACTTCTATTCAAATATTTGGGATGTGGTGGAGGGAGGCTTGGAACCAGGAAGCTGGGAGGCTATACATACCGTTTTAAATGCAATAAAGTGTTTATTAATATATGTATATGTGTGTATATGTATATGTGTATATATGTATATATGCTGTCAAAACAATAAAATAAATCAAATACAATAATATTTAAGGTAGGTTTTTCTTAATGTTGTACCAGCAAGACAAGCCATCTTTGTGGTGATTATGCATCAGATGCATAATCACAGTGAATTATTTATTATGCATATATATATTGGGATGCAAAAAATATATCTACATGATGCACAACAGTCCCCACAGGACCTCCCCCAGTGGCATGTGGAAGTATATAAGTGGGCCACAGACCAGCATATACCCCCATGGTTGACTGGAGGCTGCTCTATTGTTTGAGATTGATGGCTATACCAACACAGTACTGTCATGGGCAGTTTTGTCCTATAGACATGTGTTGTAACTCCTGAATTAGTTCCTAATATTCACTGTTAATTTACTCAATCCGGTCCCAACTAAATGTCCTACGAATATTCAGGAAATTCGATATAATTTTGTGCTTTCTAGTGATGTATTCCAATATGAAAACTTCCCAAAACTCAGTGTTCCACAACCATATTTGTGAACCTGCACCTTAATCTTATATGAAATTCGACCTTGGAAATGGAACCGGTACTCGAATTAGGTACATTTACCACCATAGCCCAAACGAGGTAAGCTCTCCAACCTGCTACCTGTCTATCTGGTTACTTGCCTGAGAGGTCAGTGCAGACCACTACATATACATATATATATACATACATACATACATATATATATATATATATATATATAAATATGTAAGTTATATATTTGTTTGTCGCTGAGCCAGTGGAAAATCAGTTTTATTCTTCTGAATAGGTTTCATTTGTGTTGGTCGGTTGGTTGATTGTTGGAGTTTTACAACCTGGCAATATCTAAGGTCATATCAGGACGGATACCAACGTGTGACAGTGCGCACTCATGCCGACTTTATAGTGCTGCCCCACTTGGAAACCAGGTTGCCAACACCATGACCTGATGTCCCACTCAGTCACATTATCCTCATTCTGTGCTACCCAGTCTGTTTGTACCTGGGTGGGTGGATAATCAGTTTTATTCTTCTGAACAAGTTTTGTTCCTGTTAATGCTGTAGCATGATGTTTAACATTTAACTGTTTTTTAACAAAACATTTAAATTAACATAGAACACATATACACAAACGAGTGTTTTTGTTCAATCCTGTTAACGTTGTAGCATGATGTTTTACATTTAACTGGTTTTTATAAAATAATTTAAATTAACATAGCACACCTAAACAGAAAATATTGCTTTTGTTCAATGCAGTAGTTCTTTTTGTTACAATTTTTTTAAATTAATAGCTCAAACTGCAAATGTGTCCACTGAGCAGGATCGATCGAATGATCCAAACCTTCACAGATGTACGCTCTACCGCCTGAGCTACGTCCCGCTCAGACTTAGAGTTCAAATGCACTTGTGTTTGTCTGCAGCTCATTTCACTCATTAGCTCAAACAAGAACACTTCCAACGGCATTCTGGGTAATGTCGACCTTTACCCCATCCAGCAGCTCCGACCTTTATTCGTTTTTCCCGCGCCTGAGTAAATGCCCTATAACGTTAACTAAACACACTTAGTGTCGCTAATTATCGCTCATTGCGATCGTTGCATCTGACTAATGACCCACTTTATGTCGGTCATAACTGTCACCTGTTGTCAGTTTAGTAGCAGGGACAGGTAGCTGGCAGTAGGATGATGCAGCTGTTGTTGCTACTGCTGGTGGTAGCAGCGGTGTGTTGCCAAGGGAAACTGTTTGTGGAACAAAATTAATGTTTCATCGAGGATCTGAGACAAATGAGACGCTGTTGTGTTGGAAATATAATCCTCCAAATAAGGCAAGAAGAGCCGCATTTAATATGCATAGAAAAACAGCAGTTGGGTAGCAGCAACCAACGGATTATATATTCAGTAAAACCTCTATAACCGACCGCCTCCACAGATCGACCACTCCCCTATACCGATCGCTTCATTTGGGGTCCCAAACGATCCCCAATACAAGACCACTGAAACTATACCAACAAAAAGCTCCCTTAACCGACCACCTCCCTAAATGGACCATTAGAAGTAGGTCCCATGGTCGCTCGATTTAGAGAGATTTGTGTGTAGACTGACACAAGGATTGGAAAGGTAACCATTGGCCACTGCCCTGCCTGTTCTCAGACCGGATGCGGTGTCCCAAATCAGTAAGAGTGTTGGCTTCCCGTGCGGTAGGTCGGGGGTTTGAACCCTGGCCGGGTCAATCCAATGACTTACTGCTGTAGAATTCTCCAGTAAAAGTATCATGAAGTTTACTTTGATGAGTACATCATTTGATATCAGATCTGGCGGTCTGGTTTCCCACTGGGGCAGCACTATAAAGTTGCCATAAGTGTGCACTGTCATAAGTCGGTACCCATCCTGATAGGCTCTTAGATGTGCCAGGACGTAAAACTCCAACAACCAACCGATTCAACGTCCTTATAGGACTTGCGATAGTTCCCACTCTTCCCACCAGTCTTGTCCACTCACACAATGATAGCATTCTACCCGTAGCCTACCAGTACCAATGCAACTGCCACATTGGACTTGGGATAGTTCTAACTCTTCTCACCAGTCTTGACCACACACAGTGATATGATTCTATCCATATGCTACTGAAGTGGGCGAGACTACTCGACCGATGGAAATGCGGGCTGGGCTGATTAGCTCGCATTCTGAAATGCGGGCTACTCACCAGGCTCGCATTTTCCACCATTTGTGGGGCCCGGTTCCCTGCTTTAACACATCGCTAGGAGACGTCGATTGCGACTCTCCTAGCAACGGTGGGAGGTCGAGCGCTCGGGCTCCGACCCATCAGATGTGTTTCTGCATGCTCCGATGTTTTAGACGAGATTTAGGTTTTTATTGTCGAAATTTGAAACTTATTTAACTTAACTAATATGGGAGGGGATAGAATTATTGTATTTAAACGGTATTCAGTGAAATCAATCTATGAAAGTACATTTATTGTACTAGTTAGGGTAAGAATAAAGCCGTGAGCTCTTGGTTAGGTGAATTGGAACGTTCCTTGCATTCTTTACTATTCTCCAGTCTTCTTGTAGATTAACAGCTATTGAGAACCTGATATTTGAATGCTTTATATGTAATTAAGGGCCTTATGCCTGATAGGCCTCATGCAGCCGATTAACCCATCTGTGGGGAGATAATAACAAACATATTAACAGAATTAACGTAGTGCTATTTTGGCTGAAAATAAGACATTAACTTAGGCTGATTATCAGTGACAGCAGCAGAGACACAGGGCGCTTCTGTTTAGTTTTGCATTAATTTAAACATAATAATACACACCGAACGGCAGGGAGGACAGCCAGTTAGTTGAAATAACTAGTAATTGCTTTAGTATGATAAATGTGAGGAGGGACCAAGAACCGTATTTATATGATACTCTGGCAGTCCGCCCTTAGCCCGAGAATGACAACAACGGTGACGGTCTACCTGCAGACGGGACGAGAGGCGGCGGCCTGCGGCAGGCCCCCGGAAATTCACATGGAAATAATTACATAAATTAACTCGTAGGCTCGCCTTAAGCGGGGGTGGAATAGCCCGACGGTTAAACTACCAATAGAACATCCGCATTAGGCTTGGAATAGTTAGTTACCAGGCCTCACACCAGTCTCGTCTACAGGGAAATACTAGAACTAATTATTTTTTAAATAAACATCTACATAATACTCACTTCATCCCGGCGGGGTGGCTAATTGGTGTGGCTGGCAATGATCGCGTGTCTTGAAATCAGTAATCACTAAAAGCTGCATAGTCCGATGAAATATCAAATTTTCAAAACCAAACCAAATATCTAGATTTGATTTTACATATCTAACTTAGATACTGATGCACTTATTAAGCATTTGTTTCTGCTTAGAAGGCAATACTGAGTCAATTTAACAGAACCTGTTACTGCAGAAGTCTATGGTGCCAGAGTTTTGGCACCCTGCCAAAACTAATTGTCCATGTTTGCACTCAAAATATCTCAAAAGTTTACCATTTAAAATAAAAGTAACTTTGAACTAATGTAAAGTGGATACTACTGATCGATCTAATATATTTATCTCAGAAAAAATACAGAAATTCAAAACCATCGGCCTATGCAACTTTAAGGATGCAGTCAAACTGCCTCACCCATAATGCATCCTTTGTGTGTGCTAATTATCAAGATTGTTTCCTAGAGTTTGGTTTGTAGCAGAGTGACTTCCGGAAAGGTTAGGTGGATGTTGCATTTACCCTTTGACCTGATGCAGACTGTACTCAGGCGTTCGGTTAATAACCAATTTGTCTCCAATCAGCGTTTTGTACATTAATTGATGTGCCCATGATATGAGTCCTTATTTACGTCATCTATGAAACTGCCTAGATATCGACAAGTATCAGTTTTATAAGTCATCGGTTTGACTCGGCCAGGTATCGAACTCCCGACCTTCCACACGGGAGCAATGCGCTATACCGAGTCGGTGCCTAGGCATGGCTAGATCTGGTTTAAAGTTTCCAGTAATCCAATTCCCTTGAAGCAGGTAAAATGTAGGCAAATTAATATCATAAGCTTCCCCTTGTGACTGGTTAGGGGAGTGTAATTATGATCATCAACTCATTTACTACTATATTAAATTTGTGCATAATGGAACGGCCCTGTACTAACACAATCCCTGACTACTGCGACCCACACACTACTGCATTAATGTTGCATAGTCGATGCTTTTGAGTATCTGACTTGACTTGACTTCTGGGGGGTTTGTAACCTTATGACGGTTACCAGCTGCAGAACTGCAGCAACATAGAGACGCACCGATAAATTGGTCCAATCTTTGGTTGAAGATTAATATTCTGGTGGGACAGTTGTAAAAGCTGGGGATGTCTTTACAACAATTAAACGGTGAATCGTTGGGGTGGCCCCGAATCACTCCAGTCCGGTGGTAGCACAGCACTCATATCCAGTCGACAGCAGCAACAGTTTAGGAGGAAGGGAAGGGTAAAGGTAGGTCCAAGAATTTCTGTAATATGTTCAGGTAAATATAATAGGTTAATCGATATATGCTACCTTACTTCAGTTTAAAGTAACTTTGATTTAAACTGATTAATCACGGAAATATTTTAGGTGTAAATATGGAAAAGTAATGTTGGTATGCTTGTCAAAACTCTGACCCCATTGGCTTCAGCAGTAACAGGTTCCAGTAAATTACCAACAGACACCCTCCTGCGCAGCAACTAATACTCACTGAGCGCACCAGTGTTTAAGGGGGCTATGTAGGTTCAAACATAGATAAATGTTTTGCTTTCGAACATGCGATGCTTTTATCGGATGACACAATTTTAATATTTCATGCATTTCCAAGTCTCACACTATAAACTAGGGATGAAAGTGGTCTCTGGAGAGAAAAGCGGAGATGCGGATATTCTCCCATAGGCTTAGCATTGTCAGGGAATCGCGGATAATTCCCGGAAGTCTGGTTTCATATGTATTGGTATACGCTGATAGTGCTGCACCGTTTGAAGCACATAATAATACTAATAGTAGTATATGCGGATAGTGGTGCGCCATTTAAAGTATGTATTAGTAGTATTCACTGATCATGCTGCAGGATTGCAGTAGGGGCCTCCAGGAAGAATCCTGGAAATCCGCGAAATCGCGGAGATCTTTCATCCCTGATTTAAACACAAATTCAACACTGAAAACATCTACTTAGGGCTAGCCCAAAAGATCATGTCAGTATAAAATCCAAGAGGCTTTATTATTATTTTGTTGTTATACCATTCTAAAGTCAGTGATCCACATGCTCCCTCCTCATACCCCCCCCCCCCCCCCCCAACATCCTGCTTGTTGTGATTCCCCTCTCCCTCGATCTTGAGCTGTGTGTTAAATTCCACTCAAATCACTCCACTCTTGTCAACCCATCCGATTCATGTGATTGATTGACAAGATGATGGCTTCATTTTTGTTAACACATAGCAATAGACCTTCCATTAAACGAAACCCCATGCAAAATGTAAAAAGAAAAAACAAAACAAATACAAAATCATTTATTATTTTCTATTTGATAAAGCCAATGCATCAAAGTGTAATGGCATAGCTAATTGAACGGCTTCAGTCCGACATAGCATCTCTTTAACTATGAACATGGGTCGGGCAAGGGCCTGTCACACTATGACGTATAGCCTTAGCATATGCTGATGTATGTGATTTTCGACCAACACATCGGCGTATGTTCCGGGTATGTTGTTATACATCATCTTAGGTCTCCATGTGTCAAGGCTCCGAAAATTGTTTGTGCATGCTCAAAATTTCCAACGTGTGTCAAAGTGTGGCTCGTCCATGTTTGGGATATGTCGCCGTACATTGGGAGTATGTTAGGGATATATTGTTTTACATTGCTGCATGTTAGCCGTACGTTCAGCCGGTGGGAATGTGCAGTCCGCGTACAGGCCGCATACAGTCTGCCTACAGTCTGTGTACTGCCAACGGATGCATTATGTACTCCTAACATACTTCGAACATATGCCTGCCATATCTCCAGCATATTTAACGTATATGCAATACTTCTAGCGATGGAGTAATGTATGTAATGTTGGTCAACGTTCCATGAGTGTTTGCGAATGTTTTGCGAGGCACATGAATGCTCTCATAATTTATATGCTAGCAATACATCAGAAATACATTCTGCATACATTACGTACATTGTGTCTATGTTGTGTGTACGTTGTGTATACATCCATTTTTATCCCCCGCTGCTGAACAGTTTGACGAATGCCAACGTACTGGTAAATTGTCGAACGTTGAGCATGCGCTGATGCCATACGGCGTAGTGTGACAGTGCCTTCAGCGCCTGGACAGCAGGCACTTTCAGCTGCAAATTAGCCACGGCAGGGAAGAGGCACGAGACATTGATTATTTAACTACAGGGGGCGAGGTACCGGGGTGGTGGCCAGCCGCTAATTACAACTGAACTCCATCTTTCAAGTACCAGACCACGTGAGACCAGACGCAAAGATCACACGCCACGCATTGCATATTCACAAGGCTTTGATCGTAATGACTGCATTGCGTTTGTTCCGCGGCGGAGGAGGACCACCCCCCCCCTTTTCTCAGTTCCCCCCCCGCCCTGGTTACGTGACACACACCTTGCCCTGCCCTTATAACGTGGCCCGCTGCCTCCAGCTACTCCGCCTCCTGCCTCCTCCAGCAACACTCACTTTCTCCACCCACCCTTGCTTTTTCTTTTTTCTTTTTCTTCCTTTTCAACTTCTTTCTTCTTTCCTAGGGTGGAGGGCTCTTCAGGGCTCTTTGGGGCTGTTCCCACCCCACTGACTCTCCCCATGATGACCTTGCCACACCCGGCAGGTTCTGACAGTCCTGAGATTTCAACCGACATTCTGACATTAACTCCTTTAGCATTGCATTGTATGCCTCATTTACCTATACCCAGTATGCATTGCCCTCATGTCCCTGTTGTTGTTCTCATTGTCTTCTTGATTCATTTTATCCTGAATAAAATGTTTTTCTCCAACCCGCCTTTGACACTCCTTCGCCGCGTAGCATGACTGCATGGCGGTGTTGAGCTCTCATTACACGGATATCTTTATTCATGTTTGCTATGCCAACGGCAGGAAATACAAAAATAAAACCATAGGTCTTTCAGTTCTGTTTTAAATACCAAAATACCAAAATACCAAAAATTACAAGTGATTAGAGACTTGACAGTAACCAGTGCTTACACACAGCCTAGCAACACTGATATGACCGTAGATTTTGCTAGGATGACAAAACCCAAATAACCAAAACCTACCTGTATTCCAACAGGCTCAGCCTACCTCACCGGGCTATTATAGCACACCATGACTATTGGACGTATTGCAAATGTTATATACTGGGCGCGTTGGTCTAATCGGGGGAGCGTGGGCCTCGCATGCGGAAGGTCAGGAGTTTGGTTCCCGCTCGAGTCAAACCAATCACTTTAAAATTGGTACTTGTCGTTTCCTAGCCTGGCGCTCAGCATTAATAGGATAGGCCAAGTACTGGTTAGTTCAGTGTCAGGATAATGTGACTGAGCGGGATATCGGGTCATAGTGCTAGCAGCCTGATTTCCCAGTGGGGCAGCACTATAAAGTCACCATGAGTGCACACTGTCACACATCGTTACTCGTCCTGATATGACCTTAGATGTTGCTAGGACGTAAAACAGCCAACCAACAACAAATGCATAGTCTAGCTACCAGAACCCTTGAGTGCATTCATCCAATTAATTTGAACTCTTAGATGTAACTCCTTTTTGAAATGATGTTAAATGTGACCATGACGTAAAACTGCAACGAACAGATATAACCCACACACATATATCTAGGAGGTAATACTTGTCTTCCAGGTACAGCATACGGACCAACCTAATAAACTAAGCATTGATACAGAATAACCTACAAAACAGGGTAGAGCCTATGCCTCAGAGTAGGTATCCCAAGTGCCTTGCCAATCCACCAATAATCTTTGTGTGGAGGCTTAAAATTCATAATTTTCAATCTGTTGGTGTGTTCTAAGTTGTTCACCAATTGAAATAAAGCCTAAAGCAAAATAAAGCTTCATATTTCTTCTTTCTAATAGTACCATCCACATTAGGATATGACTTTGATCAGCTACAGAAAATCAATGCTTTGTCAAGTCCATTTATGTAGAAAATCACCTTTTGTTTCAACTAACTTATGCATGAAATTTTACACTGCTTCTTCAAACCTCTGATGCCCATTCACCAGAGCTAGCATCGTCATGCCAATGATATCATTTTGTTGCCAATACTACAGGCCATATAGTCATATTTTGTCCTTGAATAAATTCTTTGTCCATCTATTTTAAATTTTAATTTAAAATGTTCAATTAAGCACCATCTCGGAACCAAATAATGGATAACTTAGGTTTTTACATGAAAATAAAGATCCTTTTTTTCTTAAAAAAAAGAAGTTAATCAGAATTCTTAGCAATGCATGTGTGAAGGCGTAAATTTGAGACAAAATAAATGTTGGCTCTACTTAATAAGTGAATGCTAAAGTTGTTATGCAATGTGCCAGTTGTTATGGAATGTGCCATAAACACACTGCCCACACACCCACAGGATTTGAAAACATTTTTTTTAAAAACATTCACATCTATCAAATTGTATTGTATGTAATGTAAACAGAAAGAGCGTATTGAAGGTAGTACAGTGTCAACATTTCCTGCAATTATCTTGTACGGGTGCTTTTCTGTACCAAATAAGCCTGCTCAAAGTTGGACATTTCCTTTTACCGGATTCTATCACTTGTCAAATTGAGCTATTTTTTTAAGCTTTTCCCAAGCATATGTAGTCCTGAAAAAATAGCAATGACTAGACTCATCAGTAGGTTAGGGATAAATCAGAATAATTTAATATGGGTGCCAATTTTTTCCACAACCAAGCCCCCAAAAGTGGTCCAAAGCGAAATTTGGAAATTGGTGAAATTAAGGAAATTGTGATTTCGCGCATTTTTGAAGATGTATATCTTGAAATGTAATCACATCAGACACCTGGATCTTTGTATTCTCATTGTATAGGCCATGGCTTTGAAGGAAAAAATACAGAAAGTCTGGTAGGGTGGTTACTTTTAATTCTTGGGGCCATCAAAAATGCTATCTTTTTAGTTTTGGGTGGGACCAATTAAGTAACAACCTAAAAAAGTCCATATCTTCTTTAATATTAGAGCGATTTTCACAAATGAAGAGTCATTTTATTTCAAATTAAGTATCCTAACAGGTGAAATCCATTAAATCAAACTCCAAACTATTTTTGAAAATCACTTGGGATACCTACTCAGAGCCCTTAGTACCTTAGTCAGATCCCTTAGTCAGGCAGAACTAACCGAACGGGATTCTCGGACACAGCATACCTCATGACACTCTCAACCAGAACCGACTACCTAATGACACCCTCAACCATAACATATTACCTAATGCCATCCTCAACCAGAACTGACTACCTAATGGCACCCTGAACCAGAACTGACTACCTAATGAGACCCTCAACCATAACATACTACCTAATGCCACCCTCAACCAGAACTGACTACCTAATGATACCCTCAACCAGAACTGACTACCTAATGACACCCTCAACCATAACATACTACCTAATGCCACCCTAAACCATAACATACTACCTAATGCCACCCTCAACCACAACATACTACCTAATGTCACACTCAACCAGAACCTACTACCTAATGACATCCTCAACCAGAACCTACTACGTAATGACACCCTCAACCATAACATACTACCTAATGCCACCCTCAACCATAACATACTACCTAATGTCACACTCAACCAGAACCTACTACATAATGACATCCTCAACCAGAACCTACTACCTAATGACACCCTCAAACATAACCTACTACCTAATGCCATCCTTAACCAGAACCTACTACCTAATGACACCCTCAACCATAACCTACTATCTAATGACACCCTCAACCAGAACCTACTACCTGATGACACCCTCAACCATAACATACTACCTAATGCCACACTCAACCAGAACCTACTAGCTAATGACATCCTCACACATAACTTACTACCTAATGCCATCCTCAACCAGAACCTACTACCTAATGACACCCTCAAACATAACCTACTACCTAATGCCACCCTCAACCAGAACCTACTACCTAATGACACCCTCAAACATAACCTACTACCTAATGCCACCCTCAACCAGAACCTACTACCTAATGACAACCTCAACCAGAACCTACTACCTAATGACACCCTCAACCATAACATACTATGTAATGCCACCCTCAACCAGAACCTACTACCTAATTACATCCTCAACCGTAACTTACTACCTAATGTCATCCTCAACCAGAACATACTACCTAATGACACCATCAAGCATAACCTACTACCTACTACCATCCTTAACCAGAACCTACTACCTAATGACACCCTCAAACATAACCTACTACATAATGCCACCCTGAACCAGAACCTACTACCTAATGACACCCTCAACCATAACCTACTACCTAATGACACCCTCAACCATACTCTACTACCTAATGCCACCCTCAACCATAACCTAGTACATAATACCACCCTCAACCAGACCCTACTACCTAATACCACCCTCAACCAGAACCTACTACATAATGACACCCTCAACCATAACCTACTACCTAATGCCACCCTCAACCAGAACCTACTACCTAATGGCACCCTCAACAAGAACCTACTACCTAATGACACCCTCAACCAGAACCTATTCAAAGGCATCCTCTGACATAACTTACCTAATTACACCCTCAACCCGAGTCTATATAATGACACCCTCAATCAGAACCCACTACCGAATGACACCCTCAATCAGAACCCACTACCGAATGACACCCTCAATCAGAACCTATGTAGCGGCATCCTCAGACATAACCTACCTAATGACACCCTCAACCATAACCTACCTGCCAGCACCCTCAGACAGAACCGCCATCATGACAGTCTCATACACAATCTATCTAAGGACACTCTCAGACAAAACACACCTAATGGAAATATTCCCATTTATGGTTTCGCGCGCGTTTACACATCAACAGATGCCTCCTTGTCCATGGTGACGTCACATACACATCAAGGTGATGTCATAAAGCGTAGAGGGTGCGTTATTTACTGATTAGACCCATGGCCGGCTGATGCCCGGACGGCGGTGTGCTTAGCCATCTTGATGGTTGGGTTGTGAGTGGTGGTGGAGTGGTGCTGGAGTGGTGCTGGAGTGGTGGTGGCGTTGTGCTGGAGTGGTGCTGGAGTGGTGCTGGGCCGGGGACCGGGGACTGTGGGGACTGGGGCTGCCATCTAGACAACCCAGGGCAGAAACGTCCAGGGCTACTTTAGACCGGATGCAGTGGCCAAATCGGTAGAGCACAGCCCTCGCATATGGAAGATCGGGAGTTTGCGAGTTTGGTTCCCGGTCGAGTCAAACCAATGACTTAAAACTTGATACTTGTTGCTTCCTAGCCTGGTGCTCGGAATTATTAGGATAGGGCAAGGACTGGTTGGCTCGGTGTCAGGATAATGTGACTGACTGGGATATCGGGGTATGGTGCCAGCGGCCTGATTTCCCAGTGAGGCAGCACTATAAAATCGCCATGAGTGCATACTGTCACAAGTTGCTACTCATCCTGATATGACCTTAGATGTTGCTAGGACGTAAAACAACAAAAAACAACAACAAACTTTAGGCCTAGTTTCGTTCTAGCGCTAAGACAGCAAGTACTCTCCCAGCACAAACCAGCTAGCATTGCGACTCCTCATTAACTGCCCTGCTTTCTGATGGAGAATGATTGGTATGAGTATCGAGTAACACTGGCTACCCCAACCCACATTCCCCCACATCCCCCCGTATTCCCACACATCTCCCCGCATTCTCCCATATTCCCCACATCCCCCGCATCCCCCGCCCACATTCGCTAGTGCCTTCAGAAGGACGATGACATCTCCAAATCAGCACACATCATCGCTAGGACATCTGATGTTATATACATACTTGTGACTTGTGACTTACTCAGGGCAAGTTCATAGTGCTGCCCCACTGAGATGCCACCCCACCAAAATTGTGACCCAATATCCCACTCGGTAACATTATTGTAATGCCTACCCAAACCAGTCTTGATCATATCCTAGTTGGTTGCTTGTTAGCCTTTTACGTCATTGCAACATCTAAGGTAATATCAGCCTATCATAGTTTTACGTCATTGCAACATCTAAGGTAATATCAGCCTATCATAGTTTTACGCCATTGCAACATCTAAGGTAATATCAGCCTATCATAGTTTTACGTCATTGCAACATCTAAGGTAATATCAGCCTATCATAGTTTTACGTCATTGCAACATCTAAGGTAATATCAGCCTATCATAGTTTTACGTCATTGCAACATCTAATGTAATATCAGCCTATCATAGTTTTACGTCATTGCAACATCTAAGGTAATATCAGCCTATCATAGTTTTACGTCATTGCAACATCTAAGGTAATATCAGCCTATCATAGTTGTACGTCATTGCAACATCTAATGTAATATCAGCCTATCATAGTTTTACGTCATTGCAACATCTAAGGTAATATCAGCCTATCACAGTTTTACGGCATTGCAACATCTAAGGTAATATCAGCCTATCATAGTTTTACGTCATTGCAACATCTAATGTAATATCACCCTATCATAGTTTTACGTCATTGGAACATCTAAGGTAATATCAGCCTATCATAGTTTTACGTCATTGCAACATCTAAGGTAATATCAGCCTATCATAGTTTTACGTCATTGCAACATCTAATGTAATATCACCCTATCATAGTTTTACGTCATTGCAACATCTAAGGTAATATCAGCCTATCATAGTTTTACGTCATTGCAACATCTAAGGTAATATCAGCCTATCATAGTTTTACGTCATTGCAACATCTAATGTAATATCAGCCTATCATAGTAGGACCAACTGCAATATAATGTTGTGCCAAAAACTAAATTGCATAGGTAGTTTGACTTGTCTAAAGAGCATATGTGATGTATAAATCTTATGCGAGTATAAAGGCACATAAGGGAATATTCCTTAGTGGCCACCCTGATTGTGTGTACTACTTTATGGGTGACGCGTCTTCACTTTGGGACAGGTGGCATCCCCACCCCCACCACAACCAGTGCTGCGAATACTGTCACTCGCGCACTGGAAAACAACTATCCAAATGAGTAGCGGGAACATTTTGGCGAATTTAAGCATGTGTCTGCTAAACAATATTAACATCACTGTTCTTTTTTTTTCATTGTAACAAACTTCTGTTTATCTTAGAGTAAATAATAAATGAATTTAACGAAATGTGGCAAGAAGGTAAGTGCCCCTCGCGCTAACAAAAACGAAGAAAACCTTTATTCACTGAACAACAAGTATCACTTACCACAAGGGAACACTATCACTTATCAGACACAGTAGGATATCGTTTTGTGGATGTGTGCATTTTGTTGTTGTTACGAATACCGACTTGTGACAGTGTGCGCTCATGGCACCTTTATAGTGCTGCCCAATAGGAGACCAGACGGCCATCAATCAATCAATCAATAGTTCCATCCACTTGTCTCGATGGTGTGCTGTTCTGATAGACTGTGAATAATTCAAGCCTGTCCACTGTGAAATATTTGTAAACCATGATGTTCTTGGTCTCCCTCTCCCTCTGCTGCCATTCACCTTCCCTTCCAACAATTTATGGTATATTGAACTCTGACGAATGATGTGGCCAAAATAAATAAGTTTCATTGTCTGTATAGTGGCAAACAAGCTTTTCTTATTTTTAATTTTTCTGAGAACTTCTTCGTTGGTGATCTTCTTTGTCCATGATATTTTCATCATCCTTCGATAAGTCCACATCTCAAATGCTGCTAAACGTTTGTACATTTTCTTAGAGATTGTCAATGTCTCAGCTCCATACATTAGAATAGACCACACATAACACTGAAGAATACGCTTCCTTGTTTGTATTAATATCTTACTTGATGTTAACACTCTATACATTTTGGAGAATGTTGTTCAGGCTATTGTTATCCTTCTTTTAATGTCTCCCTCACATCTCCCATCATTTGTAATCTTTTGTCTGAGATATATGAATTTGGATACTTGTTCTATGTTTGTGCCATCTATTGTTATATTGATATTTGGTTTATCACCATGACCAAATACCCCACACATGCACATTATCCTGCTAACCAGTCCTTGTCCTATCCTATTAATGCTAAGTGGCAGGCTATGTAATGACAACTATCACTTTTTATTAGTTATTGGTGTGTTGGTTGTTGAAGGTTTACGTCCTAGCCACACACAAGGTAGCGCCTTGTGACAATGCCCATTCATGGCGACTTTATAGTGTTGCCCCACTTGGATCCCAGACCACCAGAACCATATAAATCATTGGTTTGATTTCACTCGGACTCAAACTGCCGAACTTCAGCATAGGAAGCCTGTAGGCCTATTTGACTGATTCGGTCACATTTTTGTTTTATTTGACCAACAGGAATATAGATAAATGGAGAACAGCCACAACATAAGCACCCTGCGGCGATATGCCTGAAGTGGCTGGCTGCTGCTAGCTGTCTTTACTGCCTGCATCGCGTTTAAGCCCGGGCATGCGTACATTTAAAAACAAAAGCGGGGGAAGTCGGTGCAATCTTTACGCAAATTTAAGGTGATCCTGCCTGTATGATTAACTCGGTCCCTCCTGTTGGGGACTACACCACTGCACACCTTGTCATAGAAAAGAAATCTTGTTTCATAGTCAGATGGTTTTAAGTTTGTTATTTTTTTCTGAGATAACTATAGTAGGTTGATCATTATAATCTACCTTACTTTAACTCGAACGGACGGGGCTGCCTTCTATGGAAGATCTTCTGATCAAAAAGAATCTCCGGTGGACTGGACACCTCATGAGGATGTCATCAGACAGTCTACCAAAGCAGATCCTCTACTCTCAACTGTCTTCTGGTTACAGAAAGAGAGGGCACCCTCGTCTCCGGTTCAAGGATACCATCAAGAGAAATCTGAAGCTGAGAGACATTAAGACCGACTCATGGACATCACTCTCATAGCAGAGAGCTAAATGGAGAGCGGCAGTCAAGTAATGAAAGCAGTCATTGTTGCATCGCAACCGACAGCATGATGATGATGATGATGACTTTAATTTGAAGTAACTTTTGTTTTAAATGGCTAACTTTTGAGATATTTGAAATAAGAACAAATAAAATTAGTTTTGGTAAGCACATGAAAACTTTCACATTATGGGCTTCAACAGAAACAGGTTCTATTAAATTGACTCAGTATTTATTCCCTTCTATGCAGAAACAAATGTTTAATAAGTGCATCAGTATCTAAGTTAGATATGTAGAAACAATTTGAGATAATTGAATTGATTTAGAAAATTTGATACTTCATTGGACTATGCAGTTTTAATGATGCCTCTAGAGCACATTGATCTTCAGATCATCGGCTATTGGACGTCAAACATATGGTCATTCTGATATATTTCTTTGGAGCAAACCTGCTGCGGCCACATAGGCTACTCTTTCCGATAAGCAGCAAGGGATCTACTTATATACACACTTTCCCACAGACAGGACAGCACATACCACAGCCTTTGATGAACCAGTTGTGGACCATTGGCTGGAACGGAAACTAGCCCAAATTGCAAATGGGTCCACTGAGCAGGATAGACTGGATGACCGGATAGAATGGATGACTTTCACAGGTGGACATGTTACCTACCGCCTTAGCTAGGTCCTGCTCCCTACATGTCATAGAGTTCTATATGCGCTAGACGCGGTGACCGATTCGGTGAGAGCATAGACTTCCCATGTGGAAGGTGAGGAGTTTGATTCCCGGTCGAGTCAAAGGATTGCTTACAAAATGTATACATGTTGCTACCAAGCGTGGCCCTCAACATTATTTGTATAAGTGTGTGACTCTAAATAAATGGCAATGGTCGCATATTTAACATCTTCAAACTCCTCTTGTATTCCCACTGCCCCTTCCCCTTTCTGAACTCTCATGATAATATTGTCGAAACCTCATACACATTTACTGTGCTTGTGAGGTCGTGGGTTCGATCTCCCGCGACGTGAAACTAAAGACTTAGCAACATGATACCCGCTATCATCATATAATATATATAATATATAATATATATCACATATGTATATACCTAATTAATTAGGTAAATATAAATAAGTGAAGGTTCCCTCCTTTGCTATGCATATATATAATATATTGACATCTTATGAACGTTAATCATTGAATATAAAAAATTGCGGAAATAAGCAAAATCGTATAGATCTTCTATCCCATATATATGATATATATAGTATCCATTGGGTATACATACGATATGTTGTGCATATATTAAATATAACACAGCCTGCATGAACACAGCCCTTGGCTCGCCACTCGGGATGCCATCCAATCTGTTCCCAGGTTCCACTCGACAGAAGGATTTACCGTCAGACCCGCCATCCTGGTGCGAGCGCCCGGCTTACTTTTAGAGCTAAAAGCACTTAATGTTATTTCAGGGCCGGTTTCTGCCCGACTTCCGCCAGCTAAACGCCGAGCCGGCCGGCCTAAGTCGAGCTGCATAGGGCCGTGCTTGCCGATTACATTACGACTAATATCATATGTTTATGTCAGAAGAATTCCATCCAAGAAACGGCGGATATATTGCGCCTGTCAATGATAAATAGATGAATGTCCAATAAATACTAGAGGTGTACTCTATATGTTGTCACTGCTCTCCAGCTGACGTCGTCACTCTTGAACTGACGGCATCACTCTCCAACTGACGTCGCTCCTCTCCAACTGATGTCTATCCTCTCGAACGGATGTTGCTCCTCTCCAACTGATGTCGCTTCTCTCCAACTGATGTCACCATTCTCCAACTGACATCACACTCCAATTGACGCCTCCACCTGTTCAACTGACGCGGTCATTCTCCAACTGACATCGCACTCAAGTTGACGTCACCACTCTCCAGTTGACGTAATCCTTCTCCAGTTGACGTCATCCCTCTCCAGTTGACATCGCCACTCTCCAGCTGACGACAACGCCAAAGCCATGACTCCCACTGGTGTTTCCGTTCTCTCGCTTTGAGCAGATCAATAACAATTAGAGAAGCGTGACTCGAGTTAATCCAATTCCATTTCCGGATTTGAAAATGGTCTGCCTTTTTATAACTTGCCTGCTTAGACATATTAAAGGCTGTACCGAAAATGGACTCTTTGTAAAATGTCATCATTTGCTGGTCCCGACCCTCATCAATAATAGGAATTTCCTCTTGTAATACTAATAGGCACAACACATATTTGTTGAAAGCCTTACAACAATTACACATATTCCTGAAACCCCAAACAAAATCAATGCTGAATAGGATTTTTCACAACGGCTGTGGGGTTTACAATAGATAGATGGTGGCGCCGAAACACGGCCTTTCTAAGCACTATAATGTGGGGGACATGTATGGAGTGAGGCAGACATATGGCGACTGGTTCATTCCGTTTAATGCTTAGGTCACAAATGCTGCGGTCGCCATACGGTGCTACGGTCTGCGGTGTGGCTTGCAGTTTATGCAAATGTTATGGCGTTACGGTCTACGGTTTATCTATTCACAAATCGTATGGTCATCGAAAGGCATAGGTCACCATATGGCCCCTTTTATTGTGTTGTTGTCGCTGCACAACCACAGATAAGACATTTCAAGACAGTTTTGTATTCACAGTTCCTGTACAAACATATTATTTTGTTAACAATAGAAATTGGCAGGGTTCCGGCAGGATTACGGCCTGCGGCATTGCAATTTTCCAAAGTTAACATAACTCTGACTTGTGGCTACCAAAAAAGACGTATGGTCACCGTACGGCGACGGTAACTCAACGTGTGGTCAATGTATGGTCTGGGCGATGCGGCGAGTTACGGTCACCGCAAGCACGCCGTAATGCATTTGGGACTGAGGCATTAGTGCAGAATGGAGTTGGAGGTTTCAATTGTGAATTCAGTTGTGTTTGTTTTACTTTTTTCTTTGTTTTGGCTTTGGGTTTAAACATATATTTGACACGCATATCTGTAGTAAAGGCTACAAATTGCATTGAACTGAAAGGCAAATCCCATCACCAACCGACCAGACCGCTATTCTCAATTCAGCATCTAGTCACTGCCTCTTCTTGCTTTGGGTGAATTCAATCACCAACACACTAACCGATCATAGTTTGCAGATGAAGCGATGATGCGATACGCAGGTTGCCAATTATCAATTTAGAGACGGGGCATCGATTTTGTCATTAGCTAATAACTAGTTGTTCTTCAAAATTGCAATCCATTAGTTGATTAAGCAGAGGAATTTTCAATCGCAGACAACTGGTCTTCCTCATTCCACTGCTCCTAGACCTACCCTAGTAAAGTCAAATGCCAGGCTAGGTAAACTTTTTAAGTCATTGGTTTGACTTTACCAGCGTTTGAATCTCACGACCTACTAAAATAGGTGGTAGATGCTCAACTGATTCACCCACCCCGTCTAGTTGTCATTTACAAGTCATTTACACACACATATAACACACACATGAATGCCATTTACACATGGACCCACACATCAACCGCGCCTAATATCACTTACCGCACCTATTATCACCCACTTTGCTCTAATATCGTCCACTGCCACAAATGTTGCCTACTTCACTTAATATCACCCACTTCAGCAAATATCATCCACTGTTCCTAAAATCGCTCACTGTCCATAATATCGCCCACGGTCCCTAATATCGCCCAATGCACCTTATACCGCTCACTGCCCCCAATATCGCCCACTGCATCTAATTTCGCTCATTGCTCAGCCTCACTCAGTGCCATCGATGACGTCACATATCACGCCGATAAAGCCATCCCCGGAGGTGGAGGCAACGTGCAGTCCCAGCTTAACTGGAAGTTATAGGGACATATTGCAGCCAATCTATGAGCACATGTCATCAGTAATCGCCAAGTGGCTTCCTCTGGCGAAGCCTAGCAATTAATAATTAAGGAGACGCGATGTGACTGCGTGGAGGGAATACATCTGCAGTGATGACATATAATATTGCGTATATGTAGATGCATGCCCTAATGTGGTTTCTTTTGGGTGTCCTTGGGAGTATGCTTATCTGTATTTACGAAAGGACGTGTGTTGCTGCCTGGACGTGTGGTGCTTGTATGTGTCCGTATGCGAGTGCGTGTGGCCGTTGTATGTATCCAGATGTATGACTGTACAGTATATGTGCATCATGTCAAATGGTACCCAAAACACCGCGCCTTGATGTCCCTGCTGGAGACATATGGAGAGCGCTTTTAAGAGAGTCTGTGCAGAATCAAAGGAGATACCTGCAGTGCCATTATATGTATTATGTGGGTGCTCCAGAGCTGAGCACTCGCCGAATGTGGAGGTCGACGTCACGGTGTACTAAGAAATCATCGCAACAACTAAACTTAGCTCTACTCCCCCCCCCCCCTCCCCCATCAAAGCCAAAATTCAGGGCATCACTGTGAAATCATTGCACACAGCAGCAATCGATCAATCAGGTTTCCGATTTAATTTCCGAAAGAGCTACATTTTGATTGGCAAATAGAAACTATTCAAGAGATTGACAATTTGGTTTTAAAAATTGGACCTATGCGCATTATTCGTAACAATACGGTGTCACATGGTCTTGTTGATGTTTGTTGGAGTTTCACATCCTGGTAATATCTAAAGGTTATATTAGGATGGGGACTGTATTGTGACAATGTGCACTGAAGGCACATTTATAATGACCAGACTGCCAGCACCGTGACCAAATTTCCCACTCAGTAACGGTGCCAAGCACCGGAGTAGGTGGCGACAAGTATCAATTTGGTAAGTCAATGGTTTCATACTCCCAGACCTTCCACATGGGAACCCTGCGATCTATATATTCGGCCATGGGGTCTGGTTTTGCCATACAGTATACAGCGGGCTTACATTTGCTCACGCTTACATTACGGGTGCCCTGCAGAGTTGTAAACCACTGCCTTGTGGTACAGGTTCTTGACAGAACCGAAGGCTAAGGGAACAAACCCTAAACATCTCCCGACCAGCCAAATAGTTTTGCGCCTGTCTTGCTGGTGTGAAACCTCTATTTGCTCCCCGAGAGAGTGCCACTGGTAACTTGCAAAAGCCAGCAGTAATTCAACACTTTTGCAGGCAGCTATCAGGAAATGTAGAAACCTGAAGCTGAGAGACATTAAGACCGACTCATTGACGCAACTCTCACAGCAGAGAGCTAAATCGAGAGCGGCAGTCAAGTAATGAAAGCAGTCTTTGTTGCATCGCAACCGACAGCATGATGATGATGATGACATTTGCTCACCGTAGAACTCACGGTACCTTATAGCACAGCGTTGCTTTGAAGGTGAGCACAATAATGATATACTGATGTACCCCCTCCACCCCCATCCCTCCACCATCCCCATCACCCCCAACAGCTTTGTTCTAGGACGGAAAGCTACAGGCTACCCACCCCCGGAAACTGCCACTCACCATCTGTTACTTATTAACACACGGGAATGGTCAGCTCTTATGAGGCGGGCGGGTGTGCGTGGCTGTGTGTGTGTTGGTGTGTGGGTATGTGTGGGTGTGTGTGAGTCAGTGTGAGTGTGTGCGGGTGTGGGTATGTGTGTGCGCATGTGTGTGGGTGTAGGTGTGTGCGGGGGGGAGGTGTGCGTGTGTGTGTGGGTGGTTGTGCATGGGTATGTGTGGGTGTATGTGGGTGTGTATGGGTATGTGGGTGTGTGGGCGCGGGTGTGTAGGTGCGTGTGAGTGTGGGTGTGGGTATGTGTGGGTGTATGTGAGTCAGTGTGAGTGTGTTCGGGTGTGGGTATGTGTGTGCGCGTGTGGGTGTGTGTAGGTGTGTGTGGGGGTGTGCGTGTGTGGATGGGTGGTTGTGAGTGGGGATGTGTGGGTGTGGGTGTATGTTGTTGGGTATGGGTATGTGGGTGTGTGGGTGCGGGTGTGTAGGTGCGTGTGGATATGTGTGAGTGTGGGTGTGTGTGGGTATGTGTGTATGGGTGGGTATGGGTGTGTGTGTGTGTGGGGGGGGTAGCTGTTTGTGGGTGTGCGTGTGTGTGGGTGGGTGTGGGTGGGTGAGTATGCATGGGTGTTGTGTGTGTATGCGTGGGTATGGGTGTGTGGGTGTGTAGGTGCGGGTGTGCAAGTGGGTATGGGTGTGTGGATGTGTGCATGTGCGTGTGTGTGGGTGTGTGTGGGTGGGTATGTGTGGGTGTTTGTGTGTGTATGGCTGAGTATGGGTGCGTGAGGGTGTGTAGGTGCGGGTGTGTGTAGGTGTTATGGGTGTGTGGGTATGTGGATGTGTGTGGGTGTGGGTGTGTATGTGGGGTTGTGTAGGTGTGTATGGGTGTGTGTGCATGCGTGTGTGTGTGGGTGTGTGGGTGTATATGTCTGGGTGTGTGGGTGTGGGAGTGGAGGTGGGGAGTGTTTTTTGTATTCACTAAGAGCATAGCTGAGTTGGTGTAGGGCGGTTCTAACAGACGGGGTGCAGGTAGTTAAGGGTATCTGATCCAACTGGTACCCAGCATGTACAAAGTGCACAGTGACCTGGAACACACGCGGTACCCGGTACACGGTACCGGGGAGTACAGGATTGCACCTATTAAACGCACTAAGCTGGTACTTCACTGGCTTCCGTCCAAAGGACGGGTACCAAGAATGCACTATTAAAACAACATGTTATGGTACATTAGTTGATTAAGCGAGAGAAATTTCAATCACGGACAATATACCTATCTCATTCCACTGCTCCTTGCCCAGTCCTTGTAATGCTGAACACCAGGGCCGCATTCAGGGTCCGTCTCGGAGGCGCGTCGGCGACGTCTCGGTGATGCTTTTTGGTCTATTTGCATTCAGGGTCCGTCTCGGCGATGTCTCGGCGACGCCTCCCTTTTCAGGTTGGAGACAAAAAGCACCTTGAAAATGGCTGCCGCATGCAGGGGTTTCATCCAATCAGAGCGCAGCATTTCGATTGCAAATGGCCGCCGCCTATGGGGGCAGCCTTTTTTCGAGGTGACCAACTGCTATTGTTGTTCAGACTAGCCTGATGTCACGGGCGCCATCCGAGGGGCCTCCGAGACAGACCCTGAACGCGGCCCAGGTGAACACCATATGGCAGTAGTTAATTGTTGTAGTATCACGCAATATACTCTGGTATCGAGATGGTAGTTAGACAGTATCCTAGCATCACACTGGTACCCATATGGTAGTAGTTTATTGTCATAGTATCATGTAATATGCACTGGTACCTAGATGGTGGTCTTACATTATCCTAGTATCACACTGGTATTCAATGGTAGTAGTTATTGTGATAATATCACGCAATATGCACTGGTACCCAGATGGCAGTCATACATTATCCTAGTATTACACTAGTATTCAATGGTAGTAGATTATTTCGCTAATATCACACAATATGCACTGGTACCCAGATGGCAGTCATACATTATCCTAGTGTCACACTGGTATTCAATGGTAGTAGTTTATTTTGCTAATATCACACAATATGCACTGGTACCCAGATGGCAGTAATACATTATCCTAGTATCATACTGGTATTCAATGGTAGTAGTTTATTTCGCTAATATCACACAATATGCACTGATATCCAGATGGCAGTCATACATTATCCTAGTATCACACTGGTATTCAATGGTAGTAGTTTATTTCGCTAATATCACACAATATGCACTGGTACCCAGATGGCAGTCATACATTGTCCTAGTATCACACTGGTACGCGGTGGCAACGCGCCATAGTATCATATAATTCACACTTGTACCCGGATGGTAGCAATCTACTGTCCTAGGATCAGACAACACACACTGGCACCCTGCTGGTAGTCATACATTATCATAGTAACACACTATGACAATAAACTACTACCATCTGGGTACCAGTATCAGATAATACACACTGGTACCTGGATAGTAGTACTCCATGCTCCTAGTATCAGACAATACACACTGATAGCCTGATGGTAGTCAGCCATTGCCCTAATATGACACAGTGGACACTGGTACTCGGGTGGTTGTAATACATTATCCCGACACTAGTTGTAGTACATTGTTTGAATACATGCTGCACTGATACTGAACCTGTACAGTTGTAGTGCATTGTTTTAATACATGCTGTACTGATTGATACTGAACCCGTACGCCACTAGTTGTAGTGCATTGTTTTAATACATGCTACACTGATTGATACTGAACCTGTGCGGCACTAGTTGTAATACATTGTTTTAATACTTGCTGCACTGATACTGAACCCGTACGGCACTAGTTGTAGTACATTGTTTTAATATATGCTGCACTGATTGATACTGAACCCGTACGGCACTAGTTGTAGTACATTGTGTTAATACTTGCTGCACTGATACTGAACCTGTACGGCACTAGTTGTAGTACATTGTTTTAATACATGCTGCACTGATACTGAACCAGTATGGCACTAGTTGTAGTACATTGTTTTAATACATGCTGCACTGATACTGAACCCGTACGGCACTAGTTGTAGTACATTGTTTTAATACATGCTGCACTGATACTGAACCCGTACGGCACTAGTTGTAGTACATTGTTTTAATACAAGCTACACTGATATTGAAACTGTATGGCACTAGTTGTAGTACATTGTTTTAATACATGCTGCACTGATACTGAACCCGTACGGCACTAGTTGTAGTATATTGTTTTAATACATGCTGCACTGATACTGAACCTGCATCGCACTAGTTGTAGTACATTGTTTTAATGCATGCTGCACTGATACTGAACCCGTACGGCACTAGTTGTAGTACATTGTTTTAAGACATGCTGCACTGATACTGAACCTGTGCGGCACTAGTTGTAGTACATTGTTTTAATACATGCTGCACTGATACTGAACCCGTGCGGCACTAGTTGTAGTACATTGTTTTAAGACATGCTGCACTGATACTGAACCCGTACGGCACTAGTTGTAGTACATTGTTTTAATACATGCTGCACTGATACTGAACCCGTACGGCACTAGTTGTAGTACATTGTTTTAAGACATGCTGCACTGATACTGAACCCGTACGGCACTGGTTGTAGTACATTGTTTTAATACATTCTGCACTGATTGATACTGAACCCATACGGCACCAGTTGTAGTACATTGTTTTAATACATGCTGTACTGATACTGAACCCATGCGGCACTGGTTGTAGTACATTGTTTTAATACATGCTGCACTGATACTGAACCTGCATGGCACTAGTTGTAGTACATTGTTTTAATACATGCGGCACTGATACTGAACCCATGCGGCACTAATTGTAGTACATTGTTTTAATACATGCTGCACTGATACTGACCTGGTAATAGGCAATACAACACCTGTATGTTACAAGTTAATGACAGCCCAGAATACAACACCTGCAGGCTAAATCCCTTGACTAACCAGCCCGCAGGTCATACAAGGAGTGTTATAACCATTACATCGGACCTCCCCCATCCCTGAGACCCGTCCTCTATCACTGTGGCCTTAGCGTAATATGTCTCTTTACTGTCGTGACCTTCTCAACTCTGACATAGGACCCTCAAACTGTGTAGCCTCGTGCTCCAGGCACATGACTGATGGATCTTGTTCACTACAGGCTCGACTGCAATCCACACCGTTCTTTCAGTTTATGCGCAGGCGGTGGACTATTTCGGTGTTTTAGTTTGGAGACCGGTAGTGTGGTCTAGTGTTTCTGTTGATGGCCAGTAGTGTTGGCGTATGCGCTTTCCTCGGAGCGGTGACCGGATGCGGTGGCTGAAACGGCAAAAGTGGTGGCTTCCCCTGTGGAAGGTGGGTTTTTTAAAATTCTGGCTGAGTCAAATCGATGACTTACCAAATGTATGCGTATCGCTACTTAGCCTGGCGATCGGCGTTGATAGGACAGGGCAAAGACTCAGTATCAGGATGAATGGGATATTGGGTCATGGGGCTAGATGCCTGATCTCCCTGTGGAACAGCACTATAAAGTTGTCATGAATGTAAACTGCCACAAGTCAGGGGCCATCCTCATATGAAATTAGATTTCCTAGTACGAAAATGGAATACACCAAGTCTGGAGAAATAACAATTGTTATGGGTGATTGGAATGCGAAAGTTGGAGAACAATATGAATATCCAGTAACAGGAAGATTTGGCTTAGGTGAGAGAAATGATCGTGGTGAATACTTGATCAATTTCTGTTTGACATCAAAACTAGTAATTGCTAACACCTTATTTGAACATCCAAAGAGAAGACTATATACATGGAAGAGCCCTGGTGATGTATGTCGGAACCAGATCGATTACATTCTTGTCAACCAACGATATCGAAATTGTATCAGACAGGGAAGGACATATCCAGGTGCTGACATATGTTCGGATCATAATCCAGTAGTAATCAGTATGGTAGTGAATTTGAAACAGCAGAACAAATTTAAAAACACCATTCATATGAACATGTTAAAAGATGCAAAATACAGAACTAAGTATAATGTCTCTGTTCATAACAAATTCAGTGTACTGATGAATGAAGAAACTCCTCAGAGAGAGTATAACAACATTGAGTATAACAACATTGAAATGGAATGGGAAGCTCTCAGAGAAAGCATGGTCAAGTCAGCAGAGGAGGTGTTACCAAATAAAAAACAAGAGACAAAGCAATCATGGATGACGCAAACCATACTAGAAAAGATGGCAGAAAGGAAGAAAGTGAAAACCACTGATCCACCTAAATACAAACACCTGAAGAATGAAATAGAAGATGAATGCAAAAAAGCTAAAGATGAATGGTGGAATAAGAAGTGTGAAGTAGTGGAACAACTTGAGTCTCAACATCGTTCAAGAGAGATGGACAAGAAAGTGAAAGAGATAACAGGTCAAGGATACAGACAGAGAAGCAGTAAATGTATCAAGAACAAAGACGGCAAAATGCTCTTTGACGAAGATGAAATAAAGTCCAGATGGGAAGAATATGTAAAAAACTATACAATGATAACAGAGGGAACCCACCCACAATTCAGAAAGAAGATGGGAATGTTATATTAGTATCAGAGGTTGAGAAGGCTATCAATGATCTAACAGGTAAGGCTCCTGGAAGTGACCAGATAACATCAGAAATGATAAAAGGACTAGATGAAGTGGGGATTCAAATCATTCATAAGCTAGTAAATGACATCTATGAGACTGGATTTATACCATTGAATATGAATGAATCCATATTTGTACGACTCCCAAAGAAGCTAAAACCAACATTGTGTACTGAGTACAGAACACTAAGCCTGATGAGTCATATGTTGAAGATGATCCTGAAAATAATTTTACTGAGAAACAGACAGAAAATTGAAGAACAAATCAGGAACGTACAAAGTGGGTTTATATCTGAAAGAGGTACACATGAAGGGATTTTCAATATGAGAATGATTTGTGAATGTTATTGTGAAGTGAACCAGGATGTTTATGCCTGCATTATTGACTATGAGAAGCCCTTCGACCGAGTCAATCATGAACTGTTAATCAAATGTTTACAAGATATTGGTGTCAATGGAAAAGACATTAAACTAATTGTGAACTTATACTGGACACAACGTGCATTTATAAAAATGGAGCAGGGCCTATCGGATGAAGCTATGATTAAACGAGGAGTTCGACAGGGGTGTGTATTGTCACCATGTCTATTTAACCTGTACACAGAGATGATTTTCAGACACATTGAAGATTGCAAGGGAGTGACAATAGGTGGCAAGAATGTCAACAATCTTAGATATGCCGATGACAGTGTAATACTAGCAGACAGTGAGAAAAACCTACAAGATATAGTGAATAGAATCAATAAAGCTGGAATACTATTCAACATGAAGATGAATGCCAGGAAGACCAAAACAATGGTTATAAGTAAAAAGACAGATAAACCAAATGTCAATATAACCATAGATGGCACAAACATAGAACAAGTATCCGAATTCATATATCTCGGACAAAAGATTACAAATGATGGGAGATGTGAGGAAGAAATTAAAAGAAGGATAACAATAGCCCGAACAACATTCTCCAAAATGTATAGAGTGTTAACATCAAGTGAGATATTAATACAAACAAGGAAGCGTATTCTTCAGTGTTATGTGTGGTCTACTCTAATGTATGGGGCAGAGACATGGACAATCTCTAAGAAAATGTACAAACGTTTAGCAGCATTTGAGATGTGGACTTATCGAAGGATGATGAAAATATCATGGACAAAGAAGATCACCAACAAAGAAGTTCTCAGACAAATTAAAAATAAGAAAAGCTTGTTTGCCACTATACAGACAAAGAAACTTATTTATTTTGGCCACATCATTCGTCAGAGTTCAATATACCGTACATTGTTGGAAGGGAAGGTGAATGGCAGCAGAGGGAGAGGGAGACCAAGAACATCATGGTTTACAAATATTTCACAGTGGACAGGCTTGAATTATTCACAGTCTATCAGAACAGCACAACATCGGGACAAGTGGAGAACCATTGCATCCAACCCTCGACTAGAGGACGGAACTATTGATTGATTGAGTACGAAAAACCCCAACAAACAAACAACCATTGGGGCTGTTAAGCAGGTGAGTGCTAAACTGGGTCTATTGGGTTTCTGCAAAGCCTGTATTCTGTTAATGACACATGCCCTATTATGGTATTGTGTGTGATTCCATTTTGAGTTAAAATGAGTCGCACTTACATGTCGTTCTACATAGCAATGGATGTGGTTGTGGTAAGGAGTAGGAGGGTGAGAGGTAAGGGGGGAAGGGTGGGTCATATGTAGAGTGGTACTACTGTAGTCTTTATTAAACACGTTAATGGTGGGCTGCCACATTACGACTCATCGCGCCAACATAGCCAACGTATGTGATTTTTGGCAACTATGTCGGGATACATCGTTGTGCGTTACACATGTGTTAGGCACTCATTGTTATACGTCAATGTATGTCAACGTTTGTTGAGATATCTGCATCGTGTGTCAGGGGTTCGGCAAAGTTTTGTGCATGCAATAATGTATATAACATTCACCGGCGTTCTGTTAACATACCATGAGCATAATTCAAGCATTTTTCACCGTAAGCATATTAGCCATACGTTGGTCATAGATTGGCCATACGGTATGTACACAGTATGTATAAGTCCAACTTTGCCCCCAGTGCCTAAAACTTTGACGCTTATCGACGTAAAAAAGTGATTGTACTTGTTTGCCGTGTGCTTGCGAGATGCATCGTAATGTGACAAGGCCTTTACATAATTGTATACCCTCTTTCTATTGTATCATCGTTTCCCTGAATCTGCCCGTGCCCTTCCCTCTTCCGTGATAGGAAGTTGTATATGGGCCCCAACCATCTGTGTGATAGCGTCGTCATAAGCTATCGCACCGAAGAAAACCCAAGGCTTGTGGGTAAGCCACATATGCCATGCCTTCCCAGACTCATATCCCCCCGCCACACCCACACCCACACACACAACACCCACTGACACACATCCTCCCAGCATTCCCCCTTCAGATGTATCCCACCAAGCCGTCTCCCACTAGACCTCAATCTTCTCCCGTTCGTGACCATCTAGGAGCCGGCGCCCCAGGAATGAAAAGGGTGCTGTATCAGATGACCCTTTAAGTAAAACATGTCCCATGCGAGCCCACCATCTCACCTTGATAACCCCTCCACCCCCCTCCCTCTCCGCCACCTCCCTCCCTCCCCAACTCTCCCCTCTCATCTTACCCCTCTCCCTCCTCCACCCCACCCACCCCCCCTCCTCCCACAACTCGCAGCCCCACCTCCCCCTCCCCTCCCTCAGCTTCCACTCCCCCTCCTCCTTCTCCCACACCTTCCTCCCTCACCGTCCTTCTCGCACCCTCCCCTCCTCTACCCTATCCGCGCCCTCCCCCACCTCCTCCTCCCCAATCCTCCCCTCCCCTCCCCTAACCTCCTCGGCCCCCTCCCTCCCTCTCTCCTCCCCCCCCCTCCCCTCCCTCTCCTACTTCCCCCCCCCGCCTCCACCTCTGTCCTCGTCCCACCCCTCCTCCACCATCCTCCTCCCCATACCCCACCCTCCCCACCAACTCCCCTCCCCCAGCTCCATCTCTCCCCCCACCCTCCCCCCCCCCCTCCCCCCCCCATCCCCTCCCTCCCGCTTACCCCCACCCTCCTCCGACCCACCTCCTCCTCCCCACCCCATCCTATCCTCCCTCCCCCCCACCCTCCTCCTCTCCCCACGCTCCCTCCTCTCCCTCGCTAACCCTCCATCACACCCCCCCCTCCCCATGCCCCACCCTCCTCCTTACCTCACCCTCCTCCGTACCCCACCCTCCTACTCCGCAACCCTTTCCCTAATCCTCCCTCCTCCCCCAACCTTTCCCCCTCCTCCACGCTCCCTCCTCTCCTTCCACAACTCTCCACCACGCTCCCCCACCCCTCCCCCCTAGTTCCCGCCTTCTCTCCTCCCCCACCCTTTCCTCCTCTCCTCTCATGCTTTATCCAATCTCCTCCCTTCCCCCTTCGCTCCCCCTCTCTCCCCTCCACCAACCACATGCTATATCCACCCACCATACCCTCCCTCATCCCGCCGCACAAAATCCATCCCGAACGCCCAAACACTGCATAGACCCGCCCCCCCCTCCCCGCTACCTACCCACCATCCCTCCTGGCTTCATACTCCATTTACCCCACAACCCAATACATTACCCGTTACTTCCTCAATACCCTTTCCCACACTCACCCCGTCCACAAATCCCCACATTCAATGCATTTCACAGTCCACACACCACCACCCACATCTCCACCACCGCACCCTCATCCTGCATCCACATCCTCCTCCTGACCCCACCACTAGTTATGTTTATAACCCCACCCTCACCACCCTTTCAACACCACATATTTATCAACATAATCAACCAGTACCACAATCAGTGTCCTTCCCTCATAGTAAATGTAAGTGTATTCTTCGAATAACACAGGCATGAAAGTGGTCTCCAGCGAAACAAACGCGGAAATCAAGCCAACATTATTACACCGACGACACATTTCTATGAAAACTCGGATCTTCTCCAATGGACTTAGCAATGTCAGGGAATCGCAGAAAAATGCCAGAAGTCAGGTTTCAACTATCCTCGTTGTGACAATATTATCGGCCATGCCTAACTCGTTCTTGTTTAGGCGGTATGGTATAGCAACATCAAACGTCATATAAGAACGGAATTCGAACTACCCAATTGTTAATCAGTAAATATGAAAAGCCCCCAAAAATCCGCGAAACCGCGGCGATCTGTCTTCCCTGAATTAACATCTTTTGTCAGCACACTGATCTTTCTAAAGACACACTTGCCGACAACCTCCTCAACACGCTAATATTTCTAACAACACCTTTTCAAAATGTTCCCCTCCAATCTCCTTCCACATAACCCCTCATTATCTAGTTCTTCTTTTAAACTTAATGTGATTTTATTTGGCGAGTAACCTCTCTTGTCAGCCGCCGAAGCGCTGGTCTTTGTATCCACAACATCCAATCGCCGACACCAGAATACCCCAATCGCCGACACCAGAATACCCCCCTTACACCACATCAAACAGACGTCCCCAACTTCACCCACGCTGTCCAGGGCCGGAGCCAGCAGTGGGTTGGGAATTGCTGAAGGAGGGCAGTCATCGCCCCCCAATATATATATATATATATATATATATATATATAATACACAATTAATAAATAAATAATTAAAACAATTTATAAAGAAAAGAATACCGCCCAAAACCTTCCAAATAAACATTATCTAACCCCAATGAAAGAGCTGGAAAGAGCATTTCAGATCCTCTATATATAATATTTCCTGGGTGGGGGACATCCCCATCACCCCGCTAGTGCCTCATGCCTTAGGCACTTGTCCATTCCAAGAATGTATCTGCCGTGCCCCCCCCCCCCCCCCCACTCACCCAAAAGAATATTCCTAGCCATGGCCAGGCTATCGCCGTAGACCCCCGCCCTTTCTACCTAGTACACACACACGCACAGCCATACTCGCTCATGCCATTCCAGCCCGCGGGGTGGCGCTGCAGCATTAATCCTGGCGGCAGAGCGGAGAAGCGAGCGTGCAGTCACGGCAGTCTAGTGTTATGACAGCAAGACGTGGAGAGACAACACTGTTACGACACAACACTGTAGAGACGCAGCACTGTGATAACACAACACTGTTATGACAAAGCAGTGTCAGTCGCCCCGAGGATAAATGAGCATGTCTCAAAAGGTGATAACTCTTTTTTGTTTGTCCATTGTAACAATGGACACAAAACAGCACAGAAATGGTTACACTGAAAACACAAGGACATTTGCTTCAAATCAATATCTATTCTATTGGGATTATGAAACACCATGTAAAAAACAAATCAGTTTATCCTGAGCAAATGCATAAGCAGATAATATGTTGATCATTACAATGGACAAAGTTTTGTCCCATATTGCTTAGCACCTTTTGAGACAGTCTCAATTTTTATTCACATTTTATATATGTGTATATATACATGTGTGTATATATGTGTGTGTATATTGCTGTATTACAGTCCACTATAGTATGTTATTAATATTTCGCATGAGTAATACACGACCCCCCAATGTGTACTTTTTGTTAACCAAATAAACAATGTCAGAATAGAAAATAATTTATATTATCAGACAAATTATGAACAGACACCTTTCAATATTAACCCTAGCGAGTTCTGGTCATCATACACCATAACCTCAACCAGTAGCGGCCAACTAGACCAAACAATCCATCTACAATGAAACGAGCCTGGAAATGATTCTAGTTGGATCCTACTAAGGTGCATGATTAATCAATATTAATCTACTTACTAACTCAATCGGCCCCACCTGTGATAACCATGAAGACCAGTTCAAACACAAAAGCCCAGCCTACATCCCACCATCACCCTTTCAACGAGCATGTCACCACTAGAAAGAGAATCAGTTATGCCCCACCCCCTACTAATGCTTACCATGCTAGTCTAACATAGTTACCTCCCCATATATGTTTCTTTTTCTTACATCTTGCTCTTTACCTGTCATTCATGTACCAATGTTTTGCTTATTTCCCTATAATTGTCTAGATTTATTTACTGTTTAGCTGCAATTGCCATTAGTGCTGAAAAACCAGTGAATTACCACTGAAAACATGGTATTCAGAGGAATAAAAACACTTGAACAAAAACAAAATCAGTGTTTGAAACAACCAACTCCCAATCCTTTTAACTACCAACTGGTTCACCTCGACAGAACAAGCCTAAGACTTACAACACGCTACAGCAAATCAAATGTAATACAGAACCTCGCGCGATAAATAAGAAAAGACCAATTATAGAATGGACGTCCCAGTTAAATCACAGTGGCGAACACGTGACCAGGGCCAGCTGGTCACTTCAGGTCACATAACACCCCCCCCTGACCCCACCCCCTCCTTCCCAACCCCATCCCTAGCCCCTGACTACAACCCCTCCCCCGACCCCATCACCCCCTCCCCACCCACCCCCTGAGCCCCCACCCCATCACTACCCCTCCCAACCCCCATGACCCTCCCCCCATCCCTACCCGTCCCAACCCTCCCCTCCCCCACGCCAACCCCATTCCACCACCACCGGCTGACCCCCCACTCCATCCCTCCCCCGACCACCCCACCCCTCCCCCGACCACCCCCACCCCCTTCCCTCACCCTACATCCCGGTAGTAGCGCGCCATTGATCCAGCTCTCAGAGGGAAGGGTTCCCGGGCGGATGTGACCACGGACGCTGCTGCGAGCCTTTTAGCCTGGGCCAAAAACGAGGCTCACGAGTCAGACGGGAAGACGATTCAATTCCCCTCCCGTTAAGTAGCTTTCCATTCGCCTCCGCGTGTGGGCGTCCGTACTGGCACCTCCTCCGCTGGAGCATGACGTCATAAAACTACCACCCAATGTGGTTGGCTGGTTGCTGGAGGTTTACATCCTGGAAGCATCTACGGTCATATCAGGATGGGTACCGACTTGTGACAGTCCACACCGATGGTGACTTCATAGTGCTGCCTCATGCTGGCAGCACTATGACCCAATACCCCACTCAGTCACGTTAGTCGGACACTGAGCTAACCAGTCCTTGGCCTATCCTGTTATTGCTGAGTGCCAAGCTAGGGAGCCACAAATATCAATTTTGTAAGTCATTAGTTTGACTCAGGATCTCCCGCACGAGAACCCAGCGCTCTACCTATTCAGCCACTGCGCCCGGCACCGCCAAGTGTAAGTTTATTGGGTGGGTGCGGGCGGGGGGGGGGGGGCTTGGAATGAGAACATTAAAGGGAAGAGTACTCGACATTAAGTTTTTTTCAAATATATATATTAAACATAACCCACACCAAAATAAGTTTGCTTGTGTGTTTATATGCAAAGGCAGAGCACAGTTTGAAACTGATCGTATATCTCAAGCTAAGCAAAAGCGTCTGGAGTGGAAGGTTGTGTCCTCACCTACCAGACCCTCTGACTGCAGCTACACACATGTCCAACACGCCACTGCACATTCTAAGCATACATTGGACTCATCGGGTCATAGATGAGTTTATAACAAATGATGAGTTGCTGTCATCACCACTGACAGACAACCTAGAGAAGAATCCTAGAATGTAACAGTATCCTGTGAGATCATCATCATCATCATCATGCTGTCGGTCGCGATGCGACAAAGACTGCTTTCAATACTTGACTGCCGCTCTCCATTTTTGTGTGGTTGTACATTTCATGAAAGCTGCTGGCAAAAGTGTTGAAGTGCTGCTGGCTTTTGCAAGTTACCAGCAGCACTCTCTCCGGGAGCAAATAGAGGTTTCACACCAGCAAGAACATGTCAAGACAGGCGCAAAACTATTTGTCCCTGCAGTGGCTGGTCGGGAGATGTTGGGAGTTCCATACATCAACCACCCTTAATGCTGGCACAGTGACATGGTTTTCTGCTTAGGGTTTGCTCCCTTAGCCTTCAGTTCTGTCAAGAACCTGTACCACAAGGCAGTGGTTTACAACTCTGCAGGGCAGGGGGCGTCAAACTCCCTGAGGTATTGCAATACCTGCATACCCTGTGAGGTACTAGAAACTAAAGGTATACCTCCATGAGGGAACACACACTGCCATAAGGCATTACCTACCATGAGATGATCTCAGATGTTGCTAGCATCCAAAACCCAACTCATCCATGTACAGAGAAACTTACAAGTTACAGTGTAGACGCACACATCGGCCGACACAGCGTCCATACTGCTACACCGTTTCCGGCGCGTGCAATACCTCGTAATAAGGCATGGTGATAGGGCACGCCCAGTGGCCTTGCACTGCAGTGTGAGCGTATATTGGGAAAGCAAGGCCTGCCAGGACTGTTGGCAACCCTCTAAGGTTGATAGAGTATCGATCCCCGCCCCCTTCCATCCCGTGAGTGTCAATACCTAGTGAGTTCATTATGAGGGTCGGGCATCCCGAGCTGCTCGCCAAAAAAAGCGCTGATTGACTATTCACTAAATTAAAGTTAATTGGAAGCGTCATGCTTTGATGGCTTAACGATCTTAGGCATATAATCTATTGCACTCCAATCACCATCGTGACCCTGATGATGCGCCAGCCCGCCAGGGGGCACTCGGAGGTGATGATACACCAGCAGATGGGTGTTTGTCACACATGTATGTCACTCCTTCATCCTCCAAAATGGCGGCCCTAGGGGGATGACAACAACATGGCTGTCCATCTAAATGGGTAGTACCAGACGGAATGGCCAAATGAGTTGAGCGTCCGTCTCAGATTTTGGTAGATCGGGGCATTCGAGTCCACGGGTACGGACCTTGGTCGAGTCAGAGAAAGGACTGATACTTGTTGCTTCCTAGCCTGGCACTTGCCATTAGTAGGATATCGGAAAGACTGGTGAGCTCAGTGTCAGGATAGGGTGACTGAGTGGGATATTGGGTCATGGTGCTGGTGGCATGATTTCCAAGTGGGGCAGCACTAAGAAGTCGCCATGAGTGCGCATGCAGTGTCACAAGTTACTATCCTACTGATATAACCTTAGATGTTGCCAGGGTGTAAAACTCCCAACAACCATCCAAATGGGGAGCAAGCTCTCTCTGAGGTCACCCTGAATGGATGGTAACTTATCGTTTGATTGGTTGTTGGAGTTATACGTCTTGGCAACATCTAAGGTCATATCAGGACGGGTACCGATGTGACAGTGCACACTCACGGCGACTTTATAGGGCTGCCCTACTGATAAATCAGGCTGACAACAACATTACACCACTCAGTTCCATTATCCTGACACTGAGCCAACCAGTCCTTGCCCTCTGCTAATAATGCCAAGCACCGGGCTAGGAAGCGCCAAGTATACATTTTAAATCATTGGTTTGAATCGACCAGGGTTTGAACTCATGCCTTCGAGTCCCACTATCTACCAAAATGGGAGACACGCGCTCAACTCATTTGGCCATCTCGTCTGGTCACAAAGGGATGGCGTGTGGGTATATCACCCTATATGTTAAGTAGCATGTAGTGCTGTGACCCTCCATGTGTATTGCCGAGGGTATATCAGGAGTGACGTCACCCCTATGTACGGTATCACGAGGGCCACAACACTGGGCGGCGACCATGTGACCTATCTCCCCTAGCGGCAACTGCCAACATTGCCCGATATCAACTACATTAGACCTATACATCGAGCCTGTCACACACGTATCCCACCTGCCTGATGAATCCTTCATTGAACTATCACAAACATAATAGTCCCTTATACAGATAGCCTAATCAGTCTATTATATATTTGTCCAACCGGTGATACTGCCCACCATAGTCCAATGGCCACGCGATAACATAGGTATAGTCCCGTCCTACCCACCCACGTGACCCAATGATTTATTAGTCCAGATCCTGGCATAGAAACCTGTATACATCTGCTGAAGAGGATAATTTGAATGTTGGTTTAAGGAATCGACATATATAGCTTTAAAACTTCACTAGGTAGAATTTTCAAAAACATGGCAAAACCTGGAAATCGACATCTTTCAAAATGCCCACTGAAAGCAACCAGGTGAAATTAGTACTGATTATAATTCCAAAGTTATTTCGCCTAGTGCAATGGATTTGGGGTCTTTCCACACCAAATCAAGGCAACCTGAGTCACTAAAAGATTTGTTGACGTTGCCTGATGTCTAGGTCACCAGACATTCAAGATGACTGGCCCTAGCGATTGGTTCAACATTTCAATATATCCCCATCTCATCCACCAGAACACAGACATATATATCCCGACCTCACCCACCATGACCCAATCAGTTCTATAACCTCACCCACCTTGACCCAGTCAGTTACATGGCCCTACCTTACCCACCATGACCCAGTCAGTTATATGACCTCAGCCACCATGACCCAGTCAGTTTTATAACCTCACCCACCATGACCGACCCAGTTACATAGCCCTATCTCATCAACCATGACCCAGTCAGTTATATAACCTCACCCACCATGAACCAATCAGCTATATAACCTCACCCACCATGACACAGTCAGTTCTATAACCTCATCCACCATGACCAATCCAGTTACATATCCCTATCTCACCAACCATGACCCAGTCAGTTATATAACCTCACCCGCCATGAACCAGTCAGTTCTGTAACCTCACCCACCATGGCCCATTCAGTTAGATAACCTCACTCACCATGGCGCTCACAGTTATATACCCCTACCTCACCTACCATGACCCACTCAGTTAGATAACCTCACCCACCATGACCCAGTCAGTTATATAGCCCTATCTAACCCACCATGGCCCACTCAGTTAGATAACCTCACCCACAATCACCCAGTCAGTTACATAGCCCTACCTCACTGACCATGACCCAGTTAGTTATATAACCTCACCCACCATGGCCCACTCAGTTATACCCCTGTCACACTACGACGTGACGAGCCAACGTGAGCCTAAGGTGCTCATTTTTCGTCATGACGTTGGGTTACGTCATGATGACGTCAAAATGACGTTAGAATGATGTCGAGCTACGTCGTGTTACGTCGAGTTACGTCAAGGTTTTGGACATGTTCAAAACTTTGGACGTAGGTCAAACATAAGGGTTTACGTTCGCCGTACGTTCTGTTCACGTTCAGTGAACGTCAATGACGTTAAACGGACGTTATTTCAACGCTGCTCACTACGTTCAACTACGTTCCACTACGTTGACCCACATTAAACCAAGTGCAAAAGCCTACGAGGCTTAATGGGAACATCAGGAGAACGTCAGGAAAACGTCAGGAGAACGTCAGGAGAACGTCAGGAGAACGTGCATGCAACGTACGTTCAACGTCTCATTACATAGCTAACGTAATGTAACGTTCTTCTGGCGATGGAATAACGTTCATAACGTTCCGTGAGCGTAGTGATGTTGTCCTCTCTCGTGACTGACGGTATCACTACGCTTTACCAACGTTACGTTCTCGTCCACTACGCTGCATCCACGTTCAACTTGTGCCCAAATTTGCATACTAAGCCGAGAAGTTCAACGTTCTTCACGTTCTCCCTACGTTGACGTCGTTATGTCGTAGTGTGACAGCCCCATTAGATAACCTCACCCACAATCACCCAGCCAGTTACATAGCCCTACCTCACTGACCATGACCCAGTTAGTTATATAACCTCACCCACCATGACCCAGTTAGTTATATAACCTCACCCACCATGACCCAGTTAGTCATATAACCTCACCCACCATGACCCAGTTAGTCATATAACCTCACCCACCATGACCCAGTTAGTTATATAACCTCACCCACCATGACCCATTTCGTTATATAACCTCACCCACCATGACCCAGTTACTTATATAACCTCACCCACCATGGCCTACCCAACCACCCCACCATAGCGCAGTCCTTAACAGACCAATCTCCGACCACACCAGCCGGACAGAGTAGAGGCACAGCCCTAACCCCACCGGCCTTCACTCTATTGACCCATCTCACCCACCCTATCACGGTCCTGTATATAAACCGAAGCCCACCGATCATGCTCACCAGTCTTCAATAGACCAATGCCACCCACCGTGATACAGCCCCCATATATATTCAGTTTCCCTTGATCAGGTCCCTCCAAATCACCCACCCTTGCTGATCCAGCTTCTTATCCCCCCACCATACCTCTCCCTCCTCCCTCCTCCCTCCTCCCTCACCTCCTTCCTCCTCTCCCTGATCCAGCCTCGTATCCCCCCACCACCTCTCCATCCTCCTTCACCCTCTCCCTGATACAGCCTCTTATCCCCGCACCAGCTCACCCTCCTCCCTCACCTCCCTCCTCCTCTCCCTGATCCAGCCTCTTATCCACCCACCCCCACCTCTCGCTCCTCCCTCCCCTCGATCCTCCTCTCCCTGATCCAGCCTCGTATCCCCCCACAACCTCTTCCTCCTCCCTCACCTCCCTCCTCTTCTCCCTGATCCAGCCTCTTATCCACCCACCCCACCTCTCCCTCCTCCCTCCCCTCGCTCCTCCTCTCCCTGATCCAGCCACGTATCCCCCCCACACCCATCCCTCCTTCCTCCTTCCTCCTCCCTCACCTCCCTCCTCCTCTCCCTGATACAGCCTCTTATCCACCCACCCCCACCTCTCCCTCCTCTCTCCCCTCGCTCCTCCTCTCCCTGATCCAGCCACTTATCCCCCCCCCCCACACCCATCCCTCCTTCCTCCTTCCTCCTCCCTCACCTCCCTCCTCCTCTCCCTGATCCAGCCTCTTTACCCGCCAACACCCATCCATCCTCCCTCATTCCTCCTCCCTCACCTCCCTTTTTTCTCCCTGATCCAGCCTCTTATCGCCCCCCCCCCCCACCATCCTCACCCTGATCCAGGATCATATCTATCCCGACTATCCACCCCTGGCTGATTCAGTGTGTGCAGGTCTCTCTGCATCAACATCCGCAATATGCAGCTTATCTCTCCTCCATGGCAGAGGGGAGGGAGGGTGGGGGGGGGGGGGGACAAAAAGAGGCGAAGTTATCAAGTGTTCCACAGCAGCAGCAGATCTATCATACTAATCCGCGTATTTTGAAAGTAAATAACTAAAATACCATGTACTTATTTAACTTTTCATCAAACAGGATAATGTAATGAATAACTTTCAGTGAATAAGTTGAATGTATTTGGGCATGCTTTGCGCTCAGTCTCACAGCAGATGACATTTCATGCCGGCAGACGACATTTGCTGACAACAGAGGACGCCGTGTGAGGCGGGAACCAGCCGGTTCTTGCGCGCATGCGCTAATCGGGCGTGTGGGCGGTATCCCTTATCGGCGTGGCAGGGTTGGGGTTTCACACGCCTTCTAATAACGTTATATCGCGTCAGCCGGCCCGCGGGGCGCCGAACCGTGACGGTGGTGCACACTGCCTCTGAGTAGGTGAGCCTCGGAGAGGGTGGGAGGGTAGGTGGAAAGGGGGAGGCGGACGAGGGGGAGAACAGGACAATGAGCGGTGAGGCGTGATAACCACCAAATGGCCGTGCCCGAACTAATTAATGTGTTCTCTGCACATGTTAGAGCTGCGGAGCTCCGGGGGGGGGGGGGGGGAGGGAGGGGAAGGGAGGATGGTCGGAGGTGGTGGGAGGCAGTGGTGGGAGGTGTAGGCAGGAGAGGAGGGAGGAGGTGAGGTGTGGAGGGGAGGGGACGGAAGGGTAGGAGGGTGGTGGGAGGTGAGGGAAGTAGGTCAGAGGATCGGATGGGTGGAGGGTACGGGGAGGAGATGAGGAAAGCAGTGGAGGAGGGGATGGGGGTGGGAGTGGGATGGGAGGAGGGTAGGGGCAGTAGGTGAGAGGGTCGGAAGGGAGGAGTGTATGGGGACGAGGTGAGGAAAGGAGCGGAGGAGGGGATGGGGGTGGTAGTGGGATGGGAGGAGGGTAGGGGCAGGAGGTGAGAGGAGGAGGGGAGGAGGGGACGGGAGGAAGGGGGGGGGGAGGACGGGAAGAGAGGATGGGATGGGATGAGGTGTGGGAAGGAGAGGGCCGGAGTATGTGTTGGGGAGGGAGAGCAGGTGTGGGGGGCCTGGTGGGTGTAATAGAGGAGGGGATGAGGTGGTGTGGGGAGGTGGGGAGGTGGTGTGGGGAGGAGAAGAGGGACAGGGCAATGGGGAGGTGGAGGGAGAGGACGAGGTGTCCGAGGTGTCGAGGGAAGTGCGGAGGTTTAGGGTTAGAGCAAGGAGGAGGGGGAGGGTAGCAGAGGAGAGAGTGGCAGTGAGGTGAGGGTGGGAGGAGAGCGAGGGTGATGTGTGTGTGTGGTGGATATGTGTGGCAGTGAGTGTGGAATCCCCCAAATGTGATGAGGTGTTTGGTGGGTGGTTGTTGGATGGATGTCCTGATAACGGCTTGTTTGGTAGAAGCAACGAGCTGGTTGTAGGCGTTGGTCCTGGGGATTGAGTGTGGGGAATGGTGTGTAGTGCAGTCCACTGCAGTGAGGTATATAGTACACTGCAGTGTAGGGCAGTGCAGTGTAGGAGAGTGAAATTGTTATGTAATGTCGTGGAGTGTACTTTGTAGTGCAATGTAATGCATTCTAGCATCCTGTAGTGCATTTAAAATGTGTTGTAGTGTATGGGAAGTGCAGTTAGTGTATTGTAGTGTACTGCAGTGTAGTGTAGTGCATTGCGATGTATTGTAGTGCATTGTAGTGTATTGTCGTACACTGTGGTGTATTGTAGTGCATTGTAGTGTATTGTAGTGTAGGGTACTATGTATAGATATATATTGTAGTAAGTTGTAGTATATTGGAGTACATTTTAATATGTTGTAGTGCATCACATGGCAATCTAGTGTATGCTAGCCGAATATGGTGTAGTATATTGTAGTATATTGGAGTACATTGTATTACACTGTAGTGCATCACATGGCAATCTAGTGTATGGTAGCCGGATAGTGTGTAGTATATTGTAGTATATTGAAGTACAGTGTATTATACTGTAGTGCATCACATGGCAATCTAGTGTATGTTAGCCGAGTATTGTGTAGTATATTGTAGTATATCGGAGTACATTGTATTATACTGTAGTGCATCACATCACAATCTAGTGTATGTTAGCCAGGTATTATGTAGTATATTGTAGTATATTGGAGTACATTGTATTATACTGTAGTGCATCACATGGCAATCTAATGCATGGTAGCCGAATATTGTGTCCGACGGTGCTGTCCTGGGCGGCAGTAGCAGGTGGTAGCAAGGTAAATGCTTATTGTCTTGTAATTTCTTGTAATTGTCTATCTATATTGTTGTAGATATATTTACTGTGTAGTGGCAATTGTCATTTTAGGGCTCGAAGACCAGTGCATGAGCACTGACAACATGTTATTCAGAGGAATAGAAAAGGCACTTGAACAAAGATTTAAAAAAAAGGCTTGCTGAGAGGCTGGGTATGGCGGGGGTAACAGAGGTATGTAGCTGGGTGATGTAGTGGCTGACACTGTCCTTGTGGGCAGCAGGGCAGTTGGATGGAGGAGGGGAGATGCAGAGAGAGGCAGGATGGAGTTGTGTATTTAGGCCGGTGTTGCAGTTTAAACAGGACCCGGTTTGAAAAAGGGCTTTTCGCAATGCACATGCGTCAAAGTCGAATGGCAAGCCTGAAGAGTTATCTGAATTTCTTGCTTGCTTCCTGTCTGTGGGGGAGCTCTCTGGAATTCCAGGGTAAGACAAGCAAGATTCATTCAGGAATCATTGTCGTGATTATTTTATGATTTATAGTATATATTATCCTCTGCACTAACGTGTTAACAAGCAATTAACAAGTGATTAAACATGGGACAATCTCAATCAGGCACGTGCGCGTGTGCATTGTGAAGCGTCCCGTTTTAAACGGGGTGAGGTTTAAAACTGCAACACTGGTTGTGAGAATGGTCGCCGGGAGAGCCTATATTTAGCAGGGTGCCGGGGGAGCCCTAGGGAACCTGTGCTACCACGGGGCCGGGAAAACATGGACGGCAGCTGCCCGCCTCCCGGCCAGGTGTGATACCCCTGACGGCCCTCCTACAGCTTTATGGGCGCGAATTCCCGGAAGTGGTGCTTGAACGGCAGCGGGGGGGGGGGGGGGTCGGAGAGGGGGAGGGGGAGTGAGACCAAGACGAGGTTGGGCGCAGGGTGACTTGGGGCGCCTGGGCTGGCTGAATAGGGAGTGGAGGAGCGTGGGGAGAGTGGCGGGGTCTTGTGACTGTGAGGGAGTAAAATAGGACAAGGTTCGTGAGAATATTGGTTGGTTGTTGGAGTGTTACGTCCTGGCAACATCTAAGGTCATATGAGGACGGGTACCGACTTGTGACAGACACACTCATGGTGACTTGTTAGTGCTGCCCCACTGGGAGTCTAGGCCACCAGCACCATGACCTGATATCCCACTCAGACACATTATCCTGACACTCAGCCAACCTGTCCTTGCCCTATCCTAATAATGCCAAGCGCAAGGCTCAGAAGTGAAATGTATAAATTGTTAAGTCATTGGTTCGACTCGACCAGTGTTTCAAATCCCACAAAGACCGACTGCGACGGGGTCCCTGAGAAGAATGATATGAGGAGCGTGGCCAGTAACAAAGGAATCTTTTGTGATCTGCACTTCAAGTATCAGCTATATAGTATTTCTGTTTAAAACAATGATACTCTACCTCGACCACATTCAAGCACATTGCAGTCACTCAAATACACCTGAAAGCAGTTCTAGAGAACTATAGTGCAGGGTTGCATGTCTGGAGTTTTACCCGCAGGCTGCGAGCTGTCTGTCACCCCAGATTCTGGACACAATCACAGAAAGACACGCGAGAACTAGACATTCTTGAAAAGATCTCATAATTTTGACGGCCACTTCAAATCGCTCTAGACCGGTGGCTGTTGCTATAATCTTTTTATGCCGATAAGTCGTTAATGATATCGTCTAGTCTGCCTCAAAATTTAACATGGCATACCATTGGTTGGTTGGTTATTGGAGTTTTGCATCCTGGTGACATCTAAGGTCATATCAGGACAGGTACCGACTTGTGACAGTGCACACTCATGGTGACTTTATAGTGCTTCCCCACTTACTGACAATAATGGGAAACACATGTCGATAAATATAAATATATATTTCTGCGGTACAGTGAGTGGCAGTTACAGTGTGAAGGGGTGCTGGTGCCACCATCGGAACTGGCTTTGGGGAGGCTGGATCAGTAGCTGACTTTGAGAGACTCCCAGAGTCCATGGAGCTGAGTGAGTGATGAGGCAGGGGAGGGCTATTCCAGGTTATTAGACTCATATAATTATTATACAGCATACATAAATATATTTATATTTATCCATATATATATGCGTTTCATATTTATATTAATCTGTATGTGTTTCATTCGTGCATATATATATATATATATATATATATATATATATATTTATATATGTACTTAATTAAAGCTAAGAACCCCATAGATGCAGTATGCGGCATGGAAATGCCAATCCGAAACCAAAAGCTAATCTGTAACAGGTATTCCCATTCGCATTTGCATTTGCTTTCGCATTCACATTCGCAACCAGACATATGAAAGCACCACTGCGTGTTGACACCCTTTTCCATTTGTTGTCGCATTTGCATACCGCAGACCGCGTATATGCAATCTTAGCTTTAGGATCGCGCCTCTATCACGCAGAGGCGGGCCCTGTGAGTAGTATTGGGAAAGTAGCATTTACGCCGGGCCAACGTCTTTATTTATGGTGAGCTTCCTCGGGCACAGTGCTGGTACCCCCCCACCCCCCCGTGCCGCATCCAGCCCCCCCCCCCCACACACACACCCCCCCTTTGATCCTGAGGTGCTTGAATGTGTCTCCTCTAATACATGTTCAAATATGTGCAGCCTTAAAGTTGCACAGGCATGGCATACCATTAGTTGGTTGGTTATTGGAGTTTTGCATCCTGGTCTCCCAGTGGGACAGCACTAAAAAGTCACCATGAGTGTGCACTATCACAAGTCGGTACCGGTCCTGATATGACTCAGCTCTATGGACTGTGGGAGTCTCTCATAGTCATCTACTGCTCCAGCCTCCCCACCTCAGCTCCGAGGGTGGTGCCACCACCCCTTCACACTGTAACCACCACTTACTGTACCACAGAAATATATATTTATATTTATCGACAGTTGTGAGTTACCACCTTTTACATGTTTGTATTACAACTAAATATACTTGGTTAATCATTGTAATCAACCTTCTGTCAGTTTGAAATTGTTCTGATTAAAATTAGCTAACTTTGTGAGATATTTGATGTGAACACATAGTTGATCATTGTAATCAATCTTCTGTCAGTTTGAAATTGTTCTGATTAAAATTAGCTAACTTTGTGAGATATTTGATGTGAACACATAGTTGTTCATTGTAATCAACCTTCTGTCCGTTTGAAATTGTTCTGATTAAAATTAGCTAACTTTGTGAGATATTTGATGTGAACACATAGTTGTTCATTGTAATCAACCTTCTGTCAGTTTGAAATTGTTCTGATTAAAATTAGCTAACTTTGAGAGATATTTGATGTGAACACATAGTTGATCATTGTAATCAATTTTCTGTCAGTTTGAAATTGCTCTGATTAAAATTAGCTAACTTTGTGAGATATTTGATGTGAACACATAGTTGATCATTGTAATCAGTCTTCTATCAGTTTGAAATTGCTCTGATTAAAATTAGTGCTTTGATTAAAATTAGCTAACTTTGTGAGATATTTGATGTGAACACATAGTTGATGATTGTAATCAATTTTCTGTCAGTTTGAAAGTGCTTTGATTAAAATTAACTAACTTTGAGATATTTTTTTAAGTGAATACATACCAAATAAGCTTTATCTGTGAACATTGAAATTTTGGACAGGTAGACTTCACCCGGAACAAATTTATTAAATTGGATTCTGTGCAGTACCAAGTGTCTGATAATTTCAGTCATGTCTAAATTTGGTGCTTTGATTCTGAATGCATTTTCGGTGCTTTTACCTGACTATGCAGCATTAAATTGTATACGCATGGCGTGTGAATTCAATATGCAGCGACATAAGTAGCTGTGATGGAGGGTGAATTGAAAGAGTCTGCGTAGCGATGCCTCTGGGTGGCTTACACTTATCTAACCAAGTAATACATTCACACCTACACCCAAGTGGCACTTTTAAACCTGATCTGGGATACTACAAACAAGTTTGTTTTATTTACAGACACTCTTTAGAGCACATTGATTTTATTCATCAGCCATTGGATGTCAAATATATGGTCATTCTGACATATTTCTTTGCAGCAAAACCCACTGCTGCCACATAGGGTACTCTTTCCGATAAGCAGCAAGGGCTATTATATATGCACATCCCCACAGACAGGACAACACATACCAGAGCATTTGATGAACCAGTTGTGGACCACTGGTTGGAACCGAAAATAGCCCAAACTGCAAATGTATCAATTGAGTAGGATCGATTGGATGACCTTCACCTTCACAGGTGGACAGCGTACCACCTGGGCAACATCCTGCTCCTGGTCTGGGATAAATGCACACGCTATGCAACGTTGTGTTGCTCCTATGTTCCGTTATATTGAGAGCGACAACCATCTGTTCTCTCGGTTGACAGGGCTTCATGACTTGGATTTCCTGTTTCCTTTACTGAGGTATTACGTCCTAGCAACATCCAAGGTCATATAAAGAGAGTTATGACATGCTGGTTGTTGGAGTTTTAAATCCTGGCAATATCTAAGGTCATATTATAAAGATTATTGACTTGAGACAGTGTTCACTTATTGCCACGTTATAGTGCTGCCTCATTGGGCCATGTTGTCGGTGGCCTGAATTTCCACTGGGACAGCCCTCAACAGTTGCCATGAGTGAGCACTCTCACAAGTCGGTACCCATCGTGATATGACCCTAGATATTGCCATGACGTAACATTCCAACAACCAACGAACCAGCTCTTAGTTTACATTCATCGAATTTGTAACGTGTTTGTTTGTTGTTGTTTTATGCCCTAGCAACATCTAAGGTCATATCAGGATGGGTACCGACTTGGGACAGTACACACTCATGGTGATTTCATAGTGCTGCCCCACTGGGAAATCAGGCTGCCAGCACAATGACCCGATATCCCACTCATTCACATTATCCTGACACCGAGCTAACCAACCCTTGCCCTATCCTAATAATGCCGAGAACCAGGCTAGGAAGTGACAAGTATAAATGTTTAAGTCATTGGTTTGACTCGACCGGGAACCAAACTCACAAACTCACCAACTCCTGATCTTCCGCAAGCGAGGCCTGTGCTCTACCGATTCGGCCACCGCGACCGGTCCGTTTGTAATGTGAGATGTGTATCGGGTCACAACTTCAAGTAGACAGCAGAGTTTGTGAGAACGCTTGGGGGAGGGAGATTGTGGACCGAGTTAGACTAATGACATATGAACATGATTCTTGTCAGTCCATAGCTTAGTGTTCAGCATTAATAGTATAGCAGCAGTGTTTGGCATTAATAGTATATAAGGACTTGCTTGCACAATATCAAAATAAGGTAACTGAGTAGGATATTGGGACATGGTGCCAACACTCACAGCATCCAATGTGGCAGCACTATAAAGTCATCATGAGTGAGCACCGTGACAAGTTCTTAATCGTTCTAATATGATGTTAGATCTTGCCAGGATGTGAAACTCCAACAAACATAAAATAAGTCACAATGATTCAGCTCTATAAAGTCGCCATGAATAAACACTGTCTCAAGTCCAGACTAGTTCTAATATGACCTTACATGTTGCAAGGAAGTACACAGTTATAACAATGGGAGGAGGGGGTTATCATGCAAATGAGTAAAACTAGGATAACTATTTTAATAGAGCAAATGATAATAGAAAAGCGTATTTATATACATTGTGTAGCAACTCAGTTCTGTTTAATGATTCTCACCCGCCACCTTTTCGTTGTTTATTTGAAATGGTTGATAACGGCTGCATATTTGCATTTATTGCTTTTAGACATCAGTATCAACTGAGTCCATACGCTTTAGATTCGCCTAAAAAGAACAAAACATTCTACATACAAATCAATGGGTAAGTCCAGTATTTTTTGTTTTTTAAACTATTACAACAAATATTGTTTAAATGTTCAACGAAGGCTTCAGACATAAATTACCATAATGACCTAGTTTATGTGCCTTTGGAAATTGAAATGTACATTCTAATTACACACAGAGCTTCCCCAGGAGCCTTTACAGTGCATTACGAACTGGCTTGCATTACCCTACCTCCCGCCGGTCGATAAAAGGGGAGTTAGCTTCTGTCATAGCCCTTGCCCTATCGGCAGTGAGAGGAACTACCCATCCCCCTCCCCCCACCGTTGCGAATGTTATTTATTACCAGTACAGTACTCGCTAAAGAAGTAGAACTGGCGTTTTACTTCATAAACAGCAAACGACAACCACCCCCTCCCCCCCCCCCCCCCCCCCCCCCACATACACACCACAAAAAGAGGTCCTATGTGTGACAGATGACAGACAGTCTGTCATAGCAGACGACACTGAGGAGGGGGCCCCGCGTTGGCGGCAGCGTATCCAGTTGCCGGGCTAAGCAGACGGTAATTTCATCCCTAAGGAGACAGGATACCCGTCAGTGGCTCCTCATACGGTGCATACCTAAGTGCAGCCGTTCTAATTAAGGCACGTACGTACCCACTACCCTTACCCCTCCCTCCCCCACCCCCAGCCTCCAAACAAAAAGAGTAAACAAGGACTAGGCAAACACACCCGACCAGTCCTATCTTCCTCATATTGTAACTGTTTCTCAACCTCAATTTCCCCTCCCGCGTTCTCCTCTTCACTCCCTGCTCCCAACTACCCCTCCCCTTCCAACCACTTCCCTTCATTGACTTCTCCAACCACCCCTCCCCTTCCCAACCACACACCCCACATGATAGCAGTAAGTGGTTGGTGGTGGGATTCTTCTATAGATACTGGTGGACAAGGGACTGCTCAAATCTAATTCTTCCGCTGAGTCAGATAGCATGGATATTAATAGCCAAACAGGTAGATTCAATGAGTTCATCGCCCACTTCCGGTTTTGGCAGGTCATGTGATTCCCAGGTAGAGTCAAAAGAATGACATACAATTCATAGTTGTCACTATCTAGCCTGGTGTTCAGTATTACTAGGATAGGACAAGGAGCAGTGGAGCGAGGAAGGGCAATTGTCCATGATTGAAATGAAATGTCCCTTGCTTAAACAACTAATGTAAACAACAAGAAAGAAATAATAATATCAATCTTCAGAAAGAAAATGATACATAAGCAACTTCCGTTATCTCATAATGGAACAACTGATCACTCGCAAAGTACATAGATACACCATATGTACATGCAGAGTGCAGGAGGCCGCATCAGGGAAGCACCAAAGCCAGCTAACTGCATCCTAATACAATATGCGTAAACTGCCGCGATAACGAGACTCTGGCCCTCAACGGCTGTTTGAATGTTGCATGAAGTTGTTGGCGTGCCTTCTCTCTATAAGATTATATATATATATATATTTATATATATATATTTATATATATATAAATATATATAAATATATATATATATATAGATATATATATATATAGAATATATATGGAGTCTTATATAGCCTTGTATACAGCTTCTGTATGCAGGTGTAGGGCGAAGGGGCTCTGGCAACCGATTCTATTTTGGGCTACCCATAGTGGTTTGCAGGTTCGACGCTAGGTGCACATGCAGCGCCAGTGTCGCAGCACCGGGGTGCGCGCATTGACATTCTTGGCCTTGATACGGCAATGCACTGCCAACATCCAAGAGCGACACACCTCCTATTTTTTTTTCCGGAACACAAGCTGCGGGCTCCGGAACACGAGCTGCCGCCATCCAAGAGTGAAGCTTCAACCTGCTGCGGGTCGCCGTGCCGAAAATAAGACATTGGTCGTACAGGGTACACAGCTAAGTTATACATACACGTACTGCCGGTGCCGGTGTGACATTGAGTGTGGAACATTCATTGTTTGGACTAATACATGAGCAGCTAAGTGATAGGTCATGTTACAGCTTGGAAATATTGGCCAACATTTTTTTTTTTTGTACTGCCGGTGCCGGTGTGACATTGAGTGTGAACATTAATTATGTGGCTATACACAGCTAGTTAATACATGACCAGCTAAGTGATATATCGTGTTACTGCTTGGAAATAGTGGCGGAAATTGTGGTTTTTTTGTACTGCCGGTGCCGGTGTGACATTGAGTGTAGAACAATAATTATGTGGCTATGCTGCTTGGCTTGTGACTGATAGTTTGACAGCTCTAACGTGTGACAGACTGCCTTGCTGCCTGCCTCAACCTAGGACATTTTGTGTACTGCCGGTGTGACATGACGTGTGACAGACTGTGGAAATAGTTGGACATTCTTTTTTAAATTATTTTTATTTTTATTTTTTTATTTTTTTTATTTTTTAATTTGTTTAACTATTGGTGGCCGGTGTGACATTGAGTGTGGAATATTAATTATTTTTCTATGCTGCTTGCTTGTGACTGATACTTTGACAGCTTGAATGTGTGACAAACTGCCTGGCTGTCTGTCTCAAATTGCACCGGTGGATGTTGGTCTAAATATATTATGCCTAAAGACTATTGCTCCAACTGCGGTAAACTACACTCTGGACGACAATTGTACAAGGAAGGCGCCAAATTCAAGGCGCTCTACAAGGGCGCACCCACTCATTGAGGCAGCGGCCGATATTTTTTCTGACGCAATGACGACCGAGATGAAACCGGAGCCACAAGGGGCGGCAGGACAGAGTGCGGCGGACGACTTCTCTGAGGAGGAGAACGCGTTAAAGGACAGAGTCAAGTCATTGGAGCGCAAACGTCACGTGAGTGCCCTTCTTCAACAACAGAGGCAGCTTGAGGAAGACTTTGCTGCGCTGACTATCAACTCTGATCGAGGCAGGAGTCGTTCTCGCCATGGGCACCGCTGTCACCACCATCACCGGTCTTCTAGCAGCTCCGGCAGTCGCACGCCCAGCACTGAACGTCACACACGTCGTAAGTGGTCGCTAAAGCATTATACAGACGACCGTAAACAGGTGAAAAAACTGAATGGGTATGAGATTGTGGAGGCAATGTGTGCGTGGTTCTTGGACCGTCCTGATACTGATTACAATGCTTGTCTTTCAGTATTGAAGCACATTAGATTTGTCTGCAGTAAAGCAAAGTTCAACGCTTTCACTAACTCGGCCCATGTGTCTTATGACACAGAGGTGCGGAAAGTCGCGGTGAAACAAGGTTATAAGGCTTTCACAGCGGGTAATAATGAGCTTGCACTGCGTTATTATGCGTTTGAAAACATGAAGGAACGGAAGAATGCAACCGTAGCCAGTACCTCTAAACTCTTTACTCGTGACGGAAAGAAGCCATGCTTCAATTACAATAATGAGAAAGGCTGTTCGCGTGATGAGAAAACTTGTAGCTATGGTCACTGGTGCTTGTGCTGTGGTAGCCGCGCACACAAACGCAGTGCATGCCGTCGCGACTGATTAAATAACCGTAGAAAAGCACCACGGTTTAGCAGTAATGTGACTGTTGTTGATATTGCCTATTGTCAACGTATGATATCGCACTATATATATACTTGTTATTGTTATTGATTGCTTACTGTTACGCTGAGCAATAAAAATGATATCGCCCATGCTTATTCACCTTATTGCCTTCCTTCCGCTTACAGACATATATATATATATATATATATATATATGTGTGTGGATAACTAGTAAGACATAATAACATACACCCCCTTTCTCCCCCCTCTACACATGCATTTTGATTCTCACCATACCCCCCCCCCTTCCCTCCTACCGGATTTGGTGGCCGAATTGGTAGATTGCAGGGCTCCCGCGTGGGAGATCGGGAGTCCGATTCACAGTCGAGTCAAACCAATGACTTACTAAGTTAATACTTGTCCGTTCCTAGCTTGGCACTCAGCATTAGTAGGGTAGGGCAAGGACTGCTTAACTCAGTGTTAGGATAATGTGACTGAGTGTGATATCGGGTTATGGTGCTGGCGGCCTGATTTTCCAGTGGGGCAGCACTATGAAGTCACCACAAGTGGGCACAGTCACGACCTGAAATGACCTTAGATGTTGCCAGGACATACAACTCCAAAGCCCTAGCAACCTCCCCCTCCCTCTCTCTACACTCACACTTTTCCCTTCTCACCAGACCTCACCTCTCCTCAGCCAGCTCACTGTCATGGCTGACATCCCAGCCCCCTGTGGTGACACATGACAGGGCTGTTTGATCCGGTGAGAAACAAGGAGATCACACTGTCAGCCTGCTCTAATGGAGACGGATGACACAACGCGTTCTTCGGGGTAGTCACCGCTGCCCCTCCTCACTCTCAGGGCAACTCCTTGCCACTGTCTCTTCTTAGCCCATCTGACTGGCTTGCAGACCCTCAGTCAGAACCATCTCGCATTCCATGAGCACTTGGTCCTGGTTTTAGCATTCTTTTGGCATGTTTCTCTTTCTGCTTGTTTCTATGGTCGGTGCACCACCGCCCTTCTGCTGTTCTACCACCACCATTCTTCTATGGTTACTACACCACCTGCTCTCTATGGTTGGTACACCACCTTCCCTCTATGGTTACTACAACACCTTCCTTCTATGGTTACTACACCACCTTCCTTATATGATTACTTCACCACCATCATTCTATGCTTGCTACACCACCTTCCTTCTCGGGTTGCTACATCACCTTCCATTTATGGTTACTACACCACCTTCCTTCTGTGATTGATACACCACCTTCCTTCTGTGGTTGTTACACCACTTTGCTCATATGGTTGTTACACCTCCTTACTTCTATGATTGCTACATCACATTCCTTCTATGGGTGCTACACCGCGTTTCTTCAATGGTTGCTACATCCGTGTCCTACTGTGGTTGTTACATCACCTTTCTTTTATGGTTGCTACACCACCTTCCTTCTATGGTTACTACACCAAATTCCGTATATGGTTACTACACCACCTTCCTTCTATCGTTGGTACACCACCTTCCTTCTCTGGTTACTACACCACCTTCCTTCTATGGTTTCTACACCATCTTCCTTCTATGGTTGGTACACCACCTTCCATCTATGGTTACTACACCACCTTCCTTCTGTGGTTGGTACACCACCTTCCCTCTATGCTTACTACACCACCCTCCATCTATGCTAACTACACCACCTTCATTCTATGGTTGCTACACTACCTTCCCTCTATTGTGCGTACACCACCTTCCCTATATGGTTGATACACCACCATCCTTCTATGGTTACTACACCACCTTCTTTCTATGGTTGGTACACCACCTTCCTTCTATGGCTGTTGCACCCCATCCATTGGTGTGCCTGTTTCAGTACCTGATCAACATGGTCGTTACTGTTGTGCACTCTAACCTGGTCCTTAGCCGCCATTGACCTGCCTCTCTCCCACTTACTGAACAACACAGCCAATCCGTGTATCGCATCCCATTAACCCCTCTATAATGGCCGCCACCTCCTTAATGGTCTGCTTATATATATATATATATATTCCTATCCAGTATATTTGTGTATATATATTCAGATACAATATATTTGTATACATATATACATGAAGTGGGTGAGACTATAATTAAGCTGTGGCCCGTGCTGGCTTGGGTCGAGCAACCCACATTTGGAAATGTGGGCTGCTCGCCAGGACAGGCCTGCATTGGCCATCAAATGTGGGGATGGGTTCACTGCTGTAACTTGTTGCTAGGAGATGCACAGCGGCATCGCGCACTACTCTCCTAGCAACGTAGAAGGGTCGAGCCGTCGGGCCCAAACCCATCAGACATGTTTCATGCACGCTCTGATGTTTTAGATGATACTTCAGGCTTTAATTGGGGAAATTCAAAACATTGTTAACTCTAAAAGATGGGAGGGGAAGTAGCTATTTGTACTGGCGATGTTGATGAAATTAGATTGCGTTGGTAGGAACAGAAATAAAGTTGTGAGCTCTAAAAAGTGATTGAAATGTTCCTTGCATTCCTTATTCCTTATGAACAGGTAGGTCCCTTATTACATTAACCGCTATGGTCAACTCTATACCAATGATTCCTTATTATCTCTATTATTGAGGGCCTTCTGTCCAGCCTACCAACCCCTCCTGGGGACCAGTAACCACCTTCCTAACTTAAATCCCCATCCTGATATGACCTTAGATGTTGCTAGGATGTAAAACAACAACAAACAAACAAACTTAACTTAAACATGAATAACAAGTGGTAATAGCTTGGGTGTTTATAAATGACGGCGGCGGCGGAGTACACCGGCTGCTTTATTTTGGAATAATATCAATTAATATACATTTACATGCGGAAGGGCTAGAGCACATAGACAATGGAAGCGATAAATACATATTAAATGCGGGAGGGGTAGAGCCCGTCTATATGTAGCAGTCAGACTGTCTGCCCTTAGCCCGGAATTCTTCCAACAAAAGCAGTCAACCGGCGAAGGGATGGAGAGGCGGCGGCGGCTCGCGGCAGGTCCGGGAGACAAACATGGAATCATATGGAAATTATAAAGAGCTTGAATGGTTAAACTGGTGCCGTGACCACTAGTGTGGCATGTAATACCTTTTTAAATTCACTTCATATGCTGGTGCTGCGGAATTTTGTTATTTGTTTAGTATTTTTCAAGTAATTTTGGTGAAATTGCAGCTTGGCGTCTGTCATTATGCCACATTTATGACATCATAATTCTATGATGTACATAAGTTATACTATAAACACAGAATTTATAGTTGTCAACTATTTTATGCATCTACTTTTGTTGCAGGCTAAACATAATTATATTACTGTGGAAGGCATGGGATCTTTGAAAGCCATAGGTTGAAAGAAACAAAATGAGTCGTTTGAAATAACGATGTTAACATTGATTATAGTCACAGTAATGCTCATGGGGGTGATGAAAATGGGACATATTGCGCCTAGAGCGGGACTCGAACCCACATCTCTTTGCATTCCGGGTCAGTGTGCTAACCATTACACCACGTAGGCTCCCTGATATCACCATACTACAAACACCTACCTGTCTATGTGGTTACTTGCCTGAGAGGTCAGTGCAGACTACTACACTCATCACCCTGGAATTGTAAGACTTTTAATGCTTACAATGACATACATACAGGCAATGCACTTACACATATATATATATATATACACAGGGCAGGTTCAACAACCATACACTGGGTATCATGTATAGGATCCTGGTCACAGCACCAGTATTATGGGGGCTGATGACAATGGGAAATAGTGCGCCTAGAGCAGGACTCGAACCCACATCTCTTTGCATTCCATGCCAGGGTGCTAACCATTACACCACCTAGGCTCCCTGATATCACCATACTACCCACACCTACCTGTCTATGTGGTTGCTTGCCTGAGAGGTCAGTGCAGACTACTACACTCAGCGCCAGGCTAGATATCGACAAGCATAACTTTTGTAAGTCATAACTTTGGACATGGCCATGATTCAAAACGCTGACCTTCCACACAAGAAGAAGCCAGCGCTCTTAGTGAATCGGTCACCAATGTAATCCAGCCCTTGTACTGAGGTCAGTGCAGACTACTACACTCAGCGCCAGGCTAGATAGCGGCAAGCATAAATTTTGTAAGTCATAACTTTGGACATGGCCATGATTCAAAACGCTGACCTTCCACACAAGAAGAAGCCAGCGCTCTTAGTGAATCGGTCACCAATGTAGCCCACCCCTTGTACCTGAGCACGCCCGTTGGACAGAGAGCGGCTGGGGAGGGAGAAATGGGCGAGGGAGAAGTGGGGGAAGAGAGGGACAGAGGGGTGGACTAGGGGGGAAGAGCAAGGCAAGAGGGTGGCAGAGTGGGGGGGGGGGGGGCGAGTGCAGAGAGGCATTGAAAACAAGCCTGAATACCTAGGCTTATATGCTATGGACAGTATAAATACAGCCTGAATACAAACAATAAAATGAAAACAAAAGAGTGGTGGGGGCCTGGGGAATGGTCGAGGCGTCCGGTTGCTCATTAGTTTCAAATTCAGCTACAAAGGGCGACCTTTCACCACCATAGCATTTGATCTACTACATCTGCTAGCGTTTCATCATTATTGATATTTCTAACAACAGACACTAGTGATTGGTTTAGTCTTGAGACGGTGGCCGCATATGCTGATACAAGCACAGGTTATACAGGAAGGCAGAATGAATTGTCTGTCCACCTCTTCCATCTGGAACCTCTTGCAATTTGAGCACACGTTCTTCAAATCTGACTGATTCAAACCAATAAATTAAAATAGTAATACTTATCGCTACCTAGCCTGGTGATTTACCATTACTAGGATAGGGCAAGGAACAGGCGAATGAGCAAACCCATGTTGTCTGTGATTGAAATTTCCCATGTTTAATCAAATACTGTAATACAAATACATTTCTAAATTGATTGCAACAAATGAAATGAGGAGAATAAGGAAAATAAGGGCTCTTGGCACTGATTGTGTGTAGGGAATTAGCTCTTAGTTTATTGGTGTTCATGTCCTAGCTTCATCTACGGTGATATCTGCATGGGTACTACGCTGGGATCGAGCACATTCCTGGCGGTTTTATAGTGTTGCCCCCCTAACCATGCAACTGCGCATTAATCCAATATCTCATTTGATCACCTGTTGATACAGACACCCATTATCCTGATACAGATCCAACCAGTTCTGGCCTGCGCTAGAAATATCGAGAAGTCTTCAAGGGATCAAGGCAACAAAAGTAAAATGTATATTTGAAGAGTTCAGGCGCAAAACCACGTAAACGCCAATCCAACAATGGAAATAAACATTGGAAACATTGGAATCAGACCTTCAAAAAGTAAATTTGTTTATATTCCTACTTTTTTGTTCATTGCTCGATAACAAGATTATCATATGAAAAATGGATTTTGTGAGAATTAAAATTATTTTTAGGTAAAAATCTGTTATTTAAACTACATTTTTGGATTGGCGTTTACGTGGTTTTGCATCTGAATTCTTCTTTTCAAGGGCAAGATTGGGCCAGTAACTGTGCGATACCGGCGACTTACTCCCCTAGTCACCCTGTCCAGTTAGAATAAACGGAGTGGAAGGTAAATCATGTGTTGCGAGATGGAAAAGCCGTTGTGTATAATTTATATTACTGATTTGCTGTCGCTCCGTTTCACATTATAATGATGTGTTATGAGTACTCGCATATTGAGAACATTGATTCAATATCGAGAAGTATGCTTACCTGTTAACCTGTTAGCCTGTTTAATCCGACCTATCCCTCTCCTGTGTGACATCACACAATGGGCCATTTGAGCTCTCATGTAAGTGTTGATGTCCAGGACCGAGTACTCCACGATTATTGTTGGTAGTACTAAGTGATTTATGCAGTTAACACAGAGGGGTGAGAGGAGGAGAGGAGGAGCGGGAGAGGGGAGAAGGGGAGTGAGGGACAGGGAGAGAGGGGAGAGGGGGAGAGAGGGAGAGGGGGAGAGGGGAGAGGGGGAAAGGGGGAGAGGGGGGGAGGGGGAGAGGGAGGGGGAGAGGGGGAGAGGTGGAGAGGGGGAGAGAGAGGGGAGAGGGGGGAGGGGGAGAGGGGGAGATGGGGAGAGGGGGAGGTGGAGATGGGGAGAGGGGTGAGAGGTGGAGAGGGGGGCAAGTGGGGAGAGGGGGTGAGGGGAAGAGGGGGAGAGGGGCGAGGTGGAGAGCGCGATGAGAGGGACGAATGAGAGGCAGGACAGGGACGAAAGGGATGAGAGGAGCGAGAGGGACAAGAGGGACGACAAGCGGCTAAGAAGGAGCGGTTGAAGGGAAAAGCGGAGGCACGGGAAGGAAGGGGAGGAGGAGCAGGAAAGTGGAGGGAAGCTTGCAGACGGAGATGCGGGTGTTGGGGAGAGGAGAGGAGGAGGGGAGGAGCGGGAGGGGGGAGAGGGGAGGAGTGGATGAAGGGAGGAGGGGAGGGGGGAGGAGTGGAGGAAGGCAGGAAGACAGGAGGGGAGGAAGGCAGGAAGGGAGACCTAGATGAGGTGAGGAGAAGGGGTGGCGGAGGGGGGAGGGGAGGAAGGGAGGAGGGGAGGAAGGGAGACGGGAAGGAGGGGGAGGCGGGAGGAGGGGAGGAGTGGAGGAGCGGAGGGTGCAGGAGCGAGGGTGTACTCTACGCGCGATATAGTACGGCTGACCAGCCACATAAAGGCCCGAAACTCATGAATAAAACCAATACAATGCGCCCGGCCCGGCCTGGCGGCCCGGCCCGGCGACCAAGCGGCTCAGCGGCCAGGCGGCCCGGGTGCCCGGGGGCCCCGTCGGCCCAGCCCGACACGCCCGTCGGGGCAGCAGCGAGGCCGTGTCTATTTTACGCGACAGAGATACGGAAGGCGCCGGGGCAGGCTGATGTGACATAGTTATGAATGAAGGATGGCTCCCTACAATGTAAGGGTAAGGTAGCGCGACGTGAGGGCAAGAGGTTGGTTTGGTGGAGTTTTACGTCCTGGCAACATCTAAACTCATATCAGAATGGGTACTGACTTGTGACAGTGCACACTCATAGCGACTTTATAGTGCTGCCCCATTGAGAAATCAGGCCGCCAGCACCCTGACCCGATATCCCTACTCAGTCACATTAGCACTGAGCTAACCATACCTTGCGCTATCTTAATAATGCTGAGCGCCAAGCTAGAAAGTGACGAGGGCCAATTGTGTAAGTCATTGGTTTGACTCAACCGGGAATTGAACTAAGTTCCAAACTCCAGCGGGGGAGGCCTGTTCTGTACAGATTCGGTCACCACGCCCGGTCAGAGCAACGGGAGGTGTGTGTTGGGGTAAGGTGTGGGTATGTGTGAAGGGGTGGGGGGGTGGGGGGGGGGGGGGGGGGTGAGCAGTAGCGTATAAACAGAACCGCAGGATGTTCAGTGACTGGTGTTTTAATGCGCATGTGTCAGATTGGCGGAAGTGGATGTAATTGGCGGGAATGGTGTGAGAAGTATCACGAACGAGCAGGGTGAAGTGATAGCGATATAATTGGACATATTGGTGCTGGTGGTGTGCTTAACGGAGGCTGATTGATATGGTAATTGACATTAATGACGTGATTTAAGTGAGGAATAGATTTGAGAATGGTGCTTTGTGCATTGACTTGATTGCCCCTCCCTCCTTGTGCCCCCCCCCCCCCCCCCCCCCGCCGGCCCTCCACTCTTAATTACTCTACCCGTCGAGCTATGACATGGGCGAGAGGGGGCTTAGCCACACCCATCACATACACCATACAATTAATATTAAAAATGTTTTTTTCAGCGACCCACTATCTTAGCCCATAATACTGAACTTATTATGGCTAACCCACTGACAGACTAACATCCTTCATAATATGCCTGACCTAAGTACCCGCTGAACTACCTATGTACAATGTAATGTAAACGGCTGAAAGACGAGTGCCTCGGAGCTGAAAAGAATTGTATGTTCTTATGAATAAACTGTTTTACCAAAAACAAAAAACAAAAAAACTAACTTAAGTAATTTGAGGTAGCAAGTGGACAGACGGAGTAGTGTGACGGCGTCACAAACTGGCAGGGTTGTAACATTATTCGATATTTAATCAAGGCAGAGTGATGGGAATGACGGAAGTATTCCGGGCGTATATGCTATGGACAGTATAAATACAGCCTCAATTAAAAAGAAAAATTAAAGTGTTTTTTTTTAAGCATTAATTAAAACAAAAATTCCTGAACAGCAATGTTACTTGGAAGGGTTAAATTTAAAACAAGGGACATAGTTGGGGGAGCGAAGCGTTAACCACAAAAAAAACAAGCAATGTAGATAACCACACGACCGCCTCGGCTCCCTGATCTCAACACACTACCCAAGCCTACCTGTCTATGTTGTTACTAACCTGAGAGGTCAGTGCAGACTACTACAATATCATTAATGGGGAAATCAGGTTAAAATATTATGAATGGGAAAATCAGGTCAAAATATGATGTATGGGCAGATCAGGTTAAAATATGATGTATGGGCAGATCAGGTTAAAATATGATGTATGGGCAGAACAGGTTAAAATATGATGTATGGGCAGAACAGGTTAAAATATGATGTATGGGCAGACAAGGTCGAAATTGTATGCATGTGTAGACCAGCTTAAAATATTATGAATTGGCAGATCCGGTCAAAATGTTGTGAATGGGCAGATCAATGTGAATGCCCAGAGGGCAGATCAATAGGAACGCGCAGAGGGTCATGTGTGCATATGTTACAGGATGTGGTATGATACATGACAAGCACCAGATCAATAGGTATGCACAGAGGGTCACGTGTGTATATATGTTACAGGATGTGATATGATACATGACAAGCACCAGATCAATAGGAACGCACAGAGGATCATGTGTGTATATGTGTTACAGGATGTGGTATGATACATGACAAGCACCAGATCAATACGAACGCACTGAGGGTCATGTGTGTATATATGTTACAGGATGAGGTATATGATACATGACAAGCACCAGATCAATACGAACGCACCGAGGGTCACATGTGTATATATATATATATATGTTACAAGATGAGGTATGATACATGACAAGCACAAGATCAATAGGAATGCACAGAGGGTCACATGTGCATATGTGTTACAGGATGTGATATGATACATGACAAGCACCAGATCAAAAGGAACATGCAGAGGGTCACGTGTGTATATATGTTACAGGATGTGTTATGATACATGACAAGCACCAGATCAAAAGGAACGCACAGAGGGTCATGTGTGTATATATGTTACAGGATGTGGTATGATACATGACAAGCCCCAGATCAATAGGAACGCACAGAGGGTCATGTGTGTATATATGTTACAGGATGTGGTATGATACATGACAAGCACCAACTCAAAAGGAATGCACAGAGGGTCATGTGTGTATATATGTTACAGGATGAGGTATATGATACATGACAAGCCCCAGATCAATAGGAACGCACAGAGGGTCATGTGTGTATATATTTTACAGGATGTGGTATGATACATGTCAAGCACTAGGCCAAGCAACGGAAGACAGACCTGAGCCGGTGCAGCACATTTTCTATGAATCGTCGCAACATTACCGTCGCAATGTTATCGTCACAACATTATGGCGGCAATGTCATCGTCGCAATGCTATTGTCGCAACGTTATCGTCGCAACGTTATCGTCGCAACGTTATCGTCGCAACGTTATCGTCGCAACGGTATCGTCGCAACATTACCGGTGCAGTGTTATCGTCACAACATTATCATCGCAACGTCATCGTCGCAATGCTATTGTCAGAACCGTATTGTTGCAACCTTATTGTTGCAACCTTATCGTTGCAACCTTATCGTTGCACTGTTATTGTGTCATCGTAATCGTTGCAATGTTATCATTGCAACATTATCGTCACAACATTATCTTCGCAACGTTGTCGTCGCAATGTTACCGTTATAACGTTAATGTCACAACGTTATCGCCATCTTATCATCACAACGTTATCGTAGCAACGCCATCCTCACAACATCATCATAGCAACGTCATCGTCGCAACGTTGTCGTCCCCACGTTATCAAACGGAACCTTATCATCAGAACAGTATGGTCAGAACATCATAATATTACCGCTAGAACATTTTCATCAGAACATTATTCTATACGTTATGGTCGTAACTTTGCTGATGTATTCCTGTCGTTGCAACATTTGCATCGCACAATTTCATTGTGGGAGTAATGACTGTAAAGACATTGCTATGCCAATGTTACGACATTATCATAACATTGTTAGGACACCATTTTCGCGACATTATCGTCGTTAGAACACTATTGTTCTTGCACGGTGATCTAATAAAGCTAATAAGGAATCCGGAAGTTGTGAAAAACAGGCACGAGCACGTGACTGAGCTGTGAAAAGGTAAGGCGGAGGGGGTGCCTGAGTGCCCATGAAAGGGCAGGCTGACATTGCTAACCCGAGCCTTCATTGTGTCACTCGGCAATGACGTGAAGACACACGCTTCTGTTCAGTGACGGAAATAGGTCACAGCCTGTTTACGCACATTAACGGCACGTCGCCGTAACAATGGGCAACAGGACGGAGTACAGGAAGGGTGTAGGAGTGGTGGCGGCGTTGCTAGTGGTGGTGTTTGGTGGTAGTAGTAGTAGTAGTGGTCGTGTTTAGTAGTAGTAGTATTAGTGGTGGTGGTGAGGCTTAGTAGTAGTAATAGTAGTAGTGATGGTGCTTAGTAGTAGTAGTGATGGTGTTTAGTAGTAGTAGTAGTACTAGGGGTAGTGGTGGTCGTGTTTAATAATAGTAGTGCTAGTATTGGTGGTCTTTAGTAGTAGTACTGGTGGTAGTGGTGGTTAGTAGTAGTAGTGGTGGTGGTGGGGTTTAGTAGTAGTAGTAACAGTAGTAGTGATGGTGTTTAGTAGTAGTAGTAGTAACAACAATAAATAAAATAAAATAAAAGAATCTCCGGTGGACTGGACACCTCATGAGGATGTCAGCAGACAGGCTACCAAAGCAGATCCTCTATTCTCAACTGTCTTCTGGTTACATAAAGAGAGGGCGCCCTCGTCTCCGGTTGAAGGATATCATCAAGAGAAACCTGAAGCTGAGAGACATTAAGACTGACTCATGGACGTCACTTTCAAAGCAGAGAGCAAAATGGAGAGCGGCAGTCAAGTAATGAAAGGAGTCTTTGTCGCATCGCGACCGACGGCATGATGATGATGATGAGTACCAGTAGTAGTGGTGGTGGTGCTTGATAGTAGTAGTGCTTGTATTGGTGGTGTTTCTTAGTAGTAGTGGTGGAGGTAGTGGTGGTTAGTAAGTAGTATTAGTGGTGGTGGTGGGGATTAGTAGTAGTAGTATTGCTAGTATTGGTGGTGTTTTTTGTTGAAGATTTAGATTGCCTATCATGGATAAGCCTGAATAATCTTGTTTTCACCATTAGACAGTTTGTCGATAGAAAGCCCAAGCCTACACTTTTACCGACCCAAGGGATTTTTAACCTCCCACACCACATAGACATGGTATGAGAGCAACCGGCCTTTGATGACGCTGTAAGTTATACACAGCACTGGAAATCCAAATTAGCAGAGATGGGGGCATGGGGAATCGAACCACTGACCTTCAGATTAGGAGTCCGACCTAGAAAAAAGTCAGACACTCTAACCACTCCGCCACAGAGAACACTACTGTTTAGTAGTAGTGTTCGTAGTGATGGTTAGTAGTAGTTGTGGTGGTATTAGGGTTTAGTAGTAGTAGTAATATTAGTAGTGATGGTGTTTAGTCGTAGTAGTAATGCTAGTATTGTTGGTGGTTAGTAGTAGTAGTGCTGGTAGTGGTGGTTAGTAGTAGTATTAGTGGTAGTGGTGGGGTTTAGTAGTAGTAATAGTAATGGTGGTGTTTACTAGTAGTGGTGCTAGTATTGGTGGTGTTTAGTAGTAGTGTTGGTAGTGCTGTTTAGTAGTAGTATTAGTGGTGGCGGTTGGGCTTAATAGTAGTAGTAATACGAGTAGTGGTGATGGTGTGTAGTAGTAATAGTGCTAGTATTGGCAGTGTTTAGTAGTCGTAGTGGTGATAGTGGTGGTTAGTAGTATTAATAGTGGTGTTAGTAGTAGTATTAGTTGTGGTGGTGTTCAGTAGTAGTACTAGTACTTGTGTGGGTCAAAGTACGCTAGAGTATGCTAATGTATGCTAGAGTATGCTAGATTACAGTAAGAAGTATGATAGAGTATGCTAGAGTATGCTAGAAGACACTAGAGTATGTTATCATCACAGAGGCTATGTCTGCCTCAAACGTACCTCTCTTTTGAACATGTCCAAAGCTTAAATAAGAACTCATGGCCCACACACTTTCTTATCACGTTCTTATCACATTCTCATCACTGAGAAGTATGGATGCCGGTATGTTCAACTACATTCAACTATGTTGAACTATGTTGACCACGTCTGACTACATTCAACTACATTCACTAACGTGTATGTGACCGGGCCTGTGCCTCTTACCGATTCGGCCACCGCCTCCGGTGCACCGTGTACATGGAGTAGAACATAGCTTCAACGAAGACAAACCACCAAACAAGTTCAATTTAATGTACCTTCAATTACTAGCTCAGTTCACCCTCTTTTAAAAAATACCCAACAAAACACATTAATTGTTATTAAATAATGTATTACAAATAAGAAGGTACTCTTCATGGAACCACCATTAACAAAGATTAATACCACACACACCCCTCATGTTTGTAACATACTTATCCCCGATTGTCACTGCCAGGGTAAGTGAGCCGGCTCCCCCTCCTTCCTCTCCTTCCTCTGCTTACCCACCTCCCTCCCCCCTCCCTCCCCCCTCTCCCGACCCGTCCCCATCCTCCCTTCGACCCTCCAGCCCCCCCTCCCCCTCCACCCCCTCTCCTCCAGCCTCCCTCCCATTCCCCCTCAATCTCCGCCCCCCCCCCCCTTCCCCTCCACCCCCTCCCCTCCGGCCTCCCTCGCGTTCCCCCTCCCTCTCCACCTCCTCCCCTCTTCCCCTCCGTCCCCATCCCCTTTCGACCTCCCTCCGTCCCCCTCCACCTCCATGCCGCCTCCTTCCTCCCCCTCCCTCTCCTTCCGCTCTCCCATCGTCCCCCTCCGCCCCTTCCTCCTCCACCCTCCTCCCACTCCCCTCCACCCGCTCCCCTCCGCCCCCCCCCCCCCCTCTGTCCCCCTCCCATCCACCCCTCTCCGTCCTCCGCCTCCTCCTCCTGCTCATCCCCCCTCCCTGCCTCCACTACCAAACCGCGTTGAACATAATTGTATTAGCTACCAGCAGAAAATCCTGATTACCCCCCCCCCCCCCCACCACCCCCACACACAGACACCCACCTCTAAAATAGCTCCTATTTTATGTTCAGACGCCTATTGCTGCAACGCTTTACACAAATCCTCCAGTGTGGCAATAACTGAGCTCCATAATGCAGTCTATGATCTTCGCGTGGGCGACATACGCCTGACAAATTGAGTCCTGATCGAATTGTTTCCATTATTTATCATCACGGCTGAGGCAAGGCAAGGCAAGGCATGGCAAGGCAAGGCAAGGCAAGGCAAGGTAAAGACCTCTCGATCAAAGGGCCTCCTCGGCTGGCACATTGAGGCTGCGGGCGTAAAGTTGCGTAGTCCGATAGTTCTGAATTTTAAGGGAGCTAGCTACCTGACGCTGATCTTCCTTGCTTTACTTTGAAGTAACTTGTTAGTAGATGAATAGTTAAAGTTTTATTATCCGATTGTTTTGAGTTTCTCCCATTTTCTAAGTTAAATATACTGGGTTGACATTTCCCTTGTGGACATTTATAGACATGTGCTTTGTTGGTTTGGGCTTAAATATCTACTCATTTAATTTTAGAATGTATCCATTTTCATGAATATTCGCTATATCTTATGCTATTTATACTCTAGAAATATCACGTGCATTCCACCTAGAACTGGTAGGGAAAACAATGGAATATTCCGTTTTCTAATTACTAATCTAAGTACTAGAGTAAAACTGAAATAATCTCTAAAGTCAGGCAGGAAGCAATAGACGCAATTAGATATTCATTTTTGAGCCAAATGGCTACACATACATTATTAATCACAGTATGTGTTGCTTGGACCTTCTTCAGCATTGAATCATTGCACTTTTTTGCTTGTTTGGGTTTTACATCCTATCAACACCTAAGGTCATAATAGTAACCAGTTCTTGCCCTATTATATTAATGCCCAGCGTCAGGCTAGGTAGCGACAAGTATCAATTTTATAAGTCATCGGTTTGACTCGGTTGGGATTCCGACTCCAAATCTTCCGCACGTGAAGCCTGTGCTCTACCGATTAGGTCACTGCATCTAGCAGCACTGAATCTCTTCTTCTCTATGATTATTGACCCACAAGTCAAAGCGGGTTTCAGTTATATTCCGCAGTGAAAATCAAACTGGAAGTATTCTCTGTTCAACATCAGTGGGGAGTGCATTTACAGATGAATGACCGCAATGGAGTATGACCTTAATTAGTCCCAACATAAATTCCAGAGAATATGTAGGTTCAAGATATGCAAATTATAATCAAGGCCATGTAGAAAGAGCAGGCATGTGTTGGTCATGAGCCATCTAGCCACCCCCCTAGGCCGCCCTTAGATAATTATGACCGTCTCTTGCTTCCCCGGCCTCTTCTAGGGCCCTCTAGCCTCACCTCCTTTTGGCTCCTGTAACCTCCTCTAGCATCCGCTACCTTCCTGTAACCTCCTGTAACCTCATCTACCCTCCTCTGACCTTCTCAAGCCTGCGCTAACCTCCTATAAACTGTTCTAGCCTCCCTTAACCTCTGCTAACCTCATGTACCCTCCTGTAACCTCTGATAACCTCCTATAACCTCATGTAAGCTCCTTTCACCTCCTCCAACCTCCACTAACCTCCTCTAGCATCCGCCACCTTCCTATAACCTCCTGTAACCTCATCTACCCTCCTCTGGCCTTCTTACGCCTGCTCTAACCTCATATAACCTGCTCTAGCCTCCCCTAACCTCATGTGCCCTCCTGTAACCTCCGATAACCTCCAATAACCTCATCTAAGCTCCTCTAACCTCCTATAACCTCCTGTAACCTCCTCTAACCTCCTCTAACCTCCTCTAGCATCCGCTACATTCCTGTAACCTCCTGTAACCTCATCTACCCTCCTCTGGCCTTCTCAAGCCTGCTCTAACTTCCTATAATCTCCTCTAGCCTCCCCTCACCTCCCCACACCTCATGTACCCTCCTCTAACCTCCTCTAAGCTCCTCTAACCTTCTCTGGCCATCATGCCGACACAATAAAATAACATTGTCAATTCTTTGATTTGCTGCTATATACTTTGGTGAATAATACATTAATAAAATAAATTTTGATCAAAAAAGAAACCGGGACAACATATTTCAACCGAAGCACTCAGGTAGTTTTGGAATTAGTGGTCCACACTCTGTAGTACTAATATGCCTTCCGTAAAACATGGCCGCTTCAAATTTGTTCTTAATTAGGTCAACCAGGCAATTTCCAGGAAAGGAAAGTGTTGAGCCCCCTCTGCTCTTACAAGCCGGCTGGCGGCCATCTTCCCAGGCAGTCAGTCTAATTAAGGCCCGGCTTTAAGACACGCCAGCACAGTGAGTGATGGGAGACACGCCGCTAATAATGATGACGATACCCAATATGGACATTCTGTGAAACACCGGAAGTGGAGCAGTGGCAACAACAGCAGCAGGTCTCTGGGCGACATCCGTCAGGGAGTTTTAGAATACGCCACATAGTGTGTGCCTGAAGTGGAGCAGTGGCAACAACAGCCGCATGTCTCTGGGCGACATGAGTCAGCGAGTGTCAGGATATGCCACATAATGTGTTCCTGAAGTGGAGAAGCGTCAACAACAGCCACATGTCTGTGGGCGACATCTGTCAGCGAGTGTCAGGATACACTGCAGTGTGTGCCTGTCGAGTCTCGTCAGTGTCACAATGTGGTTCTGCGCTAACATTCTGCCAGCACTCAGGGTGCTCTTGCAGGTTGTCATAAATAGCCAGTGTCGCAAAGTACATTTTGAGATATAGATTTATATACAAGTATAAATATATCTGCATCTATACAAATATAGATATGCATACATATTTAACCGTTCTACTCCTATTGTTCTATTAATATGCACATGGATTTCTCGCTTGTGCTGCTGGCTGCCGCTGTCTCTCGGGCTCTAGCCCCGCATATCGCTTGTGTATTACTTGCAATTACCCTTATACTTCCATCTAATCTCTTCCAATGTCAATTGTATGAATAAATACTTCCCTTCCATTTCTTTTATAGTCAAGATACTTCCAATTACAGTATTTAAAGCCAGATGATCGTCTGAAACATCAGAGCGCTAATGAAACATGTGTGATGTATCCAGGCCCGACAGTTCAAACCTTCTACGTTGCTAGGAGAGTAACGCGAGACACCGCGGTATGTCTCCTAGTGAACCCTTCCCCGCATTTGATGGCTAATGCAGGTTCGTCTTGGCGAGATGCCCGCATTTCCATATGCGGGTTGCTAGACCTAAGCCCGCACTGACCACAGCTTGTTCACATATATACATATATTATGCACTTCACATATATACGCTTGTTCACATATATACATATATTGCACACTTCACATATATACTTACATATATGGGTCGTTCTCAGAAACTGTGTACCACTTGAGGTAGTTTACTAGAAATGCATATTTCAAAGAAACCCTTTATTGGAGTGTCAATATTTAGATTTCATCAGTTAGCCAAATAATGTGGGAGATAGTTTAGATCAAAAGTAAATGTTAATATTGTGTATTATGTATCTTATTGGGATGGATGTAGCTAAATACATCACAAATTACATCACTAATTTGTGACATTGTCAACAGCATTGAAAATAAAGTGTCACAAACTTAATGAAAACCTCTGAACAACAGCTCATTTCACTTCAAATGGTCATATACAATGTCTTCATTAAGTTGAAGACATTTATTTCTAAAAAAAAAATAATTTAAATTATGAAATAGTTAATATTTTCTGGAGTCATTAACATCGTAACATTTCGTTTCCACTTGCAAGTACTATGAAACTCTGTATCAAACACTGAGTACAGATACAGTACAGGAACTATTTTCACCATTTGACACTATGCATGGACCCAGTTCTGGTATAGTAAAAGATCAATCCTGAAATTGCCCCTAAACATTGAAATTTGAGTCAAACATTTGTGTAAAATTGTTGTTTCCACTTTGTTACTCTGCTAATCTGTTACTCTGCTAATATTTTCTTGCTTTTCTCTTTAATATTCAAAAATAAGACAACACCATAGCAATGAGGTTTCAAATTATTATTACTACTGTTTATAAAGCAAGTGGCATGTGAAATGTCCTAAAAATGTCAAGTTTTGTGTGGAAAATATTTGATTTTGGAGTCAGATTGGTTTCCATGCTATACTCCTATTTATTGGGTGTGAGCATCATTTGACCTACTTAAAAATGCCAGAATATGTTTATTTTCAATTATTCAGATGCAAAAGGACATACACATTGAGGAAACTTGCTTATAGGACTTTGGCAGCATTTTGATTTTCTGGTACTGATGTCACACTATTGGTACACAAGTTCTGAGAACAACCCATATATGTATCCAACCCTCCCATCGCTCTGTGTCAGTCGCGGTGAAGATTTATCAAATCGCCATAACTTAAAATTGCAGCGATATTTTCTACCGGGATGGTTCCAAGAAGATCGGATCAATTTGACATGAGAAACTATGCTTGCAGGTGATTAGTGTGTAGTTCCTAGACACACCTTCACCGATGGATCAGGCTGACGGGTAATTAGCATCTTTTCTGTACACGCCTGGGCCCGTATACATGGAGTGGTGTTAGCGAGGCAAACCGCGGTTAGGGAGGGATTTCTGGTTTAGCGCCGAAAAGTTGGTATGCATGGAGCAGTGTTAGACAAACACTGTACGTTTAAACTCGGAAATTCTATCCCCTGCTCATAGCAGGTTTACAGCGGTGTTAGTGTTAGGTTAGTGTCAGGATGGACCCCAAATCTATTCAATGCAATCATATTTGACAGAATTAAATACGCAATAAGTGAAATTTGATCAAATTAAACCTAAAATCGAAGCGAGATTAACGCTGCCTATGCCTCTGCGACGATATTAATATTGTCGAATCGACAAATTTAAAGTAAACAAATCACAGACGACGATATCCATACTGTCGCACATAGCCAAATCGCCATCGCCGAATCGCCAGTAACAAGCGAGCTGGTTCCCGGTGGGTAGAGAAAGCAATATATTAGGCCCAACCAGGTGCTCGCCGGCAACAGGCTCAGAGAAATTTCCATAATGAATAAATTAATTCACATATAGCTAAAACACACCGTTTAGGCCACCATGCATACGGCTTGACATTGTTCTTGACGCCACCGATAACCGGTGATAGCTACCCGGTGTTAGAGGGTTAACACCACATGCCACTAACACCGCTCCATGCATACGGGCCCAGAACTTTTGTTCCACAAAACTGAACTAGGGTAGTCGGGGCTGAATACAGAAAGGTCAAACCCAACCTGACTACACGGGTGGGTGTGAGTGTGGGTGTGGGTGTGGGTGTGGGTGTGGGTGTGGGTGTCGGTGTCGGTGTCGGTGTCGGTGTGTGTGTGTGGGTATTGGTGTGGGTGTGGGTGTGGGTGTGGAGTGTGGGTGTGGGTGTGGGTGTGGGTGTGGGTGTGGTTGTGGTGGTGTAGAGCGTGATGTGTGGATGCAGATGGGAGTAAGCATTAGTGGTGGATGTGGATGTAGATCGGTTAGTTGTTGGGAGTTTTTCGTCCTGGCAACACCTAATGTAATAACAGGGTGGGCACTCACTTGTGACAGTCACCTCTCATGGTGACTTTAAAGTGATGCGAGACCAGGCCGCCAGCAGCATGACCTGATATCCCATACAGTTATATTATCCTGACACTCAGATAACCAGTCCTTGCCCTCTCCTATAACTGATGAGTACCGTGCTAGGAAGCGACAAGTATCAATTTTATAAGTCATTGGTTTGACTTGACTGGGAACCAAACTCCCAACCTTCCACAGTTTAGGTGTGCTCCGCTCACTACTCCAACCAAAGTTCAGGCCTGCTCCGCTCACTACTCCAACCACAGTTTAGGTGTGCTCTGCTCACTACTCCAACCACATTTTAGGTGTCTCCGCTCACTACTCCAACCACAGTTCAGGTGTGCTCCACTCACTACTCCAACCCCAGTTCAGGTGTGCTTCGCTGAATTATCCAACCATAGCTTAGATATGCTCCACTCACTACTCCAACCGGAGTTTAGGTGTGCTCCGCTCACTACTCCAACCACAGCTTAGGTGTGCTCCGCTCACTACTCCTCCAACCACAGTTTAGGTGTGCTCCGCTCACTACTCCAACCACAGTTTAGGTGTGCTCCGCTCACTACTCCAACAACAGTTCAGGTGTGCTTCGCTCACTACTCCAACCACAGCTTAGCTGTGCTCCGCTCACTACTCCAACCACAGTTCAGGTGTGCTTCGCTGAATTCTCCAACCATAGCTTAGATATGCTCCACTCACTACTCCAACCGGAGTTTAGGTGTGCTTCGCTCACTACTCCAACCACAGTTTAGGTGTGCTCCGCTCACTTCTCAAACCACAGTTCAGGTGTGCTTCGCTGACTTCTCCAACTACAGCTTAGATATGCTCCGCTCACTACTCCAACCACAGCTTAGGTGTGCTCCGCTCACTACTCCTCCAACCACAGTTTAGGTTTGCTCTGCTCACGCCTCCAATCTGAGTTTAGGTGTGCTCCGCTCACTATTCCAACCAAATTTTAGGTATGCCCCACCCACAACTCCAACCACAGTTTAGGTGTTCTCTGCTCACTACTCCAACCGCAGTTTAGGTGTGCTCTGCTCAGTACTCCAACCACAGTTTAGGTGTCCTCTGCTCACTACTCCACCCACATTTTAGGTGTATCCGCTCAGTACTCCAACCACAGTTCAAGTGTCTCCGCTCATTACTCCAACCACAGTTCAGGTGTGCTTTGCTCACTACTCCTCCAACCACAGTTTAGGTATGCTCTGCTCAAGCCTCCAATCTGAGTTTAAGTGTGCTCCGCTCACTATTCCAACCACAGTTTAGGTATGCCTCACTCACAACTCCAACCACAGTTTAGGTATGATCCACTCAAAACTCCTACCACAGCTTAGGTATGCTCCACTCACAACTCCAACCACAGCTTAGGTGTGCTGCGCTTACATTTCGAACCATCATTTAGTGCTAGCAGCTCCAAGCAAATTTAATGTGTTCTCTACTAGCAGCTCCAAACACATGTTACGTTTTCTCTGCTAGAAGCTGTAAGCACATTTTAGGTGTGTTCTGCAAAGAGCTCCGAACACAGTACCATTGAGCTCGTATTCTGATCTGATCTTGAAGGAGGAACATCTAGAGTTATCTGTGATTTGAGTCTAACACAAAGTATGTGCAATTGTACCTCGGCTTTCCCATGACCTGGATAAAGGGCCTGTCACACTACAACGTATGGTGTCAGCGCGTTCCCAACATACGACAATTTGCCAGTATGTCGGCATTCGTCAAAATTTGCAGGGGCGGGGGATATAAATGGGCATACACACAACGTACACACCACGTACACACAACATACATACCATATGCAGAACGTATCTCTGACCTATTGCTAGCGTATGAGAATGTTCATGTGCCTCGCAAAACGTTCACAAAACGTTCGCAAAACACTTGCATATGCTCACGGTACGCTGACCAACGTTACTTCATCACTAGAAGTATGGCATATACATTAAGTATGCTGGAGATACGGTAGGCATATGTTCGAAGTACATTAAGAGTATGTTATGCATCCGTTGGCTGTACACGGACTGCACTTTCCCAACAGGCTGAACCTACGGCTAACGTGTTCCAACCTATCCCAACCTACCCCTAATGTGTGCATAATGTATGCCAACTTACGACAAGCATACACCGAGCATATGAGAAACATATGAGCCATATGGTGACATATCTTGACAATTTTGAAGCCTCACAACAATTTTTTAGCGGCTCGACCTTCGCAACCTATGACGACATATGACGCCGTATCCCAAGCATACTCAACGTATGCTCAATGTATACGTAACATATGATGGTGTATGCCGACTTGTTGGTCAAAAATCGATTATGTCGGCATACGCTAAAGCCATACGTCATAATGTGACATCCCCTTAACACATGATTCAGCCAGAGCTCACCAAATTCCCACAGGACTTGGAGGGATGACGGAGATAAGTCAATTCCTATGGCATTGCATTGAAAAGAACTGATATGGTTTTCTCTCGCTCATCTCGTTTCCTGTGTAGTTCACTAGGATACATCTCTGTTACCACCGATACTCTTCATAATAACATTTAATTTACGCATCCAAACAACGACTGTTCAGAATGTGTGTTTTTGTTGGTAAAACAGTTTATTCATCAGAATATACATTTTGTCATTGCCGAGGAACTGGTCTTCTGGCCATCTTCACTACATTGTAAATAAGTAGTTCAGTTGGTACATAGGTAGGATATATTAGTAGATTATGAAGGAGGTTTGTGTGTTAGTGGGATAGTCATGATAAGTTCAGTATTATTGGCTAAGATGGTGGGTCGCTGGAAAAAACTGAGCCACTATTATGGGTGCAGTCTATGTGATTATAACAAACATGATGAACTGCTATTGTTCTTTAACCCTAATGCCAGGTACACACCTACCATTCATCCGCACCCACCTACCGTTTACAAACTAAAACTGCCCAAAAGTCGGTAGGTGTGCACTCCCCTAGTACACCTATCGATTGCGATTCATGACTAAAAACTCATTTTAGGGCTAAAACGGGCCGATTACGATTGCGATTCGCGATTCGAAAAATGAATCGGCCCGTTTTCAGTTTTAAGCGGGTCGGGTCGAGTCACGAGTTTTAGTGCGGGAATCGTAAACGGTAGGTGTGTACTTGGCATAAGATGCCTCTCACTAATGTCAGACAATACAAATCCTTGACAGAGCCTCGTATGAGGGAGATGTGATGTAAGGTTTGGCAGATTTGGGGCATCATCATCGTCATTATTTACATATATATATATAGAATAGCAGGTCGCCTATATTCACCAATAATGTTTTGGCCAGTGATTTACTTAGGTCAAATGCGATCATTAATAACGAAGCTTGCAAGGTAAAAATAACATATGGTCACGGAATGTTCTATGATTTAACCACCCACACAATGGGATTTCCCTTCCCCCACCCAACACACACACATTCTCCAACCCAATATGGGTGGTTGCTGCAACTGATTTAACGAATGGGCGCGGAACGATGTAAGCATGTGATTGGAGACTGCGCCATCTGCCAAGGCAGGAATGGTCAGTAATAAATCCTTCGGTACTCGGTTTGTGTGGCCACTGCTTGAAACACTTCCCGGCAGCCTCAGCGACTCGGGACAGAATAACCGGAAGTGTCCTTCCCCCCTCCAGCTGCCCGGCCCTATCGGCAGGGCGCATCTGACGGTGATACATCCGGCGCTATAACTCACCAACGATAGCATCCAAACACACTGTAGAAGGAGAACCTAAACTTACCAACAAATCACCTTATTATCTCGTTTTCACCCGCCAGAAAGTTGGTGTTAGGAAAATCCAAACGGCCCCTTTTGCACAGGTTCTGTTTTGTTTCTTCTTTTGTTTCTTTGTTGTTGTTGTTCTTGATGTCTCAAAGGTAAAGTTATTCGGATTGTTCCGATAGAGAGCGCTACAAGATTACAGTAGCACCTGCAGTGTTCATGTTGGGGTTGAGGTGCCCGTTCACTTACCGGGCTGACCAGAGAACTTGGTGGGGGTGGGGTGGGGTGGGGGTGGGTGGTATGGGTGGTGTGGGTGTGGGTGGTGGTTTGCGTGGTGGTGTGCGTTGCTGTGCGGATTAGGGTGGTGGTGGTATGGGTTGTGGTGTGGGTGGTGGTGTGGGTGATGGTATGGGTTGTGGTGGGGGTGGTAGTGTGGGTGGCGATGTGGGTGTGCATGGTGGTGTAGGTTGTTGTGGTGGTCGTGGTGTGGGTTGTGGTGTGGGTTATGGTGTGGGTGGTGGTGGTGTAGGGTGTGGGGTGGGTGGTGGTGTGGGGTGGGTGGTGGTGTGGGTGGTAGTGTGGGCGGTAGTGTGGGTGGCGATGTGGGTGTGCATGGGGGTGTAGGTTGTTGTGTGGGTGTGGGTGGTAGTAGTATGGGTTGTGGTGTGGGTGGTGGTGGTATGGGTTGTGGTGTGGGTGGTGGTGTGGGTGGTGGTGTGGGTGGTGGTGTGGGTGATGGTGTGGGTGGTAGTGTGGGTGGCGATGTGGCTATGCGTGGTGGTGTAGGTTGTTGTGCAAGTGTGGGTGGTGGTGGTGTGGGTGGTGGTGGGGATGGTGGTGGTGTGATGTGGGTGTGCGTGATGGTGTCGGTTATTGTACGGGTGTGGGGGGTGGTGGTGTGGTTTGTGGTGTGGGGGGTGGTTTGGTGGTGGTGGTGTGATGTAGGTGTGGGTGGTGGTGTAGGTTAGTGTGCGGTTGTGGATGATGGTGGTGTGGGTGGTGGTGTGGGTGGTGGTGGTGTGATGTGGGTATGCATGGTGGTGTAGGTTATTGTACGGGTGTGGGTGGTGGTGGTGTGGGTTGTGGTGGTGGTGGTGTGGGTGGTGGTGGTGTGATGTGGGTGTGGGTGTTGGTAATAGTGGTGGTGAGAGTTGTGGCGTGGGTTGGTGTGAGGGTAGTGGTGTATGTGTTGGTAATGGTGTGGGTCTGGTTAGTGGTGTGGGTGTGAGTAGTAGTTAGGCGGTGATGTGGCTGATCGTGTGGGTGGTGCCGGTGGGAATATTGGTGGTGCTAGTGATGATGTGGGTGGTCTGGGTGATGGTGTGGGTGGTGTAGGTGGTGATGCTGGTGTGTGTGGTGGTGTGGGTGTCCGTGGTGGTGTGGGTGTGAGTGATAGCAGAGGTATGGGTATGGGTAGTGTTGGGGAGTGGGTAGTAGTGTAGGTGGCGGTGGCATTGGTGTGGGTGTGCGTGGTGTCGGTGGGGATATTTGTGGCATTGGTGATGGTGTGGGTGGCCTGGGTGATGGTGTCAGTGGTGTGGGTGGTGATGGGTGGTGATGCTGGTGTTCGTGGTGGTGTGGGTGTTTGTGGTGGTGTGGGTGTGGGTGGTAGGAGAGGTATGGGTCTGGGTAGTGGTGGTGTGGGTGTTTGTGGTGGTGTGGGTGTGGATGGTATCAGAGGTATGGGTCTGGGTAGTGGTGGGGTGTGGGTGTTCATGCTGGTGTGGGTGTGGGTGGTAGGAGAGGTATGGGTCTGAGTAGTGGTGGTGTGGGTGTTTGTGGTGGTGTGGGTGTGGATGGTAGCAGAGGTATGGGTCTGGGTAGTGGTGGGGTGTGGGTGTTCATGTTGGTGTGGGTGTGGGTGGTAGGAGAGGTATGGGTCTGGGTGCGTATATGTACGGTGGTGTGGATGTAGGTGGGTGTCAGTTTTTGCGGGGAACTCCCTCTCCTCCTTGGTGCGGGTGGATGGTAGTATGGCTATGGGTGAAGAGAACTCGCCCTCCTCCACTGTGTGTCGGGGAGAGGGGTGCTGGGGGACAGCTATAGATACCCGACTTTCGGCCCCCGGGTGACCTTGAGGAGAGGCTCAAGGTCAGCCCGTGGAGGCGTTAATTGATCGGACAATGTAGCACCCTCCAGGGTCCAGTTCGGGAGAACCATCAAACCTGGCGTCCTTGTTATCTGGTTATGGCCAGGGGCAGCCCTACGGGCTTACCCAGACGCGAGTCCCAACCGGATCACAGTACCCGATCTGCTGACCTGGCAAGTGGTCCAATCTAGGCTTCTCGACCAGGCTGGAGTTGTATTTCCTTAGTTATTCACATATATCTTGATGCAAATACCTTGCAATATGTTGGGTACCTATGCTGTACCCTATACAGCAGAGGCTGCTTCAACCCTTTCAATGTTCAGACTGGGGTGTGCTGCACACAATGCAGCACATTCCACTTCCCCATCACCATGTACAAACCAAATGTGAGTGTTCCAATGGTTGGTAGACGAGTGCCTCGGCGCTGACAAAATATGTACCAAAACAAATTATTTCATATAATATAATGTAATGGTTTCTTCAAATTATTTCAGCAGTTGAATGAATAAACTTGTGCCTTTTAAGACTGGACATTATATGCTGTATAATAATTATACGAGTCCGGACTTCCCTTCGTCATCGGGTGATGGTGCCTTGGCTAGTCATCTACTGCTCCAACCTACTCAAGCTATATATTATGTGAATAACTAAATTATGGTCTTTGATTGGTCGTGTCGGCAGCAAAAGCCTATATTCACAACGAGAAGGGTTTGAATTGTATTCAGTCACATAAAATGTATTCAAATATGTTATTATATTATTCTACTATATATATATATATATATATATATATATATATGTGCACATTATATGCATGTATACATATACTATTTTCATAATCGAAATACATAAAGCACCACTTGTTTTCAAAACTTAACAAAATAAAAACTTAACAAATGGTAGCCCAATATCCGCATTCAAGTGAAATGTTCCTTTCAATGATCGCCACGCAAACACACTAAATAAAATAAATTTCAGGTCACGTGACAACTCCTGCGTCTCACGTTACAACCCGCCCAGGTCACGTGATAACCCCTCTAGGTCACGTGACAACCCCTCCATGTCACCTAATTCAAAATGCCACGTGACATCCCTGTCTGGTCACATGAGGTCTAATGCCACATTACTCCCTTCCCCATTTGAGGTCCGCCCCCCCTCGCCCCCCCTCCACCCTCCCCACGCCCCCATGCCCCCACCCCCATCCCGCACCCTAATCTCAGTCACCCCCCCCCTCCACACACACACACACACACATGTGCCATCCAGAGCCAGCCGCTCTGGTAATCAGCCCACGACTGGTTATAACTCCAAATCCCTGGAGAGGTTTAGGAATAGGACCCTGGTCCAATGTCTGAATGTGCTTCACCTTTTGACCCCCCCCCCCTTTCCCTCCCCCTCGCAAAACCCACCCACCCAACCTGACACCTCCAGGTCTCCGAACACTCATCCGGAATTTCCGAGCAAAACCTAATGCAATCTCAGACGGTGCCGTGTTATTGTCATATTCTAAATTCTACCAAGAATGAAATAAGCTCACGTGGAAATGCTGATTTCCCTGCGGACAATATAACTACGTCACTGGGATGACCCCTATGGTTGGCCAACCCCGTCAGAAACTCGATTTCGTAGTATGGTCCTATTTAAATCAGGATCTATTTAATTATGGCGCGCCCTATATAGAATGAAGCGCGATGGAAATGGATAAATTGTGCATTTTACAAATCGTTTGAATTCTATGCATTTAGGAAAACCTGTTTTTTTTTTATTGGATGGTTTAACGATGAGATTTCTCCGCCGGGAAACAATAAGAGAGATCCATGAGAAATATACTGGTTGCCGAAATAATAAAGTTCTCTGATATAAATATATATACATATATATATACATATATATATACTCCTGTACCATTCAACATATAGATCTTTCTGGACCCATACTTTTGATGGATGTGACTGGAACAGCAGATGCAAACAAAACAACAAATCATGCTTTCACCTTACTATAATATATATACATATATTTACTCCTGTACCATTCAACATATATATCTTTCTGGATCCATGCTGGTGCTGGATGTGACTGCAACAGCACATACAAACTAAACTACAAATCATGCTTTCACCTCATTATAATTAATAGTCAACCATCTATGAAGAGACTAATTCCTTTGAACTCCTTCCAACTGGTTAAATGGGGCTTCCCTGTATTTTGAATCAAGCAACATGCGGGACGGCCGAATGAGGTCAGCACCCACTTCCCATTCTGGTAGGTCATGAGATTCAAAGGCAGCGTCAAAATTCTAGCCGCCTTGAAAATAGATACCTCTCAGTATCTAACCCGGCACTCAGGATTACTAGGATAGGGCAAGGAGTAATGGAATGAGGAAGAGCAATTGTCCGCAAGTGAAATTATCCTTGCTTAAAACTGCATAGCTTAATGAAACAACACATTTCCGAAACGAAAGCAAATATCTAGATTTAATTCTACACTTCTAACTTAGATACTGATATCTAACTGAGGTATTGATATATTGATAAGAAACTTAGACACTGATGCACTTATTTAGCATTCGTTGCTAGATAGACAGAATTAATAAGTCAATTTAATAGAACCCGTTGCTATCAGAGTTTTGGCATTCTAATTAACTTCACATATTTGCACTGCTAATATCTCAAATATTAGCCATTTTAAATAAAAGATACCTCACACTAAAGTCGATTATAACGAGCAATTTAATGTAATTATCTCAGAAAGAAAAATCACCTACCTCAAAATCATCGGAATATGCAACGTTAATAAATGAATTAACAGCAACACTGTTACTGGCACCCCCCCCCCCCTCCACCTGCCTGTCGTACTAGGGAATGGTAATCAATGAATTAACAGTAACACTGTTTGCCACTGTGTGTCCATAAAGGGTACTGTTACTGGCACCACCATCCCCCCCCTCCACCCGCCTGTCGTACTAGGGAATGGTAATCAATGGTAATTAACAGTAATACTGTTTACCACTGTGTCATACTAGGCAACATTAATCAACAAATTAACAGTAACACTGTTTGCCACTGTGTGTCCATAGAGACTAATGTTACTGGCACCACCATCCCCCTCCCTCCCTGTTACTGGCACCCCCCCAACCCTCCTGTCATACTAGGCAATGTTAATCAATGAATTAACAGTAACACTGTTTGCCACTGTGTGTGTCCATAGCGACTACTGTTGCTGGCACCACCATCCCCCCCCTCCACCCGTCTGCCCTACTAGTCAACGTTAATCAATGAATTCAACAATGAATTAAAAACAAATGAAACATTCAGGACACTGCCCCATAAAGAGGGCAAGTTATGACACCCATGCACATTAACAGTAACACTATTAGTCACCGTGTGTCTAAATAGGTTGCTGTTGCTGGTACATCCACTCCTCGCCTCCCCACTATGCAACGTTATTCAACAAATTCAACAACGAAATAAAAACAAGTGAAACATCCAATGCACTGCCCCATGAAGAGGGCAAATTATGACACCCCTGTGCACATTAACAGTAACACTATTTGCCACCGTGTGTCCAAATGGGCTGTTGTTGCTAGTACATCTGACCCCCACCCCCCACACCCCCACCGCCTGCCCTACTATGCAACGTTAATCAACGAATTAACAGTAAGACTTGTTTGCCAATGTGTGTCCATAGATGATGCAGTGCTTGTACATCCACCCTACTATGCAAAGTTAATCAATGAATTAACAGTAACACTTGTTTGCCACTGTATGTCCATAGAGGATGCAGTGCTTGTACATCCACCCTACTATGCAACATTAATCAACGAATTCAACAACAAAATAAAAAAAGTAAAAAAAACAAGCACACCTCCCCATAAAGAGGGCAAGTTATGACACCGGTGCACATCAACAGTAACAGTGGTTGCCACCGTGTGTCCATATGGACTGCTGGTGCTGGTACATCCGCCCCCCCCCCCCATCCCCGCCCCAACCTTCTGCCGCGCATACCCATTAAAGGCATCCCAGTCACGTGACCGCCTCCATTGATTGCAGTTTGATGGCGCGCAGCATGGCGGGATCATATCGTAATACTTCCGGTGTCCATTTAATTACCCGACATGCGCGCAAATGGCAGTTGACACCTAATACGCAGGAAGGCACTAAAGAAGAGAAAGAGAGAAAGAGAGAAAGGGAGAAAGAGAGAAAGAAAGAAGAGTAACAGCTGTGTGCTCATCAGAACCATGGTGTCTTTTGGTGGTTTCGCTCAGGGTGTGGTGTGTGCAGGGGATAGGGTTGTGTGTGTGGGGAGGATATATGGTATAGAGGAGGGAGGGTTTTGTGGGGGGTATATGTTGTGTGCATAGTAGGGTAGGTTGTGTAGGGGGTTGTAAAGTAATGGAGGTGTGTGTGCATTGGATTGCATAGTAAGCTACGTTTGGGTGTAGGGGTTGTAGACTAAGCAGTGTTTGTGTGTAGTGGGCTGTATGGTAAGGAGGTTTGTGTGTAGTGGGTTGTATAGGAAGCTAGGTTTGTCTGGAGGAAGTTGTATAGGAAGGATATTTGTGTGTAGTGGGTTGTACAGTAAGGTAGCTTTGTCTGCAGGGGTTGTATAGTAAGGAGGGTTGTGTGTAGTGAGTTGTATAGTAAGCTAGGTTTGTGTGTAGGGGTTGTATTGTAAGCGGTGTATGTGTATAGTGCGTTGTATAGTAAGCTATGTTCAGGTGTAGGGTGTATAATAAGCAGTGTTTCTGTGTAGTGGGTTGTATAGTAAGGAAGTGTGTGTGTAGTTGGTTGTATAGTAAGCTAGGTTTGTCTGGAGGGAGTTATATAGGAAGGATGTGTGTGTAGTGCGGTGTACAGTAAGCTAGGTTTGTCTGTAGGGGGTTGTATAGTAAGGGGGGTTGTGTGTAGTGAGTTGTATAGTAAGCTAGGTATGCGTGTATGGGTGGTATGGTAAGCGGTGTTTGTGTGTAGTGAGTTGTGCAGTAAGCTAGGTTTGTGTGTAGGGTTTGTATAGTAAGGAGGGTTGTGTGTACTGAGTTGTATAGTAAGCTAGGTTTGTGTGTAGGGGTTGTATAATAAGCAGTGTTTGTGTGCAGTGGGCTGTATAGTAAGGAGGGTTGTGTGTATTGAGTTGTAAAGGTTTTAGGTTTGTGGGTAGGGTTGTATAATAAGCAGTGTTTGTGTGTAGTGGGCTGTATAGTAAGGTAGGTTTGTGTGTAGGGGTTGTATAGTAAGGAGGGTTGTGTGTATTGAGTTGTAAAGGTTTTAGGTTTGTGGGTAGGGTTGTATAATAAGCAGTGTTTGTGTGTAGTGGGCTGTATAGTGAGGTAGGTTTGTGTGTAGGGGTTGCATAGTAAGGAGGGTTGTGTGTATTGAGTTGTAAAGGTTTGAGGTTTGTGTGTAGGGTTGTATAATAAGCAGTGTTTGTGTGTATGGGTTGCATAGTAAGGAGGTTTGTGTGTAGTGGGTTGTATATTAAGCTAGGTTTGTGTGTATGGGTTGTACAGTAAGCTAGGTTTGTGTGTAGTGAGCTATGCAGTAAGCTAGGTTTGTCTGAAGGGGGTTGTATTGTAAGGAGGGTTTTGTGTAGTGAGTTGTATCGTAAGCTAGGTTTGGGTGTAGGGGTTGTATAGTAAGCAGTGTTTGTGTGTAGTGAGGTGTGTAGTACGCAAGCTTTGTCTGAAGGGGGTTGTATAGTAAGGAGGGTTCTGTGTAGTGAGTTGTATAGTAATCTAGGTATGCGTGTAGGGGTCGTATAGTAAACAGTGTTTGTGTGTAGTGGGTTGTATAGTAAGCTAGGTTTGTGTGTAGGGGTTGTATAATAACCAGTGTTTGTGTGTAGTGGGTTGTGCAGTAAGCTAGGTTCCTGTATACAGGGTTGTATAGGAAAGGAGGTTTCTGCATTGTGGTTAGTGTGTCGGGCTGTATGTGATGGGAGTGGTGTGTGATGCAAGCGGTGTGTGAGGGGGGGGGGAGGTTACTAATCACACCAAAGAGAGCTTGGAGCATCTCTGCTACAGCCTACAAACAGAATCATCATCGTTAAGGTCAGCCAATTGGGGTGAGTTGATGTTAACGCCATCCATACACATAGGGGATCAACTACATGGGATCCCCACATTGGGGGGTGCACCGTCCAACGACAAAGGCTCCCATACTCATGAGGCTCTGCTGTGGGGCCTCCCATATGGGGGACTCTACATCATTAGCGTCACTCACATACATCATGGTTAACTGTCATGTCACGCCCCCAGAGGCAACCAGGCCGAGTTAATGACCCCCACCTCCCAACCCACCCACCCGCCCACCCACCCCGCCACCATCCCACCCACCGGGCGGACCTAAAGGCTCCCTGTGAGGTGGCGACACTAGAGCACGAGTCAACAGCCTAATGTTCCGCACAGGTAGAAGGGCCAAATTTAAATCGAAACCCCACATAATGGTTGGCTGTTGGAGTTTTAGATACTGGAAACATCTAAGGTCATATCAGGATGGGTACTGACTTGTGGTAGTACACACTCATGGTGAGTATTATAGTGCTGCCCCACTGGGAAATCAGGCCAACACCATGAGCCGATTTCCCACTCAGACACATTATCCTGATGCTGAGCCAGCCAGTCCTTTCCTTATCCTATTGATGCCGAGTGCCAGGCTAGGAATCAACAATTATATTTGAATAGATTATTGATTTGACCAAATCACATAATGAGAATATGTCACATTTTCTAATCTCAATCACGTACATGATAACCATATATATATATATATATATATATATATATATATATATATATATATATATATATGTGTGTCTGTAACTATTATATATATATATATATATATATATGTGTCTGTAACTATTATATATATATATATATATATGTATAGGCAGTGACGTAGAGCTGTGGGAACGCAAATCAATGGCGTTCCATTACTTTGTTCTAGGAACTATTTTAAATGAATCCAAACTTACAAATAAGTTTATCAGTAATGACACCATTAAAATTTCGAATTAAAAAAGGTGGTCACATCAACATGTGGTCAATCCCTGAATAAAGTAGGCCTGCATGCATGCATTTGAGCAGAGGTCAAGGTCACTCACCAGTGCCTAAACCAGCACATAAGCAAAGGGAGAACTACAAACAAATACACATCGGAACAACATAGAACAAAACAGCACTGTTCAGGTATGTAAAACTGCAGCCTAAATAATATTGGCATAGTAGATTATACATCACTTTAATTTTCGCCCCATAGCCAGACGGGATGGCCGAATGAGTTAGAGCGTCCGTCTCCCGTGCTGGTAGATCGTGGGGTCGTGGGTTCGAGTCCCGGTCGAGTCAAACCAATAACTTTAAAATTGATACTTGTCGCTTCCTAGCCAGGCGCTCGGCATTATTAGGATAGGGCAAGGACTGGTGTGCTCAGTGTCAGGATAATGTGACTGAGTGGGATACCAGGTCATGGTGCCGGCGGCCTGGTTTCCCAGTGGGACAGCACTATAAAGTCGCCATGAGTGCGCACTGTCACAAGTTGGTACCCGTCCTGATATGACCTTAGATGTTGCTAGGACGAAAAATAACAACAAACAAACAAGTTATAGAAATATGAGAAAGAAGATTGGCGTAATTTGTATTTTAATTATACATTAAAGATCATGCATAACTTTCTGTAAATAACTGTACCACTCACAGTGGTATGGGTCTGGGTGCTACGGCACTTGGAGATGACCTATTAATAAAACTGATTTACCGGATTTCTGCTTTTTTTTTTAATAAAAAAAACCTGAGGCACTCTGGGTTTTGTAGCGCCCCGACCGCCCTCCATTTCCCACCAGTTTGAGAGGGTCGCTTCACTCGCTAGATCTGGCAACTGTTGCTTTCCCTCACTTGTGTTGGTGTTTGTTGCACTATAAAACTGTGTACAGTATAACCCCGGTAAACCAAACTTGAAGGGACCCTAGAAATTTATTTGGATTAACCGATCATTGGTTTAAACAAGCTTTGGCCCTGACTTTGACTGTGAGGAAGAGTGTATTGCACATATAATACACAATGTATGTGGACATTTTGATTATTGTTGTTTATGTATGTACAGTATAGGCCCATTAAACCAAGCTCAGTTAAACCAAACGATCGGTTAATCCAACCTTTTTTCGGCGGCCCAGCAAAATACTACCATTTATCATGTTTAAAAAAGTCTGATGACCTTATCACCACATGAAAGTTTGCTTTAACCATACCGGAGTGGCCTGGAGTCCGAAAATTTTGTTTGGATTGACCAATAATTTGGATTAACCGACTTTGGTTTAACCAACTTTTTTATACTATAAATGGTAGTATTTTGTCGGGCTGCCGAAAAAAGTTTGGATTAACCGATTGTTTGGTTTAACGTGAAGCTGAGAGACATTAAGACTGACTCATGGACAGCACTCTCACAGAAGGGAGCTAAATGGAGAGCGGCAGTCAAGTAATGAAAGCAGTCTTTGTCGCACCGCAACCGACAACATGATGATGATGGTTTAACCAAGCTTGGTTTAACGGGGTTGTACTGTATAGTATTTGTAGAATTGGACATCTAAGCTGAACTTTAATGTCAGCCACATAGCTGAAGGTCAATGCTATCGTAGTGTACACTATTACCTGTAATATAGCCTATATTGTACAACTCAACAGTGGGATCACCCACATGTCGATAAAGTCAAAGGACACTGAGGTTTGTTGGGGTTTCATCTACGGTTATATCAAGATGGGCACCGACTTGTGACAGTGTGCACTCATGGTACATTGAACAAACCACAACGGAAGCCATCGTCAGGACAATCACAGAAGCCTGAAATTGGCGATCTGAACGCAATAGAAGCCGTTTTTGAAGTTTGTAGTCATTATCAGAGACAATTCTAGGAGCCTGGGATTGTAGAAACCTAGGAATTCCAGACAGCACACTAGAGTGCGTCGCACAGGAAGTTTGATGCCACTGCAGTGGCAAATCTATATGCCTGTACTTGAAAAGAAACCGGCAATTGAAGCCAGTGGTACAAATGTTAAACCATTGCGGAAGCAATTCCAGGAACTTGCAATTGTAGCGAGCTTTCAATTCTATTAACCGAAAGTGAAGTTAGTGCGGACTCTCAAAACAATGGTTCAGTGCAATTGCAGCAGGAGTCGGCAATATGGGCCTGAAATGGTAGAATATCAAAGAAAACTCCATTGTAAAAACCATAAGTCCACAATGGAAGCCACAATGGAAGCCACATTTGAAATTACAATGGAAGCTACAATGGAAGCCATATTCGAAGCCACAGTTGAATCCACCATGGAAGACACAATGGAAGGTACAATACAATCAACAATAGGAGCCACAATGGAAGCCACTCTAGAAACCACAATGGAAACCATTATAGAAACCACACTGGAAGCCACTGCAGAAACCACAAAGAATGGAAGCCACTACAGAAGCCACTATCAAAGCCCCACATGGGAAGATGGCCAGACATTGTAGTTCCAGGGTGCAAAACCATTGAACATGGGGTGGAGGGGGATTGGCGGTCATGATTACAGTATCTAGTCCATGCAAGCCGGCTCATCCAGATAGCTAATCATCACCAAGCTCCGACGATTAAACATCAATCAGTGGGTTGTGGCTGATTGCCAAAAGAGCGTAGTGAGGCGGTGGGTGAGCAGCAGGCAAAACAACCGCCAACCGAAGGCCAAGTGGAATAAGGCGCATTGTGCCTTTTGATATTTACACGTGTGGTGTGGTGGCGTTGGGACGGGTCGGGCGGTAACTTCAATCTTCCTGTTGAATGGCCACGAATGCACCGTGTCTGTAAGAGCAAATAAAACAATGGAGCGATATGCACTGATGTTGCAGCTGCTGCAGCAGAACTGCTGCTGTTGCTGCAGCTGCAAGGACCACTACCACTGCTGCAATCACCACCACTACTACTAGTACCACCAGTAATACCACGAATGCAGCCACCACCACCACTAGTACTACTACTGAAACCGCCACCACTACTACTACTACTGAAAGCGCCACCACCACCACTACTACTGCTGCTGCCAGCAGCACCACCAGTACTGCTACTACTATTGAAATCACCATCAGCACTACTACTACTACTGAAAGCACCACCATCACCACCACTACAACGGCAATCCCCACCAGCACCACTACTACTACTGAAAGCACCAGCACCACTACTACCAATCCTCCTCCTAATACTTCTAGGCAGGCTGAGCTGGGGCATTGCACTTGCCATATGCACCCATTAGGAGCTGATCATGCAGTGTCAGAGCTGCTCAATGATGGCTTAGCCTGGGAACAGATAGCTCAGGAGGTCCATACCGACTTAACCTGCCACAACTCACTTCGAGCCCAGCTCATGGCTGCTCTACTCTAGCTGACGTTCTTTGACGGGCCTATTTTCTGTATCTCTTCTCTCTCTTTTCTTCTTCTTTTTGTTTGGTGGGGGGAGGAGGGATGTTAGCTCATAGAGAGTCCATAAGTTGTCTTCCCTTAAGGGTTCGTGGTTATCGTTGGGTCGGAGTATGGTGGTACGTACGTGGGCGGTTGGGGCGACGGGTGCTTGTGTTTCTGAGTGTGTGTGCGGATGTGTGTGGATGTGGAGGTGTGTATGGATGTGAGGTTGGATGTGTGTGTGTGGATGTGTGTGGATATGTATGTGTGTGTGGATGTAAGTTTCGATATGTGGGTGTAGGTGTGGATCTGGGTCGGTATCTGGAAGTAGGTGTGTGTGGCTGTGGATGTGGATGTGTGGATGCTTAGATGTTTGTTTGTTTGATGTTGTTTTACATCCTAGCAACATCTAAGGCTTAGATGTAGATGTGTGGGCGATGCATGGACAATAAGGTCAATTTCAAAGATGATTTGAGCAGAGTTGAGCGACTGCCCCACTTGAATTCATTGTATCCCAGGCACCACCCTGCTCACCCCTCCTCCTGCCTAACTGATCGTTTGTTTGTTATTGTTTCACGTCCTAACAACATCTCAGGTCATATCAGGATGGGTGCCAACTTGTGACAGTGCACCCTCATGGCAACTTTATAGTGCTGCCCCACTGGGGGACTCGACCGCTGGCATCATGAGCCGATATCCCACACAGTCACATTATCCTGATACTGTGCTAACCAGTCCTTGTCCTATCCTAATAATGCTGAGTGCATGGCTAGGAAGCAACAAGTATACATTTTGAAGTCATTGCTTTGACTCAACTGTCAGTTCAAATCATACAATCTACCAAAATAGGAAACGGACGCTCAACTCATTCAGCCATCCCATCTGGTGTGGGTATGGGTGGTGGTGGGGGTGCCGAGAGGGATGGTCGGGGCCAAAGGAGGATGGGCGGTAGATAGGCTACCAGTCACCCGGCCAGGACGGATCTGGTTAGAGAAGGCCTAGGAGATAAATTGACCCACTACCCATGCGCTATTAGAATGATTGACCACACTTACATCGTGATGACAATCTCCATAAACCATCTTCGAAGACCGACCCCAGGAGACTGGCTGCGGCCTGGCTCAGCCAGTGATTCACCGACTCGGCGGCGAGATGAGTCGCAACTGTCTGTTCCTGAGAGTTAATTGTGTGATTGTGGTAGAAGCACGGCAAAGCACCTTCAGGGATCTATGCACCGGGTAAGGCAGGTTCAGCTGAAACTTCCAGACCACAACGGTGGCTTTTATCCATCATAGGAAGTTGTGACTGATACATTTCACTATGTAGTCAATTGTAGCTATATATATTATATGCCCAAGGTAGTGAATAGAAAATCATGAAACAGTGCTATATATGGTGGCTATTACGCAAAGTGTCCCATTTATTGTGACGGATACATTTCACTATATTGTCGAGTGTATCTATCATATATTATATAGGAAACTAGGAAATATGCTATATATGGGCTATATAGCAGTCCTCTAGTTAATTATCTGTATTCTAAAACTCGCCATTCATAATCCTCCTAATCGCCACTCACTGGCCTCGCTTCAAGCCCTGCATCACCTAATAATTAGGGCAGGAAGCTGCCTTAATTAGCCCAGTCCCTATTCACCTCCACCCTCACTCCAGCTCTCCATTCACCACTCACGACTCACCCCACACCCCCTCACCCCTCCTCACACCTCTAACACTCCTCACCCCTTCACCCCTCACTACCTACACCCTCAGGCATCACCATTCATCCTTCCTCTAACCTCTCACCCCCTCACCCCCTCACATCTCACCGTCCTCACCCACTCACCCTACTCCCTCAGCCATCATCACTCACCCCTCACTCCTCATCTACCCCCTCATCCCCTCACTCCTCTCGCCCTCCTCACCCCTCATTACCAACTCCCTCAGCCATCACCACTCATCTCTCATCCCCTCATTCCTCATCTAGCCCCTCATCCCCTCACTTCTCTCACCCGCCTCTCCCCTCATTACCAACTCACTCAGCCATCACCACTCATCCCTCATCCCCTCACTCCTCATCTACCCCGTCATCCCCTCACTCCTCTCACCCTCCTCACCCCTCACTACCTACTCCCTCAGCCATCAGCACTCACCCCTCAACCCCTCACTCCTCATCTACCCCCTCATCCCCTCACTCCTCTCACCCTCCTCACACCTCACTACCTAACCCCCCAGCCATCACCACTCACCCCTCATCCCCACTCCTCATACCCCCCTCCATCCCCTCACTCCTCTCACCCTCCTCACCCCTCACTACCTACTCCCTCAGCCATCACCACTCACCCCTCATCCCCTCACTCCTCATCTACCCCCTCATCCCCTCACTCCTCTCACCCTCCTCACCCCTCACTACCTACTCCCCCAGCCATCATCACTCACCCCTCATCCCCTCACTCCTCATCTAATCCCTCATCCCCTCACTCCTCTCACCCTCCTCACCCCTCACTACCAACTCCCTCAGCCATCACCACTCACTTAACCCATTATACCTCAATTCATCACGGCACATCAATGGCTGCCCCTTCACAGCTTTCTTACACACCCCTGTCCCCCTTAGCATTCCCCACACCCCACTTACATTGAACTCCCTAACTTGTCCGCAACGCCCTTCTCCTTCCCCGTAGGGCTCTGTTCATCATTGCATGTCGCGACCTCATTCTCTGTGATCTCTTTCTGACACCATTCCCATAACCATTCCTACACCCATCCCCACCGACTTCTTCAACCGAGATGACCATCCTTGTCGCCCCAGCTCCCTCTCCCACCCCACTTCTCCCCACCTCTCCTAACCAACCTCTCCCAACCTCATCTCACTTCCCCACATTCCACCCCTCCCAACCGATCACTCCACATGGATCATCCTTTTCCACCCAACCCTCCCCACCTTTCCTTCCACATCCAGTCCTCCCCACTCAACCCTCCCCACCCGTCCCCATCTTTTACACAACCTCTCCCCGCCTATCCCTCCCACTTCTCCCACCCACATCCGCCACTCAACTATCCCACCCACCTCTCTCACCCACCTCTCCAAAACCTCTCTTCCCCACCCATCAATCCCCATCCGTCCCAACAACCTCTCCATCCCACCTCTCCCACCCACCAATCCCCACCTCACCTCTCCCTCCCACCTCTCCCACCATCCATCCCCACCTCTCCCACCCAACAATCCCCACCTCCCACCACTCTCCCGCACCCATTAACCCCCACCTCTCCACCCACCTGTCCCACCCACCTCTCCCACCCATCAATCCCCACATCTCCCACCCACCTGTTTCACGCCACCTCTCCTACCTATCCGCATACGATTCGACAACCACTACTAAATGCGTGTCGCGTTAGAAATTCATGAGATGCTTTAACTAGCCAGTATAAACGACGATGGGCCCGGAACCCAGTGGCGAAAACACTTTTCTGCTTATCTACACTTAACATCAAATATTGCTGCAATGACACATTGTGTGTTGTCAGTGAGTCGCACCAGAACAGGCAATGTATATGCCAATCAGTCAAGTATGCGCCAACTGTTAACATTGGTGTCAATTTACACTGTTTACACAATTTACACAATTTACACAATTTTGCAAAACTTGCATAACTTGTACAAGACACAACCCACACAACAAACACAACCCATAATACACAGAACTTTCAGAAATTACAGAACTTACACAACTTAGACAACTTACACAACTTACATACCTTGCACAAGTTATGTAACCTTTATAACTTTCACTTTCAAAATTACATAACTGACACAACTTACATGACCAAAGACGTTGATAGGACATACAACCCCAACAAACAGACAAATAAACCGTACGCAATTTACACAATTGGCTCCTCGTCTGCAGTGGTGTCTCCGGGACTCCCCACAAAACAAAAAGCCAAATTTACGATGACTGCGCTAAAGCTTTCATGGCCTTATGATAACCTAGCCCCGCTTAGGGATTCGGCGGCGTATCGCGTGGCTGCTCGGGGCCGACTACAATGAGCAATAAATACAAGATGGCTCAGTGTGTTGAGCAGCTGAGAGCAGCTCTGAGCAGCTCTGTGCAGGGATGCAGTGGCAGACAGATGCACGCGATGCACCCACACACAGGGAGGGCGCTCTCCACTACTTCATAGCGAGGCACTCCATTATACCCAGTGCAATGCACTTATAAGCCGTACACTGCACTTAGAGACCACAACACTCAGCAGGCACAGCCAGGGATGAAAGTGGTCTCCAGCAAAAATCGCGGAAATCAAGCCGAGATTATTACACCGATGGCAAATTTCCACGAAAATGCCAGAGAATCGCAGGAAAAATGTCGGAAGTCAGGTTTCAACTGTCCTTGTTGTGCCTATATTATCAACCATATCTAACTCATTCTTGCTTTGGTTATCTGTTCTACTCCCAACATCTAAGGTCATATAAGAATGGGATTTAAGCCCAATTGTTGTCATATATATCCAGATTCCTTGGCATATTGCTTAACGTCAATCGGTAAATATGAAAAATGGCGGAAATCAGCGCAATCATGGAGATCTTTCATCCCTGGCCAGCTCACACTTCACACGTATCACACACATTAGATACAGCATAGTTCCCTCAACACTAATAACACTCCACATATAACGCACAGTAATGACTCCATCGACTCATGCACTTGCATATCACACTACAGGCATATCAGACCTTGCACACCCTGCACACCCCCTGCACACCCCCTGCACACAGCCTGTCCACACCACGAACCACCCACACATATCTCGCTGTCCAACCACTGTCATATCACACTCCCCTCATACGCTCCCCTCACACACATCACACACTCTCACACACATCACACATTCCCTCACATTCATATGTATATATGTGATGTCTAACGGAGTATACAAGTATAAATTGTAGGGGAACAATGTGTTATTATTCTTACTCATGTGCTTTGGTAAAGTGCCCTGCCCACTGTGGGGTTGAATGTATTCGGTGGCCACAATTTCCCACTTGCGCCTCACACACAGGACAAATTTGTCTTTTTTAGGGTTAGGGATAATAATCCCTATGCGAGAGATTAAAGACTCAACCAACTAATATGTTCTTCTAGTTCATTTGTACTGGGCAATATAGATGCACATATGCATATATCTGAAGTGTTGTATAAATAGAGAGATGCAAAACCGGAGTGGTAGGGATGGACTACATGTCAAGTTCCATGTCATAGCATTGGAATGCAAGTAGACATCAAAAGAAACATGAATGCTGTCTCGTACAATACAAATGGCATCAGACCTTTCCATCTCTACAGTCAACTATCAGACAAGATAGGTAGTGATAAGTACCCAGATATTGGTAAAAAAACCCATCAGAAACGATACTCCTTTTATCAAATCTAATCAGTTCAGCCAGGCATATGCATTCACCCTGTAACAAATTAGACGGCAATTATTCATAAGTAATTGACTTTAAATATTTGTTTAGCTGCGTGTCAGGTCATATGAAATAAAAATTGTGTCGGCACTTGGCACTTTGTTGTATATGGCACGTATTAATATAATTATCCAGATTAATACATGTATAATGTATATGGACGTCAAACATATGGTATTTCTGACATATTTCTTTGGAGGAGACCCACAGCCGCCACATAGGCCACTCTTTCCGATAAGCAGCAAGGGGTCTTTTATATGCACTTTCTCACAGACAGGATAGCACACATCACAGTGCTTGATGAACCAGTTGTGGACGACTGGTTGGAACGGAAAATAACACAAACTGCAAATGGGTATGATTTATTAGAGTCCAGGATGGCCAGATTAAATTGGGATCAGATTAATGTGGGCTGACTATAATTATATATAATAAATATCAAATGGGCAAGCCTGAGGGTGACCTTAAGTATTTGCGGCCCTAGGACGAGTAATGTGCACTTATTTGCGGGTCACTCGCCTACTTGGGCCTCTAAATGTTGTAAGTGCTAAGAAGGGACTAGTTCTTCCTTTGCTCACTAGGTGGTGCCTGCTAGCATATATATTGGCTTGCCTAAGGCATCCTTCCAACTTTATATCATATTTATTTATACATAGATTGGTTCTAATTGATATGTGCTTAATGTACTAGGTAATTATATATGTGATTGGATATTATATCCTTCAGCCAGATTCTTTTTTTTTTGTGGTTTTGGGTGTTAGTAGTTTCTATATTAGTTTTTTTAAATTTTCAAGTTTGTTCCTAACCTGTATATGATAACCTAGCCTACTATGTACATCTACGCAGATGACATCTTGGAATAACATCACCTATTAGTAGGAAGTCAAAACCCAAGTAGACTTGGATTATTTCACTTTCTTGTATCCCACTGGTCCCTTGCCTCCTTTTGATGCCCAAACCGTTTCCATTATAATGGTTCAAAATATATACAGTAAAACCTCTCTAAATCGACCGACCTTGGGATCGACTTTAAGTGGTCCATTTAGGGAGGTGGTCGGTTTAGAGGGAGTTACATATATGTTTACAATCGTATTGTTGGGACCCAAATAGAACGATCGATATGGGGAGTTGTCGATGTGTGGAGATGGTCGGTTAGAGAGGTTTTACTGGATACCATACCTCTGTGCAGAGCTGGGATCAAGGGTACTCACCTGCAAATATAACAGTTGATTAGCAAAGTATAAATGCGGAACATGTGGAAATGTACATCAGGATGCAAATATGACATAGTCAACCCAATTGAACAGTTACTGTCTGATTTAAGATTTTACGCTTCAATTAACTAACCACCATAGGGTAACACTAGGATATTCCTAGCAAACTGACATTTATATACTGCTTGTCTAATGCCAACTGACCCAACCCTATATTAAAATGTACTACAACTTTACCAAATGAATACAGAAGATAACCTTTGCTTATATTCTAAATACCATGTAAATACTCACATCGATCTGACTAATATTTATGTAGTCATATGATACTACTGTTGCCATATTGCTGTGGAACTTGTGGTTTAGATACTTTGATTGTGCTATACGATACGATTGTGTGCTGCAAATTGTGTATTCAACAATTATTGTATACCTTACTCTATATACAATTTTTGAGTAAAGAACCCTGAATTAAAAAATGCCTGGAAGACCAGTGCTTTGGCACTGACAGAATAACTTATCCACAAAAATAACCATATTTACCACTATAACAATATTTGTTTGTGGTTTTGTTTAAGAGTTCACCAAATGCCTAAACTCTAACGCCATAGGTTTCACCAGTAACAGGTTATATTAAATTGCACCAATATTTCCTTCTATGTGACAGCAAATGTTTAATAAGTGCACCAGTATCTAAGTTGGATATGTAGAATCAATTCTAGATAATTCTTTTGGTTTTGAAAATTTGATGTTTAATCGGATTAGGCAGCTTTATACTGGCCAAGGCAAAACACTAACAAAAGGCTACAAATCAGACTTACACCTGAACAGAGCGATAGTCTATATAACAGCGGTAGGAGCCAAGTGCCACACGTGGCAACACAGTGTACCACAACGCAACCCCACGCCGCGTACCACAACGCAACCCCACCCATGCAACCGAAGATACAAGGCATTCCTTATGAGCCGGCCAGAGGAATTTGCAGTTGCTGTCACGTGACAACGTACTGAGCTTTGAGCGACCCGTTCACGTGACCTCTGACCTGCAAGGAGCGCGCTGATGACGGCTGGCTGGTACCCGGTAGTACCGGCGTATCCCGAATGATGGATAGGCAACACTAGGCAACTCGTCGAAGGGCAGTGCAGGGCAGCCCACTCCCACAACAGTTGGCCCAAGGTGCTGCTTACCCTCCCCTAGCTCTCCTCCCCACACTCCCACCCTCCACCCTCGCCCATGCCGCCCTCACCCCTCTCCCCATCCGTCCTTCCCCTCACCCCTCCAACCTCCTCCCCCCCCCCCTGCCTCACTCTCCCGCCCACACACCTCTCCACGGACCTTTCGACTGGTTAGTTGTAAACGAGCAGGTAATGCATCGGATTGCATGCTTATTTGTTGTTGTTTTACACCCTAGCAACAAGTAAAGCTGCATCGTCCGATGAGGCATTGCATTTTCAAAACCAAAGCATTTATCTAGATACGATTCTACCTATATAACCTAGATACTGATGCACTTATTAAACCTTTGGCGCCATATAGAACATAATACTGAGCCAATTTAATAGAAGGTTTTACTGATGTAGCCTATATTTACACTTCATATTTACACTTCAAGTATCTCAAAAGTTAACAATTTAAAATAAAAGTTACTTCAAACTAAAGTAACGTAAGTGATAACAATTAATTCAATATAATTATTTCCGAAAAATGACCAACTGACTGTGAAACTTGAAGCCAGTGTCTCCGTCCCAGACCAGTGCCACCACTGCCCGACACACCGGCGTATATCCAGTGCACCATCTGGCTAGACGCTATGCCGCGCATGTCAGTCAATACGCACACTGCCGCCGCCAGGAGGAAGCACCAATTCCACGTGCTGGTCAGATGGATGCCCCCTCCCTCACCCCACCAACCACCCACTAGCGCCGCGCGCAATGAGACGGCGCAGTGCATCATGGGACTGGCCACGGAGGAGTCCGGGTCACTTCCGTAAGGAGAGCAGTGCCTATTGTGTCGGCACCTGGTGGGCGCCCCGTGAACGACGCGCAGCATCGTGTATAACGATGAGCAGACATAAATTGAATTGACCACGCAGCCCCGAACAGCTCCGACTAGCTCCTACCAACTCCGAACAGTTCCGAGTAGCCCCGATCAATTCCCAGCAGTTCCGAGTAGCTCCGAGTAGCAATGAGAGCAGATCTGAGCAGATCCGAGCAGCTCTGAGCAACTCCTGAGCAGCTCCGAACAGCTCCGAACAGCTCCGCGTGGGACGGAGGAATCTGCCCGCTGGGTGGATGGCCTGGTCAGGGCTGAAGAGCAGCTATTAAACTAACACCTCGCATGACATGTGGATGTGTGCGCGTGCATGTGTATGGTGTGGCACGGGAGTAAACAGGCAGGTGATATATCCCAGGTGCGTTTTGTAGAGATTGTCAGTGCCAGGAGTGAGCCATCAGTGCAGCCGACTGCACAACCAGAGTTGGTCCATCCCTTTGCGCTGGTTAAGTCTACTTGGATCTTAACTTCCTACTAATATGTGATGTTATTCCAAGATGGGTAAAACCTCCTGAAAAGTGCTAGTTTATAGTGCTGCCAGCACCATGACCTAATCTCCAATGGAGGCACACTATCCTGGCCCAGAATCAACGCACACCTGTGCACTGGTTTAGTGTATTAGGGTTGGGTTTCTTCGTGATAGTTTAGAGCATACCAGGATGGGTGCAACCTTTGTAAGGTGCCACTTTATATTACTGCATTACTCTTTGTCCTAGCCTAATAAGTAATAATGCCGACCACCAGGTGATGTCCAGCCACCACTATTAAGATTACAACTCTTTGGGTTGATACTATGACCTCCAGTACACGCATCGAGCGCTGTACCCAGTCTGCTGTCCCGTCCTGGCAGCTGAATATCCCAACCCAGCATGTGTGGAGGTACTGCATAAAGCATGTACATCCGTTCTTAATGAGCACGTGACTGCCAGCCCGCAATAACTGTCCACGTCTATATATACTACTTATTGCTCCCATACGATTGGAATCGGTGGCCCAATTGGCATAGTGCAGGCCTACCATGCGGAAGGTCGAGAGTTAAAATCCCAACCAAGACTTACCAAATTAAAAATGGTCGCTACCTAGCCCCCTGCTCGGCATTACTAGGATAGGGCACGGGCTGGTTAGCTCAGTATCAGGATAATGTAACTGAGTGGGAAATTGGGTCATGGCGCTGGTGGCCTGGTCTTCCAGTGGGGAAGCACTATAAAGTCACCACTCGTGTGCAGTGTCTCAAGTCGGTACGCATCCTTATATTACATTATATGTTGCCAGGATGTAACACTCCAACAAGCCAATCTCCCATAGTTTCTTTGTGTTCTAGAGTGAATTTACTCCCCCCCCAAACAACTTCAGCGCAAGTGTGTCGTGTAGAGCCCCCAGGATGGGGGGGGGGGGGTGTGAAGGAAGCCGGTACCCACCCCACCCAGAAAGGGGGGGGGGGGGTAGTAGCAGGACACTTATAGAGATTATTACATGCGATAACAGTCTTATCACTATCCGTACAAATATATATATATATATATCTATATATATATATATATATATGTGTGTACTTTATTACACAGCAATGCCTTCCCTAACTGACACATATCACAACTAACCCCCCTCCTCCGAACCCTCCCACCCTCTCCCCCTCCCCGCTACCCCTCATCCCTCTGCGGGGTCGTGTACTTCACGACATGAGCCTTGTATCACGTGATCATACGATATGTTCTCCTTATCCATGCAGTTCGCGCTCACTTAAGCGCCGCGATGTGATTGGTCGAAAATACTGGTGGCAGGCAGACGGGCAGACGCGCGTCGTCTCGTCTGCGCATGCTCAGCCGCAGGGGGCATGTGGCGATCACTTGAGAGGCGCTCGTTCTTTCGGCAATCAGTCTAGTTGGTTGGTGGTGGGTTTTTACGTCAGTGCACACGCACTCATGTCGACTTGATATTGCTGCCCCACTTGGAAATCAGTCCACCAGCACCATGACCCAATATCCCACTCAGTTACATTATCCTGACACTTAGCGAACCAGTTATTAACCTATCCTATTAGGGCCAAGTGCCAGGCTAGGTAGCGTCAAGTATCAATTCTATAAGTCACTGGTTTGACTCAACCTGGAATTGAACTCCCAATCTCCCGCACGGGAGGCCTGCACTCTACTGATTCGGCCATCGTGCCTGGTGCAATCAGTCTAAGTACGTCATGTGGCATGGTGGTGCCGATCGTCTTGCATACATTAGTGCCGGACTATTGAATGAGTGAGTGAGTGAGTACATGTGTTTGTGTGTGTGTGTGTGGATGAGGGGGGGGTGTGATTGACTCATGTGGCGTTCTATTTAATTCGTTGAGTCATTCTTTAAAGAGCGATGATGCGATGTAATGAATTGTTCGCCATTGTTGCTATTAATTCGCCAGGTCGGTGGGCGGGGGGATGTTTTGTTTCCCTACCCACCCTTCCTCCCCTCTGTTCTCCATCCATCTAGAAGGTCTCAGGCTTTTGTTTCTAAAGAGGCCAGAAACACTGTTACCATTCTGTGAACATGTTCTTGTAGAAGAAGCAGCCGAAATGGTGGTGATAAGACATTATCTGTGAAACGCTGTACTGATGTCTATTGCAGTTGTAGACTAGCACCCCCAGCCCTGTCCAATAATGTTGATATAGGACGAGTCCAGGTTTGATATCAGCTGCAACCGGGTACACACACAAAAAAGACCCATACCTAAAAGGTTAAAGAATGTTTGATTGCTCTCATGTGGGGTTTGCCGCCCTAGTTCGGATAACGCCGCTGCCAGACAAGCAGTTAGATTATTTGAGGAAATTAAGCTTTATTTTGTTATTCAGTCGTAATCTGGGGCAGTGTCTTAATCGAGCTGTCAAGAAGTGCCGGCGAGCCGAGAAGTTTATTCGAGGAGAACCCCGAGCTAAACCTTATGAAGTGGAGAGTTAGATAGTGGTTGGGTGGGTGTGGTGAAAGTTGTGAAGTTTTGATTCACTGGTGGAGTGGCCCATTAGGAGTAGGAGGTGCGTGTGGTGAGGAACTACAGTGTCATTGGTTCCCACCAGGGCGGGGAGGGGGGATATGGTGGCTCCACCAACCGCATCGACAACAATTTTAGAATTAAGCGCAAATGCCAATGGAATTGGTATCAGTTTATACTTCGCCTCGGTTGGTATGTACTTAAATCATTGACTGTTGGCTGTTTCTTCTGCATGTCGACAGCAAAGGCATGCCTTTAATTTCTATAATACAAATAAAGCAAGAGCATAATGTCGATTGAATACCCACTCGGTAAATAGATATTGCTAAAGGAAATTATAACTGATTAATATCTGATCGATAGCCGATGGCATCTGGGCAAATGGGGCCCGGATTCAAGATGGCGCCACTTCTGAGCATGTTCACTGTTTGGTTGCTGGAGTTTTACGTCCTGGCAACATCTATGGTCATATCAGGACGGGTACCGATTTGCGGCAATGTCCACTAATGGTGTAGGGTGTGTAGGTGGTATAGCTGGTGTAGGTGGTGTAGGTGGTGTAGTTGGTATAGGTGGTATAGGTAGTGTGGGTCATGTATGGGGTATAGGTGGTGGTGGTGTTGCAATGTGAGTTGCCTGAATGGTAATCCAGGCCGCCAGCACCATTACCTGATATCCTGACATTGAGATAACCAGTCCTTGCCCTATTCTATTAATGTTGAGCGCCAACCTAGGAAGGAAGGAACAAGTAACAATTTTATAAGTCACTGGTTTGACTCGATCAGGAACCCGACTCCCGATCTCCCACACCCGAGGCCCGCGCTCTACCGATTCTGAACATGTCAGTCTATAGTTCAGACACTTGCTGATCACCCTTCTCATCACCCAGATGTTGTACAGTCAGTGCGCAGGCGTCGACGTGGTCGACAGATGGCGGGAGGAGGCTAGGATTGTGGGGTCGGGTGGTCCCCATCCTGACACCCATTAGAGAGCCGATGAAATATGTGTCACCAGAAAATAGCGGCAATATTCCATCGGCCCGGACTTCCGAATGTGATCACGAGTGGAATCCTGGATGCTCATCAACAGGGTGTACTGCCGGGATGGAGGGTGTGGATGGAGGGTGTGGCGTAGGTGGATGGGCTAGACGGGTAGGGAGGGGGTGGAGGGCGTGGAGGGAGTGGATGGAGGTTGTGATGTAGTTGGAGGAGGTGGAGGTGTAGATGAGGTGGATGGGGCGGATGGAGGTAGTGATGTAGGTGGAGGGGTTGAAGGGGTGGGAAGACTGCAGTGGGTGGAGATGGTTGATGGAGAGGGCGGTGTGGGTGGATGGGGGGGATGGTGGAATGGGTGGAGGGTGGAATGAGTGGAATGGGTGCAGGGGTGCAGGAGTGGAGTGGGTAGAGTGGAGATGTAGGAGGTCGAGGTCATGGAATGGGTGGAGTTAGTAAAGGGGCTGGAGTGAGTGGAGTAGGTGGAGTGAGTGGTGTGGAGTGAGTGGAGTGAGTGGAGTGAGTGACTGGAGTGAGGGAGCGGGTGGAGTGGATGGAATCCGTGGATTGAGAGATGTGAGTGAGTGGAGTGAGTGGAGTGAGTGGAGCGAGTGGAGCGAGTGGAGTGATTGGAGTGAGTGGAGTGAGTGGAGTGAGTGGAGTGAGTGAAATGAGGGGGTGGGGTGAGGGAGTGAATGGAGTGGGTGGCGATGGTAGAGTGAGTGGAGTGGGTGGAGTGAATGCACTGATTGGAGAGAGAGAAGTGGGTGGCGTGAGTGGAGTGGGTGGAGTAGGTGAGGTGAGTGGAGCCAGTGGCGTGAGTAGAGTGAGTGGAGTGGGTGGAGTGAATGGAGTGGTTGGAGAGAGGAGTGGGTGGAGTGAGTGGAGTGGGTGGAATGAGTGGAGTGGGTGGAATGAGTGGAGTGAGTGGATTCGGGTCAGTGAGTGGGTGAGTGCAGTGAGAGGAGGCTGTGGAGTGAGAGGAGTGGGGGGAGTGAGATGAGGGTGGATGCATTGCGGGTGTTGTTACAATAGACATGTCTACTTTAATGTTTGTTTGTTTGTTGTTGTTTTACGTCCTAGCAACATGTATATGGTCATATCAGGAAGGGTACCGACTTATGACAGTGCGCACTCATCACAACTTTATAGTGCTGTCCCACAGGGAAAATAGCCTGCCGGCACCACAGCCCGATTCCCACTAAGTCACATTATCCTGACACTGAGCTCACCAGTCGTTGCCCTATCCTATTGATGCCGAGCACCAGGCTAGGAAGCGACAAATGCCAATATTAAAGTCATCAGTTTGACTCAACCGGGAACCGAACTCCCGACCTCCCGCACACGAGACCCGCGCTCTCCCGATTAGGCCACGACGCCCAGTATGTTTGCTGTAAAGTGGATCATGTGTGAACAAATAATGAGTGCCAACCAGGTGCCAGTAGAAATGATTGACTGTGGTCAAGGTCAATTGTGTTGTATGTCTTAATCTGCCACAGGAACAGTTCCTATCTGGTTGGTTCCGACCTATGTGAACATAGAATGAATGCCAACCAGATCCTCGTGGAAATGACTCACTTTGCTCAACGTCAATTCTGTTGGAAACGATAATATGCCACTGTAACAGTTGCTGCCTGGTTGGTTCTGTGAGTGGCCACTATCCAGAACTGTCGCTTCTCTGATCCCATGCCTTCACCAATTCACCAGGGGGTGCCACTACCCCGCCCTCCCACATTCCAGGTGTTATTCCCTCCTTGCCTACAGAGATAGCCATTTGCTATAGCTATGCACTTGAATAAAAAGTTGTATTACCAGCGGAAGAAGGGTGACTTGACTGAGTGAAAGTAGGCTGTGCCACTGACTGGGTTGAGAGCGAGCGGGTTGCATCCATAGAGGACCAGGTGTCAGGATTCCAGCATTTACAGGAATACATTAGCATATATTGTACATGTCGGTTGAGTTTCGTAGGATATAGTCTGTTTTGTAGGATATAGTCTGTTGTGATAGGGTCAGAGGAATCTTGATTCGGTGTGTGTGATAAGTCACTGATAATTGAGGTAGGAGACAACGTATGAACGTGGCGTTCTCTGTGGCGGAGTGGTTAGAGTGTCTGACTTTTGTCTAAGTCAGACTCCTAATTTGAACGTTGGTGGTTTGATTCCCCATGCCCCCTCCTCTGCCAATTTGGATTTCCACCGCTGTGTATAACTTACAGCATCATCAAAGGCCAGTTGCTCTCATACCATGTCTATGTGGTATGGGATGTTAAAAATCCCTTGGTTCGGTAAAAGTGTAGGCTCGGTCTTTCTATCAACAAACTGTATAATGGTGAAAACAAGTCTATTCAGACTTATCCATAATAGGCAGTAAGAATCTTCAAGAAAAAAAAAGAAAAAAAGAAATGTGCACCTTCTGCATTTTAGTTTTCATATATGGGTCGTTCTCAGAAATTTGTTATCACATATTTAGTGTCCACGTTACATTGTAAATGATTAAGCCTTTTTTGGGTGGGTTGCAAGTCAAATAGATATTGTTGCCTCTATGTATTAAATATGTTTGCAAGACTACACCTATTTAATATATCCCCATGTGAAATGTATAACAAATATGGTTAAATGTTTTTGTGCTGAAGTTAAAAATTTGCATATCAACAAGGTAATCAATAATGTCTCATTTGAATGTATTGTGTGTGTTCCTATGTTAAAATGATGATATAGATGTGTGTTAAAATGATTTTATGGATGTGTGTTAAAATGATGTTATGGATGTGTGTTAAAATGATGTTATGGATGTGTGTTAAAATTATGTTATGGATGTGTGTTAAAATGATTTTATGGCTGGGTGTTAAAGTGATGTTATGGATGTGTGTTAAAATGATGATATGGATGTGTGTTAAAATGATGTTATGGATGTGTGTTAACATGATGGTATGGATGTGTGTTAAAATGATGTTATGGTGGTGTGTTAAAATGATGTCATGGATGTGTGTTTGAATGATGTTATGGATATGTGTTAAAATGAAGTATGGATGTGTGTTAAAATGATGTTATGGCTGTGTGTTAAAATGATGTTATGGATGTGTGTTAAAGTGATGTTTTGGATGTCTGTTAAAATGATGTTATGGTGTGTGCTAAAAGGATGATATGGAGGTGTGTTAAAATGATGTTATGAGTATGTGTTAAAACGATGTTATGGATTAGTGTTAAAATGATGTTATGGATGTGTGTTAAAATGATGTTATGGTATGTGTTAAAATGATGTTATGGATGTGTGTTAAAATGATGTTATGGATGTGTGTTAAAGTGATGTTATGGATGTGTGTTAAAATGATGATATGGATGTGTGTTAAAATGATGTTATGGATGTGTGTTAAAATGAAGTATGGATGTGTGTTAAAATGATGTTATGGATGTGGGTTAAAATGATGTTATGGATGTGTGTTAAAATGATGTATGGATGTGTGTTAAAATGAGGTTATGGATGTGTGTTACAATGATGTTATGGGTGTGTGTTAATTTGTATGACATACAAATTAAAAAGTGAATATTTGTTCAACTCTGACATATGCACAACATGTAAACATTCACAAGAACTTGGATTCTGCTATTATTTAGTTTCCATGTCACAAATGTGGTACCCACATTCTGAGAACGACCCCTATATAATGGCATGGTTTTATTTAGCGCGGTAACCCGTCCTGATATGCACGTAGATGTTGCTAGGATGTAACATCCAATCAGACCAGCTTCGTAAACCTAGGGATGCTCGGCGTTGCCATGGCTACCGATAGATAGTATTGGCAACACACGCACAGCTATCTGAGCAATACAGCCATTTAACAGCAGGTTTACTGGGCCGTGCCTGCACAGAATGGTAGAAGGAATGCTAATATATACACACGATTCTACTGTATCTGAAAGTGCTATATGTCAAGCCTGTAGTAATAATATTTATGAGCTGTATCTTTACAAAAACGAGCTTGCTACCAAAAACTACATGCTTGGTATGTATGTACCTATCGGAGGCGGTGACCGAATTGGTAGAGCGCGGGTCTACCGTGCGTAAGGTCGTGAGTTCGACTTCCTGTTGAGTCAAACTAATGACCTATAAACTTGATACTTGTCGCTTCCTAGCCTGGCGCTCAACATTATTATAATAGGGCAAGGAGTGGTTAAATCAGTAAGTGAGTGGAATCTCAGGCCATGGTGCTGGCAGTCTGGTCTCCCAATGGGGCAGCACTATAACATCGCCATGAGTGCGCACTTTCAAAAGTCAGTGCCCGGTCTGATATGACCTTAGATGTTGCCAGGACGCAAAACTCTAACAACGCACCAATCTGACATTCCACTCAGTCACATCACCCTGATACTGAGCAAACCAGTCATTGCCCAATCGTATTAATGCCGAGAGACAAGCTCGGTAGTAACAAGTATACATTTTGTAAGTCATTGGTTTTGACTCGGTCCAGATCTGAATCCACGACCTCCCATACGGGAAGTCAGCCAGCGCTCTTCTCGATTCGGCCAGCCCGTCTGTAGTCATGTAGGAAATGTCGCATAATTGGACAATTAATAGGCATGGTACATACCACACATACTAGTTCTGGTTTACATGTCAATATTGACAGTGTAAGCGATATTCACATACAAAACAACTAGTCTGTATACATAACCAGCCCTAGGTTTGCTGGCGCCCTGGGCAAGCTGCACTTTGGCGGCCTTACAAATATAATTGTATTTCAAATTTAACACTGACAGGGCACACCCTAGATAAAGGATTCACCCCATACTTGCATTACACGGGTGAACGACAACGTAGTATAAATATGGGCGAAAATAGTTTTAGTATGGAAAAGGAAGTAGAATGTCTGCCTCCAGTATCAAATGGCTACTTATATCGGCACAGAGTTAGTGAAATGGGAGGGAATGCAAAAAGACAACATGGCAGCCGATTTCACCTTTAAATTCTATTAAACTAAATGTTTTATTATATTGTTCAACTCAAAGGTAGTGGGGAAATATGAAGACATCTATAAAGAATAAGTGTTGCTTCTTACATTCTAAATTTAGGCTCTCATTTCATTTCCCCACATTTTCGACAGCTTTTATATAGGGTTGGTATTCACCCGTCTACTGCAAGTACGGGGTGAATCCTTTATCTAGGCACCCCCAAACACATTGCCCCCACAAGCGACTGCCGGCGTTGCGAGTACCTTCAGCTGGCCTTGCCTACAGGACATGGCTCATTACTGCACTACTAATAGTCAGTCTAAACTTAATACAAACACGACTATCCTCGGATAAAATCCCCCTCTTAGGCCATGTATCCATTGACTGTTCCCTTGTGGCATGTTCCTTTGTTCCATGTTCGCTTGTGACCTTGTGATGTGCCACACCTACAATGAACATATTTATTCTCTATGTTCCTGGTCAGTACGTCACATCTGCCGTGCACAAGGCCAGATGGTCCATGGGTCCAACCTATGGGAATGTCCACTAAGCAAAACACATGTCCGTTGTCTCTGTGGCATGTCACAAGGTCACCCAAGAGCACAGAACAAGGGAACAGTCTATGGATACACATCCTTATGCCTGGCACACACCTCCCGTATACGATTCACGCGCTAAAACTGACTGCCTGATGCGACCGGTCACAACCCGACCCGTCCCGTTTCCTGACTAACACTGACAACAGGGACAACACACATATACCGACTGCTAATGCTTTCGATTCATGACGTAAAACTCAGTTTTAGTGGGTAAGACTCGAATCGCAAGACATTCGAAAAATGAATCGGGCCGTTCGAGAAACGGTATATGTGAGCGGTCAGTCATATCTTATACGGTATATGTGTGATACCCACCGTCCGTTTGCCGTCCAAGTCTTAGCGCGTGAATCATATAGGGGAGGTGTGTGCGAGGCATTAGGGTGTCACACGCCTAAAGACTGGAACTGACTAAAACTCAAACTTAATCGTGAAATGGGCAGTTTTAGGTTTTATACGGGAGGTGTGTGCCGGGCATTAGTGTGTCCTGTACTGCTACTGAGCACTGTACACTATACAAATATACCGAGAGTGAGACAGTGAAATCCGGTGCCAGTGTGTAACTCCGGCACCAGTCCAAGAGCCACCCACTGTGAAAGTAATACGACTGGACGTTATATATCAACCGCGGAGATAGCACCGCGCCCGGCCACCGACACGTACATACCGCAATAAAGCAGTTGTCCCCCTTATCTATTGACTGTGGGACGGGGTAAACGCCTCGCACCACTGTCTACGCAGATTAATGCTGCTGGGCACAGCAGGCGTGGGGGCTGGTTCAGTGATGTGTATGAGGGTGTGTAAGTGTACGTGTGTGAGAGTGTAACTGTAGGTGTGTGATTGAGTTAGTGTGCTGGTGGGTGAACGCGAGTGTTTGTGAGTGCGTAGTAACAGAGAATGTGTGAGTCTGTGAGAGTGTGTAAGTAATTGAGTGAGTGAGCTAGCATATGTGTGAGTGAGTGAGTGTGAGTGTAAGTGAGTGAGTGAGTGTAAGTGTGAGTGTAAGTGAGTGAGTGAGTGTGAGTGTGAGTGAGTGAGTGTGAGTGTGAGTGTGAGTGTAAGTGAGTGAGTGAGTGTGAGTGCGAGTGAGTGAGTGAGTGAATGAGTGAATGAGGGTGAGTGAGTGTGTGTGTGTCTGAGTGCGTGTGAGTGTGAGTGACGAGTAATATTGAGTTTGGTTGTTGTTGTTTTACGTCCGAGCACCATCTAAGGTTATATTAGGACGGGTAGGGATTTGTGACAGTGCGCCGTCTTGGTGACTCAATCCTGCTGCACCACTGGGAGACCAGGCTGCTAGCACCATGACCTGATATCCCACTCAGTCATATTATCCCGACACTGAGCCAACTCGTCCTTGTCCTATCCTAATAATGGAGAGACTTGGGTAGGAAGTAACAAGTATCAATGTTGTAACTCATTGGTTTGACTCGTCCGGGAATTGAACTCCGGATCTTCCGCATGGAATACCTGCGCTATACCAATTCGGACACCGTGTCTGGTTTATAAGTGAATGTGTGAGTGTGTCAGTGCATGTAAGTAATTTAGTGAGTGAGTGAGTTAATATGTACGTGAGTGTATTATTGAGTGTGTGAGTGCAAGTATGAGTGAGCTGAGAAGGAATGTGAATGACTGAGAGTGAGTGTGAGTGTGAGTGAGTGTGAGTGAGTGTGAGTGTGTGTGAGTGAGTGCGATTGACTGTGAGTGAGTGAGAGTGACTGTGAATAAGTGTGAATGTGTGACCACATACAAATGAGGACACAGTGTACAGTGTGTTGGCAGTGTGAACCCATGGTATGGGTGCTGGCTGCCCGTGACATACATTACCATAGAGCACACGTACTGCGCATGTGCGCAATGCATGTGGCATTCCATTATATAACCAGCACGACGGGAGCTGAGACGAGGCAGGGTCGGGATTGTAGTTGTAAGTGGGCGTTGGAGGGAGGCCGGGATGTCTGGAGGACTGGAGGGAGGGAGTCCTGGAGGCTGGGAGGCCGGGAGTGGGTGAGGGGGGGGGTGGATGTAGTTGGTATTGGTGGTATAGGTGGTAAAGGAGGTGGTGGTGTAGTTGTCTAGGCGGTGTAGCTGGTGGTGGTGTGGGAGTGGAGGTGGTTTAGGTGGTGGTATAGGTGGTATAGCTGGTATAGGTAGTGTAGGTAGTGTGGGTGGTGTAGGTTTGGGTAGTGTAGGTGGAATAGATGGTGGTGTAGGTGGTGTAGTTGCTGTAGGTGGTGTAGGTTGTGTAGGTCCTGTAGGTCGTTTAGATGGTGGTGTAGATGTTGTAGGTCATGGATGGTTGTTGGAGTCTTACGAGCTGACAACATCTAAGGTCATATCAGGACGGTGTAGAGGTGGTGGTGTAGGTCGTCTAGATGCAGGTTATGTGGGTGGTGTAGCTGGTGTAGGTGGTGGTGTAGGTGGTATACGTGGTGTAGGTGGTGGTGGTGGCGGTGGTCTAGGTGGCGCGGCATAGCCCCTTCGTGTATGTGAAACTATTGAGTAGCATCAAAAGCAGCCCCAGGGCGCGGTTTTTTTTTCTCCCCAGCTCTGCAACTTGGCAGTGCATTCCATTAGTGTTTCCAACTAGACTGGCCTCACCCACTTTAGCACATCACGCACTCCTCACCCCCCCCCCCCCCCCCCCCCCCCCCCCCCCCCCACACCAACCTCCCTCACCCCCCCCCCCCCCCCCCCACACCCCACACCCCCTCACCCCCACACACACAACCCACCCTCACCCCCCCGCCCCCCACACACCCCACCATCACACCCCCACACACACCCCACCCCACAGACACCTCCACCCCGTCCACCAACACACACATGCATACACCCCCCCACAAACATGCACACAAGCAGACACACATATGTACGAGCAGGTGGGCAGCCGGCACCCTCACACCCTCACACCCTCATACCTACATATCCTCCCTCACCCACCCCCTCACGAGCAACTGTTATTACTAATAAGAAGGGGTGGACTGTTCTCAACAAGAGTACATCGATTCCACTGTAAGAGCTACATACAAACACAAGAACTCATGAATCTCAAGTTACCTGGTAATAAAAGCATTGTGCCATCGAGTCAACCTTGGTTCTCAATATGGAATCACTTTGTGGTTTGTTTTTCCTACATTAGTTTATAAAATATTCCAATAAAACGCATTGGTGGGGAATGCAAATGGTTTATAAAGGAGTACAAATGGTCTCTTAATGTAAATGATGTATAGGGCCAGGTGCATGAATGTATTTATGTAGTTGCTGGTGATTCTTTACTTGTGGTCAATAGTCATTGTGTATTAGGTAGATAGTGTGAATGAGGCACTAGTGATAGTGTGTAATGAGCCCCAAGAGGTCTACTCACTACCCCCTCCCCCCCCCCAGGGGGGAGGGGGTAGTGAGTAGACCAATCAGCCACACCGCATGGTAGCGGTGGGTAGATCACAGTAGCCATCGTGACCCCAGAATGCCCACTGTTCATTGGTGGAACTAGAAATGCTTGTTGCTGATTGGAGATAATGGTCAGCTGGTAGGCGATACCAGATCCATGTACCACTATATGATAATAAACCTTAGGGTACAAGTTCTCACTCTACTTTCATTCTTTATACTCTTCCTTTCTCTTCTTGCCTGTATTGATTTCATATAGCCTGCCTACACAACCCACAGATGCCAGCCGTCGACTTTACAAGTTGATTCACCAAGGTACATTTCGATCGGGCACAATGGAGGGGAGGGGAAGGGGGAGGAGGGAGATGGGTTTGGTATTCCTCACTCCAATATTATTTGTATGTGCAAGCTCTGGATCGATTTTTCGATCTGTTATTCTATAACAGAATAAGACATGTGTTCCTTTATATAAAACATGTCCATCAACATAAGCTCACAGGTACACACACCTCTTGAGAAAGTCCCACCCCTCTAACACCTGCCGTTCTGTTCCCCTATCCTATACCATATATGTCCCAATAGACATGCACTGCGTGAGTGCAGAAACATGGATGTGCGTCTATTCAAAGTTAAAGCATTTCATGGTTTTTGTCGTGCCTCTGAAATAAAGTGGGATTGTCTTATTTGATGTGCATTCAGTCTGAATATGATTGTAAATGTGTGTGCGCTTTCAATCTTGAAATGGGATGTGTGCTTGTATTGGGTAGCGTGCTTCTATTGGGACATATACAGTATTCCTATATCATCGTTTACAGCATCAACCCCCGTCCACCTTTCCCCTGTCCCCCTCCCCCCATCTCTCTCCATCCTACGCTTCCCCTCCCTCTTCCCCCGTATTGCGCGCCACTCTCTATTCCCTACTCCCTACTCTTCCCCTACCCACCCCTTCCCCCTGCTCCCCTCTCCTGCCCCCTGCCCCTTCCCTTCCCTTCCCTCTGTCCCTTACCAATCCTCTTCCCCTTCCCTCTGCCCCCTCCCGTTCCCCTCCCCTTCTCTCTGCCACTCCCTTTCCCCATCCCCCATCAACAATCCCCCATCCACCCTCCCTCTTCCTCTTCCCTCTCCCATGTCCTCGGTTCTATGTGCCCTTCCTCTTCTCCCTCCCCTTCTCTGCCCTCTTCCTCGCTCCCCCTCCCTCCCACTTCTCTCTCCCCCTCCCCTCCCACTTCCCTCTCTCCCTCTCCTCTCTCCCTCTTCTGCCGCCCCCCTCTCTCTCTTCTGCCCCTCCTCCCTTCAACCATCCCTCTCCCATTACCACCACCCCATATACAGCCACCGCGCATTAAGACTATCCGACGACGAATGAGTGCAATCTAATGGAATGCACGACCCAGATGTGCATTGTGAAAGCTAACGCACTAATGGAATGTCAAATGAATTGTGCACAGACGCAGTGTGTCACGTGGTCATTCGTGACTTGCCTTCTTTCATCCTTTCATCCTTTCATCCTTTCATCCATCTTACAATGCACCTTCCTCCAAAGATGTACCTTTTTCCTGAAGCACACACCCCTCAATTCACTCGGACAAAGATCAGCTTTGGATTATTTAGTGGCTTCAGTTACGAGACATAAAATGCTTCTTGGGGTATTAAACCCGGACCGCTGTGAAGGATAATGGTAGATAATTACCACACGCAGGTGGCGCCGCCGCGGTAGAAATTGGAACTATAGTGAAACCACTCTAAATCGACAGACCTTAGGACCAATTGTAAGCGATCGATATAGGGGAGTGGTCGATCTGTGGAGGTGGTCGGTTAGAGAGGTTTTACTGTACATCCTATTGTATATAATAATATGCAGCTCATATGTGTAGGTTATATTAATAATCGACGAAGTGAGATGGGGGTCTGTCATTGTTTATATTGCCAGAATGCATTATAGTGCACATCACGTATCATTATAATACCATTTTTAATGACGTATGTATCTGAATATGGTTGATACGCTGCCTGGAAATCCTGAAGAATCTTCAAATATCATGATGAATACAATTGTTCACCAAAAAGGAAAATGGATATACATTACATATACATTCATATATATATATATATATATATATATATATATATATATGCATGTGCCAATCCATCCCATTTCTGGTGACTTGTGTTTCTCAATCTGGTTAATATGGATCCTTGAAATCCTGACTAGCATCATGATTTTAAAATCTAGGACTGACAAGAATGGTCGAAGAGAACGATGGGTTGTCTGACTAACTATAAACCAGAAAAAAAGATATAAAAATAAACTACATTAACTGGACACTTCTATAAACATCAAACACCATCGACCAATGGTCGACGCTGAAAGCCACACAGTGCGGGCTGCTCCACTTCTAACTGTTGTGAGTGGGATGTGCTCTGATTCAATACAGTACAGAGTACTCTCTAACCAGCATGTGTAACCACCCACGATTGTTCAATGGCTGCAAGACCAGTGCCTCAGCGCTGCTAAATAATACATTCAGATGAATAGACACTTTTTTGTTTAAACCACCAAAAACATGCCGCTATACCAGAACTCAAAAAACCTCACGATTATGCCTTCCTCTGCCATCCATTCATCCCCCAGTCCAGCGCCCCTTCCCCCCTCCCCCACCCCTCCGCACCCCCTCCCTTCTACCATCCCCACCGTCACTCTCCTCCGTGTCCCCCTCCCCACCCCTTCCCCCTCTCCCATCACCCCCTCTCCTCTCCCCTCACCCCTTCCCTTCTCTCCTTCCCCTGTCCCCCTCTCCCCCACCCCTCTCTCATCCCTTCCCCTCCACCACCACCCCATCCCCCTTTCCCCTCTCCCCTCTCCTCCCCCACCCCTTCCCTTCTCCCCTCCCCACTCCCCCCTCCCGGCTCCCCCCTCCCCGCTCCATCTCACCTCCCCCCCCCCACTCTACGCCCGCACCCTTCCCGAGATGCCCCGCGCCTCGCGCTGTTCAACATCCATCCCGAGCTTCCCTGCCGGCCTGACAGGGGGGACGGGCCGGCCGGAGCGCCCCCTACACTGCGTCTGTTTCCGGGGCCGGTGGTGCTGGCGTCTATTTTAGGAGCGGGCTCTTTTGGCGTCAACGGCACCGCCCCCCCCCCCCCCCCATCATCGCACCCACGCCCGATGTCCCCCCAGCCAGAACCCGACGGTTACAATCCATTACCCGTCCTTTATGGGGGGGGGGGGGGGGCGGTGGGTCGTGGGGGGCATGGGGCCGGGGGGGGGGGGACTTCTCGCTACCCTATACCTCGCGTGTGTGTCAGTGTGTGTGTATGTGTGCGTCAGAGTGTGTCTGTGTGTGTCTGTGTGTGTGACATGCTGGGCCACAGTGGGGGAGTGAGTGATTGGGGGTGTATGTCCTAACAACATACAAGGTTACTTCAGGATGGGCGCCTGACTTGCGACTATGTACATTCAGGTCAGCTTTATAGTGTTGCCCAAGTGTGGTAGAGTACCACCGCAACATATTATATGATACCTCATTTGGGTGCCATTGTCAATGATATACCACTATATATAACTAAACTGTATGTGTATATAAATATATATATAAATCAATACATATATATATGTAGATATATGTATGCCCTGTCAGTGTTATACAATGAGTATAATAACCCAGAATATACCTCCTCTCCCTCATTAATCACTCAGCTCCATGGACTGTGGGAGTCTCTCATAGTCATCTACTGCTCCAGCCTCCCCACCTCAGCTCCGATGGTGGTGCCACCACGCTTGCAGACCATAACCGCCACTCACTGTACCACTGAAAATATAGGTGTCACTACCTTCTATTATGTGTGTCAAATATTACTACTCTAGAAACAGAGCAGGACGGAATAGTCTTTTGAGTGCCAACCTAAGGAAAACCTCAGAAGAATGTTGTGTGATATTATTTCACATTGAAATTATTCAAAAGCAATAGTTTCTACTATTGACCACCTGAGCAGTTAAGTGTCGTTACTGCTCAAGATCAATGCCATTCCAGCACATTTTCTGGACATCATGTAACTTGGAAAACTAATGTTTGCTGGGGTTTTATTACTAGCAACACCCAATGTCATATTAGCACGAACATGTTGAGTTTTTTTTGGTACATTAGTTGTTCAGCAGGGGAAATTTCAGTTGCTGATGACTGGTCTTCCTTATTCCACTGCTCCTTGCCCTATCCTAGTAATGCAAAGCATCTGGCTAGAAGGCGACAAGTATCAATTTTTAAGTCATTGGTTTGACTCGACCAGGATTCGAACCCACGATCTATCAACACGGGATATGGACACCCTAACTCATTCGGCCATCCCATCTGGTTGCCATCTGGTTATATAGTTTTTAAAAAGGATTATGTCGGGAATTGACCTCATTACCCTCTCTTCAATCGGTCATATAGCAATATTACAGTGGCAGTATGCAAACTCAGGGAGTTACCCCCTGCCCTCAAGTTTAAACCACGCTTGTGGTACAGGTCTTGACAGAACAAGGCTAAGGGACAAACCCTAAACAGAAAACCATGTCACTGTGGCAGCATTAAGGGCGGTTGATATGGAACTCCCAACATCTCCGACCAGCCACTGCAGGACAAATAGTTTTGCGCCGTCTTGACATGTTCTTGCCGGTGTGAAACTCTATTTGCTCCCCGAGAGAGTGCCGCTGGTAACTTGCAAAAGCCAGCAGCACTTCAACACTTTTGCAGGCAGCTTTCATGAAATGTACAACCGCACAAAGGAGAGCGGCAGTCAAGTAATGAAAGCAGTCTTTGTCGCATCGCGACCGACTGCATGATGATGATGATGATGATGGAGGATATATGGAGTGCTATCAACTGGTTTTTTTTAGGTTTCTTTTACAAATTCATGATAATACAAGCCTTCAGTAACTAGGCATAGACATCGTAGTAGGCATTTCTATTAAAATAATTTCCAAAAACCTAGAACATATGATTAAATATACTGGCTCATGTTTCTTTACAAATGCATTTAGAATAATGTATCTTATATTCATAACATATTGTTATATATAATATATTATAAATTAAATCATATTGGAGTCTAGATAAATGATTCACCCTGTTCTCACAGTATACGGGTGAATACCAACCCTATATAAAAGCTGTTGAAAAAGCGGGGAAATGAAATGAGAGCCTAATTTCACCATCTAAGAACCAACAATTATTCTTTTTATGTCTTCATATTTCCCCGGTACCTTTAAGTTGACAAATATAATAAAACATATAGTTTAATAGAATTTAAAGGTGAAATCGACGGTGTTCTATGGCCACCATCTTGTCTTTTTGCATTCTCTCCCACTTAACCAACTCTGTGCCAATATAAGTACCCATTTCATACTGGAGATAGGCATTCTACTTCCTGTTCCATACTAAAGCTATTTTCGACCGTATTTGGTCGATTCTCAGCAAACTGCAACACTTAGAGTTCTGAGTGGGTATTCTAGGAATTCCTTATATCATGTCAGCTCTAAGCTGACTCTATTCACTAGATATTGGTACATTAATGGCAGAATTTGGGCAAGTTAACTCTAAAAATTGACCGTTCTATGACTATTTGAAGAATAAGTTTCCTTACTGACCATAACCGTCCGTCTGCACATATTTCCATATACATAAAGCATAGATATACCTAGTTAATACCTGTTAACCTATAATTTCTTAATTTATATACATGTTCAACATATTTATCAATGTAAATATGTCAGAAATATTTCCTACACTTACATGTTTATTTCATGGCAAAGGACTGAACTTATCTGTACCACCCACAACTATGCTGTTTTTGTTTACTTAACTATGTACTAGTTGCTCCAATTAATAGGTAATAGCATGTTTTCCTTAGAAAAAACGTTCAAGTATATGCCATTATCTTGATCTTTTCAGAAATATCAACTTTATTCTCCTAGCATAAAGCACTTTTTAGGGGTAATTATTCTATTGTTGCAGACGGACGTTATGGGCTTTCACATTTCCAGTAATATATAGTAAATAGTTATAAGGACACTGAGTAAACACATTTAGTTTTAACATTCCTTATGCCTATAACACACAGTGTCTACATCAGATAGGTATATTCCAGAATGTACAATGGTCATAGTACAGCTATTTTTATTATTTAAAAAGGGGAGACGGATGGTTATGCAAATAACCTGGAAAGTATACACAAAACACACATTCCTAGATAAAAATAAATAAACACAGTGTTGGAACCTGTTAAACTATGCTATAGGCACAAACAAATCACTTAACTTTAATATATTGTTGCAACACTTTAGCCTTGGGGGCAAAAACTGGTGGGAGATGGACGGCTATGGTGAATTTTATTTCTACTATACTTTCTGTAAAGTATACACAAAATACACAAAGGTATATTCCAGAATGTACAATGGTCAAAGTACACAAATATTACACATCTGAAGTCAGTTCATTTCTAAGTTAAATAGATTTCCCTACAGACCACTGAACACAAACTGTGACTATTTGGCATAACCGTGACTATTTGCCATAACAGCTCAGTAGTCTGTAGGGAAATCTATTTAACTTAGGAATTAACTGACTTCAGATGTGTAAGGAGGACATGTTGAGGTATGAAACTAGCATGTAGCAGTTATTTAGCTGTTGGGATTAGCAGTGGCTCTATTCTGAAGAATATATTTTTTATTCTAGAAATCTTTTTCCTTATGGTACTCTCCTGAAAATATTTTAGCACATAATTACAATTTATTCCAATGGTTGTTTGATGATAATACATAGATATCAATGCCATATTAGGTCCTATTAGGTAGAAACTAGCTGGGAGACGGACGGTTATGATTTTGGATCGGGAGACGGACAGTTATGGGAAATATAAAAATGCTACCAGATCCAGAGAAATAGGAATAGTTATCTAAACTTTTGCAAATATAAAGGGTAACTCATGGGAGTTAGCCATATGGAATATCCTTCACTAATCCTTACAATCCATGCCACAGCACATGTGTGAGTGTACGATGGATGGTTATGGACATATGGATGCCTATATGCCTATATGGATACTAATTAAAATATCTGATTGTTATCACTCAATATGGAATGCGCCAACCATGTCAATGAAGTTATGTGTGCAGTTAGTGTTATTTATTGATAGGTTACACCAATATGCCCCGATAAACCATTGCAGATGGACAGTTATGCTAAAACTTCCCCAACACAAAAATGCTGATTATTATCCAGGCAGTCGAATTGAACTCTTAAATTTGAGGGGTAATAATGGCAGAGACATAGTCAATGGTAACAACATATTCTATGAATGCCCTACTTCCAGGGTTATCTAAAAAGGAAACATTTAAACCTACTTTTGGCCAAGAAATTGTCCAAAAACTATGGAAAAAAAAAACAACCAACCCACCCCCCACAACCACACCACCACCCCAACAAACACCCCCACCCACCCAACCCAACACAACCACACAGAAATATGACAATTTATGGGCCACAGTTTTATGAGATCACATTGTCCAGATACAAAACTGGTATCCCCAGAAAGCGCTAGGCCAGACGAATGCATACAACCTCATTCCAGCCTTCTAACCACATTATTAACGAATCTGTGGTATTAAAACACGTTTGTTGCAGCTTTATGAGAACTGACAAATTATACTACGTTGTCGTTCACCCATGGACTGCGAGTCCAAGGTGAATCCTTTATCTAATTGGAACCTATGTCCATTGCTGTGCTAGTCAACACGCATCTACTGAACATGAAGTAGATGTCGCTTGATAATATGGTGAATGTTCTGGTGACTGATATTAGAAGAACACCTGGAAATATGTACTTAGCCTGTCAGTATGCTTGGCTGACTCGTGCTATTTCCTTCGTCCAGCCATTGGACTGAAATCTACTATTGTGGATCATTACACAGAGGTCGTTTCTATAATTATAATTATGTTATTCCCTTTGTTGCTTCCACAATAAACTAATGGAGGACGAGAGAGCTTTCTGCTCGAGTATCTAGAGAGAGAACCACAACATTGAGACCACAAAGCAGTTCAGTCTGTTGGGAAATACAACCGCAGGCAACAGCACCCATCAAGTTCCAGTTGCCATGGTAGCCGAGGATAGAATGGTTGGCCACACCTTTTCCCACCTGTATGAGTACTTAAGCGGACAATGCAGAGCACTTGCGGTTACCACGCAACCCACTTTTTTTGTGTTACCAGGGGCACTTCTGGTTATGAGAGTGAGCTCACACAACAACGCTGCTGGCATTTGTGGACACGCAACTGGCTAAGAAAATTAAGCACTTCAGCTCATTTCATTTCACTTTACTTAACTTAAAGTTGCATAGTCAGATGGTTTAGTTTGTTTGTTTGTTTGTTGTTGTTTTACGTCCTAGCAACATCTAAGGTCATATCAGGACGGGAGATGGCTTAGAGTTTCTGTAATTATTCTCAGATAAATATATGAAATTGAAGATACTTTTATTTTAAATGGCTAACTTTTCAGATATTTGAAGTGCAAATATGTCAAATTAATTTTGGCAAGCTCGCCAACATTCTAACAACATAGCCTTCTGTAGTGACAGGTTCTATTAAATTGACTCTGTCTTCTCCATTCTATGTGGCCACGAATGCTTAATAAATGCATCAATATCTAATTTAAATTTGTAGAATCAAATCTAGATCAATGGCTTTATAATGTTTGCCATATGCTTTAGATGAACCTATCAGGTTAACCGTTATTACTAACTATCCATTAATTTGATGTATATTTGATGACAAATGGATAACTTTGGACCCATTTGAACTGAATGAAAATAACTTAATTTTGACCAGCTTGCCAAAACTCCTGTAGTTGTAACCCAGTTGTCCATCTAGTGATGACCACATGATGGTCATTGACCTAGCCATGTAGCTATCCTGGTCTCCTGCCTTTTTCTACTGATGGTGCCACTTCCAATTATTGACTTTTCCTTTCAATAATTCATTAAAAACACTAACACCTGTTATACATAATGCAAATTAAGTCTAATCCAACCTGCATAAACCCGTACCTGACAGAACTAGCGATGCTGAGAGAAACCTTACATTCAGCAGTGCTCACTACATGGTGCCATCAAGCAATACAAACAAATTCTGGGAAAATGTAAACCTATTGGTAATAAAAACTACCAAAGATGAGCACTTAAACTTCCAAGATAATGAACAGACAATGCTCACAAATAAAGATGCAGCAAACAAACTGAACACACACTTCACCACAGTAGGACAAAGGCTGTCAGAATTTCTTTTTATAAGATGGAAAAATAGATCAGGAATTGTGCAGGATGAAATCCCCACCTGCAAAACTGATATAATAGAATTAAACAAATGAATAAATTACATATACACAAATAAACCAAGTGGAATAGATGAAATCCTAACCAAAATACTGAAGGAGGCACTCCAAGCCATCCCGGCCACTATGGTAGACCTATTCAACATATCCTTTGAACAGGGGCGTTTTATCTCAGCCTTGAAAATGGCAACCATCACTCCCATTTAAAAAAATGGAGACAAACAAAACCTGGGAAACTACAGGCCAATATCAATTCTCCAAACCCCAGGCAGGCTCATTGAAAAAGTGTTACATAGGCACATACATGAACACCTGGGAAAAAAACAATATACTCAACGAAAGACAAGGGGGCTTCAGGAAACTGCACTCCACATCAAAAACAATAGCTAACCTAACAAATGACATACGGGCATTAGTGAACCAAAAAGAATTAGTTGGAGCAGCCTTCATTGACTTCAGCAAAGCATTCGACACAGTAGACCATAATATACTACTGGTCAAACTCAAAATGATGGGCATAAAATCCAACACTATGAACTGGACAAAATGCTACCTGAGCAACAGGCAACAACAAACAAAAATAAACAATACACTATCAGACAACCAACCTGTCACATGTGGTGTACCTGAAGGGTCAGTGTTAGAGCCATAAATTACCTTGAGAAATGGTTGCAAACTAAACGCCTCCAACTATATGTGGATGACACAGTCATATATGCAAAGGGCACCACAGAAGAGAAGGTAATAGCTAAACTAAATAAGCTCCTACTAAAATTGGATGATGGGTGTGATTCCAACAAAATGATCATCAATGCAAGCTAATCAAAAACAGTACTCTTCTCGCATAGACAAATGCCAGAAAGAAATCTACACTGTAAGCTATGAAACCAAACATTAGAAAATGCAGACCATTAAAAATACCTAGGCACTGAGTTGGACAGCCAACTAAACTACAACCTATGTGTACAAACAATTATCCAAAAGGTAAACCACAAACTGTGGCTATTTGCAAAGCTATGAGACTACATGACACAAGAAATGTCAATACACATTTTCAAGGGCATGGTGCTCGCCTAAAAATCTGCCTAAGAGTAGACAAGCTGCACCCCACCTATGATGGACACAAAAGAACTAAAGTGAAATTAGTAGAAAATAGGAGAATGATTAATTTATAAACATTAGCATATAGTTATAGTCAAAACAACAAATTCCTAACAAAACCACAAAGGAATACTAGAGCAAATAATGCGCCACTACTAAGGCAGACCAGAAGTCAAATAAAAGCTCACAAAAGAAGCACGTTGGACATCGCTGCCAAGGTGTGGAATGCCCAAATGCAAAGGAGCGACAAATTCCTGACCTAAAAACATACAAACAATATCTGTGCACTCCATATAACTACATACAAGCCTATTATATTTAAATAGGAGTAGGCTAGTCTAGTAGTAAGAGTAAAACAACATAAAATATATATATGGCAAGAAAATCAAAAAAAAATAAAATAGACTACTAACCAAATCAACCAACTACTTACCTGCTACTGAAATGCAGGCAATCAAAAGATAACACCAACACTACAGGTGGCCAGCATTGAAAACAAGCCTGTGTACTTGGGCTTATATGCTATGGACAGAATAAATACAGCCTAATACAAAACTGAAAAGAAATTTAAAAAATCAAACTTCTACTATACTTCCTGGTACCTGACTAAGCAGCACAGGTACTTTGAATGAGGGAACAACTAATGATGGCATGAGATTGACCTAATTGGTCAGTGGTCTCCATGCCTAATGGCTTATTCAAATTAGGGTGTCCAACGGGATGGTGTATTAAATTCAATGATTATTCTCCCTATTCTGTGCCAAAGCTAATGCACCATTCCCTAGGTTGGACATATAGAATCAAATATAGGTAAGTATTTTTGTTTTGAAAACAAAAGGTTAATCGGGTCATGCAAATTTATCTTGCTCATCGAAATCACCCTACTTGCACATATAACAGTCTATATTGCCAGTATATGCACACTTATCAAATAAACAAACTACCATTTAAGTTCCTAGTTTAGGGATTGTGGTTCCATCCTTCCATCTAAATTAGTTGTTACATCTGCATAATGTGGTAGTGTCCTGCTGCGACTGATGTATCTAGCCCCACGGATAGTGAGGTTGTACCCTGCATGGTTGTGCCACATACTAATCAGAATATGTATATCCTTCATTTATACTCTCACAATTCGCTATGCATCACATAGTCAAGAACCATTTGCGGCTTATGGCATCCACCCCCAACCCCCGCCCCCCAATAGCCCATATTTAAAATTTGTGATGGGGGGGGTCGTTAAACAAACAAACAAACACACAAATCATCAAAAGCATTCCTGCCTTATGTTTGTGCTTTTCCACTTTTTGTTGAATCCAAAGCCTCTTTTTGGTTAGTGAGGTTACATACGCCTGACTTCACGCAGTGCTCTGTTATCTCTGTTCTGCCACGTTCCACAGCCTAAACCCCCGTATCTATAACCAGGAGGGAGACGGCACAGAGCCCCCATGGATCACACTCCCACATTCCCACAACAGGCATAGCACCTATGGATCGAGCCACCTCCCTCACCCCCCCCCCCGCCTCCCCTCTCCCCCTTCCCCCGACACCCACACTTCCCCCCGGATACGTCGTGTGCAGTACGTATGGAGCTTGCAGAGAAACTCACGGACAACATGCTGTAGTTATCTGAATACAGTCAATACCTGGCACAGACTACAGTGGCATTGTGCCCTGAACCACACATAGTGCACAGTAATGGTATACCACCTGGTATAGTACACAGTAGCACTGTGCCCTGAACCACACATAGTGCACAGTAATGGTATACCACCTGGTATAGTACACAGTAGCACTGTGCCCTGAACCACACATAGTGCACAGTAATGGTATACCACCTGGTATTGCACACAATAGCACTGTGCCATGAACCACACATAGTGCACAGTAATGGTATACCACCTGGTATTGCACACAATAGCACTGTGCCATGAACCACACATCGTGCACAGTAATGGTATACCACCTGGATTAGCAGACAGTATGGTTGGATCCTAAGCCACACATCGTGCACAGTAATGATAAACCACCTGGTATAGTATACAGTAGCACTGTGCCCTGAACCACACATAGTGCGCAGTAATGGTATACCATCTGGTATAGTACACATTAGCACTCTGTCCTGAACCACACATAGTGCACAGTAATGGTGTACCACCTGGTATAGTACACCATAGCGATGTGCCCTGAACCACACATAGTGCACAGTAATGGTATACCATCTGGTATTGTAAACAGTAGGACGGTACACTGAACCACACATAGTGCACAGTAATGGTATACCACCTGGAATAGCACACAGTAGTGTTGGATCCTAAACAACAAACAATGCACAGTAATGATAAACCACCTGGTATAGTACACAGTAACACTGTACCCTGGACCAAGCATAGTGCAGAGTAATGGTATACCACCTGATATACCACACACTAGTATTGGATCCTAAACCATACACATTGCACAGTAATGATAAACCACATGGTATAGTACACAGTAGCACTGTCCACTGAACCATACATAGTGCGCAGTAATGATATACCAGCTAGTATAGCACACAATAGTGTTGGATCCTAAACCACACACCATGCACAGTAATGATAACCCATATGGTATAGTACACAGTACCACTGTACCCCAAACCATGCACATTGCAAGTAATGGTATACCACCCGATATAGCACACACGAGAGCTGTATCCTAAACTACACACAGTGCACAGTAATGGTATGCCACCTGGTATATCACACAGTAGTGCTGTATCCTAAACCACCCACAGTGCACAGTAATTATATACCACCTGGTATAGTACACATTGGTACTGTGCCTTGAACCACATACATTGCAGAGTAATAGTATGTCACCTGGTATATCAAACATTAGCAATATACCCCGAACCACACACATTACACAATGATATTGTACCCCGAACCACACATTACACTGCACTGACAACTTGAAATAGCACATGTATATTCTCAACTACACATAGTACATATTAGCACTGTACCCTGAACCACATAGTACATAACAATGATATACCATCTGATATAGCACACAGTATCACTGTGACCTAAACCATGGCATTAATAGCATAGGACAAGGACTGGTTAGCACACGTCGGTATCCGTCCTTATATGACCTTAGATATTGCTCGGAGATAAAACAACAAGAACACACACAACCTCTATATATCAGCCAGTTTGCCTATAGTGCACACTTAACTACACATAAGGCGCAGTTACAGACAGTAAATGGTAGCTGTACCGTGCACGTCACCTCTATCTGACAAAGAAACAATCTCAACTAATCCCACAGCACTCGGTCCACCTTTATAGTATTTTCTTTAAAGCTGCATAGTCTGATGAAGGATCACATTTTCAAAACCGAAACAATTATCTAGATTTGATTATTCATATCTACATTAGATACTGATGTACATATTAACCATTTGTTGCCCCATAGAAGCGGATACTGAGTCAATTTAATTGAACCCGTTACTGTTGAAGGTGTCTGAGTTTGTGAATGCTTGCCAAAAACTAAGTCTAGATGTTTGAACTTCAAATATCTGAAAACTTATCCATTTAAATTAAAAGTCACTTCAAGCTAAAGAAAAGTAATATTATCACAATGGATTTAATCAATATATCTCAGAAAAATGACACAGTAAAAACCATGCAATTTTAAGCATTCCTTTACTGATCCTCGATTTGGGATATTTGAGCCTGAATGATTTAATTTAATGGAATTGAATAGAATTCACATTCCAAAGGCACAAGTTTGCCCATGATGTACAACTTTGAATACGTATATAAATTGAAATGGCGTTGAATCTATGAGCTCCGTTGCACACGTTCGAATGTGTTACACCATACCCCATGAAAACTAATTAAAATTGCACAGTCACATACATAATCAGTACATTTGTACCCGGAAATGTTCGTGTAGAATAGAGTAGCATTTCAAACTAGGCGGTATGTTGTACATCCATGGCAAATCTCCCCCGTCGTTAGAATGACACAACAATAGTAAAATGTTGGTAAATTAAAAACAAAACAAAAAAACAATTTAATGCGTGATACAAATTAAAACTGTATTTGATTTGATTGTTGGGATTTTACCTCCTTGCGACATCAGGAGAGGCACCGACTTGTGACAGTGTGTACTCATGGCAAATGACCTGATATCCCACTCAGTATATCCAGATACTCAGCTAACCAGTCCGTGTCCTATCCTAGTAATGCCAAGCGCCAGACTAGGTAGCGACAAGTATCCATTTTGTATGTCATCAGTTTGACTCGTCTGGGATTGTAATACCCGCCCTTCTACATGACAAGACAGCGCTCATAGCAATTAAGCTGTCACGTTCAGTTATCATACGGTGATGTCATTGGAATGCGAAGCCATCATTCAATATGCATTACGATGTTCTGCAATACAGCTGGAGGGCCAGTAAATCGACACTAAATCAATATAGTATAACCCCATTAAACCAAACTTGAAGGGACCCTAGAAATTTGTTTGGCTTAACCGATCATTTGTTTAACCAAGCTTTGGCTTCATCTTTGACTTGGCTTTGGCAAAAATGCGGGTGCATTATGAATATAATATACAATGTCTGTGGATACTTTGATTATTGTTTTTTATGTATATACAGTATAACCCCATTAAACCAAGCTTGGTTAAACCAAATGATCGATTAATCCAAACCTTTTCAGTGGCCAGGCACATAGCCCCCATGGATCGGATAGTACATAATGATGACATACCATCTGATATAGCACACAGTATCACTGTGACTTTAACCATGGCATTAATATCATAGGATAAGGACTGGTTAGCACAAGTCGGTATCTGTCCTGAAAGTTTGGTTTAACCGTACCGGACGTGGCCTGGGTTCCGACAATTTTGTTTGGATTAACCGATAATTTGGATTAACCGACTTTGATTTAACCAACTTTTTTATATGATAAATGGTAGTATTTTGCCAGGCTGCCAGCACAAATTTGGATTAACCGATCGTTTGGTTTAACCAAGCTTGGTTTAACTGGGTTGTACTGTATAGTTCCCATAGAAAACTGTGCGTGTAAATAAAAGGCATCGCCCGCATACACAAAAGGGGGACGGCACATATGATGTTGTTATTGGTTCAGTCGTGGTACTTGCTTTTATAGTGAGTTCTTCTTTTGAATCTTTTGTGTAAACTAGGGAAGCTACCTGTTCATTTGTTGGTGAATTCAGCCTTAAGCCTACTGACAGAAGGGAAGGGGTGGGAGTCAAGTCCGATAAAACCAACTTTTCCAAACCCAAAACACATAATTTGATTTGATCCTAAATATCCCAATTAGGTACTCATTACTCTCGGGCACAGATGACATGGAAGCTGAGGTTTTTGAAAACATGGCTTTTATTCGGGCACCTCCGCCACATCATTCATTGAGTCTTATCAGAGGACAGTGACGGCTGACATAAAGTCATGGTAGATGGTCAGTTCATGGTATGAGATGAAATATGGGAACATATGAAACATAACATAGCAGAGTAAATTTTATACATTTGAACATGACATTTAGATCAAAGCAGTGTAAATAAGTTATTAACAATGTTAATCAATTATAATTTAATTATGATTTAATCATGGTTAAATGTTTTACCACCTTGATGTGTGCATTGCACGGTTGTCAATTCTGTGGCAATTATGAAAAGTCAATTGTGAATGTCTTTTTTTATTAATTTTATGAGTGTTTTGTCTTTGTTGTTTGTTATGTTTTGATTGGCTGTGCCAGTGATTGAGCAGGTGTGGGTGAGTGGGTGGGTGAATAAGGCGTTTATAGATGTCCTGCGCTCCAGATTATGGTACGATCTGATTGGTCAATCAGGTTGGAGGTGTGTCTGTGGTTGTGTGTTTTGATTGGTTGGAGTGTGAGGGGGGGGCTGACTGTTGGTATGTGTGCCACCTCCCCTGGTAGTTGGCTTCTCTTCTCTCACCCTGGAAGCCTACCCCCCCCCCCCCCCCCCCCCCCCAGCCCCTGCCCGCATGGCATGCATGTCAACTTCGCTGTCCCCATGCCCAGCAATGAACCCGAATGAGCGATCCCGCTTATTCCAGACAATGCACTTATTAAAAAGTATATTGGTGTATAGAGGAAGACTAAGGCAATTTAACCCTAGCTAGTTCTTGCTCAAGCCTGCTGATGTCTTTGTATCTTTACAGTTAAACAAATAAATTAACAGTTAAACAGTTAACTCTCTAAATTCAAATTCAGTCGAAAGTAAAGTGTGATGGAGAAGAGGTATCAACCTAATGTATGTATTAAAATATATATCGCAACAATTCAAAATCATCGGACTGATCAACTTGAAATGGGGACATATGGGCACGATTTTGTTATCCATGGAGAGTTCAATACGACAATAAAAATGGTAGTGGGTGCATATAAGAAGACCCTTCGACGTACACCACACAAATAAACGAGATTTCAACCGTGAACGTAACACTGATTTATATTCAAAGTGTGTGTGCATAAGGCCTCAGAAATGCGTCCGCTTGCAGGAAAAGCAAACAAGATTCCCAATGATGGAACTCCACATTAACTGCAACATACAACTACTAATAAATAGAAGAGAACTACACCTCAAGCTACTTCCACACCACTACACCACATAACAAGGTCTCACAGTGACTGCTGGTAGAAACAACAGACATACAGGAGCACCAGTGCTAAAAGAAACCATAAGTCCTAATAAAATACATGAGAGAAGTGTGTTACTCATGGCCGCACAAGCCTGGAACAAACAACCACCTCTAGTCAGAGCAATCAAGAAACTGGAGCTATATAAACAATTCCTAAAAAAGAACAAATAAAAACCATACACCATCATATGGGCACCAAATAACACCTGACCGGGCACAGTCAAGGGAAACTGTGAAAGAGCACACATGCCAAGGACAGGCCCCGGAAGAGGGTGCACATCAAACCTATAAATACACAGCCATCTGGAGTACTGGGATGGTTGGAAGAAATGAGGCCATAGTCCACCTTGGTATGTGTTCTGGAACAAATCACGAAAGGTACGGACAGACCAACCATGCTCACCGAACCCAACCTATAATACACTATGGCATGAGAAAATACCACAACCCAACACCAGGTCACAGTCCTGAAGGGTACAGGTGTGTTCTGGTGCACCTGGGTACCAACTAGAGACAGGGCACAGGTGAAAGGAAGGTGGTGAAACCAAAAGTCAGGGACAATGCCGTTAGAACTATGGTTAACAATTTAGCACAGCAGCCAACCCACCTGGTCACAATCCTGAAGAGTATGGATGTGTTCTGGCACATCTAGGCACTAACTAGGGATATGGCTTAAGTGAAAGGAAAGCTGAAAACAAAACAAACAAACAAATTCTGGGAACACGTCCTCATCCACAAGCCTATTACCATATCACTAGATTACATACTAGGCTAAGATATTGGTTATCTGATAGGAAGTTATACCCCCCCAAAAAAAAAAAAAAATAACATAGATAGTAACTACTTTAATAAATGCTGGTGGATGTCCTGGATACCAACCCGGAACTGGAAGCCGGGCATACACGGTAACATTCCTCACAGCTGTCCAGCGTTGTAAACAAACACCCTTGCGGGAGCTTACACGTCATGGGCAGAATAAATAGTGTATCAATAAAAAGACTAACATTTAAAAAACGAAGGGTATGTAGATTTGTGGTATTCTATTTAAACATTTTTCATCATAATTCACTTGACCATGACGCAATTTGACATTATTTCTAAAGAAATAAAATTATGGTCGGCAATTTTATCCAGGATCAGTCATGCAACCGAAAATCTCACATCATTTGTGTTAGGCCTTGGCTAGATTAGGGTTTGAAAGTGGGTAGTGTTCATCATGCGGACGGAACGTACATGTGCACAAACCACCTATGGCGTCTACGGAATGTACTAATCAGATGTGCGACAAGGGTATTGTGGATATTGCATACATCTTTTTCTTATGACTGTGAAATGTTAGCTTAAAATTGCAAAGTCCGATGAAAACAGCACATTTGTAAAAGAAAAGCACTTGTGTAGATTATATTCTACTTATGAAAGTTCAACACTGCTGCATAGAATTTAGGAAGGCATAACACATCAGTTCAATAAAACCTGTTACTACTGAATCATACAGACTATGCAACTTTAACTCAATATACACACCCCACCACACGCACACCCCTCCACACACACATCCCACCCTGCAGGCGAAGCAAGCACTGCGCCGCGCGCGTAACCCTCCGCCGAACTCCAAAAACAACACGCCCAACTTAAGGGACATTTAGAGTCGGCGCGTAGGCGGCGCGGCGCTGGGAGTTCTGGTCGAGAACTCGGGGCGCGTTAAGTCTGGTCCGACGGCCGGTGCGGTTCGTCTGCGCGGCGCGACACCTGGCGGCGGGAATCCCGGAGGGTTTAGGCCGCTAGGCGGCGGGGTTGTAAAAGCGCACACACGCATCCATATGGTCCTACTTGGACGCGTCATACTGCGCGCTGCAGGGGAAGGCATGGGGGGGTAGGGTGGATTGTAGGGTGGTGGGTGGTAGGAGGATGGGGGTGAGGGAGGGAGTGATGGGGGAGGAGTGATGGGGTAGGGAGGGGGATGGGGTGAGGAGGGTGATGGAGATGGGAAGGTGATGGAGATGGGGAGGGGATGGCGATGGGAGGGAGGGGGGATGGGAAGGGAGGGAAGGAGTGAGAGGGGGGAGGGACTGAAAATGGGAGGGACACGGAGAGGAAATGAGAGAGGGGAAATGAGAGAGGGGAAATGAGAGAGGGGAAATGAGAGAGGGGAGATGAGAGAGTGGAAATGAGAGGGGGAAATGAGAGAGGGGGAATGAGAGAGGGGAGATGAGAGACGGGAATGAGAGACGGGATATGGGAGGGGAAGTGACAGAGGGGACATGAGATAGGAGAAATGAGAGAGAGGAAATGACAGAGGGGAAATGAGAGAGTGGCAATGAGAGAGGGCAAATGAGAGAGGGCAAATGAGAGAGGGGAGATGAGAGAGGGGAGATGAGAGAGGGGAGATTAGAGGATTAGAGGGGGAAATGAGAGAGGGGAAATGAGAGAGGGGAAATGAGAGAGGTAGATGAGAGGGAGAAATGAGGGAGGGGAGATGAGAGCGGAGATGAGAGGGGAGATATTGAGGGGAGAGATAAGGGGTAAATGAGAGAGGGAAAGAGGAGAGGGAAAGAGAGAAAGGGACATGAGAGAGGGAGATGGAAGGTAAAATGGGGAACAATGAGAGAGGGGATGAGAGAGGGAGGATTAGAGGGATGGAATGAGAGAGGGAAATTAGAGAGGGAAATGAAGAAGGGGAGATGACAGCGGGGAGATGAGAGAGGAGAAATGAGAGAGGCGAAATGAGAGGGGTGGGGGAAAAGGTGGGATGGGGAAATGGGTTCGGAGGGAAATGGAATGTAAGAGAAGGGGAATTGGAGGGGAGAAAGGGGAAATTGGAGGGGAAATGGAGAGAAGGGGGCATAGAGAGCGGGGATATAAGAGAGGGGGGAAAGGAACTACGGGCAAATGAGAGGGAGAGAGGCAATTAGAGGAGAAATGGGAGCGGGGGGAGGAAATGGAATGGAGGAGAGGAAAAATGAAAGGAGCTCTAAAGAGAGGGGAGATTAGAGAGAGATAACATGAGAGAGCGGACGTGAGAGAGGGGGCATGAGAGTGAGGAGAAATAAGAGGTGGATTGAGAGGGGCAAAGGATTAGATGGGAGACATGGGAGAGAGAAAAAGAGAGAGAGGAATGAGAGCTGGGAAGGGCTGGTGACGAAGCAAGTATATTGGAATTAGGCAGAGGGCTGATGATTGGAATTGGTGATTGGGGTAATGTTGGTTGAGCTGGGAGGGTTCGTAAGTAAGTGGAGGCTGGAGAATAATGTTGGTTGAGCTGGGAGGGTCGGTAAGTGGGTGGAGACTGGAGAGTAATGTTGGTTGAGCTGGGAGGGTTTGTAAATGAGTGCAGGCTGGATAATAATGTTGGTTGAGCTGGGAGGGTTGGTAAGTGGGTGGAGACTGGAGAGTAATGTTGGTTGAGCTGGGAGGGTTGGTAAGTGGGTGAGGCTGGAGAATAATGTTGGTTGGGCTGGAAGGGTTGGTAAGTGGGTGGAGGCTGGAGAATAATGTTGATTGAGCTGGGAGGGTTGGTAAGTGGGTGGAGGCTGGAGAATAATGTTGGTTGAGCTGGGAGGGTTGGTAAGTGGGTGGAGGCTGGAGAATAATGTTGATTGAGCTGGGAGGGTTGGTAAGTGGGTGGAGGCTGGATAATAATGTTGGTTGAGCTTGGAGGGTTGGTAAGCGGGTGGAGAATAATGTTGGTTGAGCTGGGAGGGTTTGTAAGTGGGTGGAGGCTGGAGAATAATGTTGGTTGAGCTGGGAGGGTTTGTAAGTGGGTGGAGGCTGGAGAATAATGTTGGTTGAGCTGGGAGGGTTTGTAAGTGAGTGCAGGCTGGAGAATAATGTTGGTTGAGCTGGGAGGGTTTGTAAGTGAGTGCAGGCTGGAGAATAATGTTGGTTGAGCTGGGAGGGTTGGTAAGTGGGTGGAAGCTGGAGAATAATGTTGGTTGCGTTGGTAGGGTTGATCAGTGGGTGAGGCTGGAGAATAATGTTGGTTGAGCTGGGAGGGTTGGTAAGTGGGTGGAGGCTGGAGAATAATGTTGGTTGCGTTGGTAGGGTTGATAAGTGGGTGAGGCTGGAGAATAATGTTGGTTGAGCTGGAAGGGTTGGTAAGTGGGTGGAGGCTGAAGAATAATGTTGGTTGAGCTGGGAGGGTTGGTAATTGGGTGGAGGCTGGAGAGTAATGTTGGTTGAGATAGGAGGGTTGGTAAGTGGGCGGAGGCTGGATAATAATGTTGGTTGAGCTGGGAGGGTTGGTAATTGGGTGGAGGCTGGATAATTGAAAGTGGACGCTGGCTGCACTAGATGGAAGCTGGTCAGCTGAGAGGATTGAACATTGGGAGGATTGCTGGCGGGGGGAGGGGGGTTTACCACTCGCTGTCGAAAAGGAAGATTTATGGTAGTGGATGGTCAAATAAGCTTAGCAATTCCTACCCATTTATTTATTTTTAAAGTACCTTTTATTTGTGTTCAATGTGAATAAGTTATTCATTGGAAAGTGTTTTTTTTGGTGACCGTCGAGGCACTGGTCTTCCAACCGTAACAATTTCGCTGGTAATCAACATGAGTTATTTCCATAAATATGCTGCCCTAAAAATAGCCCACACCTGAAGATTCCCGTCATCCAAAGGCAATTGGAGCATTCTCTGCTCCTCTCTATCCCTCTCTTGCCAAATTGACTCCTAACCACCCGCAAATTGTTAATCCACGCAACCACTAAGAATCTGCCCAACACCTCGATCGGTTTTCCCAAAAGAACTTGAATCATAACTACATATACATCCGTTTTAATTAACCTACCATCCAGATTAACTTCCGTGCAGCACCAGTAAAATAGAACAGGCAAATCAAACAATTAAATAGAATAAATAATCCTGAATTGAAAAATTGCTGGAAGACCGGTGTACTTTTGGCCCTGACAAAACAACATTTTCTGTAGAATAAAGATATTTACAACAATAAAAATACATAAGCATTTACAAGGAAAAACAACTCTAAAGCATTGTTCTGAATGAATAGGTAAAGGGTGAGACAAAACAGATATTTTATTTTCCAGGGTTTTTTGCGTCTGTTTTGTAAACATGCACATGTTTTGGATCATTGGAATGTTCGACGTGAATCAACATTATACTCATATGGTACTTGCGACAGTTGCCTTAGCACAAACAGGATGCAGTTTGCCAGAGCGCAGGCCTCCCATGTGGGACAACGCGAGTTAGGTTCCCAGTCGACTTGTAAAATTGATACTTCTCTCTTCCTAGCTTGGCATTCGGCATTAATAGGATATGGCAAGGACTGGTTAGCTCAGTGTCAGGATATTGCGAGTGAGTGGGTGGGATATCGGGTCATGGTGCTGGTGGCCTAATCTCTCAGTGGGGCAGCACTATAAAGTCACCATGAGTGTCCATAGTCACAATTCGGCACTCATCCTGATATGACCTTAAATGTTGCAATGATGTAAAACTCCAACAACCAACCTTAGCACAAAGCATCCCGGGTACCAGTGTAACACGCAGTCAATCACAATAGTTTTGGAGAGGCGACTAATGCTGTAATAGTGCCGCCCTGACCGGAAATGGAAACATGCTGCTTGGAGCTGCAGACCTGCGGCACGGGTGTGTGGGGGCCCGGTGGGGCGTGGTGGGGGGAGGGTTTGGAATGAGCAGCACTCTAATGCCCTCATTGAACCGCCCGCAATAAGCTCCCTTACAATATGTGCATACTGCATGGCAAGGGCAGGCAGGCAGGCAGGGTGTGGTGGGGGTGTGGGGTGGGGGTGGGGGGTGAAGGTGGTGGGTGGGTTGTGGGGTGAAGGTAGTGGGTTATGGGTGATAGTGAGTGGTGGGTGATAGTGAGTGGTGGTGGGAGGGGGGTGGGGGTTTTGAGGGTGATGGGGGGTGATAGTGGAAGGGGGATGGATGGGTGGGTAGGTGGAGAAAGTGTAGTAGGTCACAGTGGGTGATGTGAGTGGGTGGTGGATGGGTGGTGGAAGGGTGGTGGATGGGGGTAGGTGGGGCAAGTGTAGTAGGTGACGGTGAGTGATGGTTGAGTGGGTGGTGGATGTGTGGTGGTGGAAGGGAGATGGATGGGAATAGGTGTGGGAGGTGATGGTGTGTGATGTGAGTGGGTGGTGGATGGGTGGTGGTGGAAGGTTGGTGGAAGGTTGGTGGATGGGAGGGTAGGTGGGGCAAGTGTAGTAGGTGATGGTGAGTGATGGCTGAGTGGATGGTGGATGTGTGGTGGAGGAAGGGGGATGGATAGGAATATGTGGGGCAAGTGAAGGAGGTGATGGTGAGTGATGGTTGAGTGGGTGGTGGATGTGTGGTGGTGGAAGGGGGATGGATGGGAATAGGTGGGGCAAGTGTAGGAGGTGACGGTGTGTGATGTGAGTGGGTGGTGGATGGGTGGTGGTGGAAGGTTGGTGGAAGGTTGGTGGATGGGAGTAGGTGGGCAAGTGTAGTATGTGACGGTGGGTGATGGTGAGTGGGGGGGGGTGTCGTGGAAGGGGGATGGATGGGAATAGGTGGGGCAAGTGTAGGAGGTGACGGTGTGTGATGTGAGTGGGTGGTTGATGGGTGGTGGTGGAAGGTTGGTGGAAGGTTGGTGGATGGGGAGGTAGGTGGGGCAAGTCTAGTATGTGACGGTGGGTGATGGTGAGTGGGGGTGGATGGTGGTCGTGGAAAGGGGATGGATGGAATAGGTGGGGCAAGTGTAGGAGGTGATGGTGTGTGATGGTTGAGTGGGAGGGGGGTGGATGGGGGTAGGTGGGGCAAGTGTAGAAGGTGACGCTGAGTGATGGTGAGTGGGGGGGGGGGGTGGATGGGTGGCTGTGGAAGGGGGATGGACGGGGGTAGGTGGGGCAAGTGTAGTATGTGATGGTGAGTGATCCTGAGTGGGGGGGGGTGGATGGGTGGTGGTGGATGGGGGTAGGTGGGGTAGGGGAGGTAGGTAATGGTCGATAGGTGGTATATGGGTGGTGGGGTGGGTGAATGGTGGGCTGGTGGTGGGTTGGTGGGCGGGTGGTGAGGTGGGTGCTGAAGTGTGTGGTGGTAGTGACGGTCGTGATGGCGTGGAGTGGTGCGTGGGGTGGGGACCGTGGGATGTGGGGTAGTTTGCAGGATGGTGTATGTGAGGCATGAGAGGGGTAGGATGTGAACTGTAGGAGGCGTGGACTGTGTAGAGTGGGTGGGGAGTGTGGGATATGTGTGGTGTGTGAGATGTGTGTGATGACGTGTGGGATGTGATGGGTGTGGGCTGTGTGGGGTGTAGAATATGGTGGGTGTGGGGTGTGGTGGATGAGGGGTGTAGAATATGGTGGGTGTGGTGGATGTGGGGTGTAGAATATGGTGGGTGTGGGGTGTGGTGGATGCGGGGTGTAGAATATGGTGGGTGTGGTAGATGTGGGGTGTAGAATATGGTGGGTGTGGGGTGTGGTGGATGCGGGGTGTAGAATATGGTGGGTGTGGTGGATGTGGGGTGTAGAATATGGTGGGTGTGGGGTGTGGTGGATGTGGGGTGTAGAATATGGTGGTCTTGGTGGGTGTGGGGTATAGAATATCGCGGTTGTGGTGGGTGTGGGCTATAGAATATGGTGGGTGTAGTGGGTGTCGGGTGTAGAATATGGTGAGTGTGGGGTGTGGTGGGTGTGTGCTGTATGCGTTGTAGAATATGGTGGGTGTGGGATCTGTGGTGGGTGGGTTGTGGTGCGTGGGTGCTGTGTAGGGTGTAGAATGTGGTGAGTGCTAGTGTGGGGTGTGGTGGGTTTGGGGTGTATAATACGGTGAGTGTGGGGTGTGGGGGTGGGTGCTATAGGGATTGTAGAATATGGTGGGTGTGGGATCTGTGATGGGTGGGTTGTGGTGGGTGGGTGTTGTGTAGGGTGTAGAATGTGGTGAGTGCTAGTGTGGGGTGTGGTGGGTTTGGGGTGTATAATACGGTGAGTGTGGGGGGTGGGGGTGGGTGCTATAGGGATTGTAGAATATGGTGGGTGTGGGATCTGTGGTGGGTGGGTTGTGGTGGGTGGGTGTTGTATAGGGTGTAGAATATGGTGTGTGTGAGTGTGGGGTGTGGTGGGTGTGGGGTGTATAATATGGTGAGTGTGGGGTATGGTGGTATGGTGGTTGGAGCATAGCCTGTCTGCCCTCTAGAGGGCCGACTTGACAGCCGGTGCCATATATCCACAGTTGGAATACTGAAACAATAGCGCCAGTATTAACCTGTACGGCAATGTGATCCGCAGGTCTACAGCTTACATACAACCTGTGTGAGGAGTGACACAGTGGTGCCAGGGCGCCCAGTGACCAGTGTAGCGTTATTCACAGTAGCTTGTATAACGCTTTGGAAACATCCGAAAGGCAGTTGTATAAAAACATGTATATTTATTGGCGGAGCAGCCCACTATGTATACTATATATATATATATATTATATATGAGATATCCTAAAACTGATCTAACCAGTCCTTGCCCCGTTCTATTAATGCCGAGTGTCGAGCTAGGAAGTGACAAGTCTAAATTTGGTAAGTCATCAGTTAGACTCGAACGGGAACCAAACTCCCGATCTCACGAGACCAGACGGGGTTGCCGAATGAGTTAGAGCGTCCGTCTCCCGTGTGGGTAGGTCATGGGGTCATGGGTTCGAAACCTGGTCGACTCAAACCAATGACTCAAAAATTGAAACTTGTTGCTTCCTAGCCTGGCGCTCGGCATTATTATGATAGGGCAAGGACTGGTTGGCTCAGGGTCAGGATTATGTGATTGAGTGAAATATCAGGTCCTGGTGCAGGTGGCCTGGTCTTCCAGTGGAGCAGCACTATAAAGTTGCCATGAGTGTGCACTGTCACAAGTTGGTACCCATCCTGATATGACCTTAGATGTTGCTAGGACGTAAAACAACAACAAACAAATAAACCCGATCTCACGCACGGGAGACCTGCCCTGAACCGATTCGTCCACAAGTCCAGTCGAAATATAGAGACTTGTTGCCTAACTTTGAATTAGTCCATTGTATAGAATTCCGCTCACTTCATTACAAAGTGCTGTCAGCTCGACCCCCCCCCCCCCCACCGTACTGCTCACTGATCCATGTGCAGGGGAGGTGGAGCTCCACGCAGTACTGATGTAACAATGTGTAACCCTACGCATGCGCATGTAACAGGCATCCCCACAGTGAGAGAGGAGACATAATTTGACACCCAGGTGCGGTGGGCAAGTCTGAGTAGTTTAGGGAATTGACGACCTGCATCAGGTACCTTCCCGGCTAGTAAGGAGTGCCGGCCCGGCTGGATGGGTCAGGTTTGTTGTTGGAGTTGTACGTCCTGACAACATCAAAGGTTATATCAGGATGGGTACCGACTTGTGACAGCGCACACACATGGCGATGTCATAGTGTCACCTGTGATGAGCGCCACAATGATGACCCGTGCTTGCGACATGGGGGGGATGAACATGGGATATATTGTGCATAGAGCAGGATTCGAACCCACACCTCTGGTGTTCTCTGTGGCGGAGTGGTTAGAGTGTCTGACTTTTTACTAGGTCAGACTCCTAATCTCAAGGTTGGTGGTTCGATTCCCCATACCCCCCACCTCTGCCAATTTGGATTTCCACCGCTGTGGTTAACTTACAGCATCATCAAAGGCCAGTTGCTCTCATACCATGTCTCTGTGGTGTGGGAGGTTAAAAATCCCTTGGGTCGGTAAAAGTGTATGCTCAGGCTTTCTATCGACAAACTGTCTAATGGTGAAAACAAGTCTATTCAGACTTATCCATAATAGGCAGTATAAATCTTCAACAACAACAACCTCTTGCATTCCTGACTAGTGTGCTAACCATCACACCATGTAATATATATGAAGTATGCTCATTGATGGCATCACCCTATCCACACCTACCTGTTATTGTGGCTCCTTGACTAAGATTGGGTTATAGGTGGAAGCATGTTAGCAGGAACAGTCCTCAAGGTGGACTGTTCCAACCATTTCTACTTGCTACACCACTAGGAAGTCTACATGTTACCCAGATAATAGGGCAATTCTCTACTCTGGCCTTGTGAATGTTCAAATGACACCTAGTATTTCCACTCAGGCCCTCTGCCTGTTAACACCCATTCAAGTCCTAATACAGGCTGAGCAACTTGTTCAACTGAACTGACCTTGACCTTGTTTACAGTGGAAGAGCGCGGCGGAAGGAGGAGGGATGATAGAAGGAGGCGGGGGAAATCTGACAAGCATCAACTGGTGTTTCCATGGTAACATGACCCCGCTGCATCTCTTGCCGTGTTTTCGACAATAACTCTATGGAGCATAGGGTGTCAACATGTCACCCTGCCCCGCGACTAACACGCGCACTATGTAATACCCCGTAGGCGGAGGCTGGCCCGGGTTTGTCAGGTGGTTTTGCAGGAAGGAGGATGCTAGAGGCGGGGGGGGGTGATGTCAGGGAAGATCATGAATTAACACCGGGCGAGGTGGCCGAATTGATCGAACGCGGGCCTCGTGTGCGGAAGATCGGGAGTCTGGTTCCCGGTCGAGTCAAACGAATGAGTTATAAAATTGATACTTGTTACATCCTAGCCTGGCGCTCGGCATTAATAATATAGGGTAAGGACTGGTGAGCTCAGTATCAGGATAATGTGAGTGAGTGGGATATTGGGTCATGGTGTTGATGACCTGATTTCCCAATGGGGCAGCACTATAAAGTCAATATGAGTGTGCACTGCCGCAAGTCGGTACCCGTGGTGATATGACCTTAGATATTGCAAGGACGTAAAACTCCAACAACCACCCAACTATGAATTAACAACGATAACTGCAATCCATCTATATCACGACGCCATTGGCCAGGAGCGGGCTGCTCCCACTGACCGGCCGGCAACCAGTGCCAGGGGAGCCGGTCAGTTGCCTCCAGCCAGTCCACATCGCCGTGCCATCTCTGGCAAAATAGCCTCCAATCCAGAGTGCTCGGCGCTGACTGCTTGATGAAATATCCTCCAAATCAAACTGCTTCACACTGACTGGTTTTGGTCAAAATAGTGTCCGACCCAAATTTCCAGGGCATTTCTCGATAGAAGTCACCTGAAACCCAACCTGCTCGAAATTGCTTAAATATATTATGGATATAATATATTAGATATTAGATATATTATATATTTATATTATATATTACATATTATATTTACTCGATAAAAATCAGCTTAAACCCAGCCTGATGGGCATTGCGTACAGAACCGGGCAGGCCACGGTCATGCATCCGATTCACCCTGAAATACAAAATGGCTAACCAGACAACACCAACCATCCCACCTAGTTGCAGTACTGAAGGATCCAGGTCGTGGGTGAAAGGATGTTGTAACACACCACAATGGGATGGGATCCTCTCCCACAGGCATGTATGTCATCTGGGTAGATATACATAGTAGGCTAAGTTATCATATATAGGTTAGGAAAAAACTTAGAAAATTCAACAACAAAAATATAGACACTACTAACACCCAAAAGCGCAAAAGGTTGGCCCGACAAAGATCAGGTAAACACTCCTGAGTGCGGGACCAGACCAATCCAGTATCAAAGCTGTCCAGCGTTGAAAACAAGCACCCTCACGGGAGCTTATACGTTATGGGCAGAATACAAAACTTGTCACCAAAAATATATATATATATATATATATATATATATTATGGATATAATATATTAGATATATTCTATATTTATATTCTATATTACATATTATATTTACTCGATAAAAATCACCTTAAACACAACCTGATCGGTATTGCTTACATGTATTATAGATATTAGATATAATATATTATATATATTACATATTTATGTTATATATTACATATTATATATTATATTTTTTATATAATATATTATTTGATATATATAATCTCCTAACCAAAACGGGTTACCATTGCTCTAGAAATAAAACTTCAATCCAAGCTTCCTGATGCTGTGTTGATAAATAACCTTCAACATAAACTTCTCCATGTTTACTGTTTAATAAAATAGCCTCCACCCCAAACTGCTCTGCACAGGTTTAATAAAATACCACCCTAAACAAACTTCTCAACATCGCTAATAAATAACCTTCAACCCAAACTGGTCAACACAATCCATCTTCTTCTAAGCACTACCCATAAACCTTATATAAAATGTTGTGGGACAATCTACTAGGTCATATGACTTGAAGCAGTGGCGAATCGATAGAGCCCTGGCCTACCAGGGCGGAAGGTTGGGAGTCTGATTCCTGGTTTAGTCAAACCAATGACTTACAAAATGTATACTTGTGGCTACCTAACTTGCACTAGAAGGATATGCCAACGACTGGATCGCTTAGAATCAGAATGATCTGATTGGGTGGCAAGTTGGGTTATGGTGCCAGCAGCCTGGTCTCCCATTGGCGAAGCACTATGAAGTCACTATTAGTGCGCACTGTCACACATCGCTACCCGTTTTGATATGCTCTTGGATGTTGCCAAGATGCAAAACTCAAACAAAGAAACAGTCCATATTCTGAAAGGGATGTGTTGAATAGTCAACGCATCTATCCGCGAGGTATCAGTACATTTGCCTGCAGTGTTCAGTCGGGGTCATTTTATATATGATAATTTCTTCAGAAAAACCGTCTATATGCCTTTCTATGATATATGTGAATAGAGAGGTACGTGCCGTTAATCTTGTGATGCTGATGCAATGCGTGTGATCCTGCATTTACGTGTGATGTAAGTATATGTATGAGCTTGTCTCAAAAGGTGATAACTCTTTTTTTTTTGTCCATGATAACGATTGACACAAAACAGCACAGGAATGGTTACACTGAAAACACAAGGACATTTGCTTTAAATCAATATGTTTTCTATTGGGATTATGAAACACTATGTACAAAACAAATCAGTTTATCCAGAGCAAATGCATAAGCAGATAGTATGTTGGTTGTTACAATGGACAAAGTTATGTCCCATATTGCTTCGCACATTTTGGGACAGTCTCATATACATATGTGCCCTGATTCTTACATTGCTGAGGCTGAGTGCTTTAAAATTACCTCAGTGTGTCTGCGTCAGATGTGAATGTATGGGTTTGCAGATGTTGTATGTTTGTTTAACGATCCCTGAGCACACAAAGTAAACATCGGCTATTTGAGGCCATACAGTAGTTAAAGATATCTGAGTAAACAAATTCATTTCAAACAGGTAAAATGGGGCACAGCAATGTTTGTTTGTTTGCACAATGCCCAGTCATTTTTGGAAGGTAAATATGTATATTATGCTGAATAGCTTCCGTTGTCAATACCAAAACCACTAATTTCCCCAGCATTTTTTTAATTCAGGATCATTTACCTCAAAATGATATGAATAGTTCAGGTGCAAAACCCTGTAAAGGACACTCCAAATAAATGTAATTAAAATAAGATAATATTACCATGAAAATAATGTTAATAGAGTATCTATATATTAAAATTGTCTAACAATAGTTGTTAAATACAAAATTTGTAACATTTAGAACGATGGGTTTCTGATAGTTACATACAGGTACCATAACAATATGGCAACACTTAGGGTCATGTGAGTAAAACAATATGAAGTAAATCAGTGGATCAAAGTGAGTATTCTCATGACGTGTACTTGTTTGCATGCTACTGTCGTGGGGTGATGAAAATGGGAAATATTGTCCCTAGAGTGGGACTCGAACCCACCTCTCTTTGCATTCTGGACCAGTGTGCTAACCATTACACCACCTAGGCTCCCTGATATCACCATAATACCCACAGCTACCTGTCTATGCGGTTACTTGCCGGAGAGGTCAGTGCAGACTACTACACTATGTAAAACTATGTGAGGTGTGAATATATGCGAATGCCAATAGGCCTACTGTTGTAACCTGTGGTGTGCATATGTGGTTACACTAGACGTTTGGATGTCCGTGATGTGCTGTCACCCCCCACCCCCACCCAATACTCTGCCTTTGGAAGTGCCTTAATTATTGGCGGCTTGGTCCTAATATGGCTGATTGCTGTGCGTATTAGGCCACTCACCGACACTAATTCAACCACTCACGGTGGTGGGCAGTGTGTGCGTGTGTGTGGGTGTGTATGGATGTGTGGGGGTGGGGTGGGGTTGGGTGCACACTGCTCCCATACACTAAGTCGTGTTGTGTTATCAGTCATTGTGATGCGCTATCAGTAAGTGTGATGGTTGCGTTATCAAACAGAGGAGGGAGTGGTATATGTAATCACAGTGACGCAGGTGTGAGGAGTCATACAAGTTACAGGCATATAGCAGTGGATGCATTGTCGGGAAGGGTGCTGCAAGCATTTTCCGTCGATGTGATGAAAGCATTGTCAATCACAGTGATGAAAGCATTGTTAGTCACAGTGATGTAAGCATTGCCAGTAATGGTGATGAATGCATTGTTAGTCACAGTGATGAAAGCAGTGCCAGTAATGGTGATGAAGGCATTGTTAGTCACAGTGATGAAAGCATTGTCAGTAATGGTGATGAAGGCATTGTTAGTCACAGTGATGAAAGCATTGCCAGTAATGATGATGAAGGCAGTGTTAGTCACAGTATTGAAAGCATTGCCAGTACTGGTGATGAAGGCATTGTTAGTCACAGTGATGAAAGCATTGCCAGTAATGGTGATGAAGGCATTGTTAGTCACAACTGATGAAAGCATTGCCAGTAATGGTGATGAAGGCAATGTTAGTCACAGTGATGAAAGCATTGCAGTTATGGTGATGAAGGGATTGTTAGTCACAGTACTGAAGGCATAACCAGAAGTCAGTGATGAAGGCATTGCTAGTCACAGTGATGAAAGCATTGCCAGTAATGATGATGAAGGCACTGTTAGTCACAGTGATGGAAGCATTGCCAGTAATGATGATGAAGGCAGTGTTAGTCATAGTGATGAAAGCATTGCCAGTAATGATGATGAAGGCACTGTTCGTCACAGTGATGAAAGCATTGTCAGTAATGATGAGAAAGGCAATGTTAGTCACATTGATGAAAGCATTGCAGTAATGATGATGAAGGCATTGTTAGTCACAGTACTGGAGGCATAGCCAGAAGTCAGTGATGGAGGCATTGTCAGTCACACTACTGAAGGCATTGTCAGTCACAATACAGAAGGCATTGTCAGTTACTGAGATGGAAGCATTGTCAGTCACAGTGATGAAAGCATTGACAAAAGGCATTGCCAGTCAGTGATTAAGGCATTATCAGTCACAATACTGAAGATCTTGTTAGAAGGCATTGTCAGTCAGGGTTGAAGGCATTTTCAGTCACAGTGACGATGGCTTCGTCAGTCAGTGACGAAGGCATTGTCTGTCACGGTACCGAAGGCATTATTAGGCAACGTGTTGTAGGAAATATCAGGCACAGTAAAGGAGGGAGTATTACTAATATCAGGCACAGTAAAGGAGGGTTATCAGGCACACTGATGGAGAAATTATCAGGCACAATGATGGAGGCATTATAACTCAAAATTATGGTGACATGTTCAGTCAAGCAGAACACTGTTATGAGTCACCGTGACCAGGAACACCGAACGTGTTATTATACAAATGCAGCTATTACTTTATTATCAACCACTGCAGGTATGTACCCTACTAAAGCACATGGTTCTGGGTGTGTTTGTTTTGTGGCCTTTTTTTGGGGGGGAGGCGATGTTTATTCATCAGAATATACATTTTTTCAGCGCTGAGGCACTGGTCTTTCAGCCGTTTACATTGTAAATAGGTAGTTCATTGGTTACTTATGTAGGGCATATTACTAGATTAAGAACAAGATATATGTGTCAGTGGGTTAGCTATACTAAGTTCTGTATTAATACTATTATGGACCAACTGTCAAAAGGCGCTGTTATTATAGGTGCATGTGATGGAGTGTTATCACTCACAACGCTGTGTATTATCACTCACAACTAACAAGTACCTTATCAGTGGAGTGTTGCAGACACTTCCGGTTGTTATCACGCATGCCCTTGTTAGTAAGACAGGTCAGATTTTGCGTCCACGGTATTACCTTGCAGTGAAGGCTATCAGGACACAATATTCTCATACAGTATCAAGCTCCGTCAAAATTAGATTGTCTCAAATGGTGATGACTAATATGCGACAAAACGTTGTCCATTCTAATTATGAACACACCTTTGTGAGAGTAAACTTTGTCCATTGTAACGATGGACACACTATCTGGCGGATCAATCTGTGTCCACTGTAATGATGAACACACTATCTGTGAGACTAAACTATGTCCATTGTAACGATGAAGACACTATCTGCAGGACTAAACGTTGTCCATTGTAATGATCAACAGACTATCTGGGGGACCAATCTTTGTCCATTGTAATGATCAACACACTATGTGTGATACCAAACTTTGTCCATTGTAACGATCAAGACATTATCTGTGAGACCAATATGTGTCCATTTTAACGATCAACACACTATCTGGGGGATCAATTTGTGTCCATTGTTACAATCAACACACTATCTGTGAGACCAAACTTTGTCCATTGTAATGATCAACATATTATATGTGAGACCAATCTTTGTCCATTGTAACGATCAACACACTATCTGTGGGACTAAACATTGTCCAGTGTAACGATCAACACACTCTCTCTGAAACCAAGATGTGTCCATTGTAACGATCAACACACTGTGGGAACTATAAAGTGCATTGAGCAGGACCGACCACTGTACATGGTATTTGTCGATTTCACTAAGGCATTTGATATAGTTGGGAGGACCGGGCTATGGCAGCTACTGAGGAAGTATGGATGCCCAGAGAAGTTCACAACTATGATCGAGGGTCTACATACAGGAATGATGGCGAACGTTAGTGCTGGAGGGGAAGTCTCAGAATCGTTCGGGGTTACCAATGGGGTCAAGCAAGGTTGTGTACTGGCCCCCACGCTGTTCTCCATCTTCCTATCAGCAATGCTAGACTGAGAGGCTTTCCGAGACATGGGGGATGGCATCTATATACAGTCCAGACAGACTGCTGACCTATTCAATGTTGCGCACACTTCAGAGCGAAGACCAAGACTACTCAGATACTGGTGAGAGAGCTACTATTCGCAGATGACAGTGCACTGGTTGCCCACTCTGCTGAAGAGACCCAGAAAATAGTGGACGCTTTCTCCGATGCATCAAAGAAGTTTGGCCTGAAAATTAACATCAAGAAGACGGAGGTGCTGTACCAACCCAACTCTACAAGAACCCGAGAGGAGGAGATCATGGTTGACGGAAACAAGCTGAACTCTGTTCCGGAATTCACCTATCTCGGAAGCACTATATCAAGTGATGGACGCATTGATGCTGAGATACAGAGGAGGATGGCCAAGGCTAGCGCATCTTTCGGCCAACTACGCCAGAGACTCTGGAACAACCACCATGTGTCCATTCGGGTCAAAGGTAAGATCTACCGCGCAATCGTGCTATCCACCCTACTATACGGAGCCGAGGCCTGGAGAGTGTACAGACAACAGGTGAAAAAGCTGCATGCCTTCATGATGCGACATCTGCGTTCAATCATGAGGCTAACCTGGAAGGACAAAGTGACGAATAAGGAAATACTCGAACGGATGGGGCTGCCCTCTATGGAAGATCTTCTGATCAAAAAGAATCTCCGGTGGACTGGACACCTCATGAGGATGTCATCAGACAGGCTACCAAAGCAGATCCTCTATTCTCAACTGTCTTCTGGCTACAGAAAGAGAGGGCGCCCCCGTCTCCGGTTCAGGGATACCATCAAGAGAAACCTGAAGCTCACAGACATTAAGACCAACTCATGGACGCAACTCTCACGGCAGAGAGCTAAATGGAGAGCGGCAGTCAAGTAATGAAAACAGTCTTTGTCGCATCGCAACCAACAGCATGATGATGATGATGATGTGTACAAAGCGATTTGTTTCTAGGTGATGTGGTTTTAGAGATATTTCACTTTTCCTAGATTTTCTGTATGAAGATTGCTCACCACCATTGACAATGCCTTGAGTTTGACGGTACGCTTAGTGCAAAACATTAGTTTTATTCAAAATTAATAGAAATCAAGAACCCTAACCTTATAAATTTAATATAATCTTGTTGGTAAAGAAGTTTTCTATATGTGTACCAAGCGATTTGTTGTGGGGTTTTAGAGATATTTCACTTTTTCTGTATTTTCTGTAGGAAGATTGCTCATGACCATTGACAATGCCTTGAGTTTGAGTCTATGTGCACGGCTGAAACTGGCACACGGCTGAAACCGCCACACCGGGATAACCTGATTAGGTTGGTTCTTGTACACAGTGTTTCATACTCCCAATATAATACACATTGTTTGGAAGCAGATATTGTTTTCTTCCCTTCCTAGTGTAAGTCTTTCCGTTTTATTGTGTATCAATCGTTAGATGGTAAAAAACATTAGCTACCACTCTTTGAGACATTCTCAAATATCCAAATTGAATGGAGTGTCCATTCTATAGGCGACTATATCTCAGACCGCCCGGCGTACATTGGCACTGCGTGTGCTGCCGCCTACTGGTTTGGGTATTGGAAGCAGATGGTCAACCTATTTGCCTGCTTTGGGATACAGAAAACAACTCTAATGACTAGTAGTCTATAGTGCCCCCCCCCCGCTTCCCGCCGCACCGTGCCCACGAGTCGAGTAGAAATCACGTCCACTCCCAGTATGGATCGATGAAATAAAAGAAAAGAAACAAAACTGGACATGAATATAGATGGATTCTTATTGAGTCTGTGTTGTTTTGATACAGGGAGGCTTACCCCTTCGTCAAATGACACTAACACTAACAGCGTATGAATTCAGTAGAATATAGTTCTGGAGTGAAGAGGCTATACAAAAAGACTACCTCAGTAAATTTGCAATTAGAAATGCTTAACAAATATATAGTTATGGGTAGGATACCGTTTTATATCAGAGGAGTTTGCCAGGTAAGCTACTGAGTTAAACTGTCAACGATGCTGTCCGATGTTATATATAATATATATATATTTACATGTGTATATGAAGAGTTCAGGTTCGAAACCCTGTAAACGGTCCAGGGATAAATGCGGACCCTACCTTTAACCCATTCATAGGTTAAAGCTAGTATAGCTATATGTTATATTACATCCACATTCCCGATGACTAATTAGAGTGGGGGAAGACATGGTTGCCTTGCTGACGCTACATGTTCCCAGACCACTCCCCATCCTACCCCTCCGCCTTTCCCCTCCCCACCCCCGTCGCCCTACAATTCCTACAGTCCCTCTCTCCCTCCTTCTGACCCTTATTGTCTCCACGCCTTCCCTCTACCCTCCATCTCCCCCCGCCCCACCCTTCCACGCCCCACCTCTCCCGCCCGCCCGCACAGCGCCGCCTGTGGCGGGCCAGGAAACCCCTATTCTGGTGTTGGCGGTGGCTTCAGATTCAATCAACGTCCAACCATTGCCTGCCTATTGCTGCCCAGCTGAGTGAGTTTGAGGCCACGAGTGGGTCCTGATTACCACTGCAGTGCGCACTTGCGTAGTGCGCACACTCATATGGCGCACACTCATAGTGCGCACACTCATAGTGCGCACACTCATAGGGCGCATACTCAGAGTGTGCACACTCATAGGGCGCACACTCAGAGTGCACACACTCATAGTGCATGCACCCTCGAGTAGTGGGCAAATTCACAGTGCACACACTCACAGTGTGCGCCCTCACAGTGTGCACAATCACAGTGTGGCCATTCACTGTGTGCACATTCACACTGTGCGCATTGATAGTGTACAGTCAGTGCACATGCTCACAGAGTGCACACTCATAGTCCACACACTGACATGACACATGATCACACTGTGCATACGCATAGTGTGCACAATCACAGTTCACATGTTCAGTGCCCATATTCATAGTGCACACACTTATAGCACACCCATTCATATTGCACACACTCATAGTGCGCACACTTATAGTACACACACTCTCAGTGTGCACACTCCTAGTACACATGCTAATAGTGCACTTGCTCATAGTGCAATCTCACAGTGCGCACACTCACAATGCACACACTCACAATTCACACGCTCACAATGCGTACGCTCACAATGCGCACAGGCACAGTGTGTGCACTCATAGGAAATGTGCGCATGTGCAGGGCACACACTCATTCAACACTCACGCATTGCATACATGAGAGTGCACACTATATCGATTATTCCATTGGAATACACCCCCACATTTTGATAGTTAGCAAATCTGTTCTATGAGTATTAAATTACGCTGCATTTAATATCGGTCTTAGCCTTAAGGCTATTTGGGATCCATTAAGAGAGAGATGCGAAACCAGATGACATCACTTTACCATTGCAGCTTGCAGTGATTGCATCAAAGTATGTTTTAAGATGTTCACTGCCCACACTCACACAGTAGTGTCACACTATACCACAGTTTGTTCACTGCACACATACTTTCTACACCAACACCTTGCATAAATACAGTTCACACTTATCCTACCAGATGGGATGGCCGAATGAGTTCAGCTTCCGTCTCACATTTTGGTAGTTTGGGGGATTCGAATCGATGGGTTTGCGTCAAACCAATGAGGTAAAAATGTATACTTTTCACTTCCTAGCCAGGCTCTTGGCATTATTAGTATAGGTCAAGGACTGGTTGGTTCAATGTCAGGATAATCTGACTGAGTGGGATATCAGGGCATGGTGCTGATGGCCTGGTCTCCGAATGGGACAGCACAATAATGGTGTCATGAGTCCGCACTGTCAGAAATCAATACACGTCTTAGTATGACCTTAGATGTTCACCAGAGGTAAAACTCCAACAACCACCCAACTCTACGATATCCACTCCCACATTTCAGATGTAATCCTCTTAGTGAGCTTTAAAAAACACAAAAAAATGAATAAAATAATAATTTTTGTGAAAACAAACACAACATTATTTGTGTATAAGGACCCAACAATGAATACATATAGGATACAACTACCACATTAGAGCGAACAATTCCCAACTAGCTGTATACACGACGTAGGTTAAGGTGGTGTAATCAAAGATCACATTAACAAATGTAGAAAAACCTTGGGACATGGTTACGTCGGCATGCAGTAACATCCTGTCGATGTCAGTATTCAATCATTTCTGAAACTGTAATTGAAACAAAAATGGCCAGACCCATTCCAGACAGTCGCTAATGTAGGGAGAAAGGACAAATCAGTACATGCTGATATATTTCGTCCCGAAGATATAGTTTATGCCCTAAAACGATGAATGATCTAAGTTACACGGCACACTTTAATTATGATCCTTAGCCCACACGGTGACTGATTGCGTCTTCCATCACCTCACAGCAACACGCCGAGTCAGTCATTTCCCCAACCGTGCGCCACTCAGAGCAGTGTCGTCTGCACACACTGACGGGTGTCATCTGCGCTGGCTAAATGTCGTCTACAGTCGCTAATGTAGGGAGAAAGGAACAATCAGTACATGCTGATATATTTCATCCCAAAGATATACTTTATGACTAAAACGATGATTGATCTAAGTTACACGGCCCACTTTAATTATGATCCTTAGCCCACACGGTGACTGATTGCGTCTTCCATCACCTCACGGCGACGTGCTGAGTCGGTCATTTCCCCAACCGCGCGCCACTCAGAGCAGTGTCGTCTGCGCACACTGAGGGGTGTCATCTGCGCTGGCTAAATGTTGTCTGCTGGCGATAAATGCCACTTTTCGGACCGAAAGTCTGACTATGTTATGATGTGTGTATATTATATATATGTGTGTGTATATATACTATATACTATAACCAGACGTATTAGATATACCATATACACTAGTGTATGTGATGTATAAGACTTGTGCGAGTACCAACGCATGAAAGGGAATGTACCTATATGATCACCCTTTTGTTCTGTACTACTTTATGGGTGACCCATTTTTTAACAGTTGGGCTAGGTGGCACTACCACCCCCAACCCGGGCAGTGACACGAATACTGTCACTCACACACTGGAATGTATATATACTATATATACTATATATAATATATACTATATATATTATATATATAATATGTAAACTGTGTATAATATGTAATATATATACTGTATACTATATACAGTAAAACCACTCTAACCGACCACCTCCCTAAATAGACAACTTAAAGTCGGTCCCATGGTCTGTCGATTTCGAGAGGTGTTACTGTATATTATATACATACCATATATAGTATGTATACTATATATACTATATATATATCGAACGCGGTAGGCGAATCTGTAGGATAAGGCAAGGACTGGTTAGCTCGGGGTCAGGATAACGTGACTGAGTGGGATATCGGGTCATGGTGCTGGCGGCATCATTTCCCAGTGGGGCAGCACTATAAAATCGGTACCCATCACAAGTCGGTACCCGTCCTGATATGCCCTTAGATGTTGCTAGGACGTAAAACAATAACAAACATCTACTATATATATCGAGATAATATATAACATATAATATATATAGTAAAACATACATAATTGATCAAATATAACATACATAATATATAATATATAGAAAACACATACATAATGTATTATATATATAATACAGTATACATAATATATATGTATATATAACTGTGCACAGAAAAACCATAGAGCCGACATTTTGTCCTGTGTGGGACGTGTTATTTTGGGACCTATGCAAACCTGAGAGAGGGAGGGAGAGAAAAGAAAGTAATCGACTTGTTCACAGACATGGCCTTATATGATGAGCGGAGGCCAACAAGGCTAAGAAAGGGTTCTTATTGTCTCTTTATTTCTCCTTAATATTCTGTATGATCTGTGTAAAGAAAAGGCCCCCTTTTTTTACGGTAGATGGGTCCTGCCTTCTTTCTTAAATCAATGCCTTTGTGTGCGTGAAGGCGAGGCAGACGGCGGGGGCGGGGAGCGTTTTTTTTGTAACAGTGCCGTGGATAGGAATGACGCAGGAAAAGGCAGACGACAATGGCGCGTTGCTTCGGGTTTGCTTCGACCCGAGTGGGATTCTTTAGCGTATAGTTCCCCGCGAGATGTGACAGCCAGGCCACTGGTGGAAAGGGGAGACCCGGCTGTGTATACAGTGTGTGTGTAGATTTATATATATATACATGTATATATATATAACAATCTACACACATATATATATATATAACGTATATATGTATGACGTATAAAGCATTATATGAAGTATACTCAATTATAATTATATAAACCAACGGAGGAACAACTTGTTATTTAATAGTATTTATTATTTAAGTTATCAGAGTCGCGCGCCCACCTTGATATTGGGTTTGTTAATTATTATAATTGCATATTACATGTTTCTACCCAAGCTAGTGGGAGTCATGCGCCTACCTTGTGGTCAATGGTGCGGATCGGTGCGACTGGTGCGCCGCATGCGAGTGCCCAGGACACTAAAATCCAACCGCGCTCCTTGCATTACTACTGTATTTTTCCTTTTGTAGATAAAGGCTTATAAGATTCACTTTGATAGAGATTTAATAAACAAGACTCAGCCCAGCCTGTGTGTCTGCCTTATTTAATTTGCCGTAGTGAACTTTATACGAGTATAAATGCAAGTGGAACTTATACTGTATATATCTATTCCTTCTTGGCACATTGGTGATGCCCCCCCCCCCACACCTAGCTGTCGGGGTAATTGGTGGGCGAGGCACCCCCTCATGACACACACCCTGGAGGAATTTTGTTTGTGTATATATATTTTTCTGAGCCTGTCTCAAAAGGTGATACCTCTTCTTTTGTTGGTCCATTGTAACGATTGACACAAAACAGCTGACACACTGAAAACACAAGGATATTTGCTTCAAATCAATATGTATTCTATTGGGATTATGAAATGCCATGTAAAATACAAATCAGTTTATCCTGAGCACATGCATAAGTAGATAGTCTGTTGATTGTTACAATGGACAAAGTTTTGTGCCATATTGCTTACCACCTTTTGAACCAGTCTCATATATATATATATATATATATATATATATATATATAAATATATAGATAGATAGATAGATATATATATAGATATATATAGATATATATATATATATATATATATATAATCCACACACCATACTATATACACATCGTGAGTATCCCCTACATTATCCATATATATATATATTAATAACTATATAGGTTGGCTTTTGGAGTTTTATGTCCGGGCAACATCTAAGGTCATAGCTGGATGTGTACCGACTTGTGACAGTGCACACTAATGGGAACTTTGTAGCGCTACCCGTCGGGGAGACCAGGCTGCCAGGACCAGGATCCGATTTCCCATTCAAGGACATTAATAGGGAATTAACCAGTTCTTATCCTATCCTAGTAATGCAGAATCCCACGCCAGGTGATGGCAAATATCAATTTAGTAAGTCAATGGTTTGACTACGCCAGGATTGAAGTCCCACCCTTCCACACATGAACCCTGCGCTCTACCGATCCGGTCATCCCGTCCGGCTATTCCTCAAGGCAGAGTTTTAAAACCTCATTCGCACTCTTCCCCTGAAACTCTCATTGGTATGCAATGATACATATTAGAAAGTGTCATCCCTGCTCTCCCCCTCCACCACCCCCCCCCCCCCGAAGTTTGGTTTAGTTTGCATTGAGATGCGTTATCAAACTTACCTTGCTGATGCTCATGGTTAAGGACGCTACATGTCCCCAGACCATGACCCCATCCCACCCACCCCCACTCCCCATCCTACCCCTCTGCCTTTCCCCTCCCCACCCCCATGACCAAGTGCACTATTAGCATGTGTACTAGGAGTGTGCACACTGAGAGTCTGTGCACTATAAGTGCGCAGTATGAATGTGTGCAATATAAATGGGTGCACTATAAGCGTGTGCACTATGAATATACGCACTGAACATGTGCACTGTGAGTTTGCGCACTATCTCTGTCCATGAGCTATGTCTGACATATAGTAAGATTTGTGATTAAACAGTCAATAACTGGCTAATTCTCCCTCCTGGGTATTGCTCGATATGCATAAAGCTTAAGGTTCAACTTAAAATAATAGAATCATGAAAGAGCTTCATGTGTCATATCAATTTAACAAAATAACTTCAATCAATTTGAACACATACAACAAAGATGTTCGAGCAACGTTATGCATAGCACCTGGTATCAATTGCAGAACGCATTAGTATGTGTCAATTACTCTATTGTCTGAATATAAATAACGATTGATTACCGAGGTGCTCATACTTGATTTCCGACCACCTCCCGTATAATTCTACACTGGCCCCGCCGATATGCGCATTCCATTAGTACTCTGCTGCACTAAGTATTCGCTGTTACAGTGTTAGAGACATGCATCCTTTGTTGTTGGTTGGTTTTACATCCTGGCAACATATATGGTCATATCAGGACGGGTACCGACCTGTGAAAGTGCACACTCATGACGACTTTATAGTGCTGCCCCTTGGGAAATCAGGCTGACGGAACCATGACCTGATTTCCCAATCATTCAGTGTATCTTGATACTGAGCTAACCAGTCCTTGTGCTATCCTAGTAATGCCAAGCGCCACGATAGGTAGCGATCAGTACCAATTGTGTAAGTCATTGGTTTGACTCGATCGGGATTTGAACTCCCGACCTTCCGCATGGGAAGCCTGCGCTTCACCGATTCGTCCACCAAATCCAATCGGCAGCCTTTGTTCCATAGCAGCCTTCGTTATCGCATCCACAGGATATTCATATGACATGCTAAACAACACAACATTTTAATGTAATGGTGCAGTCACACTACAACGTGTTTTCCGGCGTGCCGCCAACGCGCAAAATATTTGCTAGCACGCGAGAGACGTCCAACTTTTCAGCGTTTTGGGACAAAGTTTGACGGGGCGCAGCGTGTTGGTGGCGGGTTGGTGGCACGCTATTGGCGCGTTATTGGCGCGCTAGTAGCGTGCTACTAGTGCATCAGCAGCGTGTCGGTAGTGCGTTATTGGTGTGCTTGTAGCGTGTTGATGGCGTGCCGGTAGCATGTTGGTGTCGTGTTAGTACTGTGTCAGTGCATATATACCCGCCAGCAACACGTCAGGATGTGCCGGCAGCACGTCCACACAGCGAGGCCAATGCGTCCAGGTGCGCCGGCAACACGTCCAACGCGGCGAGAAACGCTGGAGCAACGCCAATGGCGCGCCCTCTACCCGTCGATGGGATGTTGCAGACGCGCCGATGGAACGGTCGCATTTTGGCGAAAAAAATGCCAACGTTAAGCGACGTTGCTCAACGGTCTGCCAGCATTCTACTGGCGCGCCCACAACGGGTTTCGATGTGTTGTTAACGCATCCGTAATGTCCCTTCCAACCCATCGGGTGCGTTGGGGCGCGTCGAAAGTTTTGTGCAAGCACAAAATGATCGGCGCGAGCCAGCGGGCGCCGACATGTTGGCTCACACGTTGCTATCAGTGTATGTGTACCGACGCGCCGGTAACGCGCCGGTAACGCGCCGGTAATGTGCTGGATGTGTACCAACGTTTCACCCAAAAATCCAACACGTTGGCATGCATTGTCCAACGTTGGTGCAACATGTCGTAGTGTGACTGCGGCATTAGTTAGTACCTCACACTCAGTGAAAGTCTGTTTGTAGCTTTCTTCTTTATCTAATGTAAATCACTGTGCCATTGCTAAAAAGAGTTTCCTTGACTTTCTGATTGGTATCCATTAATTTGGCGGCAAGGTATTAATACTATTAATACTATTAATACTATTAATACTATTAATACTATTAATACTATTAATACCTTGCTCGAAGACTGATTTAACAGTTGCTGACATATTATAGACCTTGTCATAACTTTGTTGCATGCATTATATATATCAGTATACACATTTTTGTTCGGGTTTCATGGCTTAGCAACACCTATGGTCATATTAACCATGGTTACTGACTTGTAACGATGCAACAATTGTGTGTTGGTTTCTTTGAGTTCATGTCCTCTGGCAATACAAACTCTCATGACAACTGTATAGTACTACACCACTGTAAGAACCGGGCCACTGGTACTGACCTTATATCCCATTCAGTCACATTGTTGTGATAATGAACAAACCAGTCATTGGCCTATCCGATTAATGCTAAGCACCACCGTGTGTAGGAACAAGTATCAATTTCTAAAGTTTGTCTCGGTCGGTGTTCGAACATAAAACCTTCCAGAAGCGAAGCCAGCCAATGCTCTAAACTATGACAAATGCACAGTATGTAAACCTTCATATCAACATAGATTGTATTGTTATCTGCAATGTTTTCAGCTGTGATTTGAAAGGTTTTCACTTTTGGTTTCCACATCACACTTTAGTGCCCAGTTTCAGAGAATGACCCACATCCTTTTTCTACATGGAGATCTGCCCCGTTAGGGTTTTGTTTGTTGTTGTTTTACATCCTAGCAACATCTAAGGTCATATCAGGACGGGTACCGACTTATGACAGTGCACGCTCATGGCAACTTTATAGTGCTGCCCCACTGGGAAACCAGGCCACCGGACCATGACCTGATATCCAACTCAGTCACATTATCCTGACATTGAACCAACCAGTCGGTGCCCTATCCTATTACTGCCAAGCACCTGGCTAGGAAGTGACAAGTATCAATTTGTAAGTCATTGGTTTGACTCGACCAGGGTTAGAACCCATGAACCCACGATCTACCAGCACGGGAGACAGGCCTTCTAAGTAATTCATCCATCCCGTCTGGTGCGCCCCGTTAGGGAGGGGGGGGGAGGGAAGGGAGTGGTTTATCCTGGAACATGACATGCTAAACTCCAATAGACAGCATTGAGCCAGCCTCAAGTTACAGCCTCACGTAAAGAAACACACACAAAAACCCCCAACCGACTAAGTTCCCACGTCTCAACTGCCAGCGAATTTATAGGGGACTTAATCAATGATGCCACCGCCAGAGGGCCGAGCAAAAATAGCAACGTCAGAATAATGGAGCCGCCATTTTGTTTATGGCCTGATTAGGTATGCTGGGTTTAACCTAATGGATATGACCGGTTTATATGTGTGTGACTGCGACAAACTAGGCGAGTGTGGGGTGGAGAAGGGGGGGGGGAGGGTGTAGGAGGGGGGGGGGGGGGTTGGAGGAGGAGGTGTGGTAATGGCAGAGTATTGGCGAGACAATGGTGAAGTGGAGAATTAGTCTTTTGAGTCAACTCGTAGAAATGGCTGAATCCAAAACCTACACCTTGATGGGAGAGTGGAATTGATCACGTGATTAGGGTTTGTTAAAGGTGCATAGTCCCATTAAAGCATCAATGTTTAACAACTAAAACACTTAAAGTGGCATAGTCCGATGGTTTTGTGTTTCTGTCATTTTCCGGGATAGATATATGAGGTTGATGGCTATAATCTGACTTGTTTTTAGTTTGAAGTAAGTTTTATTTTAATATTCAACTTAGATATTGGTGAATTTATTAAGTATGTGTTGCTGAATCGAAGAATGCTAAGACAATTTAACAATTTGTGATAATGCTGAAGGATATACTGTCTGAATGTTGACATCCTTGCCAAAATTAACTTTGCATATTTGCACTTCAATTATCTTCAAAGTTAATCAATTTAGATAAAAGTTAGTGCAAAACGAAATAATGTAGATTGTACTTATTAATCTAGTTATCTTAGAATATAGAAACACAATCTAATTTATGGGACTATGCAACTAGAAGGCGACTTTTCTTTTCTTTGTTGTTGTTGTTGGTACATCAGTTGTTTAAGCAGGCATGATTTCAATCGTGGACGATTGGTCTTCCTCATTCCACTGCTCCTTGCCCTATCCTTATAATGCTGAGCACCTGGCTAGGAAGCCACAAGTACCAATTTTGAAGTCATTGGTTTGACTCGACCAGTATTCGAACCCACAATCCCATGATCTACCAACACGGGACACAGACACTGTAACTCTTCCGGCCATCCCTTTGCACCCAGTAAAACACACGGTTCCTGATAACCACATTTAGGAGTGCATTTGTCGCACAATTGTTTCCATTATAAATGACAGTGACTTTTTTCTCCAAAATATACATTAGATAACATACCACTTCCTTTACGTGTGTTGACCAGCTCAGCCACCCTTTGACAGTTGCTGACACCCTGACTACTGGATATTGACTCTTGTCATCCACATCCCGACCTAATTAGTAACTATAGTAACCAGCAGACCTGTCCCTTTGTGTAAACAGCAGATCCCATTGCTGGCCATTAAAGCGGCTGTCACACATCACCGGATTGAGCAACGGACAGAATTGTCTAGTCCGGTGGTGTTTGGGCATGATAAGTATCAAAATGTATTAAAATGTGTCAAAATGTTGCGATATCGGATCAAAGGCCACTGGACGAACGGACATGAAACGGATATGAAACGGACATAAAACGGACATGAAACGGACAGTAAAGCTCTCCAAACATACCTTTGCTTAGTTTGTTCAGTTCATGCCACTGAACATTTGGAAGGAGAGTTGAGGTATGTGATGTATGAGTGACCTAGATGGGTTCCCCACACACAGAAGAAGCCATGGCAACCACCAAGATGGCAGCCACAGAAAGCTCTCAATTCACCTTTTAAAGTATATTAATCTACATGATTTAATCAATTATTCACACACAAAGTAGCTGGTTACGATAAATAAACATTTGAACATTATATTTATTATTTTAGATTGCAATTTCTAAATTTGTTTTCTCTATATGGTTGTTTAAAAGTGTCAGGGTTTCTGGACTTAATTAAAACACAACAGAAGCAAGCAATGTCAGCACTCTCCCCCCACATATGTAGTTGCATAAACTGAAAACAGGCAAATGCATGCTTGGAGAGCATTTGTCGGAGTATGGGTCATCTCTCAGCGACATATATCTGGTCCCTTTAAACGGACATGAATGGATAGCCAAAGGACAAACCAAACTCAAACCGGATAAGATCCATAGACGTCAATCCGGTGCATCTGTTCGAAGTTTTGTGCATGTTCAAAATTTGTACGGACACAAACCGGACTATCAACGGACTTTGTTCGGTTTCTTTCTGTTTCCTCCAATCCGGTGATGTGTGACAGCAGCTTAATGCACTACGCATACAGTCTAGTCTGTGTTTGTCCTCTTGTAAAATTGTCCGATTTAATACATGTGAACCGAGTTGAATTACTATAATAAATTGCAAACTGTCTATATAATGATAAATGTTAAAATATAAAAACCCAAAGGCATATATGAGGGATGTGTGAAATTGGTAAACTATTATTCATTGAGTATAGAATTTGTATAATTGAATAGTCTTTGGAGAGAGTGTCACTTCCGAGTTTGGCTAAGAACAGTCTTTGGAAGAGTCACCTCACATGCCCCTTCCCCCCCACATGGTATTGTTATGATCATTGACCACTGCATTGTATTCTAATTGGAGGATTAAGTCATGTGACCACTGCATTGTACTGTGATTGATGAATTGAATCATGTGACCACGGCCATCTTGGATTCTGAAAAACCTATATAAGCCAATAAATTGAAGAGTCTCATTCTCTTACTTTCACTCTAACCCTGTTTCCTTCATTACCTGTAGTGCTTTCATTTGACCTATTTACACCACCCACACCACCAGCCGGCACGTTTACACTCTGTCCCAGTTTGTTTTAGTTTGATTCAGTGTGTTCCATCTTCCACTATAACCGGACGCGGTGGCCGATTCGGTATAGCTTAGGCCTCATCTGTGGGAGATCGCGAGTTCGATTCCCGGTCGAGTCAAATCAATGACTTATGAAATTGATTTGTATCACTTCCTAGCTTGGTGCTCTGCATTAATAGTGTCATGGGGGTGATGAAAATGGGAAATATTGCGCCTAGAGCGGGACTCGAACCCACATCTCTTTGCATTCCGGGCCAGTGTGCTAACCATTACACCACCTAGGCTCCCTGGTATCAATACACTCCCCACGCCTACCTGTCTATGTGGTTACTTGCCTGAGAGGTCAGTGCAGACCACTACACTCGTCCCCCTGGAATTGTAAGTATTGTAATGCTTACAATTACATACATACAGGCAATGCACTAACACATACATACACAGGGTAGGTTCAACAACCATACAGCGCAAAGCTTGTACAGGATCCTGATCACGGCAACCAGTGTCATGGGGGTGATGAAAATGGGAAATACTGTGCCTAGAGCGGGACTCGAACCCACATCTCTTTGCATTCCGGGCCAGTGTGCTAACCATTACACCACCTAGGCTCCCTGGTATCAATACACTCCCCACGCCTACCTGTCTATGTGGTTACTTGCCTGAGAGGTCAGTGCAGACCACTACAATAGGATAGGGGAAGGACTGGTTAGCGCAGTATCAGGACAACGTCGCTGAGGGATATGGGTTCATAGTGCTGGCGGCTTGATTTCACAGTGGGGCAGCACTATAAAGTCGCCATGAGTGCGCTGATATAACCATATATGTCTCTAGGATGTAAAACCCCAACAAACAAACGGCATTTTGGAAGACACATAGTGGTGGACCATGCTTCAGTAAATTTTGTCCACGGGTTAAACTGGCTCCTGATCGTGCCTAAGTGGCAAAACCCCCTGCATGTCATAGCACTGGAGCAATTTGTTCGGCTTGAATTCACGCCAAGCCCTCGACACTCTTGCATAAGCCTGGACACGTGACGTCACTAATATATACACGGATCGTAGCGTCATGGCCGCACATAAATTATGAAAATGAATCACGTACCGGAAGTGACGTCTACCATGTACTAACTCTTATTCCTTTTAATTTCAGATCGCCATGAAATATTAATTAACCAAAGGAAATGTCGGTGAGTTTACACTTAGCTGTCTTCCAGTGGTTTGTTTGTTGGAGCTTTATCTCCTGGCAACATTTCAGGTCATATCAGGACGTGTACCGACTTGTGACAATGCGAAAGCATGGCGAGTTCATAGTGTTGCCCCACTAGGAGACCACCCCACTGGCATGATGACCTGATTTCCCACTCAGGTACATTATCCTGATACTGAGCTAACCAGGACTTGCCCTATCCCAGTAATGCCAAGTGCCAGGCTAGTAGGTAGCTACAAGTATACATTTTAGCAGTCATTGGTTTGACGTGATGGGGAATCGAACTTTGGGCCTTCCGCACAGGAAGCCTGTGCTCTACTGATTCAGGCACCACAACCGGTTTTCCCCTATCAAGCGGAAAATTTAGTATTTATGCAAATTTGCTGAAATGAGTTTTAGGCATTTAAAAGATGCTACACACTAAATTTAGGTCCCTACTAATGAATTAATGTGTTAGAATATGTCACATATACATGTTGTATAACCCATTACACGAGTATAATAAGCCAGATAATCCCATCCACTCCCCACCCACTAAGTCATCAGCTGGTTACCTCTATTTATTAGGTCATCTACCGATACTACCTCACTTCCTGACCAGACGGGATGGCCAAATGAGTTAGAGCATTCGTCTCCCGTGTTGGTAGATCATGGGGTCGTGGGTTCGAACCCTGGTCGAGTCAAACCAATGACCTAACAATTGATACTTGTTGCTTCCTAGCCTGGTGCTCGGCATTATTAGGATAGGGCAAGGACTGGTTGGCTCAGTGTCAGGATAATGTGACTGAGTGGGATATCAGCTCATGGTGCCGGTGGCCTGGTCTTCCAGTGGGGCAGCACTATAAAGTCGCCATCAAAAGTCGCACTGTCACACGTCAGTGCCCATCCTCATATGACCTTAGATGTTGCTAGGACATAACATCAACAAAAAACAAACAAGCCTCACCTCCTCACGTGGCGCCACTTATTCGGCCATGCCTCAGCGGCCATTACGCACACTCACTGTACCGGTGAAAAATACTGACATGGGGGCACTATGTTGGTGTGAACAGATCTGGTGTTATTTCACTGACAGGTCTCTGCGACAACTAGGATTAGTGAGAATGTTGACGCGTGAGCATTCTTCGGCTCATAAATTGCCGTGCCCAATCAGATTACACATTAGAAAATTAACAGCAGTGAGCCCTCTGATTAATCCCCCTCCATGCCATGATAGATTAATGTACTTGACCTAATTCTGTTTGAAAACGAAGTTGACCGACACCGCCAGAGCTTCTTTGTGAGTGGTTAGACCATGGCTGATCTGGCTTAAGTTAAAGCATGGGGCTGTCTAACGCATTGCATTCTTGCTTCTGTTGAATGTATTAATTAGCCTGTATCCAAAGCATTATTTTATATCTAACGCATTGGGTCCCGCTAAAGGCATTGTGTCCCCCCGAAAGGCTGTGGATCCCATTGAAGGCATTGAACCCTGTCCTAAGGCATTTAGTCCCGTCGAAGGCATTAGAACGCATCAAATCCATTGGGCTCCATCCAAGGCATTGGGTCCCATGGAAGGCATTGGGTCCCGCCGAAGGCATTGGACCCCGATGCAGGCCCCATAGGAGACATTGGGCCCATTGAAGGCATTGAGACCTTTGGAAGGCATTGGAACCTGGCTAATACATTGGGTTGTCTAGACGTTAACCTTCGTCTTCATAGACAATAGATCCTATCAATGTTTTTACGCTTTAGACGCATCTCATAGACAAGTATGGCCATAAGATGGGTGAGCTGGAAATTAATAATATAATCATATTCATGGAGGCCTAATGAACTGGAGAGAAACGAGATTTATTCCACTTGGATGCAGCGTGAGATCATATGCAATCTGGAGGTAAGGTGAATAGCTACGATGCTTGAATAAATAGGAGGTTCATTATGTCCCCAGTGTTCGGAGGCCCGACAATAACAGCAACACGAAACTGGGAAACTGATCATGAATCCTGTATGTGGTGTGATTGGATATAGACAGCATATCTGGTTCAGGCGCAGTTATTCACCTGAAGTTTGTTTGTTTATTTGAGTTTTACATCCTGGCAACAACTAAGGTCATATCAGGAAGGGTACCAACTTGTACCAGTGCACACTCATGACGATTCTATAGTGCTGCCCCATTGGGAAATCAAGTCACCAGCACCATGAGCTAATATCCCACTCAGTCACTTTATCCTAACACTGAGCTAACCTATCTTAGCGATGCAAAGGCCTAGGAAGCATAAAATATCAATGTTGTAAGTCATTGGTTTGACTGGAGTGGGAACCAAACTCCTGATCTCTCACATGCGAGACCTGTGCTCTATCGCGCCCGATAGAGCAACAAGAAATTGAGCAATAGATCAAATATCCTGTATATTTAGATATCAAGTAAAACCTCTCTAACCGACCACCTCCACAGATCGACCACTCCTCTATATCGATTGCTTTATTTGGTTCCCAAACGATCGACCATACAATACCATTGTGATGATTAAAACCTCCCTAAACCGACCACCTCTCTTAACTGTACCATTTACAGTCTGTCACATGGTCGGTCGACTTGAAGAGGTTTTACTGTAGATAATGTCTCTGTTTTAGGAGTAGTTATTCTCGAGAAGCCGACATCGTGTCTATTCAATTGCTGGACGTGGTGGGCGAATTGGTACAGTGCATGCTTTCCGTGCAGGAAGGTCGAGAGTTTAACTCCCAGCCAAGTCAAGCTAATGACTTACAAAATTCATACTTCTGGTTACCTAACCAGGCTCCGGCATTAATAGCATAGGACAATGTCTCGTTAGCACAGTATCAAGATAATGTGATTGTGTGTGATATCGGGTCATGGTGACGGCGGCTGGGTCTCCCAGTGGGACAGTACTGTAAAGTCACCAAGAGTACATAAGTCGGTACCCATCCTGTTATGATCTTAGATGTTGGTAGGACATAAAGGGGTGTTCTTTGTGGTGGAGTTGTTAGAGTGTCTGACTTTTTCTAGTTTGGACTCCTAATCTGAAGGTCAGTGGTTCTAATCCCCATGCCCCCACCTCTGGCAATTTGGATTTACACTGCTGTGTATAACTTCCAGCATCATCAAAGGCCACTTGCTCTAATACCATGTCTATGTGGTGTGGAAGGTTCAAAATCCATTGGGTCGGTAAAAGTGTAGGCTCGGGCTTTCTATCGATAAACTGTCTAATGGTGAAAACAAGTCTATTCAATCTTATCCATGATAGGCAGTATAAATCTTCAAGAACAAAAATAAACACACAACAACAGCCAACACATGCTTTTTAATTTCCCCTCGAGACATCAGGATTTGGATGGCCCAGCCCATGGGAACCACTAAATAGATATGAAGGATTAGAACTTCCCTTATCTAGGTGATATGGATGATCTGCACACTGGGCCAAGTAGGAATAAAGTGTGAGGGTCTCCGTGATACGACATATTCGAGAAGCAGGTGGTTTACGTAGCGGTATGATTCACTCATTGACATCACTCGGAGAGCTAAATGGAGAATGACAGTCAAGTAATGAAAGCAGTCTTTGTCACATCGCGACCGACAGCATGATGATGATGATTCACTTAAGTCGTGGACGGGGCATATATCTTAGTGAAAATTGTTGTTGGTATAAAAATGCATCGCACAAAATAAGGTTGATGTTAATTTAAATCAGTGCCTGCCTCCTTAGCCTCTGCTATAGCCTATATCCCTGCCTACAGCAGCGTCACGATTAGATACCCTTTGTCACACCCTCACAAGTTTACATCCAGTCGCACACCTCCACATGTTCCAGTCCCACACCAAGCGAACATCCACTACACACCCATATCAAATTACACCTCTGGGTGGTATTCGATTAATCGACTCGGGTCACCCGAGCCACTTGTTGGCGCATGCGCAGACTCTACATCGTGGTTAATCCAAAACTTTTGTTTATTTAACCACGGATGTAATTACAGCAAAATAGGATTTAAAGTATTTGTTGATTGCATAGTTTAGTTATATTTCCATTTCATTAATCTGATGTATTACCAAAAAAAGTGTAAAACACATAGAACTTGTGTTGCTACAGAATGGTACCAGTACAAATGTGACGTCATCGTTCCTAGCCAACCCCAGCCAAGACATGGGTTCCTGGGGTCGGGTCGTTATGCACAGGGCACTTTTTCGTTGAGGCTCCACTCGCGGTGTTCTATTTGAAATCCTAGCAACTCAGGTGACTCGAGTCGCCCGGGGCGTCATAATCGAATACGGCCCTAGAGAGCAACAGAAGCTGCCCTGATCATTGACTTCGTACTCGTAAGATTCGTAAGAATCTAAGTCATGGGGCAACTTACAGGTAAGTCTAATTTAACTGTAATATTATACACTCCCTAGTGACACACACCCAAGTGACCCACACTCCACTCACACACATCCAAGTCGCACACACCCAATTCACACATAGTTAAGTCATACCCACCGAAGTGACACACACCCAAGTCACACACACCCATGTCACACACACACCTCCTCGCCCACACATCATTACATTCCGCCCATGCCATAGACATGTATCACCTCTGCATACATTGTCCAAAATACCCACAATTACACCAACATGCGCCCCACCTCACCGACACGCCAACTTAACCAAGCTATCCTTGTCCTATACAGCCTACAACCATAGACGGTATCCAGTATACTCACACATGCCACCTACACCAGAAACACAGACACCACACCACAGCCAAGATATACATCTATGCTTACACTCACCTCACTTCACACCTTGGCCAACACCTCCGCCACCCCCCACCCCCTCCACCCCCCACCCATCCCACCGCATCGCGCCCTCCACATACCCCTCCCTCCACCACAACCCCATACCACCCCTCCCACCCCAACCCACCAACTGACCATCTACCGATCTCCTATCCCTTCTATTCCTCCCACCCCTCCCCTACACTCCCCCATCCCACTCCTCCCTTTCCCTCCCTCCTCTACTCCCTCCCTCATTTACCGTCGTCCTTCCCTCCCAATCCCCCCCTCACTTACTCCCCTCCCCTCCGCCTCTTCTCCTCCCCCAATCCCCCCCTCACTTACTCCCTCCTCTCCGCTCTACCCTCCCCCAATCAACCCCCCTCACTTACCCCATTCCTTCTCGCCGTTACCCTCCCCCAATCCCCCCCTTCACTTACTCCACCCCCTCCGCCTCTACCCCTCCCCCAAATTCCGCCCCCTCACTTACTCCACTACCCTCCCGCTCTACCCCTCCCCCCAATCCCTCCCCCTCACTTACTCCCTCTCTCCCGCATCTACCCCTCCCCAACTCCCTCCCTACTTTACCCTCGTCCTCCCCCTTCACTAACTCACCCCATACCTCCTCACTCCTCCCCTCCCTCCTCCTCCACCCCTCCCTCATCTACCCGTACACTATCCAACCCCCGGGCTCCCTACTACTCCCCGCCCCCCCCCCCCTTCCTTCCTCCCTCCCACCCCCACACCGCGTCTCCTCCCGCCACGCCCGCCGGGATTCCCCGGCGCGTGACGCGCGGGTCGCCGATGCGCGATATGCAGGAGGCCGGGGCGGGCGCTTATCACCCAGGGCAGTGTCTGTGTGTGCGTGTGCGCATGTGCGTAGCAGGAGGAGTGTGCTTTCAAAAGTGCGGTACAGCCAAATTCAATTAAGATCTTATCAGTACCAAGTTCACTATCAACTCTACCTTGACCCGACGGGTGGGTCCCTAGTTACCGCCTGGGGCATGGGGCCCACATCACCGGTGAAAGGGAATGTCCACAGGCCGGGATCCAGTCGAGGGCGGGAGAGAGGAGGAGAGACTACAGGCCAGGGTGGTTGGATGGGTGGTTGTTGGAGTTTTACGTCCTGGCAACATTTAAGGTAATATCAGGACATGTGCCAGCTTGTGACAGTGCGCACTCATGGCTACTTAATAGTGCTCCGCCATTGGTAAATCAGGCCACTGGTACCATGACCCGATATCCCACTCAGTCACATTATCCTGACATTGGACGGAGGGGAGGGGCGGTGGTGGTGCGGGTGGGGGGGGGAGGTCTAAATGCGCGTCTAACTCAGTTACCCACTGCTGGTTAATAGTGCGTAATCTAGGCATTGTTTATGGAGCTCGCCTACTGCTGATAACAGCGTAACGGCCCGAAGGGGGCGCGGGTATCAACTGCATGCTGTCCGCATGATTACTTTCCCAATTAATAATCCAACCAGTTCAGTAGATGGTCATGTGCGCATTCAGCAGTCGATATTCTGAAATGCAAATCCAGTCAGAATGAATCTCCGCAGGCGAACGTTGGTTGGGATTGGCTACATACACATTTCAGTGAGCTAGCTGTTCTCCGAAGGCAAATTGTTTCAATATATGCCAATATGTGTCGATTAATATGTTATACCAATATAAATGTATACTGTCCTATTACCATTGGTTTGTTGTGTGTTTATAAATTTGTGTATTAAAACCTAATATTAATATATTCAATAGATGCCGATTAATGTGTTACACGATTATAATAATGTATATTATCCTACTACCATTGCTGTTATTTTGTTGAAGTAAAACCAAAAATGCCCATCTGCAGCAACACCTATACTACATTCCCCAGCAGTTTCACCAGACGCAGTTGGGAAGAGGCTTCCTATGCGCAAGGTCGGGAGTTCACAAACCTGGCCGAGTCAAACCAATGTCTTATAAAATTGATACTTTTCACAACCTGGCTTGCCGATTGGTATTAGTAGCAGAGGAAAATCACTGGTTGAAATCAAGATGATGTGTCTGACTGGGGTATCGGATCATGGTGCTGGTGGCATGATCTTTCAGTAGGGCAGCACTATAAAGTCACCATGAAGGCACACTGTCAGAAGTCGGTACCCATCTTTATATATCCATAACTGTTGCTAGGATATAAAATCCCAAGAAACAAACAAATCAACAGTTTACAAAAAGACAATGGCGCCACTACCAGACATATATTACACTATAAACCATAGAATGGCGCTTGACAGAGAATATACTAAACTCATGTATTACTATACTAAATATTAAAAATATTCAACAGGATGACTACATAACCTATTCTGAGCAATGCTGCCTGAGTCATATCTGTACCATAAGTGATACAATTTAAGACCGCCCCTGTTATTCCTGATGGTAAAGACTAGACGGAATCTTGAATAATTGTAGTACTCCATCGCCAATAATATTCGTATAATAAAGTATGCAACACATAACTAGTCACATTGACCAGATAGGATGGCTGAATGAGTTGAACATCCGTCTCTCGCATTGGTAGATCATGAGATTTGACTCCCACAGGTTCCAACCCTGGTCGAGTCAAACCAATGACTTAAAAATTGATAGTTGTTGCATCCTACTTGGCATTATTAGGAGAGCGTAATGACTGGTTGGGTCAGTGCCAGGATAATGTGACTGAGTGGGATATCAGGGCATGGTGCTGGCGGCATGATCTCCAAGTTGGGCAGCACTATGAATCAACCATAAGTGCACACTGTCACAAATCGGTACCCGTCCTATCACAGGAGATGTTGGCAGGACGTGAAATAAATACCCAAATTAACTTCGCCTTCCATGAGATCTGTTCGTAACTTTCAAATTAAAGCTGCATAGTCCGATGAAAGTATCAAGTTTTCACAACCAAAACATGTAGCTAGATTCTTACATTTCCGACTTAGATATTGGTGCGATTATTTAGTATTTATCGCTGCATAGTAATTAGAATGGAATCTAAGTCAATTTAATATCGTGGTACAGCTAGATCATATGGTGTCAGCAATTGTGTTTACACCCTAATATTAATGTGCCATGTTTTCACCCATTTATAATGAACGTTACTTCAAAACTAAAATGAGGTCGATTATAACCATTAACCTAATATATTCACCTAAAATGGTAGAAACTCAAAACCAGTGAAGTAGGTAAACTGTAATGCATTAACAATGCCGGTGTAGGACATTGAAAACACTACCCCGTTGAAAACACTACGGTAGTATTTTGAACCTAAATTGAAAACACTACCATAGTGTTTTGAACCTAAGTTGAAAACACTACTGTTAAGTTCAAAACACTACCAGTATGTATGTCCAGAACACTACCCAAGTTCAAAACACTATCATAACATGGCGCAAAATGTAACCTACTGGTACATATTGGTATACGCTGACCATGCTGTGGTGTTTGAAGCACGGTTTGGTTGTAGAAAGGTTTATGTCCTGGCAACATCTAAGGTCAAATCAGGACACACATAGTAGTAGTATACGCTGTTAGCGCTGTGGTGTCTGGACCAGGTATTACTATACGCTGATAGTGCTGTGGTGGTTTTAGCACGTATTAGTATACGCTGATGGTGCTGCAGCATTTGAAGCACATATTAGTAGTATACGCTGCACACTGTCCCAGCCTACTGCATTCTTCACCAACCTACTGCATACTGCCCCACCTTACTGCATACTGCCCCACCCTATGCCATACTGCCCCACCCTACTACAAATGAAGATGACTATGCAGCAATTATATTGAAACAATTAGAGTAGTGTTTTGAACTTAAAGGTGGTATTTTGAACTTAAGGATAGTGTTTTGAGCATGACCACAGTACTCTGTTGAACCTACCTTCAACTAGGTTGTAAACACTACCATAGTGTTTTGAACCTAGGTTGAAAACACTACCATAGTGTTTTTGTGGAGTAATGTTTTTAACTTACTACATCGGATGTAATTATTACAAATGAAGAATGGCTGGCAACTTGAAAACACCTCACGTGTAATTGATACAATGAGACATGGCCAACAACAACATAAACAATGATAGTGTTGTTTATATGGCTCTGGACGCCGGCTGCTACATGAGGTGCAGGTTGACGGGTCCCCAGGGTGTCACATTGTCATAGTGAATGTTGGTTTGGTTGAGGTGGATGATGAGATAGGCTGGCAACTGTGTGCTGCCTCGTTCTGGTTAATAACATTCTCATTGCAAGCCAACTGGATACGAGGCTTCCTGAAACACAGGACCTCTACACCACACGACGTATACACTACACGACCTCTGCACCACATGCACTCAGTACGACACGACCTCAACACCGCGCGATGTATGTATCACAGGACCTCTACACCACAGGACCTCTGTACCACAGGACATCTGTACCACAGTAATTCTGCACCACAGGGCCTCTGCATCACAGGACCTCTGCACCACAGGACCGCTGTACCACAGGACATCTGCATCACATGATATCTGCATCACAGGATCTCTACACCACACGAGATCTACACCACACGACCTCTGCACCACATGCACTCAGTACCACCCGACCTCTGCACCACACAATATCTGTATCACAGGACCTCTACACCACAGGACCTCTGTACCACAGGACATCTGTACTACATGACCTCTGCACCACAGGGCCTCTGCATCACAGGACCTCTGCATCACATGATATCTGCATCACAGGACCGCTGTACCACAGGACCTCTGCATCACATGATATCTGCATCCCATGACATCTGCACCACCCGACCTCCGCACCGCAGAACATCAGTTGCTCAGCCCATCAGTATGCTGGACCTCAGTACACCAGAACATGTGGACCATAGCATCTCAGTCCCTCAACTATGTGGGTCTCAAGACACCTTCTGACCTCAGGCCCTTAGACCCTGTGGATCCCAGGTCATGTGGACCTAAGTCCCATTGGACTCCAGGCCACCAAGCCCTCAGGCCCTCAGGCCCTCAAACCATCAGACCCGTATGCCCTCAGTCCCACATGCTTCAGGCCCTCTGGACTCAGGCCCTCTGGACCTCAGCCCCTCAGGGCATCTGGACCTCAGGCAATTTATATTTGAGGCCCTTTGGACCTAGAACCCTAGTCGCTCTGTACCGACGGACGGAGGTTGTGTTAGGGCACCACTCACGAGTGTAACCTAATCACGTGATGTCGACTCTAGGCCCGCCGCTAGGTGGACGGCGAGCAGTCCGATAGCTACGTCAGAAAGCGCGTGATCACGTGACCATTTCCTACCGCGGCTAGGTAACGCCGACTGGCGGGCAGTCTGATATCCACGTCCGACTGGTCACGTGAGGTATACACTAGGCCACGTGACCGCCATTTTTTGCCTTCGGGTGTACGAATTTGCATCAGCCAGGTCCATCGATGTCTTCTGGACACCGGTGGGTGGAGGATGGGGGTGAGGGAGTGTGGGGATGTTGGGTGTGAAGGGTGTGGGGGTGGGAGGTGTGGGGTTGTGGGGGTGTGGGGGAGGAGGGGAGGAGTTTGCATCAATGGATTCCTTGTACACCGGGGCTTACCGCTCCTCACACCACCACTGCCACCAGGGGGCTTTACGCGCCCCCTACGGGCAGATCCGGGAGTTACAGTTAGTTGCGTAGCTGACGAATCACAGTTGGAGCCACGGAATATATCCAAAGTGGAACATGGTCGAATTGAATCACGATGAAGGTGATGTGGTTTTTGGTGGAATTGTTATTTTTATGGGTAATCTTTATAGATTTGCACCATAAGAATGGCTTTTTGTTTATTTGTTGGTAAATATGTTTATTGTGGTGAATAAGTCTTTTGTCAGTGCCAAAGTACTGGTCTTCCAGCCATTTATTAAATCAGGATTTTATTTACACAAAAAAGGTGTATAGAGTAAGGTGTACAATATGCAGCATATAAATTAATGACATTCTGTAACCCAAAAGTTCCATAGCAATATGGCAACAGTAGTGTCATATGACTAGATCAATAATTGTTGGATACACCATTTGCAGCATATAGCACAATGAAATTCTGTAACCCACAAGTTCCATAGCAATATGGCAACAGTAGTGCCATATGCCTAGGTTAATAATTGTTGAATACACAATTTGCAGCATATACGCAATGGAATTATGTAACCCACGAGTTCCATAGCAGGATATGGCAACGGTAGTGCCATATGCCTCGATCAATAATTGTTGAATACACAATTTGCAGCACATAACACAATGAACTTCTATAACCCACAAGTTCCATAGCAATATGCCAACAGTAGTGCCATATGCCTAGATCAATAATTGTTGAATACACAATTTGCAACATATAACAGAATGAAATTCTGTAACCCACAAGTTCCATAGCAATATGGCAACAACAGTGTCATATGCCTAGATCAACAAGAGTATTTACATGATGATAACTATTGAATGACTCTGGTTTCTTCGCTGATAATTGGTCGCAAAGTGGGTTTTTATATGACATGACCAGCGGTCCAGTTAGCGGGTTCGCTAAAGTTATGTACAAAGCCCCATGGAACCATTCCACAATTCCACAATACACTCATGATAGAGCGGAAGTCGGCAGCACCCCCACCGCATCCGGCCGGTTAGAACCGGAAGTCGGTATACCCCCACCCCTACGCCCTCATCCGGCGGGTTAGAGACGCTAAGCCTGGTTCCCACCACAGCGCCACCTGGGGAGATTAGAAGGCATCGATCAAGAAAGGGTTGGGGTGGAGAGTGAGAGGGAGGGGGTGAGAAGGCCTAAAGGGGCGCGGTTGTGGGGCGGTGGCGGGAGGGGGTGTGGTGGGGGCGGTGCGGGTTGTATGCATGGGGTGATATGTGGTGGTGTTATGTAAGGGTTAGATGCTAGTGATCAAGGTTTTATCTAGCAACGGGATGGCGAGTGGATGGGGCAGTTACAAGTAAATGATGAGGTCTGGATGGGATGGAGAATTGGTGGGCTTAATGACGTGGTAACCTGGGGTGATAGGAATGTGGGCGGGTGAGGCTGAGGGAGGAGGAGGGAGGGGAGGATGGAGGATAGAGGAGAGAGGAAAGGGGACGGAGGGAGGGGGAAAGGGAGGGAGAGGGAGGAGAGGGTGGTAGGAGGATGGAGGAGGGAGGAGGAGGAGGGAGAAGGGTGGAGGGAGGAGGTAGTAGGGATTGGGGACGGGGAGGCGAGAGGAGAGAGGCGGGTGGAGGGAGAAGGGATAGGGAAGGAGGGAGAAGGGGGAAGGGAGAGGAGGAGGGAGGAGGTGGAGGAGAGGAGGAGGGAGGAGGGAGGTGGGAGGTGGGATGGGGGGAGGGAGGCGAGAGGAAGGAGGAGGAGGGAGGAGGGATGTTGGAGGTGGGTAGAGGGAGGAGGGAAGTGGGAGGCGGGAACAGGGAGGATGGAGGACAGGGGAGGAAGGAGGGAGTTAGAAGGAGGGAGAAGGGTGGAGGGAGGAGGGTGGAGGGAAGAGCAGGGAGGAGAAGGGAGAAGGGGGAAGAAGGGAGGAAGAGGTCAGAAGACGTGGAGCCAAGTGTTGAAGAAAGGTAGGTTGGGATTCTAAGAATGGTAATTGGAAAGGTTGTAGGGGATGGGTGGAAGTGTGATGAGGAGGTCGGTGGACTCGGAGGAGGGATGGCGGTGTGGGTGATAGAGCTAAAGGGTAGTATGTTCTGTATGTGTGGGTGTGTGGGTGGTGGTATTGGGAAGGAGGTCGGTGGGGGAGAGATTGAGATGGCAGGCGAGGTGGGGGATGAGCTGGTACGTGTGGATGGTATATCGGGGGTGGTAGATGCAGAGACAGAGATAGGTGAGTGTGGGAAGTGACAGATCGAGAGATAGGTGCATAGGGTAGAAGGATCCTGGTTTCATCTCCGCCAATCCGCTGACAGGTATCGCGCGTGACCCCAGTGTCCCGTGAACAATCACGCCCCAGATCGATTCTTATACAGTCACGTGACAGCCAGGATTAATATAGGAAGATGTTCAATATACAGCGCAGACCCAAACATAGAAACTGCACAGATATACATATATATACATATATATATATGTGATGTAATCTATTATATGAATATAAATTGGCGGATGCATATATCTTATAATTATTATTATGTATTATTGTATGACTGAATAACTATTCCTCTCTGCATGTTATTTATTTGCTGCGGGCCAGCACACTGCCATTGCTGCTGCCACCATCACTGCCTATTCCGGCACTACAGCCGGTCACCTGTGCCAGTACACATTCAATTTTTACTTTTGGTATTGTATAGGTAGGGCGTTTATTGCTCAGCCAGGAGCCTCATCAATAAATTAGGCTGTTCACCAACTTCGGTCTCGGTTTCCTCTTTGCTACGAGGCCTGAGCGAGAGAGTGAGTGAGAGAGTGTGAGCGTCAGAGTGAGTGAGAGAGAGTGAGAGAGTGTGAGCGTCAGAGTGAGTGAGAGAGAGTGAGAGTGAGAGAGTGAGAGAGTGAGAGTGACCAGTGTGAGAGTGAGATTAAGAGAATGAGATTAACACAGTGAGAACATGAGTGAGAGAGTGAGCATGAGTTAGTGTCAAAGAGTGAGTTGGTGTGAGAAAGTGCGTGGGTGTGAGAGAGTGAGTGGGTGTGAGAGACTGAGTTGGGGTGAGAGAGTGAGATGGTGTGAGAGAGTGAGTTGAGGTGAGAGAGTGAGTTGGGGTGAGAGAGTGAGTGGGTTTGAGACTGAGTGAATGATTGCTTACACTTGCTTACACTTGCAGGTGATTGTGTTACGTCAATATTCCATTGTTAGAAATTGTATCGTGTCTGCAATTGCTGTTTAAAGCAATTTCTGACAATTAATGCTTGGGCTGAGGATTTTCTAAATTGGTGTGTTTCCATTGATGTTGCTTCAAATTCAAATAGCAGCTAACTATAGTGCTCTGCAATTTCGATTTGAAATAATTGTCCATTGCTACTGATGTGAACAATTGTTGCCTGGTCATTAGCTGTCATTCGCTGTTAGCAGCAAACTGTTCTTTGTAATTGGGAGTCTGTCACTTGAAATTAGTCTTTACAATTTCCTTTTGCAATTTCTGATTGCGAAAATCCTGTTTCGAATCACATCAAGCTTGTAAAGGTGGCAGGTTGGTGACACCTCGTTGTGTGCGTGTGTGTGTGCATCAATGCACCCGCATTGTGATCATCTTTGAGCACCGATATGGCGGGCACTGCAAACCTCTCACATATCTGTGTGGGTGGGAGATGGGTAGTGATAGCTGGAAGTGGGGTGGGTGGGGATGGGTGGGGTGGGTGGGGATGGATGGGGATTGTTGGGGATTGGTGGGGATGTGTGGGAATGTGTGGGGATCTGTGGGGATCTGTGGACGTGATATAGTGTGGTAGGGGGTGAGGGATGTGGGTGGATGGGGATGGATGCTGGTGGGTGGAGATGGCTGGAGATGGGTGTGGATGGGTGTGGATGGGTGTGGATGGGTGCTGGTGGGTTGAGATGGGTGCTGGTGGGTGGGGATGGGTGCTGGTGGGTGGGGATGTGTGGGGATGGGTGGGTTTTTGTGGGGAGGGGTTGGCATGAGTGGGGATGGGTGGGGAGTGGTAGGGGATGAGGGGGCTATGGGGTGAGTGGCGATACAAGGTGAGGTGAGGAGGGTGATAGTGGGTGGGGATGGGTGGGAATGGGTGGGAATTGGTGGGGTTTTGTGGGAAGGGGTTGGCATGAGTGGAGATGGGTGGGGATGGGTGGGGATGGTTGAGGCTTGGAGGGATGAGTGTAGATCGGGGTGATGGGTGTGGATGGTTGTGGATGGGTGTGGATGGTGTGGATGGTGTGGATGGGTGTGGATGGGTGTGGATGGGTGTGGATGGGTGTGGATGGTCTGGATGGGTGTGGATGGGTGTGGATTGGTCTTACTGGGCGTGGATGGGTGTGGATGGGTGTGGATGGGTGTGGATGGGTGTGGATGGGTGTGGGGGATGGGTATGGTTGGTGTGTGGATGGGTGTGGATGGGTGTGGATGGTGTGGATGGTGTGGATGGGTGTGGATGGTTTGGAGGAGGGTGAGATGGGTGGGGATGGATGTGGATGGGTGTGGATGGGCGTGGATGGGTGTGGATGGTGTGGATGGGTGTGGATGGTTGGGGATGGGTGTGGATGGCTGGGGATGGGTGTGGATGGGTGTGGATGGGTGTGGATGGGTGTGGATGGTGTGGATGGTGTGGATGGGTGTGGATGGTTGGGGATGGGTGTGGATAGATGTGGATGGGCGTGGATGGGTGTGGATGGTTGGAGATGGGTGTGGATGGGTGTGGATGGGTGTGGATAGGTGTGGATGGGTGTGGGTAGGTGTGCATGGGTGTGGATGGGTGTGGATGGGTGTGGATAGGTGTGGATGGGTGTGGATGGGTGTGGATGGGTGTGGAGGGGTGTGAATGGGTGTGGTCAGGTGTGGGTAGGTGTGGATGTGTGTGGATGGGTGTGGATGGGTGTGAATGGGTGTGGATGGGTATGGGTAGGTGTGGATGGGTGTGGATTGGTGTGGATCGGTGTGGGTGGGTGTGCATGTGTGTGGGTGGGTGTGGATGGGTGTTGGTGGGTGTGGCTGGGTGTGGGTGGGTGTGGATGGGTGAGGGTGGGTGTGAGTGTGGGGGGGTGTGGATGGGTGTGGATTGGTGTGGATGGGTGTATGTAGGTGTGGATGGGTGTGGGTAGGTGTGCAAGTGTGTGGGTGCGTGTGGATGGGTGTGGATGGGTGTGGATGGGTGTGGATGGTGTGGATGGGTGTGTGGATGGGTGTGGATGGTGTGGATGGGTGTGGATGGGTGTGGTTGGGCATGGATGGGTGTGGATGGGTGTGGATGGGTGTGGATGGCTGGGGATGGGTGTGGATGGGTGCGGATGGGTGTGGATGGGTGTGGATGGCTGGGGATGGGTGTGGGTTGCTGGGAATGGGCGGGATTTTGTGGGGAGGGGTTGGCATGAGTGGGGATGGGTAAGGCTTAGGGGGATGGATGTAGATCGGTGGGATGGGTGTGGATGAGTGTGGATGGGTGGGGATGGATGGGGATGGGCGGTGGTGGTAGGGGTGGGTGGGGGTGGTAGGGAGTGGTAATGGGTGATGGGGCTATGAGGTGAGGTGGTAGTGGTTGGGGATACGAGGTGACATTAGGAGGGTAGGGGATGGTGATAGGAAAGGTGGGGGTGGAGAGTGGGAGTGGGTTGGGCTGAGCGGGACGAGGGGGGGGGATATTGGATTGCAATGGGATAATCAATATGACTACATCGCGGCGGGGGGGGGAGGAAAAGGGGTGTTAATTGGATATGCCCTACTTCCCAGTCGCAGGATAATGCCGTGCTACGATATTATTCTTTCATGTGTTGTCACTTTGATATTTCTATCGAGTATGCTAACCCAAATTGCACCCAGCTATATGATATCACTTGCAAGTCCATATTTAAAAAAAAGTTTGTTTGGGGGGTGATAATGTTATTTTTCAGAATAATACATCTCTCAGCGGCGAGGTACTGCTATTCGATCCAGATCGCTGTGGATCATTTAGCCCAGGCTGTATCCAGCGGGGGAAAGAGAGAGGTCCCCCGCCCGCCCCCCTTTATACCCACATAACATCCTGATTTGACCTTAGATGTTGCCAGGGCGAAAAATTCCTACAAGCATTTGTTATACCCACACAAAAAAGGCAGTGTGTAATCTCCCTGAAATGGCTGGAAATAGCAAACTAGGAAATGCGAATTCATGGCATGATGAAATAAAATATGTACATTGGTACTTTCCCAGTCCACTTGAACCGACATCTACCGATAGGTCGCTGGCATTGAAGTGTTAAATGACAATAACCAACAGAAAATACACCATAGGGAGAATTTAAAGACAGCTCAAACTTGGTTTAATACCAGGTTACGAGGCATATGGGGGACAACCAAATGGTTGGTTGGTTATTGGCGTTTTACATCCTGGCAACATCTAAGGTCATATCAGGATGGGTTCTGACTTATGACAGTGCGCACTCATGGTGACTTTATAGTGCTACCCCACTGGGAAATCACGCGCCAGCACTGTGATCTGATATTCCACCCAGTTCCAGTATCCCGAGTTTGAGGTAACCAGTCCTTGCCCTATCCTACTAATGCCGAGCGCCAAGCTAGGAAGTGAAAAGTATCAGTTCTGTAAGTCATTGGTTTGACTCAACCGGCAATTGAACTCCTGATCTCCTGCACAGGAGTCCTACGTTCTACCTATTCTGCCCTCACGACCAGTACAAGCAAATGTTCTTGTAATGATCAACCATCCCCTAAAGTGGTATAATCGCAATTCATAACGACATAATTCACTTTATCAACAACATTTAACAAAATAATAATTCAAAAACTGATCTTAGAAAATCTATTCCAAGCCATTGCCGATTTAGGTCAAAATGGCTAAACACTATGGGACGATCAGTGCGCTAGTTGATTTATTAGTTTGTATTTGCTTTTGTTTTTCTATATATAATTTGTTTATTTGTTGGGATTTTACATCCTGGCAACATCTTATGTCATATCAGAATGGGTACAGACCTTTGCTGACAGTGTGCACTCTTGGCAATTTGTTAGCACTGCCCCATTGAGAGACCAGCTCACCAGTCTCATGACCTGATTTCCAACTCAGTCACATTATCCAGAAACTGAACTAACCAGGCCTTGCCCTGTCCTAGTTTATTCTGAGCACCACACTAGTTAGCGACAAGTATCAATTTTGTAAGTCATCAGTTTGACTCGGCTACGACTTAAACTCCCAACCTTATACCCCTGTCACATTGGAACGTGTTGTGCGGCGTGCCGGCAACGTGGACAATATTTGCTAGCATGCTGGACACGTCCAAGTTTTCGGCGTCTTGGGAGAAAGTTTGACGAAACCGCAGCGTGTGACTAGCATGTTAGTAACGCGCTGCGAACGTGTGTCGACGTGCGGCGGTAAAAAAAAAAAAAAAAAGTCCGCTTGACCTAGTTTACTCCCGCGTTTGTCGACGCGCATCAACGTCCCGCCAGCGGGTTCCCAGCATGCCATCAGCGTGTTATCGGCGCGTTGTCGGCGCTCCGCCAGCGTTTCTCAGCGCGTTGGACGTTTTGCCGGCGCGCCTGGACGCGTTGGCGGCGGGTCTTGGCGCTGTGCCGGCCCTACCCGAATGCCAACGTTAACCGACTTTGATCAACGTCCTGCCAGCGTTCCGCCGGCGGGCCCCCAACGGGTTCGACGTGTTGGCAACGCGTTGGTAGCATGTCCATAACGTCCCTCCAACACCACACAAAACAATCGGCGCGACCCAACGCCCGCCGATGGCCGTGACGTGTAGATTCACACGTTGCTATGTACCGACGCACGGGAAACGCGCCGGAAACGCACCGGAAACGTACCGGACATGTACCGAAGTTTCGCCCAAAAATCGAACACGTCGGCACGCGTCGACCCGCGTTGGCCCGAAACGTCGTAATGTGACAGCCCCTTAAAACATGGGAAGCCTGCGTTCTCACCGATTCGGCTTGCGTGTGTTAGTAACACGAACTTGGGGGCAGTGGAGAGCCTTCTTACACAAGCGGGATGGAGGTCTAAGGGCGGTCCGTGTCAAGTACACCCGGTGCTGGTTCATTCACGGCTTGCGGCTATCTAGGTCAAATAGACTGGTTCTCTTTTGATAAGGGCACACGTAGCAGTTTGCATGAACCCACCAACGTGAAGACGCCGCCCGTAAGAATAAGCATAGCAAGTTAATCCAGATTTACAAGTAGTGAACCTATGGTTTGGTTGGTTCTTAGAGTTTTACATCCTGGCAACATCTAAGGTCAAATCAGGACAGGTACCGACGTGTGACAGTGCACACTCATGGCGCCGTTATAGTGCTGCCCCACTCGAAGTGACACATAAACATTTTTAAGTCATAGGTTTGACTGGACCAGGATTCTAACCCGAACCCGTGGGTTCGAATCCCACAATGTACCAAAACGGGAAACGGATGCTCAACTCATTTGGCCACCCCGTGTGGTGTTGAACCCATGTTGAAAATAGACAAACAAAAGCCAAAGGAAATTGCTGATTATTCATAATTCAATATTGAATTATGGTTAATGGTTATTTTGAAAGAAGTGAGAGAATTGAAATGGGGAGGCAATTTGCTGAGTTATTTCTGATTTAAATATCAGGTTCCCACCAGGATATAATTCTGTTTGAATACTACATTGAAAGAGATATATGTGTTGTGCTATTCCAACAGGTGCCTATTCTGAAGAAAGTATCACATTTGTTTATACCAAACCACTGACCTAGATTTGACTCTATATGAGCCTGTCTCAAAAGGTGATAACTCTTCTTTTTGTTGTCCATTGTAACAATTGACACAAAACAGCACAGAAACGGTTACACTGAAAACACAAGGACATTTGCTTCAAATCAATATGTATTCTATTGGGATTATGAAATACCATGTAAAGAACAAATCACTTTATCCTGAGCAAATGTATAAGCAGATGATAATATGTTGATCGTTACAATGGACAAAGTTTTGTCCCATATTGCTTGTCCCATAGTTATTAACTAACTGTTTGGACCAGATACCAGACATAGACAAAATGGAGACACTGGTTATGGGAGATTTTAATGCAGATACAGCAGATCCAAGCACACAGACAGCTACAAAAGTTAGTCATTTTGCAGTTTCACAGGGATTGGAGCAGGTCATCAAATCTTGCACTAGAATAACCCGAAAAAGCAAAAAGATTCTAGACCTAGCCTTCACAGACATGAAATACTGTACTACTACAGGGGTAATTAACTATAATATAAGCGATCATAAACCAATCTATGTTATCAAGAAACAACCTAGGGATGTTAGCGGTCTAATAGAGTTCTGGGGTAGAACTTACAGTCAATACTCTACTGATAAATACTGTGAAACTCTAAGGCAGGAACCAATTGAAAACTTTCTCCAAACAGAGGACCCTAATGCATGTTGGCGACTATTATTGGATAAAATAACGCTAGCAGCAAACGAGAATGCACCTATGCGAATCTATAAGGTTAAAGAAAATTGTCCCAAATGGTTATCTAATGAAATCTTAGAGCTACAGAAAGATAGGGATTACTTTGCGCAAAAATTTGAACATACTGGCAACCCTGAGGATGAATTCATAGCCAAACAACTAAAGAATAAAGCAACGGCAGCCTACAGAGGTGCAAGGGCCAAGTTTCTTAAAACAGGTATAATTTTGAATAAAAATAACTCGAGGAAGGCATGGAGGGTAATTAATGATATAGCTCCAGCACCTGTACAGTCAGTGGGAAATCTAACCGATGAATTAACTGGGGATAAAATACCTATGGGAGAGATAGCAACTTTCATAAATAACTACTTTGTCGACATTGGTGAAAAACTAGCAAATCAATCAGAGGATATACCACTAAATGACAAAACATACCACCCCAAAGTTAATACTCATAAATTTGAACTGCACCCAGTCACAGAGCAAGAACTTATCAAGAAAGTGCAGTTACTCTCTGAATACAAGTCATCAGGGCTACAAGACCTAAGTTCCAGGCTCATCAAAGATGCCATGCTAGCACTGGCTACTGAATTCACATATCTAACTAATCTAATTATTGATACAGGTATCTACCCAGATGCATGGAAAAGGGCAATGATTATGCCAATCCCGAAAACGTCGAACCCTAAAACGTGTAATGAACTAAGACCTATATCACTTCTTCCAATACCAGGCAAAATAGTTGAGCAACTAATCCATGACCAAACAACAGAATTTTATGAAAGTACAGGTTACCTAGCAATAGAGCAAAATGGTTTCAGGAAGAACCACTCCACAACCAAAGCAGTGGCAGGTGTGCTAGACACACTAATGACAGGGATGGATCAAGGAAGATTATCTATTGCTGTCTTTATAGACTTTCGTAAAGCATTTGATACTGTAGACCACAAACTTTTAATAGAAAAAGCGGCAAATAGTGGTCTGGGCACAGGGACAACTAAACTGCTAAAAAATTACCTACTAAACCGTTCACAGTATACTAGACTTGAAGGTGTTAATTCCTCACTGAGAGAAGTGAAGACGGGGGCACCACAGGGATCTACCCTGGGCCCACTATTATTCTTAATCTACATCAATGACCTCCCACTAGTACTTGAAAAAGTAAAGGGAAGCATATTTGCTGATGATGTGGCACTGGTAGCAACAGATGTTGATCTGAAAGTGGCTGAATCCAAAATGAATCATGATTTAGAAAGAGTAAACCAGTGGAAAAGGGAAAATAAACTATCCATAAATATTATAAAAACTAAATATGTAATATTTGCAACTAAAACTAAACGTTCCAGTTTACCAATTGTCAGTATAAAAATAGGAGAGTGTATACTTAAGGAGGCTCTAAGTTATAAATATTTAGGTACTACACTTGACCCTACAATGTCAGGAACCAGTCAATTAAATAGAATTACCAGAACATTGGCAGCCAAAATGAACACCTTGCGGAAAATAAGGCATTATATGAGCGAAGAGACTGCACTTCTATTGTACAAAACCACAATACTGCCCATCATTGATTATAATGACATAATATATAATATACTAACTAAAAAGCAGCAAGCAAAGCTCCAAACTATTCAAAATAGAGGTTTGCGCACAGTATTTAAAGGAAAAACACTACATACCATTGAGATGCACAATAAATCTAAACTAGATGCCCTAAATATTCGCAGAGACAAGCACCTATTAGGCCTAATGTACCACCGCGCGAAATACCCATATTACATAGACACACCTACACAAGCCACACGTGCAGCACAAGCCACCCTCCTGAAAGTGCCACATGTTAAAACTAGTAAAATGAAAAAGTCACCGGTTGTTCTGGGGAGGGCACTCTGGAACCAACTACCAGCACGTGTCAGGAACAGTGATTGTTACAAAACTTTCAAGATAAACCTCCATGCACATTTAAATCAACCAGCCTAGGCCAAAGCAGATCAATGATACACTGGGTCGGTGTTGCCGTTCCTTTCCCTGTCCCCCCGCTCCCCCACCCCCAAACAAACACTGTAAACCCAACCAGTAGCGGCCAATTAGACCAAAAACTCATCTTCAATGGAATGAGCCTGGAAATGATTGTAGTTGGATCCTACTGAGGTACATGATTAATCAATATTAACGTACTTACTAACTCAATAGGCCCCACCTGAGATTACCATGAACGTAAGTTCAATCACAAAGGCCCACGCTACATCCCCCATCACCCTTTCAAAGAGTATGTTACTACTAGAAAGATAACCAGCTGTGCCCCACCCCTACTAATGCCTACCATACTAGTCTAACTTAGTTACCTCCCCGCATGTGTTTCTATTTTTCTTATCTTGTTCTTTAACTATCATTCATGTAAGGATGTTTTGCTTATTTTCCTGTAATTGTCTATTTGTATATTGTTGTAGATTTGTTTACTGTGTAGAGGCAATTGTGATTAGGGCTGGAAGACCAGTGCATTAGCACTGACAACATGTTATTCAGAGGAATAAAAACACTTGAACAAAAAAAAAAAAACTTTGAAGGAGTCTCATATATCTAACTTTGATTCTGGTGCAGTCAGGAAACATTTATTGACTATGCATTAAGTTCATCAGATTTTATTTTGAAGTCTATGATGTCCATCATTTTGACTTGAACACGCTAATATTAATGTGCCATGTTTTCACTTCAAATCTCTCCAAGGGTAAATAAACCCTTTGAAATAAAATTTCCTCAAAACTGAAATGAAGTGGATTATACAATATGGCTGAAACTTAAAATCATTAGAGTATTTAACTTTAAAGTGCAAGGAAAGCAGTTACATTCAATATAGCCACTGTGAGAATAGCCGCCACATCAATAACCACCACATCAATAGCCACATGAACAGCCACCACATTAATAACCACCACATCGATATCCACCACATCAATAGCCACACCACATCAATAGCCACAACATTAATAATAATAATAATTACCAGCACTGGAATGTGACTGCTCCTTTGCTTGGCGTCAATGGTTATTCTAATCCAATTACATAAATTCCGTCGTAAAGAAAACCCACCAAAAAACCACCAAAAATAAAACTCCTACCAACAAATGAGAAAAGGTACAACACTAATAGGAGGATCCTGAACCCAACATAATTCAATCCACACATGAGGTCTTCACTTCACATTTACTGATATTCAGTATATATGCAACGCAGGGCGTTGCGAAGCCTAAGAAGAATTCAATCGGATCCTCTGCAGCCACCCAACAGTGATGTAAAGAAACATAGTGATATTTACAAAATCATGAGTAGCATTAACCATCAAAACAAGGTACTTAAGCTTCCCCATAAACAAGACCTGGTAAGAAGCATTAAGTGTAGGAGAGCTATTGGCGCCTAGCTGACGATTTAATGACCATAGAACATGCTTGCCATACATTATAGCAGCAACTGAGTAAAACACGATGGCTACTAAATGATGATGCTCTATTGCTTGCAATAAAAGCATGATATTGCCTGGGTTCGATTATGGATAGATATTTTATTAGCCGTAGACCTAAACAGTTGTCGTTAAATGGTGGTTAGTACAGAGGCAAGTGCCCTCTCACCCCCAGTCATTCCACTCTCATCCACCTCCACCCCTCACCCCCTCACCCCCTCACCCCCTCACCCCCTCACCCCCTCACCCCCTCACCCCCTCACCCCCTCACCCCATCCTCCCATCACCCCTATAGAGGGTAGGCGTAGTACCTAATCCACTATGTAATAACCTATAACTAGATCCCCCCGTCCTGATATGACCTTTGATGTTGCTAGGACGTAAAACAACAACAAGCACACATACAACTAGACCCAGGAACGCTCAACTTCCCTGGCTGTTATGCAACAGCGATGTACATTTCTAAGTAGGACGCACTCACCCTCCTTTCCCTCCTCAAAACGAGCTGATTCAAAGAGGTCACGTGACAGTTTTCCGCAACAGTCAGCCAATTCTACACCCCCCTCCCATCCCACTGGAAATTCCTTGTTGGAAGTGGTTATGAATAAACGATGGATCAGTTTATGTTATGGGGCTGTCACACTACGACATAACGACGTCAACGTAGGGAGAACGTGAAGAACATTGAACTTCTCGGCACAGTATGCAAATTTGGGCACAAGTTGAACGTGGATGCACCGTAGTGGACGAGAACGTAACGTTGGTAAAGCGTAGTGATACCATCAATCACCGAGAGAAGACAACGTCACTACGCTCACGGAACGTTATGAACGTCATACCATCGCCAGAAGAACGTTACATGACGTTAGATATGTCATGAGGTTGAACGTACATTGAATGCACGTTCTCCTGACGTTCTCCTAACGTTCTCCTGACGTTCTCCTGATGTTCGTGTGACGTTCCCATTAAGGCTCGTAGGCTTTTGCACTTGGTTTAATGTGGGTCAACGTAGTGGAAGGTAGTGGAAGGTAGTGGAACGTAGTTGAACGTAGTGAGCAGCATTGAAATAACGTCAGTTTAACATCATTGACGTTCACTGAACGTGAACAGAACGTACGGCGAACGTAAACACTTACGTTCGACCTACGGCAAAACCTTGATGTAACTCGACGTAACACGACGTAATGTGACGTAGCTCGATGTCATTCTAACATCATTTTGACATCATCATGACGTAACCCAACGTCATGACGAAAAATTACCATGTTAGGCTCACGTTGGCTCGTTACGTCGTAGTGTGACAGGGGTATAAGGCCTAGATGCCAGATGTTTGTTCTCTGTCAATGCTCTAAACCGAACACCTCTGTAAATTGACCATTTAAAGTCGTTCTCATAGTCGGTCGATTGAGAGAGGTTTTACTATCGTTCCTATTACACCATCACATAGCCGGGACCTTTAATACTACCTTAAAGCTGCATAATCCGATGGTTTTGAGGTTCGTTTTTGTTGTTCAATAGATACATTAGGTTTCGTCACTAAAATCGACATTAGGCTGAACTAATTTTTATTTTAAAATAGCTGCCTCTGGATATATTTGAAGTTAAAATATGCCACGTTAATTGTCCGGTTCACACCAAAATGGTACACACAGATAGGCCTTGTTTCCCCATTTGGGTTACAGCATCGTAGCACAGGAGCACCAACACTTAAATACATATTTAAGGGGTGCACCAGGATACAGATTGAATAAGTGGGATCAAATCTAGGTAAGGTGTAAACAGTTAGGTGCTCTCACCGGATTGTGCAGCACTATTAAAGCTGTATAGTCCGATGAAATATCAAATTTTCAAAACCAAACCAATCATCTAGATTTGATTTAAATATCTAACTTAGATCATCATCATCATCATGCTGTTGGTCGCGATGCGACAAAGACTGCTTTCATTACTTGACTGCCACTCTCCATTTAGCTCTCTGCTGTGAGAGTTGCATCCATGAGTCAGTCTTAATGTCTCTCAGCTTCAGGTTTCTCTTGATGGTATCCTTGAACTGGAGAGACGAGGGCACCCTCTCTTTGTGTAAACAGAAGACAGTTGAGAATAGAGGATTTGCTTTGGTAGGCTGTCTGATGACATCCTCATGAGGTGTCCAGTCCACCAGAGATTCGTTTTGATCAGAAGATCTTCCATAGAGGGCAGCCCCGTCTGTTCAAGTATTTCCTTATTTGTCACTTTGTCCTTCCAGGTTAGCCTCATTCTAACTTAGATACTGATGCACTTATTAAGCACTTGTTTCTGCATAGAAGGTAATAATGATTCAATTTACCAGAACCTGTTACTGCAGAAGTCTATGGTGTCAGAGTTTTAGCAAGCTTGCCAAAACTAATTTGACATGTTTGCACTCAAAATATCTCAAAAGTTTACCATTTAAAATAAAAGTAACTTTGAACTAATGTAAAGTAGATACGAGTGATTGATCTAATATATTTATATCAGAAAAATTCACAAATTCAAAAGCATCGGACTATGCAACTCTAAGCAACCTTCACTCACCTGACTTTAGGTAACCTTGTAACTGCACTTCCATTAGTAGGGAACCCATCACGCCATAATCATTTCTATTGCATACCTTCTTTAAAAACTACCCGTTTTGTTTGTTTGTTGTTTAATGTCCTAGCAACATCTAAGGTAATATCAGGACAGATACCGAATTGTGACAGTGTACACTCATGACTTTATAGTACTACCCCACTGAGAGGCCACGCTCCCAGCACCATGACCCGATATCCCACACAGTCACATTATCCTGATACAATGTTAACCAGTCCTTGTCCTATCCTATTAATGCCAAGCGCCAGGCTAGGTAGCGAAAAGTATCAATTTTTATAAGTCATTGGTGTGACTTGGCTGTAATTCTTCGAACTCCCATCCTTCCATTGGTTGATTGTTAAAGTTTTACGTTCTGGCAACATGTAAGGTCATATCAGGACGGGACCAGACGGGATGGTCGAATGAGTTAGAGTGTCTGTCTCCCGTGCTGGTAGATCATGGGGTCGTGGGTTCGAATCCTGGTCGAGTCAAACAAATGACTTAAAAATTGACACTTGTCACTTCCTAGCCAGGCGCTCAGCATTATTAGGACAGGGCACGGGTTGGTGTGCTCAGTGTCAGGATAATGTGACTGAGTGGGATACCAGGTCATGGTGCTGACAGCCTGGTTTCCCAATGGGACAGCACTATAAAGTCGCCATGAGTGTGAACTGTCACAACTCGGTACCTGTCCTGATATGACCTTAGATTTTGCTAGGACATAAAACAACAACAACAAACAAACATATCAGGACGGCCCGACCTCCCACACCGGAACCCTGCGCTCTACCGATTCGGACACCGCGTCTGGTAAATATCAACCTAGTAATTATACACTGCATAACTGTATACAACTAAAGTGGTGTATTACAATTCCCAAAACGACACCGGCACAGCGCCACAAGGCACCGGCCGGCTAATCCACACACCACCAGTCAGAGGCTGCCGGCGGGCAGGGTGGGAGGAGAGAACTCCCCTCCCCACGCCCGCAGCCTCACAGGCCGCCCCGGCTCCTGGAATCTCCCGTCCCACCTCAGAATCCATTCCGCTCCCCAACACCCCAACAACCACCGCACACCCACACACCAGACACCACCGCATCCTTCAATCAATGCGCCTCAGTCGGCACAACTATTTCAAATTAAAAGTGAAATATCGTCAACGCCATTTTATTTTGTGTGTTTTCCCTTTAATACGATGGGAGCATAAAAACGCAGCAAAGACGATGAGCAAATGGAAACATGTCTAGTTGTATTAGCCGACGGCATCGGGTGGGTGGGTGTGGGGGGATGGAAGGGGGAGAGGAGGGGAGAGGGGAGAGGGGATGGGAGAAAAGGGTACCTTCCTTCATGCCTCCTCCGTCCCCATTCTCATCAGCTTCTGGAGGATTGTGTGGGAAAGGGATGTGGGGAAGGGGTAGTGGGGAAGTGATTCCACCGGAAACATGCACTGCGCATGCCGGTCCCTGGCCGGCAGGCACTGCCGGGATTGTGAAACATTCATTCTCTTTAATTTATTGGTGAAACCACTGCCTGTTAAAGTGTTATTACAGCATTGAACCATTGATGGTGTTTAACGAATTAACGCCATCTCACGAAACTGTGACGACCTGGTAGTCTCCTGTGGGTTGACTTTGCTTCTTATGTACTACTGTCAGGCTCACATAGATTCACTTCCACAGTGGAATGGACCCCTTTTCAGCCTCGCTTCCATATCCGGCCTTCCCCAACAAACCAGATTATTGAAGAACTAAACGAAAAGTGTATGTTGTGTACGACTACTCTGAGGCTGGGGTAGATGGTGGAATCTTTAGTACAAGTATGAGTCCCTCTCCATCGCGTTTTAATGTATCCGTTTGGGGAATTTGAACACCGAGACCAGCAAGATCAATTGCTTACAATTGAGGCCTCCTTTCCATTAAGGAAATACTGTGTAATGACCAAAGAGAACATTCTTTGTACAGGAACAGACATTTTCAGAGTCCCTTGGTTGATTAATTGGTACAAGAGTGATTTCTTGGTACAAGGATGTATATCTAGTTGATTCATTGGTTAAAGGGATAGCTCGCTGGTTCAAACTGGTACACAGATATCTTCGTATTGATTTATTAGTGCAACGCTGGTTCCATAGATAATCTTTGTTGTACCTTCCTTTCCTATATTGTTAACCACTTCATAGATTCCTATTGATGACTTGTATCTTCCGCCCAACCCCTACACACAATGTACATGCAACGTTCTCCACATGCAGCATTCTACTTTAAATTTGAAAGCATACCAAATTTAATATCCCTCCAATTTGTCAATCCATATTTCAATCACAATTTATTCTAAATCTGAAATCAGAGTGACTATCTTATTGCTTCCTGAGGAAGGACTAAGGCTATGGGATAGCGTGCAGCACCCCATCCATGTTAATCCCTATTAAGCATGTACAATAAAGTCAGCTTAACCTCAGACACATGTGGTTATTAGTCAGATTGAAGTCATGCACTTGGCGGACAGGCAGACTTCTGATTTAATAAACTTGCCTCATCTTGCATTGTACTTGTCCCTGACAGTCGGTACATCAGCATGAACATGTAATGTGTGATCTGGCTTGTTTGTGTGTTGGAGTTTTTTTCATGGTTGGTTGTTGGTGTTTAACTACCCTTGTTGCAGTTGTACCCATAACAGCTGTATTTAGCCATAGTAGCATTACTACCTTTCATACTATCCTTGTTGTAGTTGTACGCATAACATATGCCTTTACCCATAGTACCATCACTACATGTAGTACTATCCTTGTTGTAGTTGTACCCATAACAGATGCCTTTACCCATAGTACCATCACTACATGTAGTACTATCTTTGTTGTAGTTGTACCCATAACAGAGTCCTTTACCAATAGTACCAGCACTACCTTTAATACTACCCTTGTTGCTGTACCCATTACATATGGTTGTTTGGGGTTTTACATCCTGGCCACATCTAAGGTCATTCCAGGGCCGGTACCGATTTGTGACAGTCCGCACTCATGATGTCTTCATAGTGGGAGACAAGGCTGCCAGCAGTATGACCTAATATCCCACTCAGTTACATTATCCTGACACTGAGCTAACCAGCCATTGTTCTATCATAATAATGCCGAGCATGTGAGTAGGAAGCGACAAGTATCAATGTGTACGTCATTGGTTTGGCTATACCAGGGTTCGACCCACCTAAAGCAGATGCCACTACCCTAGTGCCACCTCTATTATCTTTAGTGTCATCCTAGTTGCATTCCTATATTCTCGGGTGCAAGTGACAGTGTAGCATCCAGGATAGAAGCGTGCCGGCGGAGGAGCCACCGGTCACGTGGTTGGAGGGGGGGGGGGGTGAGACTGAGTAAGCCACCCCATCCGTATTAGGGTAGGAAATAAACATATAATCCCTTCCATGCCTTTATATTAGCATAATGTTTATACATCACATATACAAATATATAGATATATATCACATGACTAAGGGTTGCTTTCATGTATGGCAAGCCTACCTGTACCAGGCAGTCTCTGGGCATACAACTACTGTGATCTGCTGGCCACTAATCTAAAGTGGCTAAATTAAAGATAATTATAGACACTTGGCTAATTGATCTGCGGCTGCCTTATAATTCAATGCAAATAGACTCGCTAGAAAGGGGGCGCGGTGTGAATAGTGTGAGTGAGCTGATCACCACCCATAACTTCCCTTAGCCGAGCAACACATTCCAATTATATTATATAGCTCCTAAGGAAATCCTGTCCTGATATGACATGGTGGCGACAAAAATACGGATAGATTGCAGACTACTCGGTATATAACTATTAGCGACATCTTGCGCTATGTGAACGGAGAGTCACTGGGACCAGGCTGCTGGGGATAGTTGGTTGTTTGGAGTTTTACTTCTTGGCAACATCTAAGGTTATATCAGGATGGGATATTGGCAAATGGTCACGTGACTAAGCGCTGAATGACTAGGGAGGTGTAAACCCTCTGGGCACTAATGTTGGCGGAGCATATACGGTAGGATACAGATGTTCAGGTTATGGGGCGCGGCGTGGGGTGGGAGGGTTTAGGGAGGTGGTAGGGATGGAGGGGCGAAGGAGGGAGGGATGGGGTAGGGAGGGATGGGCGAGGGAGGTGGTGGGGGAGGAAGGGGGTAGGGAGGGATGGGCGAGGGAGGTAGGGTAGGGGAGGGAGGGGGAGGGAGGGAGGGGGTAGGGAGGAAGGGAGGGGCTAGGGAGGGAGGGGGTAGGGAGGGGGTAGGGAGGGAGGGAGGCTGTGGGTAGGGCCGCAGGTGGGAGGGAGAGAGGGGGGAGGGGGGAAGGGAGAGAGGGACTGGGGAGTAGGACGGGGTGCTGCCCGCCGGCCCGCCCGCTAGTGCCCCCTGGCTGACGGGGCGTGCGTTACTGCCGACAGGTGTCCTCACGGCGAGCAGCTCGGCCGCACTCATTAGCTGGCCGGGTACTCGAGACACGCAACAGCAGCAGTCACGTGACACGGGTCCGGCAGTAATAACGTGTAGACAGGCGCGCCCAGGTGTAGTCCTGGCAATCATGTCACCGGATCGGCCGGGCGGGCTGCCGGGCGGGCCCGCCGGAAGGTCGGCAGGCAGGCCAGAAGGCAGGTGCCCGGGCAGGCAGTCCGGCGGGTAAGCGGACGGGCAGGAAGATGGGCAGGCAGGTGGGAAGGCTTAAAGGCCAGCAGGCAGGTTGCCAGCCAATTCCTGTGTGACACAAGACCCCTGGGGTACTAACCCTGGGTTCGAACCCCAGGCGACTCAAATCAAATACTTGAAATACATCATACTTAGCACAGCATAGCCAGTTGCTAACTACCTAGGCTGGTGCTCGGCATTACTAGGATAGGGCAAGGAGCAGTAGAATGAGGAAGACCAATTGTCCAAGATTGATATCTCCCCTGCTTAATGAACTTATGCACCCCAATAACATGCCCTTATTTGTGAGAATTACTGAGGCACCACAGATGACTCTGCAACCAGGTTTCTCCAGTGTTCCCTGTTCTCTACTGCCCTCTGGGACTTGCCGAACTCCATGCCTGTCTATAGAACTATTTCATGTGACGTCAGGATAGGTATTTAGGTCAGTGCGTGTGCAGCTTGGCTGCAGGACAGCACAGAGTCACACTGCAAATTCATTGGCTATGAGCAATCTTCATACAGAAAATGTGAAATATCTCTAAAACCACACCACTTAGAAATAAACCACTTGGCACACATATAGAAAACAAATTCAACAACAAGATTATATTAAATTTATAAGTTTAGGGTTCTGCCTTTCTATTAATTTGAAATAAAACTGACGTTTTGCACTGCACATACCGCCAAACTCAATGCATTGTCAATGGCCGTGAGCAATCTTCATAGAGAAAATGTGAAATATCTCTCAAACCACACCACTTAGAAACAAACCGCTTGGCACACATATAGAAAATAAATTCAACAAAAAGATTATATTAAATTTATACGGTTAGGGTTCTGCATTTCTATTAATTTTGAATAAAACTGACGGTTTGCATTGTGTGTACCGGCAAACTCGATGCATTGTCAATGGCTGTGAGCAATCTTCATACAGAAAAAGTGAAATATCTCTAAAACTACACAACCTAGAAACAAACCACTTGGAACACATATAGAAAACATATTCAACAAACATACTATATTAAATTTATAAGGTTAGGGTTCTGCATTTGTATTAATTTTGAATAAAACCAACGTTTTGCACTGCGCGTATCGTCAAACTCAATGGCAGTGTACCCTCGTCCTGCAGCCAAGCTGCGCGTGCATACGCGACGTTTATGAACATTGAAAGGCATCTATTCCCTCATGGTGTCTTCTCACATGTTACTCTGTCCACCTTATTTTATTCCTATCCCCCTTTCACTGTCCCTTGCAAGATTTGTCTGGCCTGTCCTGATGACAAATGGGAAACACAGCCACCCTGCTACAAACCTGCATCTATTTGTGTCTCTCTACCCATGCTATACTGCGTACCAATATAGCATGTATTCAAAAGTAAACACCACTGCACAACATGCGCCAAAACACCACTCCACAACATGCGCCAGCTATCCTATCAACCTCTGTTGATGTATGTGTCTACTTACGATAATCCTGATTGAATCTACTTGGGCTGTAACCAACTACCCGTGTAACCCAGCAGATCTGTCTCGCTAGCTATTGCCCCTGTTATACAGACCACTGAAATCCAACCTACCTCAACCTACCCTTCCTTACCCATGACTACTCCACGCATACATGCTGCCACCCCCCCCCCCCACCCCCCACCCCCCGTCCACCACGTCCAATCAGGTTTAGTTCCTTCGCGTTTGGTGTGATAGCCCCGGTGCTGCACCCTGGCGTCCTCGGGGGACACCACACTTGTAGAGGGCCCGCTTCCACAATTATTCGCCTAGAGGTGTCGGTTGGTTGTTGGAGTTTTACGTCCTGACAACATCTAAGGTCATATCAGGATGGGTACCGACTTTTGACAGTGCACACTCATGGCGAGTTTACAGCACTGCCCCACTGGGAAATCAAGCTGCCAGCACCAAGACCCGCTATCCCACTCAGTTGCATTATCCTGACACTGAGTTAACCAGTCCTTGCCCTATCCTATTAATAATGAGCACCAAACTAGGAAGCAACAAGCATCAAATATAAAGTCATTGACTTGACTGGGAACCAAAGTCCTGACTTTTAACACGCGAGGCCCGCGCTCTACCGAATAGGTCACAGTGCCTGGTGGCCACCTCCAATTGTCAAGAGCATAGAAAAATGTATGTGTGAACACACACTCTTGGTTCTGATGTATGTTTGAATACTCATCCTGCCAGTGTATTCTGTTATTGTTAATGCTCTAGGACTGTCCTTAAATTGTGAGTTGTTTTGGTGCTTTTGTTTCAGTTGGCTACTTAAAGCCTAGGTCACACCTACCCGGATCAGGGGCCGGACGAGCCCCGACCCATGATCCGGCGTGGTCCCTGGCGATCTATGGCGATCCGTGGCTCATCCATGGCTGGTCCTTGGTGGTCCTTGCTTATCCTGGTGTAATCTGGGGGTGGTCCGGGTAGTCCACGGGTGGTCCGGGGTAGTCCCTGTCCCGTCCGGGGCAGTCATGGTCATTTTTAAACTGGAAGAGCCACGTTTTAGCCACGGTTTAGCTCGGACTAGCCCCAGTTTAGCCCGGACTAGCCCCGACAGAGGGATGGACCACCCCCGGACTACCCGGATAAGACCCAGACCAGCCGGATGACCATGGATTAAAGACGGACCGCCATGGATGACCACGTATTACTCACGGACTACCCCAGGATGAGTCCTGCATTTCAGCCTATCATGGGGGTTTTCCAGGGCTTGTCCGTGTGTTGTCTGGGGCTCATCCAGGTAGTGCGGGGGTTGTATGGGCTCATCCGGGGTGATCTGGGCTTGTACTCCATCGCTCGTCTGGGTAGGTGTGAGAGCAAGGCAAAAATAGCGATTTTATCCGGGGCTGTCCGGGGCAGTCCTGGGGAGTGGTCCAGGTGTGGTCCGGCTAAAACTCTGGGGCTCGTCCGGGTAGGTGTGACTTGGGCTTAAGCATTACTTACCAGTTATGTGTTAGTAGACATTGCCTAGTCCTATGGGAGTTGTTCCGACAACACAAGTCATCATTGGAACAGGGGCATCCACATAAAGAACACAACCAAACAGCCAGCTAGGCAGCGCAACCAAACAGCCAAAGCCAACCATTCAAACAGCATTCAGCCACTGCTGAACCACCATCATCATCATGCTGTCGGTCGCGATGCGACAAAGACTGCTTTCATTACTTGACTGCCGCTCTCCATTTAGCTCTCTGCTGTGAGAGTTGCGTCCATGAGTCGGTCTTGTACATTTCATGAAAGCTGCCTGCAAAAGTGTTGAAGTGCTGCTGGCTTTTGCAGGTTACCAGCGGCACTCTCTTGGGGAGCAAATAGAGGTTTCACACCGGCAAGAACATGTCAAGACAGGCGCAAAACTATTTGTCCCTGCAGTGGCTGGTCGGAAGATGTTGGGAGTTCCATACATCAACCGCCCTTAATGCTGCCACAGTGACATGGTTTTCTGTTTAGGGTTTGCTCCCTTACCCTTCAGTTCTGTCAAGGACCTGTACCACAAGGCAGTGATATAGAACTCTGCAAGGCAGGGGCGTCAAACTCCCTGAGGTATTGCTATACCTGCATACCAGCGAACCACCACTGAACCAACATTGATTCACAGCTAAACCACCACTGCACCACCACTGAATCACCACTGAACCAGTGCTGAACTACCACTGAACCACAGCTGAACCACAGCTGAACCACAACTGAACCACCTCTGAAGCACCACTGAACCACCACTGCACCACCATGGCACCACCATGGCATCACCGGTGCACCACCACTGGACGACAAGTGGACCACTGCTGAACTACTGCTGAACCACCAGTGAACCACGGCTGAACCACCACTGAACCACCGCTGAACCACAACTCAACCACCAGTGAACCACCACTGAACCAGCACTGAACCACCACTGAACCACTGCCGAACCACCACTGAACAACCACTGAACAACCACTGAACAACCACTAAACAACCACTGAACCACCACTGAACCACGTCTGAACCACCACTGAACCACCGCTGAACCACAGCTCAACCACCAGTGAACAACCAGTGAACCACCCCTGAACCACCGCCGAATCACCACTGAACAACCACTGAACAACCACTGAACAACCACTGAACAACCAATGAACAACCACTGAACAACCACTGAACAACCACGGAACAAACACTGAACAACCACTGAACAACCAGTGAACAACCAATGAACAACCACTGAACAACCACACAACCACGACCGCACTAGTTTGTTTGTTGGGTCTTTGCATTCTAGCAACATCTAAGTAATATCAGAATGGGTACCGACTTAGGACAGTGCGCACTCACGGTGCCTTTATAGTGCTGACCCACTGGGAGACCAAACCGCTGAAACCATGACCCACTTTCCCACCCAGTCACATACTGTGCTAACCACCAGTCCTTGCCCTAATCTATTAATGGCGAGCGCCAGGCTAAGGTAGCGATGGTATTGAGATATTGCTGTTGGTTTACATAAATATAGGAGATTCATCGTTACAAATTACATTACCCTTATGAAATTGAAGTAATTAATATTAAAAATGGCAAACTTTGGAGATATTTGAAGTGAAAGCATACTATCTCAATGTGGTCATCCAGATCAACATTCTGAGCCCCCCCCCCCCAAAGGTTTAAGTGGTAACATGTTCTATTAAGGGTGCTTAGTGTTCCCTTCTAAGTTATTAAAGCTGCTGTCACACCTCGCCGGACTGAGCAATGGACAGAATTGTCTAGTCCGGTGGTGTTCCGGCATGATAAGTATCAAAATGTATCAAAATGTGTCAAAATGTTGCGATATTGGGTCAAAGGCCGTTTGACGAACAGACATGAAACGGACATGAAATGGACATGAACGGATAGCTAGCTAAGCAGACTCAAACTAGACAAGAAATGTACACGTCAATCTGGCGGCATCTGTTCCAATGTTTGTGCATGTTCAATACTTGTATGGACACAAACAGACTTTGTTCGGTTTCTTTCCGTTTCCTCCAATCCAGTTATGTGTGACAGAGCCTATATATACAGCAACAATATTAAGTATGTGCCCCTGTTCGATAGGTAACATCTAATCTAGACTGGTGTTTTGGCTTTGAGAATTGAATGCTTTCATCAGACTATGTAGCTTTATAATAGATCCTTAAGCAACACACTCACACAGCTCCTGTCAGTACACAATCCCCCACCTAAACAACAAAAAGACACTCCACAATAGCCCGCCCTGCCCTGCAGTCAGACCCACTTAAAATCCACCACCCCACCCAATATGCAATGTTTATAGGCCATAGCTTCCAAAGAAGCCAGTTCTGTGTGTGCGTGTGTGTGTGTGCTCCTCAACTCGCTAGCAAATTCAATATCTTTGGCTGAAACCAAAGTGTTGTCGACTTGATTGTTTCATCGGTATATGGAGCTCCGCTCCCCACATCCACCTCCCCCCTCCCTCTCCCCCTCCCCATTCCCCTCTCCCCTCCCCACTCCACCCGTTGGGCTTCTCCTTCCTTCTCCGACCCCTCACATCCCCAGAAAGGCGCCGAAGCGTGGCCTCAGGGCTTAAATGATTGGACAAACAGGCGCATATAGTGCGGTTAGAACCAATATTGGACCGCCATCGGGGCCTCAGCCCGCTGCAGCTGGGGCCGGGTGGGCCCCGCTACCAGTTGTTAGTTGCTTGGTTGGAGGTTTACATCCTGGCAACATTTCAGGTCGTATCAGGACGGGTATCGACTTGTGACAGTCCACACTCATGGCGACCTCATAGTGCTATCCCACTTAGAGACTAGGTCGCCAGCACCATGACCTGCCATCCCACTCGGTCACATTTTCCTGACACTGAGCCAACCAGTGCTTGCCCTATCCTAATAATGCTGAGAACCTGATTAGGAAGTGACAAGTATCAACTTTATAAGTCATTGGTTTGACTCAACCGGGAATTGAAGTGCTTAGCTTCCGCACGGGCAGCCTGTGCTCTAACGATTCGGCCACCGCGTCCGGCAACAACAACAACAATAACGACAACAACAAAAAGGAGATGCGCGACGCATGCATGGAGGATTAGATGGGAGAGCCAGCATCTATTGACACAAGCTATTGTAAATAAGTACTTATTCACACACAAGCTCATGTAAATAACTAGTTATTCACACAAGCGACTGTTGGTCATGCTGCTCTCTTATTCATCACCAAAGATTCTTCAATATCCAGGGTAGATCGTGGGGTCATGGGTTCGAACCCTAGTCGAGTCAAACCTATGACTTAAAAATTGATACTTGTCGATTCCTAGCCAGGCGCTCAGCATTAATAGGATAGGGCAGGGACTGGTTTGGCTCAGTGTCAGGATAATGTGACTGAGTGGGATATCAGTTCATCGTGACAGCGGCCTGAATTCCCAGTGGGATAGCACTATAAAGTCACCACGAGTGCGCACTTTCAAAAGTCGGTACCCGTCCTGATATGACCTTAGATGTTGCTAGGACGTTAAACGACAACAAAGAAACAGCAATATCCAGGTCACTGTGACGTCATAGGACACATTTTATTACATTTACATGAAGGTAGCATCCCTTAAAATTAGCCGCGTGATGCATGGGTGTTAATTGAAATATCTGATTGCATTAACCTTTCCCACTTAAAACAAATAATTCTACAATCAGATGTACTCTTAGATAACAACAATAACCTAGTTTCCAATACCAAAACAAATATAGATTGGTTTAACTGCTCATATTTCCACAGTATATTTGTTTGTATATGTATAGTTAATATATTTGGATGGGTGCCCTCCTCCAGCGCAACACCACCAATCCACCAAAACCTCCCCCTGGGGATACCAGGTGGTCTAGATATCTCCTATTGCCTATCAAATCAGCAGTAGATAAGATTTGTTTGTTGGGCTTTACGTCCTAACAATATCTAAGGTCATATCGGAATGGATACTAACTTTTAACAGTGCACACTCATGGCAACTTTATAGCGATACCCCACTGGGAGACCAAGCCATGACCGAATATCCGACTCAATCACATCACGCTGACACAGAGCAACTCAATCGTTGCACTATCCTATTAAAGCGGCATTCCAGGCTTTGTAGCTACAAGTATAAATTTGGTAAGTCATTCGTTTGACTCGGCTGGGATTCAAAACAGGAAAATCAGTTGGAGCTCTTACTGGATTGGTCACATACATTATGATTGAGTATCGGGTGGGGGGGGGGGGGGGGGGGGGGGGGGGGGGGGGGGGGGGGGGGGGGTAGGGAGGGAGGTAACAGCCAGCCTGATGTAGAGGCAAACCCTGTATATGTTGGAATTGTGACAGCTGGATAAGTGCATCGTGACAGATGGATCAGGACAGATGGGAGCTGTTACATTATATTAGATCTGCAGTGTCCGTACACATTGTGAAGATGTGGAATTCAAGGCTATTTCAATGGCTTTCAAGGCTGTTTTTGATAGGAATTCCAGACTATTTTCATGTGCATTTTGGACAAAAAAAACAATGGCGAATTGCAATCTCAAATTAATTTAGATCAGTTCAATAGAATTCAAGGCTTTTCAAGACTAATTACCAAAAATAGGTTAAATTCAAGGCTTTTCAAGGCCTTAAGATGGGACAAATGAAGTTCAAGACTATTCAAGACTTTTCAGGTCCTGTACGGACCCTGAACCTGAGAGTATCCAAATAGGTTAGTATCCAAAGGAATTGAGAAAACTTGGGATTTCCTACCATCGCCATTGGTCGTAATGCTCGCATTGCGGTTGATGCGAGGTGAGGGAGGACCCCCCCCCTCTTTTCTCCTCCAGCCATTGGCCATTGCATAATCACCTGCGCCTCCTTCCCTTAAAGCCAGCCCCGAGGCCGCCTCAGGCCACTCGCCCTCCTGCCTCCAGACACTCCGCTCCTCTACACTTTTTCTTTGGCACTACACTCACCACACCACATCATGCCTAACGGTGGAGGCCGGGGGAGGCGCGCCGCACGCAGGGAGGCGCAACGGATATCCGAGGCAAGCTCGACACACTTGTCCATGCCCTCCTTGCACCCGCAGGCCGCCGCGCCCCCGAGGGCCGCCCCCGGCGACCCTCCCTCGGAGTGGGGCCGCACCATGCAAGCCACCCTCCTCGACACGGTGGCGGCCCTGGAGCGATTGTCGGCGAGACTCGACACAATCGACGCATGGGACACGCGCGGAGCTGCGCCACAGCAGGACCCCGCCCCACCGACCACCGCGCCGCCTCCGACGCCGCCTCACCAGACCTACGCCGCCCGGGCCCCCCGCCCCCACACCATGGGGGGGGCCCACCCCCCTCCGCCGCCCCTGCCGGCTGTCCCGGGGGCCATCCACCCAGAGTATGAGAGGTTCACCAGGGGAGGCCCCTCGACTCAACCCCCGCCTCCCGCGGCATCGGAGGCGCCGCCCCCTCTACACTACCGCGATGCCCATGCCCACGCCCACACCGCCACCACCGCAGCCGACGCAGTACGGGAGATCCTTGACTCAGCCGACACTCACAACGCTGGTCGACGCAAAGGTATTTCCCCCCACTACATCTTCCCTTGTGACTTGATAGAGCGGGGGGCGGAGAGGAAGGCGGTGAAGCGAGGGGAGGCCACCAAGGACGAATATACCCTCGCCCTCCGAATGCTGGAGGCACACCCCACCTTCCCCGCCCACTCCCTTCCACGCCCTCACCATTCACCAGGACAACTTAGCTCACCCCTGGGCTACCGTCCGCCGCTATTCCGAGACGGTATTCACCTCGATCGCGGACGGAAGGCTCCCACACGGCTGGCACAACCCCATGGCCATTAACATGGTCCGCATGGAGGCCCTCACCACACCCATCGCATCCCTCCCCACACCCACCCGCCCCTCCGACCCGGCCCGACCTGCCCCCAGACCCCAGGCACGCCCTCAGACCGACACCCGGATTACCTTTAGTCGAGAGTCCCACGGTGCCCCCTGCCCCTCCTGGAACCGTGACCCCGCCTCCTGCGACCGGGCGGGGGCCGGCGAGACCCATGGGGAGGGGGCGTCGAGGTATCGACACGCTTGCGCCTACTGCGCAAACATGAGAAAAATCCTAACCATACACTCTGAGGCCATTTGCCTCAGCAAGAGAGGCCGCGACCGGGGGGCCCCCGCCCCCTCGGCGGATTTTTAGTCCGGCGCCCCCTCCACCCCGGCCCGGAGGGACCGAGCCGGCCCCACACACCCACAACTGACCCTCCTCACATCTCACCGCCGCCACCCCCGGCGCCTCACATCTCACCGCCGTCTCGGCCCACCCGCGCCCTGACCGCAGAACCACAAACTGCTCACACCACACCCGGCTTCAAAGACCCCCCCCCAGCCGCCGCCCATGACCACCCCAACGCCCGCCGGGACCCAACAGACCCTCCCTCAGACCGCCAGACCTCACCCAACCGCCACCCCCTCTCATCTCTGCCGACCACCCGGCCGCCACACACCACGATCTCACCACAGGCCCCGCCTGTGAAGTAGCCGCCCTCGCCACCCCGGTGGCCCCCCACGCCACCCACGCCACCCATGCCACCCACGCCACCCACGCCACCCATGCCACCCATGCCACCCATGCCACTCACACTTCCCCGGAAGCGGCCGGCCGACACCCGGCCCACACCCAGCCCGGCCCGCCACCAGGCGGCCACTACCAACACCACAACCACCCTGCAGCTCTCCCCCAGCGCCCACCTCGCCGAAAACACCGCCGCCCCCCTGCACCCTCCCCCGGTGACACAGCCTACCTAACACACCTCCCCGGCCTCCCCCCTGATGCCCACACCCCCCCACCCACCCACCCGCCCTCCCCCACCACCTTCGCCGCCCACCTCAGCCTCCCTCACCGCGCCTCCTCCCCCCACCCTGCCCCCCCGCCCCCTCCCATGATGACCTCAGTGAGCATATCTCCGACATAGTCGACCCCCACATCCAGGACACCCTCCCCGCCGCCCCCTCCTGCGGCCCCCTCCCTCAACAATACCACCCCACCCTCCTCGCCATCTGGCCCCATCTGGCCCGCTTCCCTTACTGCGGCGTATGCGCGGGTGAAGGTGGGGTAGCGGGCCTCCCTAATTTGTTGGCCGCCCGCATCCCCCTTTCCCTCTGGCCTCCACATCCCCGCATGGCGCGCCCGCCTCCGTGACTACCCCGACCCCGCCCTAGTCGACCTCCTTGAGTTCGGATTCCCCTCGAACTTCTCCGCCTCCTCACCCCCCGCCCAACCTTCACCAACCACCGCGAGCCCCCCGAGCACGCCCCACACATACAGAGCTTTATTAAGACAGAGCTCGCCCTCGGCGCCCTCGTGGGCCCCTTTACCATCCCCCCCTTCACACCATGGACCCAGGTCTCCCCGATGATGACCCGCCCTAAATCCGACCCGGGCAAGAGGCGGGTCATCGTCGACCTTTCCTTCCCTCCCGGCACCAGTGTCAATGCCGGCATCCCCCGCCGGGAATACCTCGGGAAACCACACACTTATACCCTCCCCTCAGTCGCCGACCTCGGCCGCCGGCTCGTGGGAGAGGGCCCCGGTGCCTACTTATGGTCAGCCGACATCTCGCAGGCCTACCAGCAACTCCGCGCAGATCCCCTCGCCTGCCCCCTCTACGGTGTCACCCTCGACGGAAACATATACATTGACCTCACCTCCCCTTTGGCTGCCGCTCCTCGGGCGCGGCATGTGTCTGTGTGACGGCAGCCTGGATGATGAGGCGTGTCGGTTTCCATATCCTTGTTTATGTCGACGACTTTGTCGGGTGCGAGGAAATGTCATCCCCCCGCGGTCCGCCTCTCCTGGCTGGGCTTCGCCCTCGACAGCGAGGCGATGACAGTTCGCATTGCCCCCGACAAGGTCGACGATCTCATCCTCTCCTGCGAGGCCCGCCTCACCAGCCCCGCCATCACTCGACGCGATCTCCAGAGCCTCCTCGGGCGCCTGAACCATGTTGGCAGTTGCGTCCTCCCCGCCCGGAGGTTCATGAGTCGCCTCCTTGGGGCGCTCCGCGGCTGCGCCTCACTCACCCTCGATGATGACGCCCTCCGGGACCTGAGGTGGTTCGCCCTCTACAGCCGCGCCTCCAACGGGCTCCACCTCCTCCGCGCCCTGGCGAGGCACACCTACGTCATTGAGTGCGACTCCTGCCTCACGGGCGGGGGCGCCTTCTCAGCAACGCACTGCTATGCCCGAGGGTACACCTCGGAGTTCCGGGCGCGGTTCCCCGACATTCATGAGCTTGAGGCGGTCAACCTGGTCGTGGCCCTCCGCGCCCTCATGCCCGACGATGCCGTAGGGGCCACAGTCATCATCAACACAGATAATATGGCCTCCGCCGCCTTCCTCACCTCGGGCCGCACGGGACCCCACCCTCGGGACATGCGCTGGCTCCTCGCGGCGACGGGCTGCTTCACCCTCACCATAGTGCACAAGCCCGGGGCGGAGCTCGTCTTTGCCGACGCCCTCAGCCGCGCCCACCTCGACGGGCCCTGGGCCGAGGTCGCCCACGCCGGCATGGCCCGCCTCGGGCTCCGCCGCATATCCCCCTCGCATGATGCCTTCCCATTCAACCCCGGCCTTTTATTCAGGTTTCTCCCTGGCCGAGGTGGACGATGTCGCCCGCCTACGCCTCGCCTCCCTGGCCCCTGCGACATGGAGGAATCGTCGACGCCAGGCTTGGGAGTATGTCGCCTACCTCGTCGCCCGAGGGCTCACCCCCCTCGACCCCTCCAACTTTGAGGTCGCCGCCTACGCGGCCTCCCTCTACGCCCGCGGCCTCACCCCGGCTTCCATCAAGAACGCCCTCCCCGGAGCGCGCTCCTGGGTCGGGGCCGCCGGGGGAGCCACCGCCGCCTTTGACTCGACCCTCGCCAAGGATGTCTGCCGAGGAGGCGAGCGTGCCTCCAGCCATGTTACACGCCAGGCGCCCCCTCTGATGCCTCACCACCTCACCCTCGTGATCTTGCACCTCGCCCTGGCGGCGCTGGCCTCGCTCGTCCCTCGGGCCGCCCTCCTCCTTGGGTACTTCGGCATGCTGCGGCAGTCCAACCTGTTGTCGCCGAGTCCCGAGGGCTGGGGGGGCCCTCACACCATCACCCGCGGCGGTGTGGTCGTGGTCCCGGCCCCTGGGGGCCTGCAGGTCACAGTCAGGACCTCAAAGACCATATCCGACCCCGCAGGGGCCGTCGCCCTATTCATCCCGGGTTGCCCGAGGCCTGGGCTCTGCCCTCTGGCCGCCTGGAATGCCGCCGCATTGCAGCATCCTGCGCCTCCCGACGCCCCGGCCTTCATCATGCCCTCGGGCCGCCCCCTCGACCCGCGGTCCCTCACCGCCCTCCTTTGAGGCGCCCTCCGCGCCCGAGGCTTCCCTCCACAGCTTATGCCGGGGCTCCGCGCAGGCCTGCCATGCCGCAGGCGTCCACATCTCCGACATCATGGCCCAGGGGACCTGGACCTCTGAGGCGGTGCACACATACGTGCCCCACCTCGCCCCCTCGGCGGCCCCTCGAACCCTCTCCTCCGTCCTGGTTGAGGGCTCCTCGGATCCACCTCCCGGGCCCAACTACTAACGTTGCTCCAATTGACATTGACACTTCAATCCTGACACCTCATATATCACGAGGATGCCTCATATATTCTACTTTATATGCCTATACTCATGATTAATCACTGTTGATTACATGTTGATGCCTCATATCTCCTATTATATATATATATACTCATGCTTGATAATGTACTTATCCATGTTTATTCCGGCATTTATAAATAAAATGCCTTTTATCCACTCATGCCTCCTCTTCCTTCCTTGTCGCGCATCGGTCGTAATGCTTGCATTGCGGTTGATGCGAGGCGAGGGAGGACCCCCCCCATCTTTTCTCCTCCAGCAGTTGGCCATTGCATAATCGCCCGCGCCTCCTTCCCTTAAAGCCAGCCCCGAGGCCGCCTCAGGCCACTCGCCCTCCTGCCTCCAGACACTCTGCTCCTCTACACTTTTTCCCCACCCACCATCCCTATACCCCACCTCTCCACAATAGGGTTGAGGGCTCGTTGGATCCACCTCCCGGGCCCAACTACTAACGTTGCTCCAATTGACATTGACACTTCAATACTGACACCTCATATATCACGAGGATGCCTCATATATTCTACTTTATATACCTATACTCATGATTGATCACTGTTGATTACATGTTGATGCCTCATATCTCCTATTATATATCTATAAACTCATGCTTGATAATGTACTTATCCATGTTTATTCCGGCATTTATAAATAAAATGCCTTTTATCCACTCATGCCTCCTCGTCCTTCCTTGTCGTGCATCAACAAAACATGTAATTGATGTTACATGTGTAACTAAGGCCACACGGCCGTGTGCGAACAGTACATAGTGATAGTCAAGCGAGTTGTGTTGGGACCAGAATGAAGGTAAATATTTGGCAACATACATTGACTGCAAGCACTACCCTGATCAACCAACGCACCCATCAACGCACCCACCAACGCACACACATGCACATGTAGGGACTTACTCTTTAAGTAGAGGGAACCATGTTGTTGCTGTTTGTTTATATATTTTAATTGTGAGTCATAGGAAGCAATTGTTTGTATGTGTTTTTCTTATTAGAAGTCACTAAAGCTAAACATTAGCCATAATACGACGACTGAGAGGAGGTGATTGCCTATTGAATGTTGCAATCAGACGAGGACACTGCATTCAGCCTTAATCGATGTCTACATGGATTGCATCCCCCGCCATGTGCATCTCCAGGCTTCCTCTCCTGACCTCACAATCTGAGAGAACCTTCAACTGCTGAGCAACTCCGTTTTTTTTATCTGGATAAACCGACGTTTAAATATTAAGGATCGCATTATGGCTGATCGAGTACACAGAACAAACAGCAGCTGGGAGATGTGGTGGACTTTGTTGTCTTTTTAATGTGAATTCGTTTTTGGTCTTCGTGTTTTTTCTTAAGGATGGAGGGTGGGAGACTTGTCGGTCGTTGTAGGTAAAGTATCAAAGTGGAAATGGTCCTTGGAGTGGAGTGGAGGTTAGTAGAGGAGAAGAGGAGGAGAGGAGGAGAGGAGGAGAGGAGGAGAGGAGGAGAGGAAGAGGAGGGAAGGATGAAGAGGGCAGGAGGAGAGGCGGAGGAGAGGAGGAGAAAGAGAGGAGGAGAAGGGGAGGAGGGAGAGGGCAGGCGGAGGCGAGGAGAAATAGGGCAGGAGGAGGAGAGGAGGAGAAAGAGAGGAGGAGGAGGGGAAGGAGAAAGAGAGGACGATGAGACGAGGAAGAGAAAGGGGGGAGGCGAGGATGAAGAGAAGGAGGGGAGGAGGAAGAGAAGAGGATGAGGGGAGGAGGAAGAGAAGGGGAGAGGAGGAGAGGAATAGAGGAGAAGAGGAGGGGCGGAGAGAGGGAATGAAGGGAGGAGGGGAGTAGGAAGATAACGAGGAGGAGGGAGGAGGAAGAGACGGAGGAGGGGAGGAGGAGGAGGGGAGGATGAAGAGAGGAGGAGGAAGAGAGGATGATGAGACGAGGGGAAAGAGAGGACGATGAGAAGAGGAGGACGAGAGGAGGAGGAAGAGAGGAGGATAAGAGGAGGAGGAAGAGAGGAGGCGGTGGGGAGGAGGAAGAGGGCAGGAGGAGGGAGAGGGGAGAGGAGGAGAAAGAGAGAAAGGGAGGGGAGAAGGAAGAGGGCAGGAGAATAGAAGGAGGATGAAAGAGGAAGAGAAGAGGGGAGGGGAGGATGACAAGAAGGAGGGGAGAGGAGGAAGAAAAGAGGAGGGGAAGAGGAAGAGGAGGAGAAAAGTAGAAGAGAAGAGGAGGGATGGGAAGAGGAAGAGAGCATGAGGGGATGAGGGGAGGAGGATGAGCAGGAGGGGAGGAGGAAGAAGGGAGGAAGAGAGGAGGGGAGGAGGAAGAGGGGAGGAGGAAGAGAGGAGGATGAGAACAGGAAGAGAAGAGCAGTAGGGGAGGATGAAGAGAAGGAGGGGAGGAGAAGAGAAGAGGAGCAGGAGGAAGATAAGTGGAGAGGAGGAGAAGAGCATAGGAGAAGAGGAGGGGATGCGGAGAGGAGGAGAGGACGAGGGGAGGAAGGGAGGAGGAAGAGACGAGGAGGAGGGGAGGATGAAAAGAGGAGGATGAGAGGAGAAGGGGGGGAGCAGGAAGAGAGGATGATGAGAGGAGGGAGAAGCGAGGACGATGAGAGGAGGAGGAAGAGAGGAGGAGGAGCGGAGGGGGAAGAGAGGAGGAGGAGGGGAGGGGGAAGAGAAGGGGAGAGGACGAGAGGTGGAGATGAAGGAGGAGTAGAGGAGAAGAAGAAGGGAGGACGAGATCAGGAGGAGATGAGGAACATAGGAGGAGAGGAGGGTAAGTCGTAGTAAATGGGATGCAACATGTCTGTATGTGGGGAATGTGCGTTGACAGTGGGTGAGTGTGGCTTCGGGTTTGGATTGTGGTAAGGAATACCACAAGGTTTGTAGCGATTCCATTCCTAAATGTATAATCCTTAGCAGCTCTTGATATCGCAGCAGTGACACGAATGTGACTGTGTGGGATCTGGCACTTGGCTTGAGCGAGTAATGGAGATTTTACGGCATGTTAAGGCCAAATAATGGAGACTTTACGGCATGCGGTTACAAATAAGTGAGAGTCCATTTCAACTACTTATTATTTTTAATCAATCACTTTTTTGGGGCATTGACATTTGATCAAATTGCTTTCAAATTTATTCAAATAATCAAATGTGATTTTTAAAGCGAACCAATTGTACTTTTTGGTGTCATGGCACACGAGTAGATTGCCTATTCGATTTGCTAAACTACATTGTCATTGAATCATATTGCAGGTTAATAAATTCATGTCAAAGTTATTTACCTTATTTGAGTGCCAAAGAAACCTACTTTAATAATAAATAAAAAAAGGAGACATTATAAAAGAACAATGTGGAAGTTCACTATTTCTTTTCACAAATGTCACGCAGGCTTGTTACATAATACAAAGACAATTCTTGGTTGCTTAATACAAATCGGACATTTTTGTGAGGGTTACAGATCTGATGACAACTCATGATGAGAGAATGTTGAAAGGTTTGGTTTGTTTGTTTGTTTGTTGTTGTTTTACGTCCTAGCAACATCTAAGGTTTGGAGAGGGGTGACAAACCGTGACGGTGGAGGGGATGTGTTAGTTGTGGATGGAGGAGGAGGGAGAGGGGAGGACGCGGAGAGGAAGGGGGGAGGAGTAGCAGGAGCGGGAAGTGTGGGGGGGGAGGAGTGTAGGGGAGGAGTAGAGGAGGGAGGGGGGGTGGGGGTGAGCGGGGAGGTGGACGAAGGCACGAGGGGATAAAGGAGGAGGTGACGAGGAGGAAGGGGAGGGGGAGAGAGGGAGGGGGGAGGAGCGGGAAGTGGTGGGAGGGGAAGATGGGGAGAAGTGTAGGGGAGGAGGGAGGAGGGGAGGGGGGGGAGGAGCGGGGAGGTTGAGAAGGCACGAGGGTTAAGAGGAGAGTGACGACGGGGAGCGGAGGGGGAGGAGAGAGATCGGGAGCTGGGGGAGATAGGGAGGAGGGTAGGGAGGAGTATGAGGTGGAGGGGAGAGGGGGTATGGGAGGGGAGTGGGAGGAGTAGAAGGGGAGGAGGGAGGAGGGAAGGGGGAGGAGGAGCGGGCGGAGGAGAAGGCACGAGGGTAAAGAGGAGGAGGTGACGAGGGGGAGGGGGAGTAAGGGAGGTGGAGGAGCGGGAGGAGCGGGAAGGGGAGGAGGGGAGGAGGTGCAGATGGGGGTAGGGGAGGGGGGGGGGGAGGAGTGATGTCATGATGGTAGCAGGTTCGGAGTTTGGTAGTGACAAGTTGATGGCGATAGTGACATGATGCTGATGAATCACGAGTTGTGGTGGAGCGGGTGGCGAGAAGTCATGATGACTGGGAGCTTGGGGTGGGTGGGGAGGGGCAGGAGAGGTGGGAGAGTGGTGGGGGGAGTTGGGTTAAGGTAGTGTGTGGTAGCTAGGGTAGGCTGTGTTGGATGGACAGCGTTGTCAGAAGTCATAATAATGGAGCAGGCTGTGGTGGTGGGAATCTGGACGTGTGTGAGTGTGTGTGTTGGGGAGAGGTGGGGGGAGCGGTGGGTAGGGGTGGCGAATCATGCCAACCGTGGCATCATATGGTGGGTGGATAGGGTTGTCAGAAGTCACCAGTCATCATAATGGAACAGGCTCTGCTGGTGGGAATCTTGGGAGTGGGGGGTTATGTTTGTACTGAGGGTGGGTGACTATCCTGGTAACCTGGTCAATTCTAGAAGGGCTTTTCGAGTAGGGCAAATTCTTCACTAAAGGTCCTACACATTAAACTCATTTTGCACCTATAACCAACACTATTTTTCCGGAAGGCCAAACTTGGCAGTGTTCTTTTCATGCATTTGTTTCGAGTACAGATTACGCAGAGTACAAGGTATGAAGGTATTGCAATACCTCAGGGAGTTTGACGCCCCTGTCCTGCAGAGTTGTAAACCACTGCCTTATGGTACATATTATTGACAGAACTGAAGGCTAGCGGAGCAAACCCTAAACAGAAAATAATGTCAATGTGGCAGCATCAAGGGCGGTTGATGTATGGAACTCCCAACATCTCCCGACCAGCCACTGCAGGGACAAATAGTTGTGCGCCTGTCTGGACATGTTCTTGCCGGTGTGAGACCTATATTTGCTCCCCGAGAGAGTGCTGCTGGTAACTTGCAAAAGCCAGCAGCACTTCATCACTTTTGCAGGCAGCTTTCATGAAATGTACAACCACACAAGGAGAGCAACAGTCAAGTAATGAAAGCAGTCTTTGTCGCATCATGACCGACAGTATGATGATGATGATGACAGATTACAATGAAATTACATGAGCAAATATTTTACATCAGGTAAAATACCACTTTGTGTATGCATATTCACCACCTCCCATAACCTTCAACCGTGTATGCTGAAGCTGTGATGTGGCATGCTAGGTCACAGCTTCAGTGCTTCCCGAAGGACCAGTGGTAAACTTGGAACTCACGTTTACCGAGCGCGTTGGCCGAATCGGTAGAGCATTGGCCTGGCTTGTGGTAGGTCGGGAGTTTGGTTCCCGGTCGAGTCAACTCAATGACATATAAAAGTGATACTTGTCGCTTCCTAGCCTGGTGCTTGGCATTAATAGGATATGGCAAGGACTGGTTAGCTCAGTGTCAGAATAATGTGAATGTTTGGCGGATCCGGTCATGATTCCGGCAGCCTGATTTCCCGGTGGGGAAGCACTATAGAGTCACTATGATTGTGCACTGTCACAAGTTGCTACCCAACCTGATATGACCTTGGATATTTCCAGGACGGAAAACTCCAACAACCATGGAACACACGTTTAAGACAGGTCAACATCACCACACAAGTGCCACAGACCTTACTGGTATCGCGCAATATCAATTATTACAAGATACATGGGTACTAATGATATGTGGTTAATTATACAAATGCAATCAACCGTTTGCTAATTTCTTCCGCTGCCAGCACGAGCTGGTGGTATTAATTAATACGGGCATGTGGTTGTAAGCTAAGTAATCTGATATAGCTCTTATATAATGTCATATACTATTATTACATTCAACTATTCATATGACCATAATATTGATACTTATATCGCCAGAAGGCATTATAGTGTGCCCTTTATGTAGGTATACAGGTGTAAATGGACACATGTGCCCACACACACTGCACCTATTAATACCATATTTATATCTTATACCCCTGTCACACTACGATGTAAGAGCCAACGTAAGCCTGGCATAGGTCACTTTTGGTCATTACGTTGAGGTATGTTGGGTTACGTTATGATGACGACAGAATGATGTTAGACTGACGTTGAGATACGTCACGTTACGTCGTGTTGTGTCAGCGCGCGTCAAGGTTTTGATCACGTTCAAAACTTTCGACATAACTCCAACGTAAGGGTTTATGTTTGGCATACATTCACCGTACGTTCTGTATGCGTTCGGCGAACGTCAATGACGTTACACGGACGTTATTAAAACGCTGGTCACTACGTTGCACTACGTTGCACTACGTTGCACTACGTTGCACTATATTGCACTACGTTGCACTACGTTGCACTACGTTGCACTACGGTGCACTACGTTGCACTACGTTGTACTACAGTGCACTACGTTGCACTACGTTGCACTACGTTGCACTACGTTGCACTACGTTGCACTACGTTGTACTACGTTGCACTACATTGCACGACGTTGCACTACATTGCACTACATTGCACTACGTTGCACTACGTTGCACTACGTTGCACTACGTTGCACTACGTTGCACTACGTTGCACTACATTGCACTATGTTGCACTACATTGCACTACGTTGCACTACGTTGCACTACGTTGCACTACATTGCACTACGTTGCACTACATTGCACTATGTTGCACTACATTGACCCACATTAAAGCCAGTGGAAATGTCCACGCACCGTAATGGGAACGTCATGAGAACGTACGCCATACATTCAGCATTTCGCCAACGTTTCATGACATAAGTAACGTAAGGTAACGTAAAGCAACATAGTTCTTCTGATCGAATAACGTTAATAACGTACCGTCAGTGTAATTACGTTGTCCTCTCTTGTTGAACGACGCTATCACTATGCATTACCAACCTTACGCTCTCGTCAACTATGCTGCATCCATGTTCAACTTGTGCCGAAATTTGCATACTACGCCGAGAAGTTCAACGTTTTTCTCGTTCTCCCTACGCTGATGTCATTACGTTGTAGTGTGACAGGGCCTTTACATCTGCCTACTTACTTATCGACCAGAATGGTTGGTCGAAGCAGAGGGCTGGCAAGCTTCCCACCCGGGAGGTTGTGTGTTCAGGCCCCGGCCGTGTCAAAGCACGGAAAGACAATTAATGCTCGTCACTACCTAGCCTGGATGGGGGAAGGACTGGCTTGCTCAGTACAGTGTAACCCCGTTAAACCAAACTTGAAGGGACCATAGAAATTTGTTTGGATTAACCGATCATTGGTTTAACCAAGCTTTGGCTTCGACTTTGACTTGGCTTTGGCTGGGTGCATTATGAATGTAATATACAATATATTTGGACACTTTAATTATTGCTTTTTATGTATATACAGTATAACCCTGTTAAACCAAGCTCGGTTAAACCAAATTATCGGTTAATCCAAACTTGTTGTTGGCGGCCTGGCAAAATACTAGCATTTAGCATATAAAAAAGTTGATGGGGTCTCAGATGACCTTATAACCACATGAAAGTTTGGTTTAACATACTGGAAGTATCCTGGGGTCTGACAATTCTGTTTGTATTCACCGAAAATTTGGATGAACCAACTTTGGTTTAATCAACTTTTTTATATGCTGAATGGTAGTATTTTGCGGGCCCCCAACAAGTTTGATTAATGGATCGTTTGGTTTAACCGAGCTTGGTTTAACGGGGTTTTACTGTATTAGGATATTAGGATATTGGGACATAGTCTCCTACTACTACTAGTCTTGTATTCAATATACCCCACGTTAATGTGAATTTACTGCGCCCCGTTCACCCCCCCCCCCCTCACCCCAACCCCGGGTATATTCTCACACACCCCTCCCACCACACCACTCACCCCTCCCACCACACCACTCACCCCTCTCACCCCCGCCACTCACCCCTCCCACCACACCACTCACCCCTCTCACTCCGCCACTCACCCCTCCCACCACACCACTCACCCCTCCCACCCCACCACTCACTCACTCCTCCCACGACACCACTCACCCCTCCCACCACACCACTCACCCCTCCCACCCCCACCACTCACCCCTCCCACCCCACACCACTCCCCTCACCACATCCTCACCCCTCCACCGCACAATCACCCCTCCCAACCCTCATCCCTCCACCGCACCAACCACCCCTCCCACACACCACTCCCCCTCTAACCACACCACTCCATCCTCCCACCCCACCACCCTCCCCACCACTCCCCCCTACCACTCCACCGCACCGCGCTAACCACCCCACCACTCACCCCTCCCACACCCACTCACCCCCCCACCCCACCACTCACCCCTCCCACCACACCATTCACCCCTCCCACCCCACCACTCCCCCCTCCCACGACACCACTCACTCACTCCTCCCACTCCCCCCCACTCATCCCTCCGAACCCACACACTCCCCCCTCCCATCCCCACCACTCACCCCTCCCACCCCACCACTCACCCCTCCCACACACCACTCACCCCTCCCACCACATCACTCATCCCTCCGTCCACACCACTCACCCCTCCCACCACACCACTCAACCCTCTCACCACACCACTCACCCCAGCACTCCCCCCTCTAACCACACCACTCCCTCCTCCCACCACACCATTCACCCTACCACTCACCCCTACCACCCCACCACACCCCGCTTCCACCCCACCACTCCCCCTCCTCCGCCGTACTGATGTACACATACACCATACCGAGGACCCCCGCCCCCCCTCTATACACACACTTCCGCGGGCACCGTCGATGTATCTTCGTCGGGTTACTTTTAGCCTGCTATGAGATAAAGTCTAATAGATCATTGGCCCAGTTTGATACATTACCGAACCAGTGCGATATATTATAGACCCAGCTCGATATATTACAGACCCAGTTTGATACATTACAGATACAGACCCATGTTGATACAGTACATACCCATTCCGATACATTACAGACCGATTCCGATTACAGGCCCAGTTAGGTGCATTGCCAACCCTGTTCTATACATTACAAACTCATCCCGATACAGTATAGACCCATCCCGATACATTACAGCCCCAGTCCAACATATTACAGACCTATCCCAGTACATTAGACACCCATTGCGATACATTACAGACCCAGTGCGATACATACAGACCCAGTGCGATACATTACAGGCCCATTATAATATATTACAGTCACATGCTTAGATATTAGAGATCCAGTATAACATGTTACAGAACCACCACCATACATTGCTGACCCGTCCCAATCCATTACAGACCCGTCGTGATACATTGCAGACCCGCCTCGATACATTACAGACCCGCCCCAATACATTACAGACCCTTCCTAATAAATTACAGACCCATCACGATAAATTACATACCCGTCCCGATACATTACAGACCCATGCATTTACATTACAGACCCGTCCCAATCCATTACAGACCCATCCTGATGCATTGCATACCCGTCCCGATACATTAGAGACCCGTCTCGATACATTATAGACCCATCCATATACATTACAGACCCACACAGATACATTACAGACCCGTGCCGATACATTGCAGACCCGTCCTGTTACATTACAGACCCGTCCCGAGACATTAAAGACCCGTCCCGATACATTAAAACCCCGTCCCGATACATTAAATAACCATCCCTATACATTACAGGTCCGTCCCGGTACATTAAACACCCGTCCCGATACGTTATATACCCATCCCAATACATTAAATACCCGTCCCGATACATTACAGGCCCGTCCTGGTACATTACACACCCAGTGTGATATATATCACAGATCCATTATAATACATTACAGATCCAGTATACTACATTACAGCTCCAGTATACTACATTACAGATCCAGTATACTACATTACACATCCATTATAATAGATTACAGATCCAGTATACTATAGTACAGGTCCAGTATACTACATTACAGATACAGTATACTACATTACAGATCCAGCATACTACATTACATATCCATTATAATACATTACAGATCCAGTATACTACATTACAGGTCCAGTATATTACATTACATATCCATTATAATACATTACAGATCCAGTATACTACATTACAGGTCCAGTATACTACATTACATATCCAGCGTACTACATTACAGATCCAGCATACTACATTACACAACCATTATAATACATTACAGATCCAGTATACTACATTACAGGTCCAGCTTCTATATTGAGCTATCCATCCAGCCACAGGGTAATTACTGCCCGCAGCTTGTATCTACCATCCTAAACCTAATATCATCAGCAGTTCGCCAGAACCCCCCAACCCCCCACCCCCACCCGATAGACAGATACAACCCACACCGCAGAACCATCTCCCATCCCACACTCCAATCGAATGGTCGTGCAATATTAATTCATATCATGAATAAATTGTCTTAATACGACAGACACCATTTACAAATACCGAACTTAAAGTGCCTGTCACACTATGGCGGATTGAGCAACGGACAGAACCGGACAAAGAATATTCTAGTCCAGTGTTATTTGGACTTGAAATGTATTAATTATGTAATGGACGGGTAACAGACGGGTAAAGGACGGGTAACGGACGGGTAACGGACGGTAACGGTTGATAAAGGCTCAGTCACACCGAACCAGATTGGGGAACCGGATAGAAACCAGACACTGGCTGGTGAAATACATCAATGTCCGGTTTGTATACTCCATTGACAGTGTTGCGGGAATTGGGTCCGTCGGTTTTTTATATGTTTTCGGTGCATCCGTGAACAGTCCGGTACGTGTCCGGTTGATCTTCGGTCCGTCCATTTGACATTCGGTTCATGCCCGTCGGTGCACCATTGCTTGTCCAGTTAAATACATTGTTATCCGGTGTCGTCCGGTTATCATCCAATTATCGTCCAGTGGCTATTCGTTAATGTACGTTCCTTGTCTGTTTAGCATTCGTTTCGTCCAGCGGCCTTTGACCCGATAGCGCAACATTTCAACACATTTCGGTACATTTTGATACCAAACACCACCGGACCAGAAAATTCTGTGTCCGGTTCTGTCCAGTGCTCAATCCGGTAAGGTGTGACAGGCACTTTACATATCTAATGATCAACGGACAATTCAGAATACAAAAAGAACTATAACGAACGGCAACGGATGTGTAATGGATATGTAACGGACGGGAATGGACAGGAACGGACCGGAACGAACGGGAATGGACGGGAACGGACGGGGAACGAACGGGGAACGGACGGTAATGGATAATAACCGCATAGGTCAGTCCGGCGCAATCCGTTACAACTTTTGTGCATGCTCAAAACTTGGAATGGATCGGTATCAACAGATATCAATGGATATGCAATAGACACAAACCAGACTTTGCTGGATATCAACGGACTTTGTTCAGTTTTTTCCGTTTCCCCAATCCGGTTATGTGTGACAGAGCCTTAAGAGATACTTGAGATTTTGAATTAGCTTAAACATTTCCCCATGTTGGTACATGGACACTTTTACACACATTTAATTATATAATTATATTATACATGCGGAAATAACAGTGTGCGCGCGTAGTTCGCAGTTGGGCCGGTGGTCTCAGGATGGAAGGAAGGAGCAAATACAGTGCGAGTAGTTATTGGTAAAACATGGATAATATATTGATACTAATCGATAATAATGCATAATAATAATAATAATAATAAATTCCCTTCTAAGCATGTATACTCACATAATGATTATACATCAAATATATGTGTATATGTTATTATACATCAAATATATGTGTATACTTTACATATTTACATATATGTATATATTTGCATATCGCCACAGTCATATCTTAACATCAAACACGCAAATATGCATTATTATACACTTTTCATACGTGTCCATACATGCGACTGACACTGGTCTACATCCGGTGGAGGAGAGGAGGGTAGGTGGAGCCACCTGTACAGTGTTGGTCTTACAGAGTATAACAAATAAGTAATAATTAACCCTTACATATCTTTATACTTGCATAATTCGTTATACATCACATATATATATTTATGTACACCCATGTGCATATTTTTGTATCTTCATTAATACCGATTGCAATTTTTAACTTGTTTTCCTTTCATTCATCTTGTATCCCTTTTTTAAAAAGTAATATTGCTGCTGGTGTCCATGTGTCCCCGGTATAGCGCTGATAGGCAGTCTGAACTCAATAAATCCTGAGTGCCTGATAAGAAATAGGCCGTGGGAAAGTCGCAGGCTGACGCAGAGTGGCAGAGCGGCGGAAGGTACTGGATGGTGGTGGTGTGTGGTGGTGAGTGGTGGTTGTGGTGGTGATGGGCGGTTGTGGTGGTGATGGGTGGAGGTAGTGATAGTCGTGGTTGTGATAGTGGCGGTGGTGACGGTGAGTGGTGGTGGTGATAGTGGTGATGGTGGTGGTGGTGGTGATAGTGATGGTGATAGTGGTGGTGGTGTGTGGTGGTGGTGGTGTGTGGTGTTGGTTGAGGTGGTTGTGGTGGTTGATGGTGGTGGTGATAGTGATAGTGGTGGTGGTGTGTGTGGTGATAGTGGTGGCGGTGGTGTGTGGTGTTGGTTGAGGTGGTAGTGGTGGTTGGTGGTGGTGGTGATAGTGGTGATGGTGAGTGGTGGTGGTGATAGTTGTGATGGTGGTGGTGGTGATGGTGATAGTGGTGGTGGTAGTGTGTGGTGATAGTGGTGGTGGTGGTGTGTGGTATTGGTTGAGGTGGTCGTGGTGGTTGGTGGTGGTGGTGATAGTGATAGTGGTGGTGGTGGTGTGTGTGGTGATCGTGGTGGTGGTGGTTTGTGGTGTTGGTTGAGGTGGTCATGGTGGTCGGTGGTGGTGGTGATAGTGGTGCTTGTGATAGTGGTGGTGGTTTTTGTTATAGTGGTGCTTCGTTGGTTGTTGGAGTTGTATATTCTGGTAACAGCTAAGGTCATACTTATCAGGATGGGTACCGACTTGTGACAGTGCACAGTCATGGTGACTCTGTAGTGCTGCCCCACTGGAAAATCAGGCTGCCTGCACCATGACCAGATATCCCACTCAGGCACATAATCCGGACACCAATCCTTGGCCTATCCTATTAAATCCTATTAATGCTGAGCGCCAGGCTAGGAAGCGTCAGGTATAAATTTTATAAGTAATTTGTTTGACTCGACCGCGAACCATGCTCTACCGATTTGGCCACTGCGCACGGTGTTGTGGCAGGGTGTTGGTGGTGGTAGTGGTGATAGTGGTGATGGTGGTGATATTAATGTTTGTGGTGGTGATAGTGGTGTTGGTGGTGGTGGTGATGGTGGTATTGGTGGTGGTGCTCGTGGCACTGGTGGTGGTGATGGTGGTGATGATGGTGATGGCACTGGTGGTGTTGATGTTGATGGTGCTGCTGCTGGTGGTGATAGCAGTGGTGGTGTTGGTGGTAATACAAATAGTGGAGGCTGGAACTACTTCTGCACAGGACAGGTCTGTCTGTGCGGGTTAAGAAAGGGGTCAGTGGCCAGGTATAACTTATCCTAAGAGATAAAGACACACTTCCTGAGGAGAACTAAATTATGTTTGCATTCCGATAAACATTGCCCTTCGTGTGGCGACGTGCCATTCATGGCCATGTGCCATTCATGCCAATGTGCCATTCACGTCAATGTACCATTCACTTCAGTGTGAATAAACCGTGGAGGGTTAAGGGTCCGGTGACTGATGCGCACGCACCTCAGGAGCAGTTTCCGGAACGGCTCGACTGGACCAGCTCAATAGGGCTACTTCTTTGGCCCTGTTGATGGCTCTATGGGACCGGTCCCATGGGACTGGCTTCAGGGGATAAGCTTTGGCAGTTTGGTTTTAAGTGTTGCTCTTAGTCTTACCCAGTAACCTTACCCCGACTGCATAACACCGCTGGGTGCGATATATATATGTATATGAGTCAGACTCACGAAAATGGGCCAATTGGTGGTCAATTTAAGATGTCGGTATCGCAATTCTTAAAAGTGTAGTGCATTTCTTTGTTTCATATTAAATTCTCCTGGAAACAAGTAAGGTTGTTGTATTTTCTCGACCTTTGCATTCAGGATAAATTTAAGAACTTTCCAACACCTCTGTTAATGTTAAACTATATATATATTGATCAAAGCCGACATCCACTGCTCGACGCCGACAACTTTAACAGATGTTGGCATCGCAATTCCTAAAGTGTATTGCATTTCTTTGTTTAATATTAAATTATCCTAGAAACAAATAAGGTTGTTGTATTTTCTCGACCTTCACATTCAGCATAAATTTAAGGACTTTCCAACACCTCTGTCAATGCTAAATTATAATTATACCGATCGACGCCGACATCCAATGCTCGATGCTGACAACTTTCCCCAATTGGCCTATTTTCGTGAGCCTGGATAGCAAATATATATGGTTAGTATAGCAGTAGTTTACCTTACCAAACCCTGTAGAGGTTGGCCAGCCAGTTATTGAAAGCTTAGAGCCTTTCTTTGTAGCTGCTGTCATTTATTGGGTTTGCAACATTTGCTGGTAGCTGTAGCTACCTATTGAGGGCATTGAACCTATACATGTAGCTCTATTGTCTATAGATGTTTTCAGTTATATAGTTTTGAATCATTCTCTGCATCTGTTGTCAATTATTGCGTCTCAAACCTTTGCCGGAAAGTGTTGCTATTTATTTATAGTGTTAAACTTTTGTCTATAGCTGGAACCATTATTAGTTGTTGTTGTCAGGTACTGAGAATTTGGAACCATTTTCTATACTGTTCTCAGTTGTAAGGTTTGGGAACCATTGCTGCCTGTACCTGTTGATCAATAATTGAGAGTTTTGAACAACTATCTGTAATATTTGAACTGGAAACATGCCAAATGTATTTTAGCAAGTACGTCGCAACTCTGACACCATATGCTTCAGCAATAATTACAAGTTTAGAATCACCTTCACCTCTCCCCTAAAAGCTGTACATAACCAACCTGTCACCGATGACTGTGTGACCGAATGGATTGCATAACCAGTGTGACAAGGTCGCTTCGACGTTAAGCCATGTCTCCGGGTGTCAGGATGGCTCCGACTATTGGCGTAAATATGGTAACTATGGTGATTTGGAGTTTCAAAGCTACCAACGCTGGATGGTGTGTTTTAGGAATAGCTCTGAGTGAAAACCGCCCACCTACACTTAGTTATTCAGTGCTGTAGCCGCAGCTCTCATCAGCTTACACACCCACTGCTCCCTGCTCCTTAGCCTATAAGGGATTTCCCCGCCCACCCGCCAGCGCCCCAAAACAGTGAAAGAGTCTTTGTGTGCCGCACTGCAAATATTGTCACTTGGGCTGACATGGAAAGTGGATGTTATCTACGCGTTGATTGGACGCCAGGTTGTTATCTGCTCGCTGATTGGATGGTCAGATGTTCTTTATCGTCGACAGTGGGGGAGACGAGCTGGAGCAGGCGTGAATTAGGTCAGGGATTGCCAGCGTGGCTCCGGGAGAGGGTGGAAGTGGAGGGGTGGATGGCTGGCTGAGGGTGGTTTGTTTTTTGGAGTTTTGCATCCTGGCAACATCTAAGGTCATATCAGGACGGGTACCGACTTGTGACCATGCACACTTATGGTGACTTTATAGTAATGCCCCACTGGGATAGAAGGCTGTGAGCACCATGATCTGATATCCCACTCAGTCACATTCTCCTGACACTGATCCAACCAGTCCTTCCCCTATCCTAATAATGCTGAGCGGCTGGCTAGGAAGCAACACGTTTGTTTAAGTCATTGGTTTCACTCGACCAGGATTTGAATGCTGGATGATGAGCAGGGGGGGCCTGTGGTGGGTGGGGGTGGGAGATGGGGTTGGGTGTGGTTGTGGGTGGTTAGTGGGAGTGGGGGATAGGATGGGGATGGGGCTTCGTAGGTGTTTTCTGTCCACTCCGACGTTAAATCGCCTTTTCGCTTGGGCAGGTACTCTCAAAATTAACTATTGAATTGGGAGACCACACGCCGGCCCGGTCGGAGTGGCCCTCATAGACCGGCCGAATAAAGGCGTGATGGACGGCGCCAGGTTGAAATGATCACATGCATCCCACGGACGGGCTGGGATGGGCGAGCTTCGGCTGTGGTGGGATGTGCAAGATGGGGCGGCGCGGGGCGGCGCGGGGCGGCGCGGGGCGGCGCGGGGCGGCGCGGGGCGGCGCGGGGCGGCGCGGGGCGGCGCGGGGCGGCGCGGGGCGCCGCGGGCCGGGCGGGCGGGGCGGCGCGGGGCGGCGCGGGGCGGCGCGGGGCGGCGCGGGGCGGCGCGGCGGGCCGGCGCGGGGCGGCGCGGGGCGGCGCGGGGCGGCGCGGGACGGGAGGTGACGGGATGGGACGGACGGGAACGGGGATTGGGATGTGGCGAGATGGGATGGGAATGAGAGGGGAAGGACGGGGGACGGGACGGGACGGGGACGGGACGGGGACGGACGGGGAGAAGAGACTGGGGACGAGACGGGGTCGAGACGGGGGCGGGACGGGAAGAGGGAAGGGAGGTACCGGGCGGTAGAAGGACGGGGAAGGGGACGGCGAGGGGCACTGAGGGGCGGGGTGGGGCAGGAATAGAGGGGACGGGACGGGAAGAAGAGGGGATGGGACAAGAGGGGTGGTCTGGGGTGGAGGGACCGGAGGTGAGGAGAGGGGCGCAGCATGAAGGAGGCGGGACAGTATGGGACTGGACTGGTGGTGCTGTGTGGGGGGGGGAGGTGGAGGGAATGCCAGGGGCGGGACTAGGATGGACAAAAATGAGCAGGGAGGCAAGGGGAAGGCAGGGCAGGGAAGGCCGATCACGGTGTTGGGAGGGGGGAAAGCGGGAAGTCAATGTCCTGGCCATCTTGACCATCTTGAAGCCGGCGTCAGATTCAGATTGAAAACCTGGCCGCTGGTACTGGTGTGTACTTGTTAAACATAAATATTTATATAACCACCGCGTGAGTGCGTGGGTAAGTGAGTGGGAGAGTGAGTGAGTGAAGTAGTTAGTGAGTGAGGGGGAGAGATTGGATAGCAAATATTTATTCTAAGTGTGGGAGTGAGTGAGTGGCTGAGTGTATGAGTGGGTGAGTAAGGGTAATTTGTGGTTACCGATTCGACAAATAAGAAATTATAAGATAGGTATATATATATATAAGCTTATTTATAACTGCAATAGATTTGCTAAGTGCAGAATTATCATTATTGAGTAAGCAGTGAACCATGAAGGATGATATTCTACTCGGAGACGGAGCTAGTAGACAAACTCCACCACAAACCGGCCGCCTGGTGGCAATGGCAAGAACTAGGGTATTGGATAGCAATTCACTGCGCACGCTCTGCGGGGGGAAATCTATGCTGCTTTACACATGTTGTAAATATGTCATACTGTGGGTTTTATTGCACACCGCCTTAGAATTACTTCTACTGGTGGCGCCCTCTTCAGTCTGCATTATGTATTAGTTACTACTGTAGTGCCATATGCTATCCCGGATATGGCAATATAGGATAGGATTATGACAGTGACTGGTTTAATGCCTTAACGGATTCGATGACCTGATTTGTTCAATTGTTTGTCACGTGTAGTTCCATCAACAACCACCGTGGCGCTGTATGTGTTGGGATAGGACTGTCATTTCCACTTCAGTCGATTACCGCCCTTCTAAATATATACATATACACATACACATATATACATATATATACATATAATATACATATATACACATATATTCACACATGTACATAGATATACACAGGTATACATACACATATAAAAGTACATATGTGATGTATAAGCATTATACACATATAATTGATCGGAAGCTTTCCGCTCCAGTTATTTGATGCTCAAGCCTCAGTCATCTACTGTAATGTTCTTATTATTATTGATGATCGACTATCCAACCTCTTGCCGATTGTGACGCTACCTTTCTGTATACACAGTAACTTGTCAGGCCAGCGCCTTCACCATACCTGTGAGTTTGTATAAACATATATACATAAAAACATATATATATAGATGGTATGCAGGTATAGCAATACCTCAGGGAGTTTGACGCCCCTGTCCTGCAGAGTTGTAAACCACTGCCTTGTGGTACAGGTTCTTGACAGAACCGAAGGCTAAGGGAGCGAAACCTAAACAGAAAATCATGTCACTGTGGCAGCATTAAGGGCCGTTGATGTATGAAACTCCCAACATCTCCTGACCATCCACTGCATGGACAAATAGTTTTGCGCCTGTCTTGAATGTTCTTGCTGGTGTGAAAGCTCTATTTGCTCCCCGAGAGAGTGCCGCTGGTAACTTGCAAAAGCCAGCAGCACTTCAACACTTTTGCAGGCAGCTTTCATGAAATATGACATTATGGCCGCGACTCATGGCCACACCTCTCACAGCAGAGAGCTAAATGGAGAGTGGCAATCAAGTAATGAATGCGGTCTTTGTCGCATCGCGACCGACAGCATGATGATGATGATGATGATGATATACATATTTACATAATGTATATACATGTATATGTATATATATATATATGTGTGTGCATTACTTAGTGCATATATATATTCATGTGGTTATCGCAGGAATATAATATCTGGATTGTTATTGGTTAATTCCCTGCCCCACTCCTCTATGGTGGGTGGGGGACAACCCTCTTCCCAACATGCACTGTGTCGCTCCACCCACCCTCCGGGGTCTCCACACTCCACTCAGTCAGAAGTATATATCTACATATATATGAGCCTGTCTCAAAAGGTGCTAACTCTTCACTTTTTTGTCCATAGTAATGATTGACACAAAACAGCACAGAAACGGTTACACTGAAAACATAAGGACATTTGCTTTAAATCAATATGTATTCTATTGGGATTATGAAACACCATGTAAAAAACAAATCAGTTTATCATGAGCAAATGCATAAGTAGATCCTGTGTTGATCTTTAGAATGGACAAAGTTTTGTCCCATATTGCACACCAACACCAAAAACCCCAAAAAAAAAAAACAAAACCAAAAACAACAACACCACACCAAAACAACAAAACCAAAAAACAAAAAAAAAACCACAAACCCCACAACCACAGACAAAACCTTAGCACCTTTTGAGACAGGCTATACATAACATCCTAAATTCTAGAAGGAAGCATATATGTAGCATGAATCAGCCACTGGTGAAACAAAAGTCAGGTTAGTACTGTCATAGAATCCCGATAGGCAAAGCTGAGCCATGGAGGCAATTACAGGAACAGACAGGTCAAACGGAAATAGAGCCTACAGTATCTCTCAGCCTACGGGGTCAGGTGCACTATTGAATCTTGTGGATTAGATCTGGAGGAGCAGGACAAAAAGGCAGTCTAGACTCCCCCTCCCCCACACTTATTGACTGTGTAATTATGATACTGATGATAACTGGCGTCTGTTTGGTTTAGTGCTTTTGTTGTATTAGCTGGTTGTTTTTTGGGATTTTACCTCCTGGCCTCATCTAAGGTGATATCAGGACAGGTACTGACTTGTGACAGTGTGCACTCATGGCAAATGTATAGTGCTGCCCCACTGGGAGCCTAGGCTGCTAGCACCATGACCTGATATCCCACTCAGTCACATTATCCTGACAATGAGCTAACCAGTCCGTGCCCTATCCTAATAATGCCACGCATCTGGCTAAGAAGCAATTGACAAGTATCATATTTTATGTCATTGGTTTGACTTGACCAGGGTTCGAGGAGACGGATGCTCAACTCTTTCGACCATTCCTGTCTGGTCCTTTTGCTATATCATATGTCAGTGTACATATACCCCATCATGTTGAACACAAGCATGCATTGTGAATGAGGTACAAGGCAATATATTTCTTGGGATAACAGACATATTATATAGATCTACACTTTGCTTTACAATAACGGCTATGTGGCCTAGACCCGAACTACAAAATACCACGATAGCGCCATCGAGCGAGTGTCTTCTGTACTCAACCAGGTGCCACCACCACCACTCATGGCAGGATTGTGCGGATCCAAGTTAAATTTCCATTATATATTGCTACAACATATATTAGGTGGGTTTAAATAGTGTGTCTCCACCCACTGGAAATCCGGGGTCGGATTTGGGTTAGAAAATATGTGGATTAATGAACTGAACCTGATATCATTCCTGACATTTAAAAGGAGCATATTTGGCTGACACATGTTGTTGATATTCCACAATTTCTTTCTTATTCTATTCCCCATGATACTCTAGAAGGGATATATTATTATTATATTGGACAGCCTTACATGATATAAACAACACCCTCTTCTACTGAATTGCTGAATTTCTTATATGTATGGGTTTTGTTTCTCTTTTTTTTGGCGGGGTGTTTCTTCTTTGGCAGGATCAACATCCTCTTTCCTTATGATTGTTGTAATATTGAAATGGATTTGAATTTGCTTCGGATCGAGTGTATTTCTGTTTCCTCAGTACACATGGTATCGTTGGGTAGAGAGTAGGTGGATGTGGGGAGAGGAGGGGATGGTGTAGACGGGGCGACGGGGGGAGGGACCGAGGTGGAGAGGAGAGGCGAGGGGCTGACAGGGAAGGGGCCGAGAGAGGATGTAGAGGAGGTGAAGAATGTGGAGGAGAGCAGAGGGGAGGAGAAAGGAGGGGAGGGGGAGGAGATAGGAACAGGGGGGGGGGGGACAGGGGGGACTAAGCCCCGCCCGGAGGGGAGCATGGGAGTGGAGATGGGGCGAGGGGCAGGGTAGGGGAGATAGGAAGGCGGCAGGGGAGGGAGATGGGGAGGGAGCAGGGGAGGGGAGATGGGAAGGGGAGCAGGGGAGTGGAGATGGGGAGGGAGCAGGGGAGGGTAGATGGGAAGGGGAGCAGGGGAGGGGAGAGATGGGGAGGGGGAGGGGAGGGGAGATGGGGAGGAGCAGGGAGGGGGAGACGGGGGAGGGGGAGCACGTTGGGGAGTGGGAGGGACCAGGGGAGGGAGATGGGGAGGGAGCAGGGGAGGGGAGGACGGGGAGGGGAGCAGGGATGGGAGAGATGGGGAGGGAGCAGGGTAGGGGAGAGACGGGGGGAGGGAGCAGGGAGGGGAGATGGAAGGGAGCAGGGGAGGGAGATGGGAGAGGGAGCAGGGGAAGAGGAGATGGGGAGGAGCAGGGGAGGGGAGATGGGAGGGAGCATAGCAGGGGAGATGGGGAGCGAGCAGCAGGGGAGGGAGACGGGGAGGGAGCAGAGGGGGGGGAGATTGGGAGGGGAGCAGGGGAGATGGAGGAGGTGGGAGCATCAGGAGATTGGAGCTGGAGGAGAGGGGATGTTGAGGAGAGGAAAGGGGATGTAGGGGAGAGGGGAGGCCGAGGAGAGGGGAGCTGGAGAAGAGGGGAGGTAAGGGGAGGAGAGGTGGAGGGGAGGAGAGGTGGAGGAGAGAGGAGGTAGAGGAAAGGGGAGGTGGAGGAGAGGGGAGGTAGAGGGGGGAGAGGTGGAGGAGAGAGTAGGTAGATGAAAGGGGAGGTGGATGAGAGGGGAGGTAGAGGGGGGAGAGGTGGAGGAGAGGGGAGGCTGAGGAGAGGAGAGGTGGAGGAGAGGGAGAATTTCGAAGAGATGGGATGGAGGAGGTGGAGATGATGGCAGATGTAGAGGAGGAGATGTGTAGCTGGATGGAGAGGGGGCCGGTAGTGGAGGGGAGGTAGAAAGATGAAGATAAGAGAAGACAAATTAAGAGAGAGATAGCAGGACATTGCATACAACCTGAACCCGATAGAAAAGAGATGGTGGGCTCTGGAGTCGACACACACCCTGGGCCCGATGTAATAAGTCTACCGGCTATTGGCAGGGGAACCCCGACCTTCTCTCCCCCCCCCCCCCCCCCCCCCCCCCCCCCCACACTCCCCGGCCTCGGTCCCGGTCCCCGGCCCCCGGCCCTCAGCCCTGGCCCCCGCCCGCACTCCTCCCTCCTCGCTCCCTCCTCATCCCCGACTGAACACTTCCCGGCACGGCCAGTTCTCTAGGCAGCCATCTTCTCTGTCTACACACACTTAACCACACCGAGAAAGAGGAGACAATTTGAAGACCTGCCATCGGCAAAGAGGTGAGTAGATGCGTTTCCTATAGCAACTGATTCTAGTATTTCCCCTTTCCTTTGTGTATTTGTAAGGGATTTAGCGTTTAAAAGATATTCCGTTACGCTTGCTTTAAAAGGGACTAATTAATATGTTGCCTTCTATTATCCACTGAATCATATTTGAAAAAAGAAATTGGAAGTCGGGATGTATTTTCAGATTAGAATCAGAATAACCTGTGTTTGTTAAAACAGCCTTAAAGTAGGTTTGTTTTGTTTCTTGTTCTTTTACGTCCTAGCAACATCAAAAGTCATATCAGGACGAGTACAGAATTGTGGCAGTGCACACTCATGGTGACTTCATAGTGCTGCCTCACTTGGAGACCAGGCTGCCAGCACCATGACCCAATATCCCATAGTCATATTATCCTGATACTGTGCAAACCAGTCCTTGTCCTGTCCTAGTAATGCTGAGCGCCAGGCTAGGTAGCTACAAGTACCACTTTTATAAGTCATCGGTTTGACTCAGCTGGGATTCCAACTCCAGACCTTCCGCACGGGAAGCCTGCGCTCTATCGATTCGGCCAAGGCGTCCAGTACGCCTTAAAGCAGGATACAGTTTGCTTGTTTGTTGGAGTTTTACAAACTGGTATCATTTAAAGTTGCACAGTCCGATGGTTTTGAGTTTCTGACATTTTCTGAGATAAATACATTAGGTTGATCATTATTATGTACCTTACTATAGCTTGAAGTAACTTTTATTTTAAGTGGCTAAATTTGAGATATTTGAAGTGGAACCATGCAAAATTAATTTTGGCAAGCTTGTCAAAACTCAGGCCCCATAGGCTTCTGCAGTAACAGGTTCTATTCAATTGCCTCAGTAGTCCCTTCTATGTGGCTACAAATGTTTAATAAATGCATCAGTATCTAAGTTAGATATGTAGACTCAAATTTAGATAATTGTTTTGGTTTTGAAAATTTGATATTTTCATCGGACCATGCAGCTTTAAGATCATATCAGGATGGGTAAAGTGTAAAAATATCTGACTCTTTTGAAACGTTGAAACATCACACTCTCTCTCATGCACCAAAATATTTTTTAAATCAGCTAATACATCAAAGACGATTTTCTATAACAATAAATACTTTGTAATTGCATAAAACTGTCTTCTCAGTTATTTTTGAACGTATTTTGTCATGTTCATTTACCGAGTACAGTCAGGGGGATCAGACCAATCCTGCTGCGCCAGACAGAAGTGGGTTTAACGCAGTCGGGCAAGCCACCTCCCGACCACCGAGCCCGCCTCTTCAAAGACGAGGAATGGCCGCCTTTCAAAATTGAAATAGTCAACGCCGACTTGGGAATAAGGGAATCGATTCGCTTCGACAGGCGGATAATCCACACAGGAATGCGACCAATCTCTGCCGTCTAGTCCAATTTGAGATTTCTCGGCGGGAGGTTTGGTTTTGTGGTTTTGTGTTTGTAGGGGGGTTTGGTTCTGTAGATTTGTTTTTCTTGCTGTTAGTACTAGAGACGTGGGTGAATATCGGATCCTCCATGCTATCATCACACATTCTGCTATCCAGGATGATTGTTGCTATCATTAAAGATTCTGGTATGAAGCAGTATCATCATTATCATCAAAGATTGTGTACTGCAGTATCGTTGCTATTGTCATTGAGGTGATGAAAATGGGAAATATTGCGCCTAGAGCTGAACTCGAACCCACATCTCTTTTCATTCCAGGCAAGTGTGCTAACCATTACACCACCTTGGCTCTCTCATGTCACCACACTACCCACGCCTACCTGTCTAAGTGGGTCCTTGCCCGAGAGGTCAGTGCAGACCACTACACTCGTCCACCTGGATTTGTAAGTCTGTTAATGCTTACATTACAATTACATACATACAGGCAATGCAACACACTGACATACACAGGGTAGGTTCAACAACTATACAGCACATAGTTCATACAGGAGCATGGTCACGGCAACCAGTGTCATGGGGGTGATGAAAATGGGAAATATTGTGCCTAGAGTGGGACTCAAACCCACATCTCTTTGCATTCTGGGCCAGTGTGCTAACCATTACACCACCTAGGCTCCCTGATGTCACCACACTACCCACGCCTACCTGTCTATGTGGCTCCTTGCCCGAGAGGTCAGTGCAGACCACTATACTATCAGCAAAGAGTCCGCTACAAAGCAATACCATTGTTATCACCAACGATTCTACTATAATTGAGTACCATTGATATCATTAAATACTCTGCTATACAGCAATATTATTGATCTCATAAAATATCTGCTATATAGCAGTATTATTGCTATCAGCAAGGATTCTACCAGACATCGCTATTTTTTAAATTTTTTTTGTATTTATTCATTTGAATATGACATTTGTCAGCGCCGGAGCACTGGTCTTCCAGCCATCTTACTATTAGAATTGACAGTCTCAATAATCTAAGTTTGATCAGTGCTGTATTAGTTAAAGCACCGATCCTGTAGAATTAAGGGAGTGGCTCCTGCTATATAATGTACAGCACCAGTCACTGTATTATCAAAGATTCTGCTATACAACATTGTTATTGATATCAACAAAGGTTCTGTTATACAGCAGTAGCATTGCTATCACCAAACGTTCGACTATTCAGCAGTATGATTGTTATAAGTAACCATTCGACTATACAGCAGTATTATTGCTCTCATCAAAGATTTTGCTTCACAGCAGTATCATCAACTTTCTCTGCTCCTACAGTAGCATTGTTATCATCAAAGATTCTGCTATGCAACAGGATCCTTGTCATCATCAAAGATTCTACTATGCTGCAGATTATTGTTATCATAAAAGATTATGCTAAATCAGCAGTATCATTGCTATCAACAACGATTTTGCTATACAGCAATATCACTGCTATCATCAATGATTCTGTTATTTAACAGTATCATTGCTATCATCAAATTCCTGCGATACAGCAGTATCATTGATATAATCAATGATATACAACAGTATCATTGCCAAGATTCTTCTATACTGCAGGACCATTGTTATTATAAAAGATTATGCTACAACTTTCCCAAAGGAATACAGAAGATAACATCTTCTTACATTCTAAATACTATGTAAATACTCACATTGATCTGACTAATATTGATCTAATTATATGACACTAGTGTTACCATATTGCTATGGAACTTTTGGGTTATAGAATGTCATTGTGTTACATGCTACAAATTGTGTATTAAACAGTTACCTTATTCTATATACCTTTTGTGTAAAGAACCCTGAACATATAGCTGTATCATTCGTATTATTGGTATTAGTATTATCAAAGATTCTGCTATACCGCAGTGTCATTGGTATTATGAAAGATTATGCTATATAGCAGTATCATTGATATTATCAAAGATTCTGCTATACCACAGTATTATTGGTAGTATCAAAGATTATGCTATATAGCAGTATCATTGGTATTATCAAAAAGTATGCTATATAGCAGTATCATTGGTATTATCAAAGAGTATGCTATATAGCAGTATCATTGGTATTATCAAAGATACTGCTATACCACAGTAGTATTGGTAGTATCAAAGACTATGCTATATAGCAGTATCATTGGTATTATCAAAAAGTATGCTATATAGCAGTATCATTGGTATTATCAAAGATTATGCTATATAGCAGTATCATTGGTATTATCAAAGATTCTGCTATATAGCAGTATCATTGGTATTATCAAAGATTATGCTATACTCCAGTGTCATTGTAAGTATAAAATATTCTGCTATCCCACATTATCATTGTTATTATCAAAGATGCTGCTATATAGCAGTATCATTGGTATTATCAAAGATTATGCTATACCACAGTATCATATGTATTATCAAAGATTATGCTATACTGCAGTGTCATTGGTAGTATAAAAGATTATGCTATACCACATTATCATTGTTATTATCAAAGATTCTGCTATATAACAGTATCATTGGGGTATTATCAAAGATTCTGCTATGCCATATTATCATTGTTATTATTAAAGATTCCGCTATAAGGCAGTACATTGGTATTATCAAAGATTCTGCTATACCATTTTATCATAGTTATTATCAAAGATTCCGCTATATAACAGTATCATTTGTATTATCAAAGATTCTACTATACCATATTATCATAGTTATTATCAAAGATTCTGCTATATAACAGTATCATTTGTATTATCAAAAATGTTGTTGTTTGGTTGTTGGGATTTCCCATGCTAGGAACATCTAAGGTTATATCAGGACAGTGACCCCACACACAGATGAACATTTTATAGTGCTGCTCCAATGGAAGACCGGACCAATATCCCACTCAATCACATCATCTTGATACTAAGCAAACCAATCCTTTCCCTATCCTAGTAATGAATGCAAAGCACCAGGTTAGGTAGCGACAGGTTTCAATTGTTCGTAAGTCATTGGTTTGACTCGGTTTGGACTCGAACCCCTGACCTTCCGCACGAAAAGCGATCGCCCTATCAATTCGGCTACCGCGTCCGGTCAGAGAGTGAGGAGTCTGGCGATGTGCTTAAATGTGAATATGTGCAAATAATCCAGTACAGTTTAAAGAAAACATATCCAATGGATAATATTAAGCCTACTCATCTATACACAAAAAGTGTAAGCTTACAGAGTGCTCATTATTCCCAGCTGAGTACCGGACTGGCAAAATTAATAAGAGTTAAGGCGTGTAACAATGCCTCACGACCCATGTACAATCAACCATTGGTTTCACAATGGCGACCTAATATTGAACACAACAATGGGGTCTTGTAAACGCAATATGCGCCTACATAAGGGTGACCTATTTAAGTTATTTAATTAGGTCATGCATGTGTGGGCGAATAGATATTAGTCTTTTAATATTTAGTTTAATATTTACGCAGAAATAGATGGGGATTAATACTGAAAAAGGATATGGCAGCCAGTGTCCCAATGCAGTACTATATACACATGCAAAATAGAGCTCACATGGCCTTTTGGGTTAGTGTCGATAAGTTGTAGATGGCACTCACCTGTAAGAAAATCAAACAATTAATTTCACAATTACTTAGCGAGTTCATATACACACAAACAAACAGGCATTTAATAGGTCACAATGTTTGCATTACATTTCATTTGGTGGAAATGAGACATTTCCCCCTACCTTCTCCCCCCCCCCCCCCCGCTGTATCGGATTATTTGCACATATTTCTACGGGAATTTCTTTCCCTTGACCACAAATATATGATTGTGAGCTTTCTAATTTAATGAGTGTCTATTGGCACATAATTGATTGTCTGCTTTTACGTGTAAAAGCGATAGTTTGAACAAAAAACAAACATTTCTCGCTGTGAATATGGCCTATGCTGCCGAGACGGCATAAAGCAACCAGCCATCAATCAATCAATCACTACCCACTTAGACTATCATACAAATATATGCAACAGGGTATCTTTCAATACCAATATCGCATTAAACACTGAACCTACAAACCAGCAGGTGTCTGCTCCCACACTAACACCATCCCGCTTCCCCACACACAATTAACCTAGCCGTACGGCCCTACAGTCACGTCAGGTGACGACTCACGTGAGCACCACGCGACCATGAACGCGATGCCCGCGAGATGGCAGCAGACACAAGACGCCCGGCAGACGGCAGACGTGGTGACAGTCACGTGACCAGGCTGTGAGGACGGCCACCTAGCAATGGCGTCACCAACCGCTGGCGGTCTGAGCAGCGCCGCCACCCGGCAGGACTCAGCTGAGGTTGTGCCTAAAGAGGCGATGGCTGGTGGAGACTGGAGAAGATTGGCTTGATCAATCTCGTCCAGAAGGTACCTGCTCAGCTGAGTCTTCTATCTTAATCAGACCAACGCCCCACCTCTCTCCCCCTCCCTCTCCACCTCCTCCCCTTCCCGCTCTCCCTCCTCCCCTCCCCCTCTCCATCTCTCCTTCCCCTTCTCACCTTCCCCGTCTGTTCCCCTCTCCCCTCCTTCTTGTATCTTACACACTAGCCATACAATACTTACCATACGACCTCATTTGTCGATAGCCCCCCCCCCAACCCCTCACCCTGACCGGCACCCAGACCTCCAACCCCTCACGCAGAGCCTACTCAGACCCCCACCCCTCACACAGACCCCACCCCCGCCAGCCCGCACCCCTAACCCCGCCCCATCAGCCCCCATCCCTAATATCGCCGCCACCCACTCCTCACCCAGACCCCGACAGAAGCTGCACCAGTATACTACCTGGTGCAGTTACCCTATCCTATCACAGCTAATGACTAACCCAGCAGCTGGTACACTGGCCTCTCAATTGGCATGCTTGTCATAGCTACAAAATAGATTCTTGGACGAATTGAAATGCTAACCAGATGGGGTGGATGAATGAGTTAGAGCGTCCGTCTCCCGTATTGGTAGATCGTGGGATCGTGTTTTTGAATCCTGGTCGAGTCAAACAAATTACTTTAAAATTGATACTTGTAGATTCCTAGCCAGGCGCTCGGCATTATTAAGATAGGGCAAGGAGCAGTGGAATGAGGAAATTGAAAATACCCTTGCTTAAACAACTAATGGAAAACAACAAAACTTGCAATGTTATTAAAGCTTACATTCCATATCCAAAGAGGGCAGTGAATGTACACAATACCGGGGCGCGGTATTAATATGAACATATCCAATGGCCCCCAATAGACGTCGGCTGACAGCTATATCCCTTCGTTTCCGCTTATGTGATAATCTATATCATGTACTGGAATCATACCTATGGAATCCCAGCTTTAGTCACACGATGCCCATCTGCAAATACTGCTCTCCACATACTACTTAGGAACAGCCCGAGTACCAGACCCAAATCATCCTTTCCGTATGCTACTTACTATACTAGTAAAAGGACGGTCTGCCCTAAGGGACCTTTTCTCAAAAGGTTGGCCCTGGTACTTTCGAAACACGCTGATAAGTTTCTCCCTGTCCGGTATCCGTATCCGTATCCGTATCCGTACACATAATTGCATAATAAAGCAATGTTTCCGTTTCTTTAATCAGTATTTGTAATCGTGAACACTCATTTCCTGGGTGGCATTTAGGTGTTTTTTCCGGATTGTGCCCGGTGTAAAGATTTCAAATTTCCCCCTGATTGAAGTTCCCCCAGGGGAACTTGAAAACATTTTCAAATTTGTCCCATGGGAATTTGAAGACGTTTTCGTTTTCCCTCCCTCGTTTTAACTTTCCCTCCTCCCATTTTGGGGGAATTTTCGTTAGTTTTGTTATTTTTGTAATATTTTTTATGACAAATATAATAATACACAAAGAATAACATAATGGAAATTATTACTAGTACAACAAAACATATTTCACCCCAAATGACACAAACAGTCTCCAAGATGGCTAAGAAAAAAATATTATGGGTCTGAATTTTAAAACATTTTTTAAAGTTTTTTAAACAATTTTAAATTCCCGGAAGGGGGGAATTTGAAAATAGGGGGAGGAATCTGAAAACTGTTTTTAATTTCCCTCCCAGGAATCTGAAAACGTTTTCAATTTCACCGGAGGGACATTAAAAACGTTTTCAGATTCCCGGGGGGAACTTGGAAAGGGGGGAAATTGAAATCGTTAAACCTGAACGTGGATTGAAAACAAAAACTGGAGAATTTATTTTGGGATTCATACACAATTCTCATTGTTCGATGATGTGACACATCCAGATGTACACCATAACATCGCCATCATTTCACACTGTCATAAGTTGGCACCAATCCTCATATGATTTTATGTGTTGCCAGGATTGGTTGTTTTTTGGAGTTTTACATCCTCGCAACATCTAACGTTATACCAGGATGGGTACTGACTTATGATAGTGTGCACTCATGGTAACTTAATAGTGCTGCCCCATGAGGAATCCGTGCCACCAGCACCATGACCTGATATCGCATTCAGTCACATTATCCTGAAACTGAGCAAACCAGTCCTTGTCCTATCCTAATACTGCTGAGCACCCGGCTAGGAAGCAACAAGTATCAATTTGAAAGCCATTGATTCGACTTGACCAGGGTTTGAATGCGTGGGTTCAAATCCCATGATCTACGGGAACGCGAGGTGGACGCTCAACTCATTCGGCCATCGGCCCTGGTCGCAGCAGTCGTAATGGCCAGGAGACTATTTCGTATTATACAGCTAGGGGTTATGTGCGGTCTCAGTTATGTAATCAAGTGTGAACACAGTGTGTGGACTTTGCAGATAAGACATTGATTTCTGATGCTATGTGTACAATGCTACAACGCAAATCATCTGAATGCATATATCCACATGAATATTCAAAAGACCCAATAGCCACACCTCATCGATTCCCCGTGTGTAGATATTTATTCTACCTTGATGAGTGCATGGCATTCCGGTGAGGTGAGTGTTTGTGTGAGTGATCGGAGGTTTTACAACCTAGGTACATCTGAGTGTGACCACATGAGTTGAGCATCCGTCTCCCGTTTTTGCAGATCATGGCATTCAAACCTGATCAAGTTAAAACAATGACTTAAAAATTGATACTTGTCATTTCCTAGCCAGGCGCTCAGCATCAATAGGATTGGGCAAGGACTGGTTGGATTGGTGTCAGGATAATGTGACTGAGTGGAGTATCAGGTCATGGTGCTGGTTAGCTGGTCTTCCAGTGGGACAGCACTATAAAGTCGCCATGAGTGGGGACTGTTACAAGTCGGTACCCGTCCTGATATGACCTTAGATGTTGCCAGGATGTACAACTCCAACAAGCAACCAACCAACCAAGTCTATGTAGGAATTGGGTAGAATACATAGGCATTGGGTTCCGGCCTGCGTGGACAGTGTCCGGTCCTACCGGGTTGGGTACATAGACACGGGTTCTACATAGACGATTCCCCCGGTGGTGCTACCGGGATGAGCATACAAAGACACTGCCGCCCGGGGCGGGGCGGGACGGGACGGGGCGGGGGAGAGGCTGCGCGGGGCGGGGCGGTGTGGGGAGACGCGGGGCGTGCTGGTGTAAAGATTTCAAATTCCCCCCTGATTGAAGTTCCCCCATGGGAACTTGAAAACGTTTTCAAATTCATCCCACAGGAATTTGAAAACGTTTTCGTTTTCCCTCCCTCGTTTTAACTTTCCCTCCCCCCATTTTTGGGGAATTTTCTTTATTTTTGTTATTTCTTGTTATTTTTCATGACAAATATAATAATACACAGAGAATAGCATAATGGAAATTATTACTAGTACAACAAAACATATTTCACCCCAAATGACACAAAAAGTCTCCAAGATGGCTAAGAAAAAATATTATAGGTCTGAATTTTAAAATGTTTTTTGAAGTTTTTTAAACAATTTTAAATTCCCAGAGGGGGGAATTTGAAAATAGGGGGAAGAATCTGAAAACTGTTTTTAATTTCCCTCCCGGGAATCTGAAAACGTTTTCAATTTCACCGGAGCAAAATTAAAAATGTTTTCAGATTCCCCGGGGGAACTTGAAAACACCGGGTGGCGCTGGGCGGGTCGGGACCAGCCGGAGCCGGACGGGCCGGGGACGGGCGGGCCGGGGTAGGGCGGGCCGGGGTAGGGCGGGGCGGGCCGGGGCCGGAGCGGTGCAGGGCGGGGCGGACCGGGGCCGGAGCGGTGTGGGGTGGGGTAGGGTGGGCCGGAGCCGGGCGGTGCCGGGCCGGGGGAGGGTGACGGGCTACATGCGGGCGGCTGCCGATTGGCGGAGCAGCGCAGGGAGGTGCGCGTGTCAAATACAGTTTGCGCGGTGGAAACATTGACATTCCAGGCGGCGAGCGGCGTGTATGGATCATTGGTTCGGCACTGCCGGGGCCGTGTGCCGGCACTCACCAATCCACCCACCCGGCCGCCCGCCTCACCTGATTAGCATTGATCAAGGCGTGATGCCACAGCGGTGCGCTCGACGTGAGATTGAGCAACTCGGCCGCAGTGCAGTGTCTCTGGGCCGGTGTGATAGAGATCAGCGCCACCAGACGGGACGCTGGCACACTACCCGGCCCCGTCCCGTCACCACCCGCAATCAGAGTTCGTGTGTGTGCCGGGGTGGGGGCGGGGGGTGGATGGGGTAGGCGGAGGGGAGGGGGAGTGTGTGGTGTGGGTATGATGTGGTCTGCGGGTATGATGTGGTGTGAAGGGTGGTGTGTGGTGTGAAGGTGATGCGTGGTGTCATGAGGTGTGGCCATGTGCGATGCAATGTGGTATGGTGTGGCATGGTGTGGTGTGGTGGGGTGGGGTGGTATGAGGCATGATGTGGCATGGTGTGGTGTGGTGGGGTGGTATGAGGCATGATGTGGTATGGTGTGGCATGGTGTGGTGTGGTGTGGTCTGACATGGTGCACTGAGGTGTGTTCCAATACCGTGAGGTGTGGTGGACCATGTTGCTACTGCCCCATATACACTCCTCCCAACATCCCCGCCCTCACCCGACCAGCCCCCGCCCCTGCCATCACAGTGACCGGGCCCATATGAGAGGCAGTAAACTCATCACGGTAGGGCACTATGGTTTCCTAAACATCTCGTCTCCAGCAACAATGTTTGTATGTGTAAACATACAACACAAATTGAAGAAAACAACAACCATAAAGATAAAAGACAATTAATCTCAGTCCCAGTATCGATGCAGGTTGATGCTCAATAACGAAACCTGCAACCCTACCGCCAACCCTGACGCCTAACCCCCACATTTTGTTCCCCACCTACACCATTCCAACAGCATCACCGATGTCACGTGACCGGACGCAGTGACAGAATCATTAGAGCGCATGCTTCCCGTGAGGAAAATAAATAGATATAAATCATCTCCTCCCGTTTATACCTGTATAATTATTAAATTAAACATCCCATAAATTAGATATATAGGCATAGATATTGATATATATATATATATATATAATAAATATATAGAAATATGTATAGGTTGGTTGTTTGTTGGAGTTTTACGTCCTGACAACAATTAAGGTCATATCAGGTTGGGTACCGAGTTGTGACAGTGTGGACTCATGACAACTTTATAGTGATGCCCCACTGGTAGACCGGGCCACCAGCACCATGACCCGATATATAACTCAATCACATTATCCTGACATGGAGCCAACCAGTCCTTGCGCTATTCTAATAATGCCGAGTGCCTGGCTAGGAAGCGACAAGTATAAATTTGTAAGTCATTGGTTTGACTCGACCAGGATTCGAACCCATGTCCACATCTAGCAAAACGGGAGATGGACGCACAATTCATCCGCCCATCCCGTCTAGTGAAATATGTATAGAGATATATAGAAGTACACATGTATGTGTCATATATAAGAAATACAACTTGTTATATAAATATATAGGAGCGGAATTAGTATGCCATTTAATATATCGTTATTACTTGTTAATATCACGCGTATTTGGTTTTGCCTTTGACAAATTCTAGCCCAGACAACGAATAACAGGATTGTTAGTACAACCCACCTCCTGTATGTCTTACTTGTTTATTATGTAGCTCAATAAATATTCACTTATTAAATCATGCGGACATGAATAAAGCGAATGTTGTGAATAAACCAGTTTCCTGAATGGCCCTAGTTCCGTTGTCCGCTGACGTATTACGCGCAATTAGAGCAGTCTCCTAGTGGTTTTAGTCGGTGGCACTTTGGTGATACGGATCAGGGAGACGCTGCAATATGCCCCCAGTAGTAACCAGCCGCCAACCAATCAGATTTGATGTGAGAAGAGCGGTCTTAATGAGAGCTGGTGTAGCGTTCTGAGTGTGCGCAGACAGTAAGCGAAGTGGACTGTCTTGGTCACGTGATTGATTCATAATCCCCGGTGTATGAGTGGGAGAGTGGGAACCAATAATTTAAAAATTGATACTTGTCACTTCCTAGCATGGCGCTCGCCATTGATAGGATAGGGCATGGACTGGTTTAGCTCAGCGTCAGGATAATGTGACTGAGTGGGATATCGGGTCATGTTGCCAGTGGCCATGATTTCCCAATGGGGCATCACTATAAAGTTGCCGTGAGTGTGCACGGTCACAAGTTGGTACCCATCATGATATGGTCGTATATGTTGCTAGGACGTAAAAGTCCCAACAACCAACCAAAACCAACCCTCTTTGGGAATTTGCAAGGTTGTCAGCGGAAAGGAGACAAGAGAAGAACTGAAGATGTCGCAACACTCAGCGAGCGTGGCCGGGGTAAGCCACACGCGCATCCTAACTCGCGCAAATACCCGAGTAGCCAGCCGCCGAATCACGCTGATTGTGCTGCGGCGCCGGGCAAAGGTAGCCCGGGCACAGGACAGCTTAAAAATACATCGGGCCGGTAAGTATATTAGGGAACCCGGCGCCCTCTCCCGGTGCCCGGCTCTCGACGCATCCGCGCCCGGCGTTTGGTCCGGCCGATGGTCCGCCCCCTCATGTGGGGTAATCGATACAGGCCGCTGAGTGGGGCTGGGAAGGGGGTGGGTGGGGGGCCGGGGGAGGGGGGCTGAGGTGGACGGGGAGGGCAGGGGTGTGGCGGGTTGGGGTAGGGAGGGGCTGGGTGGAACTGGGTCGGGCTGGTTGGGGCTGGGTGGAACTGGGTAGGGCTGGGTGGGGTTGGCTGGGGCTGAGTTGGACTGGGTGGTGCTGGGTGGTGCTGGGTAGGCTTGGTGGAGCGGGACGGGAGGGGAGGGATAGCTGGAATGTTGGAGGGAGGAGATGGGAAGGAACGGGGTGAGGGGAGATGTGGAAGGAGAAAGAGTGAGAAGGGAAGAGTGAAGTAGGAATGGGTGGGTGGTGCGCGTGGTGGTGTGAGGGGTTGGGTAGTGATGGTGTGAGGAGTGATGTAATAGTGGTGTGCCGGGGCGGGGTAGTAGTGATGTGAGCATTGGGGTAGTAGCGGTGTGAGGGTTGGGGTAGTAGCAGTGTGAGGGTTGGGGTGGTGGTGGTGTGACCATTCGGGTAGTCGCGGTGTGAGGGTTGGGGTAGTAGCGGTGCAAGGGTTGGAGTAGTAGCGGTGTGAGGGTTTGAGTAGGAGCGGTGTGAGTGTTGGGGTAGCAGCGGTGTGAGGGTTCGGGGTAGTAGTGGTGTGAGGGTTGAAGTAGTATCGGTGTGAGGGTTGTGGTAGTAGTGGTGTGAGGGTTGGGGTAGTAGCGGTGTGAGGGTTGGGGTAGTAGCGGTCTGAGGGTTGTGGTGTGAGGGTTGGGGTAGTAGCAGTGCGAGGGTTGTCGTGGGGTGATGGGGCTGGTGGTTGTGATGTGAGGGGTTTGGTAGTTCTCGTGTGAGGTGTGGGGTAGTGGTGGTGTGAGGGGCTAGTGGTGTGAGGGGCGGGGTACAGGTGGGGTGATGGCCTGGGGTAGTGGTGCTGTGAGGGGCTAGTGGTGTGAGGGTCGTTGTACAAGTGGTGTGTTGGGGTGGGGTAGTGGTGGTGTGACGGGCTTGGTAGTTCTGGTGTGAGGGGCTGGTGGTGTGAGGGGCGTTGTACAGGTGGTGTGATAGGGTTGGGTAGTGGTGGTGTGAGGGGCGTTATACAGGTGGTGTGATGGGGGCGGGATAGTGATGATGTGAGGGTGGGGTGGTTGTATTAGGATGGGAGATGTAGTGGTGGTGTGATGGGCGGGGTGGTTGTATTAGGATGGGAGATGTAGTCCTGGTGTGATGGGCCGGGGTAGTGATGGTATGAGGGGCTAGTGGTGTGAGGGGCGTTGTACAGGTGGTGTGATGGGGTTGGGTAGTGGTGGTGTGAGGAGCAGCGTGGGTGTAGTGGGTTTGGAGAGGTAGTGGTGGTGTGATGGGTTGGGGTAGTGGTGGTGTGAGGGGCTGGTGGTGTGAGGGGCGTTGTACAGGTGGTGTGATGGGGTCGGGTAGTGGTGGTGTGAGGGGCTAGTGGTGTGATGACATTGTACAAGTTGTGGTGTGATGGGTTGGGGTAGTGGTGGTGTGAGGGGCGTTATACAGGTGGTGTGATGGGGGCGGTTGGGGTAGTGGTGGTGTGAGGGGCTGGTGGTGTGAGGGGCGGTGTACAGGTGGTGTGATGGGGTGGGGTAGTGGTGGTGTGAGGGGCTAGTGGTGTGATGACATTGTACAAGTTGTGGTGTGATGGGGTGTGGTAGTGGTGGTGTGAGGGCAGCGTGGTGTAGTGGGTTTGGAGGTATTGGTGGTGTATGGTTGGTATTGGTGTGTGAGGGCTGGTGGGTGAGGGGCGTTGTACAGTGGTGTGATGGTGGGGTAGTGGTGGGTAGGGTGGGCTGTTGATGGATGGGATAGGTAGTGGTGGTGTGATGGGGTGGGGTAGTGGTGGTGTGAGGGGCTAGTGGTGTGATGACATTGTACAAGTTGTGGTGTGATGGGGTGGGGTAGTGGTGGTGTGAGGGGCAGCGTGGGTGTAGTGGGTTTGGAGAGGTATTGGTGGTGTGATGGGTTGGGGTATTGGTGGTGTGAGGGGCTGGTGGTGTGAGGGGTGTTGTACAGGTGATGTGATGGGGTGGGGTAGTGGTTGTATGAGGGGTGGGGTGGTTGTATTAGGATGGGAGATGTAGTGGTGGTGTGATGGGGCGGGGTAGTGGTGGTGGTGGTGATGGTGTGAGGGGCTGCTGGGGTGAGGGGCTGGTGGTTCTCTGAGCGCTATGTCCATTCCAATGTCTGCCGGCTTAGCTAATCGGATAAAGCATCAATGAGACTGGACAGCCTGATATTATTTTATGGGAATTTGATTATTTGTTGCACCACTTTTATTTTCAGTTTCTGCTAAAGTTCAGTTCCAATGTTGGTGTACTGGATCTTTTTATTATCGCAGTTGACTAGGGTGATAGGGTTCATAGCCTACGTTGACCGGCTACATCACTGTCACGTGACTAGCATTTCAAAATCGGCCTGCTTTGCAAAACAAGTAAGGTTGATACTGACTTGTATGGATATCAGTGCAGGAATCTAGGGTGTGACATTTTTAATGTAGCAGCCCATACTTCATCAACTCCCATAGTCCCACATGGACACTCTCCGGGTTTTATATTTAGTTCTGCGATTTCTATTCCATGAAACAATAAAAGCTTTGCTTAGAAGAAATAATGTTGCTGGAGTCTGTAATTTCTGTAATTCAGCAAGAGTGACGTCCCAATGTTGTGGGAATTAAGAGATGCAACTTGTAGTTGAATTGAATTGATACTTTGTCAGAATACTCAAACTGGCAAATGCACTGAATCTTAATTCATTGTTTGTTGTTGTTCTTGTTTTGTCACCGTGTTTGGATATTCAATTGTTCCAGAGCAGTGTCAGTCGAAAAAAAAGTGAATAAACATTAACAAAACCCCCATGCTCCCCCTAAATAATGCTTAAACAAACAAAAATTCAGCACCAAGATTTTCTGGGGCGATATAATTATGAACTGATGTGCCATGATAATATTTATCAAGAATAATCCTATACAGTAGCCAGGATACCTATTCTACATATCAGATGGTATAGTGCTATCTTGTATATACAATGAAACCTCTCTAAATCGACCGAGCATGGAACCGACTTTAAATGGTCCATTTAGGGAGGTGGTCGGTTTAGGGAGTTTTTTTGTTTATCACTACAATGTTATCATATCCGTTATGAGCAGGGTAAATCAATTCATAAAAGAAATATTAAAAAAAATATTGGCGATTGTTTGGGGGAGTGGTTGATCTGTGGAGGTGGTCGGTTAGAGAGGTTTTACTGTCTACAAGATACTATATGCTATATTGTATATATACAAGATAACACTATCAAAGCTAGTACATGAGGCAATACTAGCATAGTAGCACCCTCCTCAGTAAGATGCACAGACATTACATTTTATTTCAAAATTGGACTCAAAGCGGTAACGCAATTTGATATATCAACGATATAAACTCAACGTAGCTTCTTACTACATCAGTAGGTTTACATCACGTGACCAAATTACAGTGCTCCCATTGGCTTCCAAGTAGTCTCAGGCATTCATGGATGGAGAAGAGGTAATTTCCTAAATAACCTAACCCACCTGCAGCATCCTGCTTTTAATATGCTCAATCAGGGCCTTCACTGTGTGACAGTTTAACCAGAACCATGCATAATTAATTACCAATATCAATACACATTCAACCATGGGGTGAAATAACAATGGCCATACAGTACCGGTAAATTGCCCGTAACTTGAATAATTGACACACAAACATCGCGCCTTGCGATTTATCCCAAGCTGCTCTGACTAAATCATAAATGATGCTTTGTTTTTGGTTAAATATGTTGAGAGCGATTTTTGTGTGGGTTTTGTTGTGGTTATATTTGTTGGTATTTTTCTTCGTTTGAATATAGTCTATCCACGTTAAAGCATCACCAGCAAGTGATGCCCTCCTCTAAAGCATCAACAACAAAATAGACACCACTGTAAAGCATCACCAACAAGTGATATGCCAGTCTACAGCATCACCATCAAGTGATATACCACTCTAAAGATCACCAGCAAGTGGTGATCCACTCTAAAATGTCACAAGCAAGTGATGCACTGCTCTAAAGCATCACCAACAACTGACCGACCACTCTAAAGCATCACCAACAAGTAATACACCACTCTAAATCATCACCAACAAGTGATGCACCACTCTAAAGCATCACTGACAAGTTATGCACCACTCTAAAGCATCACCAACAAGTAATACATCACTCTAAAGCATCACCAACAACTGATAGACCACTCTAAAGCATCACCAACAAGTACTACACCACTCTAAAGCATCACCAACAACTGATAGACCACTCTAAAGCATCACCAACAACTGATAGACCACTCTAAAGCATCACCAACAAGTACTACACCACTCTAAAGCATCACCAACAACTGATAGACTACTCTAAAGCATCACCAACAACTGATAGACCACTCTAAAGCATCACCAACAACTGATACACCACTCTAAAACATAACCAACAAGTAATACACCACTCTAAAGCATCACCAACAAGTGGTAGACTACTCTAAAGCATCGCCAACAAGCAATACACCAATCTAAAGCATCACCAACAAGTAATACACCACTCTAAAGCATCACCAACAACTGATAGACCATTCTGAAGCATCACTACCACTCTAATGGATCACTAATATGTGATACACCACTCTGCAGCATCACCAACAAGTAATGCACCACTCTAAAACATTGCCGACAAGTGATGCGCCACTCTAAAGCATCACCAACAAGGGATGCACCACTCTAAAGCATCACCAACAAGTGATGCACCACTCTACAGCATCACCGACAAGTGATGCACCACTCTAAAACATCGCCAACAAGTGATACACCACTCTACAGCATCACTGATAAGTGATGCAGCACTCTAAAACATTGCCGACAAATGATGCACCACTCTAAAACATCACCGACAAGTGATGCACCACTCTAAAGCATCACCAACAAGTGATGTCCCACTCTAAACCATCACCAACAAGTGATGCCCCACTCTAAAGCATCACCGACAAGGGATGCACCACTCTAAACCATCACCAACAAGTGATGCCCCACTCTAAAGCATCACCAACAAGGGATGCACCACTCTCCAGCATCACCGACAAGTGATGCCCCACTCTAAAGCATCACCAACAAGGGATGCACCACTCTACAGCATCACCGACAAGTGATGCACCACTCTAAAACATCACCAACAAGTGATGCACCACTCTAAAGCATCACCAACAACTGATACAGCATTCTGAACCATCACCAACAAGTTCTAAAATATTCCGCTATACAGCATAGGGGGGAATGCAAATATTATATTACTGATCGGTGTATGTGACCATACATGTATGTATATATAGTTATATATGTATGGGTTGGTGGTGCCTGAGAGGGATGTAAATAGACGTAGTGGTGCTGGCAGGGCTGTGTGTAAGGGGCACTCAGGACCTACCCCCTCCCCCTCTGCTGGGTAGGATCACCACACTCAGGATCAAGGTTGGTGGTGGCCATTGGGCCATACAGCTTGGTGATGGTGGGCAGACCACTGGTATCCATGGGGAACAGGAATACTGGATCCCTATTGTTCGGGCCAAGAATACTTGTTTTCCATTGGGGGAAAGGGGTGGGGTGATACTCTACAATGAACCCATGTAACCCTATACATAATAAACCAGAGGGCTGGACTCCCCCTTCTTCTTTACACTTTATACTCTTCCTTTCTCTTTGTATGTATTGATTTCACCATAGCATGCCGACACAGCCACAGATTCGAGCCTTAGCTTTTGCAGAGTGATACGCCACTCTAAGGCGTCACCAAAATGTGATACACTATCCCTAGCTATACAACTCGATTACAGGTCACAAGCCTTCTCCATCCACCCCCATTAGATGCACTCCCTCCTCCACACACACACACACACAGCTGTAATAAAAAATGGTTCCACCCAGGGTACTCGGTCACGTGCTCTCACCCTGCGCGACACTGACCGGATGTCTGTCACGTGCTACAACAACCGGAAGTCCAGTCGGCTTAGTGCGCAGCCAGCAGTGCGCAGCCCCGGGTCCCCGGCGCCCGGCCGCCGGTCACACATTAGTGAGCTGTGGGGCTAACGTCGGGCTGGGCAGCAATCTCTCCCCAATGGCCGTGGTTAAGTAGCGACTACGAGGGTGGATGGGTGCAGGGGGGTCAGGGAAGGGATGACGGCATGGGGAAGGGAGGGGAGGAGGATAGGGGGGAGGGGAGAGGAGACGGGAGGGGAGGGGATGGGCGGGGGGGGAGGATGGGAAGGAAGAGGTGGAGGAGAGGGGAGGGTGGAAGGGGGGGGGGGAGCGAAGGGAGGAGGGAAGGGGAGGAGATGGCAAGGTGGAGGGGTGGAAGGGGGGGAGGAGTGGAGGGAAATGGAAGGGAGGGGACAGAAGGGCAGGAGAAGGGAGGGGAGGTAACGGGATGGAATGGAATAGAAGGCGGAGGGGAGGGGAGTGGAGTGGAGTCGAGGGGAAGGGAGGACAGAGGAGTGGAGAGGAGGGAAGGGGATGGGGTGAGTGGGGAGGGGATGGGAGGAGTGAGTAGCCGATTGGAGGATGGAGGTTGGAGGTATGGGGAAAGAGGGAGATGGTTGTAGGGATGGGAGGATTAGGAAGGGTGGTGTATAGGGGAGGGCGCTGTATGGGGAAGGGTGGTGTATGTGGAAGGGTGGTGTATGCGGAGGGTGGTGTATGGGGGAGGGCGGTGTATATCAGGAAGTGGGAGGGGTGGGGAAGCAGGGCAGGAGGGCAGGAGGGTGACTCGGTGCAGGGACATTTTACCGCACGGTGGGAGGAGTGAGAGATTGTCGGGCATTGTGGGTAAAGGTTACAACAGGGTGGGGGGGGGGGGGTACCCTGTAATTAGGGAATGTTTGCACTGAAACCACAGCCTTGTCAAAACCTCATCAATACACTGTTGACCTCTGACCTCGTCCAGGTCATGTACTCTAATTGCGTCAGGGTTCACCCCTTGACTCGTGCCAATTTAGGTGTGAATATAAACTTAGCACTGACAAACATATGCTGCATAATTAGTTTGATAAATTATTCAGATACAAGGGATAACTCATTGTGAGTGGCTATTAGCAAGCTAGGTTTGTTTACAAAACAATAGTAACATGAGCTTCCTTCACAAATTTGGAGCAAAAAACCCCAAAAATATCATGGGCATGTTTTTTGGTTTGTTTTTGTTTGTTAACGACCCCCAAGTATAAAAAGTAAAAATTGCCTATAGACTACATCACGGTTCCGACTGCGCATGCACGAAAACGGCGGTGGGAGCAAAGCAAAGGCGTACGGCCATTGACTTTGCCTATACGCGCATTGAAAAATGTCAGTTTTATTCAAAATTAATAGAAATCCAAAACCCTAACCTTATAAATCTAATATAATCTTTTTGTTAAACATGTTTTCTATATGTGTTCCAAGCGGTTTGTCTCTAGGTGGTGTGGTTTTATCAATATTTTACTTTTTCTGTATGGAGATTGCTCACGGCCATTGACAATGCATTGAGTACTCTGGCTATGGCTCTAACACAAGTCTGAGTGTCTAGATCTTTCTAAATCTAAATGCACATGGCATAAGATGTACTGATTATATTGATGTAAATGCAATGCTGGATAAAAGAATAAAATCTTAATTTATTATATATATTTTTTTAGTTAGTATTCTATGTTTCAAACAAGAGCTGAGATGAGCTGAAACAAGCACGTTTCATAGCTGCACCCAGTGTATTAGCATGTGCCATATGCTTTTGGGGGGGTTGTTTTGCTCTGATGCATCCCACAATGCACCGCGCCGCTGGAACCGTGATGTAGTCTATTAGGGGTTGGCATTTATCTATGCTGCATATACCGCATTCGCATCCCACATACCGCATACTGCATATATGGAATCTTAGCTTTAGTCTTATAATTTACACATGTGTCATTACGATTTAAGTCCATAGGCGTAAACAGGGTTACAGGCATTCAGTTTCATAATTGACCTGAATGAGGACCTCACACCCACCCACCTATCACCCTTCCACCACCCGTCCCTTCTGCTTGCCTGGTTAAAGCCCTGCATAATGAGACATTGGCATGGGCTACTGAGGCGGACTTGTGGCAGGGGAGACTGAAGGGTCCGGGCGAGGGGTCAGCGGAAAGGGGCGTGGCTGCCCGAGTGTTGCCATAGTGACCGCATATTGATGGTGATGGGTAAATTGAATGTATATATATCCCAAGAGTGATAGTATTGGGTAGTTTAGAATTGGAATAGAGGAGTAAGATCTAACTCTGACATATATATATTATATATATACCATTATATAGGTATGTATACTACACATGGTGTTCTTTTTTCTAGGTTGGACTCCTAATCTGAAGGTGGGTGCTTCGATTCCCCATACCCCCCCCCCCCCCTCACCTATGCCAATTTGGATTTCCACCACTGTGTATAACTTACAGGGTGGTCAACGGCCAGTTGCTCTCATACCATGTCTATCTGGTGTGGAAGGTTTAAAATCCCTTGGGTCGGTAAAAGTGTAGGCCCGGGTTTTCTATCGAAAAACTGTCTAAGGGTGAAAACAAGTCTATTCAGACTTATCCATAATAGGCTATATCAATCTTCAAGAATTTTTTTTTTTTATGTTAATGATGTTAGTACTTACGTAGTATCGTTGCGGCATAATTGGTATTTCACAGAGGTCGAGGCCTCGGTCATTTAGAGGACAGTGAGAGAGGTGAGTATGGCCCGACCCCGCATACTGTAACTAACCTAATCTATTTGAAATTATGCTGAAATTTAAAGATGTGTTAGCGTTCCAAGTCCTACCAACAACTCTCTTGTCAACATTTGCAGATACATTTGAATTGTCTTGTACAACTATTGATTTGGGGCGAGCATGGGCATCATTACTTCAGGATGGAAAGTTGTTGGAACTATGGCATTTATTGATTGATTGGTGGTTGCTTTACACGGTGTCGGCAGGATAGGCCATATTCAGGGTGAGAAATGTTTGTTTTTGTTCAAACCATCGCTTTTACATGTAAAAGCATACAATCAATTTTGGGTCAATAGAAACTCATGAATTTTTTAACAGGACAATAGTATAGTTTCTGGTCAAGCTAAATACAATTCTATATGATAGCATTATTCACTGGTGAAATTAGTTAAAAAAGGTATATGATGTGGTACAAACCAGCTGCCCTCAAAAAGCCTAAAATGTTTTCTTGTTTTACTTTTGTAAAAAGGTCATGCATCCTGTTTCCAGTGTAAAATTGTTGCCGCAGGGCCATGAAATCCACACAGTTTAATAAAGTCTGTTTTAATGTCAGTGGCATTGACAATCCCTGTAGGGGTTCATTTGTGGTTTTTCTTTTTGTGTGCAGGAGGGGAGGGGGGGGGGGGGTAGGGAGTGGTTAGGACAATGGCATTGAAGCTCAGTTTGTGGGATTTTGTTTGTGGAGTGTCTTTTTCTGGAGAGGGGTGGGAGATAGAAAGACGAGGGTGGAGAATGGTTGGAACTATAGCATGGAAGACGGGATGGCCGAATGAGTTAGGGCGTCTGTCTCCCGTGCTGGTAGATCATGGGTTTGGAACCCTGGTGGAGTCAAACCAATGACTTAATAATTTATATTTGTCTCGGCATTATTAGGATAGGGCAAGGAGCAGTGGAACGTGGAAGACCAATCGTCCACGATTGAAATTTCCCCTGCTTAAACAACTAACGTACAAACAACAAAAATCAGTCAGCCCGGAATTCTCTTTAAAAGGACCTTCACGGTGGGCACTCCTCTGTTGACTTAGATATAAAACACCACATGAGGGGATTCTCCACCTCGTGTCCTGTCTACCCTCCCCCTAAGCCCCCCCCCCCATCTCACCCCCCCCCCCCCCACACACACACTCTGTGCCGGTTCACTCTGATTCTGACAGTGCACATTCTGTGTTGAAGCTACGCAATCAAACCCCTGTCACACAGCCCACTTTCCCAGTATCTTCGTAAGAGAGAACAGGTGAATATGGCAAACTGTCAGAGATCACTGTCAAAAGGCCTACTACTCACATCTAGTGCCACCTCACACTGTTCTCGTGGACAGGCAGAGTCCCACCATGTCCGCGTCATTTGACAAATCACAGGTTCCAACTCGAGAAGTCGAATCGTTACAAGTCACTTCATCAGCCCACTGTCAACCCCGACTGTCAACAACCAATGTCAATCCTGAATGTAAGACCCTTACTGTCGACACACCTGTCAACACCCACTGTCAACATCCACTGTCAACACCCACCATTAGCACCCACCATCAACACCCACTATCAACACCACTGTCAACACCCACACTGTCAACAGCCACCATCAACACCCACTGTCAACATCGACTTCAAGAACAACTGTCAACACTGACTCAACACACACTTCGAGTGTCCATGGTATCCACACTGTCAACACCCACACTGTCAACACCCCCATTATCAACTCCCACAATGTCAACAACACCTACACTGTCAACAACATCCACTGTCAACATCCACTGTCACTGTCAACACCCACCACGAACACCCACTGTCAACACCCACTATCATCACCCACGGTCAACACCCACTGTCAACAACACTCACTGTCAACACCCATGGTCAACACCCACGGTCCAACACACCCACTGTCAACACCCACACTGTCAACAACACCCACTGTCAACACCCACACTGTCAACAACACACACTGTCAACAACACCCACCATCAACATCCACTGACAACACCCACTGTCAACACCCACTGTCAACACCCACTGTCATCACCCACCATCAACACTCACTGTCAACAACACCCACCGTCAACACCCACTGTCAACACCCCACACCGACTGCCCATGGTGCTGATCTGTGTCTTCTATGTAATCAGGCCCTGCTGATTGCCCCTGGTGGCGGCTTGTCATGTGTACATATATATATATATATATAATATATATAGACACACTAACTACCAGCCTCACTTTCTCCACCATCAATCAAGTTCCCCCAATTTGTCTGCGCGGCGTGCTCATCACCAGTCAGCGGTGACTCAGTGTTATAACGCAGGGTGTCGCTGGTGTCATTTAAACCGGGGAACCGCCACCAGAGGCGCCACTGCAGAGTAGCCGTATAATCGTGATCTAGAATCCTGCCACCTCACTATTGATCTGTCCTTCCTCACCCTCCCACACTCCCTTCTTCCCTCCCTCCAATCAGGATGGTGGTGGGGGTGACGGGGTGGGAGGATCGATAAGTTATATCCCTTTCGTAAGCAATGGGTATGTTCTTATGTCACTAGCTGCAGTGATTCCGCTATAAATAGGTATTAGCACCCCCCGTCTCCTGAACATCCCTCCACCCCACCCACCGCTCAGGAAGGCCGTTCATTTGTCACAATGTATGAAATGTCGTCTGGTGTTCGACATAACACGTTCATTCATACAAACAGCTGGCGTTGATGATTAAAATAATTTATTCGCTGAATATATAATTAAATTAATAACAGAACCCTTATAGCTGATTACAATATGAATACAAATAAATTAAGACAAATGATTTCTTGTACATTTCTGTTTCATGACTTGATTAAGCAGGGGGATTTCCAATCGCGGACACTCGGTCTTCCTTATTCCACTGCTCCTTACCCTATCCTAGAAATGCCAAACGCCAGGCTAGGTAGCAACATGTATCAATGTTTAAGTCATTGGTTTGACTCAAACAGGGTTCGACCCTGCGGGTTCGAATCCCATGATCTACCAACACGGGAAGTGGGCGCTCTACTCATTCGACCAGGGTGGCTAATTAATTACATTGTCCATGATGTGCGCAACATGGGTAATTGATATCGCGAGACTGTGTATTCCCAGTAGATTTCGAAGCAACTATTGGCGCCATCTATATTGTAATTCTGAACTAACCAAATGGTCGTCGACTGATGCGCCACCTACTGTAAATTCCTTGAAACCAGTTAGCCAAACTGCGCAGTAGATTTAAATGTGACCATTGGCACCACCTATCTTGTTCTTGTGAACTAGCAGTTGCCGCTGACCGACGCACCACCTACTGTAAATTCAGAGCAACGGCTATGACTCAGTTAGAAAGTCTAGACACTTCGACCAGAGCCTTTCAACCGATCGGACGTGTTACTTTGCTGTAGATTTTCCATCCCACCCACCCAACTAATGACATAGATCGATAGGGTTAAGTGCCTGAAATCCTCGAACTATATATAATCACCAACATCTTGAATTTAACTGTAACAAGCTAAAATAGAAAGAATAAATGCCACTCTATGCTACTGTATCGCGTATGTTCAATTATTGCCATTAGCAATTGATTGGGATCGTATTAACATATGCACCAAGTGAATATTAAGGAATAACATTTAACTCAAGAATATTTTATTTGTATGGCATTGTTTTACCGTTATTATCTATTGGGCCAGCCATCTGCATCCAGGTTGCTATGGCAGCTGATCACCCACAGTAGTGTGTCTCATCGTGCAACCACAACGCGAGTAACAGAAGAGCGTCAAAGATTTTATGACATCAAATGGCTAAAAGCAACATGTGTCAATAGAACAACAAAACAGGCCAGAGACAACATCAGATGAACATAAAAAAGCCCAGAGAGTGTATTTGCAAGAAAGGAGACACTCAGTGCATGCACTCCAGCCGCCCCCCCCCCACACACACCCACACACACCCAGACTAGGTAAGAATCCACTACTAGCTAACAAATCAGTAAACAAGACCACGCCCTCAGGAAATTGTGCTATCTCCCTGACAGCTACACACACTCACATTAAAATAGGAGGTGAATACAAATACATGTAATAAATGGAATGAAAGGGACAGAGGGAATAGGTGGAATGGACGGAAGAGATGGAAAATGTTATGTAAGTGAAATCACTGAAAGAAATACAAGAAATGAAGGAAGTGAAAGAAATACAAGAAATGAAAGAAATGAAAGAAATGTAAGAAATGTAAGAAATAAGAAATGTAAGAAAGGTAAAAAATTAAAGGAAGGAAATAAGTGAAGGAAGAAAAAGAAATGAAAGAAGAGAAAGAAATGAAAGAAGGGAAAGAAATGAAAGAAATTAAGAAATTAAGAAATGAAAGAAATGAAAGAAATGTAAGAAATGTAAGAAATGAAAGAAATTAAATAAGTGAAGGAAATGAAAGAAATGAAAGAAGAGAAAGAAATGAAAGAAATGAAAGAAGTGAAAGAAATGAAAGAAATGAAAGAAGTGAAAGAAATGTATGAAATACAAGAAATAAAATGAAAGAAATGAAAGAAATTTAAGAAATGTAAGAAATGAAAGAAATGAAAGAAATACAAGAAATGATATGAAAGAAATGAAAGAAATGACAGAAATGAAAGAAATGAAAGAAATGTAAGAAATGAAAGGAATGAAATAAATGAAAGAAATGAAAGAAGAGAAAAAATAAAAGAAGTGAAAGAAGAGAAAGAAATGGTAGAAATGAAACAAATGTAATAACAGTAATGAAATAATTTGGAAAAAATAATTAAATAGAAATAAAGTGAAGTAAATAATATAATATATGAAATTAATTCAAGCATTGCACAATATCTCTGAAGCAACCAAAAGATTGCTTGGTTGTTGGAATTTAACGTCCTGGCAACATCTACGGTCATATCAGGATGGGTACCCACTTGTGACACTGCACACTCATGGTGACTTTATAGTGATTTCCCACTAGGAAATCGGGCCAGCAGCACCATGACCCAATATCCAACTGAGTCACATTATCCTGACACTGAGCTAACCGGTCCTCACACTATCCTATTAATGCTGAGTCAGGATAGTGTGACTGAATGTGATATAAGGTCATGGTGCTGGCGGCTGGGTCTCCCAGAGGGGCAGCACTATAAAGTCACCATGAGTGCGCACTGTCACAAGTCGGTACCCGTCCTGATATGACCGCCCTGATATGATATAAAACAACAACAAACAAACAAAACACATCAGGAAAATGGCTGCTTAACAACCAATGCACGCTAAGTCCGTCAGGCATTAAGTGATTAGTAAGTAGTACAAGGTTCTGTGGATGATTGACTGCGTATGAATACTAGATTACTCTGAGATAAACTAAGTGATGACTTATGCAGATGGAAAAACCACTGATAGTGACAGTCATATTTTAAGTGATGGACGAGCGCACAAATTGACGTGGTCAGATATTGATCATCGATGGAAAGATTAGCTCAATGTTGAGCAATTAAACAAAAATTGAATGATGCATTGATATTGAAGCGGAATGGAAAAACACTTAAACAACACTTGCTTGGGAGCAGGTATGGAAATATGACGGAGTGGGACATAGCTCAGGCGGTAGAGTGTCCACCTGTGAAGGTGTGGGTCATCCGATGGATCCTGCTCAGTGGACACATTTGCAGTTTGGGCTATTTTCCGTTCCAACCAGTGGTCGACAACTGATTCATCAAAGGCTGTGGTATGTGATGTCCTGTCTGTGGGTAAGTGGATATAAAATATTCCTTGCTGTTTATCGGAAAGAGTAGTCTATGTGGTGGATGAGGGCTTCCTCTAAAGAAATATGTCAGAATGACCATATATTTGACGTCCAATAACTGATGACAAAAATCAATATGCTCTAGAGGAATTGTTAAATAAAACACGCTTTCCTTCAGGAATGTAAATACCAAGGGAAGGAAAACATAAAGACTTTGCATATGTAATTAGGTCATTTACAATATCATAAAATACCAGTTTTATGATCGGTGGGAGAGGATGGGATAATTGTTGGGAGAGGATAGGATAATTCTATTCATTTTGGTTTAGATAGATATTAAAGATGCTAATCCAATGAAAGCATCAAATTTTCAAAACCAAAACACTTACCTATATTTGATCCTAAATACCCAATTTAAATATTGGTTCACTCAGAACAAATTTGTTGCTGCTTAGAAGGGCCATACTGAGTCAACTTCACAGACCCTCTTACTGCTGAAGTCTAAGGTTGGTTGGTTGTTGGAGTTTTGCGTCCTGGCAACATCTAAGGTAATATCAGGATGGAAGCATTTTTCTTCTTTTTTTTCCTTTTTTTTCTTGAAGATTTATACTGCCTATCATGGATAAGTCTGAATAGACTTGTTTTCACCATTAGACAGTTTTGTCGAAAGAAAGCCCAACCTACACTTTTACCAACGCAAGGGATTTTTAACCTCCCACACCACATAGACATCGTATGAGAGCAACTGGCCTTTGATGACGCCGTAAATTATACACAGTGGTGGAAATCCAAATTGGCAGAGGTGGGGGCATGGGGAATCTAACCACCAACCTTCAGATTAGGAGTCTAACCTAGAAAAAAGTCTGACACTCTAACCACTCCACCACAGAGAACAACCTAAGGTGTCAAAATCTGGTAGTGCCTGACAAAATTAAATTAGCATGTTTATTCTTCAAAATATATCCAATGTTAGCCATTTATAATCAACTTTACTCAATATTATATTGATCAATTTAATGTATTTATCTCAGAAAATAAGTCCACACTTCTCGCTATTCTGGTGCTATGGAGCTAACCATTACACAATCTAGGCTCCCTGATGCAATTACCCTATCCGCAACTATCTGTCTATGTGGATCCTTGCCTGAGAGACCAGTAATACCACTATAATAATTAAAACCAATTGCATTTGACCATGCCACTGGCCAAATGATTGCCTAGGATTTATCAGATTGGTTTTAAAACGTTAGATTTCATGCTGGCAGCATTTCGGTAAGGAATACATATATATATATATATATATCTATAGAATATATGTATATGAGTCAGGCTCACGAAAATAGGCCAATTGGGGAAAGTTGTTGGCGTCAAACATTGGATGTCGGCATCTTTAGCATTGACAGAGGTGTTGGAAAGTCCTTAAATGTATCCTGAATGTAAAGGTAGATAAAATACAACAACCTTATTTGTTTCTAGGATAATTTAATATATAACAAAATGTGCACTACACTTTAAGAATTGTGATGCCGACATCTGTTAAAGTTGTCGGTGTCGAGCATTGGATGTCAGGGTCGAATGGCTTAATTATAGCTTAAGGCCCTGTCACATTACGGCGTATGGCGGGAGCATATTGAAAACATACGTAGGTCCGGCGCGTGCCGGCCTATGATGATATTTTGTGACCTTTCGGGTGGTTTTGAGCGTATGTGGAACCTACGAGGAGCGTACGAGGAGCATATGAGGAGCGTATGGGAGCGTGCTGTGACATTTTTTGACGGTATGGGCCATACGCCCTCATAGGTCAAGATTTTTTGAGCATGCACACACAAATTTGGACAGACGGATTTATGAAAGCGTATGGCGGCGTATGCCTCATATGCTTCACATAAGCCATCACCTGGCGGGGTATGAGTAGTGTATGAGTAGCGTATGCGTAGCGTATGAGTAGCATATACGGCATATGCCGACATATATGACGTAACGCGCCTACGCCGCCATACGCTCCCGCAAAAAACCCTAATGTGACAGCCCCTTTAGCATTGACAGAGGTGTTGGAAAGTTCTTAAATTTATCCTGAATGTAAGGATAGAGAAAATACAATGACCTTATTTGTTTCTAGGATCATTTGATATGAAACAAAGAAATGCACTACACTTTAAGAATCGTGATCCCGACATCTTAAATTAACCACCAATTGGCCCATTTTCGTGAGGTGACTCATATATATATATATATATGTATATATATATATATATATATATATATATATATATACAGATATAGATGAAGAGTTCAGGTGCAAAACCATGTAAACGCCAATCGAAAAATTGAGTTTAAATAGAAATTTACCTGAAAATAAGTTTAAAGCTCATTAATTCCACTTTTCATATGATCACATGGTTTTGGAGCAATACACAAAACAGTATGAATATAAAAATATAAACATTTTGAAGGTTTGATTCCAATGTTTATCTCTATTTTTGGATTGGCATTTATGTGGTTTTGCACCTGAACTCGACAAATATATATATATATATATATATATATGGGTCAGCCTCACGAAAATGGGCCAATTGGAGGAAGTTGTTGGCATTGATCACTGGATCTCGGCGTCGAACGGAATAATTATAATTTAGCATTGACAGAGGTGTTGGAAAGTCCTTAAATGTATCCTGAATGTAAAGGTCGAGAAAATACAACAACCTTATTTGTTTCTAGGATAATTTAATATAAAACAAAGAAATGCAGTACACTTTAAGAATTGGGACGCCAACATCTGGTAAAGTTGTCGGCGTCAATCATTGGATGTCGGCGTCGATCGGTATAATTATAGTTTAGCATTGACAGAGATGTTGGAAAGTCCTTAAATTGATACTGAATGTAAAGATCGAGAAAATACAACAACATTATTTGTTTCTAGGATAATTTAATATGAAACAAAGAAATGCACTACACTTTTTAGAATTGCAATGCCAACATCTTCAACTGACCACCGATTGGCCCATTTTTGTGAGGCTGACTCATATATATATATGTCCAGTTGAGGGCTAGGCAGTAATATTTCTTACCTAATATTCTAAAATGTCCCGACCATACAGTTCCCAAAAGCAGCTATTCTTCTTAGCGATTTAAGAAACTTGAACTCTTCTGTAGGTACTGTCTGCTGAGTGAACTTGCAAATAACCAACCACCCTTAGAGCTTAGATTATGTGCGATGTTCACCCAGTGTTTATTCTGTCTGCCTTTAACAAGTCCATCCAGGTTACAGCCAATCATCTTTACCTAATCACTTCACCTTCCCCACCATCACCTGGTCAAAGCACCACACAGCTATATGCATAATTCAGTGAACCCTCAGGTTTCTCTCCAACCTGCACCAAAGCACACTGGAGCTATCTGTTTAATCCGGTCTCTTACATTCCTATCATATGGCAAATAGATCATTCTCTCAAACTGGACACCACATATTTCGTTTCCACGTTACGATGGTAATAATTAATTATTTCTTCCTTTTGTAGTAGATCAAATAACTATAGTTGCATATATGTGTTAAGTATGTTAGCAATACAACATATATATTTTGATCTATCCCGCAAAATATATCAAAAGTATGCTTGCATGATTTTGTGTTCAATTGAAAATGTGAAAATGTACATATTGACACTATAAATGTACCCAAACTTGTTAATCAACATTTTTGTGAACAATGTAGTCAATAAAATCTCATTTGAATTTGTTGTGTATGTTAAAATGATGTTCTGGGTCGGTGCTAGATTCCCATGTTCCTTGACTAATATGTCAGTATTGTTCAATTTGTATAAAATATTTTCAACTCTGACATTCACAACATGTAAACCTTTATATGGCCATGGATTCTGTTAATATTTAGGATGTGTTCTCCTACTACTGAGAAGGTTTTCACTTTTGGTTTCCATGTCACACTTTATTGCCCAGTTTCAGAGAATAACCCACATCTCCACTTGACCTCTGAACTGGCCAGTCTGTTGGCGACCTTTCCAGTAGTATAGGGTGCACGGCATAACTTGCTTCCTAGACAGATAAACACACAATAAATGCTCTCAATGTGAAAGCTACTTTCAACTCCCTGTAATCAAAGACCCTATAATACTAAGACGACTCACTCAGCCTGTGCTGTGTAATCAAAATGATCAAACCCACCACTTGGTGCGCTGGCTGTTCTCTTGGTTAAACAGGTGCTATATTATATGTATATATGTATATATGAATGTTAAAGATGTGTGATGATGGCGATGCTGATGATGATCCTTAATGATGATGGGTATTTGTTCATAGCAATTTCATATTGATGTGTATTCATACTTACCTATCTCATGTAGAATATAATTGTATGTGTTTACATGTGAAACACCAACCAGCAGCTAGGCTGATCAAACCCACCACAAGGTGGCACTGCAAAATTGACATTACCATGGGAGAGATTGGGAGTGAGCCATGTTCGTATTATAGGGTCTTTGCTGTAATCAAGAACGGTATGTGGCCTATCAATTATCTCCTTTGCTAAGCATTACTCAATACTAACAATGTAATAGAAATCATGCAAATATAAACCCCATAGTTATATATAGCACTTAATTGTTACAATACAACTTCAATGTCTTCCATTACTGCAAAATAATTCCTCCTCGGCCCATAACCGATACCGTATTGTCTGTTAAATACTTTAGTTACTATAGATGTTGTAAACACCAGACAAAACCATAAATATTGGAATGTCCACAATTTGGTCTCATGTATTTAATTCATATTCATAACAAGATTGAAGTTCACATCTGTATAGACTCCCCATTACAGAAGCCTGAAGGCTGGTGCAGGAATTCAGAGTTGTGAAGGCACTGACATAGGCCTACATAACATAACCTCCTTGTAAAATGTTACGCAATCCCTTGAAAACTGCTGGTTCTTTTCAGTAACATCAATGACCTGTTTTCGAGAATCACTTAGCGGCTATATAGTTAGCATTTCATGGTTTTACACGTGTCTTTCAAGGGTTTTATTTATTTATAGCAAGATCTCAGATATGACATTCTTTGGTGACCTTAAGGCTGCATAAGCTAGCAATACCATCAATATTCTGAAACCACATGCTGTCAGAGGGTCAACTTTGTATATATATATACATCACCACTTCCACCATAACCACTTCTACCATCACCACCTCCACCACCACCACCTCCACCATCACCACCACAACAACCACCATCACCACTTCCACCACCACCACCACCTCCACCACCACCACATCCACCACCACCATCTCCCCTATCATCACCTCCACCACACGACCCTCCACCATCACCACGACCCTCCACCTATATATAAGTGTGGGGGTTAAAGAAATTATATAGGAAGCTGAGTGGTGGGAAAGTCGTGCAGGTGGTGGTGATCTGGTGGTGGTGATGGATGTGGTGGAGGTGGTGATGGTAGAGGTCGTGCTAATGGAGGTGGTGATGCTGGATATGGTGATGGGGGAGGGTGGTGATGGTGGTGCTGGTTGTGGTGGACCTGGTGGGGTAGGAGATAGTGTTGGCGGAGGTGTTCGTGATGGTGGTGATGATGGTGGTGGTCCTGGTGGTAGACGTGGTGATGGAGGAGGCAGTGGTGGAGGTGGACGGGGATTTGTAGTGGTGGTGGTCATGGTTGAAACGGTAGTAGTGATGATGGTGTTAGTGGAGGTGGTGGTGGAGGTGGTGGTAGTGGAGGTGGTGGTAGAGGTGGAGCTGGTGGTAGTGTAGATGGGGGTGGATGTGATGGTGGTGGTGGAGCTTCTGCTAATGGAGGTGGTGGTGATGGTGGTAGTGGAGGTGGTAGTGGAGCTGGTGGTGGAGGTGGTGCTGGAGATGCTGCTAGTGGCGGTGGTGGGGGAGCTGGTGGTATAGGAGGTGGTGCTGGAGCTGGTGATAGTGGAGGTAGTGGTGATGGTGGTGGAGGAGGTAGTGGTGGAAGTGGTGGTAGAGATAATGGTGTGGATCTGACGAAGGCGTCGATGTGAATGTATTAAACAAATCTCATATTGCTACAAGACCGGCATTGCAATACAAGATGACTACAGTGATGAAATCTACAAAGGGCGCAATATTCAGGAACCAACACGCTTCCACGATAGAAATATGCACATGACACACAACTAAAGACACTTCTTCACCCGCCTATGTGATCAAGCTAGATGGGCGCCTGCGTGTTGTGTATGCCTCTCTGCTGCTATCTGTTTACAGCCATCTCTGTTAATAACCACCGCTGCACGGCATCTGCTCGTGTTGTCGCCGGGTACTCAGTATCTGTGCAAGCAGCTCTTACATTAGGGTCATGCTATAACCACACCTTTCTGTTTCAACTGGAAGTCTGCGCACTGAGGCATGTGAAGATTGTGGTGATGATGGATGTGGTGTTGGTAGTGGAGGTGGTGCTGGTGCTGGTGCTGGTTGATGTTGTGGTTGTGGTGGAGGTGGTCATGATGGAGGTGGTGGTGGTGGAGGTGGTGGTGGTGGGTGTGGTGGTGGTGGTGGTAGAGGTGGTCATGATGGAGGTGGTAGTGGTGGAGGTGGTCATGATGGAGGTGGTGGTGGTGGATATGGTCATGGTCATGGTCATGGTGGAGGTGGTGTTGGTGGAGGTGGTGGTGGTGGAGGTGATGATGGTGGAGGGTCGTGGGGATGGTGGAGAGTCGTGTGGTGGAGGTGATGATGGGGGAGGTGGTGCTGGTTGATGTGGTGGTGGTGGAGGTGGTGGTGGTGGAGGTGGTCATGGTGGATGTGGTGATGTTTGATGTTGTGGTGGTCATGGTGGAGGGTCGTGATGGTGGTGGTGGTGGAGTTGGTGGACGTGGAGGTGGTGCTGGTGGATGTGGTGCTGGTGGATGTGGTGATGGTGGAGGTGGTGGTGGAGGTGGTGATGGTGGAAGTGGTGATGGTGGAAGTGGTGATGGTGGAAGTGGTGATGGTGGAGGTGGTGGTGGTGATGTTGGAGGTGGTGGTGGTGGAGGCGGTGGTGGTGGAGGTGGTGATGGTGGAAGTGCTGATGGTGGCTGCAGTGGTGGTGATGGTGGAGGTGGTGATGGTGGAAGTGGTGTTGGTGGATGTGGTGGTGGTGATGGTGGAGGTGGTGGTGGTGGAGGTGGTGGTGGTGGCGGTGGTGATGTTGGAAGTGGTGTTGGTGGATGTGGTGGTGGTGATGGTGGAGGTGGTGGTGGTGGAGGTGGTGGTGGTGGCGGTGGTGATGTTGGAAGTGGTGTTGGTTGATGTGGTGGTGGTGATGGTGAAGGTGGTGGTGGGGTGGAGGTGGTGATGGTGGAAGTGGTGATGGTGGCTGTGGTGGTGGTGATGGTGGAGGTGGTGGTGGTGGTGGAGGCGGTGATGGTGGAAGTAATGTTGGTGGATGTGGTGGTGGTGATGGTGGAGGTGGTGGTGGTGGAGGTGGTGATGGTGGAAGTGTTGATGGTGGATGTGGTGGTGGTGATGGTGGAGGTGGTGGTGGTGATGGTGGAGGTGGTGGTGGTGGCCGCTTGGAGGAGGCAGGTAGAGAATGCGTGTGTAGGGGAAAGGGGGAGAGAAAGGGGGGATGGGGAGTTGGGAAGAGAAAGCCCGAGGCAAACCGAGAAGGGGATGGCGTTTGTGAAAGTAAGAAGAGAAAGGGTGGAGGGTGCAGGAAGAGAAGGGGTGGTGTGGGGGCAACGAGAAGAGAAATGGGTGGCATGGAGGCGAGGCAGTTGTTCAAGTAAGAAGAGCAAGGGCTGGAGTGGAGGCAATGAGAAGGGAAAGGGGTGAAGTGGAGGCAATGAGAAGAGAAAGAGGTGGTATAGAGCCAATGAGAAGAGAGAAAGGGTTGGCATTGAAGCAATCAGAAGAGAAAGGGGTGGCATGAAAGCAATAGGAAGAGAAAGGAGTGGCATGCAGATAATGAGAAGAGAAACGAATGCGGTGCACGAAGAGAAAAGGGTGGCATGGAGGCAAGAATATGGGTGACAGGAAGGGAAAGGGAGGGGGACCTGGGGGAAACTAAAAGAGAAACTGGAAGACCCATGGTGAAGTGAGACGAGAAATGGGGGGGGGGTGCAGTTGGGGGCGACGAGAAGAGACAGGCTCGGCCTGAGCGGGGGGCTGGGAAGTGGGAAGAGAAAGAGCGCATGGTTAGAGAACAGAAGGGGATAGAATGAAAGGTCGCGGACCAATCACATGCTATCATCCTGTTGACAGTAAATGTCGTTAAAGAGGCAGCAACATGGCAAAAACAACATTAGTTATTTGCAATTACCATGATGAATTGTGACTAGTCATTATTTGCATAGCCTGAAACAATCTATTTTCTCGGAGTTATTTAGGACACAATCATTGTCTCCGGATCTCTGTGGTTTTTGGTTGGTTCTACTGTCATTCTATCAGTCCGGTGGTTAGGTGCAATATTTGATGGAATTGTGCCTTTGACGATAAAAGCATGAGATTTGGCACACTGTTTGAGCATGCCCTCAGGAAGATGTTTAGCTATAGAGCCATCGCAGATTTCTCTTGTGGCCTTAATGGCGTATATATATATATGATTGTGATACAATGTGTTAGGGTCACTTTTACTAATGGAATTTATCAGTGAAAAGCTAAATAATTACCCATTCTGACATGACCTTAGATGCTGCCAGCACATCAAACCCCAACAACTAAACTTAGCGCACAGTCCCAAGTGTTCAGTGGAATGTGCACGCCCCATGAAAATAGCAAGTCTAGTGCCATGAGTAACGGATAATATCTAATGCAGCTGCATTGGATAACCTTGATGTATAGCCATAACTGCCTGCTATGCCGGGAAGGTCGATGCCAGGTAGTGACTCTCTGGCGACTGGTGGATGCATGGGGAGAGAAAGATTAGACCCACCCGACACCTGCGCCATCTATACGATAAAGGCGGTACTGCACCTGCTACAGTGGCTTAGGCTACACTGTAACATCTGTTATTCTGCAGCTTCCTCTAAGCCAATACTGTAGCCGCTGTACTATCGCATGCAACTTCAGTTGGTTGGTTGTTGGAGTTTTACATCCTAGCAACATCTGATGTCATATCAGGATAGGTTCTGACTTGTGACACTGCGTACTCATGGTGACTTTATAGTGCTGTTTCACTAAGAAATCAGGCCGCCAGCACCATGACCCCATATCCCACTCAGTCACATTATCTTGATACCTAGCCAACCAGTCCTTGCCCTATCCTATTAATCCCAAGCACCAGACTAGGAAGTGACAAGTATCAATTGTGTAGGTCATTGGTTTGAGTCGACCGGGAACTGAACCGAACTCCCTATCTCCCACACACGAGGTCTTGAACTCCCCATCTCCCGCACCGGAGGCTTGCGTTCTACCAATTCTGCCACCGCGCCCGATACAATGGCAGTAAATAGATTACAACTATTGATCTGTCCTCTACGCCCTGTCTATGCTAAATAGGACATACTGTACAAGTTTGAAGCTACTCCATTAAGTTGGTTTCAGATGACGTGCACTTTCTTCTCAGAGGTGACTGTTGTAAGTAGGTTACACTGCACCTGCTCTACCACTCCGTGAGTAGACTACATTTCACCTGTTCAGTTCTCTTAGAGGTCAGTCAGTGTGGTGAGGAGGATTGGTTGGTTGTTGGAGTTTTACGTCCTGGCAACATCGAAGGTCATATCAGGACAGGTGCAAACTTGTGCCAGTGCGCACTCCTGACGACTTTATAGTGCTGCCTCACTGGGAAACCAGGCCACCAGCACAATGACCCTCCACTCAATCATATTATCCTGGCACCGATAATATCCTAATAATGCCAAACACCCGGTTAGGAAGCGACAAGTCTCAAGTTTGTAAGTCATTGGTTTGAATCGATCGGGAATGTAACCCCCGACCTTCTGGACGCGAGGCCGGCGCTCTACCGATCAGGGTACCGCGCCCAGTGTGGGCAGAATGACCCCAGGTTCGATTCTCATGTATTGAATGCATATGTTAATTAGCTGTTCGGCTTCGATCTTCCATGTATGGAGGGTGGAGATAATTGAGGGATTTGTTCCTAATCGTTGCTAGGCTGAGGAAGTGAAGAAAAGAGCTTTATATCAAATCAGCGCTAACCTGGGTAGTGTAGTCCTGAGCACGGTATACCTGTCTGACCTTTCTGCCCTATGGGTGCTGTCGTTGTGGGCATCTGGTTGCCGACATGTCTTCTGTTGGATGACCGCAACCATGTCGCAACCATGCGATCCATAAACAACACTTAGTTGATGAAACCTGCTCAATTATTGACCAGATCTTAAGTAAGATGTACGTTTACTACACAACGAGGTTATCCCCCGGAAGGAAGCAGCACATGCTTACCCTGAGAAAGTCAGGGTTTGCTCGAATAGGGTTATTCAGATAGAAAAGTATGTCTTAAGCCGTGTTCACACATGGGCGTTAAGTCGCCTCAACTAGTTTGCCTTGTCTAGTTCGGCTCACATTCGCCGTGTGGGCGCAACACTGAGGCGGATTAGGGCTGATTCGCCTCATCTAGTTTGCTTCAAGTAAACCATGTCACGAGGTAGTCCAGATCAACCAAACTAGCTTAAGTTGGCCAATATTGCCTGTGTGGATGGTAGCAGTTTAGATGAGGCGGATTAAGGACGTCACAGTCGAGACCTGAGTTTGTTGACTTTCCGGTAAATTTGCTCTATGAAACTGCTAGCTGTGCACAGATATTTTGTTCATCATTTATTTGTAGGGTTTCACTGCCCAGCAGAAGTTTTTACCGTTCCAAAACAATACGATTCAGTCGAAACAGATCTAGGTTGAACCCACACTCTCTCATGCCGACGTCGACTAACCGAAACTGGTGCTGGTTAGTATGGACTTGCTTATGCGCAGATATCGATTTCCGCCTTAAACCGCCCCATGTGTGGACACAACACTAGTTCGCCTCATCTAGATCGCCTCATCTAGTTCGGCCTAAAGTTGTGTGTGTGAACACAGCTTTAGATAATCTGTATTACTAATATTATAAGATACTGATGTTGGGACCTGGTATGTGCCATGCCATATCAGGATAGTGACCTGCTCGGGTTGCGTGAGGGCACACTGCATCAATCGAGAAAACTGATGCAGTGTACCTACATGGTGGGACCCGGAGGTCCCATATCAGTCATGTGACCCTATTCCGGTTCACTGAGGGCACACTGCATCAATCCAGAAAAACTGATGCAGTGTACCCACATGCTATAGTTGCCATCTCAGGCTCGTGGCCTAGCTTGGTCCCCCGCCATGAACAAGCAGTCCTTAGGCTTGGCATAAAGGCTTACGTCATCAGGACAAGTGTAAGCGTTCCTCCGCACGGGTGCTACTCTGCGGCGGGCAGTCAAGGCCATAGGCCCGATTTATGGTTATATTGTACACTAACTATTTACCAGCATCTCACTTTGAGAGTTGTATTTGAATTATATATATTTAGGGAATGTTAATATCAATCAAAACATAGATGCCAGTTTTGGTATATGTCATAGACATAATAGATTGATGGCCTATGGGCTTAATGTATTGATGATGAACCACCGCAGAGTAGCACACATCGTTTGGAGGAACAACTACACTGATCCCTCCCTACAGGACTTCCATATATGGTCAGATGCGGTAATGGTTTGTGCCAAGCCTAATCACTGCTTGTTCGTGGCGGGGAACCAAGCTAGCTACTGCCACTGCTCCAGTTGGCAAACACCCACCAAAACCCACACCCCCAACCAACAACAAAAAACACAAAAAACACAGTTTTAGGAGGTTTTCATATTGGAATACATCACAGAAAGCCAAAAATATATCTAATTTCCTGATATTCAGGACATTTAGTTGGGACCGGATGAGTAAATTAACAGTGAATATTAGGAAATAATTCAAGTTACAACACATCACAACAAACCCCAACAACCAAAACCAAACAAAAATTGAGGGCACACTGCATCAATCCAGAAAACTGACGCAGTGTACCTACATGCTGGGACCAGCGGGGTGCCATATCAGGCTTGTGGCCCTGCCCGTGTGGGGTGAGGGCACACTGCATCGAGCCAGAGAACTGATGCAGTGTACATACAGTCATGCCAGACAGTGGGAGCACACACAGTGGTAGCACACACAGTGGACAGTGTGTGTGGGGTGGAGCGGCAGAGGGCTCTGGTGCCCACACACAGGGACGTGACGAGGTACCGTTACTAATTAGCACAAGGGGCGTAATCGATTAATCAACTCGGGTCACCCAAACCACATTTTGGCGCATGCGCACATCCTACAGACTTGGGTTGAATAAACGAATGCACTTCTCCCTGCTCAGGGAGGAAAAAACTGGTGGCTTAATCCAAAACTGGTGGCTTAATCCAAAACATTTTTGTTTGTTTAATAACCGATATAACAATAGCAAAATAGGATTTTAAAGTAATTTTTGATTGGATAGTTTAGTTATATTTCTATTTCATTAATCTGCGTTCTTAACCAAAAAAACCATGTATGACTGGTACTGGTAGCTGTTATCCTGCAGGACGGTACCAGCGCAAATGTGACATCATCGTTCCTAGCCAACCCCAGCCAAGAGGTGGGTTCCTGGGGTTGGGTTGTTTTGCACATGGCACATGTTTTTCTCAACTCCACTTGCAGTGTACGATATGAAATTCTAGCAACTCAGGTGACCTGAGTCACCCGGGTCGTGTTAATCGATTAGGCCAAAGGTGTGCGTTGATCAGAGTGGGCTCTCAGTAGATGGAGTGTCAGAAGGTGGTTGAGCTGATGAACACAGCAATCATTCTGGGATAAGGAAAGGTCAGCATCAGCGTAATGTGACTGGGTTATCGGGTCATCATGATTACGGCCTTGTCTTCCATTGTGGCAGCACTATAACGGCCCTATGAGTGTGCACTAGCATACAGTTCACTGTAAAGCTGCCATGAGTGTGCACTGTCACCAAGTTGGTACCCATCCTGATATGTCTATAGATGTTGCCAGGACGTGAAACATATATCTTAGATGTGTATATGTATACGCCAAAATGAATAGGGCATGTTTTCAGTTCAAATATCTCTAAAGCTAGCCACTTCGAATTAGCGTGTGGTATATTATAAGAAGCAGCGTAATATATTCATCTTTTAACAAATGTCAGAAATGCAAAACAATCGGCCTTATGAATTACACATTGTGCGAGATAAATATACACTTATGAGTATACTCAAATCCCAATTTCCTTGGGTCTTATGTCCTAGCAATATCTAATGGCATATCAGAATGAGTGACAGTGCGCCCTCCTCACAACAATCTAAGAAGCAACATTTATTCTTTACATATGTCTTATTGATAGCCCGCTACCTTTGAGTTGAAAAATATAATATAATATCTAGTTTAATCAGATTTAAAAGTGAAATCGACGGCGTTCTGCGGCCGCCATCTTGTCTTTTTGCATTCTCTCCCATTTCACCAAATCTGTGCCGATATAAGTAGCCATTTGATACTGGAGCCACAGTTTCTAGTTCAGGTTCCATACTAAACCTATTCTCGCCCGTATTTACACTACGTTGTCCTTCGCCTGTGTACTACAAGTACCGGGTGAATCTTTTATCTAATCAGATCCATGCCCCCTCATTGCAGGCACCAGCACATAAATGTACACACACCCCAACCCCCACCCACACACCCCACCCACTCACACACTCCACCTACCTCCTCGGCTACCCTGGTTTGGGAGATCGGGAGATCCGAACCCATGGGGTCGTGGGTTTTAATCCTGGTCGAGTCAAACCAATGACTCAAAAATTGATAGTTGTCGCTTCCTAGCCAGGCGCTCGGCATTATTAGGAGAGGGCAAGGACTGTTTGGCTCAGTGTCAGGATAATGTGACTCGGTGGGATATCAGATCATGGTGCTGGCAGGCTGGTCTCCCAGTGGGACAGCACTATACATTCACCATGAGTGCACACAGTCACAAGTCGGTACCCGTCCTGATATGACCTCATATGTTGCTAGGAAGTAAGAGAACAACAAACAAACCCGTGCCACCAAGCCAACTGATACCTACATAGGGGATCCCTCCAGCCCCACCCACCCACCCACTCATACGCTCCTCTTAGTTCCCCACCCACAAAGCCAAATGACACATACATAAAAAGACAAAAACTAAAACACTCCGACAGCTGGCTAATAAATCATTAATGTAATCCCAGTTTTCCATTTTTATTCATAAGACCGACTTGTCCCGACAGAAAAGAAAAAAAGGTTCATCGATTGACTGTCGCAAAGTCTCTGACTGCTGTGTTCAATATTTGACCACCATAAAAAAAACATCTTCCTGAAGGGACCCCAAAAATAACACCCACACCTGATGCCACCCACACCCCCTCACTCTCCCTCCTCCTCCACCTCCTCTCCCCCTGCCCCCCCCTCTTCCTCCTCCCAGTCATGTTAGGATTGCCAACCCTTACGGTTTCGCCGTAAGTTTTACGATATGTTATGTCCACATCATCACTTTACGCCGACCTTCAGTTTTTGTGTAATTTTTTTTTTCGGGGGGTTCAAATCTCTATTATTCCAGTTGAATTGGTTTTTTTTCAGCACCGCGGCTGGATTTTCCAATGTTGGCAACCCTGCAGTACCCTTAATATAGTAATATCTGTATCAATCTTATGGATTATTGCGTCCAAAATGCACCACAGAGTATCTGCGATTTAAAATGTGTTCCGATGGTTTTGAATTTCTGTATTTTTTCTGACAAAAATATATTAGATTGATCACTAGTATTTACTTCACATTAGTTCAAAGTTACTTTTATTTTAAATGGTACACTTTTGAGATATTTTGAGTGCAAACATGGAAAATTTGTTTTGGGAAGCTTGTCAAAATTCTGACACCATAGACTTGTGTTGTAACAGGTTCTGTGAAATTGACTCAGTATTGCCTTCTATGCAGAAACAAATGCTTAATAAGTGCATCAGTATCTAAGTTGAATATGTAGAATCAAATATAGATACTTGGTTTGGTTTTGAAAATTTGATATTTCATCGGACTATGCATCTTTAAGATCTTCCGGGTTTTCATTTTACAATGTTGGCAAACCTGTCCTGTCCTTCCCACACACACTTTCACGTTCCTGTATCATCACCCCACTTATGGATCCTTAAGGGCGGGGTATATTTAGACGCCCGCCTTCACCCTCCTCCTACTGCGCCATCTGGTGATTTGTCTTCATCTCAGCCACTCAGTGAGAATAGCGCAAACAACAGGGATGGCACTCCGCCTCCAATAATAACCGACTGTTGGATAAATTAGCCACCCACCCACACCCAGCATGGGTAGACGCAACCACCCACACACACCACAGACCACACATACAACACACACCATGTGAACCACACACCACACACCACACACCACACACACCACCCGCCACATCCACCCACCACAGGGACACACATTCCCATACACCACACTCACCACATATGTCACACATACCACACACACCACACACCACACACCACACACCACACACACCACACACCACACCGTCAACACCCACCATGCACACCACACACCACACACACCACCCACCACATCCACCCACCACAGATACACACATTCCCACACACCGCACACACCACATATGTCACACATACCACACACACCACACACCACACACTACAAACACCATATATGACACACATACCACACACACCACACACCACACGCATCATACACCATACACACCACCCATACCACACATACCACACACACCATGTGAACCACGTCCACCCACCACAGGCACACACATTCCCACACACCACACCCACCACACATGCCACACATACAACACACATCATACACCACACACACCACACACAATGCACACATCCACGCACACGACACCCCACACAGACAAAACTCACCACACACACCATGCTCACCACACACACACCACATCCACCCACCACAGGGACACACGTTCCCACGCACCACCCACCACACACACCACACATGCCACACATACCACACACACCACACCCACCACACACACCATACACCACACACACCACACACAATGCATGCACCCACACACACCATACACCACACAATGCATAGACCACACACCAAATACACCACACACCACATCCACCTACCACAGGGACACACATGCCCACACACCACACACACCACACAGGCCACACACACAACACACACCACACCCCACATAAACCACAACTTTATACACCACACACACCACACAAACACTGCACAACACGACACCCACCACACACACCACACACCACACACACCACCACACCACACACACCACATAAACCACACCCACCCACCACACACCATATATCACACACTACATACACACATCCACACACCCCAGAGGAACCAGACGGGATGGCCGAATGAGTTAGAGTGTCCGTATCCCGTGTGGGTAGACCGTGGGATCGTGGGTTCGAACCCTGTTTGAGTCAAACCAATGACTTAAAAATTGACCAGAGGGGGTGGCCGAATGAGTAGAGCGTCGGTCTCCTGTTTTCGGAGATCGGGAGAGCCGAACCCATGAGTTTGAGAGTTCGAATCCTGGTCGAATGAAAACAATGACTTAAAAATGTATACTTGTCGCTTCCAAGCCTGACGCTCAGCACTATTAGGATAGGACAAGGACTGGTTGGCTCAGTGTCAGGATAATGTGACTGAGTGGGATGTCAGGTCATGTTGATGACAGCCTGTTTCCCAGTGGGGCAACACTATAACGTTGCCATGAGTGTGCACTTTCACAAGTCGGCACCCATCCTGATATGACCTTAGATGTTGCTAGGACGTAAAACAACAACAAACAAACAAAACTTTAAAATTGGTACTTGTCGCATCCTAGCCAGGTGCTCGGCATTATTAGGATAGGGCAATGACTGGTCGGCTCAGTGTCCAGATAATGTGACTGAGAGCGATATCAGGTCATGGTGCTGGCAACCTGATCTCCCAGTGGGGCAGCACTATAAAGTTGCCATGAGTGCGCACTGCCACAAGTCGGTACCCATCCTGATATGACCGTAGATGTTCCTAGGACATAAAACAAAAACAAACAAACAAACACACCACAGGCACATGCACACACCACACACATCACACACACCCCACACACCACACACACCACCCACACCACACACACCACACACACCATACACCCACCACACACACCACACACACCACACACACCACACATACATCACACACCCACCACACACACACCACATACCACACACACCACACACACCACCCCCACACCACACACCATACACACCACACCCACACCACACACACCACACCCACACCACGCACACCACACACACCACACACCACACACCACACACACACAACACAACACCCACACCCACCAAAGGCACACAGGCATGTTGTAGACATCGACTAGTGGAGGCCTTCTCAATGATACATCTCCCACACAGCATGTTACGTAGTAACCTGCCGGCACAGATGAATTCTTCCACCGACGTTATAGGGCGGGTTACTGGTGGAAACATAGGAATCAAGGGGTAACTTTCGTCCGAAGACAATTGGTCTTCCTCAGCCCACACCTATTCGCCCTATCCTAGTAATGCTTAGCGCCAGGCTATGTAGTGGTGTCAATTTTTAAGTCATTTGTTTGAGTTCAAACCTTTAAAATAACAGTGAATTTGAACTAAAGGAAAGTAGATTACTATTTTGGTTGTTGTTTGTGGGTGTTTTAAGTCCTAAGTACATATAAGGTCATATTACATCTAAGTCCTATTAGGACAGGGAAGTAAATAACACTTTACTTTTAAATAAAGCCGAGTAGATTATAATCATAAACTTACAATATTTATCTGAAAAATTATTATAATGCAGAAAGTGAAGATGATGGGATTGGACAATTTAACTTCCGACACACCGACGTTGACGTAGACTTGGTATTGGACTAATACCATCAATACATACTTACTGTCCATGATGGGTAGCTTGTCCACATGCAGACGTTGGTAGGGTGTTCCCCATTATTGGGTTATCATGCCACGTCAGATTAGTTCATAGCATGAACCATCACTAATATAATCACCACCCATTAGTGCCTTATCGGACCAGTGGGGAGCGGGGATGGTGGGTGAGTTGGGGATGGGGTGGTGTGGTGATTTGGGTGGAGATGGGTTGGGGCTGAGGGTGGGGGTGAGAGCATGGGGTGTGGTGGGGGTTGGGGTGCTGATTGGAGGGGGGAAGTGGGGGTAGTGGGAATGAGGGAAATGAGTGGGATGGGGTCGGGATGATGTTTTGATACGGTGGGGGTGACGGTGGAGGAGTGGAGATAGGTGTGGAGTAGTGCAAGGTGTGGTGGGGTGTGGTGGGACGTGAGGATGAGGGTTAGGAAACTAAGTGGGGTGGGGGTGGGGGGGGAAGTTTGATACAGTGGGGTTTTGATGGTGGAGGAGTGGAGCTGGCTGTGGAGAAGTGTAGGGTGGGGTGTTGTGGGCTTGGGAGTGAGACGGATGTCGGGGTGATGACGGTTGAGTGTGATTGTGAGTAGACTATTGTGAAGGTGGCGGTGTTTGTGCGGTGAAGGTGAGGGTAGAGGTGGGGGTGAGGGTTTGGGTTAGGGTGAGGCTTTAAGTGGGAGTGAGAATGATGGTATGGGTGAGGGTGATGGTGAGGGTGAGGGTGTGAATCAGGGTGAGGGTGAGGTGGGGGAGAGGATAGGGGTAGGGTAAGGGTGAGCGTAGGGGTGCGGTGAGGGTTTGGGTTAGGGTGAGGGTTTAGGTGTTACTGAGAATGATGGTAGGGGTGAGGGTGACGGTGTAGGGGTGAGGGTGAGGGTGAGAGTGCGGGAGAGAATAGGGGTAGGGCTGGGGGTGAGGGTCAGGGTTAGGGTGTAGAGGTGAGGTGAGGTGTGAATCAGGGGTGAGGGTGAGGGTGAGGAAGAGGCGTAGGGCTATGGTGAGGGTGGGGGGAGGGTGAGGTTGGGGGAGAGGATAGGGGTAGGGTTGATGTTGATGGTGGGGTGGGTGAGGGTTGTGGGAAGGTGTAGGGTTGAGGGTGAGGGTGAGGTGTATATCAGGGTGAGGGTGTGAATCAGGGTGAGGGTGAGGGATGTGAAGAGGTTGGAGTAGTTTGATGGAGAGGGTAGGGGAGGGGATAAGGGTGAGGATGAGGTGTGAGGAAAGGGTGAGGGTGTGAATCAGGGTGAGGGTGAGGGTGGGGGAGAGGATAGGGGTAGGGTTGAGGGTGAGGGTGAGGGTGGGGCTGAGGGTTAGGGTGAGGGTGCAGGAGTGAAGATGAGGGTGTGAATCAGGGTGAGGTTGAGGGTGAGGGTGGGGGAGAGGATAGGGGTAGGGTTGAGGGTGAGGATGGGGGTGGGGGTGAGGGATAGGGTGAGGCTGTAGGGCTGAGGGTGAGGGTGTAGGGGTGAGGGTGAGGGTGTGGATCAGGGTGAGGCTGAGGGTGGGGGCAGAGGATAGGGGTGAGGGTGAGCGTGACGGTGGGGGTTGGGGTGAGTTTGAAAAGTGGGATGGACTCAGAAGGCACAGACCACCTGGTGGCAACATAGAACAAAACAAACTAATATTAATCATAGAAACATGTTTCATAATACATCAACAGAGTGCGATTGATGTTTCTGCCAGGGAATGGCACCACATTGCCCGTAACTTCACTGAGATGCAAACAAATGTAAATCATGCACTATGCAAAGCTTTTCTCCGCCACACACACATCCATCACTGTGATCAAACATATAGCCATAGGTGTCAACCCCCAACATTGAAAAGAATAGTCTAAGATTTTTATAACCGTAGTCTTTACGGCCAAAGCATAATACTTGATAGGTATGCCTTATATATGTTTAGTTATATGCCTTATATCCTTGTTTAGTTACGATATGATATATATTGATATGTATATTTGTAACAAATAAACAAATAGGGACATTCATATTTTGTCAGTGGTAAGAGAAATTGAAAGTTCAAATACGCTGAAAACCGTATGGTTTGCTCACTTACGGCCGTAGTTGTAATTTTACGTGTAAAGTCTTTACACCCAAAACGTGATGCTTGATAGGTATGTATAGTCCCCGGGAATTTGCAGTACTCTGTCTGACACTATATTTATCTGAGCTAGTAATATCTCTAATTGTCCTACTGTGGATGGGGGTGGGCTGCCTCAATGCATGCTATCATCCATTTGGGAAGAGACCAGCTGTCCAGTTATTATCATATCCGGTCTGGGTGTCAGCAGTCTGAGCCTGACAATATAATACACTGACGTCTGAGGCAAGCAGCCACTTAGACACGTAGGCATGGTTAGGGTGATTGCGCCATGGAACCTGAATAGGCTAATTATTAGAAATGATAGTCCCGGACTGGCACGATTTGTCTGTTTTTTTGTTGGGGGTTGACGTCATGGCACCATCTAAAGTTATATCAGGATTGGTACCAAGTTGTGATAATGGTTGTTTAATTGTTGAAGTTTTACACCTTGGTAACAACTAAGGTAATGTCAGGATGAGTACGGACCTGTGGGCAGTGCACACACTTGTAACTTCATAGTGCTGCCCTACTGGGAGACCAGGCCACCAAGACGATGACCCGATTTCCCACTCAGTCACATTAACCTGATATTGAGCTAATCTACCAGTCCTTGCATTATCCTAGTAATGCCGAGCGCTAAGCTAGGCAGGCTAGGTAGGGACAAGTATAAATTGTGCGAATCGTCAGTTTGACTCGGCCGAGATTCGAACCCCGAAATTCCATGGTCTAACTGTTTTTGTTTGTTTGTTGTTGTTTTATGCCCTAGCAACATCTACGGTCATAGACCAGACGGGGTGGCCGAATGAGTTAGAGTGTCCGTCTCCCGTGCTGGTAGATCGTGGGGTCGTGGGTTCGAGTCCCGGTCGAGTCAAACCAATGACTTTAAGATTGATACTTGTTGCTTCCTAGCCAGGCGCTCGGCATTATTAGGATAGGGCAAGGACTGGTGTGCTCAGTGTCAGGATAATGTGACTGAGTGGGATACCAGGTCATGGTGCCGGCAGCCTGGTTTCCCAGTGGGACAGCACTATAAAAGTTGCCATGAGTGCGCACTGTCACAAGTCGGTACCCATCCTGATATGACCTTAGATGTTACTAGGACGTAAAACAACAACAAACAAACAAATCTACGGTCATATCAGGATGATTACCGACTTGTGGCAGTGCGCACCCATGGTAACTTTAAAGTGCTGCCCCACTGGGAGATCAGGTCGCCAGCACCATGACCTGATATCCCTCTCAGTCCTGGGAAGGTTCAAATCCTGTTGTAGGTGCAATATTTCCCATTTGTATCACCCCTCCATGGCACAGGCAATACCAGGTTCGCCGAGAATGTCATCTAGTAGCCAAGTCTCAGCCTTTCAGTGCAAAACCTCAATTGAAATATGTATGCAAACCAATGAGAATGTGTTCGTACAAACTGCAAGTTGTTTTTTGGGGGTAAATATTGTTTATTCACCTGAATACATATTTTGTCAGCGCGGGGCACTGGTCTTCCAGCCGTTGGAGTGGTCGCATTTCATCTGTACATAGTGGAAGTGGAATGTGTTGCATTGTGTGCAGCACAACCCATTCTGAACATAAAAGAAAGTGGGGGAGCAGCCTATGCTGTATAGTGTACAGCATAGGTACTCAACATAGTGCAAGGTATATGCATCAAGATAGAGTGTGCAGTAATGTACACTAGTGGTTAATTCATATGCTGTGTTTGTATATCAGTTAGATTTGATTTTAATAACGGTTAGTCTTTAAATAGTGGCATGTTGTGCATGTATAGTGGTTTATATTGTGTGCATTGCTGGTTGAAGATGTAGTTATTCAGTTGTGGTAATGGGTCTAAAGTAGGGGTAGTGGGTCTCATGTCATTGAGTTATAATAGTTGTTTGTCAAATGTGGATGGGGGGGGTCCATGGGCAGGGGGGGCGGAAGTTTGCGGTTTGCTACGCACTGACAGACCTCATGGTTTGTTTACTGATTACTAGAGATTTGTATTCTTTGATAATTATTATTAGTGAGGTAAGTACTGTCTACAAAATTGCTACAATTCTATTTTAGCAATCTATTTTGCAATTGAAGAATTGAAATAATTCCTGTTTTGCTTAATACTGACATTTTTTTATTAATTTTTGTTAGTTTTTTTTGTTTGGTACATTAGTTGTTTAAGCAGGGGAAATTCCAGTCGCAGACGACTGGTCTTCCTCATTCCACTGCCCCTTGCCCTATCCTAGTAATGGTGAGCATCTGGCTAGGAAGCGACAAGTATCAATTTGGTTTGACTCATCCAGGATTCCAACCCACGATCCCATGATCTACCAACACGGAAGACGGACGCTCTAACTCATTCGGCCATCAGTCTGGTTAACATGGCCAATTTAATAGGGTCATTTGCAATACTTAGTGTGTTCGTAACAAGGGTATGAAGGGATGATACTGCTTATGTGAGGTAAATCATATTTTATTTAGCGAATAAAGATAGGCTTTAACGCCTGGGCACTGGTCTTCACACATTTACCTCGTGCGGAAGGTCGGGAGTTCGAATCCCGGCTGAATCAAGTGAATGACTTACAAAATTGATTCTTGTTGCTACTGAGCCTGGCGCTCTGCATTACTAGTGGAGGGCAAGGACTGGCTAGCTAGCGTAATGTGACTGAGTGGGAAGTCGGGTCATGGTGCTGGTGGCCTGATCTGCCATGGGGACAGCACTATAAATTCGCCATGAGTGCACAGTGTCATAAGTCCGTCCTGATATGATCATAGCTGTAGCCAGGACGGAAAACCCCAATAAGCAACAGCAACGTAACACATATACATATATAATATATGTTGTTTGGTTGCTGGAGTTTTATGTGCTAGCAACATCTAAGGGCATCTCAGGACGGGCATCGGTTTATGAAAGTGCGTACTAGTTGCGACTTTATAGTGGTGCCCCCCTGGGAAATCAGGCCGCCAGCACCATGACCTTATATCTCACTCAGTGCCATTATCCTGACACTGAACTATAAACAATCCTTGCCCTATCCTATTCATGCACAGCACCAAGCTCGGACGTGACAAGTATCCATTTTGTAAGACATTGGTTTGACTCGACCGGGAATTAAACTCGCGATTGCCCGCAGGGGAAGCCCTGCGCTCTATCGATTCGTCCACCACGTCCGGTCTAATATAATATGAAATATAGTGCTTCGTGGAAGCGACCTAGTACTGACATTCCACAGAGAACTATGGGATAGCATGGAACACATTATGCATCTTCAGCCATGACTGGTAGGAGTTAAGCGTGTTGGCAGAGTAACTGCGATGGTAGGGCATTAAGGTTAATTATATGAGAAATTAATTGCCGTTTTGATTGTTTCCAGAGGTAATTTGTTAAACGCAGATTCTAATTGAATGCCAAGCTCACGCGATTAATGCAGCGTACTCATTAATTTGATGGATAACCCCCAAGGTACCTATTATACCTGTGTTGTATTTATACGCAGGGATTAGGGTTCCGATAAGGTAATGTTGCTCATATCACAACCAGAACTGCCAACCATGCTGACTTTGGTGTAGCCAGTACCTGATTACGATAGTTGTGTTCCTATTATTAGTATTACCAGTGTCGTGGGGGTGATGAAAATGGGAAATATTGCGCCTAGAGCGGGACTCGAACCCACATCTCTTTGTATTCTGGGCCAGTGTGCTAACCATTACACCACCTAGGTTCCCTGATATCAACACACGACCCATACCTACCTGTCTATATGAGTAATTGCCTGAGAGGTCAGTGCAGACCACTACACTCGTCCCCCCGGGAATTGTAAGTTGTTTAATGCTTACAATTACATACATACAGGCAATGCACTAACACATACATAGGGTAGGTTCAACAACCATACAGCGCATAGCTTTACAGGATCATGGTCATGGCAACCAGTGTCGTGGGGGTGATGAAAATGAGAAATAGTGTGCCTAGAGTGGGACTCAAACCCACATCTCTTTGTATTCCGGGCCAGTGTGCTAACCATTACACCACCTAGGCTCCCTGATATCAACACATGACCCACGCCTACATGTCTATATGATTAATTGCCTGAGAGGTCAGTGCAGACCACTAGACTAGCATTACGTCATTATGGTGAGACCATTTACTATATTTTACGCTATTTTAATAATGGTTTTCCTTCATTTCAGAACAGATGGGATGGCCAAATGAGTTAGAGCATACGTCTCCCGTGTTGGTAGATCGTGCGGTTCGAACCCTAGTTGAGTCAAACCAATGACTTAAAAAGTGATACTTGTTGCTTCCTAGCCTGGCGCTCGGCATTATTAGGATAGACCAAGGACTGGTTGGCTCAGTGTCAGGATAATGTGACTGAGAGGGATACCAGGTCATGGTGCTGACAGCCTGGTCTTCCAGTGGGGAAGCACTATAAAGTCACCATGAGTGTGCACTGTCACAAGTCGGTATCCGTCCTGATATGACTTTAGATGTTGCTAGGACATAAGACAACAACAAACAAACAAAAACCCTCACTTCAAAATTGCCTCCGAGATAATTGTAGCTGTTATTCGACGCAAATTTGACCATTTCCGATTTCCTTTAAAATTCCACTCTATATATGTGAGGTGCAAAGTACTTAGGCAAATATTATTCATGTATGAAATTCTCCTGCTTTGTTATTTACTTGTTCTACTCGCTGCAAATACTCCTGTAACCTCCTTTGATATGTTCTTTGGTAGTTTGGGTTAATGGAGGCTCGGGTGCAGCCTGGAGGGCAGGAAGTCTGCTTTCAAGCAGCTCAGTAATTCCGCTGCTGCCCTCCAGGTGGTGCCTTACCCCTTACCATCTGCCAATTTCGCCTGTAATATGAATTTGAATAACAAAACTGACAAAAGATGCCACTTAACCTTTTCCTGTGAATATGGCCCTTGCTGCTGAGATGTCGTTAAATCATCAACAATTAAGTTAACAATCAATCATCTCCCTCATATGAAAAAAATTCTTCTGCAGGTTTTACTCTGTCATTTATTGGCTAATACTGCCCTTCACTGCTTACTGGAGAGTCGGTAGCTAGAGCTGAAGTGCATTCATTGAGCTGCACTAACAAGTATTGATATCGGAACAACCGGAGGTGGTGGCCAAAATCTGGCTACTTGTGCAGGTGCTCGTGGCTTTGAAACCCAGTTGAGTAATTCAATAACGACATAAAATTGATACTAGCCTGGTGCTTGGCATTAATAGGATATGGCAAGGACTGGTTGTTTCAGTATCAGGATAGTGTGACTGTAGAACAACCCTAGGCCCATACCAGTGATGTAAACAATGATACACTCTATTGATTAGAGAAGTACGGGAAGGCCGAATGAGCCTCGTGGGTTCGAACCCTGGTCGAGTCAAACCAATGACTTAAAAATTGATACTTGTTGCTTCCTAGCCTGGCAATCGGCATTATTAGGATAGGGCAAGGACTGGTTGGCTCAGTGTCAGGATAATGTGACTGAGTGGGATATCGGGTCATGGTGCCAGTGGCCTGGTTTCCCAGTGGTTTCCCAGTGGGACAGCACTATAAAGTTGCCATGAGTGCGCACTGTCACAAGTCGGTACCCATCATGATATGACCTTAGATGTTGCTAGGATGTAAAAGAACAAACAAACAAACAAAAGTACTTTCATAATGTATTCGCCACAGAACGACCCTAATTAGAATTTAGATGCTGCCTATGGAAACACCCTACTCGCATGCTGCTTATGAAATTAATCAATTCCAATATTTCTTTACAAAACTGCCCAAAGAGCATCGCGTTTACATGAATAATAAATAACCATACTGCATACAGAAACACATCCTGAGATATGAACAAGCTGATCAGCCTGTGAAGAAAGGTCTGAGCAGTGTCATTGCGCAATGTCAGATCTCACGCTCTGATATAAGACACCTCATTATTAAGTATATATACAATCTAACTGGCCATGTTAATGGAATGAGCATCCCAACAACAGCTTGTGTAACATCATCCCATTTGTAGAAAAAAGACTGACACAAGGTCATGCAAAGTGCCCACAATACCAAGCGGTCCTCATCGCTGCCACTCCTGGCTAAGTTCTTAGCGAAGGGCAATGTATTCAATGTCAGTTTCCACTGATAATCAAACTCATTTTTACTTGATTGTGTACATTTTGTGACCTTATATGCCTATCGTTTTGTTATTGTAATTAGAATTGAAATATCTTAAAAATATGTGAAGGATGAACAAATATTTGAATTCATGAGTGGACTCCTTGCAATATATATCGTTGTCTTCAAAAGTAGGTGTCCAAAGGGATGTTGGTAATAAATTCATGGATTATTCTGTATAGGCTATCCCAAATCATTAGTCAATGTACCAGTATCTAAGTTGGATATATACAATCAAATGTAGGTAAGTGTCTTGGTCTTGGACAAAATATGTTTCATCAGACCATGCAATTTGAACTGCACCCCCACACAAATAGTCCATCAGAGGATACCCTTTAGGACCCGCTAAAGACTTCCTTTTTTGCCCTAGCAGTTGTATTGTTTTCTTCTGGTTCTCTTTGGTGATCCATCGTCAGAGTTGACCTGCTGTGTGGAATTAAACACTGGGCATCTAATGTGAAGCGATGATACGGGAGGGCAGCTTTAACCGGAAGTGCCAAGCCTATTTCCGGTTTGGGGATAGTTGGCTATAGATTTAAATTACATAGGGGTGAGGGAAGAGAGTGAGTGGTGGGTGAGTTATTGAGGTTTTAGGTCCAGTAAAATCTGACGTACTATGAGGAAAGTTTGTTTTATTTAACGATGCCTCTAGAGCACATTGATTTTTATCATCAGCTATTGGACATCAAACATATGGTCATTCTGACATTTCTTTGGAGGAAACCCGCTGCTGTCACATAGGCTACTCTTTTCTATAAGCAGCAAGGGGTCTTTTATATGCACTTTCCAACATACAGGAGAGCACATACCACAACCTTTGATGAACCAGTTGTGGACAACTGGTTGGAACAGAAAATATACCAAACTACAATTGTGTCCACTAGGCAGGATCGATGTGATGTCCCACACCTTCAGAGCTGGACACTCTACCGCCTGAGCTAAGTCCCGCTCGGCTGAGGTAATATCAGGATGTCTACCTACTTGCTACAGCGTTCACACTTATGGAGCCTTTATTGTGTTGCCTCATTTTGGGACAGTGACATACAACATTGACGCTCAGAATTTATAGGATAGTGATGGGTTTTATCCATTCCAGGATAATGTGACTGAGTGTGATATCGCGACGCAATGCCCACACCACGGCATCCCAGTTACCAGTCGTTCCCCATCCTGATGCAACCTCAGCTGCTGCTAGGACTCAAAGCCCCCAACGACACACACTCCCCTCAAAGCTCAGCACACGATACCGGCTGATACATCACGCTTAATTATGTTAATTGTGTAAAGTACCAACAGCCAGTATGATTGGTTGATGCATGAGCAGCCAATCAGCAGAGAGGATTTACTTGACAACTGAGCGCCATACAGTCTGTTACAGGCAGACTGTGTACTGCCTGTGGACCTCAATTATCGCCCACCAAGCACGTGGAGTGGACGTCAACACGCTACGGCTTTTCTCTGCGTCTGAGCCTGTCATGTTGGTTGGTTCTTGGAATTGTATGTCCTTGCAACATCTAAGTTCATATCAGGATGGATACCGACTAGTGACAGTCTGCACACATGGTGACTTTATAGTGCTGCCGCACTGGGAGACCAGGCCACACGCACCAAGACCTGATATCCCACCTCAGTCACATTATCCTGACATGGAGCCAACCAGTCATTGCCCTATACTAATAATGCTGAGTGCCTGGCTATTAAGCGACAAGGATCAATTTTTGTAAAGTCATTGGTTTGATTCGATCGGGAATTGAACCCCCGACCTTCCACACGGGAGCCCTGCGCTTTACCGATTAGGCCACCGCGTCCGGTTCCGTATAGCAATGTTAGTCTTCCTGGGTGCAATCTGATCCTGATATAACCTGGATGTAAAAACTCCAACAAACAAACAAACATGATAACTTGATATATACAGCAGCACCTACCGTTTATGTCCCAAGAGAATCACGCTACCCAATAGAAGCACACCCCCCATTTCAAGAATGAAAGCATGCACATATGTACGATCATATTCAGACTGAATGCACATAAAATAAGACAATCCTAATTTATTTCAGAGGCACCACAAAAACAAATCCATGAAATTCTTTTAACTTTTAATAGACGTGCATCCATGTGTCTGCAATCATGCAGTGTGTGTCTATTGGGACATATATATGGTATGTTGATGTGTTTATCTCAGCTTGTAGTGCTCTATACGGGTAGCTCTGGGCTAATGATTGGTTGGAGTGTTCGTAAAACCAATATGAGCATAGTCTTAATAAGCAAACTGGCCACTAAAAGAAAGCTGGTGAATAGAGGTGCAGTGATTGGATACAGCCAGAACCAATTAGGGGGCGCTATTTACCGGGGGGTGCGCCGGGCAGACAGACACGGCAGGCGCGGGGGGGGGAGGGGTGGATGTGAGATGGGGGTATGGAGGAGGGGGTGAGGGGGGGGGGGAGAGAGGGAAGAGGAGAGGAACGAAAGGATGAAAAGACAGAGAGAGGAGGGCAAAAGGAGGTAGAATGTGGGAGGGAGGAATGGGGAATGGTGGGGGAATGGGGGAAATGGAGGAATGGATGGAATGGTGGGGGATGGGGGAAAAGGAATTGGGGGATGGGGAATGGGAGGGAGGGAGGACTGGGGGTAAGGGGGAATGGGGACGATATGGGGGAATGGTGGAGGGAATGGGGGGATGGGGGGATGGAGGAAAGTGGAGGAAGAGGAATGGGGATTGGGTGAGAAGGGAGGAATGGGGGATGGGGGAATGGAGGATGGGGGATAATGGGATGGGGGATGGGAGAATGGAGGAATGGGGGATATGGGGGACTGGAGAGGAATGGAGGGAGGAATAGGGAGGGGGGCATGGTGGACTCGAGGGGTGGAATGGAGAGAGGAATGGGGGACTGAATGGATGGAAGGGAGGATGGGGGCTGGGGAATGGAAGAAGGAAGGAATGGGGAAACGGGGGATGGAGGAATGGAGAAAGGAGGAATGGGAATGGGGAATGGAGAAGGGAGGATGGGGAATGTGGGGAATGGGGGAAATGGAGGAATAGGGGGATGGGGGGATGGGGGAATGGAGGGAAGCGATGAGGAATGGGGAGGATGAGGGGGAGGAAGGGGGAATGGAGGAATGGGGAATGGAGGAAAGGAGGAAGGGGGATGGGGAATGGAGGAAGAGGAAGGAATGGGGGAATGGGGATTGGAGAGGAATGGGGGAGATGGGGAAAGGAAGGAGGGGAGATGGGGCTGGAAGGGGAATGGAGGAAGGGGGATGGCGGAATGGGGGATGGGGGAATGGAGGAGATGGGGGAATGCGGGATGAATGGAATGGGGGATGGTGGAATGGGGAATGTGGGGGGGGAATGGGAATCTGGGATGGGGGAATGGACGAAGGGAGGAAGGGAGATGGAATGGGGGATGGGGGAATGGGGGAATAGCGAATGTGGGAATGGAGGATGGGGGAATGGAGGACGACAGAAATAGGGGAATGAGCAAATGGATGAATGGAGGAAGAGGGGAATGTGGGATGGGTGAATGGAGGAATGTGGGAATGTGAGATGGGTGAATGGAGGAATGTGGGAATGTGGGATGGGGAATGGGGGATAGGGGGCATGGAGGAATGGAGGAAGGCGGGAAATGGGGGAATAGAGGAATGGGGAATGGTAGAATAAACAAATGGGGGAATGGAGGAATGGAGGAATGGTAGAATAAGCAAATGGGGGAATGGAGGAATGGAGTAATGGTGGAATGGGGGATGGGGGATAGGTGAATGGAGAAATGTGGGAATGTGGGATTGGGGAATGTGGGATGGGGGAATGGAGGAATGGAGGAAGGTAGGAATGGAGGGATGGGAGAATGAGCAAATAGGTGAATGTGAGGAAGGCGGATGGGGAATCGAGGACTGAGGGAATGTGAGATTGGGGAATGGGGGATGGGTGAATGGAGGAATGGAGGAATGGGGGAATGGGGATGGGGGAATGGAGGAATGGAGGAATGTGGGAATGGCGGAATGGGATAATGAGCTAATGGGTGAATGGACAAAGGGACGAATGGGGGATGGGGGAATGGAGAAATGGAGGAATGGGGAAATGGGGGATGGGGGAATGGAGGAATGGAGGAATCTTGGAATGGAGGAATGGGAGAATGAGCGAATGGGTGAATGGACAAAGGGAGGAATGGGGGAATAGGGGATGGGGGAATGGAGGAATGGAGGAATGTGGGAATGTGGGATGGTGGAAGGGGAATGGGGGAATGTGGGAATGTATCAATTGCGCAAGTTATTGGCTTGACTTGACCAGGGTTCCAAACGATGGGAAGCTAGTCATTGTTCTTTCCAAATCTTACCCAATCGGCCATCTTGTCTGGTCGTGATTACAGACACTCTGAAAGGACAAAGCCAACACTATAATGTTTAACTAAAGTCCACTAGTCCTATCAGACGATAGCCACATTTTAGCCCGGTTTAGCCCGGACTAGTCCAGACCGAGCCACGTACCACTCCCGGACTGCCCAGATAAGACTCGGACAGGCCGTATGACCACGGATTAACCACGGATTGCCATGGATAGCCACGGATGACTATGTATTACTCACGGACTACCCCAGAATGAGTCCACATTTCAGGCTATCATCCGGGGGTTGTCCCGGGCTCGTCTTGGCGTTGTCAGGGGCTCATCCGGGTAGGCTGGTGGTTGTCTGGGGCTCATCCGGGGTTATCTGGGCTTGTAGTCCATGGCTCATCCAGGTAGGCGTGAGAGCGAGGGAAAAATAGCGATTTTATCCGGGGCTGTCCGACCCAGTCCGGGGGAGTGGTCCAGCGGTGCTCCGGCTAAAAATCCAGGGCTTGTCTGGGTAGGTGTGACTTGGGCGTTAAGCTTGTTTTATTTAACGACGCCTCTAGAGCACATTGAATTGTTGTTATTGTATCATCGACTATTTGACATCAAACATATGGTCCTTCAGACATATTTCTTAGGAGGAAACCTTATGCCGCCACATAGACTACTATTTTTGATAAGAAGCAAGGGTCTTTTCTATGCACTTCCCCACATACAGGACGACACATGCCATGTCCTTTGATGAACCAGTTTTGAACCACTGGTTGGAACGGAAAATAAGCCAAACTGCAAATGGGTCTACTGAGAAGGACCGATCGGATGAGTGACAGCTTCGGAAATGGACACGCATACTCCAACCCTATGCCAGTACTCCAACCTCCAGACTCAGGCTCGGGCCTCAGCCGGGAGGACCCCGATTCAACACCGCCACCCAGAGCCATTCTCGATGTCCGACATCCGGGCACTTTCAGGGTTCACAACGCGCGAAGGGTAAAACAAATGCCAGTCTCATAGAGACAACATTAAAACTACCCTAACTATCACAGTAATGTGTGATTTTTGGTGCTTTGTAACCAAATTTCTCTTGTTTCTATTAAATAGTTCAGATCTTTCTCTACAATTTCACATTCAGCTTTTTTTTATCAGCCAATTGGAAGTTCCTGAAGCCATGATCTGGTAAGACTAACACTGGCACTGACACTCAGAATATCCCAACTTTCACTATTATCTCTGTTTTTAATAATTTCAGAGTAAATTGCTCTTAGGTTCCATTAAATACTTCAGATCTTCCTCTTCAATCGCGCATTAAGATATTTTTAATCGATCCAATGAAAGCTTTTAAATTTATTTTACAAAAATAAATGCTTCGCATAGACATAGCATTGCTGCAGCGCACATCACTGCAGTATTTTACCCTTCGCGGGCTAGTTTCCGGGGTTGTGACGTCATGCCGACATCGAGAATGCCAACTGGTGCAGGTAGTGCACCTTGACGCTGAAAGACCTGCGGTGGCGGTAATTCAACTGACTACAGTGCAACGAGTCGGAATCTCCAACAACAAGTCCCCAGCCAACTTAATGAGCTGCATTTAATAACAGTTTTTTGTTTGTCACCATCCTCTTTTATGTCCCGATTTGTCAGGGAAAATCCCAGATAACTCGAGCCGGGTGGCTACACCGACACCACCCTCTGTTGTCAGGGGAGCAGCCCGCCTGTCTGCAGTCTGGCTTTGTTGTTGTTGTTGTTGCGTATTTCCTTTTTTTCCCCACAGTTCTCGTATTTAATGATTAAATACTACACACACGGGCAGTGGTTTTGTTGTGTGGTGTTTTCGTGATTTTCTTTTTTTTTAATTGTGGGGAGCGTTTTTTTCTCATTCCCTTCAGGCTTAAAGAGTTTTCATTTATTGGCCAGATGTTAAAAATCCAGCAACATACATTCCTATTTACTGAGATCGCCAGCCAAGATCTTGATTTGAATTGTAATTGCTTATGTGCTGAAGCTAATACAACAGAGCGTGTAATTGTCACCGCTGGAGCTAAACTATTTATGACAAAATGTGTACATGCTAAATGATCAAAAATGGAAGTTATGGGGGGAGGGGCCGTGGTTATAATGCAGTTGCTATGGTGATATAGCAACCAGGTAATGCTCAGTTGTTCCCTTACCAGTCAGATTATAGTTGCATAGTCCGATGGTTTTGAATTTCTGCCATTTTTCTGGGATAAATATATTTAATTGGTTTTTATAACCTACCTTACTTTAGTTTGAAGTAACTTTCATTTTGAATGGCTAGCTTTTGAGATATTTCAAGTGCAAACATACTAAATTGATTTCGGCAGGCATGCCAAAACTCTCACCATAGGCTTATGCAGTAACAGGTTCTGTTAAATTGACTCAGTTATGGCCTTCTATGTGGCAACAAATGTTTAATAAGTGCACCAATATCTAAGTTAGATATGTAGAATACAACCTAGGTGAATGTTTTTGTTTTGAAAATTTGATGCTTCATCGGACTATGCAGCTTTAAACAAATACCGGACTGAGACACTCTCATACATACGTATCCCATACACAAACCAGGCCTTAACCATCTTACTCTACCAGAACAATGCCATTAATTGTGGCAGAGACAAAATGACGCAGGGTGAGGGGGAACACGCTAATTAAGGCGCATGCGCTGTTTGAAGCGAAAGAAACTGGTGATTGATCAGTGAGTGGCTGGCAGTGAGGAATATCCGGTAACACTTGTACCTAAAGGAGGAGGTCACGCATGCGCACTGACACAGCTATGTAATAAGCGGGTGTATGTGAAGTCGTGGTAATACCCCCATTACACCAAAGGAGTTCTCAAAACGTCTGACCCCGTTTTAAAACGGGCTGTCGTCGGGGTAGAATTTGCCTGCAAGAGAATTGTGGGCATGCTCAAAGTTCTGGAGCACCATTCCGTTCTAGCCTGTCCATTCCGTATGTAAAAAGACCGTAAGATCTTGCTACTAGGTCCATTTTGTTTGCACACAGTTTGCGCCCTTTTCAGCAACATTTTCAAGAACATAGTGAGAACTAGTTTGGTGTGATGTGGGTAATTAGGAAGTCAAACTGGACAATATTTCAGAGTGTGGTGGTAGCTAATTAGATTTAGAGGAGGATAAGTGTATGCATGTATATCGATATACAGGTGGCAATCAAGTGAGTGCCTGTACCTCCAGTTCCCATGTCACTTTTAATTGGGTGTTTCAGTCAGTACTAAATGTAGATACAATATTCACTGCTACCTACAGGAGGGGTCAATGACAACCATGTCGAAGTCCGAGGAAAAACTGCTTCAATGGTATAAACAAGATGTGGAACTCCTGCTTCCAGTGTCCAGTGTTTATCTATGTTAGCACAGAGTTGGTGAACTGGGAGAGAAGGGACAAGAAAAGAAGATGGTGACCACTGGAGCTCTGCATTTGACTTTTAAAGTATATTACTTTACATGATTTTATCAATACCTTTTTGTGTAAATAAACCTGAATTTAAAAATGGCTGGAAGACCAGTGCTTCGGCACTGACAAAAGATGTGTCATGGGGGTGATGAAAATGGGAAATATTGCGCCTAGAGCGGGACTCGAACCGACATCTCTTTGCATCCCGGGCCAGTGTGCTAACCATTACACCACCTAGGTTCCCCCTGATATCACCACACTACCCACGCCTACCTGTCTACGTGGTTCCTTGCCTGAGAGGTCAGTGCAGACTACTACACTATTCACCACCAACAAAATATATAAATTCTTCAATTCAAAAATAGCAGGCTACCATATACTAGTGTCTGAGCCATATACGTATCAGATTATGTTGCAGATATCCATAACCCAGCCTTCTAACACAGTTTCTTTAGGGTTGTCTAGCAACACTGTCGCAGAAACAGTGTTCGGGATTAGTTGTGTGTTAGGGTTTTGCATGTTGGCAACATCTAAGGTCATATGAGGATTGGATGCCAACATATCAAAGTGTGCACTCATGGCGACTCTATCGTGCTGACCCACAGGGAGACCAGGATGTCAGCACCCTGATCTAATTTCACACTCAGTCACATTATCCTAACACTCAGCTAACCAGTCCTTGCCACATCCTAGGTATTCCAAGCGATGTTGTACGACCATACTTGGCAATAATAAGTATCCATTTTGTAAGTCACTGATTTGACTCGACCTGGTTTCGAACTCCCAACCCTCATCATGGGAAGCCTACACTCTACCGATTCGGCCACCGCATCCTGTTTCTGCGGGTGTAGGCCCTAACTATACTACATGGTCCATGATGTGCACACCATGGGTAATTGAATGAACGAGACTGTGAATCTCAGTAGATTAGGGCACCATGGCGCCGACTATATTCTATTCTTAGAACTAATAACTTTGGCCGCTGATCGACGCGCCATCTACATGATACTTCTTGAACTACGCAGTTAGATTAAAATCAGACTGGTGGTGACATCTATATTCACTTTTAGAACTAAAATGGCCGCCGATTGACGCGCCACCTATAGTGATTTCCAGTCAAAGCCGATGACGTGGCACTGGAGATATTCACTTCGACCAGACTTTTCAAACCGAGAGGACGTACTTCTGCCGCCCAGATTTGCCGTCCCACCCACCCAACTAATATGATGTATCGATAGGGTTAAGTGCCTGTAATCCTTGAAATATCTAAGGTCATCTCATCATGAAAGAGTAATGTAACAAGCTAAGATAGAAAGAATTAAAATTGCCACTTTATACTACTGTCTCGTTCTGTTTTCAATTATGCCATATGTTACCATCCCTCAGCCGGATTGATGCTATCATAGAAGGTGTAGCAATAAATAGTACACTACATTCCATACACTATAGTCCATATGTAGAGAACACTCCTTCAGTGGGATTTGAACCCACATTTCTGGCATTGCATGGCACGCCTCCTACCAATTGTACTATCACTATTAGGACCGATCCCTGAGGAACCAACCTGCCTGTATACAGTACAACCCCATTAAACCAAACTTGAAGGGACCCTAGAAATTTGTTTGGATTAACCAATCATTGGTTTAACCAAGCTTTGGCTTCGATTTTGACTTGGCTTTGGCAAAAACGTGGGTGCATTATGAATGTAATATACAATGTATGTGCAAACTTTGATTATTGTTTTTTTATGTATATGCAGTATAACCCGATTAAACCAACCTCGGATAAACCAAACGATCGGTTAATCCAAACTTTTGTCGGTGGCCCGGCAAAATACTACAATTTATCATATAAAAAAGTTGGTGGAGTCTCAGATGACCTTGTCACCACATGAAAGTTTGGTTTATGGAAGTGGCATGGAGCCTGACAATTTTGTTGGATTAACCGATAATTTGGATTAACCAACTTTGGTTTTACCAACTTTTTTATATGATAAATGGTAGTATTTAGCCAGGCCGCCGAAACAAACTTTGGATTAACCGAAGGTTTGGTTTAACCGAGCTTGGTTTACCGGGGTTGTACTGTATAACTTGACTAAGTGAGGGATCAGTGATGCACACTGGTATGATATCGTC